>CM070693.1:29845813-32245813 GCA_036346265.1 Melocanna baccifera
ATGGTTGTCTCGTTGACATCCTTGACCTGGCAGCGGACCTTGGCGAAGCGCTTGAAGTACTCACGAAGCTTTTTTGATGGTTTTTGCTTGACCGCAAAGAGCTGATCTCATGCGCTCGGCGTAGTTACCCTGGAAGTTGTTGTAGAGGCGGTCGCAAATCTGCTCCCATGCGTAGATAGAGTTTGGCTCTATGGTGAAGAACCAAGAGAGCGCCACTCCTTGCAACATGAGGGGGAGTCCCTTCGTCTTCGTGGTGTCGTCTCCGCCTGCAGCTTCGATGGCGGTCTTGTATACGCGCACGAACTCCCAGGGGGTCTGTGTTGCCCTTGCACGACGCGATGGCACTGGAGAATTTGAAGTCCTTCGGCCATGTCGCCTGCTACAGGCCCACAGATAGTGGGGACTCCAGGTCCACACGTCGCAGCGAGGTGCGGCTGGATGTGAGGGCGTTGCAGCTATCCGCCCGTTTTGGCATGGGATCCAGCACGACCACCGGCGGGGTCTGCTGACCCCGAGCCTCTTGCATACTCCCGCTGGAGCGTGCCGAGGGCCGCCAGCAGGGTGTTCTCCACTACCGGCATAGCCGAGGCGACCGGCGCACTTGGTCGCGCTGCTGGGATGGCAGTGACCACAGCCTGTGCTCCCGGGTTGCCCATCGCGTCGGCGTGGTGGACTCCAGCGTTGATGACGAGGCCCGTGTTACCGTCGGGACCGCTCGGCACTCCCGTATCGGGTGTAGGGATGGCGGTCGTGCCTCCACGGGCACCGACGTTACCGCTCCCTGCCACCCAGGCAGTACTGTCGAAGTGGACCGTCACGCCAGCGGCGGAGTCGGGCGTCACTCGCAGGGTGGAGTCGGCCGTTGCATCGACGGTGGTGGGGTCGATCATCGCGTGGTGAGCACCGATGCTTGTGGTCGCCACGCCCGCGTTGTCGTTCGCGCCTGCGACCGCCGATGCCGAAGCCCTGGTGTTGACGGGGACTTCGCCGCATCCCTTCCTTCTTCTTCGCCGCCGATGATGAAGCTTTATTTGGTGCCATCCTTTGTTAGTGATATGCCCTAGAGGCAACATGGAGATGTTGTATATATCACATACTATGTTTATGATACATTACTTTGTTCCTTGGAATAGACATCATCATTATTGATCAATGAGTATGTGACTTATTCATGAGACTCTTAAATACTAAGATGTTGCTATTTCTAAATGATCCCTGATCGTATATCATATGAGGAACAAATATGATTCAAAGACAAAGATCAGCATATGTATTGATTGATGATCATGTCTCATGGATCATGGTATGGTGATACCAAATCAATAATATGGACATGTGTTAGTGAACATATGTTGGATAGACTGCCATGAGACACCGCAGATTCCATGTGTCATCGCTTGGTCTCAAGTAGTGTTTATGTAGAGTCCTTAGACTTGAGATCATCATGGTTCCCAACATGAGTAGTAGCTTATTTTGGGACTACTAAACACTACTCCGTGGCTCGGGTAGTCATAAAGTAGTCTTCGGGTTTGCCATGAAACATGTAGTGGGATGTGAATGATCAAGATAGAATTTGCCTCTCCTTATGGGAGAGATATCTCTCAGGCCTCGATGTAATGGATTATGAAAGTGCATGGCCATGCCAAGGTGATTGAGGAGTCAATCACGAGTTTATAATCCATCACGGAATCGAGAGAGTGATTGAGCTATTAAGAGGATGACACAGTCTCGCCTTGAGCTCAATCTATATCGTGAGGCAAAGGGATTCGTACATGAGAGAACATTACAGGGTTCAGCCGATATGATCTTTACATATACTTTGGGGTTAATATGTCTTACTAGAGGCCGCTATTAACATGGTAACGGAAAGGCGTTTCGGTCACGACCAAGTATACGTGAACCTGCTGTGGTCGCACGCTTAACGGGTTGGAACACTAATTCGAATATGATTCGGATATGGGCTCAATTCGATAGAGATCCGAATAGACTCCTATTGGGCCTCGGTCCACGAGGCCCACGTGAGGAGGTCTATATATATGGAGGCGAGGGCGGAGGGGATTCGTCCCAGAAAACATCTAGCAAAACCCTAGCCGCCACCTCCCGAGCCAAACCCTAGCTGCTCACGAGTGCTAGTACACTCGCGATCGGCGTTCAAGCCCCGGACGTGTGGATACCGGTGGAGGCGCTGCTCGTTGCGATCTTGATCGGCGTGCGTGGAGGAGACGATCTGTTCGGGACGATCGGCTACTTCCACTACTACCTCGACGCGCGAGATTGGATCGGTTTCAATTCTTCTTCACAGCTGCTGCTGCGTCTAAGTGGTAACGATCCATGATCCTTCCTTAGCATGATGTTCTTGGGTGCGCGGTAGAAAAGTTTTGTTTTCGCTTCCGTAGCCTACGCGTATTCCAATAGTGGTATCGTGAGCCATCTTGCTTAGTTTGCAATCCGATCGCGCATATATGTTGATATGCGATAGTAGTAGATTGGATCTATTACAGTCTAAATAAGGTAGCACGGGTTGATGAGATCAATCGGTCATAAGGGGTTGAAATTGGTATGAGTTGATAGCATCACAAGGCCAAAAAGATTAGTTCGTGCTCCTTCTTTGATGTACGCGCGACTTGCCCCTACCGCTGGAATCACCATCGGGGCTAATCGCGCACACAATCGCAGATCGAGCCAACGGATCGAGGTCTTGTGTTGTGGTCTCCTCAAGTATACCGATCGCGATGATCAATATGATTGATCTAATGAAAATTGAGACATTTTGAATGGCTCGGATTTGGGTTGATTTGATCGGCTCGATAAGATTTTCATAGCGATTTCATAGATGCGATCTATGTAATTCTGTGAGGTAGAATGCCCCCCTTGTATAGCGTCTTGGGTTCACATCGTTAGGTAGAATGCGATTCTACGCCTAACTTGTTTTTGCAGAGAATGATGTGAATAGTATGGCCCTATAGCTTATTTGAATGTATGAGATGTATGTGATGCATGTAACATCTGTTCATGGCCTGCGTGTCATGATTATTTCAGCTATTGTTAGCTGTATATATTGTATTTAACGACTGCGTGTCGACCTTAATGCTTGAATCTATCTTTGTAATCTTCGATTTCTAGCTATTATAGGTAGTAGCCTAGTTTTGAGGTTACAAGCTTTTAAGCATGGTGGCCTAAAGGAGTGATGTGGAGGATGGAGATCGCTCTACACCTACTTGGAGATGGATATCACCATTTTTGGGCCATACTACTTCACGCTTAAATGTGTTTATCTATGATGTTATCTATCTTATTCTTATGCAATGATATATGTGATATGTTGCTTTGGTAGGATAGAATCCTCTTAAAATTAGGTGTTAATGCCCTTCCATATGTTGCACCAAAGATAATGATCACCGCATGGTAGGTCTACCAAAGTAGAGTGCCATCGGTTATCATCATCATTTGGGGTAGATGTCGGACATCTACATGCGGAAGCATTTGGTTTACTTAACAAGGTTATCAAAATAGTTTTGGACCTGGGGCATAGATTGGGGCCGAGGCATACTGATGTCACCCAAAGTAGAGTCACATAGGGATGTGATTAGCAAAGTGTTGCTTACCCATATCACTAGTTTTCTAGCCGTGATGCCAAAGCTCACTAGGAATTAGTGAAATGAGGATCTTTACCCACTATGTAACTTAGAGGGAGTTTTTGTTGCAAAACTCATAGTGGGAGTCTTTTGCTAAATAGTTTAATAAAAGATGAACATAAACATAGTGCTAAACTTTGCATATTCTTGTGTTGTAGATCATGTCACTAACGCCGCATCCAAGATTTTTAATTTGCGATCTGTTCTTGAGAAAGAAAACTCAATGGAACAAACTTTTGGATTGGTATCGCAACTTGAGAATTGTTCTCAAGCAAGAGCGCAAGGAGTATGTCCTTGAGTCTCCTTACCCGAAGACTTGCTCGATAATGCTACCGTGGCTGCACGGAGAGCTTATGAGAAGCAAACGAATGATTGCCTTGATGTGAGCTGTCTCATGCTTGCCACAATGTCCTCTCGAGCTTGTAGCAATATGAGAACACAGATGCCTACAATATCATTGTGGGGTTACGTGGTATGTTTGAGAACCAAGCAAGGGCCGAGAGGTTCAATACTTCAAAGTCCTTATTTGCGCAAGCAGCTTGCGTATGGAATCCGTCACCCTCATGTGATTAAGATGATTGGCTACATTGAAAGTCCGAAAAGCTTGGTTTTCCCTTAGCCAAGAGTTGGCTACGATGTGATTTTCGATCGCTTCCCGAGCTTTGAGCCATTCATAATGAACTTTCACATGAACAACTGGACAAGACCTCGGCCGAGTTGCATGGGATGCTAAAATCTGCCGAGGAAAGCATTAAGAAAAGCAAGAATCATGTGATGATGATGCAGAAAGGCAAGGGCAAGCCCTATGTCAAGAGAATCGCGGTCAAAAGAAAGAAAGCTCTGATGCGATCGCGAGCAGGTTCTAAGGCCAAGAAAGACAAGAAGGGCGATGCTCATCCTGATGCAGATTGTTACTACTGTAAGCAATCGTGACATTGGAAAAGGAACGCCCAAAGTACTTGGAGGATCTTGAGAAGAAGAAGGGAAGTACGACTTCCACCTGTATAAATGTTATAGAGATCAATCTTGCTACTTCATCAACTGATTCTTGGGTATTTGATACCGGATCGGTTGCTCACATTTGCAAATCGTTGCAGGGGCTAATAAGAAGTAGAAGTTTGAGGAGGAGCGAAGTGGATCTTCGCTGGCAATGGAGCAAAAGTTGTCGCGGTAGTCGCTGGCACCATGCCATTGTCTTTACCTTCGTGATTAGTTTTGGAATTGAATAATTGTTATTGTGTTCCATCTCTTTCAAAGAACATTATTTCTGCTTCATGTTTGCAAGCAGAAGGTTATGACTTTAAATCTATGGACAATGGTTGTTCTCTTTATTTCAAAGATATGTTCTATTGTCATACTCCATTGGTGAATGGGTTATACGCTCTTACTCTTGAAGGGTCACCGGTCTATAACATTAATGCAAAGAGGCAACGTCCAATGATTTGAATCCCACGCTTATTTGGCACCGTCGCTAGGTCACATAAATGAGAAACGCATGCGTAAGCTCCATAGAGATGGTATTCGCACTCATTTGATTTTGAATCATTAGAGACATGCGAATCTTGTTTACTTGGCAAGATGACAAAGGCACCTTTCACCGGTCAAGGTGAACGGGCAAATGACTTATTGGCACTTGTACATACTGATGTATGTGGACCAATGAGCTTAACAGCCAGAGGTGGTTTTCAGTACTTCATAACTTTTACTGATGACTTTAGTAGATATGGGTATATCTACCTGATGAAGATAAGTCCTAATCCTTTGAAAAGTTCAAAGAATTCCAAAATGAAGTGCAAAATCATTTAGGCAAGACAATCAAGTTTCTACGATCTGATCGTGGAGGTGAGTATTTGAGCCATGAGTTTGGCAATCATCTAAAGGATTGTGGAATTGTTCCACAATTGACTCCGCCAGGAACACCTCAATGGAATGGGGTATTCGAACGGAGAAATCGCACCTTATTAGATATGGTGCGCTCCATGATGAGCCAAAGTGATCTTCCGTTGTCTTTTTGGGGTACGCTCTGAAACAGCCATGCTCACACTAAACAGGTTCCATCAAAATCAGTAGAAAAGACACCATATGAGATGTGGGCAGACAACGCCCTAGCTTGTCTTTTCTTAAGATTTGGGGATGTGAGGCTTATGTAAAACGTTTACAATCTGATAAGCTCACTCCTAAATCTGATAAATGCTTCTTTATCGGGTATCCTAAGGAAACAAAAGGATATTACTTTTATAATCGAGGAGAAGGCAAAGTGTTTGTCGCCCGGCATGGTGTCTTTTTAGAGAAAGAGTTTTGTCGAGACCCGAATATGCAAATCCGGACTCTCTGTGTATTCTGCACTAGTCCCAGGATCATGCTAGTGCACACAGTTAAACATAGATGTCATCACAACCATACACACGATAATAATAAAGGAAAACTCGAATTTCGATAAAATATCAAAGATACGACCTTATGGCCAAGCTTACAATATCTCTAGCCTAAGGGCTTAACAAAATAGCAATGGAAATCCAAGATAAAGCGTAGCGACTCAATCGACAAGCCACGTGCTATCGAGTGGAGAACGAGGCCTAATCCGTGAAGTCGTCGAGAACTCTCCTTCGGAACCTCCTGGCGATAGTACTCCTCTCCTCAATCGAGCAACATAGGCGTAAAGCCGTGAGTACATTGGTACTCAAAGAAGTCGCTTGTAACAATAAATGCAATATAATATGCAAGGCTTACCAAAGGAAGGCTGAAAGGTTAATTTGCATAAATGACATTTGAAATACAAGAAATAGATTGAATGCGAACTTTAAGTAAAACATTAATAAATAATCAAAGGAATCGAATAAACCACTTATGGACCTCCCATCCATAAGTTAAACCAACCACTTATGGACCTCCCATCCATAAGCTAAACCAACAAAGTGAAATAACCATTCACCGTCCAACCACAATTCCCAAGTTTTCACAAATAATTACCCTCGTGTGAAATCACCGAGCATTGTCCATGACCGAGGACGCGCTATTCAATAGTTTTACACTCGCAGAGGTTGCACAACTGTACCCACACGATGTGACATCCTCACGTTAAAGATAATCACAACAAGGCCTTTACAAAGTTCAGCTTATAACTTAATCCGCCCGCTAGGGTTTCGTGATCACACCCCTTGCGCCACATGGAAATCAGCAACCATGTTCATCTCAATGGCAAGATTACGCTTGAAACCTCCCAAATTAGTCACCAGTCCGTCCCATACCGCATATGTGGTTTGCACGGTAAGGCTCAGATCAATGGCGCACAAAGTTAAGTCCTTAACATTACCCGGCGAGACTACCACATCCCTCAAGTGCTCCAACACTTCCCCCTTATCGCACGATCACTCGCCCGAGTGAAAACCAATTTGTATAACCACACCAACGACGCACCAACGCCATGGCACAAATTTTAATTATCGTGGCACCAACCACTTAATCTGCTGTGGCTCCAACCACGGTCCAATATCTCATTAAGTCAAATTAATAATTCACATGTGATGATGAAACCCTTTTCGTAAATTAAGCAAGGCCAAGCAATTCTATCGTACCAACCCATGTGATAATTAATCTAGCATCACTAGTATGTTTCCCAACCTATGGTGACAATGACATCAAGGTATTCCAAATTATCAAGGAGGGATGAGTTCAATTGGGACGATAACTACCAATACAAGGGTTTGAATAAAAGTAGCGATGCAATGTAATTTAAAACAAAGTAATTAAATAATAGATTGCAAACTGGGTTCAACATGATCAAAGGACACGACTTGCCTTCGTTATGCTCAGCGGGGTACTCCTGGTCTTCTGGCGCGAAACTTGCTCCTCCGGAATCCGAATCTAACGAGAGAGAAAACGACCGGAAACAAAGAAACACATAAAATGACAAGCAAATGAACTCCAAAATTCACAAAACCAGAACCAACAGCTAGAACTCGATTTTAGATGAATTTAGAAAAAAGAACGGGGTCAATCGGAGCTAGGACGGAGGAGAACGGGCTCTCGGAAAATTTAATCAGAAATTAAATCGGGAAAATGAAAAGGCTATCGTGGCTGTGAACCCGGTGCACCAAATTCCGAGTTCACCGTGGACGCGGCGCATGGAACAGTGCGCGCGCGCGGCCGGCGGCGGCTGACGTGGCAAGCGCTGGTGTCGCCACGTGTCATGCCGACGTGGCGCTGACGTGGCGACACGTGGCACCCCGGATGCGGGTCCGGCTGACGTGGCGCTGACGTGGCATGTCCACGTGGCATGCCACGTCGGCTAGGGCTGACGTGGCACACGCATATGCTGCCATGTGTCACGCCGACGTGGCTCGGCGGTGCGCGCCGCGGCGGATCGGACGGCGAGGGTTGGCCACGTGGCGCGATCGCGCCGTGGATCCAGATCGATCCGCGGTCCGGATCGCGCGGCGGTGTCGGTGGGGTGCGCAGATTGCCGACGCGTGGCAGCTCGACGCGCGAGCGCGCGCGCGGGGCGCGCGGATGGAGGGCGCGGGGCGGCGGTGACGCGCGCGACGCGTGGCGGCGTCGGCGAGGCGCGCGCGGCGCGCGCGCGCGCGCGGGTGTGCGGTTTAGCGCGTGGTGACCGAGGCGGGCGAAGGGCGTGTCCGCGACGCAGGGCGGCGACGGGAAGGCGACGCGGCGACGGGTGAAGCGGAGGCTCACCGGCGACGGCGGGGACGCACGGGCGACGGCGAAGACGCGCGGGGTCGCACAGGCGACGGCGAGGCAGCCCGGGAACGGCGGCGCGAGCGCTGGAGAGCGGAGGTGAGGGTTCGGCGGCGGCGACGAGAGGCACGCGAACCGAGGCGAGCGCTCGCGTTTTATCACGCGAACCGAGGAGCTCAGATCGGTTACGGTGCGGTGAGCAACTTTGGACGGCCGAGATCTCGCGCGAGAGATCGGACGGCTCACGGGCGCGGGCGCGAGGGTTAGGGTTTGCGCGAGCGTGGACGGCTCGGATCGAGCGAACGGAGGATCGGACGGCGCGGGCGGAGTGGGGGCAACGGCGCTGCTGGTGCCGCCGCGCGTCAGCGCAGATGCGCGACGCGTGGCACATCGAGCGGTGCGGGAACGGCCGGCGAGTGCGGCGCGGGTGCTAGGGTTAGCGAGGCGGCGGCGAGCGCGCACGCTGGATGGTCGCCGCGGGCGGTTTGGGCGGCGGGGATGCGAGGGCGGCGCGGGAGCTGGGCCGGGCCGAGCGGGCGCGAGGGAGAGGGGCGGGAGGCCGACGCGTGGGCGGCCGGGATGGCGCCACGCGAAGGGGGGAAGATCGGGCGCCGAGGGGATTCCTCCGACAAACCTTTCCAAATTCAAATAAACTTCTAAAAGCTCTAGAAAATAGCAAATAAATCCCAAAAATTCACCAAAAATACCAGAAAATACCTTGAGACCTGAAGAACACAAATAAAATATTTTCAGCTTATGTTAATGTTTATTTTACTCAGATTAAATCATTTCAAAATTCTAAAGTTTATTTGGAGCTTAATTTAATTCCAGAAAATTTCAAAAAAATACTTGTGACATGAAGAATTTAATTAAACTATTTTCAGCTAATGTTGAAGTATAATTTAATTAGATTAAATTCTTTTAAATTTTTGAAAATTCATTTAAGCTTGATTTTAAATTCAGGAAAATTCCAGAAATTTATTTTTAAATTCAAAGTTTTAAAAATCCCCAAAAATCAGGATGTTACAAGTTTCTCTCAAGAAGGGATAGTGGGAGCACAGTGCAACTTGAAGAAATTCAAGAAACACCTGATAACGTTTCAGCTCCTACAGAACCACAACAGGATGAACAAACCGTTGAAGAACTCGCTGTGGACACACCAAAGACCACGAGGTCGAAGGTCACGCTGCACCGAGAGGTACATGTTCTTGACTACTCAACAACGGGACATATTGTTGTTAGACAACGATGAGCCTAAGACCTATGAAGAAGCAATGGTGGGACCAGACTCTGAGAAATGGCTTGAAGCCATGAGATCCGAAATTGAATCCATGCACAGTAATCAAGTTTGGAACTTGGTTGATCCACTGATGGTGTTAAAACCATTGAATGCAAATGGGTTTTCAAGAAAAGATAGACATAGATGGAAATGTTCACATCTATAAAGCGCGACAGGCCAAAGGTTTCAAACAAATTCAAGGTATTGATTATGATGAAACTTTTCGCCTCGCCGCAATGCTAAAGTCTATTCGATCATTCTAGCGATTGCTGCATATTTCGACTATGAAATATGGCAAATGGATGTCAAAACAGCTTTCCTTAATGGAAATCTGAGTGAGGATGTGTACATGACACAGCCCACAGTTTTGTCAATCCGCAATCGCTTGGAAAGATATGCAAGCTCCAAAGATCCATTTATGGATTAAAGCAGAGCATCTCGAGTTGGAACATTCGCTTTGATGAAGTAATCAAAGGGTTTGGTTTCATCAAGAACGAAGAAGAGCCTTGTATTTACAAAAGGCTAGTGGGAGCGCACTCGTATTTCTCGGTCTTATATGTGGATGACATATTACTCGATCGGAAATGACATTTCTTTGCTCGAATCTGTTAAGTCTTCATTAAAAATAGTTTCTCTATGAAAGACTTAGAGAGGCAGCATATATTCTGGGCATTAAGATCTATAGAGATAGATCAAAAGGCTAATTGGATTAAGCCAAGATACGTACATTGACAAGGTGTTGAAAAGGTTCAATATGCATGATTCCAAGAAAGGTTTTCTACCTATGTCACATGGTATAAATCTTAGCAAGAATCGGTGTCCTAGTACACCGATGAGCGGGATAAAATGAATGCGATTCCATATGCTTCGCTATTGGGTCCATTATGTATGCCATGCTTTGTACACGCCCGCATGTTTCAGATGCTTTAAGTGCTACGAGTAGATACCACGAGATCCAGTGAAAGTCACCGATTGCCGTAAAGAACATCTTGAAGTACTTGAGAAGAACTAAAGATGTGTTCCTTGTCTATGGAGGTGAGGAAGAGCTCGTTGTAAATGGTTACACCGATGCTAGCTTCCAAACCGACAAAGATGATTTTAGATCGCAACTGGATTTGTGTTCTGCTCAATGGCGGTGCGGTAAGTCGGAAGAGTTCCAAGCAGCAGACGGTTGCTGATTCTACAATGTAAGCCGAGTACATAGCAGCTTCAAGCCGCCAAAGAGGCCGTTTGGATCAAGAAATTTATTTCGAGCTTGGTGTGATGGCTAGTGCCTCCAGCCCAATGGACCTCATCAGTGACAATAGTGGGGCCATTGCGCAAGCCAAAGAGCCTAGATCGCACCAGAAGTCCAATTACATTTTACGGCGATTTCATCTCATCCGCGAGATAGTGGAGAGAGGCGATGTGAAGATATGCAAAGTACAAACGGATTTGAACATTGCAGATCCGTTGACAAAGCCGCTTCCTACCAAAGCATGAGGCTCACACTAGGGCAATGGGTATTAGATACCTACATGGTTGACTCTAGTGCAAGTGGGAGACTGTTAGTGATATGCCCTAGAGGCAACATGGAGATGTTGTATATATCACATACTATGTTTATGATACATTACTTTGTTCCTTGGAATAGACATCATCATTATTGATCAATGAGTATGTGACTTATTCATGAGACTCTTAAATACTAAGATGTTGCTATTTCTAAATAATCCCTGATCGTATATCACATGAGGAACAAATATGATTCAAAGACAAAGATCAGCATATGTATTGATTGATGATCATGTCTCATGGATCATGGTATGGTGATACCAAATCAATAATATGGACATGTGTTAGTGAACATATGTTGATAGACTGCCATGAGACACCGCAGAGATTCCATGTGTCATCGCTGGTCTCAAGTAGTGTTTATGTAGAGTCCTTAGACTTGAGATCATCATGGTTCCCAACATGAGTAGTAGCTTATTTTGGGACTACTAAACACTACTCCGTAACTGGGTACTCATAAAAGTAGTCTTCGGGTTTGCCATGAAACATGTAGTGGGATGTGAATGATCAAGATAGAATTTGCCTCTCCTTATGGGAGAGATATCTCTGGGCCCCTCGATGTAATGGATTATGAAAGTGCATGGCCATGCCAAGGTGATTGAGGAGTCAATCACGAGTTTATAATCCATCACGGAATCGAGAGAGTGATTGAGCTATTAAGAGGATGACACAGGTCTCACCTTGAGCTCAATCTATATCGTGAGGCAAAGGGATTCGTACATGAGAGAACATTACAGGTTCAGCCGATATGATCTTTACATATACTTTGGGGTTAATATGTCTTACTAGAGGCCGCTATTAACATGGTAACTGGAAAGGCGTTTCCGGGTCACGACCAAGTATACGTGAACCTACAGGGTCGCACGCTTAACGGGTTGGAACACTAATTCGAATATGATTCGGATATAGGCTCAATTCGGATAGAGATCCGAATAGACTCCTATTGGGCCTCGGTCCACGAGGCCCACGTGAGGAGGTCTATATATATGGAGGCGAGGGGCGGAGGGGATTCGTCCCAGAAAACATCTAGCAAAACCCTAGCCGCCACCTCCCGAGCCAAACCCTAGCTGCTCACGAGTGCTAGTACACTCGCGATCGGCGTTTCAGCCCCGGACGTGTGGATACCGGTGGAGGCGCTGCTCGTTGCGATCTTGATCAGCGTGCGTGGAGGAGACGATCCGCTCGGGACGATCGGCTACTTCCACTACTACCTCGACGCGAGATTGTATCGGTTTCCAATTCTTCTTCACTGCGCAAGGCCTAAGTGGTAACGATCCATGATCCTTCCTTAGCATGATGTTCTTGGGTGCGCGGTAGAAAAGTTTTGTTTTCTGCTTCCGTAGCCTACGCGTATTCCAATATCCTTCTCGAGGTCCTGAGGCTTGCTCTTGTCATCCCCATGGAAGGCGCCAACTGTTGTGGTTACAGACCAAACAGAGAGAGAGTGTGTGTAGTGGAGAGTTACGTGAGCAATGTTTTGGGGTTTTCCCCATGGCCTGTATCATATATATATGTCCTCATGGGGAGTGTTTTTACAATGATACCCTTACATCCAAATATCCTTTCCAAAGGCAATCATGTCATTATACGTGTGTACTCTAGGGCTTTACAACCTTTTAACAAGCCTGCTGGGCTTAGGTAGGGGCCTCCCCTACAACAGTAAGAATAACAGGTTAAACCGTAGTACATCCGCTATGTTTACTTGCCTCTACCGGCGAAGCGAAGAAATCGCGCGCGTTCAGGAGCAAAACCACCTGTCTAAAAGGTACCTCTCAGCACAATACAACAGCAATGAAAACGCGTCTTAAGAAGTAAAGATATCGCTAAACCCCAAGTCCCCATAACATCCCTCTCTGCTTAATTGTTCTACACTCTACCCGCTGTAGCAGCGCTGCTTAATTTTTTTTTGTATCTTTAAGATTATTAAACTGTTTATAGAGAAAGATATATTCCTGGATTCCTCACTTTTCGTATAGATCACTTATTTTTATTTTGTTCCTAACAAGGTGTAACTTAATGCGCAAAACAAAGGATGTTCTCTGTTCTAGCAATCTAGGCAGCCAGTTTCTATCGCACTCCAACCACATAATAAGGCTCTAAAAATTATGATTTTTATATAGTAGTTAGATTACTGAATTCCCTATATTTTTATCAATTGTAACCAAAAACATAAAAATCATCTACTACCCCTAAATCACACCTGAACAGCAATCTACCCCAGTCTGCAACTCTGACAGACAGCAAGGTTCCCAACCTTGCTACACCCAAAACCTGTAGCCAAAAATTTTGAAACAAATATAGTAGATGGGTCTCATCGTCCTCTACAATTTTCCTTTTGAGCAGATCTGCAGTAAAAATCGTTTCGTGGGTCTAAACTGCTCAAACAGTTATGCTACGCATATTGATCTACAGGCAGACAGCGGAACTCCCTAACCGGAGAATATAATTGCTAATCCCCACCAATTCTTAGGCTAAGAACCCTAATTATAGCAAAATCAAAAGGATTTGGGATTAGGGAGAGTTACCTAGGGGATCCCCTTGGGATCACCCCTCTTCTTCCTCTTCTTCTTCTTCCTCCTTTCTTCTCTTCCTTCTCTTCTTCTTCCTTCCTTCTCACTTTCTCCTAGCACTAAGGGACAGCAATGGGGGTGGAGAGGTGGCACACAAGGGGGGAGGAGGGCGACGGCTTGGGGTGGGAAGGAGGGAGGGGGTGCGGCCACCAAGAGGTAAAAGGAGGGGCGGCTAGGGTTAGGAGGAGGGGGGTGTGGCCACCCCCTTGGGCCACAACGAGACCTTTCTCCCGCAGATGGAGGACAACCCCATGTTCTCCCACCAGGTTCACCTCACCAGAAACATGGGAGCCACATACGCTATAGCGCTCGAGGAGATCGCTAACCTTCTCCAGCTTCTACTTTCCAGCTATAGCCGTGAGAGAGCACTACAGGAGCAGCTCGCTAAATGCGAGAAGGCACTTGCAAAAGTAGAGAAGGAGAAGACCGCTGCCCTCGCCGAGCTTCAGTGGACTGCCATTTCCACGGCGATCCTTGCTCTAGCTCTCGCTGCATCTCCCATCATCATCCCAGATCCTGCTCCACCCTAGCCATGGGCTAATGGGCCTCGCACTCAGCTCACCGCTCGTAAGAGCGTGCGACTCCCTGGTCCGAGGGCGACTGTTACTATTGGAGGGCCCCGCTATGGCCGTAGTTGCTCCTGCTCCCGTTCAGACTCTTTAGACTTCAGCGGTAGCCGCTCTTGCTCCTAGTCACCGGATTACAGCCTTTCATGCCCAAGAGCTAGTTTCATGGAGGAGTAGACGCTCTAGTGTAGTGCTCAGTGTGGTATGGTGATAGTGAGCACTAACCCCCATAGTAGTAAGGAGTGTACTAGGAGTTAGTACATTATTGTAACACAGTGCTCAACATAGCCTAGGTGCTATGTGAATGTTGAGCTATGTGAACTTCTAATTATGAATGTAATGCAGACAAGCGTAGGCCTTGTATTATAATTTGATTTGTCATTTATCTTATTTTCGTTGGTTTTTGCATGAATTGGCATGGGCCAAAAACCCACCTACTCAGTGCATGTATTTAAAGGGCAACTAGTATATGTAGATGGAAACTCAACGAGTTACCCGAGCCCAGGCTAGCGCCGCTCTTGGCATACAGGCCAAGGTTGCTGCTAATCAAGAAACCCCGCCCATGGATCGAGGTAGAGGTCGAGGTCCAGAAGTTAACCCTCCACCTCCACCGGAAAACCCCACCATGGTGCAGGTCATGGCACAACAGACTCAGCTCTTGTAGGCCATCTACACCGGTCAACAGGATAATGTCGGCGGCCATAGAACATGGCTGGGTGACTTTTTAAGAACTCGGCCCTTAACCTTCTCTTCGATAGATGAGCCCCTCGAAGCCGAAGACTAGCTGTGAGACACTGAAAGAAAACTACAACTTGCCAAATGTACCGACGAATATTAGGTAATCTTCGCCACTCACCAGCTCAAGGGAGCAGCCGCAGCTTGGTGGGAGAATTACTTGTCCACCTAGGGTCAAGAGGACACATCGACTGGAGATGACTCTGAAGGGGAAGCTGAATGGCAAGAAGCAGCTGTGGATCAAGAGCCAGAAGGAGCTAACCAAGCCAACCGAGCCCCTCGAGCCTGGCATGCCCGCTCAGCCAAAACATGGATGGAGTTTTAGACAGCTTTTAAGGCCAACTTTGTCCCTGCAGGAGTAATGAGAATGAAGAAGAATGAATTTTGCACCCTGAAGCAAGGGAACATATCTGTCATCAAATACCTTACCAGGTAAAATCAACTCTCCCACTATGCTCCCAAGGATGTGGCCGATGAGGAAGAGAAGATTGACCGATTCTTTGAAGGTATGAACGAGAAGCTGTGTGTACAACTGATTATTCAAGACATCATCAGTTTCCACCAACTGGTGAATAAAACCCTCATCTTGGAGAATGAAAGGAAGAACCTTGAAGTCAGTCGCAAGTGTAAACAAGTGGTACAGAGGCCGCAGGGGAGGTTTATCCAAAAGTTCTTTAATAACCCTTCATATACAAGGCAGCAAGCTCCAACACTAGCACCACGTATTGGTGGCAGCACCCCTCAGATTCCCCAACCTAGTGGCCAGTCCACCGGAACGAATCCTACGGCAAACTAGAATCGTTTCAGCTGTGGACAGAAAAGGACATTTTGCCAGTTGATGTCCAAACCGACACGCCACGCTAGAGAAGTTTAACCTGGGAACCACTCTGGTTCATGGCCAAACATCAGCTCCAAGCAAAGGATATCAGACCCCTCAACCCAGCAGGACTACTCCCACCCCCAACCGTGGCCGAATCAACCACATCATAGCAAAGGAAGCACAGGAAGCCACTGGAGTCTTGATGGGTATGTTCTTTGTCAAGGCTATGCCGGCGTATGTTCTTTTTTATTTTGGAGCTTCAGACTCATGTATAGCAAGAGGGTATGTGAATAAGCTTGGATTACCTACCTACCCGTTAAAGAAATCAGCGGTATTTAGCTCACCTGCCGGAACTATTACCGCCACCCTAGTATGCCCAGGGGTAGAAATCACCATGAAAGAATTTGGCTTCTTGGCGGATCTAATAGTATTGCACTTACAAACCTTGGATAGAATACTAGGAATGGATTGGTTAGCAAAACACTGGGGAGTAATAGATTGTGCTACCTAGAGAGTAAGTTTGACTAAGTGCCCAGGGTTGACTATAGCAGTCAAGGTGGATCGACCCTATCATTGGGGGCGTGCGGTTAATCATTTCGAAGATATACCGCTAAAAGGAATGCTGGTAGTACAAGATTACCCTGAAGTGTTTTCGGAGGAATTGCCAGGCATGCCACTAGATAGGGACCTTGAGTTCGTTATTAATTTGAAGCCTAGAGCTTCCCCAACTGCTAAACGACATTATAGAATGACCGTTGATGAGTTAGAGGAACTTAAGAGGCAACTCCAAGAGTTACAGGAAAAGGGTTTTATCAGGCCTAATTCCTCTCCTTGGGGATCCCCAGTGCTATTTGTCAAGAAGAAGGATGGCACCGTCCAGATGTGTGTGGATTACCAGTCTTTGAACGAAGTGACCATCAAAAACAAGTACTCCCTTCCTAAGATTGATGACCTATTTGACCAACTAGGAGGAGCTGCCCTGTGCTCCAAAATTGATTTGAGATCAGGCTACCATCAGTTAAAGATTAGAGTCGAAGACATTCCAAAAATAGCCTTCACCACTAGATATGGGTTGTATGAGTTCACAGTCATATTCTTTGGCCTAACCAATGCCCCGACTTATTTCATGAATCTTATGAATAAAGTTTTTATGGAATATCTGGACAAATTCGTAGTGGTGTTCATTGATGACATTCTCATCTACTCCAAGGACGTTGAGGAACATGCTGAGCACCTACGTCTGGTACTAGAAAAGCTAAAGGAGCACAAGTTGTATGCCAAATATAGCAAGTGCGAATTTTGGCTAAGTGATATTAGCTTTTTGGGCCATATAGTATATGTCGGAGGAGTATCCGTTGACCAAGCCAAGATAGAAGCCATAGTAGAGTGGAAACAACCCACTACTGTCACAGAAGTAAGAAGTTTTCTTAGGCTAGCCGGATATTATAGAAGGTTTGTAGAAGGGTTCTCTCAGATTGCCAAGCCACTAACCCAACTACTCAAGAAAGAAGAGAAGTATGAATGGACCGAGGCTTGTGAAGAAAGCTTTCAGGAGCTCAAGAAGAAGCTAACATCCATCCCTGTCCTAGTCCTACCAGACATACGCAAGGACTTCGAGGTTTATTGTGATGCCTCCCATAAAGGCCTTGGGTGTGTACTAATGCAAGGAGGTAAAGTTGTGGCATATGCATCAAGACAGCTTCGCTCTCATGAAGTGAATTATCCAACCCATGACTTGGAACTGGCCTCAGTAATTCACGCCTTAAAGATCTGGCGACACTACCTGATCGGTAAACACTATGATATATATACCGATCATAAGAGACTCAAATACTTCTTTACCCAGCCAGACCTTAATTTGAGGCAAAGAAGATGGTTGGAGCCACTACTACAAAACAGGCTATACTGGACGGGTAAATCACAGACGGTTCATACGAAACCGTCTTTGCCCAACTATCACAGACGGCTCATACTGCCACCCGGCTGTGATACTATCACAGATGGTTATTAACACGACCCGTCTGTGATAATAGATACATCAAAGACGGTTCGTGTTAATAACCGTCTGTGATAGTTCTCAGACGGTTTGTTATACGAACCGTCTTTGATAAGAATTTTCACAGACGGTACGTATTAATAACCGTCTGTGATAATTGCCCTATTAATACTTGGACTTGGACAGGGTCTACAGATCTGTTTTTTTATTGCATGTGCTGCGTCGGTGGAGCAAGGCGGCCGGCTTTTGGGAGTTCGGGGGTGAAAATATATCGCTATCTTCTAATTAGTGATCTAATCAGAGGTTAGTACTCAATTACTTTTAATTATGCATATATGTTTTTGTAATGGATGGCTTAGAGATGATAATGGATCTTCTTAGTTGCGGTAATAATCATTTTTGGCAACCATTTGTTACTTGTGTAGCTAGCGGAAATGGATCGAAGCTGGATGTACATTGAGAACCGTGTGAGTGAAGAGTACATTATTGGCGTGTCTGTTTTTAAAAGAGCGGTCGAGCCGATATGTTAAAGAAGGGATAAAATATATGTAATTGTCCATGTATTGACTGTGATAATCTGAAGATGTTTAGCAACTCAGCGCAGATCGAAGCTCACTTGATTCGAAGGGGTTTCAGAAAGGGGTACGAATGTTGGACTAGTCACGGTGAAGAGAAGTGTACACAAGAAGCTGGTAGTTATGACATAGTCGATGGGGACAACGATATGCCTGTTGTGGACTATGGTTTTGATCATGAGGCCACGGATGTATCGCAGGATGACAATCTGGATCAGATGTTACGTGATGCAAAAGGGAACTACAGTGAGAGAGAGTTTGGTAAATTCGAGGGCTTAATGGAGGACTCGGAGAAACCTTTGTTCTCGGGATGCAAGCCGCAATACACGAGGTTGTCATCAGTTCTAGAACTACTGAAATTGAAGGCAAGCAATGGTTGGTCCGACAAGAGTTTCACGGCATTGTTAAGTCTCCTAGCGGACATGCTTCCAGAGGGAAATGTGTTGCCTAAAACCACCTATCAAGCCAAGAAGATTCTTTGTCCATTAGGAATGGAAGTAGAAAGAATACATGCATGTCCGAATGATTGTATCCTGTACCGTAAAGAGTATGCTAGCTTAAATGTTTGTCCGGTGTGCAAAGCATCCCGATACAAGCAGAAAAATGACTCTGATGATGGAAAGGGCATCGAGGTGAAGCAAGGACCTCCTGCTAAGGTGTTGTGGTAACTTCCTGTAATCCCCCGGTTGAAGCGTTTATTTGCAAACCGCAAGGATGCAAGATTGATGCGTTGGCACTTGGAGCAGCGTAAGGAAGACGGAATGATAAGACATGTTGCTGATTCTGCCCAATGGAGGAACATCGATAGGATGTTTGTAGATTTCGGTGTGGAACCGAGAAATATAAGGTTTGGATTGAGTACAGATGGAATGAATCCTTTTGGTAACATGAGCAAATGACATAGCACTGCCCATGACTCTATGCATGTATAACCTTCCTCCTTGGTCGTATGAAGAGGAAGTATATTTTGATGTCACTACTTATCCAAGGGCCGAAGCAACCTGGCAACGATATTGATGTGTTCCTAGCACCATTGGTAGAAGATCTTGCAATACTGTGGAACAAAGGGGTACATGTATGGGATGCGGACAAACGAGAGAACTTTACTCTACGCGCTATGTTGTTCTGCACCATTAATGATTTTCCTGCCCTTGGTAACCTGTCAGGGTTGAGCACAAAAGGAGCCAAAGCATGTCCGCACTGCTTAGACAATACCGAACAACTCGCGTAAAACTGTGTACATGCGTCACCGTAGGTTCCTTCCAAAGTATCACCCATACCGCAAGATGAAAAAACAATTTGATGGAAAAAAAGAAGATGACTCAGTACCAAGACCTTTTAGCGGGAAAGAGCTGTATGATATGGTCAAGGATATAAACGTTGTGCTTGGAAAGGGGTGTAAATTGAGGAAGAACATGTGGAAAAAAAAGGTCAATATTTTGGGACTTACCTTATTGGGAGCACTTAGAAGTTCGCAATTGCGTCGATGTCATACACGTAGAGAAGAATGTATGTGACAGTTTGATTGGTCTCTTATTGAACATTCCTGATAAAACTAAGGATGGTGTTAACGCAAGACGTGACTTGGTCGCTATGAACATCAGGACCGAGTTAGCACCGATAGAGACCGATAAAGGCCGGATATACCTTCCCCCAGCTTGCTACACTCTGTCTAAGTCCGAGAGAACTGAACTGTGCCAGTCCTTACATGGTGTCAAAGTTCCATCCGGTCACTCCACCAACACGAAGAAAATTGTTTCCATGGAACATTTGAAATTAATTAGAATGAAGTCCCACGACTGCCATGTGCTAATGACACAAATGCTACCTGTTGCAATTAGAAGTATTTTGCTGAACAAGGTTCAAGTGACAATCATAAGGCTGTGTTATTTCTTTAACACAATTGCTCAGAAGGTCATTGATCCCGATGGACTAGATGCTCTGCAAACCGAGGTGGTGACAACTCTATGTCATCTAGAGATGTATTTTCCTCCATCATTTTTTGATATCATGGTCCATCTCATTGTCCACCTTGTGAAAGAGATAAAAATATGCAGCTCCGTGTTTCTACGTCATATGTACCCTTTCGAGAGGTACATGGGAATTCTCAAGTCCTATGTACGCAATCGATCTCGACCGGAGGGTAGCATCATCGAAGGTTATACAACAGAAGAGGTCATTGAATTCTGCATCGGCTACATGGCTCAGGTCGATCCGATAGGTGTACCTGTATCTCGTCACGAGGGGAGGTTAGAGGGTATCGGGACTATCGGAAGGAAAGCAATAACTCCGGATCAAAATACGTATGCTCAAGCCCATTTCACAGTTTTACAACACATGACTGAAGTGACCCCATATATTGAAGAGCACAAGGACATGCTACGTCAAGAGAATGCAGCGCGATAAGTTTGGATCACGAGACAACACAATCGCGCTTCAACGAATGGTTGAAGGCGCAATTGACTAGGAGGTCGCAAGTGAAACACTACAATGGTTGGCAAAAGGGCCAAAATTTACAATTGTGACATGGCAAGGATACGACATTAATGGCTACACATTTTATACAACGGATCAGATAAAAGAGCACCGCGCGTAACTCGGTGTCCGCATAGATGCCTATGATGCGCACGCCAGATCGCTGGCCCAAGCTCGTACTACGGGCTTATAGAGGAGATTTGGGAGCTTGACTATGTAATTTTCAAGATTCCTCTATTTCGGTGCCGTTGGGTCCATCTCCCACGGGGTGTAAAGGTCGACAAGTACGGTGTCACTACCGTGGACATCGAATGTGTAGGACACAAAGACAAACCATTCGTACTCGCAAGGCAAGTTGTTCAAGTATTTTATGTAACCGATCCGGCAAATAAGAAGCGCCATGTAGTTCTTCAGGGAAAAAGAAGGATTGTCGGAGTTGAGAATGTTGTGGATGAGGAAGAGTACAATCAATTTGATGATTTGCCTCCATTCGGAGACGGCATCAGGCTCGAGGAAGAACAAGGCGATGAAACAAGCTACATGCGTGTCGATCATCGTGAAGGGCTTTATTTAAAATAAAATAGCTATGTGTAATAAATGTAACTATATATGTTTTATTGCAATTGTAAAATGACTCGTAATCAGATTTATGAATTTGCATGCCGGTAGGAGTAGTTATATTCATTACACTCGTGATGAGTCCTATTGAATGCTTTGGTAGTGTAGTTACAACAGCCAGCCGGCAAAGGTTTATTACAGATCGACAAGCAGTGGGCAAAGGCTTATTACAGACGGTTATACACTTAGAACCGCTCGGATAGATTATCACAGATGGTTCTCCACTTATAACCGTCGTGATATATTATATCACTGACGGTTATAAGGTAAGAACTGTCAGTGATATGATACTATCGCGCACGGTTATAAGTGGAAAACCGTCTGTGATAGTATCATATCACAGACGGTTTATTTCTAGAACCGTCTGTGATAGTATCATATCACAGACGGTTTATTTCTAGAACCGTCTGTGATAGAGATATCACAGACGGTTCCTTAAGGGAACCGTCTGTGATAGTGTTCCTTATAAATACCCCCAACTAGAGCACGATTCCGCACTCTCGCACTCTAGATCTCTAGCGCCCCTGATATCTCGCGCCGCCCTACCCTCCCAACACCGACGACGCCGCCGATCGCTCCGACGCCGCGCCCTCCCGCCGACGCTCCCTCCCGACGCCGCCGCCGCCGGTCGCTCCCCGACGCCGCGCCCTCCGCCGACGCTCCTCGACGCGCCCGCCGCCGGTCGCTCCCGACGCCGCGCCCTCCCGCCGACGCCCCCGCCCGACGCCGACGCTCCCTCCTGACGCCGCTCCTCCCGACTCGGTGCCCTCCTTCCCGACGCCGCTCCTCCCCAGCCCGGCTCCCGCCCCGACTCTAGCTCCCTCCTCCCCCGCGAGCTCGGCGCCCTCCTCCCCCGACTCCGGTGCCCTCCTCCCCAGACTCTAGCTAGGTTTTAGATTTGTCATATTGATATATATGCTACATTGTCATATTGATATATATGCTACATTGTCATATTGATATATATGCTGGCCGAATTTACACATGCTGGAAATTTGTATTGATACATTGTCATATATGCTACATTGTCATATTGATACATTGTCATATATGCTACATTGTCATATTGATACATTGTCATATTGATACATTGTCATATATGCTACATTGTCATATTGATACATTGTCATATATGCTACATTGTCATATTGATTATATACATGTTATGACATTTGTATTTCGATTGATGTCATCTTTGTGCTCACATAATCATACTAGAATTATATTGCTATATATGAATTATTAGCAGCTAGCTATAGCTAGAGATATACCACAAAGACCTTCGAAGGGCATGAAGCTAGTGACACACTTTGTTTAGGCCCACACCTCACAGGCTAGTAACACACTGCAGTTATTTTTTTCTTAGAAGAGAGATGGCGTCCTCATAGGCTTCGTCGTCGTCATCTGGGTCTCACGCTCCCAAGATTGGGAAAATTAAGCGTGGCCGAGGAGTATCGAAAAGGCCGATGGCCGAATGACCATCACGGTGGTCTCTCCGATGGGGTCCTCTACAACCAAGAAAGCAATTGCATCATTTCGAGTACTGCGGGATAATTGGAAGGAATGGGTCCCCATCACCATAGTAAGTCGGAGAGATTTGTCAAACGATCGTAAAAATCAACTATGGGAGGAAGTTACACATTCGCTCGAGATCCCAGCAGGTGACAGGACTCGCGCGACGCACGCGCTCCTCGCAATGGGAAAAGCATGGAAGAATTTTAAGAGCACTCTTGTGACGCGATGCGTGGCCAAGGATCTTACGCCTTCACAAAGTATCCTTTCGTGTCGCCGAAGCATGGGAGGCCTTTGTGCGAGATGAAGACAACGGCTGAATTTGAACAACAAAGTGCGCGCACAAGGTTATCCAATCACAAAACACTCACCCTCACGCACTCGGCACCGCTGGGTACGCGGGTAAAATCCCGCAGCGGAGGATGCAGGGGCGAGGTCGCACTCCGATCGGAGGCCTCCCGCCATTTGCCGGATCGCAAACGAGCGTGCTCAAAACTGGTTAAGAGCGAGGTCATCAACCACATCTTCGGGTGTCTCTTTCAAAAACCTCGCAGATGAGGAAGTGTCCCAACGCCTGGTAAGATAAGTTAAACTATATAGTTGTTAACACCTCTTGAACTTAATGGGTTCAAAAATAACATGATTAATTGCCTCTTGCAGCAATCATTGACTACCGAATATTCTCGTGGAACCTTTCAAGAATACAGGGAGAGAGATTTACTATCACAGGCCCTGGGAAACAAGGAGCACCCAGGTCGCACACGAGGCTTGGGGGTTTACGTATCTTGGAAGCACGGATTTCCAGATTACTCTGAGACATATAGGAGTAGGAAGATATCCAAGGCGTACCGCAACGACCAAATGAAACAGGAGCTTCGTGCTCAACTTCAGGAACAACTATCTGCCTCACTTCAAGAGCAGACTGCCTCACTTCGTGGAGAGATAGATTCATTGAGGGAAGAACTGAGACAAGTCCGCAACCAATCGCAACCCACCCCTACTACTCCTACTGCGGTACCCAGTCCCCCTCAACGTCGCAGTAGCTGTGCGTCCACACCAAATACTGAACATAGCGACGCCCACTTACCTATCGATGACATTCAGGTAATGCACCTCTTTAGAATGCTGCATAGATCTCTCTGGTGGACGCCTTAACTCATCTTGTGTCGTTATGTAGGTGCCCATGCCTTGCATCCTCAGAGTCAGGCTTATTGGCTCTATTCCCGTTGACGCTGGGCGGGGGATGGTGTATCCATTGCTGTCAAGTACGCTGGTGCACGGTGTACAAGTAGAGACCGGTTTCATAAAGGTCCAGGTGGACATGATTAATGATATTTTTAACACCATCCCTCTTGAGAAGCCCCCAAACGAAGAGATTAAGACATTAGGGGATGCTATCCACACATTCGTTCAGTGGCCCAAGAGGGACATTGCTCTCGACTTGTCCGTGCCACGATCTCCACCTCCAGTGTCCCAAGAGGGACATCGCCCTGGACCTGTCACATCGGCTCCGGTGGCTCCACCTCCAGTGTCACAAGAGGGACATCGCCCTGGACCTGTCACATCGGCTCCGGTGGCTCCACCTCCAGTGTCGCAAGAGGGACATCGCCACGACTGCCACATCGGCTCGGTGGCTCCACCTCCACTCGGTTCAAAGCTTATTTCATTGGCTCCCGCCGAGACGCCACCGAAACGTATCGTAGCGAGACTATAAGACTCAAGGAAGAAAAATAAGCCTCCGTGCCATGGAAGTTCACTCTAGGAGTGTCGTTGGTCCTCGAGTCACAATTACGCAGCTTGGCATGATTTGCAATACATTGCATGCCCGTACATGGAGAAGTCCAACATGAAGCCAAACCGCAGAGTGCATTCATCGTGAAATATACGGAGCAGCATTTTCTCCACGATACAAAGCTACATCGCCGTGACATTCGATGACTTATTTTTATTATTCAATCTCGACGAACTCGACGCCGCTTCTCTGCTGCTGACATCGTAAGTGTATCTTGCATAATGAAGTTCTACATTCACGTTATACCGATAAATGTCACTACTCTTTCCTTTTGTATAGATGCATGATCCAAGGAGTCCGGCGATCGCGACAACCGGTGGGTTTCCTCGACCCTCACTTGGTCTCCGATCCAGTTATCAAAGATAATGAATCCTTCATGCAAGATTACATAACGAAGGGATTGCTTACTCACATCGACAAGGAGTACATCATGTTTCCTTTCAACCAAGGGTAAGTGCTTCACTAGTTGCCACATATGTTTTATTTGTACTTTACATGCAGCATGAACTTAGGATTAATCACTATGGTGTGTACATGACTAGGCAACACTGGATTCTGATTGTGATTATACCAAAGTGGAGCAAGGTAATATACCTTGATTCCCTACTTAGGAGTAACCACGACTTCAGTCGTGTGCAAGAAGTACTTAACAAGTAAACTCATTTGCTCCATACATAACTTTATTGTAATATTTCCTTCGTTTGCAACGGCCGAGGCTAACTTTTTTGAATCACGTAGGTCGTTTGCCGCTTATGTTGCCCAGGGAGGAAGACACGAAAAATCTAGTGACACGCTGCGACACAACACGCGATTTCCGGTACCCACTACAACACAACAATCCTATATCACACTTTGTTATAATGCCTCTAGAATTGACAATACATATGTACGTAATGCAATTTTTGCAGTGTCACCAGAAACTACAGGGCAACGTATGTGGATTCTACGTTTGCCGTCATATGAAGGAAATCGTGGATAGTAAGATCGATGATCCAGAGGTTTGTCATGTTCTTGCAATAATTATTATTTTTTGATTATATATGTATATATACACACACATGCTAATTAATGACTTATTGCTCCTAGCGACAGCGGGTGGACTTCGACGTAAGTACATATGATCTTGAACAACTCGTCGAAATTCGTGCAACACTCTCCGGTTCTTACTAGCACGATGTATAAAAAGGTCGAGAGTTCTACCCCGCAATGGTGATCATTAGATGTTGAAACATTAGATGCAATTGTACAAATCACTCAATTGTGTGCTTAATCAAACATTAGTCAGAACAGTGTGACGATTTTCATTCTATATTTGTATGTCATCTGTTGGACGTTTGTTACATTTGTAATTCAACGATCGCTTGCAATTAACTTATTATCTGTGTAACTTTTAGTTGCAAAATTGTATGTGATTCTTTTGTCAGATCTGTATATCTGCAATGTATGTGATCTTGTTACACAGTGTATATATATGTTGTAATCTTGTTGCTTGCTTTCAGAGGGCATGGCTAGCATATCCTGAGGCTAGTCAAAAAACAGCAAATAAAACTGCTGTTGTAATTGCTATCACAGACGGTTTTTGCAAACAACCGTCTGTGATAGTAGACTTTCATAGACGGTTACACACAACAACCGTCTGTGATAGACACTATATCACAGACGGTTTCTATTTCGCACCGTCTATGATACAGGAAATATCACAGACGGTTTGTAATATTTCTGTATCACGACGATGCAAAACAGAACCGCTCGTGATATAGTGTCTATCACGAGCGGTTGTTGTGTGTAACCGTCAGAAAGTCTCTATCCGCAGCACGGTTGTTTGCAAAAACCGTCAGAATGTGAGTTATCACGCACGGCTCGAGAGCCGCCTCGTGATAACCATCTATTATCATCGACATATAAAAATGCATTTGGTTCGAAAATGCGTCGTGATGACGGTTCGAACCGCTCGTGATAGGCCTGTCTGTAGCAGTGAACTAATTATGGACTACGACCTAGGCATTCACTACCATCGTGGTAAAGCTAACATTGTAGCTGATGCCCTAAGTCGTAAGGCCTATTGCAGTAACCTCATGGTTCAAGAATAACAGCCTGAACTTCATAAAGAGTTGGTAGCCCTCAACCTAGAGATAATAGAGCAAGGCACTATAGCCACCATGGAGATCCAACCAAGTATAGAAGAGCAAATCATAGCTACCCAAAGGGAGAACTCAACCACCTTGAAAATGAAGAGCCAAATGACCAAGGGAAAGGCTCCGAAAATGACTAAAGATCAACGAGGAGTTCTAAGGTATAGGAGACGTCTCTTTGTCCCTCACCAAGAGGACCTTAAAGACTTGATACTAAGAGAAGCACATAGTTCTGCGTATTCTCTTCACCCGGGGAGTACTAAAATGTATCAAGACATGAAGCAGTGGTATTGGTGGCCACGAATGAAGACGGGCATTGCCAAGTATGTTGCTTGCTGTGATGTGTGTCAAAGGGTAAAGGCTAAACACCAGCGGCTACCAGGATTATTACAGCCATTACAAATACCCCAATGGAAGTGGGAAGAGGTAGGAATATATTTTATTACAGGGTTACCCCGAACCAAAATAGGATATGACTCCATATGGGTTATAGTGGACAGATTAACCAAAGTCGTCCACTTTTATCCCCGTCAAAACTACCTACAAAGGGGACAAGTTAGCAGAATTATAAATGTCTCACATCGTGTGTCTGCATGGTGTGCCAAAAAGGATAGTCTCAGACTGAGGTTTTCAATTTACCTCACACTTCTAGGCTAGCCTTCATAAAGCCCTCGGCATCCATCTTGATTTCAGCACTGCCTACCAACCCCAAACAGATGGCCAAACGGAAAGGGCGAATTAGATATTGGAAGATATGCTTCGGGCTGTGCCTTAGATTTTACCATGGACTGGGACAAATGCTTGCCTTACGCCGAATTTGCTAGTTTAAAGATGTCCCCATTCGAAGCCCTGTATGGAAGAATATGCCGGACCCCTTTACACTGGTCAGAGGTAGGGGAAAGCTCTATCTTTGGACCAGAGACCCTACAACAAGCGGAAGAAAAAGTCCGCCTGATTAGAAGTCGATTGCAAGCCACTCAATCCAGGCAAAAGAGTTATGCCGACAAGAGACGCAGGCCATTACAATTTGAGATTGGAGACTATGTATACCTGAAGGTGTCACCCCTAAGAGGAGTTAGAAGATTCAAGGTCAAAGCCAAGCTCGCCCCACGTTATGTTGGACCATTCCCAATCAAGGCCAAGAAAAGGAGAAGTAGCGTACCAATTGGAGCTGCATGCGAATCTAGAGGATATATACAATGTTTTTCATATTTCCCAACTTAAGAAATGTCTCCGGGTGCCAAAAGACCTAACCCCGTTATCTTACAACTATTCTATGAAATTTCTCTCTCATCGTTAATGGGTATATTCAAATAATATAATGATGTAATAAATAAAGGATTATTATATCCTCGTCATAGTGCATGTACACTAAACTAATGTTTGGCATATTGATATATGTGGCAAATGGAAACTGGAAGTTATATAGTGCCTTCAGGGCTTCTGTAATATTATGAAAATAACCGTCTTGAGAACCTATTTGTAATTAGAGGAAAAGGGATATGGGGAAATGAAATGCTTGGGAATTTAGAGGAGTCATATTTTTGGAGTGATTCGTACGGGAGGAGTTGGAGATTGAAATGAAGTCATGCCGTAATAAAAGGAGACATAGGGGAGAGGAGGACCCAAACCCCAAAGAAATCCCTGGTCGACCATGGCTTTTTCTTTTTTCCTAGTGCCGCATTGCCGCATGGTAGCCACCACACTCTAGCGCTACCTTTGCCATCCATCGCCACATGCTAGGCCGCCTACCCTCATCGCCGCCTGCCTGTGTTGGTCGCCTGCCATGCACTAGCAATCCTTGCCAACGTCGCTACATGCCACCCATCGCTAGCACATACGCGCTAGTGTGTGGCCTTGCTTTGTGCGCCCGGCCGATTGTTGGTGCAAGGATGGTAGAGCACCAGCAGGGAAAGGGAAACTCAAGGTAGAAAAGACGGGCAGCGGCAGGGGCAAAGATCAGGTGAGAGAAGGGAAGGGAAGAAAAAAATGAGGAAGTGGTCATGATTTTGGCATCCTTCATCTGGGAAACGACCTGGATCTTTCCTCTCTGGCTTGCCAATTTTAGTAGAGATTAGAGTTCAGATTAGAGATAGAATTGTCAAGTTTCACATTAGAGGTTTAATTAGTATATGGGTCTATCTGCCATAATCTTTAGTTGCGAATTTGGGAAATGTATGGATATAATATAAAAATGTCATCTACTCGATAGTCATAAAGAATTTTGTTAACTTTCTACATAGTGCTTAATCCTGTCAATTGATTAGTTATATTAAGAGTTATAATTTTTGTAAGCCAGATGTCTAGAGAATTATCATCATTTGGCAGTAGCGTGGTAAATTGCAGATTAAAATTGTTAAATGGATTAATTAGAGTTTTTGCTCTACATTAAAAGTGTAGATAATTGTCGAAGGATTCCATAGAGTCTAAGAACATGAATTTTAGTTGAGTATATCAGAAGATATGGTTTTAGGAAGATTGCTATCCATAACTTGATTGTTACTGGATGCAGTAGTGGAAAACTATTAAATTGACTTGGTAGCTGACAAAATTGAATTTTGAGAATAAATATAAAGGTACATAAAGTTTTGTATTTTTTGAAAATACTATGGTTTACAATATTTGGATGTGTAATTTAATAGATATAAAATTATTAAGCTTATTGTCCAGAAGATAAAAGATATGTCTTTTGGAATAAAAATAGAGGTTAAATGATTTAATCAGGAATTGTACCCAACTAAGAACTTGTAGAGAATTTTGTGTAGATTTCACAACTAGTGTGGTTTGCCTTGTAAGGGCTTGGTAGTCAAAGTTATGCTACTTTTAGTACCAAGATAGTAGGGGTGATTATTTGATGAAGAGGGAGCATTGTGGATTTAAGAAGCATATATGGGTAATGTTATTTAATTGTCGTTCTTATACTGTTGTACATCTTATTATTGAGATTGGGTGTTTACTATAGGAGGAGTGTCGTTGGGTTTGTTGTCATCTTCAAATCAAACTGTTCCTCGTAACTAGAAAAGGCATATGGATGGTAGAATGTTATTTAAGTGTTTGAACTTGTGGTTATATTTAAATAAATACTTGCCATGTTGATTCATATGATTATATTTGTTCTTATAATGCTCACATGTTTATGGTACAATGATGATGATACTTATAGTAGAATAATGAGGATGATGATTATGGCTGAAATGATGATGACATCAATTGATTAATGCTGATAATTAACTAATGAAAGATATAATCATCACATTGCATGTTGAGTATTCATATTGCAAAAAGGTGACTTGTGTGGCCCTCTAAAGCCTACTTTGTATGGGCGACCCACAGTACTGGTGGAGAAAGACCTACTCCAGTAGGCACCTCATGAGAGTGGGGAAAGACCTATCTCGGGAGGCACTCTGTGAAAATGGAGTTAAGACCCTGTATTAAAAAGACAAGGCAAAGGTGGTTCATCAATGGGTGAACACTCAGCTATACCAGTATAAGTTAGAGAAGTAAAAACATATGCATTGCATTTATGAAAAGAGGAATGAGATAATAAAACATATGCATAGAACTTGATGAGAATAAATATGTGAAGATTGAGATAATAATGTAACACCCCAGGATCCACATCACCCTGGGATACCACTAAACCACTATACAGCTAGCCAAAAATTTCAAGATAATTAATTCTGGCAACAATTTCCAGACATGAAGCATTAAGCGGAAGCATAATCGACTAAGTGAACAAAGATAACGGTAACAAGTTCAATAACTAAAACAATCTCTAGCAGATTAATCAAAGAATAGTTCACAAGGTCATCATTATTAAATAAGATAATCATCCACAAATATCTAGGCATTTGGCTATGTCGAGACCCGAATATGCAAATCCAGACTCCTTATGTATACTGCACTAGTCCTAGGATCACGCTAGTGCACACAGTCAAACATAGATGTAATCACAACCACACACACGATAATAATAAAGGGAAAACTCAAATATCGATAAAAATCAAAGGTACGACCTTATGGCCAAGCTTACAATATCTCTAGCCGGAAGGGCTTAACAAAAGAGCAGTGGAAATCCAAAATAAAGCGTAGCGGCCAATCGACCAGCCCACAGGCTATCGAGTGGAGAACGAAGCCTAATCCGTGAAGTCGTCGAAGTACTCTCCTTCTGGAACCTCCTGCTGGTGATACACCTCTTCCTCAACTGAGCAACATTGGGCATAAAGCCGTGAGTACATTGGTACTCAGCAAGTCGTTTGTAACAAATGAATGCAATATAGTATGCAAGGCTTACCAAAGGAAGGCTGAAAGGTTAATTTGCATAAATGACAGTTGAAGGTAAATACAGTAAATAAATTGAAAGTGAACTTTAAGTAAAACAATAATAAATAATAAATAATCAAAGGAATTGACATAACCACTTGCAGACCTCCCATCCATAAACTAAACCAACCGCTTATGGACTATCCATCCATAAGCTAAACCAACCGCTTATGGACCTCCCATCCATAAGCTAAACCAACAATAGATTAACCATCCACTGCCCAACAACAATAGACAAGTTTTCAGAAATAACTACCCCTCATGTGAAATCACCGAGCATTGTCCATGACCGAGGACGCGGCTATTCGAATAGTTTTACACTCTGCAGAGGTTGCACAACTGTACCCACACGATGTGATTAGCCTCGCGCTAAGGAAATCACAACAAGACCTTTACAAAGTTCAATTCTAACTCAATCCGCCCGCTAGGGTTTCGCATCACACCCCCCTTGCGCCACATGGAAATCAGCAACTATGTTCATCTCAATGGCAAGATTAAAGTTGAAATATCCCAAATTAATCAGCCAGATCCATCTCATACCAGACATGTGGTTTGCACGGTAAAGCTCAGATCAATGGCGCACAAAGTTAAGTCCTTAATTCTACCCGGGCGAGACTACCTCATCCCTCGGAGTGCTCCAACACTTCCCCCTTTACTGCACGATCACTCGCCCGAGTGCAAAACCAGATTTGTATAACCACCGCCGATGACGCACCAACGTCATGGCATAAATTTTAATAAACGTGGCACCAACCATAGTTCCATATCTCATTAAGTCAAATTGTTAATTCATATACGATGATAAACCCAATCGAAACTATAAGCAAAGTTAAGCAGTCTATCGTACCAACCCATGTGACAAATATCATAACATCACTAGTATGTTTCCTAACCTATGGTGACAAGGGTATCATGGTGTTCAAAGTTATCAAGGAAGGATGAATTCAATTGGACAATAACCACCAAGCAAAGGTTTATGAAAAGAGCGATGCAATGTAATTAAAAATAAAATAATTAAATAATAGATTGCAAACTGGGTTCAACATGATCAAAGAACACGACTTGCCTTGGTTATGCTCAGCGAGGTACTCCTGGTCTTCGGGCGTAGAACCTGCTCCTCTAGAATCCGAATCTAACGAGAGGGAAAACGACCGAAAGAAAGAAAATACATAAAATGATAAGCAAAGGAGCTCCAAAAATCATGAAACTAGAACCAAAAGCTAGAGCTCGATTTTAGATGAATTTAGAAAAAAGAACAGGGTCAATCGGAGCTAGGACGGAGTAGAACGGGCTCTCGAAAAATAAATCCAAAATTTAATCAGGAAAAATTGGGAAAAGGGCACTGTGCTGTGAACACGACGCACGGAATACCGAGTCCACCATAGACCCGGCGCACAGAATAGTGCGCACGGGGGCGGGGCGGTGATGACGTGGCAAGCGCTGGTGCTCCCACGTGTCAGCTGACGTGGCGCTGACGTGGCGAGACGTGGCACCCGGGGAGCGGGCTGGGCTGACGTGGCGATGACGTGGCATGGCCACGTGGCATGCCACGTCGGCTAGGGATGACGTGGCCTAAGGCTGACGTGGCACGGGCTCGGGTGCGGGCGGCGGCAACGGGGATCCGACGGTCGCAGAGGCGACGCGCGGTGTGATTTGGACCCTTGGCCTAGATCTGGATGGACGGTGCTGATGGAGCGGCGCGGGAGCGGGACGGCGGTGATGGGCGACGTGTGGCTCGGGCACACCGCGCGAAGCGTCGCGCGTCGTGCGGGCGCGGGCGGGAGCCAAGGCGGTGGCGACGCGTGGCTGACGCACCGCGCGAAGCATCGCGCGCGGGTGCGGGTGCGCGGGTTCGGACGGGGGGACCGAGGCGAGGCGCGGGGCGACGGAAGCGGCAACCGGGCAGCGACATGGGAGGCGACGGCGCAATGGGCCTCAGCGGCGACGAGGCGGCGGCGAGGGGCGGAATCCGGCGACGGGACAGCTCCGGCGACGATGCGGACGGCGGAGACGCGGCTCCAGCGACGGCGCGGGGGCGCGAACGGGCGAGTGCAGCGGCGTGAGGGTTCGGCGATGGGCACGCGAACCGAGGGATGAGCAGTGATTTTATCACGCGAACCGAGGCAATCCCGATCGGTTACGGAACGGCGCGGGCGCGGGTTGAACGGTTCGGATGACGCGTGGGAGCGATCGGACGGGTGAGGGCGCGAAGTGGGTTAGGGTTACGCGCAGGTGCGGGGAATGTGCGGCGGGGATGAAGCCACGGCGCGAGGCGCCGATCGAACGGGCGAGCGAGGGCGCAGGCGCGCTGGTGCCGCCACGTGGCAAGGCGGGCAAGGGCGCAGGGAGCGGCGATGCTGACGTGTGGGCATGGGGGTGATCGGACGGCTCCGAGCGGGTGTGGGCGGGAAGGGGTACGGCGGCGGCGGGGAGTGCCGGATGGCCGCCGCGGGGCAAGGGAGGCGGATCGGGCGGCGGGGAAGGTTTTTATTTTCTTTTTCTTTTCCAGAAATCCAAATAAAATGCTAGGAGCTCTAGAAAATAGCAAATAAATCCCAAAAAATTCACCAAAAATACCAGAAAATTCCTTGAGACCTGAAGAATCCAAATAAAATATTTTTAACTTATGTTAATATTTATTTTAATCATATTAAATTATTTAAAATTCTAAAAATTCATTTGAAGCTTGAATTAATTTCAGAAAATTCCAGAAATTTATTTTTAAATTCAAGGTTTTAAAAATCTCTAAAAATCAGGATGTTACAGGTTAGAATCCCATCGACTTTATTACAGCATGAATTTATGAACCAAGTGCATTATTGTGATGCCGCTCTACCTATCCCATGAATGTTCATGAATCACCTGTAGGGGGAAAACAAGGGTGAGATAAAAATCTCAGCAAGCAAACCGTTTAACAGGCTATTCAGACTACAAACAAATATACAACATCATTAAAGTATCCACAAGTCCACATTCACAATGTGCATCCACATTCATTATCAAGCTAATTAAGCTACAATGATATTAAGCATCAATATCCATTTCCCAAAATGACCACGATTATAGCCTCAACCATATTTACTACCAACAATAGTAAAACATTAGCAAATGAATCTTGTTTAACTACTTCATATCATCCACCACTACCACTACCAATGACAATAAAGCATTAACATATTTTACCTCACTAACTTTATTATTTCTCGCATCCACAACTGTTATCAACAATTACCACAAGAGAAAAAATCTCATGCCACAATCATAACCCCTACCATACCACAAGGGATGAACCCCAATCCACGACCACAACCACTTTCCTCATACCACAAGTGACTCTTATGAGCCAATTCTATATTACAACTATAAAGTTGCAGTTATTTGTAAAATAACTTCACCACAATATATTGCATAAGTATGCAAATAATCTTTCCACAATGTAATGCATATGCATGCTATGCTCCACTGCACCTTTACCCAACAAGGTAAAAGTATGCATCGTGCTACGGCAATGCACGATGCTGTACCGGTACAGTCGCGCCTATAAACGGCGACATCCACAATGCAAATATCATGACATGGTATGAATGAAATGATAATCATAAACCACAAGAATTTAACCACGAAGGTCAACCACATAACCCACATTCGGTTCACCAAGATCATCATCAATCGATCCCTAATGAATCATACCACATCGTCTATAATATATTCATCAAGATTTCTACCACCACAACCACAAGTATTCACCAAGAATACTACCACCAAGACCATAATAATACTAACTTCAAGGGCATCAATATGATCCTCATGAATTTATCAACAAGAAAATATTATCATATCCACCATGTATTTACTTTTGTATACCACAATTCGCTCATTAAGTAATTTACCACACTACTATCTAAACTTATCCAAACATAGCAATTAATTAATATCTTGCTATCACATTCTTACTTAGAAAATATGTAACCATGGCATATCATTTAACATTACGAAAAAAATCATGCATATTGCAAGTAGTAAGAATAACGGGTTAAACGGTAGCACATCCGCTACGTTTACTTGCCTCTACCGACGAAGTGACGAAATCACGCGCATTCAGAAGCAAAACCGCCTGTCCAAAAAGGTACCTCTCAGCACACATTACAACAATGAAAACGTGACTCTCGAAGAAAAGATATCGCTAAGCCCCAAAATCCCACAACATCCTTCCCCGCGTAATGGTTCTACAATCTTCCCACTGCAGCGATGCGGCTTAATATTTTCCTATATTTAAAAATATAACACTAATCATAAAAAAAGATATATATCTGGATTCCTCACTTAAATACCTACACTTTTCATGTAGATCATATATTTTTATTTTGTTCTTAGCAAGGTGTAACAAAATTCTCAAAACAGAGAACATCCTCTGTTCTGTCTGTTCGGACAGCCGACTTGAAACGTGTCCCCAGAACAGATCAAGGCTCTAAAAATTCTGGTTTTTTTACAGAAGCTATATTACTAAATTATCTATCTTTTTATCAATTATGACCAAAAATTTAAAAATCATTTTCTACCCCTAATTCCCCTCTAAACAGCAAACAACCCCAGTCTGCACCCCTGACAGACAGCGGGATTCCAGACCCTGGTATGTCTAAATTACATGTCCAAAAAATCTGAAACAAATATAGTAGATGCGTATTGTCGTTTTCTACATTTTTCCTTTTGGGGAGACCCTCGGGAAAAATCGTCTTAGGGGTCTAAACCGCACGAACAGCCGCACTGCGCGAATTGATTTACAGACAAACAGCAGGAACTCTCTCATTGGAGAATCTAATTGCTAATCCCCATCAAATCCCGTGCTATGAACCCTAATTACATTAAAAATAGAGGGTTTTGGGATGGGGAAAAATTACCTAGCCTTGGGATCACACCTTTTCTCCTCTTCCTCTTCCTCCCTTCCTCCTCTTCTTCTTCTCCTTGCCTTTCTCCTTTGCTCCAAAGAACAGGGCAGCAGCTTGGGAGGTGGGGATGGGGCGCAAGGAGGGTGGGGGTGGCGGCTGGGGGTGGGAAAAAAGAGGGGGGAGGCACCCACAAGGTTTATAAAAGAGGTGGCTAGGGTTTGGGAGGGGGTACGGGCCCCCGTTTGGGCTGGCTAGCCCAAAGTGGCTGGCCCACCCCTCCTGACAGCTCAAATCTCTAAATTAATTATTTTAATTCTTTTTTATTATTTTTAAACTATTTCAAAGAATTTATTTTCACCTCCCGCGATGTACCGAAAATCTGGGCGACTCCGCGATTAATTTAAAAAACGACGCCGAAACAACGTTCAGGATATTACAAATAATGAATGACATGAATAGTTAATACGATGTTTACCTCGTTTATTATTCTATTGTGTACTTGCTGAGTCATAGACTCACATTTGCTTTGTTGTTATTTTTAGGTGCTTGTTGATAACGACATGCATGGGCGGGAAGTAGCACAAGTTGAACTTATGTTTTATAATTTTTTTCACTTAGTGATCACTTATTCGTAGTTAGAAATAAATCTTACTATCTATGAATTTCTTAGATGAATAATGATTTTCCTTTAGCACTTAATGTTTTAATTGTCGCTACTTGTCAATTCTCTTTGGTTAAATTTATTATTGATTCATATTATTGTCAATTGATTTGTATTAATGTCAATTACTGATTGTCGTATTGCTGAAATTTTATTGTTCATGGTCATGTTAAGGAATTATAATTGAAGCCTAGCTGTTAGTAATGTGTAATTAGTGATTTAAATTAGTAGTAATTGTAGTTATGGTAAGCCGAGGTGTTATAGTTTCCTAACATGTAGTACGTAGTTATAACTCGTAAGTTGGCATATTTTGTAATAATCCTCTTGAGTTTTATTTCTGTAGCTTACACTACTACAAACACGTTTATATTAGACGCCTCATCACAAACGGTTCATAAAAACCGCCTGTATTGAATGCAATCACAGACGGTTCTTGATAAGAACCGTCTGTGATATTGTAGAATATCATAGACAGTTCTTAATTAAGAACCGTGTGATATGTTTTCCGCCTCACACACCCCTAAAATTTCATAATTTTCTGCTTGAGTTCGAGTAGGATTCTGTTTTTGACACACCTTCAGTAAAACAGGCATAACTTTTGCATACAGTATTCGTTTTCGACGTTCTTGTACTCGTTGGAAAGCTAACGACGAGCCCGATCCAAGAAAATGACCTGCTTGTACCAGTTGCCCTCTAATACCCCTAAAATTGGTTCTTATCAAGAATTTTTTTTATTTCATATTTTGAGACTAGTTGTTTATATTATATCAGTATATATATAGCCAATATCACAGACGGTTCTTATCAAGAACAGTCTGTGATAAATTCTGACCACTGGGTCTGTCAATCCTCCCCAACCCAATTCCAGTCAATAGAAACCGACCAACCCACACCTCACAGATCGTCCCACCTCTCCCTCCCCTATAAATATTCATCTGAACCCATCCTCTACCCTTTATGCGCTCAAAATCTCCCCAGGCTCCTTACTGTCTCCTCCTCAATCGGCCTCTCTGTAGTTAGGACTCTCTCTATTGTTTCATCTAGTATTTGATTCTGTAACTTTGTGTTGTTACTTTGTGGCGTTTAGGGCTTCCTCCCTCCATTGTTTCTTCTGCTTACAGTGAGGCGGCCACCAAGAAGGCCTACCTGAGCTGCATCAGGGACGAGAGACATAGTTTGTGAATTGTAATCTTGTGATATTGTAATGGTAGATTGTAATATAAATAGAATGTTTTCTGCTATGTTTGCTATTGTATTTGCTTGTTTTCAACCGGCATAGCTAATATTTCCTGAGGCTAATTTAAAAATAGAGAAAAAATTTAGGTATAGAATGAACTATCACAGACGGTTTTGTAGTATAAACCGTCTGTGATATGTGAGTATCACATACAGTTCTATATATAGAACCGTTTGTAATAGTATTTTTCATAGACGATTCTATATATAGACTGTCTATGATAGTGTTTTTCACAGACGGTTCTAGTTATAAATCGTCTATATTGTATTTATCACAGATGGCTTACAAACCGTCTGTGATAACCTTCGATTATCACTGACTAATAAATTCAGACAATTCAAAAAATCGTCTGTGATGATGTCTTTAAACCGTCTGTGATGATGATTTCTATAGTAGTGTTAGCAATAATTGAATCGGCTAAATGTTTTATTTGGATTGAAAGTTAAAAACTTTAATAACCTTTTAAGGACAGCAAATTATTCATTTATATTCTGTCATTTCATCCTATTTTTATCCCCTACATGTATAATGAAATGTTGAGGCTTGTGACTTCAGGTGCTTCTCCATTGTCAGCAGATGTCATGGAATTCCTAAGAATGTAACCTGACTTCTTATGCGGCCCTTTGGTGCAGCATGATCACTATTTAGAACTTGCTTTTGCTAATAGTAAATGCTGTTTTAATTTTTTATAGCTGCTTCGGCGGTGAAATTCTTGAAGGTTATGGAATGACAGAGACATCTTGTGTCATCACTACAATGGATATTGGTGACAAATTAATTGGCCATATGGGATCTCCAAATCCTTCTTGTGGTAAGTTCTGTGTTTGGATTCTCAAGGATGATGCAAGGGTACCCAAAGCAATCACATGCCCTAGCTCTAGTTCAATTCATCTTGTAGGCCGGCAAGAAGTAGATCTGGAGCTTAGGCTTGGGAGTAGTCCTAAAGTTGCATGAGTGATTCCTTTAATTTTTTGTTTCCTATCACCATATATGTATGCGCGTGTGTGTGTTCGTGCTCCAGCTTGCTGTTCTTTCCACCTCATCTCTACTTAGTTTGTTTGTGCTTCTTTCAGTCGTCTTCTGATTGTTCTTGATTCAATCGGAATCCATATGTCTTTGGCCAAAGGCCTTATTTCTCTACAATATACGTGTTTGGCTTATTTGCTGGTGTGTTCTTGCGTGACGTGATTACAGGAGGCATTAAAAGTAAAAAACTACTGCAGAAGCATCCAGCCTCGTAGCATCAAAAGAATTATTTTTATTTTTTCAATATAGGCGCCAGAAATCAAAGTTTGTGTGGCTAGATGTTTATCGGATGGATTGAAAGGAAGATTAGTAGTAGTCTTTTCAATACGGTTGACGAGCATAGGAGGAGAATCGTACCTTGTTCTTGATGTATATCTCCATCCACCGGGATCAAGTTGATGTAGAAAGTGATTGGTGTGAAACTTGATCAACTGAGATCTGTTTGATGTGAAAGCTATTTTTTTCAGCAGGGTTGTGATTTGATGCAATGTGTAAGCCATGTTTACATAATAAGATAATAATTATGTAAGAGTATGAGTGGCATGTAACGTGTCCAGATAGTTGCATTAGAAGATTAACGTGTCCCGAACTGTTATGCACTCCGCATGAATTTCATAACCATGTTCAAGTGCAAGAATGTGGAGGCCTTCTATGATTCTATCTCCAACGCAGAGTCCGACAATACCAATTAAAAGGGAATCTGTGATGTGAGTACTTCCGCATAACGTGTCCAGATACAACATTAGTTTAATCAGAAGATTATCGTGTCCAGGTACAATGGGTGTTGTAAATAACGTGGCCTCTATGTAACGTGGTAACAAGTGGACGTCCGAACCGATAGCACAAGAGACATTCTGACCGTCTGATAAATGCGTGAGTTCTTTTCTTTCTACGAATTTTTTTTAAATTTAAGTATTTTTGTAGAAGTTTTTTAGCTCTCTAGAATAAAAGAGGTGCATTTAATCTCACCCATTGTTTGCAGATATATAGATTAAGAAGATTCAATATCTAGTAATTATTGTACCCTAATTACAGGTCTGCGAATTTCTTGGGGAGGCTAGCCCCTCCCCCTTCTTTGCCACTCGCGCCCGTGCCCATCCTTTCTGTTGTGAAATAGTACGGATTGGCGAACGGTAATACAATCAAATAATCCAATCACCAGCGGAGACAATCAATCAACAAGAGATGAACACCAAGCACACAGGAGTAATAGAACACCAGGAGGTCACTTTCATTAATGATTGGGGGTCTCTTTACAATGGGGATTACATCTCTATTTATAGTAAAAGACCTCCAAGGGTATTTTGTGTATTTGCCCACAGAAACCCTAATTGGTTTCGTAACACTCCCCCTTGGGCGAATACCACGGTACGCACATGCCTCATTAAAAACTTTTCCCAAAAACCCAGTGGGAAAAAAGGGATAGAGAAAAGAGTACATTGCATCCGTTGCTTGTGTCACTTGTTGTCTCGTTAAAAACCTTATGTGAGAAAACTTCAGGAAAAACTCAATAAGGGAAAAAGAGTGCAACATATTTATCTTCAAGATCATGTAAGTCTTCTGATCTTACATATGGGCTGTAATTCAGGGATTCACTCCCCCTGAACCTTGTATCTCTCTAAGTCGTCTCATACCAATGCTTTGAACATACTTATGGAAACTGGTGGCAGGTAGTGATTTTGTGAATAAATCTGCAAGATTATTACAAGACTTAGCTTCAATATTTTTATCTCCTCATTCTTTTGGAGCTCATGGGGATAGAAGAATTAGGAGCAATATGCTTCGTGATATTACTCTTAACATAGCCCATTTGCATTTGTGTGACACAAACGGCATTATCTTCATAGATAATAGTGGGGTCTGTAATGGTGCTCATGCCATATGACTTCTGGATGTGGCTAACCATTCGTCTAAACCAAACACATTCTCGTGAGGCTTCGTATAATGCGATTATTTCTGAGTGGTTTGTAGATGTAGCTACCAAGGTCTGTTTGAAAGACCGCTAAGATATAGCTATACCACCACAAAGAAATACAAATCTTATCTGGGATTTCGCATTATGTGGGTCAGATAGATATCCAGCATCTGTATACCCAACTATACTCAATTTTTTGTTCTTCGGGTAATATAATCTAAGATCTTATGTACCCTGAAGATACCTAAGTAACGTTTTAATGCCAGCCCAATGTCTTCTGGTTGGAGCTGCACTGTGTCTAGCTAGCAAATTTACTGCAAAGGCAATATCTGGCCTCGTGCAGTTAGCTAGGTACATTAGTGCTCCAATGGCACTTAAGTATGGAACTTCTGGCCCAATAATTTCCTTATTTTCCATTCTTGGTCTAAAAGGATCTTTATCCGCTTCTAGGGATCGAACCACCATTGGTGTTTTCACTGGATATGATTTATCCATATTAAACTTCTCTAATACCTTCTTGGTATAAGATGATTGGTGTACTAAGATTCCTTCAGGGAGATGCTCAAGCTGCAGGCCTAAGCAAAACTTGGTTCGGCCCAAGTCTTTCATCTCAAATTCTTTAACAAGATAGGAACTTGCTTCCTTTATGTCCTCTGTCGTCCCGATGATATTCAGATCATCGACATATACTGAAATAATACAAAATCCTTTCTGGGATTTCTTTATGAATACGCAGGGACAGTCTTCACTATTTGTGTATCCCTTCTTCAGGAGGAATTCACTAAGTTTATTGTACCACATTCTACCAGATTGTTTTAAACCGTACAATGACCTTTCCAGCTTGACGCTGTACATGTTCCGATTTAATTTATCTTGGTCCGGAACTTTTACTCCTTCTGGGAGTCTCATATAAATATCCGAATCAAGTGACCCATAAAGGTATGCGGTCACTACATCCATTAACTGCATACATAAATTCATACCTGCTACCATTGATATCAAATATCGGAAAATTATTCCACTCATAACAGGAGAATATGTTTCATCATAATCAATACCAGGTCTCTGCGTGAACCCTTGTGCCACAAGTCTCGCTTTGTATCTCACCACCTCATTGTTTTCGTTTCTCTTCCGGACGAAAACCCATTTGCATCCTACAGGGAATACCTTAGGCGGTGTTCGGGCTATCGGGCCAAACACCTTTCTTTTGTTTAGCGAGAGCAATTCTGCCTCGATTGCTTCCTTCCACTTACCCTACCAACGCTCGCATTCACTAAGGTCTTTGGTTCGGATCCAGCCAAGGTTTTAGCAATCTTTGAGGCGAAATATATGTCGACAACTGTAGTTTTCCTCTTGTATAGTTCTCCTGACTCAACAAAATTTGTAGATATTTCATCATTGATTTCATCCAACTCCTCGTGATTTCCCACAACGACGGAGTCTGGTTGTTCCGAAATCCCAGTATTAGTTTGTGCGCGCGCGATTATACTAGGGTTACGATCTTCTGGATCAATCCCTTCAGGGGTTTTCTCAACTTCAGGTTGAGCTTCTTCAATTGATATGGGAGATGTCTTATTTTCATTTGGTTTCGATTTCTGCGGACGTCTCCGCTGAACTGAGGCCTCAAACTCCGGCGCTCTCCCCCTCTTCCTCACATGAGGGGTTAGAGTGGCTCGAATATCCTTCTGGGGTATTTCCACTCTCTCTGGAGCATTCGCTGCCGGTATGTAAGACTTTGTCACTCCCTTCTGATCAGTGAAGGCATATAGTAAATTATTTGCAATTTGTTGCAGGTTTGTTATTCGCTGAACTTCCAGTTCAGATTCTGTGGTGCGTGGATCCAAAGCCTGGATGCCTGAGACATTCCAGTCTATTTTTCGGCATTTATCATCATTTAGATGCTTTTCTCCCCCTAAGCCGGGAAATTATCCTCATCAAAGATGCAATCGGCGTGTCTGGCCGTAAACATGTCACCCGTGGTAGGTTCAAGATATTTGAGTATCGACGGGGACTTAAATCCAACATATACTCCCAACTTCCGGTGGGGACCCATGGCTGTCCGTTGTGGTGGTGAAATTGGCACATATACGGCACAACCAAATTTTCGCAGATGGGAAATACTTGGTACTTGTCCACGCACTAATTGTAAGGGGGAAAACTCATGGTATGCAGTGGGTCTTAAGTTTATTAGTGCTGCTGCATGCAACATTGCATGTCCCCAACAGCTGGTGGGGAGCCTACTATTCTGCAGTAGGGGTCTAGCAATCAGCTTAATTCTTTTAATAAATGACTCTGCAAGGCCATTTTGAGTATGAACATGTGGTACAGAGTGCTCTACTTTAATACCTAATGCTAAACAATAGTCATTGAATGCCTTAGATGTAAACTCACCAGCATTATCCATCCGAATGGACTTAATTCTTTCTTCTGGAAAGTGTGCCCTCAATTTGATAATTTGAGCTATGAGTTTAGCAAAGACGTGGTTCCTAGTAGACAGCAGGCATACATAGGACCACCTAGTAGAAGCATCTATAACCACCATAAAATATCGACAAGGACCCGACAGGGGTTGGATAGGTCCACATATGTCGCCTTGAGTTCTTTCAAGAAAAGCAGGGGATTCTGTTGCTACTTTTAGGTAAGAGGGTCTAGTAATAAATTTCCCTGTGGCATAGGCTGGACATAAGAAATCTTCAGGTTTAGGGAAGGATTGAGTTTTCAAGTTATGATCTACAGAATTGGTCACTATTTTTCTCATCATACCTATCCCAGGGTGCCCTAATCTGTCATGCCAGATTTTAAAGGGTTCTGAGGTTTTATACTCTATCTTCATAGCTACATATTCTTCAGGTTTTATGTAGGTGTAATACAACCCGGAGGAAAAGGAGGGAAGTCTCTCAACGACTCTCTTCTGGTTGCCGTCAAGTCTGGTTAAAAGGAGGTATTCTGCACCGCCCTCCTGTTCAGTCTCGATATGGATATCATTCAATCGGATATCCTTAAAACTCAGTAGGGTACGCTTTGATTCGGGATACAAAAGGGCATCCTCAAACACTATTTTCGTACCCATAGGGAGAACAATTGTGGCTCTTCCGGTGCCCACAATTAGAGCATCGCTTCCGGCGATGGTCATGACATTTCCCGTCTTCTTTGTCAACGTATGGAAATACTTTGTTTCCCTGAGTATCGAGTTTGTAGTTCCGCTGTCTACCAGACAAATCTCTTCCTCCGCCATTGGGTCAGGTGAGTCTATATAGAGTATACTATAATCAAATAATGATACAACAAAAACAAAGACTTAAAAGAATAGGCAACTCGCTTTATTCATTGAAATAATGTTTAATGCTGTAAACAAATAATGCTTCAGAAGAGCATGAACAATCCAATATTCTTCTAGAATAACCTAAACCGATAAAGAAAATTGTATGACATCTTAGAGTTGCCCGAGGAGACAGCCTATGGCATCCTACAGGTCGCCATATAAGTCATCCTCTATGTGATCACCTCTGACTGTAGTGTCCTCAATCTATCATATCAAGGTCCATTATTGTACTCGGGGCATCACTAGTGCTAGCATCAGGCTGATCAACAAAGTGTGTCTCTGCAGCCTTCTTTGCTAATGCATTCCTGCCTTTAGTCAGTGCAACTGACTCTTGGTAGAGTTCCACCAGATGTGCTGGAGTGCGACAAGTGCGGGACCAATGGTCCAAGCAACCGCACTTGTAGCAAGGCGCAGGAGGATAGGTCTTCTTGTTACCCAAATCTGACTTTTGTGCCTTGCTTCTACCTCGTCCCATCCGGTGGGACTTGCCATTATCCTGCTGTACACCTGGCCTCCTCCACTGTCCACCTCTCTGCATATGACCTTTTCCGCGGCCACGGCTACCACTGGTCCTCCGGGAATAAGCATGTGCTTCTGGCAACGGCTGTGACCCAGTGGGACGAGTCTGATAATTCTTCATCAGTAGCTCATCATTCTTCTTTGCTTCGAGAAGGGTGGTAATCAGTTCCGAGTACTTCTTGTACTTGGCCTGACGGTACTGCTGCTGGAGCGTCCGGTGAGTAGGGTGGAAAGTACTTAAAGTCTTGTCAATCATCTCAGCATCTGTAATCTCCTGGTTACAAAACCTGAGTTTAGCGACAAGCTTGTGAATGGCCGAGTTGTACGCAGACACCTTTTTGAAATCTTGGAACCTGATATTAGTCCATTCACGCTGTGCTTCAGGCAGCATGATGGATCTTTGCTGGTCATACCTCTCTTTCAGAGAGTTCCATAGTGCCAGCGTGTCTTCTTCCAGAAGATACTCAGACTTCAGGTCTGTGTGGATGTGGTGTCTTAAGAAATGCAGTGCCACGCATTTGGCGGCCTCAAGAATGGCAGAAGCCCCAGCTACAGGCTGTGCTATGGTGGCACCGAGTGATCTGGCAGTCAGGTTGATCTTAGCATCCATGGCCCATGTGAGGTAGTTGCTACCGTCAAGGGCAAGCTCTGCAAACTCCTTTTTAGCGATGTCAGACATTTCCTATATAATCCATGTGCAATTATAAATTTACTTCAGGTAAGCAGCGTGAATATTGCACAATCAGCAAGGTATTGAATTTATTTATCCAAAAAATAAATTCTTAGATTTTCTGGAATTTTCTAGCAATTTTCTGAAATTTTCTAGTAATTGTAACAATTTTCTGCTGATTAAATATTATTCAGAAATATTAACTAAGCATAAAATAATATGCTGAATTTAATTCCAGAAACATAAGCAAGTTACATAACACATTAAAATAGAAACGTATGAAATAAATAAACTGAACCAAAATTGCTATTTACAGTAAACAGCAGGGGCATACTTATTATCTTCATTCTGAATTAACCAGGAGATTAGGGACTGACTGAACATTTGCCATTGCTTATTAATAATATCTTTTAAACTTAGGGGGCTTTTGCAAAAGGGACTCAGTCAACCTTATCTCCTCCTCCAAAACGAGTGGTGGGAGGCCAGGGAAAATATCTCTCCATCTTCCTCAACTGCCTCCCCCAATTTCTCGCTCACAACGTCCACATCCCCTTTTTTTCGGCCGCAACTGGCACTCTGCAGGACGCCCGCTCCCTGGCCGCTGCGCCGCCGCGCCTCCTAGGCGCTGCTGGCCCCTAGCCGCTGCGCTGCTGCCTCGGCGCCGCGCCCGGCTCGTAGCCGCGCTGCCCTTTGCTGCTGCCGCTGGCTGCTGCTTTATCGCGAGCACCGCACCGCGTCTTCCTTGCGCCTCGGCTGGCTATTCTCCGGCGCCGCTTCAACCTCTGGGCGCGGGCTCGGTGCGTCGGCAAGACGGCCGCGGCTCGCCGGCGCGGTGGCCGAGGCCGGGCAACGGCTGAAAAAGGGAGCCGGCTGGAGCGGCTGCTGGCCGGTGCAAGGGGCGGCGGCCTGGGCGCAAGATGCAGCGGCCCAAGGCGGAGGTCCTCGTGGCGGCTCGGCCTTCGGGGCCGCAAGTGCCGCGCCGCCTCTCCCTTTCTTCCCGGATCGGTCTTCAAGCAGCGTACGGTGGCAGGCTGTAACATCCTGATTTTTGGGGATTTTTAAAACCTTGAATTTAAAATTAAATTTCTAGAATTTTCCTGAATTTAAATAAAGCTTAAATGGAATTTTCAAAAGTTTTAAATAATTTCATATGAATAAATTAAACTTCAAAATTAGCTGAAAATATTTTTAATTATGTTCCTTAAGTCACAAGAAATTTTCTGGAATTTTCTGAAATTAAATTGAGCTTCAAATGAATTTTAGAAGTTTTTAAATAATTTAATCTGAGTAAAATAAACATTAACATAAGTTGAAAATATTTTATTTGGATTCTTCAGGTCTCAAGGAATTTTCTGGTATTTTTGGTGAATTTTTGGGATTTATTTGCTATTTTCTAGAGCTCCTGGATTATTATTTGAATTTTCTGAAAAGAGTTATTTTGGAAAAATACCTCAGCCGCCCGATCTCTCTCCTCCCCACGTGTCGGTCATCCGCCCCCTCTCCCCGCCGCCGTACTCCCTTTCCCGCGCTCCGCCTCTAGCCGCCCGTCGCGCCGCTTCGCCACTGGCGCGCGATCCGCAAGACGCCACGCGGCGGCACCAGCAGCGCTGCCGCGCTCGCTCCGCTTGGCCGTCCGATCCGCCCGCGCCCGCATCCGACCGTCCGTCCCGCGCCGCGCGTGATCCTAACCCCACCCTAGCGCCGCTCCGCCCCGCTGTCGGATTCGCGCCACGCGCGCACATCCGCTGCCCGCTTCGGTCGCGCCCGACGCTGCCTCGCTGTCCGATTAGCCCGCGTCGCCGCTGCCGTCTCCGATCGGAAGCCACCGCTCGTATCCGCCCGGTCTTCCTCGGATTGCGCGCTTTATAACCCGCCGCCGCCTCGCCGCGTGCTCCATCGCCGCCGCCGCCTTCTCGCCGCTCGCCGCCGCCCGAGCTGCGCGCGCGCGCCTCGCGCGTCCCCCCACGCTGCCGCCTCCGCCACCGACGCCGCCGCCGAGACCCGATCCTCCCGCCGGTGAGTCTCGCCGCCGTCGCCGCGTCGCCTCCTCGTCGCCGCTCCGCCGCCCGCGCCGCGCCTCGGTTCCGTGCCGGATCCCGCGCACTCGCGCACTTCGCAGCGCCGCGCGCGCGCGCGGCGCCAGCGTAGGCGCCGCCACGCGCCGCCCATCGCTCGTCCCCGCCGCGCGCGCCGCATCTCGCCATCCATCCCGGAGGCATAAGCGCGCGCCACGCGTCTCCTCCCGCCGTCGGATCTCGCCGACGCGCTTCGCCTCGCCTCGCGCTCGCGCGCGCGCGCCACGCGCGCGCGCGCTTCGCTGCGTCGGCGATCCCGCCGCCCGCCTCCGCACCGCCGATCCGAGCCGCCATCCAGATCGAGCGAAGCGGCGGATGCGCCACGCGCTGCTGCGTCCGGCCGTCCGATTCGCCGCGCGCGCCGCGCAGACCGACCGAAGTCACGTCGGCGTGACACATGGCAGCATATGCGCGTGCCACGCCAGCCTAGCCGACGTGGCATGCCACGTGGACATGCCACGCCGGCGCCACGTCAGCCGGACCCGCATCCGGGGTGCCACGTGTCGCCACGTCAGCGCCACGTCGGCATGACACGTGGCAACACCAGCGCTTGCCACGTCAGCCGCCGCCGGCCGCGCGCGCGCACTGTTCCATGCGCCGCGTCCACGGTGAACTTGGAATTTGGTGCACCGGGTTCACAGCACAGTAGCCTTTTTCAATTTCCCGATTTAATTTCTGATTAAATTTTCCGAGAGCCCGTTCTCCTCCGTCCTAGCTCCGATTGACCCCGTTCTTTTTTCTAAATTCATCTAAAATCGAGCTCTAGTTGTTGGTTCTGGTTTTGTGAATTTTTGAGTTCTTTTGCTTGTCATTTTATGTGTTTCTTTGTTTCTGATCGTTTTCTCTCTCGTTAGATTCGGATTCCGAGGAGCGGGTTTCGCGCTGAAGACCAGAGTACCTCACGAGCATAACGAAGGCAAGTCGTGTCCCTTGATCATGTTGAACCCAATTTTGCAAACTATTATTTAATTATTTTGCTTTAAATTACATTGCATTGCTATTTTTATTCAAACTTTTGCACAGGTAGCTATTGTCCCAATTGCAATTATACCTCCTTGACACTTTGAAATACAATGATGCCTTTGTCACCATAGGTTGGGAAATTTATTAGTGATGCTAGTTTATTTATCACATGGGTTGGTACGATTAGATTGCTTAGCCAGTTTATATTTACGATTGGTCTCATCACGCATGTTAAAGTATTAATTTGAATTAATGACATATGGAACTGTGGTTGGTGCCACGTGTATTAAAATTTGTGCCACGTCATTGGTGTGACGTTGGCTTGGTTATACAAATTGGTTTTGCACTCGGGCGAGTGATCGTGCAGTAAAGGGGGAAGTACAGTTGTACTTTGGGGGATGTGGTAGTCTCTCCCGGGTAATGTTAAGGACTTAACTTTGTGCGCCATTGATCTGAGCCTTACCGTGCAAACCACATGTCTGGTATGGGACGGACCTGGTGACTAATTTGGGAGGTTTCAATCGTAATCTTGCCATTGAGATGAACATGGTTGCTGATTTCCATGTGGCGCAAGGGGGGGTGTGATGCGAAACCCTAGCGGGCGGATTAAGTTGTAAACTGAACTTTGTAATGGCCTTGTTGTGATTTTCTTTAACGTGAGGATAATCACATCGTGTGGGTACAGTTGTGCAACCTCTGCAGAGTGTAAAACTATTCAAATAGCCGCGTCCTCGGTCATGGACAGTGCTCGGGGATTTCACACGAGGGTTAGTGTTTCATTTATAACTTGGTGGTTTATGTTGGGAGTGAACAGGTAGTTCACTGTTGGTTTAAACTTGTGAATTGGTGTTCACAAGTGGTTCATGTTTATTCCTTTGATTATCTATTATTACTGTTTTCAGCTAACTTTCGCTTTCAAGTTATTTAATATATTTCATCAATAAATGCCTTTATGCAAATTAACCTTTCAGCCTTCCTTTGGTAAGCCTTGCATATTATATTGCATTTATTGTTACAAACGACTTGCTGAGTACCAATGTACTCACGGCTTTACGCCTATATTGCTCAGTTGAGGGAGAGGAGTACTATCAGCAGGAGGTTCCAGAAGGAGAGTTCTACGACGACTTCACGGATTAGGCTTCGTTCTCCACTCGATAGCCTGTGGCTTGTCGATTGGTCGCTACGCTTTATTTTGGATTTCATTGCTATTTTGTTAAGCCCTTCCGGCTAGAGATATTGTAAGCTTGGCCATAAGGTCGTATCTTTGATATTTTATCGATATTCGAGTTTTCCTTTATTATTGTCGTGTGTATGACTGTGATGACATCTATGTTGGACTGTGTGCACTAGCGTGATCCTGGACTAGTGCAGTTTACACAGAGAGACCGAATTTGCATATTCGGGTCTCGACAGAGATGGTATCAGAGCTATATCGACTGTAGGACGAAGCCTTAGTTAGACTTGTCGTCTTAGCCAATTCCAAAATATATTTTCTAAATCAAATCAACAAATGAATATTTAGTGATTCTCTATTCTTACCTTATTCTTAGGATTCTCAATCCTTATCATCTCTACAAATTTATTTTTAGAATTTAATTTGACTTCTTATCTCTATAAAATCCATAGTTGTTTCGAGTATCGCATAATTAAATAAGAGGTCAACCAGCATTGCGAAGATTGGATCGAGCAACCAATCAATTTAGTCCAAGACAAGACTGAAGATTATCGTGAAGATTAGGAGCTGTCAGATTGAAGCCCTGTTATAGTTTTTAGCGTCGTGTAGATCGATTTGCTTCTTCTTGCCGTTGTGTGCGATGTGAGCTGCAAATATTGCCCTCAAAAGCATTATATTGCATTCATGTCAACTGTTTATTGGAGTTCTTTTCCTCGGTTTTGTTGTTAGCCTTTCCGGCTAAGTGTTTGTTTAGCTTAGGTTACCATTAGAAATCCCCCTTAGACGAATTTACCTCTTCTCTATGCTTTTCCCTCTCGTCTTTAAACCCGGCAAAGGCGATCAACAGCTTGTTTTCCTTTTTGAGCGAAGCAAAATGGTTGAAACCAGAACTCCTCGTGTCGTAGCTGCACGAACCCGGATCCAGAGAATAGTCTGCGCGCACGGTGCCACCTACCTTGATCCCGCCTTGACCAATTTTGGTGGCCTGACTCGGATGATGCGACTATGATGCAGAATATGCAGACTATGATGCAGCGACAGCACCAGGAGCCAGCACCACCACCAGCACCTCGTCAACAGTCCAGCTATGCAGAGTTCATGAGGACGAGACCGCCTGTCTTCTCCAGTTCGTCGGAGCCGTTGGAGGCCGATGATTGGATCCGTTCAGTTGAGAAGAAACTGAACTTGGCTCAGTGCACTGACAGGGAGAAGGTACTCTATGCAGCACATCAACTTGAGGGACCAGCAGCAGAGTGGTGGGAGAACTACTGTGCCGCCCAGGAGGATCAGACCCGCATCACTTGGAAAGAATTTGCTAAGGCCTTCCACAACGCCCACGTCATGGATGGAGTTGTCGAGATGAAGAAGGACGAATTCCGTGAGTTGCAGCAGGGGAACATGTCAGTGAGTGAATACCTCAACAGATTCACTCAGCTCGCTCGCTACGCGCCAGAGGATGTAGCTTCGGATTCAGCCCGTCAGAAAAGGTTCAAGAAAGGTTTGAACCCAGCGTTGAAGGTGCAGGTCGTAGGCAACGACTATGCCAGTTTCCAGCTGTTGGTGGATAAGGCCATCCTGATTGAGGATTCCCGTCGTGAGTTGGGAGAATTTCACAAAAGGAGGATGAGCCAGCAAGGAGTTCATTCACAGCAGTCACAGAGGACAAGACTCAACACTTATCAGCCTGCACGAGTGCCACAGCAGCAGCAGCAGCCTGGGCCAAGACTCCGGCTCCGTGACTCGTTATGAAAACTCGACCACGCCCCATTAATGTCGCAATCAACCCGAAGAGTACAAACCTGCGCAGATCGCTAATTGTTACAATTGCAAAGAGCCAGGCCACTTCGCCCGCAGTTGCCCGCAAAAGCGTCAAGCGATCACACCAGTTCCGTTTAATCTGGAGAGTACGCCTGCCAAGACCCTTCCTCCAGGAGCAAGCCGTGGCAGCCAGCAGTCTCAGAGCATTGCAAGGGGAAGCCTGAACCACGTCAGCTCCGCCGTCGCACCCGGTAAACCCATCTCTCCTAGTTAGCCCGGATCTCGGGGTCGAGATCCCGTTTAAGGGGGTAAGGTTTGTAACATCCTGATTTTTGGGGATTTTTAAAACCTTGAATTTAAAAATAAATTTCTAGAATTTTCCTGAATTTAAATAAAGCTTAAATGGAATTTTCAAAAGTTTTAAATAATTTCATATGAATAAATTAAACTTCAAAATTAGCTGAAAATATTTTTAATTAAGTTCCTTAAGTCACAAGAAATTTTCTGGAATTTTCTGAAATTAAATTGAGCTTCAAATGAATTTTAGAAGTTTTTAAATAATTTAATCTGAGTAAAATAAACATTAACATAAGTTGAAAATATTTTATTTGGATTCTTCAGGTCTCAAGGAGTTTTCTGGTATTTTTGGTGAATTTTTGGGATTTATTTGCTATTTTCTAGAGCTCCTGGATTATTATTTGAATTTTCTGAAAAGAGTTATTTTGGGAAAATACCTCAGCTGCCCGATCTCTCTCCTCCCCACGTGTCGGTCATCCGCCCCTCTCCCGCCCGCAGACTCCCTTTCCCGCTCGCCTCTAGCGCCCGGACGCGCGCCCGCCACTGGCGCGCATCCAAGCACGCCACGCGGCGGCACAGCAGCGCCGCCGCCCGCTCCGCCGCGCGCGTCCGATCCGCCCGCGCCCGCATCCGACCGTCCGTCCCGCGCCGCGCGTGATCTAACCTAACCCTAGCGCCGCTCCGCTCCGCTGCGTCGGATCGCGCGCCACGCGGCGCACATCCGCCGCCCGCTGGTCGCGCCGGGCCGCCGCCTCGCCGTCCGACGGCACGCGCCGCCACGCCGCCGCCTCTCGATCGGAAGCCACCGCCGTATCCGTCCGGTCTTCCTCGGATTGCGCGCTTTATAACCCGCCGCCGCCTCGGTTCGCGTGCTCCATCGCCGCCGCCGCCTTCTCTCGCCTCGCCGCCGCCCGAGCTGCGCCGCGCGCCTCGCGCTCCCCACGCCGCCGCCTCCGTCGCGCCGCCGCCGCCGCGGAGACCCCGATCCTCCCGCCGGTGAGTCTCGCCGCCGCCGCCGCGCCGCCTCCGCGCGCCGCTCCGCCGCCCGCGCCTCGCCTCGGTTCCGCGCCGATCCCGCGCACTTCGCAGCACTTCGCGCGCCGCCACGCGCCGCCCATCGCTCGGTCCCCGCCCGCGCGGCCAATCTCCGCCATCCATCCCGGAGGCATAAGCGCGCGCCACGCGTCTCCTCCGCCGCCGGATCTCGCCGACGCGCCCCGCCTCGCCTCGCTCGCGCGCGCGACGCGCCGCGCAACGCGCCGCTCTGCGCCGGCGATCCCGCCGCCCGCCTCCGCACCGCCCGATCCGAGCCGCCATCCAGATCGAGCGAAGCGGCCGGATGCGCCACGCGCCGCCGTCCGGCCGTCCGATTCGCCGCCGCGCGCGCGCACCTACCGAGCCACGCCGCGTGACACATGGTAGCATATGCGCATGCCACGCCAGCCCTAGCCGACGTGGCATGCCACGTGGACATGCCACGCCGCGCCACGCCACCGGACCGCGATCCGGGTGCCACGTGTCGCCACGCCGGCGCCACGCCGGCATGACACGTGGCAACACCGCGCTGCCACGCCGCCGCCGCCGCCACGCGCAAGATCGCTTCCATGCGCCGCGTCCACGGTGAACTCGGAATTTGGTGCACCGGGTTCACAAAGACAAGAGCCTTTTTCAATTTCCTGATTTAATTTCTGATTAAATATTCCGAGCCCGTTCTCCTCCGTCCTAGCTCCGATTGACCCCGTTCTTTTTTCTAAATTCATCTAAAATCGAGCTCTAGCTGTTGGTTCTGGTTTTGTGAATTTTTGAGTTCTTTTGCTTGTCATTTTATGTGTTTCTTTGTTTCGATCGCTTTCTCTCGTTAGATTCGGATTCCGAGGAGCGGTTTCGCGCGTAAGACCAGAGTACCTCACGAGCATAACGAAGGCAAGTCGTGTCCCTTGATCATGTTGAACCCAATTTTGCAAACTATTATTTAATTATTTTGCTTTAAATTACATTGCATTGCTATTTTTATTCAAACCTTTGCACAGGTAGCTATTGTCCCAATTGCAATTATACCTCCTTGACACTTTGAAATACAATGATGCCTTTGTCACCATAGGTTGGGAAATTTATTAGTGATGCTAGTTTATTTATCACATGGGTTGGTACGATTAGATTGCTTAGCCAGTTTATATTTACGATTGGTCTCATCACGCATGTTAAAGTATTAATTTGAATTAATGACATATGGAACTGTGGTTGGTGCCACGTGTATTAAAATTTGTGCCACGTCATTGGTGTGACGTTGGCTTGGTTATACAAATTGGTTTTGCACTCGGGCGAGTGATCGTGCAGTAAAGGGGGAAGTACAGTTGTACTTTGGGGGATGTGGTAGTCTCGCCCGGGTAATGTTAAGGACTTAACTTTGTGCGCCATTGATCTGAGCCTTACCGTGCAAACCACATGTCTGGTATGGAACGGACCTGGCTGACTAATTTGGGAGGTTTCAACTGTAATCTTGCCATTGAGATGAACATGGTTGCTGATTTCCATGTGGCGCAAGGAGGGTGTGATGAAAAACCTAGCGGGCGGATTAAGTTGTAAACTGAACTTTGTAAAGGCCTTGTTGTGATTTTCTTTAACGTGAGGATAATCACATCGTGTGGTACAGCTTGTGCAACCTCTGCAGAGTGTAAAACTATTCGAATAGCCGCGTCCTCGGTCATGGATGGTGCTCGGGATTTCACACGAGGGTTAGTGTTTCATTTATAACTTGGTGGTTTATGTTGGGAGGAACAGTAGTTCATCTGTTGGTTTAAACTTGTGAATTGGTGTTCACAAGTGGTTCATGTTTATTCCTTTGATTATCTATTATTATCGCTTTCACTAACTTTCGCTTTCAAGTTATTTAATATATTTCATCAATAAATGCTTTTATGCAAATTAACCTTTCACCTTCCTTTGGTAAGCCTTGCATATTATATTGCATTTATTGTTACAAATGACTTGCTTTGTACCAATGTACTCACGGCTTTACGCCTATGTTGCTCGATTGAGGAGAGGAGTACTATCGCAGGAGGTTCCGAATGAGAGTTCTACGACGACTTCACGGATTAGGCTTCGTTCTCCACTCGATAGCCTGTGGCTTGTCGATTGGTCGCTACGCTTTATTTTGGATTTCCGCTGCTATTTTGTTAAGCCCTTCCGGCTAGAGATATTGTAAGCTTGGCCATAAGGTCGTATCTTTGATATTTTATCGATATTCGAGTTTTCCTTTATTATTGTCGTGTGTATGACTGTGATGACATCTATGTTGGACTGTGTGCACTAGCGTGATCCTGGACTAGTGCAGTTTACACAGAGAGACCGAATTTGCATATTCGGGTCTCGACACAGGCTCCTCCTCCGTTCCATGCTAGGTGTGCCAAGGTGTTTATTGTTTTCTTCGCCAGGATGTTCTTATGTGCTATTTTAGATGCAAGAACTACATGGATGGCATGGACAGTATTGATCTGATTCTTCTATACATGGAATTGTTGTGGTGTCCAAAACCAATCTGGATTCTAGTATGATTATGGCATCTGATCTAGAGGATTGATGTACAGATCTATAAAGTTCCAATGCTAATCTGCTAGTAGGAAACAATCACTACGAGATTTACATATGTACTGCATTGCTATGACATACGCAGGTAGGCAAGACTGAAGAATATGAATTTGCAATGCATACGAGAATATGTTTAGAGATTGCATACCGTGCACCTTTGTAGAGACTCGTGCTGATAACGTGTTGCGAAATAATACGGATTGGCGAACGGCAATACAATCAAATAATCCAATCACCAGCCAGCGGAGACAATCAATCAACAAGAGATGAACACCAAGCACACAGGAGTAATAGAACACCAGGAGGTCACTTTCATTAATGATTGGGGGTCTCTTTACAATGGGGATTACATCTCTATTTATAGTAAAAGACCTCCAAAGGTATTTTGGGTATTTGCCCACAGAACCCTAATTGGTTTCGTAACACTTTCTTGTGGACGTGCCCTGGGATACTGACACATGGAAGCCCTATGTGCGCCACGTGGTGATGCTTGCTTCGTTCTCAAGCAGAGAGAAGCTGTTGTTAGGATTTTTATATGGCTTTTAATATTTATTATGGTTATTGTCGGTTTAATTTAATGTGAAATTGTTCATATTATTAACGCATGTAATAGAGAATAATTTGATGCATGTAATAGAGAATAATTTGATACGAAATTCAACTTGAGAGATTAATACTCGAGATACCGAGGATGACTGTGTTGGAATATGGTAGATATATTTATTGAGATCAAGGCTAGGTTCGAAACCACTGCCAGTTGGCTTTGGCTTGTACACACTACAGTAACTAGCTTTAAAACGGTGTATTTTTTAAGGTGGAGTTAGCAGGAATATTGTAGTAAAAAAGTGTACTAAGTTTAGTTATACTAGCCAAAATCATATGTGACTATTGTCCTCTATAAACTGCCTCTCGCGAACAGCCAGAATTCAAAAATTTAAGCCATAAGTCATAGCCCAAAAAAACCCATCATAACTCTACTGGAATTTAATATTTATACATATGTTTAACCTAGCTACAACGCAGGGCAAAATAGCTGGGTTTGTTTTATAGGATCAGCTGTACAGTCTATTAACTCACATGATCAGATTGGAATTGAGCTTATAAACAATCTGATCATGGCGCATGATTCACACATGTGTACTAGAGACTAATATATTTTAGATTAAAAAAATGGCCTGATTGATCGTGGTTGGTGACATAGTTTAGGAGTGTCATGGGGTACTGAAAACTAGTGGGTCACTTTGTAACGCCTGGGAGTGGAGTCTATAAGTAGGTTTCTACTCTCTAGCCTTAGCATGCAATTGTGAGCAGCACCACGGAAAATACAGAGGAATAGAGGATAGACCGGAAAGCCTCCACAACATCAATCTAGGGTTTAGGAGAAAACCCAACAGCTATATCATCATCCTCTTCCACTTACTCTTTTCTCTTTTGTATCTCTTCCCTGGCTCGAGCTCAAGCTTGCACCTTGTAACATTCCAAAATTTGGCCTCTTGTAAAAATTAATTTTAAATTAATTATTTAAAAATCTCTAAATTTTATTTGAAATTTATTTAGATTTTATGTGTAATTTTGGAAGAAAATCTCAAATTTCTAGCTCCAACCCGAAATTATAAATTTGAACTTAAATTCCAAAAATTCAAATTGAAATCTTCAAAAATCTGAATCTCCAGAAAAATATTCGTTCTATTTTTCTAGGTCCAACCTATTTTTCTTGGCCCATCTTTTCTTTTTCTTTTTTCCCTTTTCCCTTTTTCTTCCTCTCTCTCTCTTCTTTCTTTCTCTCTCTACTATCGGTCACTATTCATGATTACTGTTCATATTCAACCTCGGCCGATCCACACAGACCAAACATAGAGAGCTATGGGACCACCTTTGTCCCTAAGCCAAAATGAAAGTTGTGCCAAATCACGTAAGGAATCCATTCCTTCTAGTCCCTTTGCGATTCAGTCATTCGTTTGCCTTTTATTTTGTATTTTTCAAACCAACCAAAAACTAAATCTCACAAATTTGAGTCCATTTTCAATTCTTCTGAGCTTTTGTATACGATGCCTTGACACCTCTTAACCCTTTCCAAACCCTGCCGAGTCTCCTGAAACCCCAGAACACCGTCGTCACCAGGAGCCATTCATTCCTGAAAATTATTCATTGCTGCAGCTCGTGTTCCAAGCCCACTGGTGAATTTTTTGAATTCCTTTCATGTCACTTCATGTTTTTGAGTATCTTGCACCCTCATGTAAAGTTCATTTAATTTTCGTGCAACCGTTTGATGGGAATCGAGTTTTTCCTGAAACAGATCTACTACGTCCTCCGTCCTTGATTCATTGCCTCTAATGAGTCAAAACCTAATTCCTTGCTACTGCATGATCACCATCATCTACTCTACATATTTCATATCTCCGTTTGCCCAATGCATCGCTAAGTCCCACACTGGAGCACCCTTTATTTTCATGGATGTCTCCGTGGCTAGGCCAATCTATCCATCCTACGGCCAAACCGAGCGCACCATCACGTTCCTTGGGTCGAGGCCATGCCCATGCTCATGTGTTCTCTCTGTGTTCCACGCTGGAACCTCATTTCCCCTACCAGCCCACCACCATCACTATTTTTGAGTTGCTGCCACCACCGTGGGCCATGCCAGCATTACCGCCTCTGGCCATCCCTTCCCCAACACTGTGGGGGTACTATTTTGGCTTTTCCCCCACTCCCTGGCCACCCAACTCTAGCCATGGCCGCCGCCATGATGCCTGCACGCTGTTGTTCTTCATGTGAAGTTTGCTTTATTTACTTTTCTATTGCTTGTCTTTGAGCCAATGAATGGAGGGACATACCTGCCATAGACTAGAAAACCCGAAATCAATCGTAAAAAGAAGATTCTAAGGAATATTCCCTTATTTGATATTTTCCAACAATTTCCTTTCCATTTGATCTTCCGATCACTCATTTTCCATCGTCTGAGCTCCAAATCTAGTTATTCGAGTTTATAAATTCATCTAAAATCCTAATATTTCTTCCAATGTATATTTTATATTTTATAATTTTATTTGTATTTATTTATTTATTTGTGCTTTTGTGTTTTGCGTGTAGAACCCGACATCATCGAAAATGTTCCCGACCAGCGAGAAGAGATTGTAGCCACAAAAAGCATGTCTTCCTTGAATATATTGATCCAAGTTTTATCAAAGTTATGTACTGTTTTAAATTTACATGCACTATTATTTTCACATAAAATGATAACTTGTCTTAAGGTCATTAGTTATACCGACGTTGTTATACTCTCATTTGATGTTGAAATCCCTGTACCTTTGTCACCTTAGGATCCCCTTGTCTCAGTATTGAGATTATAATATTGTTTGATAATTCTAGAAATGGTAGAACTGCTTAGACAAGCTACTCAGTCATTGTAATCCCAGGGGTGGAAAATTAATACTATATGCTTTACTCATTTCATTTTAGTAACTTGTGGCAATATGTATTATTGCTGTTTTTAAAATAAAATAAAATGGTAAAACTATTTTAGAATTGTATGGATGGTAAGATTGAATTGATGCAGATTGGGCATGAGACTTTGTATCATGAATGTGCCATCCTAGTTAATTAAGGACCGACACTTATGATTGTCCAAATTGAACAAATACTATACAACAACAAGTCTAAATGGGTATTACCTGGCTAATTAATTTGCAACAGCCTAACTTAGATTCTACCAGAGGGTTGAATGTGGGTGTCAAATAGTGGCATTCCCACATCTTGCAAGAGGGACTTCTAACTTGGGCAGATTAAACCTATTCAGGTGTGAAACCTTAGCTAGTAGATTCTAGTTATGCTTGTGTATTGTAAAGACTTTTTGATAATCACTTCATCACACACCTTTGAAAGTGTGTCAGAGGACAATATATGTTGTTATCTCTTATGGGTAAAATTGTACTACCTGTGCAGAGTGTAAAACTATTCGAATAGTCGTACCCATAGTCAAGGGCGGGCAAAGTGCGGTTTCACGTGATAGATCTTGGTTTTGGTAAGTAAAAGTTTTGGGAAGTCTGGGAGTGGTTAGAGCTCTCAAGTGTTATTTGGTAGATAGCACCAGCTAGGTAGATAGAACCAGATTTATTGAATCTTAGCGATAGAGCCTTAATACTAGTGTTGGCAGCTAAAACCTTCACTAGAAATTTATGGTAGTTTTACTTATTGCAATTACTTTGTTAAATTGATACTTTGAAAAATCTATAATGGTAATTGAAATAAAATGCTGCTTTGTGCAAAAGAACCATATTATCCTTCCTTTGTTAAGCCTTGCAAATAATCACATTTTTCTCAAGACTTGCAGAGTACTTTATGTACTCACCTTGCAATCTATAAAAAAACAACTCAAAGGAATATGAAGACATAGAAGGAGGCTATGGCTACTTTGCATGTGAATTCGATGAAATCTTTCCATAGGTTTAGGTTACACTTCCCTAGTCAATTGCTTGTGGTGAATTGATGGGCTATCTTCGGAGTTTATTTCTTTTGCGTCCACTATGTTTTGTAAGGTTGAGAGATCTTGTAGTCTCATTTGTAAAAAGTAGCCATAAGGCTTGTACTCTTTATTATTGAAATAAATCATCGTTGGTTATGTAATCATCACTGTTTGATTTTATGTACAAACTTTGGCCTAGGGTTAGTACAGTAATACACAGAGGATTCAGGTTCGAAAATCTAGTCCTGACACACCTCTATCCGTGTTACCATCTCGGTTCTGCACACTGCCGATGGGAGCTATCTATTGTTGAAGCGCGCTGGAATGCCGTATGCGCCAGAGCCACGGCAAGCCATGCGACCGCACGCTTCTTCTCTTGATTTAAAAATTACCTAATTTGAAATTTCCCCGAGTTAAAATTTCTTGTGCTCAATTTTTCCCAGTTGAATTAAATTTCTCAAGTTGAAATATTTTGAGTTAATACTTCTCAATTTAAAAATGAAAAAATATTTCTATACAATCAAAAGATCACCATTTTAATTATATATTATCAAAAATTCTACTTGCACTTTAATACCATCCAAAGTTTTCTTCACTAGCGTCTTTACGACTTCCATCCAACTTAAGGTTCACAACCATTTTAAAAAACATTTCGGTGCCCCATGACTCTTTGGGTTCTGGGAGGTGACTCAAAAATTATCTCGGTTCTTGGGCTCTAGATCTCTTGAGTTAAGTTTCTCCAGCACATTGCTTTACATTTTTTCCTCTTTTATTGGTCTGGTGGGTTCTCCCATTTGTGTGTGTTCTTGGGGTCTCCTTCCCCTCTCAGTGGTAGGATGTGGGAGAAGGCGGTCGGTTTGGAGAGTCTAATGAAGAAACTGAACTTGTTAGCGGTAGAGAGAGGAGGGCTCAAAATTGAAGGGTAGTATAAGGAAGGTGTAGGTGGTGGTGATTAGCAGGTGGTAGGAAAAGTTTTGTCAGAGAAGATGGTGTTTACAAAGATAATCAACCAAACTCTTGGCAAAATTTGGTGCCCAATCAAAGGAAAGGTGTGTAAGGAGGTGGGAGATAATACTTTTTTGTTCTCCTTTAATCAGGGGAGCAGTTTGAGGAGGGCGCTAGAGGATGGTCCATGGATGGTAGGGCACAACCTGAGGGTGTTGACAACTTTTGATGAGAAGAAGGCACTGGAAGACATGGATTTTCATGGCATCCTAACATGGATTTGTGTTGCTATGATCCCAATGGTATGATGAATAGGGAAGTGGCATAGATCATTGAACAACAAGTAGGGGATTTTTTGGATGTGGATGTGGAGGAGGTAATGTGACGATGGCCCGATCTTCCGAAAGTTCTGATAAGTCGATTGAGAAGAACTCGACGTTGATGATCCAAAGGCTCCGACCAAAACAGATCGAACCCCTCGCAATTACTACACCACTGCTCCGATGGTTATCAACCGTGCTGAACGCGGTTGACCTTACCAAAAAGGCTATCTCCTCCAAGCGAATCGAGAACACAAGCAAGAGAGTACAAGAGGCAATCTGAAATTGTATTGCGAATAAAGTTTAAGTTCATAAGTTGGGGTTCCTCAACCGGACGTGCGGTGAAACTGCTAAGCAGAATAATCTCTTAAGAAAAACCCTAGGAAAACTAAAGGGGTGCGACCTCCTTAAATAAGGAAGGGGGAAGCCGCACTTATCTAATGAAAATGGGTGTGGTACTATTTATGGTTACTATTCATGTAAATAGTACGGCCGTAGTACTGTTCACGTGAACAGTACCAACCCAAATAGCCTAAGTGGTGGTACAAGGCCCTCGGCCCAAAAGGTATCGTAGCACCATGGATAATAAACCTAAATTTGTTAGTCCGATAATGCAGCCAAATTGGTGGAAATAGACGAATTAGGTGAAGTCCTTAATGTGTTTCTCTTACTGTGAGTTGTCTCCTCCTTTCTATGATTTCTAATAACAAGAAAATCACAAGTCTTAGGAAGTATCGAATTCTCAGCGGAAATATTATTGACACCTAAGAACGAGTTTACCTGATAGTTGAGTTGACAAGCACGTGCCCGAGTAATTGGACATTTTCCATCATTCATGGAAGCAGTAAAAGAAGTGTTCATATCAGTAGAAGTGATATCCTCATCATCCTCCCCTTCTTGAATTGGAGTCGTCCTCAACCCAAGTTCATCTTCTACGCCGAAGAATTGTCGTAGATCTGCAATGTTAAAGGTGGGGCTAACTCCAAAATCTGCAGGCAAGTCTAATTTATATGCATTATTATTAATACGTGCAAGCACTTTAAAAGGACCATCTTCACAAGGCATGAGTTTAGACTTTCTCAATTCAGGGAATCGCTCTTTACGCAAGTGTAACCACACAAGATCACCAAGCTCAAAAGTAACATGCTTACGTTCCTGACTACCAGCAACTTTATATTTAGTATTTATAAGCTCAATGTTCTCTTTAGTTGTCTCATGCATCTTAAGTATCAAATCAGCACGTTGTTGAGCATCAAGATTTACCTTCTCCGAAATGGGAAGAGGCAACAAGTCGATAGGTGCACGAGGGATGAAGCCATAAACAATCTCAAAAGCGCATGCCTTTGTGGTAGAATGCAGTGAGCGATTATAAGCAAATTCCACATGAGTCAAACATTCTTCCCACATTTTTAAGTTCTTTTTAAGCACAACCCTAAGCATAGTAGACAAGGTTTTATTGACTACCTCAGTTTATCCATCAGTTTGGAGATAACAAGTAGTGAAAAATAACGGCTTAGTCCCTAATTTAGCCTACAAGGTTCTCCAAAAATGACTCAGAAATTTAGCATCACGATCTGAAACTATTGTATTTGGAATACCATGCAAGCGAACAATTTCCTTAAAGAACAAATCAGCAACATTTGTAGCATCATCACTTTTATGATATGGTATAAAATGAGCTATCTTAGAAAATCTATCTAAAACAACAAAAATACTATCCCTCCCCTTCTTTGTTCTAGGTAGACCTAAAACAAAGTCCATAGAAATATCTTTCCAAGGTGTGCTTGGCACAGGAAGAGGCATGTATAAACTATGAGGATTAAGTCGTGACTTAGCTTTTTGGCACGTGGTGCAGCGGGCAATAAAGCGTTCGACGTCGCGCCTCATCTTTGGCCAATAAAAGTGATGGGTCAGAATGTCCTCGGTCTTCTTCATGCCAAAGTGACCCATTAATCCTCCTCCATGCGCCGCCTCCTGTAATAACAAAAGACAAACGGAACTAGCTGGAATACATAGCTTGTTAGCACGGTACAAGAAATCATCATGCACCACAAATTTATTTCAACCATTTTCCTCCTTACAATTGAGCAACACATCTTTAAAATCAGCATCATGCACATATTGCTCCTTTGTTGTCTCTAATCCAAAGATTTTGAAGTCAAGTTGTGAAAGCATGGTATATCTCCTAGACAATACATCAACTATTACATTTTCTTTGCCCTTTTTATGTTTAATGACATAAGAGAAGGACTCAATAAACTCAACCCACTTAGCATGTCTATGATTCAGATTGGTTTGACTTCGAATATGCTTCACAGATTCATGATCAGAATGTATTACGAACTCTTTAGGCCATAAATAATGTTGTCACGTTTTCAAAGTTTGAACTAGAGCATATAATTCTTTATCATAGGTAGAATAGTTCAAACTAGGCCCACTTAATTTTTCACTAAAGTAAGCAACAAGTTTTTCTTCTTGAATTAACACACCACCAAGACCTATGCTACTAGCATCACATTCTAATTCAAAAGTCTTGCAAAAATCAGAGAGTTGAAGCAAAGGGAGGTGTGTCAACTTATCTTTGAGAGCGTTGAAAGCATATTGTTGCATGGTGCCTCAAGTAAAATGAACACCCTTCTTTGTTAGGAACCAAAAGAACAGGAACAATACAAGGACTCAAGCTTTCTCGTACATACCCTCGGTCCAAAAGATCTTGGACTTATCATTGAATTTCCTTAGACTCATCCGGATTGGTTCCATGCGCCGCACAGTTTGGCAAAGTCGCTCTCGGAATTAAGTCAATTTGGTGTTCAATCCCTCTAATAAGTGGCAGTCTCAGGGGTAGTTCAGCTGGAAACACGTCCTCATATTCCTGCAAAAGGTTAATGACAGTAGACGATGAAGAACTAGATATATCATCAAGTGAAAATAAAGTGTCTTTGCATATCAAAGCATAGCATGGCATATCATTATCGACAATTTCAGCAAGATCAGATTTGGTTGCAAGCATGACACAACCCTTTAATTTAATTCCCTCAGTCCTAGAATTAGGTGCCAACTTCTCTTTCTTGGGTGGGAAAATATTTTTCACTACTTGCTGATTTTCATATTCATATTCATATTCATGTTCATGTTCTTTCCTCTCATTTGTAGCTATCTCCTTTTCACATTGCATAATTTTAGCAGGTGTCAAATGTAGTAAAATTATTTTCTTTCCTTTGTGCATAAGAGAGTTCTTATTACTTCTACCATGATGAGTTGTGTCGGTATCAAATTCCTATGGACGACCTAATAAAAGTGAGCAAGCTTGCATAGACACTACGTCGAAATCAGCTACATCATGATAGGAACTAATGGGAAAATGCACTCTCGCAGATTGTGTTACCTTTACCTTACCGCTATTCTTGAACCACTGAATGTGGTATGGATGAGGATGTGCACGTGTGGTCAAGCTAAGCTTCTTGACCAAATCTAAACTTACTAAATTTTTACAACTCCCGCCATCAATTATGACACGAACACAACATTCCTTGACGATGAGGAACATCTGAAATAAATTGTGGCGCTGTAGCTTCTCCACTTGCTCCCTTTGAGTGCTCAACACTCGCTACACAATTATGGTCCAATAATTCTCCGTAGCAGCGGTACCTAAAATTTCCTCCCCTGTGCTATGTTCCTCTGGATCATCATCATTACCTGCAAGGTTAGCTGCAAGAGCATATTCATCATCAACATCACTAGCACTTATATATCTACCGTCTTCTGTCGCAATGTACGCTCACTGACTTGGGCAATTTTTCATGACGTGTCCCATCCCTTTACAACGGTTGCATATAATCCCCGTCATACGACCCATGGAAGCAATCGATGAAGAGCTCTGCGCTGGTGCCTGCACACTAGTAGATTTGCTCGTCTTGGGTGCGTGTGACGGTGGTGGCGGTGCTGATTGTGCCCTACTCACGGAGGGGGCAGCAGACCGGAAAGCTGGAGGTAGAGCTGTCTTGGATTGCCCCGGCGTTGATCTCGATGTAGACGTACTTCCAAAGTTGCTTCTAGTTCTTTGTTGCTAACCCTGCAATTCCTTTTCTGCCAAACAAGCAAGCTGGAATAACCTATTGATATTGTTATACTCTTTATAATCAACTATGTCCTAAATTTCATGCCTTAAGCCCCCATAAAAATGAGCCATTTTATCCTCCTCATCCTCTACAACATTACAACGCAACATGCCTATTTGTAGTTCTTGATAATATTTCTTGACATATTTATTACCTTAGTCTAAGCGCTGCAATTTTTTACGCATATCACGTTTAAAAGCTGGAGGAACAAATCTAGCACGCATAGCTACCTTCAATCTATCCCATGTATCAGGTGCTAAACCGGAATTAACTACTTGACTCCACCAAAGGATAGCAAAATCTTTAAATTCACTAGTAGCTTGTCTGACTCTATGCACTTCAGGAACTAGATGGACATTAAATTTTTGTTCAACTGTCATCTCCCAATCTAGATAAATTTTAGCATCATAAACACCTACAAAAGATGGTATGGTAAATTTAACTTTAACAAATGGGTCATCATTAGCACGAGCATTGTGGTGCTGAAAATTATTACCTCCCATACCATGACGGTTTTGATGTAGGCGGTGTCGTTGACATGCATTTTGGGCAGCAAAAACAGCGCCAGTGTCGCGGTTTTGTCGCTCATTATCATCTCCATCTTCAAGATCTTGGCCTGCATCGTGATCATACTCGCGTCCATTGTTTGGTAGCCGATTCACCATTCTTTCAAGGCGTGTAGTGAGTGTTGCAATACTCTCATTAATGGAGCGCTGCAATGTATCCGTCGTAGCTTGAAGCTTCCTATCGATGTACTCATTAATGGTAGTGCATTGCTCATCCAAGAGCGTCATGAGCTCTCCCTTTACAACACACTCTTGCGCATCAGATGACTCACCTATCATAGTAGAAAATAAAAGACAACACAAAAGTATTATCCCTATCAACTACTAGGTGATGGAAGGTGGAATCACACACTCTCAAGCGTCTTACCACACTCTTACAAGTGTTCTTACCAATGCAGTAGTTGGTATAGCCAGTGGCTGATTCGTGATATCGTGTCGAGCGTGGGTACGATTGTAAGAGGGGACCTGTTCTAATCAATAGTAGGTGGAGCTTGGAAAGCACAATATGGTAGCAAAACGATCAGCAATAATCAATTCAGTAAATGCAAGTTGAAAGATTGTTCAAAATACTCGTCAAAGATTGCTGATCCTAGCCTAATCACAGCTAGCCAATCAAACCCTATGCAAGGAAGTGTATGTATGTACACGCTCCCTCAGTTCAAAATCTGCCTCTGTGATAAAATTTAAATATAAGATAGATTGGCTTAGCCAAAAATACTAAATTTTTTTGGTGAATTATTGGGGTAGTGTACAACTCAAATATAAAATTTCATGAACTAACCCTTCTATTTGATCCATTTAAAGAGAGATATGTGACATCTTAGAAGTATGTGAGAATTATTTTAGAATTTTTAGATCTAATTTAGTCTCTATTTGTACATAGTAGTCTTTATTAGCTTTTAAATTAAAAATCTAACAATTTTCTTTGAACAATGCATTGAAATTTTTTCCTAACTCACTGACATATTGAACAACACCCCTGTGAATTTTCATAATTGTTTTAGGTTGTTTGCTATTTCAAATAAATTTTCTCTTTGATCTTTTGGTAGGGGCATTTTGGTTTTTTTAAAAGAAAATAACAGCCTCCACTAATGGTGCACTAACGGCAGTGATATATAATTGAATTTTGGTGCAATTGGATGGTATATAATATAGAAACTGTTATTCAATTACATTTTGTAGAAGCTGATGCTATTCAGTAGCATAGAATTGATTTTCTAAATAATTTTATTTGCTAACCTACCTTAATTTTAAATGTAAATCTACAAGGAAGAACCGACACAAATACACATCTAATGATTTTAGTTACTAACCTACCATGATTTCAAAAGTAAATCTACAAAGAAGTACAAAGAACTCACCATCAACGATGCACGGAACTCTCCTCCTATCTTCCCCTCCCTCTCCTCTCTTTCACTCCCCCTCTTTTCCCTCTCCTCTACTCACTTTCTCCCCCACCCCTTTCTCCCTCTCCTCTCTTCTCTCCTCTCCTCTCTTTCTCTCCGGCTTCTCCCTCTAGCAAAATGGTGCTTGGGCCAGCACGTACACGGAATAAAGACCTCTAGTCGCCAAACGGTTGAGTGACTAGGGGATAGTCGCCCAACAATTGGGCGACTAGGGATTAAGTTACTCAACCGCACTACTACAGAAACGCGTTTACTAGATGACAAATTACAGACGGTTTGACAAAACCGCCTGTGGGGAATACTATCACAGACGGTCTTCAGTTCGAGACCATCTGTGTTGTTGCTGTCGGCAAAAACTATCTGTGTAGGATTAATATCACACACAATTCTTAGCAAGAACCGTCTGTAAATTATCACAGACAGTTCTTGCCACGAACCATCTGTGATACTAGCATTATCATAGACGATTTTAAATAAAAACCATCTGTGATAATCTGACTATATATTTATTATGCCGCTCAAAACCGCATCTGTCTTCATTTTGATCCAAATCTAGCCGATGCTGCACCTGGAGAAGGCAAGGCTTTCAGGCCAGTTATTTTGGTGGAAGGAGACTAGCTATTTGGCAGGAGATCAGCTTTGAAGATTCATCAATTTCTTGACTGCCCTAGATATGGTTAGTAATAAAATTTGTTTTTTGTTGTATTAAAATGTAGATCTAACTAATTTTCGGTGATTGTTATATATATGCTGTGGAAATAGCTGTTGTACATGTTAATATGAATTAATTAAGCTAGCAAAGCCTCAATGCATGTGGTATATATGTAGTAATAATTAATTAATTTAATTTTTAATACTAAGTTGTTATATATATGCATAACATAGGATCAAAGCTGGATGTATACCGTGAACCATGTGAGTGAAAAGTATATTAATGGCATGTCTACTTTTATAAGAGTTGCTGAGGAGGATATGTTGAATAAGGGGGGAATATATGTATTGTCCATGTACTGACTACGAGAATTTAAAGATGTTTAAGAATCGAGAGCAGATTGAAGCGCACTTGATTTAGAGGTGTTTCAAAAAGGGGTATACGTGTTGAACCAGTCATGACGAAGTCAATGATATACCACCGGATGACATCACCGGTGAAGTCAATGATATGCCATCGGATGATGTTGATTGTGGTTCGGATTCGGATAGACTGCACGATGACAATCTGGATCAGATGCTTCGTGATGTAGAAGAGAACTATGATGAGAGAGAGTATGTTAAATTCTGGGGCTTGACGGAAGACTCAGAGAAACCTTTGTTCACGTGCTGCAGGTCAAAGTACACGAGGTTGTCAGCTGTGCTTGAACTATTGAAATTTAAGGCAAGCAACGGTTGGTCCGACAAGAGTTTCACAGTGCTGCTAGGTCATTTAGCGGATATGTTTCTAGAGGGAAATGAGTTACCTAATACCACGTATAAAACCAAGAAGGTTCTTTGTTCATTAGGAATGAAAGTAAAAAGAATACATGCATATCCGAACGATTGTATTTTCTACCGTAAAGAGTATGCAAACATGCATGTCTGTCCGGTGTGAAACGCATCCCGATACAAACGTAACAATCAATAAGATGATGATGGCGAGGGAACAGAGGTGAAGAAAGGACCTCCTGCAAATGTGATATGGTATTTTCCTATAATTCCCTGTTTGAAGCAGCAGTTTTTTTTAAATCCAAAGGAAGCAAAACTGCTGTGTTGGCACTCGGAGGAGCGCAAGAAAGATGGAATGCTGAGACACCTTACTGATTCCACCTAGTGGAGAAATATCGATAAGAGGTTTATAGATTTCGGTGCAGAACCGAGAAATATAAGGTTTGGATTGAGTACAGATGGAATGAATCCTTTCAGTAGTATGAGCAGCCGACAAAGCACTTGGCCCGTGACTCTCTACATCTATAACCTTCCTCCTTGGTTGTGTATAAAGCGAAAGTATATTTTGCTGTCGATACTTATCTAAGGGCCAAAGCAACCTGGGAATGATATTGATGTATACCTAGCACCGTTGGTGAAATCTCTATAAGTACTGTGGAACGACGGGGTACAGGTATGTGATGCATACAAACGAGAGAACTTCACTTTGCGCTCCTTATTGTTCTGCACCATAAATGATTATCTTACCCTTACTAACCTGTCGGGCCAGAGTACAAAAGGTGTCAAAGCTTGTACTCACTGCTTAGATGGTACCAAGAGTGTGTGGTTGAAATACTCACGTAAAACCGTGTACATGCGTCACCGCTGGTTCCTTCGGAGGGCTCACCCATACTGCATGATGAAGAAATAATTTGACAGAGAGAAGGAGGACGGTTCAACTCCAAGGCATTTAAGCGGAAAAGATGTTTATAATATGATTAAGGATTTAGATGTTATCCTCGGAAAGGGACGTAAATTGAGGGCTCGTGAGAAGAACATCTGGAAGAAGAGATCAATATTTTGGGACTTACCTTATTAGAAGTATCTAGATGTTCGACACTGCATCGATGTCATGCATGTAGAAAAGAATGTATGTGACAGCTTGATTGGTCTCTTACTCAACATTCGTGATAAAACAAAGGACGGCGTCAACGCACGGCTTGACTTGGCTGCTATAAACATCAGGCCTGAGTTAGCACCGACAAAAATAGATAATAGATGAACGTATCTTCCCCCTGCGTGTTACACTCTATTTAAGGCTGAGAAAACAGAACTATGCTAGTACTTGCATGGTGTCAAAGTTCCGTCTGGTTACTTTGGCAACATGAAAAACTTGTTTCGATGCAAGATTTGAAGTTAAATGGCATGAAGTCTTATGATTGTCATGTGCTGATGACACAGATACTCCCTATTACAATTAGAAATATTTTACCGATCAAAGTTTGAGAGACAATCATGAGGCTATGTTATTTCTTTAACACAATTGCTCAGAACGTCATCGATCCCGAAGGACTAGATGCTCTACAGGACGAGATGGTGATGATTCTATGTCATCTTGAGATATATTTTCCTCCTTCATTTTTTGATATCATTGTCCATCTCATTGTTCACGTTGTATGGGAGATAAAAATATGTGGGCCTGTATTCTTACGTAACATGTACCCATTTGAGAGATTCATATGAATTCTCAAGTCCAATGTACGGAATCAATCTCGGTTGGAGGGCAACATCGTCCAAGGTTATGCAAACGAAGATATCATTGAGTTTTGTGTCGATTATATGGCTCAGATTCAATTGATAGGTGTGCCTCAATCTCGTCATGAGGGGAGGCTAAAGGTTATCAGAACTATTAGAAGGAAAGCAATCACTCCAGATATAGACGTATATGCTTAAGCCCATTTCACGGTCTTGCAACACATTACTGAAGTGGCCCCTTATGTCGACCAGCACAAGGATGTACTTCGACAACAGAATCCGAAGCGGCTGGATGTTTGGATCATGAGACAACACAACAGTCGGTTCAACCAATGGTGGAAGGAGCAAATCGCTAGGAGCTCGTTAAGTGAGATGCTGACATGGTTGGCAAAAAGGGCCAACATTTACAGTTGCGACATGGTAAGGATATGACATAAATGGGTACACATTCTATACACAGGCTCAGGATATAAAGAGTACTAACCAGAACAGCGGTGTCCGCATAGATGCGTTCAGTACGATGGGTTGAGAAACTCGTATTATGGATTCATAGAAGAGATTTGGGAGCTCGACTGCATGGTTTTTAAGATCCCCTTATTTCGGTGTCGTTGGGTGCATCTCCCACAGGTGAAGGTTGATATGTACGATGTCACTACCGTGGACCTCCAACGTGTCAGATACAAAGACGAACCATTCGTACTCGTTAACCAAGTTGTTCAAGTTTTCTATGTAACCGACCCAGTAAATAAGAAGCGTCATGTAGTTCTTTATGAAAAAATAAAAATTGTCGGAGTAGAGAATACAGTAGACAAGGACGAATACAATCAATTTGATGAGTTACCTCCTTTTGAAAATGGCATAAGAGTCGACGATGAACAACGTGACGAAACTAATTACATACGCATTGATCATCATGAAGGGCTAATTTTTAAAGGAAATAAGCAAATGATGAGAATGTGCGATATATATGGGGGCATTTACATTTATGTATATAACAATGCATGTATGTGATGTATATGTGAATTTGTATTTATGTATATAACAATGCATGTGTGTGATGTATTTGTGAATTTACATTTATGTATATATGAAAATGTGTGATATATAGGTGAATTTTGAGAATGAGTCATACATTTATATCTCTGTATTCATTGGGCTGTTGTAATAAATATCACAGACGGTTCTAAAGTAGAACCATCTGTGATATCATAAATATCACTGACAGTTCTAGTTTAGAACCATCTGTAATAATCCTTCATATATATATCCTCAAGCTAGAGTTTTGTGCGTACACTGCAGTTATTCGCTATACCAACCAGCTAGCAAAGAGATATAACGTCGCTGCTCTCCTGATCAAGCCCGTCGCCGCCTCCATCTCCCGAGCCCGTTGCCGACCGCCTTCCCCGAGCCCACCACCGACCACCTTCCCCGAGCCCGTCGCCGCCTCCATCCACCGAGCCCGTCGCCGGCCGCCTTCCCCGAGCCCGTCGCCGCATTCGTCCCCTGAGCCCGTCGCCTGACGCCTTCCCCGAGCCTGTCGTTAATTAGAAGGGTCCATTCCTCTCCTACGCTGCTTATTCAAGCTGTTTTCGTGAGTATCTCTTGCTCTTGCAATTTCTTTCTCACTGCGAGTTCTCTCCATGTAGTTGTATATTAGTTTAACTCCATGATCAACTCAGCTACGTACTCTAGTGTCTTCTTTTGCTGGCAACAGCAATGATCAAAACCTTTATAACTGTAACATCCTGTTTTCCTGAGATTTTTAAAGCCTGGATTTTAAAAATGAATTTTCTGGAATTTTTTGAATTTAATTGAAGCTTCAAATGAATTTTTTAAAGTTTTAAATGATTTAATATGATTAAAATAAACATTAACATAAGTGGGAAATATTTTATTTGTGTTCCTCAGGTCTCAAGGAATTTTCTGGTATTTTTGGTGAATTTTTGGGATTTATTTGCTATTCTCTAGAGTTTTTAGAAGTTTATTTGAATTTCTGGAAAAAGAAAAGAAAAGAATTAAACCTCAGCCGCCCGATCTCCCTCTCCCCGCCACGCGTCGCCCATCCCGCGCCCGCCGCCGCCGCCGTACCCTTTCCCGCGCACCAGCTCGCCCGCCGCCCGATCCGGCCCCGCGCCACGCGTCGCGCATCCGCGCTGACGCGGCGGCGGCACACCAGCGCCGCCGCCCGCGCGCGCCCGCCGCGCCCTCGGCCGCCCGATCGCGTGCCCGCGCGATCTCCGCCGTCCGTCCTCGCGCCGCGTCGCAAACCCTAACCCTAACCATCGCATGCGTCCGAGCCGTCCGATCTCTCTCGCGTTGAATCCCGACCGTCCAAACCAAACCCGCGTTTTGCTCCGTGCCGTAACCGATCGGGTTGTCTCGGTTCGCGTGATAAATATCGTGTTCGTCCCTCGGTTCGCGTGCCCGTCGCACGAACTCGTCGCCGCCGCCCTCGCCGTCCTCGCGCTCGCGCTGCCGCCGAGCCGCTCGCCGTCGCCGCGCCGCCGCCGCCGTCGCGCCCTCCGTGCGCCGTCCCGTCGCCGTCGCCGAAGACCTCGCCGGTGAGCCATCGCCGCTCTCTCTCGCCGTCACCGCGTCGCCGCCCGTCGCGAACCCGCATCCCGCTCCGCCCCTCGGTCCCGAGCCGGACTGCGCGCGCGCGCGCGCCCCCACGCGCCGCGCGCGCCGCGCGGCGCGCCGCCACATCGTCGCCATCTCCCAGCGCGCGCGCGCCCGCGCGCGCGTCCGCGACGCCTCGCGCGTCGTGCGTGCCACGCGTCACCGATCGGCCACCGCCCCGCCTCTCGACCACGCCATCCGCGCCGTTGCCCCAGATCCGATCGGACGACCCGGATGCGTCCACGCGGCCGCACCTCAGCCGTCGGATTCCGCCGTCGCCGCCCGCGCCGAGCCGCCCACGTCAGCCCTAGCCGACGTGGCGAGCCACGTCAGCACACCCGCCACATGGCAGCCACGTGTCACGCCACGTCAGCTGCCACGTCAGCAAATAACCGAGCCCAGGTGCCACGTGGTAGCCACATCAGCTGCAACGTCAGCATGTGCCACGTGGCGAGATCTGCCTTTGCCCGTCGCCGCGCCCGCGCGCGTCGACCCTCCGCCCCATGCATTTATTCGTGGACCGAGTCCACGGTGGACTCGGAATTTCGTGGACCGGGTTCACAGCACAGTAACTTTTCCGATTTTCCCGAATTAATTTTAGAATTAATTTTCCGGGAACCCGTTCTCCTCCGTCCTAGCTCCGATTGACCCCGTTCTTTTTTCTAAATTCATCTAAAATCGAGCTCTAGCTGTTGGTTCTAGTTTTGTGAATTTTGGAGTTCATTTGCTTATCATTTTATGTGTTTCTTTGTTTTCGGTCGTTTTCTCTCTCGTTAGATTCGGATTCCGGAGGAGCAGGTTTCACGCCAGAAGACCAGGAGTGCCCCGCTGAGCATAACGAAGGTAAGTCGTGTCCCTTGATCATATTGAACCCAATTTTGCAAACTATTATTTAATTATTTTGTCTTAAATTTACATTGCATTGCTATTTTTATTCAAACCTTTGCACTGGTAGTTATCGTCCCAATTGAAATTTTACCTCCTTGATACTTTGGAATACCATGATGCCATTGTCACCATATGTTGGGAAATTTATTAGTGATGCTAGTTTATTTATCACATGGGTTGGTACGATTAGATTGCTTAGCCGGTTATATTTACGATTGATCTCATCGCACATGTTAAATTATTAATTTGAATTAATGACATATGGAACTGTGGTTGGTGCCACGTGTATTAAAATTTGTGCCACGTCATTGGTGTGACGTTGGCTTGGTTATACAAATTGGTTTTGCACTCGGGCGAGTGATCGTGCGATAAAGGGGAAATCTGATTGTACTTTGGGGGATGTGGTAGTCTCGCCCGGGTAATGTTAAGGACTTAACTTTGTGCGCCATTGATCTGAGCTTAATCGTGCAAACCACATGTCTATTATGGGATGGACCTGGCTGATTAATTTGTAATATTTCAATTCAATTCTGCCATTGTGATGGACATGGTTGCTTGATTTCCATGTGGCGCAAGGGGGTGTGATCGAAACCTAGCGGGCGAGAATTGTGTTGAGGTAGAGCATTGTAAAGGCCTTGTTGTGATTTCCTTAGGCCTAGGCTAATCACATCGTGTGGGTACAGATTGTGCAACCTCTGCGAGTGTAAAACTATTTGAATAGCCGCGTCCTCGGTCATGGGCGGTGCTCGGGATTTCACACGAGGGTTAGTGTTTCATTTATAACTTGGTGGTTTATGTTGGGAGTGGACGGGTAGTTCATCGTTGGTTTAATTGTGAATTGGTGTTCACAAGTGGTTCATGTTTATTCCTTTGATTATCTATTATTATTGTTTTCAGTTAACTTTCGCTTTCAAGTTATTTAATATATTTCATCAATAAATGCCTTTATGCAAATTAACCTTTCAGCCCTCCTTTGGTAAGCCTTGCATATTATATTGCATTTATTGTTACAAACGACTTGCTGAGTACCAATGTACTCATGGCTTTACACCTATGTTGCTCAGTTGAGGGAGAGGAGTACTATCAGCAGGAGGTTCGAGAAGGAGAGTTCTACGACGACTTCACGGATTAGGCCGTTCTCCACTCGATAGCTTTGTGGCTTGTCGATTGGTCGCTACGCTTTATTTTGGATTTCCGCTGCTATTTTGTTAAGCCCTTCCGGCTAGAGATATTGTAAGCTTGGCCATAAGGTCGTACCCTTGATATTTTATCGATATTCGAGTTTTCCTTTATTATTGTCGTGTGTATGACTGTGATGATATCTATGTTTGACTGTGTGCACTAGCGTGATCCTGGACTAGTGCAGTTTACACAGAGAGACCGAATTTGCATATTCGGGTCTCGACAGAGATGGTATCAGAGCCATATCGATCAGAGGACGAAGCCCTAGTGAGATTGGTCGTAACCCAAAAATTTATTTTCTAAATCAAACCAACTAAACTTGATATTTAGTAATATCTCTATCTTCTTACCTCATTCTTAAGGATTCTTGTCTCTCGCCCCAACTCTTGCAAGATTTGTTTTCCTAAAGTTATAAACTAATCTTTCCTTTATAAATGCATTAGATGTCCCAAGCTTCTTACAACCCGACAGGAGGATGGAGGTCACTTCTACGCGTTCTGTTGCGGAGCCTCGGATTTAAGAGACTGCCCGTCTACCTCACCAAGGATGAGAAGCAAAAAGGTCAACGCATCGGGAGCATCTCGAGGCTTTACTTCACCACCCGAGTCGGCAAGCAGGTGCTACATCACAGTTTCAAGAACACCGGTGCCAGTGGGGAGATGTCAGCAGAAAGAGTTGCGCACAAAGCCATCCGTCGACTTTGCAAGCTATACAAGATCAACATGGCCAGACTCGTCCGGAAGTTCAAGGAGCAGTACGGAGCCACCCGAGACTACGAGCGATGCGGGAGGAGCCCGACCGCGATCGCCAAGACCTCTACCGTCGCCTACACCGCCGAGCCCAGAGGAGAGACGTCGTATCACAGGGGATCGTCGCGCCTACCTCAGTTGGTTCACCCCAGCCCCAGTTAGAGAGCAGTCGCCGCCGATCCGCAACTTGTGGGTTGTCTACAGCGATTCTGAGGACGATAGCAGTGTACCCTATTTGTCAGGACCCGAGTGGGAGCCTTCAGAGTAGATAGTGCGAGTAGACACGTTGGATTTTATTTGCAATTGAGTGTGATGTGAGCTGCAAATATTGCCTTAAAAGCATTATATTGCGATCATGTCAAATCTTTTAATGGAGTTTATTTTTGTTCAGTTTCTTAGTTAGCCTTTTGGCTAAGTGTTTGTTTAGGTTAGGTCTCCATTAAGCAAAACCCCCTTAGACGCATTTACCTCTTATCTACGCTTTTTCCTCTCATCTTTTACCTTTGGTCAGTCAGCAGTTGTTTTCTTTTCAGAGCAAGATGGTTGATACCAGGAACTCCTCCAGCCGCAATCAGGCGAACCAGACCAGAGAGCAGCGTCTTTGCGCGGCGGTGCCACCTACCTTGGATCCTGCCCTCGATCGATTTTGATGGCCCACTCGGATGATGCGACCATGATGCGGGTATGCGGACTATGATGCAATGACAGCACGAGAGCGATACCACCACCAAGACTCGTCGGCCGATCCAGCTATGCAGAGTTTATGAGGACGAGACCGCTGTTTTCTCCAGTTAAGTCGAGCCTTTGGAGGCCGACGATTGGGTCCGTTCGATTGAGAAGAAATCGAACTTGGCTCGATGCACCGACAGAGAGAAGGTTTTGTATGCGGCACATCAGCTTGAGGGACCAGCAGCAGAGTGGTGGGAGAACTACTGTACCGCCCATGAGGACCAGAACAACATCACTTGGAAGGAATTCGCTAAGGCTTTCCATACCGCTCATGTCATGGATGGAGTGGTCGAGATGAAGAAGGATGAGTTTCGGGAGTTCCAGCAGAGAGAACTCATCGGTGAGTGAATATCTCAATAAATTCACTCGGTTGGCTCGCTCGCCACGCGCCCGCAGGATGTAGCGTCGATGCAGCTCGCGAAAGAGGTTCAAGAAAGGCTTGAACCCAGCTTTGAAGGTGCAAGTCGTGAGGCAACGACTATGCCAGTTTTCAGCAGTTGGTGGATAAGGCCATTCTCATCGAGGAGAGTCGCCGTGAGCTCGGCGATCTCGCAAGAGGAGGTTGATCCAGCGAGGATCACGATCACACCAGTCCCGAGGCCTTGCTTTGTTTCCTACCAGCTGCACGAGTGCCACAAAGAAGAAGAAGCAGCAGCGATCCTCGAGATTCCGGACCCACTCGAACACCGCGCCCGATTTGATCGGGACGGCGTCTGGTAGTTTCCGATGGACAGCAGCAACAGAAGAGCAATAATTCAGCAGCATCCGTCACTTGCTTCAAGTGTCATGAGGTGGGACACTATGCTAGCAAGTGCCCTCAGAGGCAGGCCCCGACGCCAGTTCGCTTTGACTTGGGAGCCACACCCGGTCATACCCCTACCCCGGGAGCAGGACGAGGAGCACCCCCGGCATCAGGTCAGGCTAGCAGGTGTTAGTGATATGCCCTAGAGGCAACATGGAGATGTTGTATATATCACATACTATGTTTATGATACATTACTTTGTTCCTTGGAATAGACATCATCATTATTGATCAATGAGTATGTGACTTATTCATGAGACTCTTAAATACTAAGATGTTGCTATTTCTAAATGATCCCTGGTCGTATATCATATGAGGAACAAATATGATTCAAAGACAAAGATCAGCATATGTATTGATTGATGATCATGTCTCATGGATCATGGTATGGTGATACCAAATCAATAATATGGACATGTGTTAGTGAACATATGTTGGATAGACTGCCATGAGACACTGCGGAGATTCCATGTGTCATCGCTTGGTCTCAAGTAGTGTTTATGTAGAGTCCTTAGACTTGAGGTCATCATGGTTCCCAACATGAGTAGTAGCTTATTTTGGGACTACTAATCACTACTCCGTGAATCGGGTAGTCATAAAAGTAGTCTTCGGGTTTGCCATGAAACATGTAGTGGGATGTGAATGATCAAGATAGAATTTGCCCCTCCTTATGGGAGAGATATCTCTGGCCCTCGATGTAATGGATTATGAAAGTGCATGGCCATGCCAAGGTGATTGAGGAGTCAATCACGAGTTTATAATCCATCACGGAATCGAGAGAGTGATTGAGCTATTAAGAGGATGACACAGTCTCGCCTTGAGCTCAATCTATATCGTGAGGCAAAGGGATTCGTACATGAGAGGACATTACGAGTTCAAATGATATGATCTTTACATATACTTTGGGGTTAATATGTCTTACTAGAGACCGCTATTAACATGGTAACCGGAAAGGCGTTTCGGGTCACGACCAAGTATACGTGAACCTCTGTGGTCGCACGCTTAACGGGTTGGAACACTAATTCGAATATGATTCGGATATGGGCTCAATTCGGATAGAGATCCGAATAGACTCCTATTGGGCCTCGGTCCACGAGGCCCACGTGAGGAGGTCTATATATATGGAGGCGAGGGCGGAGGATGTGTGCCTGTTAACATCTAGCAAAACCCTAGCCGCCACCTCCCGAGCCAAACCCTAGCGCTCACGAGTGCTAGTACACTCGCGATCGGCGTTCGGCCGGGACGTGTGGATACGGTGGAGGCGCTGCTCGTTGCGATCTTGATCGGCGTGCGTGGAGGAGACGATCTGTTCGGGACGATCGCCTACTTCCACTACTACCTCGACGCGCGTGATTGGATAGGTTTCCAATTCTTCTTCCGCTGCGCTGCGCGTCTAAGTGGTAACGATCCATGATCCTTCCTTAGCATGATGTTCTTGGGTGCGCGGTAGAAAAGTTTTGTTTTCGCTTCCGTAGCCTCTGCGTATTCCTTTATCGGTATCGAGCCATCTTGCTTAGTTTGCAATCTGGATCAGCGTATATGTTGATATGCGATAGTAGTAGATTGGATCTATTACAGTCTAAATCAGGTAGCACGGGTTGATGAGATCAATCGGTCATAAGGGGTTGAAATAGGTATGAGTTGATAGCATCATAAGGCCAAAAAGATTAGTTCGTGCTCCTTCTTTGATGTACGCGCGACTTGCCCCTACCGGCTGGAATCACCATCGCGCGCCTGAAACCCGCGAGGCGCTCCCCTCGACCCCCGCCACGACCGACGGCCAGGACGCCGCCGTGTATCCCCTTGTATAGCGTCTTGGGTTCACATCGTTAGGTAGAATGCGATTCTACGTCTAACTTGTTTTTGCAGAGAATGATGTGAATAGTATGGCCCTATAGCTTATTTGAATGTATGAGATGTATGTGATGCATGTAACATTCGTTCATGGCTGCGTGTCATGATTATTTCAGCTATTGTTAGCTGTATATATTGTATTTAACGACCTGCGTGTCGACCTTAATGCTTGAATCTATCTTTGTAATCTTCAATTTCTAGCTATTATAGGTAGTAGCCTAGTTTTGAGGTTACAAGCTTTTAAGCATGGTGGCCTAAAGTAGTGATGTGGAGGATGGAGATCGTCTACACCTACTTGGAGATGGATATCACCAATTTTGGGCCATACTACTTCACGATTAAATGTGTTTATCTATGATGTTATCTATCTTATTCTTATGCAATGATATATGTGATATGTTGCTTTGGTAGGATAGAATCCTCTTAAAATTAGGTGTTAATGCCCTTCCATATGTTGCACCAAAGATAATGATCACCGCATGGTAGGTCTACCAAAGTAGAGTGCCATCGGTTATCATCATCATTTGGGGTAGATGTCGGACATCTACATGCGGAAGCATTTGGTTTACTTAACAAGGTTATCAAAATAGTTTTGGACCTTGGGGCATAGATTGGGGCCGAGGCATACTAATGTCACCCAAAGTAGAGTCACATAGGGATGTGATTAGCAAAGTGTTGCTTACCCATGTCACTAGTTTTCTAGCCGTGATGCCAAAGCTCACTAGGAATTAGTGAAATGAGGATCTTTACCCACTATGTAACTTAGAGGAGTTTTGTTGCAAAACTCATAGTGGGAGTCTTTTGCTAAATAGTTTAATAAAAGATGAACATAAACATAGTGCTAAACTTTGCATATTCTTGTGTTGTAGATCATGTCACCTAACGCATCCAAGACTTTTAATTTGCGATCTGTTCTTGAGAAAGAAAAACTCAATGGAACAAACTTTTTGGATTGGTATCGCAACTTGAGAATTGTTCTCAAGCAAGAGCGCAAGGAGTATGTCCTTGAGTCTCCTTACCCGAAGACTTGCTCGATAATGCTACTGTGGCTGCACGGAGAGCTTATGAGAAGCACACGAATGATTGCCTTGATGTGAGCTGTCTCATGCTTGCCACAATGTCCTCTCGAGCTTGAAGCAATATGAGAACACAGATGCCTACAATATCATTGTGGGGCTACGTGGTATGTTTGAGAACCAAGTAAGGGCCGAGAGGTTCAATACTTCAAAGTCCTTATTTGCGTGCGAGCTTGCGAGAGGGAATCCGTCGACCCTCATGTGATTAAGATGATTGGCTACATTGAGAGTCCGGAAAAGCTTGGTTTTCCCTTAGCCAAGAGTTGGCTATCGATGTGATTCTCGATCGCTCCCCGAGCTTTGAGCCATTCATAATGAACTTTCACATGAACAATCTTGACAAGACCACTGGTGAGTTGCATGGGATGCTAAAATCTGCGAGGAAAGCATTAAGAAAAGCAGCAATCATGTGGTGATGATGCGAGAAAGGCAAGGGCAAGCCCTATGTCAAGAGAATCGCGGTCAAAAGAAAGAAAGCTCTGATGCGATCGCGAGCGGTTCTAAGGCCAAGAAAGACAAGAAGGGCGATGCTCATCCCGATGCATTGTTACTCTGTAAGCAATCGGGACATTGGAAAAGGCGCCCAAAGTACTTGGAGGATCTTGAGAAGAAGAAGGAAGTACGACTTTCACTCTGTATAAATGTTATAGAGATCAATCTTGCTACTTCATCAACTGATTCTTGGGTATTTGATACCGGATCGGTTGCTCACATCTGCAAATCGTTGCGGGGGCTAATAAGTAGAAGTTTGAGGAGGAGCGAAGTGGATCTTCGCGTTGGCAATGGAGCAAAAGTTGCTGCGGTAGCTGTTGGCACCATGCCATTGTCTTTACCTTCGAGATTAGTTTTGGAATTGAATAATTGTTATTGTGTTCCATCTCTTTCAAAGAACATTATTTACGCTTCATGTTTGCAAGCGAAGGTTATGACTTTAAATCTATGGACAATGGTTGTTCTCTTTATTTCAAAGATATGTTCTATTGTCATACTCCATTGGTGAATGGGTTATACGTTCTTACTCTTGAAGGGTCACGGTCTATAACATTAATGCAAAGAGGCAACGTCAGAATGATTTGAATCCCACGTTTATTTGGCATCGCCGCTTAGGTCACATAAATGAGAAACGCATGCGAAGCTCCATAGAGATGGTATTCGCACTCATTTGATTTTGAATCATTAGAGACATGCGAATCTTGTTTACTTGGCAAGATGACAAAGGCACCTTTCACCGGTCAAGGTGAGCGGGCAAATGACTTATTGGCACTCGTACATACCGATGTATGTGGACCAATGAGCTTAACGACCAAAGGTGGTTTTCGAGACTTCATAACTTTTATCGATGACTTTAGTAGATATGGGTATATCTACCGATGAAGCATAAGTCCAAATCTTTTGAAAAGTTCAAAGAATTCCAAAATGAAGTGCAAAATCATTTAGGCAAGACAATCAAGTTTCTACGATCGATCGTGGAGGCGAGTATTTGAGCCATGAGTTTGGCAATCATCTAAAGGATTGTGGAATTGTTCCACAATTGACTCGCCAGAACACCTCAATGGAATGGGGTATCGAACGGAGAAATCGCACCTTATTAGATATGGTGCACTCCATGATGAGCCAAAGTGATCTTCCGTTGTCTTTTTGAAGTGCGCTCTTGAAACAGCCGCGTTCACACTAAGCAGGTTCCATCAAAATCGATAGAAAAGACACCATATGAGATGTGGACGGGACAACGTCCTAGCTTGTCTTTTCTTAAGATTTGGGGATGTGAGGCTTATGTAAAACGTTTACAATCTGATAAGCTCACTCCTAAATCGATAAATGCTTCTTTATCGGGTATCCTAAGGAAACAAAGGATATTACTTTTATAATCGAGGAGAAGGCAAAGTGTTTGTCGCGGCATGGTGTCTTCTTAGAAAGAGTTTCTCTCAAGAAGGGATAGTGGGAGCACAGTGCAACTTGAAGAAATTCAAGAAACACGATAACGTTTCAGCTCCTCTGAGAACCACAACAGATGAACAAACTGTTGAAGAACTGTTGTGGACACACCAGCACCACGTAGGTCGAAAGGTCACGTCGTGCACCGAGAGGTACATGTTCTTGACTACTCAACAACGGGACATATTGTTGTTAGACAACGATGAGCCTAAGACCTATGAAGAAGCAATGGTGGGACGGACTACGAGAAATGGCTTGAAGCCATGAGATCGAAATTGAATCCATGCACGATAAATCAAGTTTGGAACTTGGTTGATCCACGATGGTGTTAAAACCATTGAATGCAAATGGGTTTTCAAGAAAAAGATAGACATAGATGGAAATGTTCACATCTATAAAGCGCGATTGGTGGCCAAAGGTTTCAAACAAATTCAAGGTATTGATTATGATGAAACTTTTTAGCCCGTCGCAATGCTAAAGTCTATTCGGATCATTCTAGCGATTGCTGCATATTTCGACTATGAAATATGGCAAATGGATGTCAAAACAGCTTTCCTTAATGGAAATCTGAGTGAGGATGTGTACATGACACAGCCCACAGGTTTTGTCGATCCGCAATCAGTTGGAAAGATATGCAAGCTCAAAAGATCCATTTATGGATTAAAGCGAGCATCTCGGAGTTGGAACATTCGTTTTGATGAAGTAATCAAAGGGTTTGGTTTCATCAAGAACGAAGAAGAGCCTTGTGTTTACAAAAAGGCTAGTGGGAGCGCACTCGTATTTCTGGTCTTATATGTGGATGACATATTACTGATCGGAAATGACATTCCTTTGCTCGAATCTGTTAAGTCTTCATTAAAAATAGTTTCTCTATGAAAGACTTAGGAGAGGCAGATATATTCTGGGCATCAAGATCTATAGAGATAGATCAAAAGGCTAATTGGATTAAGCCAAGATATGTACATTGACAAGGTGTTGAAAAGGTTCAACATGCATGATTCCAAGAAAGGTTTTCTACCTATGTCACATGGTATAAATCTTAGCAAGAATCGGTGTCCTAGTACACTGATGAGCGGGATAAAATGAATACGATTCCATATGCTTGGCTATTGGGTCCATTATGTATGCCATGCTTTGTACACGTCCGCATGTTTCAGTATGCTTTAAGTGCTACGAGTAGATACGATCGAGATCGGTGAAAGTCACTGGATTGCGTAAAGAACATCTTGAAGTACTTGAGAAGAACTAAAGATGTGTTCCTTGTCTATGGAGGTGAGGAAGAGCTCGTTGTAAATGGTTACACCGATGCTAGCTTCCAAACCGACAAAGATGATTTTAGATCGCAACTGGATTTGTGTTCTCACTCTGAATGGCGGTGCGGTAAGTGGAAGAGTTCCAAGCGTGAGACGGTTCTTGATTCTACAAAGAAGCCGAGTACATAGCGACTTCAAGCTGCCAAAGAGGCCGTTTGGATCAAGAAATTTATTTACGAGCTTGGTGTGATGGCTAGTGCCTCCAGCCCAATGGACCTCTCTTGTGACAATAGTGGGGCCATTGCGCAAGCCAAAGAGCCTAGATCGCACTGAAGTCCAAGCACATTTTACGGCGATTTCATCTCATCCGAGATAGTGGAGAGAGGCGATGTGAAGATATGCAAAGTACAAGCGGATTTGAACATTGCAGATCCGTTGACAAAGCCGCTTCCCACCAAAGCATGAGGCTCACACTAGGGCAATGGGTATTAGATACCTACATGGTTGACTCTAGTGCAAGTGGGAGATCTGTTAGTGATATGCCCTAGAGGCAACATGGAGATGTTGTATATATCACATACTATGTTTATGATACATTACTTTGTTCCTTGGAATAGACATCATCATTATTGATCAATGAGTATGTGACTTATTCATGAGACTCTTAAATACTAAGATGTTGCTATTTCTAAATGATCCTGATCGTATATCATATGAGGAACAAATATGATTCAAAGACAAAGATCAGCATATGTATTGATTGATGATCATGTCTCATGGATCATGGTATGGTGATACCAAATCAATAATATGGACATGTGTTAGTGAACATATGTTGGATAGACCTGCCATGAGACAACTGCAGAGATTCCATGTGTCATCGCTTGGTCTCAAGTAGTGTTTATGTAGAGTCCTTAGACTTGAAGTCATCATGGTTCCCAACATGAGTAGTAGCTTATTTTGGGACTACTAATCACTACTCCGTGGCTCGGGTAGTCATAAAAGTAGTCTTCGGGTTTGCCATGAAACATGTAGTGGGATGTGAATGATCAAGATAGAATTTGCCCCTCCTTATGGGAGAGATATCTCGGCCCTCGATGTAATGGATTATGAAAGTGCATGGCCATGCCAAGGTGATTGAGAGTCAATCACGAGTTTATAATCCATCACGGAATCGAGAGAGTGATTGAGCTATTAAGAGGATGACACAGTCTCGCCTTGAGCTCAATCTATATCGTGAGGCAAAGGGATTCGTACATGAGAGGACATTACAGTTCAGCCGATATGATCTTTACATATACTTTGGGGTTAATATGTCTTACTAGAGACCGCTATTAACATGGTAACCGGAAAGGCGTTTCGGGTCACGACCAAGTATCGTGAACCTGCTGTGTCGCACGCTTAACGGGTTGGAACACTAATTCGAATATGATTCGGATATGGGCTCAATTCGGATAGAGATCCGAATAGACTCCTATTGGGCCTCGGTCCACGAGGCCCACGTGAGGAGGCTATATATATGGAGCGAGGGGCGGAGGATGTGTGCTGTTAACATCTAGCAAAACCCTAGCCGCCACCTCCCGAGCCAAACCCTAGCTGCTCACGAGTGCTAGTACACTCGCGATCGGCGTTCGGCCCGGGCGTGTGGATACGGTGGAGGCTGCTCGTTGCGATCTTGATCGGCGTGCGTGGAGGAGACGATCTGTTCGGGACGATCGCCTACTTCCACTACTACCTCGGCGCGTGATTGGATCGGTTTCCAATTCTTCTTCACTGCGCTGCGCGTCTAAGTGGTAACGATCCATGATCCTTCCTTAGCATGATGTTCTTGGGTGCGCGGTAGAAAAGTTTTGTTTTCTGCCTCCGTAGCCTACGCGTATTCCTTTAGCAGGACGCCGGTGGTGAGAGGTCAGGTGAACCACGTCACCGCAGAGGATGCCCAGACAGCACCAGACGTTGTGATCGGTACGTTCCTCGTACATTCAGTTCCTGCCACCGTTTTATTTGATTCTGGAGCTTCGCATTCGTTTGTTTCTCGGAGTTTTGCTTTAAAGCAACAATTGAAAACTGTTGCTCTTGGATCTGTTCTTTTAATCCAATCCCCCAGATCCGAGTTGAGATACAACCTAGGTTGTCCAGGAGTTAGGATAACCATTCAGGGAGTTGAGTTCAGGGCCGACCTGATTTTGTTGGATATGCAGTCCCTAGATGTAATCTTGGGAATGGATTGGCTTTAGAAGTAGCAGGCAGTGTTAGACTGTGGGAGCAGAGCAGTGACCTTAACCAATTCAGATGGAGTTAAGGTGCGATTCGCAGCCAGTGAGTGTCAGCCAGAGCCCGTCATGATTTGCCAGAGCAAGGTAATCCAGTTGGAGGATGTACCAGTTGTCAGAGAGTACCCCGACTTGTTTCCCGATGATCTTCCAGGTATGCCACCAGAGAGGGAGGTTGAGTTTCTGATTGAGCTTGTGTCAGGTACCGCTCCGATTTCCAAGAGACCCTATCGGATGCCAGCCAATGACTTAGCAGAGTTGAAGAAGCAAATTCAGGAGCTTTTGGATAAGGGTTACATCAGACCGAGTTCATCCCCGTGGGGAGCGCTAGTGTTGTTCGTCAAGAAAAAGGATGGTAGTCAGCGCATATGTGTGGACTACAGAGCACTTAATGAGGTCACCGTCAAAAATAAGTATCCTCTGCCCAGGATTGATGACCTGTTTGACCAGCTTAAGGGAGCATGGGTATTCTCCAAGATTGATTTGAGGTCAGGATATCATCAGATGAGGATACGTAAGGAGGACATACCCAAGACAGCCTTCTCGACTCGTTATGGTCTATACGAGTTCACAGTGATGTCCTTTGGTTTGACTAATGCTCCAGCATATTTCATGTATTTGATGAATAAAGTGTTTATGGAATATTTGGACAAGTTTGTCGTTGTGTTCATTGACGACATTTTGATATATTCCAAGAATGAGGAGGAACATCAGGAGCACTTGAGATTAGCATTGCAGAAATTGAGAGATAATCAGTTGTATGCAAAGTTCAGCAAATGTGAGTTTTGGATTAGGAAAGTCGCCTTTCTAGGGCATGTGTTGACAGCAGAAGGAGTCGCAGTTGACCCAGGGAAAGTAAGTGATGTTTTGGATTGGCAGTCACCCACTTCAGTTACCCAGGTCAGGAGTTTTCTGGGTATGGCAGGATACTACCGTCGCTTTATTGAGGGATTTTCCAGTGTGGCCAGACCCCTCACGCAGTTGCTCAAAAAGGAAAAGAAATTCACTTGGACGCCACAGTGCGAGAAGAGTTTTCAGAAACTTAAGGAGAGTTTGACCACAGCCCCAGTGCTTGTGTTGCCTGATATTAATAAGGATTTTGAGATATTTTGCGATGCCTCGCGCAAAGGTTTGGGTTGTGTCTTGATGCAAGACAAGAGAGTGGTAGCCTATGCCTCACACCAGTTGAGACCGCATGAGGAGAACTACCCTACCCATGATTTAGAGTTGGCAGCCGTAGTGCATGCTTTAAAGATTTGGCGTCATTATCTGATGGGTAACAGATGTGAGGTTTACACGGATCATAAGAGTCTGAAATACATCTTTACCCAGTCCGAGCTTAACCTCAGGCAGAGGAGGTGGTTAGAGCTGATAAAGGATTATAATGTGGGCATACATTATCATCCTGGGAAAGCTAATGTTGTTGCAGATGTCTTGAGCGAGAAAGGTATCACGCAATTCGGTGATGGTTCGAGAGAGTCGATCGACTTTGCATAAGGAATTTGAAGCTTAGCCTTGAGTTGGTTGAGCCAGGATTTTTGGCAGCTATGGAGATGCAGCCTACTTTGGATGGTCAGATTCGCCAGGCTCAGTCAGATGATGAGGCATTTCAGCGGATCAGAAAGAACTTAAGTGAAGGTAAAGAGTCAGGATTTTCAGTGGATGACCAGGGAACCTTGTGGTTCAAGCAGCGTTTGTGTGTGCCCAACAAGCAAGAACTAAAGGATGTGTTGTTAAAAGAGGCTCATGAGTCACTATATTCGATTCATCCAGGCAGTACCAAGATGTACCAGGACATTAAGGATAAGTATTGGTGGCCAAGCATGAAGCGTGAGATCGCTGAGTATGTAGCCCTTTGTGATGTTTGTCAGAGAGTAAAGGCAGAGCACCGTAGACTGCGGGTTTGCTACTGACCATTAAAAGTTCAGAGTGGAAGTGGAAAGAAATTGGTATGGACTTCATAGTCGGTCTACCTAAGACCAAAGAGGGCTATGATTCGATTTGGGTCATTGTGGATCGATTGACCAAGGTTGCTCATTTTATTCCAGTTAAGACGACTTACGGTGGTGACATTGGCGAGCTATATATGTCCGAGATTGTCGGTTTGCATGGTGTGCCCAAGAAGATTGTGTCGATCGTGGATCGCATTCACTTCCGGTTTTGGGGTAGTTTCCATAAGGCTCGGGAACTCACTGAATTTCATCTGACATATCACCTCCGACATGATGGTCGAGTGAGGCGAGTTAATCAGTTACGGAGGACATGTTGAGAGCTTGTGTGCTTGATCATGGGTCTAAGTGGGACAGATTGTTTACCTTTGCGAGTTCTCATACAATACGATTATCGAGCCGCTTTGCGAGATGTCACCGTTTGAGGCATTGTATGGCAGAAATGCGAGACCCCTCTAAATTGGAAAGAGACGGGGGAAGGTCAGGTTTTTGGCCCAGACTTTTTGAAAGAAGCTGAGGATAAGGTCCGCTTGATACAGGACAGGTTGAAAACTGCCCAAGCCAGACAGAAGAGTTATGCAGATACCAGACGCCGAGAGCTGAGTTTTGAGCCGAGCGATTTTGTGTATCTTAGGATCACACCATTCAAAGGGTGTGAAGAGGTTTCAGCTAAAGGAAGCTTGCACCGAGATATGTTGGTCCGTTCGAGATTACAAACGCAGGGAGAGGTTGCTTATCGCTTGGAGCTACTGCGTCCTTGATGGGGTACATGGCGTCTTTCATGTGTCCCACCAAAAAAGTGCTGCGCGTGCAGGAGGTTGTGCGGCTTGAGGCCGTTGACTGCGGGAGGATGTGTCGTACAAAGAGCACCAGTCAAAATCTTGGAAGTGTCGAGCGAGTCACCGGAATAAAGTGGTCCGTTTTGCAAAGTCGGTGGAGCAACCATTACGAGGAGGAAGCCACACAGAGCGCGAGGAGGATCTCGAGCGGAGTTCGAACCTATTCTCTTAGTTGGCCCGGATCTCGGGTCGAGATCTCGTTTAAGGGGGTAAGGTTTGTAACATCCTGTTTTCTGAGATTTTTAAAGCCTGGATTTTAAAAATGAATTTTCTGGAATTTTCTGAATTTAATTGAAACTTCAAATGAATTTTTAAAGTTTTAAATGATTTAATATGATTAAAATAAACATTAACATAAGTGGGAAATATTTTATTTGTGTTCCTCAGTCTCAAGGAATTTTCTGTATTTTTGGTGAATTTTTGGATTTATTTGCTATTCTCTAGAGCTTTTAGAAGTTTATTTGAATTTACGGAAAAAGAAAAGAAAAGAATTAAACCTCACCGCCCGATCTCCCTCTCCCGCCACGCGTCGCCCATCTCGCGCCGCGCCGATCCCGCCCGCGCCACGCGTCGCAAGATCCGTTGGCGCTGGCGGCGGCACCAACGCCGCCCGCCTTGCCGCGCCCGCCGCGCCCTCGGCCGCCGTCGTGCGCCGCGCGATCTCGCCGTCGATCCTCGCGCGCGTCGCAAACCCTAACCCTAACCCTTGCGTGCGTCCGAGCCGTCCGATCTCTCGCGTTGAATCCCGCCGTCCAAACCAAACCCGCGTTTTGCTCCGTCTTGAACCGATCGGGTTGTCTCGGTTCGCGTGCCCATCGCCGACGAACTCGTCGCCGCCGCCCTCGCCTTCATCCTCGCGCCGCGCGCGTCGCCGAGCCGCTCGCCGTCGCCATTGCCGCCGCGCCGCGTCGCCCCTCCGTGCGCCGTCCCGTCGCCGAAGACCTCGCCGGTGAGCCATCGCCGCCTCTCTCGCGCCGTCGCGCGCGCCGCCGCCCGTCGCGAACCCGCATCCCGCTCCGCCCCTCGGTCCCGAGCCGGACCGCGCGCGCCGCGCGACCAGCAGCGCAGCGCGACGCGCCGCGCGCGCGGCGCCACACGCCGCCATCTCCCCGCTCCGCGCGCGCGCGCGCAAGCGTCCGCGACGCCTCGCGCGTCGTGCGTGCCACGCGTCACCGATCGGCCGCCGCCCCGCCTCCCGACCACGGCATCCGCGCCGTTGCCCCAGATCCGATCGGACAACCCGGATGCGTCCACGCGGCCGCACCTCAGCCGTCGGATTCCACCGTCGCCGCCCGCGCCGAGCCGCCCATGTCAGCCCACGCCACGTCAGCTGCCACGTCAGCAAATACCCGAGCCCAGGTGCCACGTGGCAGCCACGTCAGCTGCCACGTCAGCATGTGCCACGTGGCAGCATATCTTTGCGCCACGTCGGTAGCGCCCGCCGCATCGCCCGCCGCCCCGTGCATCATTCGTGGACCGAGTCCACGGTGGACTCAGAATTTCGTGGACCGGGTTCACAGCACAGTAACTTTTCCGATTTTCCCGAATTAATTTTAGAATTAATTTTCCGGGAACCCGTTCTCCTCCGTCCTAGCTCCGATTGGCCCCGTTCTTTTTTCTAAATTCATCTAAAATCGAGCTCTAGCTGTTGGTTCTGGTTTTGTGAATTTTGGAGTTCATTTGCTTATCATTTTATGTGTTTCTTTGTTTTCGGTCGTTTTCTCTCGTTAGATTCGGATTCGGAGGAGCGGGTTTCGCGCTGAAGACCGGAGTACCTCACGAGCATAACGAGGCAAGTCGTGTCCCTTGATCATGTTGAACCCAATTTTGCAAACTATTATTTAATTATTTTGTCTTAAATTTACATTGCATTGCTATTTTTATTCAAACCTTTGCACTGGTAGTTATCGTCCCAATTGAAATTATACCTCCTTGATACTTTGGAATACCATGATGCCATTGTCACCATAGGTTGGGAAATTTTTTAGTGATGCTAGTTTATTTATCACATGGGTTGGTGCGATTAGATTGCTTAGCGGTTATATTTACGATTGATCTCATCGCACATGTTAAATTATTAATTTGAATTAATGACATATGGAACTGTGGTTGGTGCCACGTGTATTAAAATTTGTGCCACGTCATTGGTGTGACGTTGGCTTGGTTATACAAATTGGTTTTGCACTCGGGCGAGTGATCGTGCAGTAAAGGGAGAAGTACGATTGTACTTTGGGGATGTGGTAGTCTCGCCGGGTAATGTTAAGGACTTAACTTTGTGCGCCATTGATCCGAGCTTAATCGTGCAAACCACATGTCTATTATGGGATGGACTGGACTGATTAATTTATAATATTTCAATTCAATTCGCCATTGTGATGGACATGGTTCTTGATTTCCATGTGGCGCAAGGGGGTGTGATGAAACCCTAGCGGGCGAGGATTGTGTTGAGGTAGAGCATTGTAAAGGCCTTGTTGTGATTTCCTTAGGCCTAGGCTAATCACATCGTGTGGGTACAGCCAGTGCAACCTCTGCAGAGTGTAAAACTATTCGAATAGCCGCGTCCTCGGTCATGGGCGGTGCTCGGGATTTCACCACGAGGGTTAGTGTTTCATTTATAACTTGGTGGTTTACGTTGGGAGTGGACAGTAGTTCATTTGTTGGTTTAACTGTGAATTGGTGTTCACAAGTGGTTCATGTTTATTCCTTTGATTATCTATTATTCTGTGTTTTGATTAACTTTCGCTTTCAAGTTATTTAATATATTTCATCAATAAATGCCTTTATGCAAATTAACCTTTCAGCCCTCCTTTGGTAAGCCTTGCATATTATATTGCATTTATTGTTACAAACGACTTGCTGAGTACCAATGTACTCACGGCTTTACGCCTATGTTGCTCAGTTGAGGGAGAGGAGTACTATCAGCAGGAGGTTCCAAAAGGAGAGTTCTACGACGACTTCACGGATTAGGCTTCGTTCTCCACTCGATAGCCTGTGGCTTGTCGATTGGTCGCTACGCTTTATTTTGGATTTCCGCTGCTATTTTGTTAAGCCCTTCCGGCTAGAGATATTGTAAGCTTGGCCATAAGGTCGTACCCTTGATATTTTATCGATATTCGAGTTTCCTTTATTATTATCGTGTGTATGACTGTGATGATATCTATATTTGACTGTGTGCACTAGCGTGATCCTGGACTAGTGCAGTTTACACAGAGAGACCGAATTTGCATATTCGGGTCTCGACAATAACTTATACGACCACAAGTGCTGGTGAACCAACTAAAGTACATTAGTTTAGTGTCTATAGTTAGCAATGTATAAGTCTAGCTTGTGTTTGCTGTCAGCTTATTACTGACATTGACCAAAAAGTCTAGACTCTTCTACATGTCGGTAGAAATACCCTCACATGGGTGTGCCAACATTGATTTTGTGTTCATACTTGGCTTATTAGAACACTTGATAACTCTTGAAGCTTCAAGTATGCATTGTTTTTTTTAACATGGGGTTTAGAGGTTTTCTCTTGTTAATGAACACATCTTACTTACCGTCGTTGTTGTTTCATGAATACATATACTTATGAATATATGTACTTTCATGTAATTCCATGTCGTTTTCATATTGATATATATATATATATATATATATATATATATGCTACATTGTGCTTATTTTTATATATGAGAAGGCCAATATGTCATCCGCGTATTCTTCAATATCATCGCCGGATGCGTCCGCTCCAAAATCAAAACGCCAAGGAAGAGAACTATCAAAAAAGCCTAATAGCCAAATTACCATCACAGAGGTCGATGGATCTGGGACCCCTCTCCTTCCTCGCCGAGCAGCGTGCGCATTTCGAAGAATGGTTGGAATAGTTGCATGAGAAAGAATTAAGATCACATTCGATTCGTGGAAAACCGTGACTGAGACTCGAAAACGTGAGTTGCTGATAGAAATTTTTGCATCGTTCGAGATCCTAGAAGAACACCACGACTCCGTGCAATGACATGCCTTGCTAGCGCTGTGCAAAGTATGGAAAAACTTCATGAACGTGCTTGTCAAGCAGTTCGTGGAGAAGGATCTAACGCCCTTTCATAAGTACCCATTCTTGGAATCACAATGGGAAGAGTTTAAGGCGATGAAGACGACCGAAGATTTTAGAAGTGCAAGTGCGGCGCACAAGGCCCTCTAGGCAAAAACACACACCCCCACAAACTCGACACAGCTGGGTATGCGGGTAAAATCCCATAATGGAGGAATGAGGACGAACAGGCAATCCTACGGGACATCGCCCCACCATTTGCCACGATCCCGGATGAGCGTGCTTGAAATTGAATTATAGCGAGGTCATCTACCACGTCATCGGGGGACATCTCCTTCCGAAACCCTACAGACCAAGAAGTGTCCCACCGCCTGGTAAGATATCGAACTATGTAGCTTGTAATTTGTCGGACTCAGATTTTCAATCCGGAATCCTCTGTGATTTCACCGCACTTTCCCTGGATCAGTAGATAGTGCTCACAGATACAGTATTGAATATCAAAGTACATATCAAACGAAAATGTAAATATAATAAGGTACTTACACAAGGGCCGATTAAGCCGAAAACAACGAAAGCAGCAGCGGAAACGAAGCACATAGATGAGACCCACAGAACATGCCCACAGGCAGCCGACTAGGGGTTCGCGACCTAGTTCTTGGCCTTCTTGTTCCCTTCATCACCATGGCTTGACGCATCGCTGGAGTGCGTCGATTCGATTCCTGACTCTGGATTTTGTTATGCGAGTGTGAGCACTCCAACCCCGTGCTCAACGAGCCAATACACAGAATGCAAGTATATAACATGTATGGCTTGACAAAGGATAGGCTCAGGTTTATTTTATTTTGCTGGAAGTTGCATTTTAAAGGACTGAATATATATAAGAAATTCCTAGACTTAGCCTTTGGACCAAAATTTATAATGCCTTTGAATAAAAGGTTTTATAGAATAATTAGAGATCTCATCCGTCAACCCAGGTTGCTTGTTCCAAAAACTAGTTTTCAGCGTTATAACCGCTTAACTTACCACTGGGACGACGCCCAGGACAACTCAAACCAGGACATTCCTTCGTCCTCCATTTTCCCATTCCAGATCCCAACCTTTTTTTATAAAATTGTTTTGAAACAGAACTATATCAGAGTTAAGTTCCCATGTCCGCCCTTGACCATGGGCATGACTATTCGAATAGTTTTGACTCTACAGAGTTTATACACTTTTCCCACAAGAGATAGATCTGCCTGTTGCCCCACATGATTCCTTAGCCATGTGGTTGAGTAGATTATCACAAGACTGTTACACTGCATAATCCTACTTGTGGTTACGCCTGCTAAGGTCTATCTTCTGTAGGATGCGTACATCCCTCGAGAAGGGTCCCTCGTGAGCCATCATGGGCAAAGGCGGGGATGAGACCATCCATCCCTTTGCTCGTGTTCATACCTTCATGTAACCACACTAGAGCTATGCAGTTTAGTTAGCCCTGCCTACATTTTGCCAGCTTGTGGTTGTACTGTTTTACAATGGGAGGTCATGACCCGATTCGGTCCTTGATTATCTGGGCGGTTCTACCACTAACCACACTCTCGTGCACCACTGCACCACACTCCCGAACCATCCGCCCAGATGTATCAGCAATTTTAGAGATTTTTGGGAGCATAAAATAATGATCATTTCAAACATACCCGACCATTTACAACTGCCACTTTTCCCAAAATTTCTCTTTGCATATGATATTGGAACATTGTAAATACCCCCGAGATTAAGCAATGCTATGCCAAGTAATATAAACGTAACCGATTCTTTTGAAACTCTACATTTATAGTTTTTCCTAGGGTAACAATATTCTCAGTATAAATGTGCTTGGAATGTATAATAGTAGCACTGTAAAAAGGGTAGCTAGCATGAAATCTAACATAAGATGATACATAAAATAACAGCATGCATTTGATAATTTGAATTTAAGTAATTTGTAAAATGGGTATTCAACATGATCAAAATATTGACTCGTCTGGCGCGGGTTACCACGGTCTTGAGCTCACTCAAGGCTTTCTAATTGGTTGATCCCGAACTCCTGGTTTCTCATCTTCATCTGGGTCTTGGCCTCGTTTGATTTCTTTGATTCTTCAGGATTCCGAGTTCTAATTACGTGCTAAACGAATGAATGCAAATAACTCAAAAGCTCCAAGAAAAATCCAGATAAAAATCAATTTGACTTTATTATAGATAAAGGGTGACTTTTGGGTAAGATTGATCGAACGCGGAGAATTGACGGAATCAACAGAGTTGGAGTGGAGGGATGAATGGCGAAAGGAAAAAGAAGTATCATGGCGGAAGGAATATTTTCCAGAACAAAAGATTGGCTAGGTATAGCCGACCGCAGAATATCACGGCTCGATCCACTTTATTTGATACTCTTCTTTTTATAATTTTATATTTATCAAGGAAATTCCATGAGTTAGGGTAGATGTATGAGTTTGACTGAACAGTATTTTGTCAGGGTTAGCATTTACGAATTAAGGCATGTGTTACATATATAAGGTACACAATTATTTTGATTTACCAAATTAGTCTTATAGTCTATAATTCTAGTAATGGGAGATGTGTTATTTTATGTTGCTCTAACATTAACTTGATTATTAAGGAGTAGGTTAGTATGATTATTTTTAACTATTAACGACCCATGGGTTCTTTTTAATAAGCGTATGAAGTTACACTTTGATATGGTATTAGTTTACGATGCTTGGAGAACTGAGGATCATTGATGCTTATATACATATATTTGCATTTATTATCTTTCATGATTTTTAACTTTCATTAGAATCTTTTCTTATGGACCCAACTATATAATTCAATTATCATTTTCATTCGCAAAACTTCATTGTAATATCATTTTCTTTTAGACCTACACTTAGATGTAAAGCCTTATTAACTATTTGCCATTGATAGTGCATGTACACTTAGTTACGACTTTGTGACATTTAGATGTTTCCCCGCAGCTACCTTTCATAATGCCTTTATTTAACTTTTAGGCTACATAACAAATATTAATAATACATCTTACTTTCTAGATTACGTACCAAGCTTTATGGACATTCAATTATTTTAGATGAGTTTCTTCCAACATTTTTGTTAACACTAAATCTTATTTGATTCTTATTCATTATCTTCCTACTATTTATCCTATATATATCTATACCTACAACTAGATTATATGCCACTTATAAATGCATAATTCAATTCAAGACTATTACAAAATACCTCCTTGTATCTTGGATTATTTATCAAACCGCATTAGCTCTTCTAACAATCAAGCTTATTTGATTTTTAACAACTTACTCTTATTGTTTATCATACATACATGTATACCTTCATATATATATATACTCACAACTAAATCGTAGGCCATTACATTCTTATATAAGTTTATACTAATTAGTTGTATTAGCTATCCTTTAAAAGTGCTTACATGACAATTAAATTCCCAATTACCTATAGTTCACATAATGCATAATCCAAAACTACTTTCATATGAGGGCTAATTCATTAATCTTTATTGTCAAGATTCTATACCAATCTTGTGCATTTTAGACCCATAAGCAAGTTCTCATGTCTGTAATTGTGTGCCATCATTCACTCTTTTTGCAAAACTGAACACACCCTCATACATATACGTGGATAGGAATCCATCTTTTGGTAATAATGTTCGAACATGTATGCATGAGCCAAACATTGCTACTCTTCAGTTGAGGCCACAGATCATACAAACAATAGCAATGCAGAGAGGGGTCTTCTTTGCTTGGCCGACAACGAAGAGGCAAAGACATGCGATTGGCGCCATTGCTTGACGGCGAGGTAGGGCTGGAGGTAGGATGACGACAGTTGAAATGGGCTCCTGGGGAGGCAATGGAGCTAGAGGCAGCGGCGCACCGGCCGGAACAGCAATGGATGCCGGCGGCGGTGGCCCAAGTCAACCGACGGCGGTGCCAACTCGGAGCGGCGAAGCTGACGAAGAAAAGGGGGAAGGAGGGGAAGCACGAGTGAGAGAAGAGTGCCAGGGAGCTTACCAAGTACTTGGTCAGGCCGGAGAAGCACTGGAGAAGGCCGACGGCGGAAGCCTATGGCGGCGGCGGGTGGTCACCGTGGAGGGAGCACTCCGGTGGGGGAGAGCCTCGGGTGAGGGTTGGAGAAGCTCCAGGACTTGGTGTAGATGCTCTCGCCGCAAGGAATCGGTGGGCGATTCACTGAGGGGGAGTCGGCAGCAGATTGGGCGGTGGCCGGCCGGAATTTGGGGGAGAAGCGAAATCGGCAAGCTATGCTTCAAATGGCTTCAATTGGCCGCTGTGTGAGGTTCCAGAGAGGGAGAGGCGCACGTTGATGCGGCTGGATTTGGGAAGACGTCGCTGGAGCGGCCGGGGCGGCGGTGGCGGTGTGGGAGCGCACGGGTGAGGGGGAAGCAAGGGGGAAAGAGGAGAAAAGGCGCAAGGGGGGGGCAAGGGAGAGCGCAAAGCTTCTTATAGCCGTGGAGGAGGGATGTGCGGTTGCTGTGGCTGACGTCCTCGGAGCAGTGCGCGGCTACGGTTAGGCCGGTGTAGGGGCGGCAGTAGTGGTGCGGCATGGCTGGCGACGCATTAATGCAGCATAGCCACAGTGGGAGGGAGAGAGGGACGGTCGGGTGAAGTGGCGGCAGCGCACGGGAGCTGCGGTGCTGGCGGAGGATCCGGGACGGAGAAGGAGCGAAACCGGAGGCGAGGCGGAGAAAAACCAGGGGCGGGCGGTGCGCGTAGGAGAAGGAAGAAAGAGCGAAGCAGGGTCAGGGAAAGGAGAGAGGAGGGGAAAAGAGAGGGGCTGGCCGGTGGGCCGGTAGGCAGGAAAAAGGGGTGCGGGGCCCAGCTGGCAAAGAGGGAAAAATTGAGAGAGAGAAAATGGGAAGAGAAGAAAGGAGGATTGCCCCAGGAAAAATTATAGTATTTAAATTTGAACATTTATCTAGGTTTTGAATTAAATTATAAAGTGTCGTTTGTTCCATTAATTCTACTTTTGTAGTTAATTGTCAAGCTTGAAATCTTTATTTATTTTTCGGATGTACTGTTTAACTTTCGGATTTCTTCCTTTTGTTTTACCGTCTTAAACCTGACTTTTATTTTTCATACATTGCATTTTAATTTACTTGTATCTGCTGTATATTATTTATTATATGATTTTATTATTACTATTAATTTATCGTTAGTGTTTTCTTTTGGGGAGTTATGCCTTGATATTTATTTGTATAACACAATTTTGGAGAACTTAGTTAAAATTGTGAAGGAAATTTGGAACACCAGCAAGAGGCAATTAAAAAGTTTTAAATTTTTGGCAATTTTGCTCAATCGAAATTTCGGAATGTTACATAATTACTCTACAACTTTGTAGGAAGTGAAATGACATGTCAGGCTCTTGCAGGAAGCGCTGAGCGTAGAATCTTCCCAGGGATCATTCTAGGCAAGTAGGGAGAAAGATATACTCTCCGCGGCCCTGGGAAACAAGGAGCACCCGGGCCGTACGAGAGGCCTTGGGCTTTATGTTCCTTGGAAACATGGTTTCTTAGATGACTCCGAATTATATCGGAGTAGGAAGAAAACTAAAGCCGAGCGTGTTCCGAATTGTAGCTTGATCCGTTGATAGGCTTATTGGAGTAGCTAATTTTGTATCGTTATGTAGGAGCCTACGAAGTGCAAGCTCCAAGTGAGATATGCTTCCGTTCCCTTGTGCGCTGCTTGGGACCAGGCATATCCATCTGGTGACGGGGCCATGGTGCACCGTGCACTTTTATCACCAGGCTTCGAAAAAGTTAATGTGGATGGTGTGCATGCTAATTTCGAGGTCGTCTCGCTACTGAAGCCCCCCAACGACGAGTTCGTGACTCTAGGGCAAGCCATTGGAATATTTATCCAGTGGCCCAAAAGCGACATCTACCTAGAGGCTTCTTCACCTGTGGCAGGTCCATAAGGACAATCCGAACCAAAGCTACATGCACTGGTGCCATCTCCACAAGGCCTATCTCCACTACCACTACCTGCACCGGTGCCATCTCTACAAGGCCTATCTCCACCACCGCTACCTGCACCGGTGCCATGTCCACGGGTGCTATTCCCGGTGAAGCAACTTACACCGATGCTACCTTTACAGTTGACTACCACGAAGTCAACCTACAGCCGAACCAGCAGGAGCAAATCAAAGAAGACCAATGATGATATCTTGTACATACCATTGGCCCGCAAATTCATGCTAGGCGAGCCGCTGATCGTCTCGGTAGAGCGCCTCCAAACCCTAGCACTTAGTTGCCAGAGATTACACTCTTGGTATATGGAACAGGCCAATAAGCCACAGGAAGAATGACGCTCAGGTATCATTGTCAAATTCAGGCCAGATCATTTACAACACGAAGTTCATGATTGTGTCTTCACAGTGACCTTTGAGGATTTATTTGATCTTTTCACGCTTAACGCTCTCGATGCCTCACTCATTCGATGCTGGATACTGTAAGCGTGCACAATCACAGTTTCTGTTCATGTCATACCAATAAATGTCATATATAATTTGTTGCTTTTATGTGTATACAAATAGACACATGGTGACTGGAGCTAGATCATCCAAATCATCAGTTGGTTTCCTAGACCCACACTTGGTCACCATGCACACCATCAATGAGGATTCATACTTTGTCGAGAGGTACATTACAGCAACACTGCTGGCTCACCGCGATAAGGAATATGTACTTATACTCTACAATCAGGGGTTCCATTGGATTTTAACAGTAATTGTACTAAAATGGAACAAGGTAATATATCTTGATTCCTTAAGTAAGAACAAAACTGACTACACAGTTATCGGCCAATTAATCGATAGGTAAGTACATTTTTTCTATACATAACTATATTGTATTCTTTCTTTCTTTTTGAATGACTAAGGTTAACTTTTTCGAATCATGTAAGTCGTTCGCTAGGTACGTTGCAGAGGCACGTCGCTCAACGGAAGGGGCCAACGGCCTGAAACATGTTCGAAAATTTTTGATATTCGCTAGTACACATTAATTAATCCTATACAACAGTTGGTAGTAATGCCTCTTGAATTAACATATTCTATTTTTTGCAGTACCACCAGCAGCCGCCGGGCAACACGTGTGGATCCTATGTTTGCCACCATATGAAACTACTCCTCGATTCATCGAAGATCACCAATCCTAAGGTTTGTCAATCTTTCCATAATTATTTCATACTTATAAGTTATATATATACGCACATTGATATTCCTATCGATAGGCTGCGCCCATCCCTACAACTGCATTGCAACAGCCCGACCTTGCACGAATTCGAGGAGAGTGCGCGTTCTTTTTGCTGGCCGGCTAGAGTCGTAAAATTAGATGAACAGTTCCACAACGTAGACTGATTTTTTATTGCTCTATCACTCCGGAATGGAGGTCTTGTGAAAAGAACAGATCCATAATCAACGAACTTGTCAAGCTGCACAAAGCAATATTTCGATGGCGATTGCCTGTTTATGATGGAAGAAAAGACATGTTACCTTCTAAGTGCAAATGCAATGTAGATCTTTTTATTGGTCTATCACTCCGGAATCGAGTTCTTGCGAAAGAAACAGATCCATAATCGATGAACTTATCAGGCTACACAAGCTGCCAATGCTTGGATGGACGATTGTCTATTTATGATGGAAGAAAATGTATGTTTGGGATAAGATTGACATTAATTGTAATTGTGTATTTGTTAATAGATATTTTATTTTATTTCAATTAATTGATTTGTGAAATAGATGTTTTATGTTTGTGAAATGAATTGAGATGTGAATTGGATGTATACATATATATGTTGATCTGCTTGTTTCAGAGGGTACGGCTAGCATTTCCTAAGACTAACCAATAAACAAAAATAGATTTAGGGGTAGAAAAGAATATCACAGAAGGTTTTTAACTAAAAAACGTCTGTGATAATTGATAATCACAGACAGTTTTTAATTAAAAACTGTTTGTGCTATATAAATATCATATACGATTTTTAGTTAAAAACCATCCATGATTATCCACTATCACAGACAGGTTTTAGTTAAAATCGTCTGTGATATTTACACCACAGACAGTTCAAAAGCCGTCTGTGATGACCTCGTATCATTACTGACCCATCAATTCAGACGGCTTACGAAACCGTCTGTGATGACGTTTTTCATCCGTCTGTAATACGATTTTCTGTAGTAGTGCGCTAGGAGACTAGTAGCCGAACGGTCTAGTCGTTCAATCGGTAGGCGACTTAGACACTTAGCGTCCAACGGTTGGGTGACTACCTTAGGTCGCTTAACGATGGAGCGACAAAGAGTTATTACTGTAAAAAAAATAGATATATTACTATAATTTAAAATAAAAATAGATTAATTAAAAATTTTGTTTTTCCTAGCCCTAAAAAGAGTCGCTTGTCAGCAGTACACACCACACCAGACTGGATGGTTGGATCATTCTGAGTTATGCATGCATGCATCCTCGCGTGTGCATGCGTATAAGTGTTGCCAAGTGAATATCAACCAATCCACAGTTCCACACACACCCCAATGTCTATGTGCCTTTGCTTGTTTTCAGCGACAAACTGACAAAAGTGCTTTCCTCTATCTAAACTCTGACCCCTGCTTATTTTTCTCCGAGAAATTTGCTTTCAGAATATTTAACCCGTGTGTTCCTGATTCACTGTTGCCCAGTATGTGGTTATGCTCGAGCTATGTACATGCATGCTACATGTAACACTGATCTAGTCGGTGGATGCTCAGAACGTACTGAGACTCTGGTGGGGGCATACCTGGTTGAAGCATGCATGCATGGTCCAACGGTGAGCCACGCCACGATAAAAGCAGTCAAGGCATGTGATCATTGCAAATGGTTGTCCAGTGGTCAGGAAAAGGGAATTGTTGACACATCTCGCCACGTAAGTACTTTTTTCAAATTTAATTCTGAACTTCTGTTTTTGTGAATTTACTCTTCTCTTGAGGTCCATGGACGCCAATCGACGTGTAATAAATTAATTAGTGTTAATTATATTTAATTACTACTAATCATAATTAAACTAATCTTATGTCGATTTGCTTCTACTCAACAGTGTCCTGCTGAGCCATAGTTGCTCGGTAGGTCGAGGATCTACTGAGCTATGGTTGCTTAGTAGGTGCTGCTGAGTTCTAGTGGTTCGGCAGGATCTGCTGAGCTACTTAGCATAGTAGGTGACACACCTTATTTGTCATGGTTGATAAATTTAAGAAAAGAGCTAGATTTATAATAGACGCTTCAGGTTAAATTTTAAAACAAAATGGCTATGTCAAAAGGAAGACAGTACATAACTGCCCTGCCTACTGGCTAACCATGGTTTTATGTGGGGCCCACACTGTGGCGTGGGGCAGGGCCTAACTAGATTCCTGCCAAGTTGTCTGCTCTGGGAGGGGCATCTCATGCAAAGGATGCAACCCAACGCCATTGGCTAGGGCACTGGGGTCTTTGTTTGGCATGCAAAAAGGGGCCAAGTGAAATATTCTCTTGAGGCATCATTGCATTGCATTCTCTTGTAGTGGCTAATGTTTATAAACCGCTCAATAGCCTCGCTAGCACTTCCCAGTTCCAGCAGTGGCAGCCGCAACGTCTTTGCTCTGTCTCTCTCTCTCTCCTTTTCTTTGTCTCTTGCAAGTATAAGCCCTGAAGAATCTACTGGAGAAGAAGACAAGGAGAGAGGGAAGGGACAAGCATCTTTGGATGCTTCCTTGCTGCATAGGGTCGTAGGTTCAGGCTAGTTGCTTCTATGTAGTGTGTGATCTGGTGGTTTCAGTGCTCTCTAAGACTCTAATTGCATAGCATTATGAGTAGCTGTTTAATTGCTTCTATGATTAGACTGGCCAGCCTTGAGATGCTCTTGTTGCTACTGTTGAATTTCCTTTATATTATGACCTGACTCCTGAGTGCTGATAGAATTCAGCTCTGAATCCTAGGAGCATGCATTTCAGCAACTGAAAAGCTGTCATTTTAAGCCAGCATTTTACATCTGTATTACAGGGTGCCATCATCTTGTTGATATCAATCAGGTCAAGAGCAGAACAAGGACCGACAGAATCAGATGGTGCAGATGGAGAAGCTGGTGAGGCAGTGCGACATGGAGGTCATGAAGATGGCCATGCTCAAGCACGAAGAGACCTTCAGACAGCAGGTAGATCAAACAGAAAGCAAGATAAAAAAAACATCCTTAATTAATTCATTATTTCGAATTCTGGGGTCGTCTCCTAATCTCACTTTCTATCTTGCAATTGGATAGTTGCATGAGTTGCACCGTTTATACCGCATCCAGAAGCAGCTGATGAGCGACCTGAACAGGCCGCCGGAGCTGACCTGTCGGCGGCAGAGGCGCAAGCAGCCCCGGTGGGCGCTTAACGTGCAGCTCCCCGCCGACGAGTACATCGTCGTCGGTGAAGCGACGCCACCTTCGCGGGAAGATGAGCTGGAGCTGACTCTGGCCGTCGGCGGCAAAGCCAGCCGGAGAAAGCTGTGCGAGGGCACGTCGGACTGCTCCGGCGGGAGCCAAACGTAGTCGTCGTGGACAGACTCCGACGGCGCGCTCCGGCCGGTGCCATACCACCAGAGAGCAATGGCGTTCGATCTCCAGGAAGGGATGGTGATGAGGCACGTGCAGTGCCTCAGCCTTAGTATGGCATGATCAAGACATGAGATAATGAGATCCTTGTAGGTTCTTCAGTTCTTGTATGGTTGTGATGTAGATCAATATGCAGCTAGCAGCAGTAGTACTGTACCAGTAGGCTTTCTAAGTTGCTATTTACTTACCGAGTGCTTGCTGGTTAATTAGGCCAGTGTTTTTTTACTTGATCTTGTTCATGATTTACATATGCGTGTGCATAGAAAAGCAACTGGGGAAAAAGCGAGTTGCAGTAGAAAGTAACCGCAGACTGCATGAGTCAGTGATAGTGGCGAACAGTACCATAAATATGTTCAGAGTTGCTTTATATTGTCTAAAGCAAATTTTATTAGGCCTAGTTTAAAGCGCAGGAATTTCACAGTAATTTTACAGAAGAATATTCAATTATTGTAAGGAAATATCTCGTGTTTGAAATCAGGCCTTATTTTGTAGAGCTCCCAAGTGTAGCTTACGGAATAAACAATTAACTCCACAACTATGTTACTTAGCTTTAATTTTTTATACAGTCAGTGTGTAGTTTACGACTACTGACTGAAACCCCCTAGTTTTCACTTTTCTCACTCTCCCCTTCTCTGTGTTCTCTATCCAACGCTAGCTAGCTAGATCCACCTCTGTCTTTGTTATGATTCATCTTTTCACCAAACTTTCAGAGAAGAAGCAAAGGCATGCATGCATGCAAAAAAAAAAAAGTTACTGGAGGAAAAGTAATGGTTACAGCTAAAAGAGTTTCAAAGAGGCAATAAGATATCTGAACAATTAACTCCACAACTTGCGCTGCAAAGGCATGCATCTCTAGACTTTGTAGTATCTAACAAGAGCTAAGCAACTTATCTTCGACATGGATGAATGCTAAGGCAACTGAGGAAGAATGTTGCAACAAAAGGACAAGAAGGTTGTACAGAAGAGCGTGATGCTAACAATTATCAAAGCGAAAATATCTCAAGGGCACAATGGAAACGCAGAAAACATAGATAAAATTAAGAGGTTCAATTTACATGCAGCTGATTCATCCATATCTACGATGAAAGATGCAAGATAAATATCGATCTGTACTTGTGCTCGATGAGGAGAACAAACATTCAATAACACGCAAGAATCTACAGCTGCGATTGACAACGGAATTGTCGGACCCGGATTTGCAATCCAGAATCCTCTGTGAAACCACCGCACTATTCTCTGGATCAGTAGATAGTGCTCACAGTACAAGTGCTGAATCAGTCTAAACTTCGCATGATGATCATACAGTCAAAATCAATATAATTTACATAAGATTTCCAAAAAATATACCACGACGGTAAGTGTCTTACATAACGGCCACTTAGGCCAAAATGCTACATTCCAAAAGATACAGCAGCGGAAGATAAAGACGATAGTGGAACCATAAGCCACCGGCAGGCGACTGGGGGTAATTGCGTAGGTCTATATTGCCCACCTCTGAGCTATATAGGCGAACACCCTTACGGCAAGTCTACTGCCTAAGACTAAGTATTTTGAATTCCGCCCTAGTTTCCATCGCCAGCTCCTTGATTGGGCGCATCTTCATAAGCATACTGATCCTGTCCTCCAGTTTCTGGATTTGATTATGCGAGTGTGAGCATTCCAACCCCATGCTCAGCGAGTCAACATGCAGGATGCAAGAGTATAACATGTATGGCTTGACAACAGGTAGGTTCAGGTTTATTTTATTTTGCCGAAAGCTGCATTTTTACAGGACTTAGTATATATATAAAAATTTCCTAGACTTAGCCTTTGGACCCAAAATTTGTAATAATTTTAAATAAGGATTTTATTGAATAAGTACAAATCTCATCCATTAACCCAGATGGTTTGTTCCATAAATCGATTTTCAGTGTTATAGCCACGTAACTTATCACTGGGACGACACCCAGGACAACTCAAACCAGGACAGTCCTTCGTCCTTCATTTTCCCATTCCAGACCCCAACCATTTATAAGAATTGTTTTAAAACAGAACTATATCAGAGTTAAGTTCCCATGTCCGCCCTTAACCGTGGGCACGGCTGTTCGAACAGTTTTGACTCTGCAGAGTTTGTACACTTTCACCACAAGAGACAATCCGCCCATTGCCCCGCATGATTCATTGGTCATGCAGTCGAGTAGATTATCACAGTAACCTTTCAATACTATCTGACCTCGGGGTCTCATCTCACCCTATGAGTCTGCCCCACTTGCGATGGGACCCATAGTTGCGCGGGATGTTAATCACTCTTTTACTAGCGCCTCGAGCTTCCCTTCCTCATACGCTAGTAAAATTGAGAAACAAGTCACCCTCCACTAGTGTCCTTCTCTACCCCCTCCTTGCCATGGCCTTCTCTCCCCCAGGTTGTGAGATGAGTCCGAAGTTCGATAGGATTTACTTAGCCAAGTTGCACTTTGCAGACTTGTGGTTGTACTATTTTACAATGGGAGGTCGTGACCCGATTCGGTCCTTGATTATCTGGACGGTTCTACCACAAACCCACACTCTCGTGCACCCGGTGCACCACACCCCCGAACCATCCGCCCAGACACACCCAGAAGTTTTGGGGATTTTTGGGGAGCATAAAATAATAAGCATTATAAACATACCCCACCATTCTCAACCACCATTTTTCCCAAAATTTGCTCTTATGTATTTACATATGACTTTGGAGTATTCTCGACTTTCCCGACAACTAAGCATCTCTAAGCCATTTGACATAACCATGCTGCCCATTTTTGCATACAACTATATCTAAAATTTTTGCACTAGGGTTAACAAGGTTCACAAGGTAATATGCCGGATAATTATAATAGTGGCATCCATTAAATGGGATAGCTATTAAAGTGGCAAAACAAACATAGAATAGCACATAAAATAATGGCATGCACTTGATAATTTAAATGTAAATAATTTGCAAAATGGTATTCAAACATGATCAAAATATTGACTCGCCTGGTTCGCAATTGTCCTGGGCTTGTTGGTCTTGGTCCTGGTTTGCCTCTGCTTCCTCTTCTTGTTCTTCGTAAGCTAATTTTTCGCCGAACATACATTTTAAAACGAAAACGGAATAAATCAACGAAGCCAAACAAAAATCTCAACAAAGATTCAACCCAACTTCAAATTCTTATGTTCTTAGTTCCACTGGACAGTGAATAAATTTAGATTCATGTTGCAACTTTCCTCACTGGATTTGGAATTAAAATGAACTAATTAGGAGATTTTAAAGTTTAAAAGTAATCACCCATAACCAATTAAATTGTATCATAATTTAAATTTAACTCAAAAGCTCATGATTTTAGTTTCTCTGGTGAGAGAACGAATTTAGAATTTGGTTTCATCAAATTTGGATTAAAAATGAGGAAGTTATCTAGGTTTAAAGTTTTCGGCTGGAATTAAATCGGAAAAAAGGAAGTAACACGCGTCGGGCTCTGGCTAACCACGCGCGGGAACCGCTGGATCCCGATCGGGCGGCTTTGAACACGCGCTGGCGCGCGGGAATGCGCTGACCCGGCGTGGACCGTCCGATCGGCATCGGGTGGCTATTAGCGAGCGCTGCGCGCGCTCGGGCGCGCGGCCATGCGGCCGTCCGACGCCATCCGACGCTTCACGCTGAACCGAAGCCGGTCGACGCGCAGACCGGGATCCCCAAATCGGGCGCCGTTCTTTCTTCCTCCCCCCGATCCCGGCGAAGCTTGTCGCCGGCGAGGAAGGTTGCGGCCGCACGAGTTTATTCAAAAAATGGAACCCTTGCCTTGCCGCCCACCTTTGTACCAGAGCTCGCCGGCCAATTTGACCGCTACGGGCATCGGCGGCGAGCCACGGCGGCGGCTTAACAGGGCAAGTGGTGTTACCGATATACATTGCATAATACTTCAATTAAACGAGTAGGGAGCATCTAGGGGCGACCTTGAGACTACCTCGGGGGTTGGTTGAGCTCGGGGAGGTCTGAGGAAGGCTATCGGCGTGCGGTGGCGGATCTGGAAGAGGGTGCACGGTGGGGGAGGTGCTCGGGCGCAGAGAGTTGCCGACGTTGACGGGGATGGCGTCGCCTAGCTCCTGTGGTGCTCCCGAAGCGAGGAATTGGTACAAGCTGCCTCCAATCGCCGGGGAGCTCGAATGTCGAATTTTTGGGAAGAGGAGGGCTACGGTGGAAGGGGAGGCATGGTGGCTCAATTGGGCGCTAAGGGAGTGAGAGGAAGGTGCGGGAGATCATCGCGGCACCGGCCGGCTTTATAGCCGTCGGAGTAGTCTAGCCACGCGGAGGGCATGCAGGGGGGCCTGGCGGCTTACGGAAGAAACGGTATGGCCACAGGACTGGGGAGGCGATGGACATGGTGACGAGGCCGAATAGGCGAGCTCTGGAGCCGGCAGCTGGCGCCCGGGCGGTTGCTAGTCTTGTCGGAGCGAAGAGGATAAGGCGGCGTTATGGCGACTGGCGCCGCAAATCCGGGGAAGGAGTTGACTGCCGGGTGCGCACGTGTGGAGCCGAGGGAGGCAGCGCGGCACAGGGCTGGCTCGGCCAATGGAGAAGGTGGCCAGCTGCGCCAGCTGGAGAATCATGGCATGCGAGCGCACGAGAGAGAGAAGAAGTAGGAGCTGGCGGCTCGTTCCTGGACGTGGCGGCCATGCGCACCAGAGAGAGGGAGTGAGAGAAGCGAACAAAGACCGAGAGAGAGAGAGGAGGGTCGGGCCGACCGACCGAAGGGTCTGGTTGGCTGGCTCTCCCAAATTATACCTCTATACATATATGTATATAGATTTATATATATATATATACACATATACATGTATTTGTAAATTTCCAATTGATCTTCATAGTTTAATTTACGTATTTTATTGCCTTGCACATATTCCATTAATGTCTCTTTTCCAATTTGGTTCCACTCAGGATGTAAATTTGAACAACATTGTATTATTACAGTTTCAGTATACGAATTCTTAATGTACCCATTTGTATCTCTACTTTCTAAACATGCATGTATGGACATATATATACATACACATGCACTGCTATTTTATTTGTGGTAAGTTTTATGTGTATATTTTATGTTGCTTTTATTAGAACCCCAACTGAAAACTTGAACTCCAGAAGATTGATAACACCAAGGAACGCTCAATTTACCCGAATGCCAAAATATCACAGTATCTGTCCGAAAAGGAAAATGGAATGTTACAAGTCTACCCCCCTTAAGAGGAATCTCGACCCCGAGATTCGGGCTAACCTGAGAACAGATAGGGGTATTCCCTTCGCAGTAGATCCTCACGCTCCCAAGTGGCTTCCTTTTTGGTGTGATGGTTCCATTGTACTTTGCATATCCGAAAAATTTGATTTCTTGTCTTCTTCTCCACCACGTCGAGGATTTTAGCAGGTTGCTCCTTGTAGGTCAAGTCTTTCTCGATTTCTATTTCTTGCATAGGAGTCTGATCTTCTGGCACTCGAAGGCACTTCTTGAGTTGAGATACATGAAATACGTCATGTATGCCCGCTAGATTCGCAGGTAGATCTAGTTGGTAGGCCACCTCTCCTTTCTTAGCCTTTATTGGAAAGGGCCCAACGTAACGTGGGGTGAGCTTGCCTTTGACTTTAAATCTTCTGACTCCTCTCAAGGGTGATACCTTCAGATATACATGGTCTCCAACCTCAAATTGCAACGGTCTTCGCCTTTTGTCTGCATAGCTCTTTTGTCTAGACTGAGCGGCTTGCAGGCGATCCCTAATTAAGCGGACCTTCTCTTCAGCTTGTTGTAGGGTCTCTGAGCCAAAGATGGAATTCTCCCCAACTTCAGACCAATGGAGAGGTGTTCGACATTTTCTCCCGTACAGGGCTTCAAAAGGGGACATCTTTAAGCTAGTCTGATAGCTATTGTTGTATGCAAACTCAGCATAGGGCAGGCATTTGTCCCAATCAATAGCAAATTCCAGGGCACAGGCCCGCAGCATATCTTCGAGTATTTGGTTCACTCTCTCCATTTGACCATCCGTTTGGGGATGATATGCAGTACTGAAATCTAGATGGGTACCTAATGCTTCATGAAGGCTGGCCCAAAAATGCGAGGTAAACTGACTACCTCGATCTGAGACTATTCTTTTGGGCACACCGTGTAGGCACACGATGCGAGATATATATAATTCCGCTAGCTTATCTCCTTTGTACGTGGTCTTCACCGGAATAAAATGAGCAACTTTGGTCAGCCTGTCCACTATGACCCATATAGCATCATGTCCCGCCTTAGTCCGGGGTAAACCCGTAACGAAATCCATTCCAACCTCTTCCCATTTCCATTGCGGTACTTGCAATGGTTGTAGCAACCCCGCTGGCCGTTGGTGTTCAGCCTTCACCCTCTGACACACATCGCAACAGGCAACATATTCAGCGATATCCCTCTTCATTCTAGGCCACCAATACCATTGCTTCAAATCTTGATACATTTTAGTGCTCCCTGGATGAAGGGAATATGCCGAACAATGCGCTTCCTTCAATATCAGGTTCTTTAGATCTTCCTTATGGGGAACGAAAAGGCGTGTCCCATATCTTAGAACCCCCTCCGAATCTTCGGTCATCTTGGGCGCCTTCCCTTTTGCCATCTGACTTTTCAGTCTGCTAGTCGTCGAGCTATCCTTTTGGGCAGCTATTATTACATCATCCATACATGGTTGGAGCGCTACACATTCTACTGCACCAGGCCCTACCAATTCTAAGTTAAAGGCTAGCATTTCCTTGCGTAGTGCCGGTTGCTGTACCTTGACCACAAGGTTGTTGTAGTGCGCCATACGACTTAGGGCATCGGCTACCACGTTGGCCTTACCAGGGTGGTAGTGAATGCCTAGATCATAGTCCTTGATTAGTTCCAGCCATCTTCTCTGTCTCATATTAAGATCCGGTTGGGTGAAAAAGTACTTGAGACTTTTATGATCAGTATACACATTGTTAGTGATATGCCCTAGAGGCAACATGGAGATGTTGTATATATCACATACTATGTTTATGATACATTACTTTGTTCCTTGGAATAGACATCATCATTATTGATCAATGAGTATGTGACTTATTCATGAGACTCTTAAATACTAAGATGTTGCTATTTCTAAATGATCCCTGATCGTATATCATATGAGGAACAAATATGATTCAAAGACAAAGATCAGCATATGTATTGATTGATGATCATGTCTCATGGATCATGGTATGGTGATACCAAATCAATAATATGGACATGTGTTAGTGAACATATGTTGGATAGACTGCCATGAGACAACTGCAGAGATTCCATGTGTCATCGCTTGGTCTCAAGTAGTGTTTATGTAGAGTCCTTAGACTTGAGATCATCATGGTTCCCAACATGAGTAGTAGCTTATTTTGGGACTACTAAACACTACTCCGTGGCGGGTAGTCATAAAAGTAGTCTTCGGGTTTGCCATGAAACATGTAGTGGGATGTGAATGATCAAGATAGAATTTGCCCCTCCTTATGGGAGAGATATCTCTGGGCCTCGATGTAATGGATTATGAAAGTGCATGGCCATGCCAAGGTGATTGAGGAGTCAATCACGAGTTTATAATCCATCACGGAATCGAGAGAGTGATTGAGCTATTAAGAGGATGACACAGTCTCGCCTTGAGCTCAATCTATATCGTGAGGCAAAGGGATTCGTACATGAGAGAACATTACGAGTTCAGCCGATATGATCTTTACATATACTTTGGGGTTAATATGTCTTACTAGAGGCGCTATTAACATGGTAATCGAAAGGCGTTTCGGGTCACGACCAAGTATACGTGAACCTGCTGTGGTCGCACGCTTAACGGGTTGGAACACTAATTCGAATATGATTCGGATATGGGCTCAATTCGGATAGAGATCCGAATAGACTCCTATTGGGCCTCGGTCCACGAGGCCCACGTGAGGAGGTCTATATATATGGAGGTGAGGGGCGGAGGGGATTCGTCCCAGTTAACATCTAGCGAAACCCTAGCCGCCACCTCCCGAGCCAAACCCTAGCTGCTCACGAGTGCTAGTACACTCGCGATCGGCGTTCCCACCCGGGCGTGTGGATACGGTGGAGGCGCTGCTCGTTGCGTCTTGATCGGCGTGCGTGGAGGAGACGATCTGTTCGGGACGATCGGCTACTTCCACTACTACCTCGACGCGAGATTGGATCGGTTTCAATTCTTCTTCACGCTGCGCTGCGCGTCTAAGTGGTAACGATCCATGATCCTTCCTTAGCATGATGTTCTTGGAGTGCGCGCGTAGAAAAGTTTTGTTTTCGCTTCGTAGCCTACGCGTATTCCAATAGTGGTATCGAGCCATCTTGCTTAGTTTGCAATCTGGATCGCGCATATATGTTGATATGCGATAGTAGTAGATTGGATCTATTACGCCTAAATAAGGTAGCACGGGTTGATGAGATCAATCGGTCATAAGGGGTTGAAATTGGTATGAGTTGATAGCATCACAAGGCCAAAAGATTAGTTCGTGCTCCTTCTTTGATGTACGCGCGACTTGCCCCTACCGGCCGGAATCACCATCGGGGCTAATCACGCGCACAATCGATGATCGAGCCAACAGATCGAGGTCTTGTGTTGTGGTCTCCTCAAGTATACCGATCGCGATGATCAATATGATTGATCTAATGAAAATTGAGACATTTTGAATGGCTCGGATTTGGGTTGATTTGATCGGCTCGATAAGATTTTCATAGCGATTTCATAGATGCGATCTATGTAATTCTGTGAGGTAGAATGCCCCCCTTGTATAGCGTCTTGGGTTCACATCGTTAGGTAGAATGCGATTCTACGTCTAACTTGTTTTTGCAGAGAATGATGTGAATAGTATGGCCCTATAGCTTATTTGAATGTATGAGATGTATGTGATGCATGTAACATTCGTTCATGGCCTGCGTGTCATGATTATTTCAGCTATTGTTAGCTGTATATATTGTATTTAACGACCTGCGTGTCGACCTTAATGCTTGAATCTATCTTTGTAATCTTCGATTTCTAGCTATTATAGGTAGTAGCCTAGTTTTGAGGTTACAAGCTTTTAAGCATGGTGGCCTAAAGGAGTGATGTGGAGGATGGAGATCGTCTACACCTACTTGGAGATGGATATCACCATTTTTGGGCCATACTACTTCACGCTTAAATGTGTTTATCTATGATGTTATCTATCTTATTCTTATGCAATGATATATGTGATATGTTGCTTTGGTAGCATAGAATCCTCTTAAAATTAGGTGTTAATGCCCTTCCATATGTTGCACCAAAGATAATGATCACCGCATGGTAGGTCTACCAAAGTAGAGTGCCATCGGTTATCATCATCATTTGGGGTAGATGTCGGACATCTACATGCGGAAGCATTTGGTTTACTTAACAAGATTATCAAAATAGTTTTGGACCTTGGGGCATAGATTGGGGCCGAGGCATACTAATGTCACCCAAAGTAGAGTCACATAGGGATGTGATTAGCAAAGTGTTGCTTACCCATGTCACTAGTTTTCTAGCCGTGATGCCAAAGCTCACTAGGAATTAGTGAAATGAGGATCTTTACCCACTATGTAACTTAGAGGAGTTTTGTTGCAAAACTCATAGTGGGAGTCTTTTGCTAAATAGTTTAATAAAAGATGAACATAAACATAGTGCTAAACTTTGCATATTCTTGTGTTGTAGATCATGTCACTAACGCCGCATCCAAGATTTTTAATTTGCGATCTGTTCTTGAGAAAGAAAAACTCAATGGAACAAACTTTTTGGATTGGTATCGCAACTTGAGAATTGTTCTCAAGCAAGAGCGCAAGGAGTATGTCCTTGAGTCTCCTTACCCAAGACTTGCTTGATAATGCTACTGTGGCTGCACGGAGAGCTTATGAGAAGCAAACGAATGATTGCCTTGATGTGAGCTGTCTCATGCTTGCCACAATGTCCTCTGAGCTTCAGAAGCAATATGAGAACACAGATGCCTACAATATCATTGTGGGGTTACATGGTATGTTTGAGAACCAAGCAAGGGTGAGAGGTTCAATACTTCAAAGTCCTTATTTGCGTGCGAGCTTGCGAAGGGAATCCGTCGACCCTCATGTGATTAAGATGATTGGCTACATTGAGAGTCTGGAAAAGCTTGGTTTTCCCCTTAGCCAAGAGTTGGCTACTGATGTGATTCTCCAGTCGCTTCCCCCGAGCTTTGAGCCATTCATAATGAACTTTCACATGAACAACCTGGACAAGACCTGGTGAGTTGCATGGGATGCTAAAATCTGCGAGTAAAGCATTAAGAAAAGCAGCAATCATGTGATGATGATGCAGAAAGGCAAGGGCAAGCCCTATGTCAAGAGAATCGCGGTCAAAAGAAAGAAAGCTCCTGATGCGATCGCGAGCAGTTCTAAGGCCAAGAAAGACAAGAAGGGCGATGCTCATCTCGATGCGATTGTTACTCTGTAAGCAATCGTGACATTGGAAAAGGAACCCAAAGTACTTGGAGGATCTTGAGAAGAAGAAGGGAAGTACGACTTCCACTCCAGGTATAAATGTTATAGAGATCAATCTTGCTACTTCATCAACTGATTCTTGGGTATTTGATACCGGATCGGTTGCTCACATTTGTAAATCGTTGCAGGGGCTAATAAGAAGTAGAAGTTTGAGGAGGAGCGAAGTGGATCTTCGCGTTGGCAATGGAGCAAAAGTTGCTGCGGTAGCTGTTGGCACCATGCCATTGTCTTTACCTTCAGGATTAGTTTTGGAATTGAATAATTGTTATTGTGTTCCATCTCTTTCAAAGAACATTATTTCTGCTTCATGTTTGCAAGCAGAAGGTTATGACTTTAAATCTATGGACAATGGTTATTCTCTTTATTTCAAAGATATGTTCTATTGTCATACTCCATTGGTGAATGGGTTATACGTTCTTACTCTTGAAGGGTCACCGGTCTATAACATTAATGCAAAGAGGCAACGTCCAATGATTTGAATCCCACGCTTATTTGGCATCGCCGCTAGGTCACATAAATGAGAAACGCATGCAGAAGCTCCATAGAGATGGTATTCTGCACTCATTTGATTTTGAATCATTAGAGACATGCGAATCTTGTTTACTTGGCAAGATGACAAAGGCACCTTTCACCGGTCAAGGTGAACGGGCAAATGACTTATTGGCACTTGTACATACCGATGTATGTGGACCAATGAGCTTAACAACAGAGGTGGTTTTCGATGATTTCATAACTTTTATCGATGACTTTAGTAGATATGGGTATATCTACCTGATGAAGCATAAGTCCGAATCCTTTGAAAAGTTCAAAGAATTCCAAAATGAAGTGCAAAATCATTTAGGCAAGACAATCAAGTTTCTACGATTTGATCGTGGAGGCGAGTATTTGAGCCATGAGTTTGGCAATCATCTAAAGGATTGTGGAATTGTTCCACAATTGACTCGCCAGAACACCTCAATGGAATGGGGTATCGAACGAGAAATCGCACCTTATTAGATATGGTGCGCCCATGATGAGCCAAAGTGATCTTCCGTTGTCTTTTTGAGGGTGCGCTCTTGAAACACCGCGCTCACACTAAACGAGGTTCCATCAAAATCGAGAAAAGACACCATATGAGATGTGGACAGGGACAACGTCCTAGCTTGTCTTTTCTTAAGATTTGGGGATGTGAGGCTTATGTAAAACGTTTACAATCTGATAAGCTCACTCCTAAATCGATAAATGCTTCTTTATCGGGTATCCTAAGGAAACAAAAGGATATTACTTTTATAATCGAGGAGAAGGCAAAGTGTTTGTCGCCTGGCATGGTGTCTTCTTAGAGAAAGAGTTTCTCTCAAGAAGGGATAGTGGGAGCACAAGCAACTTGAAGAAATTCAAGAAACACTGATAACGTTTCAGCTCCTCTGTAACCACAACAGATGAACAAACTGTTGAAGAACCTGTTGTGGACACACCAGCACCACGTAGGTCGAAGGTCACGTCGTGCACCGAGAGGTACATGTTCTTGACTACTCAACAATGGGACATATTGTTGTTAGACAACGATGAGCCTAAGACCTATGAAGAAGCAATAGTGGGACGGACTACGAGAAATGGCTTGAAGCCATGAGATCCAAATTGAATCCATGCACAGAATCAAGTTTGGAACTTGGTTGATCCACTGATGGTGTTAAAACCATTGAATGCAAATGGGTTTTCAAGAAAAGATAGACATAGATGGAAATGTTCACATCTATAAAGCGCGACAGGCCAAAGGTTTCAAACAAATTCAAGGTATTGATTATGATGAAACTTTTAGCGCGCCGCAATGCTAAAGTCTATTCGGATCATTCTAGCGATTGCTGCATATTTCGACTATGAAATATGGCAAATGGATGTCAAAACAGCTTTCCTTAATGGAAATCTGAGTAAGGATGTGTACATGACACAGCCCACGTGTTTTGTCGATCCGCAATCGCTTGGAAAGATATGCAAGCTCCAAAGATCCATTTATGGATTAAAGCAGGGCATCTCGGAGTTGGAACATTCGTTTTGATGAAGTAATCAAAGGGTTTGGTTTCATCAAGAACGAAGAAGAGCCTTGTGTTTACAAAAGGCTAGTGGGAGCGCACTCGTATTTCGGTCTTATATGTGGATGACATATTACTGATCGGAAATGACATTCCTTTGCTCGAATCATAAGTCTTCATTAAAAATAGTTTCTCTATGAAAGACTTAGGAGAGGCAGCATATATTCTGGCATCAAGATCTATAGAGATAGATCAAAAAGGCTAATTGGATTAAGCCAAGATACGTACATTGACAAGGTGTTGAAAAGGTTCAATATGCATGATTCCAAGAAAGGTTTTCTACCTATGTCACATGGTATAAATCTTAGCAAGAATCGGTGTCCTAGTACACCGATGAGCGGGATAAAATGAATGCGATTCCATATGCTTCGCTATTGGGTCCATTATGTATGCCATGCTTTGTACACGTCCGATGTTTCAGATGCTTTAAGTGCTACGAGTAGATACGGTCGGATCCAGTGAAAGTCACTGGATTGCCGTAAAGAACATCTTGAAGTACTTGAGAAGAACTAAAGATGTGTTCCTTGTCTATGGAGGTGAGGAAGAGCTCGTTGTAAATGGTTACACCGATGCTAGCTTCCAAACCGACAAAGATGATTTTAGATCGCAACTGGATTTGTGTTACTGCTGAATGGCGGTGCGGTAAGTGGAAGAGTTCCAAGCGCAGACGGTTGCCGATTCTACAATGAAGCCGAGTACATAGCAGCTTCAAGCCGCCAAAGAGGCTGTTTGGATCAAGAAATTTATTTCGAGCTTGGTGTGATGGCTAGTGCCTCCAGCCCAATGGACCTCATCAGTGACAATAGTGGGGCCATTGCGCAAGCCAAAGAGCCTAGATCGCACTGAAGTCCAAGCACATTTTACGGCGATTTCATCTCATCCGCGAGATAGTGGAGAGAGGCGATGTGAAGATATGCAAAGTACAAACGGATTTGAGCATTGCAGATCCGTTGACAAAGCCACTTCCCAAGCCAAAGCATGAGGCTCACACTAGGGCAATGGGTATTAGATACCTACATGGTTGACTCTAGTGCAAGTGGGAGATCATAGTGATATGCCCTAGAGGCAACATGGAGATGTTGTATATATCACATACTATGTTTATGATACATTACTTTGTTCCTTGGAATAGACATCATCATTATTGATCAATGAGTATGTGACTTATTCATGAGACTCTTAAATACTAAGATGTTGCTATTTCTAAATGATCCTGATCGTATATCATATGAGGAACAAATATGATTCAAAGACAAAGATCAGCATATGTATTGATTGATGATCATGTCTCATGGATCATGGTATGGTGATACCAAATCAATAATATGGACATGTGTTAGTGAACATATGTTGGATAGACTGCCATGAGACACCGCAGAGATTCCATGTGTCATCGCTGGTCTCAAGTAGTGTTTATGTAGAGTCCTTAGACTTGAGATCATCATGGTTCCCAACATGAGTAGTAGCTTATTTTGGGACTACTAAACACTACTCCGTGAATCGGTAGTCATAAAAGTAGTCTTCGGGTTTGCCATGAAACATGTAGTGGGATGTGAATGATCAAGATAGAATTTGCCCTCCTTATGGGAGAGATATCTCTGGCCCTCGATGTAATGGATTATGAAAGTGCATGGCCATGCCAAGGTGATTGAGGAGTCAATCACGAGTTTATAATCCATCACGGAATCGAGAGAGTGATTGAGCTATTAAGAGGATGACACAGTCTCGCCTTGAGCTCAATCTATATCGTGAGGCAAAGGGATTCGTACATGAGAGAACATTACGAGTTCAGCCGATATGATCTTTACATATACTTTGGGGTTAATATGTCTTACTAGAGGCCGCTATTAACATGGTAATCGAAAGGCGTTTCGGGTCACGACCAAGTATACGTGAACCTCTGTGGTCACACGCTTAACGGGTTGGAACACTAATTCGAATATGATTCGGATATGGGCTCAATTCGGATAGAGATCCGAATAGACTCCTATTGGGCCTCGGTCCACGAGGCCCACGTGAGGAGGTCTATATATATGGAGGTGAGGCGCGAGGGATTCGTCCCAGTTAACATCTAGCGAAACCCTAGCCGCCACCTCCCGAGCCAAACCCTAGCTGCTCACGAGTGCTAGTACACTCGCGATCGGCGTTCCACCCGGGACGTGTGGATACGGTGGAGGCGCTGCTCGTTGCGATCTTGATCGGCGTGCGTGGAGGAGACGATCTGTTCGGGACGATCGGCTACTTCCACTACTACCTCGACGCGCGAGATTGGATCGGTTTCAATTCTTCTTCGCGCTGCTGCGTCTAAGTGGTAACGATCCATGATCCTTCCTTAGCATGATGTTCTTGGGTGCGCGGTAGAAAAGTTTTGTTTTCTGCTTCCGTAGCCTACGCGTATTCCAATACACATCACAGTGATTACCGATCAAATAGTGCCGCCAGATTTTTAAGGCATGAATCACTGATGCCAACTCCAAATCATGTGTGGGATAGTTTACTTCGTGAGGGCGCAGCTGCCTCGAAGCATATGCTACCACTTTTCTTCCTTGCATCAGCACACAGCCTAATCCTTGATGGGAAGCATCACAATATACTTCAAAGTCCTTTCGAATGTCTGGTAACACCAAGACAGGAGTGGAGGTTAACTTGACCTTCAATTCCTGGAAACTTTCTTCACAAGCCTTGGTCCATTCAAACACCTGTTCCTTTTTGAGCAGTTGGGTTAAGGGTCTGGCGATCTTGGAGAATCCCTCTATGAATCTCCTATAATATCCTGCTAAACCAAGAAAACTCCTTACTTCAGTGACAGTGGTAGGCTGCTTCCATCCTACTATAGCTTCAACCTTGGCGGGGTCCACAGATACTCCGTTTGCTGACACAATGTGTCCTAGGAAGCTAATATCACTCAGCCAAAATTCGCACTTACTGAATTTGGCATATAGCTTGTGTTCCTTTAACTTCCCCAAGACCAGGTGCAAGTGCTTAGCATGATCCTCGGCAGTCTTGGAATAGATAAGGATATCATCTATAAATACCACCACAAACTTATCCAGGTACTCCATGAATACTTTATTCATGAGGTTCATAAAATATGCCGGAGCATTGGTCAATCCGAAGGACATGACTGTAAACTCATACAGCCCATATCTAGTGGTAAAGGCTGTCTTCGGAATGTCCTCGGGTCTAATCCTCGCCAGTGGTATCGACGACTCGCATCAATTTTGGAGAATACAATGGCTCCTCCTAATTGATCAAATAGGTCATCAATCCTAGGAAGGGATATTTGTTCTTAATGGTCACTTCGCTCAAGGCACGATAATCCACACACATCCTAGTGGTGCCGCCCTTTTCTTAACGAATAATACCGAGATCCCCGAGGGACGAATCGGGCCTAATGAAACCCTTACTTTGCAGCTCGTGAAGTTGCTTCTTGAGTTCTTCCAAATCTTCAACGGTCATCCCGTAGGGTCGCTATTATTGGTGCAGCCCCTGGCTTCAAATTAATCACAAATTCTAATTCTCTGTCTGGTGGCATGCCAGGCAATTCTTCTGGAAAAACTTCTGGATAATCTTGCACTACGGGCATCCCCTCTAGTGGTACATCTTCAGTATAGTAAATCTTACGCCCCCAGCGATAGGGTTGGTCCACTTTTACCCTTATAGTTACCCCTGGGCACTTGGTCAAACTGACCACTCTGGTGGCACAATCTATTATTCCCTAGTATTTAGCTAACCAATCCATCCCCAGTATAATATCCAGGGTCTGTGAGTGTAACACTATAAGATCGGCCAAGAAGTTTCTATATTCCATGGTGAGCTCCACTTTTGGGCATACTAGGGTGGCTGTGATAGTCCCAGCAGGTGAAGTGAAAATCACTGGTCTCTTTAAAGGGTATGTAGGCAGTCCCACCCTTTCCACGTATTTCTTTGCTATGCATGAATGCGAAGCCCCAGAATCAAAAAGGACACGCGCGGGGATAGTCTTGACAGAAAACGTACCCAATAGGACTCCTGCCGCTTCTTCGGCCTCCTCTGCCGTGATGTGATTCATCCGGCCACGGTTGGGGGTTGAGGCAGTCCAGTTGGCTTGCGGAGTCTGGTACCCTTTGTTTGATGCGGATGCTTGACCTCAGACTGGAGTGGGTCCCAAGTTAAACTTTATTGGCGTGATGGTCCTATTCGGACATTTGATGGCATAGTGCCCCTTTTCTCCGCAACTGTAGCAGTTGACATTTGCCGCGGGGTTTCCCTTAGTGAACTGGCCACCGGGTCTAGGGCCTTGAGAAATGCTACCACTGGTACGAGGTGCCACATTGGAAGTCTGTTGCCGGTTGTGTGAAGGGTTATTGAAGAACCTTCCCTGTGGCCTCTGCACCACCTGTTTCCTCTTGCGACTGACCTCCAAGTTCCTTCTTTCATTCTCTAATATGAGTGTTTTATTCACCAGCTGGTGGAAACTGGTGATATCCTGGATGATGAGTTGCACTCTCAATTCCTCATTCATGCCTTCAAAGAAACGATCAATCTTTTCTTCATCATCTGTCACATCTTTAGGGGCGTACCGCGCAAGTTGGTTAAACTTGGTGAGGTACTCACTGACTGACATACTCCCTTGCTTCAGCGTACGAAACTCGTTCTTCTTCATCCTCATAACACTGGCGGGGACGAAGTTTGCCTTGAACGCTGTCTTGAATTCTGCCCAAGTGATGACCGTATTAGTTGGCCGGGCTCGAGGAGCTCGGTAGGGCCCTTCTTGTACTGCAGCTTCTTCTTCGGAATCCTCGCCTGTGGGGGCCTCATCATGGCCACGAGTGGCCATAAAATTATCCCACCAGGCAGCGGCGGCTCCCTTAAGCTGATGGGTGGTGAAGATCACTCGGTCTTCATCGTTGCATTTTGCCAGTCGAAGCTTCCGTTCGGTATCGCGAAGCCAATCCTCGGCTTCGAGAGGTTCATCCGCGAATGAGAAAGTCAAGGGTCTTGTTCTTAAGAAGTCGCCTAGCTTGGTGTTGTGGCTGCTGGAATTGTCTTGTTGACCCGCATGAATGGCTTGCAGAAGCTGCGTCTGTTGCGCCATTACTTGAGCCATCGTAGGATGTTCTGGTGGAGGAGGTGGGGTATGGGCCCTCTGGCCTTGGCCCCCGCCCATCTGGGGTGCATCACGGTTTGTATCGGCCGTGGCGTGCGCGCCTGGGGCAGCGCTGGCCTGAGCCCGTGTTACTCTCTGTGTGGCCATCTGCAGGTAATAACTACACCTTAAATACAACAACAAGCATACGGGTTGTCAACCCAGAAACCAACTCATGCACAACCAACAACATTGCAAGTGCCAAAGCAAGTTACAATACAAGGCCTATTCATGGCCGCATGCATACATAGGGTGGTGAGTTTGTACAACTCCTTTCGGCACTTAGGCCGGGAGCAGCTAAGTACGGCTATGATCTAGAGCCTATTACATCGTGCTTCTACGGGGACGGTGCTCCTTGCTAACTTCGAGCACTAACCAAAAGTACTTCTCCTCTTCCAAAGCAGCCCTTACTCTGGGGTGTAGTCAACTGTCTCTAAACGGGAGCGACTCCCACTGAACTCGGAGGAGTCAATGCGGGAGCGAGAGCGAGAGCGGGACCGACTGTTGACGTAGACAGGTACTCCCAAAGTAACAACGTCCTGCGGCCCCGGAAGTCGCACGCTCTTCCGAGCCGTCAGCCGGGTGCGTGGGCCACTGGTCTGGGGCTGTGAGGGGGCCGGATCCCTGTTGATGATGGGCGAGGCTGCAGGACCTGGAGCATAAATTGCCGCAGCAACGGCAGTTCGCTGTAGTTCAGCAAGTGCGGCGGCTTTTTCCTTCTCCACTTCGCGAGCCTTCGCACTCGTGAGCTGTCCTGGAGTGCTGCTCGCCGCTGTGGTCGTAGCGGTGAGCCGGCGTAGATACTCGATCTCCTCTAATGCTGCAGTGTAGGTGGCTCCCAATGCTCTGGTGAGATGAACCTGATGTGTCAGCATCGGATTATCCTCCTGCTCGGGCAAGAAGGTCTCGTGGTGGATCTCCCCATCCTTGCATGACGGATAGTAGAAGAACGGCGATGACAGCAAGGCTGGCCCGTGGATATCACATAGCCGAGCTGCGGCCATGCGGGCAGCGTCCTGTAGCGTAGTGGTGCCGGTGCTCCTCCGATGCAGACTCCTGAAGACGTAGGGTGGATCTATCTCAACGCGAGCATAGATAAATATCTCCATGACCCATGACTCCAGGGCCCCTTCGGTGGTCTTGCGGCCGCGATAAATGGGCTGTTCCTTATACTTCAAGTAGTGGAGTAGCTTGCGCAGTATGCTTGCGAATTCGCCCTCCGTCTGGCCGTGGGAGAAGTAATCCCATGCACCGTCCTCAGCTCCAGCCATCTGCCAGTCGAAACACTAGTTAGTATTGCTTTAAAATCAAAAGAATGGAGTGGCAAGATTTGATCTAGAAGGGATAAGGGAAAAAGCAATAGACTATATTTTTCATAAATCATTTTTATAAGTTTATGGAATAAATCTTTAGGTCTTTCCTTACGGCCTTCCTAAGGTTTTACCCTACAGTCGTAGGCTCTGATACCAGCTCTGTCGGACCCGGATTTGCAATCCAGAATCCTCTGTGAAACCACCGCACTATTCCTGGATCGGTAGATAGTGCTCACGACAAGTGCTTTGAATCACCCAAACTTCGCATGATGATCATACAGTCAAAATCAATATAATTTACATAAGATTTCCAAAAAAATATACCACGACGGTAAGTGTCTTACATAACGGCCGCTTAGGCCAAAATGCTACATTCCAAAAGATACAGCAGTGGAAGATAAAGACGATAGTGGAACCATAAGCCACCGGCAGGCGACTGGGGGTAATTGCGTAGGTCTATATTGGCCACCTCTGAGCTATATAGGCGAACACCCTTACGGCAAGTCTACTGCCTAAGACTAATGTAACATCCCAAAATTTTGTCCCTTTATTAAAATTTAATCTGGAGTTTATTTGGATTTTCTGGAGTTATGTTAAAATCCTGATTTGAAAAAAATTTTAAACTTTATTGTGTAAAAGTCAAAATTGAATTTATTTGCATTCCTAAAAGCTTAAACCAATGTATTTCAGCTTCCTTAAGTCAAATATGAGATTATATTCATTTTTCTGGATTTTAGAAGGAATTAAAACCCTCCCTACAAAATCAAATTGTACCTTTGCAAAATATACTTGTTAAAATGAGTGGGACATATTTTTATTAAGTCTATAATAGCTCCAGATAGTTCCCAGAATTTTCCTGGATTTTTCAAAATTTATTTGGTATTTTTCTGAGTTTTCTAAAGCTTAATAGCATTTCTGGAAAATCAAAAAGAAAGAAAATTCCAAAAAACCCTCCCGGCCGCCAGGTGTCAACCATCGGCGTCCCCTCCGCCCGCCGGAATCCCCCTCAGCCGTCCGATCTAACTTAAACCCTCTTCCCGCCTTCCCTCCCTCCGCGTGCGACGCGTGTCGCGCATCGGACCGTCCACTCCCGCGCCGGATTTAATCCTCGCCGCCCGCACCCACTTACCGCTTCACCGCTCCCCTCTCCGCTCCTGCCGCCACGTGGTGTTATCCAAGCCGTCCCCTGTTGCCGTATCTCATCTCGGCCGCCCCTTCCCACTTAAGCACCGTCCGGCCCCGATCTAACCTGCGTTGTCGGATCAGATCTCAGCCGTCCCCCTTCACTTACCCCTTCGCAAGGCGCCAGCGGTCCCGATCTCTCCCCCGTGCCACCCGTCAAGCATCTGACCGTCCCCCTCGCTCTTTCCTTTTCTTTCTCTCTCGCTGACGTGCGGGCCCCACTCGTCAGACCCTTCGTCCCCGCCGCTTTCCTTTCTTCTCCGCGCGATCCCCGCCCCGCTGCCGCCATGAATACCAAAACCGAAGCTTTTAAAGCTTTGTTTCCTCCGTTATTGCCCCGCGCGACAAAGAAATAGCCATTGCACCTCCACCGCGTCCATTACGGGCATAATCACGCGTAATGCGCCGTTACCACCGTCGCGTTAAACCACCGAGCCGCTGCAACTCCGGCGAGATAGGCGCGACCGTTACCCCTCTCCCCAGCCTATAAAAGGGCCTCCCCGAGGTCCCTCTACCCACACCGCCACCCCCCCGAGCCTCCTGAGCACATAATCCAGTCCCGAGGGCCCCCCCTGCGCCGATTTCCCTCCGCCGGCTCAAGCAACTCCGGCGAGCAATCGCCGCCGCCTCGAGCTTCCCCGCTCCTCGCTGGTGCCTCCCCGACCTTGCTGGTGCCCAGGCGAACACCGGCGACCACCTCCCCGAGCACGTGCACCACCGGAGCTGCTCCGCCGCCGTAAAGCCTTCTCCGACCGCCGCCCCTCTCCGCCGGTTTCCCTCTCCAGCCATCCTCGGCCTCCGCGCAAGGTACCGACGCACTCCCCACGTTCTCCTCGACGTTTTGGTACCCTCGGCCGGCGCCGCCGCTCACCGGAGCTCCGGCGACCATCGGGCCCCGAGCGCCGCCGCCGCCGGCGAGCCACGCCGGCCGTCGGGCCGAAGCCGGCGCGGCGTGGCAGCCAGTGGCGGCGGTCGGCGCCACGCCGCCGCCACCCGCACCCCCTCGCCACCTCGCGCGCCGCCACGCCGGCATAAAGCCGTGGCGTGGCAGCCACGCGGCGACCACGCGGCAGCCCCGTGGCGCCACGCCGCCACCCGCTCCCCGCGCGCGCCGCCACTCACCCTTCCTCGGGTCCATGGACTCGGTCCATGACACCGGGCCCCACTGTCGACCTCTGCCCGAATATTTTAATCCTAGGGCTGACGTCATAATCTATAATTTCCTTTAGAAAAATAATTCGTGCTGACGTCATAAATCCTTTTCGGTTTAAAAATAAATCCAGAAAATACCCTTTTTCTTTTATTTTGAATTCAAACTTTGGAAGGCTATAACTTTTGCATTTTAACTCCAAATTGACCCATTCAAATTTCTAAATTTTTCTAAAATCATGATCTATCCATTTCTGGAATAATTTTGAAATTTTGAAACTTATTTAAATTTGATTTGAATATATTTTGTAATTCCAAGTTTTAAATTCAAATTAAAACTCCCAATTTCTTTTAAAAGCCTCATCTTCTTTTTAAAAATTGTTGACCCACATCCAAAAATTCAGAATTCTGTCTCCCAAATTATTTGATAATTTTTGGAAGTTATTTGGATTCCATTTGGATTTTGTTTTGAAATTGCTTTGAATTGATTTCTCGTTAGATATTGACGATTCCGGAGAGTTTGAATTCGACGAATCGCAGCAGGACTTCGATCAAGGCAAGTTACACCTTTGACCATGTTGAACCTAATATTTTAAATTATTTATATTGTTTTACTGTATATGCATGCGTATCTTTATTCAAATGTATTTCAAATTTGATTTGAATTTTAGTTATACCCACAATCCTTCGTATATAGCCAATTGAGTCTTGAGTTCATATACCTTGTCACCCTAGATGAAAACTAGTTGGTACCATAGTATTGACTAGAAAATTGTATAGAAATGCTTAGCCTGGCTTAGTATAATTTTTGGTGGGACCAATCTTTCACATGAAATGACGGACTTTGAAATTCAATATCTTGACTTCGGTGAGTCAAGGATGGTTTTACGGAAATTATTTAAAAATGAAAATGGAAAACATGTTTTGGACTTAGGCTAATGGTTAGGTGGTGGGTACCGGTATGCCTCGTGTTTGGTGACACCTGGTTGATTATCGTGTACGGGGGTATGTGGTTGAGCCTAAATCAGCTTAAGGACCGTTTCTGTGAATTATTTTACGAAGTCACTTCGTACTACCACAAGTCCGGTATGGGACGGACCTGGCTAAGTAATTTGTGAAGTTCCAACTATAGTCTCGCTATAGGCTGAATGTGAGCGCGTGAGGTGTGGAAAGTCTCACATGGCACCAGAGGGGCTCCAACTCGTGGATTCGAGTTGTGGTGAAACCTTAGTGGCGGCGCGATTATGTTGGCTATGAATCATCGGAACAGCCTTGTCATGAACTCTCCGCCGCACACCTAAGGCAGTGTGTTGATCGCGTGGCTCAAGTGAGAGGGAATGTCTTGTGGGTAAAGTTGTACACCTCTGCAGAGTAACAAACTATCTGGATAGCCGTGTCCACGGTCATGGACATGCTGAGTGGAGTCTTCACAGATTAGACTTGAATTTTCATAAAACTTGGTTTTGGCAAACAAACGTTGGATTTGGTAATGGTCCGGGTGGATTCCCGTGGATAGGTTAGTGTGGGTTGGAGCCTACACTAACGATATTACTTGTTAAAAACAATGTTTCATATACTGTATTTAAATTCAGCTTTTCGTACTTACGTTATTGTATTTAAATTCAAGTATTGCTTTCCGCACATTACCCTATTAAGCTTCCTTTGAAATCCCTTATGCATGCATCAAATCTGTTATAATTCCTGGTGTAACTTGCGTAAGCATTTACTTGCTTACCTTGGGAGTACTTTCGTACTCACCTTGCTAAATCTGTTGCCAGACTTCGAGAGCGACTACGACGGTGAGGACTACTTCAGCGAGTAGGATGCGTCTTACTGATCATTCGCTGTGGGAGGTCGGATGGGCATGGCCGCCACCTTTACTTTATTTCCGCTGCTTTGTTTACTTTGTTGGCCCAGTGCCTTATTGTAAGACTTGGCCTTCAGGCCGTAATTTTCGTTTAATAATATCTCGTGGTTATTTTTGCATGATATACATTACTGTGAAACCTGTGTGCACTAGCTTTTCCTGGGATAGTGCGATTTACACAGAGGGGCTCGGAGTTGTTGTTCCGGGTCCCGACAGAAATGGTATCAGAGCAACAATGACTCTAAGACGTGACCTTGGCAAGAGACCAGCTTTAAGGATATATTTTAATAAGAAATGCGCTTTTAAATTATCTCTCCCTCTTCTCAAATCTCTTTACCAAAACCGATTACTAACTCCTCTCCCCTTCCAAATTTTAGATGGAGCAACCCACCCGCGTCTCCCACGGAACCCTTGCCGGACTCTTCGCCGACGATCTGTACAACCTCATGCAAGAGCTCAACTTCCGCCCGTACCCTCTCTACCAGGGATACGTTGGCATGTATGGAGACGAGGAACGCTGGAGAGTGGAAGTGAAGATCTTCAAGGATTTCGGAGCACACGGAGCCATTTACGTGTTCGACGCACCCCTACCTCGGGCCACCTTCTTCGATGGAGTTCAGGATGCAGCCCGAGAGGCCATTCGCCACCAAGGAACATCTACGCTCGAGACTTGCTGCGCACCGACTTCCGCTACTTCCCATGAAGACTCCCTTGTGGGCTGCCGACTTCGTCTACAGAGTATGAGAGCAACCCCGCCTCATACGATCGGTGGAGTACACCAAGTCCATGGACCACATGTACCGACCACCTGGACGAGCTGCACACCGCACGCCAGAAGCTCGCGCACGCCAAGAGGAACTTGCCGAGCTCGTGCGTAAGATGCAGTTCCACCGATTCGGACCTTTTCCGAGGAGACTCGAGCGCAGCGCTAGTGTGTAGACAACCCGAGTCTTAGAACGCTATCCGTGAGTGTAGACCTTGTAAACAGCCACGAAGACTATTATAATAAAATAAAAGTTTTATTTGGCTCTTATCTGGTTTTCCTTGCTCTTGTGTGTTGTTTTGTTGGGATTGTTACTAGAACCTTTCCTTTAGTTCTCTCTCTAAATCTGAAAGTCTCAATAGATGGTGAACACAAGAAGAAACCCCAACATGGACAACGCCAACCCCGGAGCACAAGGAAGCCAGTCCGCTCCAATTCCACCACCCCCGCCAGCGGCAGGACCAGATTGGGCACAGTTGATGGCCAATCAAACCCAGTTGATCCAGCTCTTAGCTCAGACGATCAACAACCCTCAGGCTCATCATCAACCTGCCCAAGTGCCTCCCAATCGTCTCTCTGAGTTCCTGAGGATCAAGCCCCCACCTTCGCCGCGAAGGTTTGAACCGATGGACGCCGACGATCGCTCAGTCGATTGGCAAGAAGCTGGACATTCGCGCAGTTGCACCGATCGGGAGCGAGTCTTGTTCGCCTCCCATCAGCTGAACGGACCCGCATCTCAATGGTGGGACACTTTCACCGCTTCACACGCCAACCCGCAGACGGTGACGTGGATCGAGTTCGAGCAAAGCTTTCGCAAAGCTCATATCCCCACTGGCACCATGGCATTGAAGAAGAAGGAGTTCAGATCTCTGCGCCAAGGAAGTCGTACTGTCAATGAGTACGTACAGAAGTTTAACCAACTGGCCCGCTATGCGCCAGAGGATGTGGCTTCCGATGAAGCCAAGCAAGAAAGGTTCATGGAGGGCCTGAATGACAACATATCAGTACAACTGATATCGGGTGACTATACTGACTTCCACCAGCTAGTCAGTAAGGCCATCCGCCAGGAGGGCAAGCACATGGAAATGGAGACCCGGAAGAAAAGGATGGCGGACCAGAGGAACAACTCTGGAAGTTCTTTCAAGAATCGCAGATTCTCCTCACTCAAACAAGTTCGGACCCGTGGCAAGAACTTCAAGAACCACCCAGAGTTCAAGTCCTCAACCACCGCCCCGTTTCAAGCCAACCGCCGGTTCCCAAGCAACGCGCACCCAAGAATCGGTGGCGAGCACGTAAGAGCAGTCCGCCGTCTGACGGATTGACCTGCTACTACTGCAAGGAACCAGGGCACTTTGCCAAGGCATGCCCTAAGAAGATTCAAGCGGCAGCAACTTCAGGAGCCTCTGGAAGTCAGAACCAGGGCCAGCAGAAGCCGCAGACCTTCATCAAAGGGCGAGTGAACCACGTGACAGCGGAAGAGGCCCAGGCTGCACCAGATGTCGTGCTGGGTATGTTCCTTGTCAATTCAGTACCAGCATCAGTTCTTTTCGATTCCGGAGCATCGCATTCCTTTGTGTCAAAAACTTTTGTGGATAAGCATGGGTTGGGCAGGGTAACCCTTAGCAACCCTATGATAGTTCACTCCCCTGGAGCAGAAATGAGAGCAGGGACTTTGTGCCCCAAAGTGGAATTGCTCATAGATGGGACCCGATTCCTCGCCGATCTTTTGGTTTTGGAATCGCAAGGATTAGACGTCATTCTCGGATGAACCGTTAGCCAAGAATCGAGGTCGGATCGATTGTGCTACCAGATCCATCACCCTCACCAATGACCAAGGCGTGGAAGTAATCTTCTCTCCCCAAGTTCCGAAGGCAGAAGAATGTGCCCTCTTCCACCTCCAAGTATTGGAGGAAGTGCCGATCGTACGGGAGTACCCAGATGTTTTTCCCGAGGAACTGCCAGGGATGCCACCGGATAGGGAGATCGAATTTGTGATTGACCTAGTCCCAGGCACCGCCCCGATTTCCAAGAGACCATATCGGATGCCTGCTAACGAGTTAGCGGAATTGAAGAACCAACTCAAGGAGTTAGAAGACAAGGGGTATATCCGGCCTAGTTCATCGCCTTGGGGAGCACCCGTCCTATTCGTCAAGAAGAAGGATGAGAGTCTGAGGCTATGTGTGGACTACAGAGCACTCAATGACGTCACCATCAAGAATAAATACCCCTCCCGTGATCGATGACTGCTCGATCGCTTGAAAGGAGCCGTATCTTCTCCAAGATTGATCTCGCGATCGATACCATCAGTTGAAGATTCGTGAAGAAGACATTCCTAAGACTGCCTTCTCCACCAGATATGGGCATTATGAGTTCACGGTCATGTCATTTGGACTGACCAATGCACCAGCCTACTTCATGAGCATGATGAACAGTGTGTTCATGAAATACTTGGACAAGTTCGTAGTAATCTTTATCGACGACATCCTTATCTACTCCAAGAACGAAGAGGAGCACGAGCAGCACCTCAGGATCACCCTGGAAAAGCTTAGAGAACATCGACTTTTCGCCAAATTCGATAAGTGTGAATTACGCTAAAAGAGGTTGCCTTCCTCGGACATATTGTAACAACCAAGGAATCGCCAGAGATCCTTCCAAGGTGGAAGCAGAATGGAGTGGAAGCCACCAAAGTCCGTAATGTAGTCGAGCTTTCTTGGACTTGCGGGTTATTACCGCCGGTTCATAGCAGATTCTCCGAGACAGCCAAGCCAATGACCCAATTGCTGAAAAAGGAAAAGAAGTTCGAATGGACGAAGGCTTGCGAGCGAGTTTCCGCACTTTAAGAAGAGACTAGTCTCAAGACTCGTGCTCGTCTTGCCGGGCGTGCATAAAGGCTTCGAGGTTTTCAGGACGCCTCGCCTAGGCTTAGGCCGTGTTCGATGCAAGAGGGCAAAGTGGTAGTTTATGCATCGCGTCAACTCAAGCCTCATGAGTGCAATTATCCTACTCATGACTTGGAGTTAGCCGCAGAGTGCACGCCCTAAAATCGCGCGCTACTACCTTATTGGTAACCGTTGTGAAGTATACACGACCATAAGAGTTTGAAGTATATCTTCACCCAGCGTAACTCAACCCGAGGCAACGAAGATGGTTGGAGTTGATCATGACTACGACATCGGTATACATTACCACCCCTAAAAGCGAATGTAGTAGCCGATGCCTTAAGCAGAAGTCTTATGCTAACATGGTAATATCGTAAGAAGACCGCACCCGACTTCAGAGGAGTCGCCTGCCTAAGTCTAAACCCAACGGATCAAGCACCCTCACCACACCGAAGTGCGACCCGCTTACCCGATCAAATAAAGGAAGCTCAGATTGTGGACGAGGATATCCAAGAAATCAAGAAGAATATGAGAAGAGGCAAAGCACCAGATTCAAATAAGAGGAAAATGGCACGGTTTGGTTCGAGAACCGCATCTGGTGCCGAATAATCGAAATCAAAACCCGATTCTCGAAAGAGGCTCATGATACCCCATACTCAATCCACCTGTGCCGTACCAAGATGTACCAGATCCGAGGGAAAGATATTGGTGGGTCAAGATGAAAAGGGAAATCGCAGAGTTCATCGAAGCTCATGACACTGTCGCCGAGTCAAAGCTGAACATCGAAGCCGCGGACTCTTACAACCATTGCCGATTCCGAATGGAAGTGGGAAGAAATTGGTATGGATTTCATAACCGACTCCCAAGGACACAATCGGGTTATGATTCAATTTGGGTAATCATAGACAGATTGACTAAAGTAGCTCACTTCATACCACCAAGACCACTTATTCCTAAGCAAGTTGGCTGAATCAGACATGTCTCGAATTGTGTGCCCGTATGGCGTACCCAAGAAGATAGTGTCGATCGAGGTAGTCGCTTTACTTCGATTTTGGCAAAGGCTGCACGAAGAGTTGGGTAGCAAGCTCGCCAGCATCGCTTACCATCCCTGCATGCACGGTCAAACAGAAAGAGTTAATCGATACTCGAGGATATGCTAAGGGCTTGTACGCTGGATTTCGGGAACAGCTTGGGACCGCTCACCGCCTCTATGCGGAATTCTCGTACAATAACACTACCAAGCCACCGCAGATGGCACCCTTCAAGCCTTGTATGGTCGAAGTGCGTAACCCCCGCTTTGGGATCAGCAAGGTGAACCCCAAGAACGGGACCAAACTCCGCTGCAAGACGCAGAAGATCAAGTGAAGAAGATCGTGATGATCAAGGTAGCTCGGTCTCGACGGAAGAGCTACGCGGATAACCGCTGCCGAGACTCGACCTTTGAGGTCGGGGACTACGCCTATCTTAGAGTATCCCCACTCGGAGGTGTGAAAAGATTTCAAGTTAGAGGAAAGCTTGCACCGCGATATGTGGGCCCTTTCAAGATTCTCGGACCAAGAGGTGCATCGATATCGCTTAGACTTGCCGCCAAGCATGTCGGGTGCACAATGTCTTCCATGTCTCACGCTTAAAGAAGTGCCTCCGAGTACCCACAGAGCAAGCCGCACCGAAACCTTGGACCTCCGTGATGACCTCACCTATCGGGAGCAACCAATCAAGATTCTCGAGACAATGAACGCCGCACTGAAGGAAGACCATCGATTCTCGCAAAGTTCAGTGGAGCAATCACACCGAGGACGAAGCCACCTGGGAGCGAGAAGAAGACTTAAAGACCAGCCATCCCCATCTCTTTTGCTAGCCAGTGCAAATCTCGAGGGCGAGATTTCCTCTAAGGGGGGTAGGTTTGTAACATCCCAAAATTTTGTCCCTTTATTAAAATTTAATCTGGAGTTTATTTGGATTTTCTGGAGTTATGTTAAAATCCTGATTTGAGAAAAATTTTAAACTTTATTGTGTAAAAGTCAAAATTGAATTTATTTGCATTCCTAAAAGCTTAAACCAATGTATTTCAGCTTCCTTAAGTCAAATATGAGATTATATTCATTTTTCTGGATTTTAGAAGGAATTAAAACCCTCCCTACAAAATCAAATTGTACCTTTGCAAAATATACTTGTTAAAATGAGTGGGACATATTTTTATTAAGTCTATAATAGCTCCAGATAGTTCCCAGAATTTTCCTGGATTTTTCAAAATTTATTTGGTATTTTTCTGAGTTTTCTAAAGCTTAATAGCATTTCTGGAAAATCAAAAAGAAAGAAAATTCCAAAAAACCCTCCCGGCCGCCAGGTGTCAACCATCGGCGTCCCCTCCGCCCGCCGGAATCCCCCTCAGCCGTCCGATCTAACTTAAACCCTCTTCCCGCTTCCTCCTCCGCGGCGACGCGTGTCGCGCGATCGGACCGCCCACTCCCGCGCGGATTTAATCCTCGCCGCGCACCCACTTACCGCTTCACCGCCCTCTCCGCTCCTGCCGCCACGTGGTGTTATCCAAGCCGCCCCTCGTTGCCGTATCTCATCTCGGCCGCCTTCCCACTTAAGCACCGTCCGCCCGATCTAACTCGCGTTGTCGGATCGGATCTCACCGCCCCCTTCACTTACCCTTCGCAAGGCGCCACGTCCCGATCTCTCCCCGTGCCACCCGCAAGCATCCGACCGCCCCTCGCTCTTTCCTTTTCTTTCTCTCGCCGACGTGCGGGCCCCACTCGCCGGACCCTTCGCCCCGCCGCTTTCCTTTCTTCTCCGCGCGATCCCGCCCGCCGCCATGAATACAAAACCGAAGCTTTTAAAGCTTCGGTTTCTTCCCGCTTATTGCCCCGCGCCGACAAAGAATAGCCATTGCACCTCCACCGCCCATTACGGGCATAATCACGCGTAATGCGGCCGCACACCGCCGCGCGTTAAACCACCGAGCCGCTGCAACTCCGGCGAGATAGGCGCGACTGCTACCCCTCTCCCACCCTATAAAAGGGCCTCCCGAGGTCCTCTACCCACACCGCCACCCCCGAGCCTCCCGAGCACATAATCCACCCCGAGGGCCCCTCGCGCCGATTTCCCTCCGCGGCTCAAGCAACTCCGCGAGCAATCGCGCCGCCTCGAGCTTCCCGCTCTCGCCGGTGCCTCCCGACCTTGCTGGTGCCCAGCGAACACCGGCGACCACCTCCCGAGCACGCACCACCGAGCCGCTCCGCCGCCAGAAGCCTTCTCCGACCGCCGCCTCTCCGCGGTTTCCCTCTCCACCATCCTCGGCCTCGCGCAAGGTACCGACGCACTCCCCACGTTCTCCTCGACGTTTTGGTACCCTCGGCGGCGCGCCGCCACCGAGCTCGGCGACCATCGGCCCCGAGCGCCGCCGCCGCCGGCCAGCCACGCCACGGCCGCCGAAGCCGGCAGCGGCGTGGCAGCCGTGGCGCCGACGGCGCCACGCCGGCGCCACCCGCACGCCTCGCCACCTCGCGCGCCGCCACGTCGGCATAAAGCCGTGACGTGGCAGCCACGCGGCGACCACGCGGCAGCCCCGTGGCGCCACGCCGCCACCCGCTCCGCGCGCCCGCCGCCACCTCACCTTCCTCGGTCCATGGACTCGGTCCATGACACCGGGCCCCACTGTCGACCTCCGCCCGAATATTTTAATCCTAGGGCTGACGTCATAATCTATAATTTCCTTTAGAAAAATAATTCGTGCTGACGTCATAAATCCTTTTCGGTTTAAAAATAAATCCAGAAAATACCCTTTTTCTTTTATTTTGAATTCAAACTTTGGAAGGCTATAACTTTTGCATTTTAACTCCAAATTGACCCATTCAAATTTCTAAATTTTTCTAAAATCATGATCTATCCATTTCTGGAATAATTTTGAAATTTTGAAACTTATTTAAATTTGATTTGAATATATTTTGTAATTCCAAGTTTTAAATTCAAATTAAAACTCCCAATTTCTTTTAAAAGCCTCATCTTCTTTTTAAAAATTGTTGACCCACATCCAAAAATTCAGAATTCTGTCTCCCAAATTATTTGATAATTTTGGAAGTTATTTGATTCCATTTGGATTTTGTTTTGAAATTGCTTTGAATTGATTTCTCGTTAGATATTGACGATTCCGGAGAGTTTGAATTCGACGAATCGCAGCAGGACTTCGATCAAGGCAAGTTACACCTTTGACCATGTTGAACCTAATATTTTAAATTATTTATATTGTTTTATCAGATATGCATGCGTATCTTTATTCAAATGTATTTCAAATTTGATTTGAATTTTAGTTATACCCACAATCCTTCGTATATAGCCAATTGAGTCTTGAGTTCATATACCTTGTCACCCTAGATGAAAACTAGTTGGTACCATAGTATTGACTAGAAAATTGTATAGAAATGCTTAGCCTGGCTTAGTATAATTTTTGGTGGGACCAATCTTTCACATGAAATGACGGACTTTGAAATTCAATATCTTGACTTCGGTGAGTCAAGGATGGTTTTACGGAAATTATTTAAAAATGAAAATGGAAAACATGTTTTGGACTTAGGCTAATGGTTAGGTGGTGGGTACCAGATGCCTCGTGTTTGGTGACACTGGTTGATTATCGTACGGGGTATGTGGTTGAGCCTAAATCAACTTAAGGACCGCTTTCGTGAATTATTTTACGGTCACTTCACTACCACAAGTCCGGTATGGGACGGACTGCTAAGTAATTTGTGAAGTTCCAACTATAGTCTCGCTATAGGCTGAATGTGAGCGCGGCGTAGGCTGTGGAAAGTCTCACATGGCACCAGAGGGGGCTCCAACTCGTGGATTCGAGTTGTGGTGAAACCTTAGTGGCGGCGCGATTATGTTGGCTATGAATCATCGGAACAGCCTTGTCATGAACTCTCCGCCGCACACCTAAGGCAGTGTGTTGATCGCGTGGCTCAAGTGAGAGGGAATGTCTTGTGGGTAAAGTTGTACACCTCTGCAGAGTAACAAACTATCTGGATAGCCGTGTCCACGGTCATGGACATGCTGAGTGGAGTCTTCACAGATTAGACTTGAATTTTCATAAAACTTGGTTTTGGCAAACAAACGTTGGATTTGGTAATGGTCCGGGTGGATTCCCGTGGATAGGTTAGTGTGGGTTGGAGCCTACACTAACGATATTACTTGTTAAAAACAATGTTTCATATACTGTATTTAAATTCAGCTTTTTCGTACTTACGTTATTGTATTTAAATTCAAGTATTGCTTTCCGCACATTACCCTATTAAGCTTCCTTTGAAATCCCTTATGCATGCATCAAATCTGTTATAATTCCTGGTGTAACTTGCGTAAGCATTTACTTGCTTACCTTGGGAGTACTTTCGTACTCACCTTGCTAAATCTGTTGCCAGACTTCGAGGGCGACTACGACGGTGAGGACTACTTCAGCGAGTAGGATGCGTCTTACAGTCATTCGCCTGGGAGGCGGATGGGTCAGGCTTTGCCACCTTTACTTTATTTCCGCGCTTTGTTTACTTTGTTGGCCCAAAGGCCTTATTGTAAGACTTGGCCTTCAGCCGTAATTTTCGCTTAATAATATCTCGTGGTTATTTTTGCATGATATACATTATCTTGTGAAACCTGTGTGCACTAGCTTTTCCCGGATAGTGCGATTTACACAGAGGGGCTCTGAGTTGTTGTTCCGGTCCCGGCGTAAATGGTATCGAGCAACAATGACTCTAAGACGTGACCTTGGCAAGAGACCAGCTTTAAGGATATATTTTAATAAGAAATGCGCTTTTAAATTATCTCTCCCTCTTCTCAAATCTCTTTACCAAAATTTCCTAGACTTAGCCTTTGGACCCAAAATTTGTAATAATTTTAAATAAGGATTTTATTGAATAAGTACAAATCTCATCCATTAACCCAGATGGTTTGTTCCATAAACCGATTTTCAGTGTTATAGCCACGTAACTTATCACTGGGACGACACCCAGGACAACTCAAACAAGGACAGTCCTTCGTCCTTCATTTTCCCATTCCAGACCCCAACCATTTATAAGAATTGTTTTAAAACAGAACTATATCAGAGTTAAGTTCCCATGTCCGCCCTTAACTGTGGGCACGGCTGTTCGAACAGTTTTGACTCTGCAGAGTTTGTACACTTTCACCACAAGAGACAATCCGCCCATTGCCCCACATGATTCATTGGTCATGCAGTCGAATAGATTATCACAGTAACCTTTCAATACTATCTGGCCTCGGGGTCTCATCTCACCCTATGAGTCTGCCCCACTTGTGATGGGACCCATAGTTGCGCGGGATGTTAATCACTCTTTTACTAGCGCCTCGAGCTTCCCTTCCCCATACGCTAGTAAAATTGAGAAACAAGTCACCCTCCACTAGTGTCCCTTCGGCCCCTCCTTGCCATGGCCTTCTCTCCCCCAGGTTGTGAGATGAGTCCGAAGTTCGATAGGATTTACTTAGCCAAGTTGCACTTTGCAGACTTGTGGTTGTACTGTTTTACAATGGGAGGTCGTGACCTGATTCGGTCCTTGATTATCTGGACGGTTCTACCACAAACCCACACTCTCGTGCACCCGGTGCACCACACCCCCGAACCATCCGCCCAGACACACCCAGAAGTTTTGGGGATTTTTGGGGAGCATAAAATAATAAGTATTATAAACATACCCCACCATTCTCAACCACCATTTTTCCCAAAATTTGCTCTTATGTATTTACATATGACTTTGGAGTATTCTCGACTTTCCCGACAACTAAGCATCTCTAAGCCATTTGACATAACCATGCTGCCCATTTTTGCATACAACTATATCTAAAATTTTTGCACTAGGGTTAACAAGGTTCACAAGGTAATATGCCGGATAATTATAATAGTGGCATCCATTAAATGGGATAGCTATTAAAGTGGCAAAACAAACATAGAATAGCACATAAAATAATGGCATGCACTTGATAATTTAAATGTAAATAATTTGCAAAATGGTATTCAAACATGATCAAAATATTGACTCGCCTGGTTCGCAATTGTCCTGGGCTTGTTGGTCTTGGTCCTGGTTTGCCTCTGCTTCCTCTTCTTGTTCTTCGTAAGCTAATTTTTCGCCGAACATACATTTTAAAACGAAAACGGAATAAATCAACGAAGCCAAACAAAAATCTCAACAAAGATTCAACCCAACTTCAAATTCTTATGTTCTTAGTTCCACTGGACAATGAATAAATTTAGATTCATGTTGCAACTTTCCTCACTGGATTTGGAATTAAAATGAACTAATTAGGAGATTTTAAAGTTTAAAAGTAATCACCCATAACCAATTAAATTGTATCATAATTTAAATTTAGCTCAAAAGCTCATGATTTTAGTTTCTCTGGTGAGAGGACGAATTTAGAATTTGGTTTCATCAAATTTGGATTAAAAATGAGGAAGTTATCTAGGTTTAAAGTTTTCGGCTGGAATTAAATCGGAAAAAAGGAAGTAACACGCGTCGGGCTCGCTAACCACGCTGCTGAACCGCTGATCCCGATCGGGCGGCTTTGAACACGCTACCGGCGCGCTGGAATGCGCTGACCGGCGTGGACCGTCCGATCGGCATCGGGTGGCTATTAGCGAGCGCGCGCGCGCTGGGCTGCGGCGCCATGCGGCCGTCCGACGCTATCCGACGCTTCACGCTGAACCGAAGCCGGCCGACGCGTGTGACCGTGGATCCCCAAATCGAGCGCATCGTTCTTCTTCCTCCCCGATCCCGCCGGCTTGTCGCGGCGAGGAAGGTTGCGCCGCACGAGTTTATTCAAAAATGGAACCTTGCCTTGCCGCCCACCTTTGTACGAGCTCGCGCCAATTTGACCGCTACGGACATCGGCGCGAGCCACGCGCGCGAAACAGGCAAGTGGTGTTACCGATATACATTGCATAATACTTCAATTAAACCAGTAGGGAGCATCTAGGGCGACCTTGAGACTACCTCGGGGTTGGTTGAGCTCGGGAGGTCCGAGGAAGGTCGCGCGTGCGGTGGCGGATCCGGAAGAGGGTGCACGGTGGGGAGGTGCTCGGCGCAGAGTTGCCGACGATGACGGGATGGCGTCGCCTAGCTCCTGTGGTGCTCCCGAAGCGAGGAATTGGTACAAGCTGCCTCCAATCGCCGGGGAGCTCGAATGTCGGATTTTTGGGAAGAGGAGGGCTACGGTGGAAGGGGAGGCATGGTGGCTCAATTGGGCGCTAAGGGAGTGAGAGGAAGGTGCGGGAGATAATCAGGCACCGGCCGGCTTTATAGCCGTCGGAGTAGTCCAGCCACGCGAGGGCATGCGGGGGCTCGCGGCTTACGGAAGAAACGGTATGGCCACAGGACTGGGGAGGCGATGGACATGGTGACGAGGCCGAATAGGCGAGCTCTGGAGCCGGCAGCTGGCGCCCGGGCGGTTGCTAGTCTTGTCAGAGCGAAGAGGATAAGGCGGCGTTATGGCGACTGGCGTCGCAAATCCGGGGAAGGAGTTGACTGCCGGGTGCGCACGTGTGGAGCCGAGGGAGGCAGCGCGGCACAAGGCTGGCTCAGCCAATGGAGAAGGTGGCCAGCTGCGCCAACTGGAGAGTCATGGCATGCGAGCGCACGAGAGAGAGAAGAAGTAGGAGCTGGCGGCTCGGTCCTGGATGTGGCGGCCATGCGCACCAGAGAGAGGGAGTGAGAGAAGCGAACAGCACCAAGAGAGAAGAGAGGGAGGGCTGGCTGACTGGACCGAAGGGTCTGGTTGGCTGGCTCTCCCAAATTATACCTCTATACATATATGTATATAGATTTATATATATATATATACACACATATACATGTATTTGTAAATTTCCAATTGATCTTCATAGTTTAATTTACGTATTTTATTGCCTTGCACATATTCCATTAATGTCTCTTTTCCAATTTGGTTCCACTCAGGATGTAAATTTGAACAACATTGTATTATTACAGTTTCAGTATACGAATTCTTAATGTACCCATTTGTATCTCTACTTTCTTAAACATGCATGTATGGACATATATATACATACACATGCACTGCTATTTTATTTGTGGTAAGTTTTATGTGTATATTTTATGTTGCTTTTATTAGAACCCCAACTGAAAACTTGAACTCCAGAAGATTGATAACACCAAGGAACGCTCAATTTACCCGAATGCCAAAATATCACAGTATCTGTCCGAAAAGGAAAATGGAATGTTACAGGAATAAACCAATCCATATCTATCACCCACAATAGTGGGTCGTTACTGTAGCTTTTTCCATTGGGCATTAAGCATCCTTGTCTCCTAAACAGTCAGTTTCATGTATATATAATTGTTCCTCGCCCTGTATTGCAGGAACACAATAAAAGCATGAAAATAGCAGCATTATGGGTTACAAAGACAGCATAGCAAGCAGGGAAAAAGAGAGTGGTAGAGGCTAGAGCACATTTTATCAGGGACAGGGATACCATCTATTAATTAACCTGCTGATGAATGATGAGTGATGACAATGTCAAGCTTTGCGGCATTGGAAGAGAAGTTGTGAGATCATGTGGAAGTCACCCTATGATATGTGATAAATATTTGACTTTGTTGTGTAAATATTATTAAAGTTTGAGTTTAGTTTTGGGAGTTACAATTTTCAAAGTAGCGGTCTATCAAGAGCGATCTGATTAGCCAGTGGTTGGCGATCTGATCAGTGATCCAAGTATGACTGGACTCTGGTTCGTGGTCTGACCGCTGATGCGGTATGACTGGATTCTTATTGGCGATAGCTATTTTTCAAAGAGCGCATTTTGGAGTTGGCACGTGCAGTTCAACCAGCCGTTGCATGGCAGTCAGACCAAAGTCGAGTTAAGCGGTGTGACCAGCATTGAAGATGTGGTCACACCGATAGATTGGTTGGACCAGCTATTGGTTGGCGTATGATTGGTGCGGTTCGACCAGCATGGGGAGAGAGGTCAAACCAGTTGCTACGACTAGATAACAGTCATAGGTGTTTCGAGTTGAGTTGAATTCAAGTCATGGCTTGGGAGTCATAAGGTGTTGTGTTGAGTTAAATGATGCATTGTTTTGACTAGTGTAAGTCAAGTGCATAGAACTTATGCTTGAGATAATTGCTTGATCTTTGGATGTGTAGATGGCTTAAAGAATAGTCGCGGTCAATGGCAAGACTGAGACTAAGCAGGGAGCCAAGGTCCGTTGTCGGACATGAATTGAGCCAATCCAGAATCCTTTGTGATACCATCGCACTATTCTTGGGATCAGTAAATAATATTTACTGATATATCACTGAACCATTTCATACGTAGCAGAAACTATACCATTTATTTATATAACATAACAATTATTCAAATAGACAGCATTCAGTCAAGTTTACATAGGGGCCGGTCGGGCCAAATAGTTTCATTACAACAGCGGTAGCGGTAAGCAAAAGGGGTAGAGCACATCTTTCCACAGGCAAGCGACTAGAGTTAAGATTGTGTGAGGCTAATACCACCCTACTTGGATAATATATGTGTGCACAATCACCACTAAGTTGACCCGACTGTGGTAAGAACCAACTACTAGGAAAAACGGCCTAAGCTCCTCCATCTTCTCAATCGTCAGCTCTTGGGGCTTCATAGTAAGCATAGTCACCTTGGTCCCTAGATTCTAAGGTGTTTTTGTGAGCGAGGGTGAGCACAGGCAACAATGCTCCATGAGCCAACACACATAATGCAATATTTATATATGCAAGGTTCGACAAAGGTAGGCTCGAGTTCTTTTATTTGCCTAAGGCAATATTTGAAAACTACAATAATTAGAAACTCTTATGACTTAGCATTTTTACCGAACCATGTTTTGTTAAAGGGAGTAAAAGTATGCAATATTTATAACAGTGCATATTCCATTCACTTGTTACATGTTTCATCCGTCATATACTTTTATTACTAGGGTTATATTCTCCCAATTATCAACATTAGGTTACATCCATCCAAGGAAATCCAAAATCAGGGTTACATCCACCCAACAAGTTGTCATCCCGCCCACAATGATTTTTGAAATAGAAACTAACTCGAATAAGTTTCCATGCCTACCCTTAACTATGGGCATGGTTATTCAAATAGTTTATACTCTGTAGAGACTGTACACTTTACCCATAAGAGATAATTAACGTGTTATATTTTACACATTTTCTTAGACATGTAAATCAAGAAAATTACCATAAGGTCTTTACAATGCATACCCATTGTAGATTACATCCGCTAAGGTTTTAGCTGAGTAAGCTTACATCTACCACACCCATACCCCCTCTTGCGTCACACGACGACTTACACTAGCGACACAACCCATGTCCACAATAGCTTAAAATTAGTGACATGACTCGCGAGTCGCTCCAATGGTGCAACCCACACTAGTGGATGCAAATACTTAGCCAAATCGTACCCATTATAGATTTGTAGTTATACTATTTTACATTGGGAGGGCATCACAAGTTCAATCCTTAAAGCTATCTGGGTGGTACATACCACATACCAAATTTCACATGCTACATTTGCACCAACCATCATACCATCTGTCCAGATATGGTAGCAACAAGTTTTAGGGTTTTGAAAAGCACAAAACTAAATTATCCCAAATATACCAGTCAATTCCCTCTAATGACTACCCAAAATAAATTTCACGACTAAAAGATGATGATTTGGGAAAATTAATGCTTTGGTACTAAGGCAAAACTACATGATGCTTAAGTACAACCTATAGCTAGTAAAGTTATCATTATAGTCTTACTACTACATAAAAGGTCGGTTCAAAAACGTCCTTACATATGGTTTCATGAACCGTCTGAGTTTATGAGTCAATAATAATATGAGGTCATCACTGATGGTTTTTAAACTGTCTGTGATGTATACTATCACAGACGATTATTAACTCATAACCATCTGTGATAGTTAACTATCACAGGCAGTTTATAGAAGAAATCATTTGTGATATTTGATGTATCATAGATGGTTTCAACTACAAACTATCTATGACACTAAATTATCACAAATGGATTATAGTTGAAACTGTCTATGATTCATGAGATACCATAGACAATTTTGACTACAAACCATCTATGATTATCAACTATCATAGATGGTTATGAGTTAATAACTATCTATGATATTATTTTCTATTACTAAATCTATTTTTGTTTATTGGCTAGCCTCAGGAAATACTACCCATGCCATCTGAAATAAGCATAAACACAAGTACATGTGTACATCCAATTCACATTAATTTTAGAAATAAGAACATCTATTTCACAAATTAATTAACTCAAATAAAATAAATAAACCATCCATGAACAAATATACACATGTACAATTAATCTCAATGTTATTCCAATTAAATTCATTATACATTGTGTAATTCTCTATCTTTGTTTATGACATGAAACATTAAGAAGTACGCACATTGTCCTCTAATTTTTTTGAGCGCGACCTGTTCCAGCAAAGTTGTAGTGATGAACGCAACCTGTCGATATGAAGATCAATGTCGTGTATACATATAAATTGATAAGTATGAAATAATAATTATTGCAATATTGACAAACCTGAGGATCATTGGTCTTCGCGGATCTAAGGAATAGTTCCATGTTGTGGTAAACATTCATGACTATGTCTTTACCGTGACATTTGAGGACTTGTTCTTTCTCTTTAAACATGATGCCCTCAATGCCTGACTCATTTGATGATGACACTTTAAGTGTGTACAATCATGGTCTACATTTATATAATATCAATAAATGTCATGCATAACTCCTTGCCTTTGTGTGTGTGTATAAACATGGTGACTAAATCCAGATTAACGAAATCATCGGTATGTTTCCTCTACCCACACTTGGTCTTCTTGGATATCATCAACGAGGATGTATCCTTCGTACAGCGCTACATGACGACAGCATTGGTGGCTCACCACAACAAGGAATTCATACTTATGCCTTGTAACCAGGATTAAGTGCTGCACTAGTAGTTACACTTGTTGATTTGTACTTCATAAGCAAAAAAAATTAGGTTTAATCATCATGACGATATATCTGTGTAGGTTCCACTAGATTATAATTGTAATTATACCAAAATAGAATAAGGTAATATACCTTGATTCCCTAAAAATGGCCAAAATTGAAGATGATGCAGCCTGAACTTGACGGTGACACCCGAACGCTGTTATCCCTCTGGCTTGTTGGTCTGTTTCATGTACCATGCATGCAATCTCTGGCAAGCCAGTTCTAGAGTTTGGAGGTGCTCTATTAGGATGATCAACGGCTCACCTTGCTCGAATTTTTGGACCAACAGCAAGTAGGGGATATCATCGATCTTCTTCGGTTTGGACTTGTGGTTCTTAGAGGTCGACTTCACGGTAGTCGACCGGGAACAAGATGAAGATGCATGTGATCCACGGCGCCCTTGTCACGTCAGTGCAGGTAGCTCTGGTGGACTTGCACCAATGCAGGTAGCTCTCATGGACTTGGCACCGGTGCAGGTAGCTCCCAAGGACTTGGCACTGGTGTAGGAGCCTCCAAGAAGATGACCCTCTTGGGCCACTGGATGAATATTCCAATGGCTTCCCCTAAAGTCATGACCTCATCATTTGGGGGCATCTGTAGTGGGACGACCTCGAAATTGGTATGAACACCATCCATATTCACTTTTTTGAAATCCGGTGCTAGAGTTACACCATGCACCAAGGTCCTGGCAACAGATGGATACACCTAGCCCTAAGTAGTGCACAGGGCAACGGAGGCATATCTCACTTGGAGCTTGCACTTCATAAGCACCAACATAATGATACATAATTAGCTACTCTAACAAGCCTATCAATGGATTGAGTATTCCAGAGATATTAATTATTACCAGGATGTCATCAATAGAAAATCTGTGGTCGCTTTTCAAGGTATGGTTGGATACGCAGCTACTCCGACAGTTGGGGGTTAACTAGCACAAGAGCGACGAGAACTGCCAATTGATTTTTTCTATACCTTTGCATGTCATCTCTGATAGCATCAGTGATCTCCCCTCTAAGGGATGTTTTAATCTCCTCTTGCAGCCATGCCTCGTGCTCGGCTTTAGCTCTCTTCCTACTTCGGTACGCTTCAGAGTCAGAAACCAAATTTCCAATGAACATAAAGACCAAGGTCTCTCGTGCGACTTGGGTTCTCCTTGTTTCTCAGGGCTGTGGAGAGTATATGTGTCTCCCTAACTACCTGGAATGAGCCTTGGGAAGATTCTACACTCAGCGCTTCTAGTACGAGCCTGACATGTCATTTCACTTCTTACAAAATTATGGAGTAATTACAAACTAGATAGTTCAATACCTTACTAGGTGGTGGGACACTTTCTTGTCTATTGAATTTTAAAAGGAGATGGATGACCTTAATGACACAGTAGATGACCTCGCTCTTATCCAGTTTTGAGTGCGCTCATTAGGGATCCCGGCAAATAGCAGGGAGGCCTCCCGTAGATTTGCCTGCTTATCCTCCCTCCTCCATTGTGGGATTTTACCTGCATACCCAGTAGTGTCGAGTCTGTAGGGGGTGCATGTTTTTTGCTTGAAGAGCCTTATGTGCTGCACTTTCACTCCTAAAATTATCTGTTGTCTTCTTCACCATAAACTCTTGCCATTGCGGTTCCAAGAATGGATACTTGTGAAAGGGCATTAGATCCTTCTTCACGTATTGCTTGATAAACATACTCTTGAAGTTCTTCCATACTTTGCACACCGCTAGCAATGCATGTCATCGCACAGAGGCTTGGTGTTCTTATGGAATCTCGAACGATAGAAAAACGTCCTTCACCAGTTGAGTTTTCTGATCTCCTCTCACGTTCTTTCACGAATCATACATGATCTCAATCCGTTTACGTGCAACTATTCTAACCATTCTCTGGAATGCGGACAATACTCGATGAGGATTGAGAGGGGTCCCAAATATATCAACATCCGTGATGGTAAATCAGCCCTCGGGCCTTTTCGATAGTCCTCTTTCATGGCACTTAGATTTTCTTGAGGACGGTGAATCACCCACATCTAGTGATGATGATGAAGAATGAGCAAATGACATCTTCAAAAGATAATAGAAGTGACGAAGAGACAAAGAGTACTAGTGAACTACTTGCCAGTAACAAATGACAATAAGAATCAATGTTCAGCTAGCTTGTAGTTGTGTGCTCTAGATCGAAGGTTGATCCTTTGATCCACTTGTCAGGCATTGTCATGATCAATGGTCGGAAACAAAGAAGGGAAGGGACTATATAGAGGGATAGATATATAGAAATGCCATCTCTTATAGATATATAGAAACTTATAGATATAATTGTTTATTATTGTCATTTGACATATATACATGTGAAATATCCAAGCCATTTTAATATAATAATATACTCAATACGCAATACATAAGAACAATCATAATCAACATATTGCTCAGATTTAATTGCTTGTTATTGCTCTTAGATGTAGAGTTGCTCAAATTGTAAACTTGGCCTTCTCAATACTTTGTCTCTACATCTTCAAAAGCAAATCAAACAATCTTAATTGAGCTCTAATCAATATTATTCTTGATTGCCAATTATTTGCAATCACGAAAGAATACAACTACAAATATAATTTGGCTAACAATAATTTCATCTAAATATGTATAATAGTACAATCATCTAGATATCTATAATGCTTGATGAAACAGAAAGGATCAAGAATTCAATTAACTAGTGACTAAGCTCTTTTCAATTATTTGACAGAGTAGAAATTAGGTGCTGAACATGTATAGAGTTAACAAAAAATAGATGAAACTCTACAAGCCGAAAATAGTCAGTCAAACCTAGACAACAACAGCTAGTATCCAATAGAGCTTAAGTCTAAAATTGTTTTATTGATTGCTTTAAGTATTTGACAATAACATCATCATCGAGCAAATCATTCATAGCCACTGTCATTCAATTCCAGTTTGGAACACAATATTTGAGAAGCCTAGGAAGAGAAAAAAATTAAGAACTAGATGTCGAGGGAGGTGGCGTGCTTGAGAGAGGAGGGCACCAAGTGCGGGGGAGGAGGGCCACTGGAGTCAAAGGAGGCAGCGACAGGCTCGGGGGAGGCAGCTCGGGCTCAGGGGAGGCAGCGTGCTTGGGGGAGGAGGGCCGCCAGAGTCAGGGGATGTCAGACCCCAGGTTAGCAAACTCAAATTCTCTATGATTCTACTGCACTATTCCCTGTATTAGTAGATAATGTTCACAGATACATTATTGTATATGACAAATATATTATGCGGAAGCTTAATTAATACAGTAATAACTTACACATGGGCTGATTTGGCCAAAAACAAAGAATGCAGTAGCGAAAACTTCACACAGGTAGTACCCTCAGGATTTGCCCACTGGCAGCCAACTAGGGTTCACGACCTAGTTCTTGGCCTTGTCGACTTCCAGCTCTGTTGATGCCCTTTACAGCATCGTAGGGCTTGAGCTTCTATTCCTGGCTAACTGAATGATGGTAATTAAGCAAGAGTGAGTACAGCTGTACTCAGTAAGCCACCATATAGGATGTAATAATAATACATGCAAGGCTTGTGAAAGGAAGGTTTGAGGTTCTTTTAGTTGCTAAAGCATTGTTTCAAAAGTACAATAAAAAGGAAAACTACTGAGACTTAGTAGTTTTAACTAAATCAAATTTTTTAAAGTTGATATGAGAATGCAATATTAATTGTAGCAAAGGTTACATCCACCTTTTAGAGTGTATGGTTACCTCCACCAATGCTAGTTTTTATCACCACTAGAGTACATCCCTCCAGGAAAAATTAAAGTCATAGTATTTCCCTCTGATAGATTTTTATCTCACACACAAAGGTTTTTGAAATATAACTAACTCGAGGAAGTTTCTATGTCCACCCTTGATCGTGGGCATGGCTATTCAAACAGTTTATATTTTTTAGAGATTGTACATCTTTACCCACAAAAGATAACCCAATTGCTATATTCCACATATTTCCTTTGACATGCAAATCAAGATGATTACCACATGGTCTTTATAATGCATCTAGCGAAGGACTGCACCAGCTAAGGTTTCATCTAGGGGAAGGCTATATTCACCCAACTTAAACCCCCTCTTACGCCACACGACGGCTTAAATTAGCAACACGACCTGTGTCCATGATGGCTTAAACCAGCACCACGACCTGTGGGTCACTCTAATGGTGCTTTACTCTATTGGAGATGCAAATTAATTAGCCATGCCTATATTTTACCAACTTGTCGTTGTACTATTTTACACGAAGAGGTCATCACAAGATTAAGTCTTTAATTTGTCTGGACGATGCATACCACAAATCACAAATTCTTGTGTTACATCCATTACCATCCGCTAGACAGGTAAAGTAAATTTTTAGGGGATTTGAGAAGCATAAACCAAGTTGTTGCAAATTATCAGTCACTTACATCTGATGACTGTCCCAAAAAATTCATATTTGAAGAGTAATGAGCAGGGCAATTTAATACCTTGGACTTAACCAGACTAGTGTGGCATTAAATATGACTTATACCTAGTAAAGTTATTATTAACATCTTGGGTGACAAGGATCAGTTATTTCAAGTGTCAAGGAATGGCATAACAATAATAGTACTATAACATCAAGTAGGCATGTAGCTACCTTAAGTTTTGACATACATTTGCATAATAAATTAAGTATGCAGCTTGATAATTTAAAGAAACATAATTTTCATAAAGTGTAGGTGTTAGTGATATGCCCTAGAGGCAACATGGAGATGTTGTACATATCACATACTATGTTTATGATACATTACTTTGTTCCTTGGAATAGACATCATCATTATTGATCAATGAGTATGTGACTTATTCATGAGACTCTTAAATACTAAAATGTTGCTATTTCTAAATGATCCCTGATCGTATATCATATGAGGAACAAATATGATTCAAAGACAAAGATCAGCATATGTATTGATTGATGATCATGTCTCATGGATCATGGTATGGTGATACCAAATCAATAATATGGACATGTGTTAGTGAACATATGTTGGATAGACCTGCCATGAGACACTACAGAGATTCCATGTGTCATCAGTTGGTCTCGAGTAGTGTTTATGTAGAATCCTTAGACTTGAGATCATCATGGTTCCTAACATGAGTAGTAGCTTATTTTGGGACTACTAAACACAACTCCGTAACTGGGTAGTCATAAAAGTAGTCTTCGGATTTGCCATGAAACATGTAGTGGGATGTGAATGATCAAGATAGAATTTGCCCCTCCTTATGGGAGAGATATCTCTGGGCCCCTCGATGTAATGGATTATGAAAGTGCATGGCCATGCCAAGGTGATTAAGGAGTCAATCACAAGTTTATAATCTATCACGGAATCGAGAGAGTGATTGAGCTATTAAGAGGATGACACATGTCTCGCCTTGAGCTCAATCTATATCGTGAGGCAAAGGGATTCGTACATGAGAGAACATTACAGGTTCAACCGATATGATCTTTACATATACTTTGGGGTTAATATGTCTTACTAGAGGCCGCTATTAACAGGGTGACCGGAAAGGCGTTTCCGGGTCACGACCAAGTATACGTGAACCTACAGGGTCGCACGCTTAACGGGTTGGAACACTGATTCGAATATGATTCGGATATGGGCTCAATTCGGATAAATATCCGAATAGACTCCTATTGGGCCTCGGTCCACGAGGCCCACGTGAGGAGGTCTATATATATGGAGGCGAGGGGCGGAGGGGATTCGTCCCTGTTAACATCTAGCAAAACCCTAGCCGCCACCTCCCGAGCCAAACCCTAGCTGCTCACGAGTGCTAGTACACTCGTGATCAGCGTTCCAGCCCCGGACGTGTGGATACCGGTGGAGGCGCTGCTCGTTGCAGTGCTGATCGGCGTGCGTGGAGGAGACGATCTGTTCGGGACGATCGGCTACTTCCACTACTACCTCGACGCGCGTGATTGGATCGGTTTCCAATTCTTCTTCCGCTGCGCTGCGCGTCTAAGTGGTAACGATCCATGATCCTTCCTTAGCATGATGTTCTTGGGTGCGCGGTAGAAAAGTTTTGTTTTCTGCTTCCGTAGCCTACGCGTATTCCTTTAGTAGGATCAATATGATCAAAATGATGATTTGCCTTGCTTGTTTTATCACGGTGTTGATTTCACTCAAAGCCTATTCAATCTGTCAGTAGTATTGAATCTTTCTTCTTCATCTTGAATTTTGATCCTAGTTGAATTTGTTGCTATGTTGAGTCTTCATATTGTAATACACGGCAAAAGAACAAAAAACCAAATAAATCCAAATAACTTTAAAAGTCTGAGTAGATTTTATTGGGCTTAGTTATATTTTGTTATGCTTGACGATGGAGAGAAGTTTTTAGAGAGTCTGCAGGATAGAGACAAGGTAGAGTACTTTGCCGGGAAGGGCTTATGAAGGATTGAAGTTAGAGGGATATTTTATGGGAATATTCAGCTTTAGATATGGCTTGGACATAGCTGAAGATGATATACGGACTTTTGATCTTTTAATTAATAGTTTCTTTATTTAATTTATATTTATTAAGTAAGTTCCATGAGTCGGGTAGGACCTATGGACAGATAGGAGAGATTATTTGGAATATTTTAATTGATTGAAATTGACTAGATAGTTCTAGATGTAGCATTATTTGAGATTTGCAGCTGCCAGATAGTTAGATTATTAGTTCAAGATCTTAACTAAGGTATGGGGTTGATTACTTAATCAGTTACCTTTAGGAGTAAAGTTTATTATTATAGTGATTGGCAAATTTAATAGAGTAACCAATGCTTACACCTTGCATTGTTAATTGCTTTCAAAAATTATCTGTGAATTCGAATCCAAAGATGATAGTTGGATGGTTCCCAAATATGCAAGATTGTATTTTCGTAGCATTCTTTAAGTAAGGATTTTAATGGCACATGCCACATTATTTTATGTATCTTTTTGTAATATTTGCCTTTAGGGTAAATATTAGTGGTTTACAATATTCTTGAGAACTGTTTGATTAGTGATAGGATTTGAGATAAGGATTAATGATGTCCCTAGAAGGTTTTAAATATTGATAAGGTGATCTTTGATTTAAAGCTTGGTATTTTACAAATAAATATAGGAGACTTTACCAATAATTATTTGAAGTGTCAATTAGAAGGGAGGTATCATGACTTTAGAGATGGGCAAATCATGATTATTATTTTGTGTGGCAAAATCTTGTCATTCTAATTATCTTTAATCACAATGAACCTTTAGATTTGGGGATAGAGATATGATATCTATTATTTCAACAATCTAATAGGATGTTTTAATTAGTTATTTAAGTTATTTAAGTTACACTAAATTCAATTGAGCTTCAAAACTCATGGCTTTGGTTACATTGGACAGATCTTGAATTTAGATAAATTTAGAAATTTGTTTCATCAAATTCGGAGCTAAGATGAATAGTTATGCTTGGATTAATCTAGAAATCATAAAGGGAGAGAGAGACCTCTCACTAACAAGTGGGCCTACAGTGGTTGCGTTCAGACTGGTCAGAATGACTGGGACGTTTGGACCATCCAATCCACTAAGGGGGCGTTCGGGCCATCCGATCGTCTGAGGAGAACATTCGGACTGTCCGAACGGTCAGGATGCACAGACCGTTCGATTGGCTGAAGGAACGTTCGAACCGTTCGATCGACTGAGGGAACGTTCAGACCGTTCGATCGTCCATGGGAATGTTTGGACCATTTGAACAGTTGAATGTGCAAGTCGTGTGATCAACGAAGGATTGTTTAGATCGTCTAATCGTTCATGGGAATGTTCGGACCATCCGAACGGCAACCTTTGTCAACACAGGGCTTCTGCCCATTTTTAGCCAGTAATGGAAGGGCTCAACGCTGGTGGTAGAGGCGGTAGCCAGACATTAGCATTTGTAAAATGGATTGCTTATGTTCCTGCGCACCTGTAGCCGAAGCCTCGCTGGCCAATTTGGCCGAGGCGGCGGCGACTGTTGGCAGCGAAATAGGGGAGATAGTGTTGAGACTAACTATAGTATCCAAGCATAATTCACTGATAGGGGAGCATCTACGAGGCGACACGGCCTCAACTGAATGCTTAGATGAACTCAAGGATGCTGAGAGTTGCCTAATGGCGTGAGATGGCTGCAGGCAGTGGAGGTGCACGGTGGAGGCTATGACTTAGTGGAAATGGCCCATGGTGGCTGCGGCTGACGGATTGCCAACCGACTGGAGTTGGGGAAGATGAGCTTCTCCGGTGAGCGCAGGGTGAGCTCGGGCAAGCTCAGCTTGAGGGAGGAGAAAGGGGCAATGGGATATCAACTTTTTATAGCTTGGAGTGGGTAGGTGGTTGTAGGTGCATTGAAGGTGAGCATCAAAGGTGGATAGTGGTGTTGGCGTGCCCTGCAGCTCGGGCAACCGTAGGTCGGTGCAGGGGCATAGGCGGAGAGGTGCCGAGGAGTAACACCATGTAGGGCATCACTGAGGAGTAATGATGAGTGACAGTAGGGCTAGTGGAGGGAAGGGGCGCAGCAAGGCGACATTGACGCAGCGAGGCATCAATGTGGCCGAGCGATGTGGCAGCTAGGTGCAATCTCACGGGGTGACGCCATGAGGTGGAGCTAGGTGGAGGGGTGATGCGGGCTCAGCGTAGGTGGAGCCAATGCGGGGGTGGCATGAATGCACACGGTAGGGCTAGCAGAGGGAAGAATCTAGGGGAGGGCTTGGACACGATGGAGAATCTAGTGCCAGGAAAGGCGAGGGGCTAGCACAACGGCTGATGTGGGGAGGTGCGCATGGGGCTGGCTTAAGGCCAAAGGAGGAAGTGAGGTCAGCCGGGCTAGGCGGCAGTAGAAACAGAGGAGGAAGAAGGAATAAAAGGAGAGGGGGAGAGAGAGGCTGGGAGAAGGAAAATGGAAATGGGTTGAGGACCCAAATATTTTTGAAGAATTCCCAGTTCTAAATTTTAGATTTGTAATTAAGTTTTGATTTTAAAATCTTGATTCAAATTTGGGATTGAAAATTTGAATTTTAAGGTTTTGTCGAATTCCCAAAAAAACTTTTGAAATCTCAGAATTTGAATTTTCGCATACAAAAATTTGATGGCAAAGATTTTAATATTAGCTTTTGGTTTCAAGTTCTATTCTCAGTTTTGAAATTCCAAATTCCCGCTTTGAAATTAAAGTTTTGGTCTTAGCAAAAGGGATTTAGAGTTTCTTTGATTTGAGTTTTATTAATTAAATTGATTAGTGAAAATCCAATTCAAGAATTTTGAATAAATACCAAAAAAATTAAATAGGACTGGAAATCAATAAAAAGATTTAAATTTTTCTGAAAATTTCAAAGGCTGCAAATTGGGATGTTACAAATCCTACCCTCCTTAAAAGGAATCTTGTCCCCGAGATTCGGGTAGAGTAGAAAGAAGGCGGGGACAAGCTAGCTAGCAATGGGTGATAAAGTTTCACTTGACAGATTGTCCTTTCCAGGGATCCGTCGGGAGAGGAAATCTACACAAAAGTGGGTTAACACTTGGAGAGGAGGGGCACAAAGGGAAAACCTTATTCTTCTAGATAGTTTGTGTAACATCCCAAAAATTTAATTTCTTTGTTAAAGTATTTTCCAGAATTTATTGGATTTTTCTGGATTTTTATTCCAAGCTTGAATTGAGAAAATTAAAATTTCTATTTTATAAAAGTCAAAATAAATACATGTCATTTTATAAAGGTCAAAATAAATGCATTTCATTTTCCTAATTTCAAATCTGCCGTTATAATAGACTTTTCAGGAATTTATGAAGATTTAAAACCCTTCCTTTAAAGTCAATTTGTGTTTTTGTAAAATCCAAGTATCAAAATGGGTTGGAAATATTTTTTATTAAGTCTAGAATAGTTTCAGATGATTCTCTGAAATTTTCTGGAATTTTTAAAATTTATTTGGTATTTTTCTGAGCTATCTAAAGCTTTTTATCATTTCTGGAAAATCAAAAGGAAAATTAAATCCCAAAAACCCTCTCAGGCTGCTAGCTGTCGCCCATCGGGCCGAACCCCACCGCCGTATCTAACTCCAGCCGTCCGATCTCTTTTAAACTCCTCCCCCGCCTTGCCTTCCTCCCTGGCCAACGTGTGTCGCGCATCCAACCACCGCACTTCCCCGCCGATCAAATCGCGTCCGCCCGTGCCAACTTACCACTTCACCGCTCCTTTCTTCCCTCCGATCGATGCGTGGCCTAGTCCACACCGTTCCTCGTTGCCGATTTGAATCTCAGTTGTCCTGTGTCAATTAAAGCGCTCGATCGGCTCGGGTTCAACCACTGTTGTCGGATCGGATCCAGACCATCCCCATTCACTTACCCCTTCGCTCAACACCCTACGACCCCGATCTTCCCTCCTTGCCACCCGTCGCAAATCCGACCGTTGCCTCTCTCCTTTCCTTTTGTTCTCTCTCGCTAACCTGTGGGCCCCACCTGTCATATCCATCTCCCCCGCGGCTTTCCTTTCTTCCCCGCGCGATTGCTGCCCCGCTGCCGCCATTGATGTCGAAACTGAAGCTTTAATTGCTTCAGTTTCCTTCCCGAATTCCCTCCCCGCACTAACGCATATTCCAATTCCCATCCTCCGCACCCGTGGCAAGCATAATTAACCTTAATTATCACCCCTACGCCGTCGCATTGAACCTCCGCACCCGTTGCTCTCCGACGAGATCGTGCGCGGTCGTTACCTCCCCTCCCCGCCTATAAAAAGCACACCCCGAGGACCCTCTACCCACACCGCCTCTCCCTCGCCTCTCAATCCAAGCTCCGGAGCCCGCAACGCTTCCCTGTGCTCGTTTCCCTCTCCACGGCTTCGTTGACTCTGGCGAGCAATTCCCGCCGCCCCGAGCCTTCCCGTGTCACACCGTCGCCACTCCGAGCTTCAATGGAGCCATGCGCACATCCTCCGCCCCTTCCCCGAGCCTCGTCGACGCCGGAGCTATTCCACCGCCGAGGACCCTCCTCCGACCGCTGCCCCTTTCCGCCGATCATCCACTCCGGCCATCCTTGAGCTTCGCGGAAGGTACCTGTGCTCTCCCCTCACTCCCCTCGTCATTTTCCGCACCTCGGCCGGCGCCGCCGCCCCCTGGTTCGCCGGCGACCATTGGTCCCCGAGCGCCGCCGCCACCGGCCATGCCACGTCAGCAGGCAGGGCTGACGTGGTAGCCGATGTAGCCACCCGTTGGACGCCACGTGATGAGGCGACGGGGTCCCGATCTTCCGATAGGATGATAACTTCGATTTGGAGGAGAACGACTTTGACGATGCGGCTACTAACCGGTCACGACCAAAACGCCAATCAATCGCTAAACCACACTTCGAGTAGTTATCAACTGTGCCAAGAACGCGGTTGACCTAACCACGAAGGTCTATTCCTGCATGCAACCGAAGAACACGCAAGAACAAGATAAAAAGCAATCTCAAATTGCAAATAGGATTGAAATACTTGAATTTGGTGAGATTCCGAATAAGGATCTTAACAGGTGGTCGTCCGACACAACTAAAGATACAAGTTGCAACACAGGCAAACTAAACATGGACCTCAAACGGACTCCGTATGTGAAAGTTATGCTTGTTTGAAGTTGGCCTTGTCAGGCTGAATCCGAATTGATCTGGAGGCCAAATTGGATTCCAAAAAGTGTCCCACTTGAACTCTTGCTTGACTTGGTCCAAAAGTGACGTGGTGGCCATAAGGAAGAGTTGGGGGAGACGTCGACATGGTCTTGACATGTTGGTTGGCTTCCCTTTTGGTAGATCCCAACTACGAGCTCGTATGGTTGTAACTATCGGGTCCATGTCCTCATCATCCTCCCCTTCTTGAAAACAAAGCCGTCCTCGGCTTTTTATACGCTGAAAATAAGGTAGCAAAGGAGCCAAGGTGTATGCATGGTATATGTATATGTCATCAATTTTAACAATCCTTCGTTGTTGCATAATTAATGTTATAAAACAGTAGCGATTATAAAAGCTCATTGTATTCGTAACCCGGGAGTTAATGAACAAACCAAAATTTCTCACACAGTAATTATTGCAACTTGTTTTGCAAATGTAAGTGATGCATTTATGCAATTCAAATTTCTGTGGTTGTAAACTTGTATCGGTAGCAAATATGGGCAAAGCTACAACTTTTGGAATCAAACAAAGTTTATCCAAGTAATCAGATTTTAATCAAGCAATAGTACATTCATCTAGCAAGGTTGAAAAGATTTGTAAGTTTTTCCATCCATCAACTTCATTATTCAGATTGTCAATAAAAGATGAACACAGAAGATTTGAATTATCACTAATTTTTATTTTTCTCTCATAATGAACAAGATTTAGCACACCAGAATTGTTATTCAAAATAACAAGCTTCAATTCATCCATGTGATCACAAGTTATGCATATTCGATATACATGAAATTGATTGTCTACACCATAATCTCCAATCAAATTAAACTTATATGTGTAGGCATGAGTAATGCTAATGATTGTAAACATGAAATTTCAGCAAGATTGTTAATCACACTAGATAGCTCTCTAGGATTATCGAACATGACATAGTATAAAGAATCTTTCGGAGATATTCTAGTAAGAATTTCCTTATAGTAATCAATTCCACATTATGTAAATTAAGCAAAGAAATTTCAGAACATGGAATTTTCAATTGAACACATGAATTATCACAATTACACACCTTTTCATAGTTAAATTCAGCACCATAGTTATTACCTTCGTCAATCTCCTCAGTTGATGTAGGTGTTGTGGGTATCAAATCTTTATGATGAAGCAAGGAGACAGCAAGTACTTCATCTTCAACTGTGATTATCTCCTCATCTTTTGCTTTTAATAGCACCCGTTGTGGAACATTCAACTCCTGTTCTTCAATGTCAACTCTCTTCTCTTCAATATGGTTCACAACTTCCTGCAAGTTGTTAGTTACAGAAAAAGGAACAAACAAGGGTTTGTTCTCATGTTTCTTGTCATTAGGCATTCTCAATTTCTCCTCAATCTGACTTTCAACGTTACAAGCAAGTATAAACAAATGAGTGAGAGAATTATATTTTTTGTGAATAAGAATGTTCTGAATTTCTTTATTAAGCCCACTTAAGAATCTATTCTCTGTAGCTTCAGCATGTTCCATTAAACCACAACGCAACAAACGAGTCTTTAATTCGTGATAGTATTCCCTTACAGTTCTACTTTGTTGCTTTAAACATTGCAATCTAGCTAGCAAATAATCAGCATGATATTTAGGGACAAAATTATCTCGCAGAAGTCTTTTCATTGCATTCCAAGTCCATGGTACTTTCCTATGTCTACCAAGAGAATTCCACCAAAGTATTGCATCTTCAATAAAAACACTAGTGACAGCTCTAATCTTTTGCCTATCAGACCAATCATAATATTCAAATTCTTTGTCTAATGCTATCTCCTAGTCAATATAGGCATCAGGATCAAATTTACCAGCAAATGATGAAAAAACATACTTGACATTGGTTGATGCATCATCATCGTGTACCTCTCTTCGTAACCTACACATACCTCGTTGATGTGAGAGTCGACGCCGATCGGAGTAATCAACTTTAGTGTGGCTGATGTCATTGTTCTCTCCGATATCATCATTCTCATTCGACGAAGAGTTTGTAGAAAATAGTGCACGTCGAGTAGTTGGAGGTGAACATTTATCCTGAATCTCAACTCTATTGTTGATGGTGGAGAGCGTCTTATTATGCCGATCCAACAAGTTGTTGGTCTCACAAAAATTTCCATTATGTGATCTTGAACCTGTCATGGTTAGTAGAAAACAAGAAAATACACGATAATTATGTAAGCCCCTATAATCTACTAGCAGTTGGAGCTTGACAAGTCACATATCTCTGAAACTCTTACCAAGCTCTTACAAGTTCTTACCAATGCAAAACAGGTGGTGTAACCGGTGGCTGGTTCGTGATAACTTGACTCAAGTGATGTGTATAGCGATTGCAAGGGCCGGTTCGACGTGATCTATTTGGTTAGTAAAAGGTGTAGCTTGGAAGGCAAGATATGTAGCAATGGAGAACAATCAGTTAATTTCAGAAATTGCATAGAATTGAATTATAGTTCGTATCTAGCACTTAGCCTATGTTGCCAATCAAACAAGGATAGGAGAAGGCCAAAACAAGTGTGTAGCAATGTATAGGAGTAATGAACACAAGATAATTTAATAGAATGCAATGTGGAATTGAAAAGCACAAGGAATGATCCAAATCTGAAAATGGCAGATTTCTGTCCACTAGACAAGATGTCGGTATTTTGGCCGTAACTTTCTGTCAGTTGCCTCTTTTTTATGATTCTTTTTTTTCTTTTTTCCTGATGGTTTTTCTACAACTTTTCTTTTGGGGCCATGTTCTATAAACTGACAGATAAAATCGCACAAAAATCACAAGTGCAGACTGTTACAGATTCAATCCCAAAATTTGGGTCAACTTGCACCACAGATATCTTTTAACTGCCTTGATGGAATGAAGCAAAATTTTAGGGACAGTTAGATACGGAAGTTATGGATCTAATGGAGGTGGTTTCACTTGAAAAAGATATCGGAAAAAAAAGTTATGGCATTTTTGGTGGCGGCTGCACAAGAGGGAGTCTTCTGACCGAAAATAGAAATTAGGGTTTGATGAGTTCTTGATGGTTGTGGGCGTGGGGATTTTTTTTCGAGTTTTATGGGACCAAGACAAAGCTAAAACGGACACAAACTCAATTTAGCAAACCGAAACTAACAAATTGAAATGCACAACGGGGTTTGGACAGCGGAAATACACTCTTTTTGCAGGACAATTTTTCTGGACTATAGGACATAAAAAAATCAATCTACTAACTAGGGATACAAGAAATCCTACCAGTCAACTGAAGCTCTGATACCACTTAATGAGGCGATGGGGTCCCGATCTTCCGATAGGATGATAACTTCGATTTGGAGGAGAACGACTTTGACGATGCGGCTACTAATCGGTCACGACCAGAACGCCAAGCAATCACTAAACTACACTCCGAGTCGTTATCAACCGTGCCAAGAACGCGGTTGACCTGACCACGAAGGTCTATTCCTGTATGCAACCAAAGAACACGCAAGAACAAGATAAAAAGCAATCTCAAATTGCAAATAGGATTGAAATACTTGAATTTGGTGGGATTTCGAATAAGGATCTTAACAAGTGATCATCTGACACAACTGAAGATACAAATTGCAACACAGGCAAACTAAACATAAACGAAAATCTAAGAAAACTAAAGGGATGCGGCCTCCTTAAATAGGGGTGTGGAAGCCACACAAAACAAAGAAAACAAGGGGTGGTATAATTTTACTGTTCATGTGAACAGTAGCACACCCATAAATTGTGGGGGTAACACCCTCCTCTTTGGCCCATGCATTACAAGGCCCGATTTGACCCAAACAGGTGGTGTAGTAACTTTTTTGATGATTGCGGGCGCTATAGAAGGAATTTGTAGGCAAATTCAGATCCGTTGGAAAGAGGACGAGAAACGCTTTCCATCAAGTACTCATGGACCTCAAACGGACTCCGTATGTGAAAGTTATGCTTGTTTGAAGTTGGCTTTATCAGGCTGAATCTGAACTGATCTGAAGGCCGAATTGGATTCCAAAAAGTGTTCCACTTGAACTCTTGCTTGACTTGGTCCAAAAGTGACGTGGTGGCCATAAGGAAGAGTTGGGGGAGACGTCGACATGGTCTTGACATGTTGGTTGGCTTCCATTTTGGTAGATCCCAACTACGAGCTCGTATGGTTGTAACCATCGGGTCCATATCCTCATCACCACGTTCGCGCCAGGCCTGCCACGCCAGTGCCACCTCACTCCCCGCACGCCCATGTGCCACCTCAGCCTCGCCCGGCCCATGGACCAGATCCACCGTAGATCGGCCCTACCTGTCAGCCTCTGTTTAATTTTTAATTCTCAGGGCTGACGTCATGCTGACACAATAAACCCAATTTCCCGTATAAAAATAATTCAGCCAAAAATGTAATTCAGAGCTGACATCATAATTCAGGTTTTCCTTTAGGAAAATAATTCTTGCTGTCGTCATAAATGTTTTTTGGTTTAAAAATAATTCCAGAAATTATGTATTTTCTTTTTAATTGTATTAAAACTTTGGAAGGCTATAACTTCCTCATTTTAACTCCAAATTGACACGTTCAAATTTCTAAATTTTTCTAAAATCATGAACTTTCCATTTCTGTCCTCCTTTAGAATTTTTGAATTTTTTTGAATTTCTTTTAAATTGGCTCTTTACGTTAGATTTTGACGATTCGGGAGAATTCGACTTTGACGATTCGCAGCAGTCTTCGAGCAAGGCAAGTTACACCTTTGACCATGTTGACCCTATTATTTCAAATTTAATTATATTGTTTTACTGTATATGCATACGTACTTTTATTCAAATATAATTTAAATTCAGTTTAAACTTTAGTTATGCCCTTGATCTTTTGATTATAGCCAATTTGAATCTCAAACTCATACACCTTGTTACCCTAACTGAAAACTAGTTAGTACCTTAGTATTAACTAGAAAATTTATAGAATTGCTTAGCCTGGCTTAGTATAATTTTAGGTGGGATCAACTATTTCACATGAAATGACAGTTCCTCTGAAACCTTGACTTCGGTGAGTCAAGGATGGTTTATGAAAATTATTTAAAAATGGAAATGGAAACTTATGATTTGGACTTAGGCTATTGGTTAGGTGGTGGGGTGCCGGCATGGCTCGTGTTTGGTGACACCTGATTGATTGTTGTGCATGTGGGTATGTGGATTGAGCCTGAGTCAATTAAGGACCGTTTCTGTGATTCATTTTACAAAGTCATTTCATACTACCACAAGTCTGGTATGGGACGGACCTGGCTAAGTAAATTATGAAATTCCAAATATAGTTTCGCTATAGGCTAAAGGTGAGCGTGGCGTAGGCCACGAGAAGTCTCACATGGCACCAGAGGGGGCTCCAACTCGTGGATTCGAGTTGTGGTGAAACCTTAGTGACGGCGTTACTATTTTAGCTATGGATCTTTGGAAAAGCCTTGTCGTGGAATCCCCGCCGCACACCTAAGGCAGTGTGTTGATCGCGTGGCTCAAGTAGGAGGACACATCTTGTGGGTAAAGTTGTACACCTCTGCAGAGTGATAATCTATCTTGGATAATCGTGTCCACGGTCATGGACATGCTGAGTAGAGTCTTCACAGATTAGACTTGCTTTTATAAAAACTTGGTTTTGGGAAACAGCAGAATTTTAAAATGGTTCGGGTGGGATGCCCGTGGTTAGGTTAGCGTAGGTCGGAGCCTACACTAACGATAATACTTTGTTAAAGTAATGTTTCTTATGATGTATTAAAATTCAGCTTTTCATACTTACATTATTGTGTTTAAATTCAAGTATTGCTCTTCCACAAATTACCTCAATTAAGCCTTCCTTTGAGATCCTTTATGCATGCATTTACTCTGTTATATTCCCCGTGTAACTTGTGGAGTACTTTAAAATGCTCACCTTGCTTAAATCCGTTGCCAGACTGTGACGGCGACTTCGACGGTGAGGACTACTTCAGCGAATAGGACGCGTCTTACAGTCATTCGCTTGTGGGAGGATGGATGGGCTGAACTGCTACCTTTACATTTCCGTTGTTTTTATTTCTTTTGTTGGCTTGGTTCCCCTATATTGTAAGACTTGGCCTTAAGGCCTGTATCTTTACCTAATAAAAGTTGTGGTGATTTTGCATGACATACATCACTGTTTACCCTGTGTGCACTAGCTTTTCCTGGGATAGTGCGATTTACACAGAGAGACTTGGAGTGTTGTTCCAGGTCCCGACAGTTTGTAGTTGTCTTCGATTCATCATGGGTCACTTGTTCTTCCAGGCGCTTATTGCTCTCCAACACTGGTTAAAGACTTCCCTTTATGCTGGAGTGGTAGTGGTGGCACATTGCCATGGTGTTTTGATGCTTCCCATTTATTCTGGCTACCCCCCTTAAAAAGACAGGTGGCTGATACTAGTTGCTCTTGTCAGCTTTAGCCATGACGAGTCTAATGGCGGCTCGGAGGCTCATCCGTTGTATCTCGGCTACTTTGGTCAATAACAGGTTCATGGAACAAACCTTAGGGCAATGGTCTTGCCCTTCACAGAGAAAGCAGGTGACTCTACTCATTTGGTATTTTTCAGGTTGGTGATCTCCCTCATAGTTGGGGCAACATGCGATGCATTGATCTGCTTGATGTCCTTTTTCTCCATAACGTCTACATGCCACCATGTTCTTGAGGCAATCTTCTGGTAGATGGTGTATCTTGCAGTGGGGACAGTAGGGGAATGGGCATTCATAGCAATAATGTCCTTTTTGCCAACAGGTGAAACATAATCCTCTTTTAACTTGTTGTAGTGGAGGGTACGATTGGATGTCATGTCCTGTCTTGCCATATTCGACACAAGCAGTATTTGGCAGAGCTGCTGGACCTAGTAGTTGAGCCTTGGCAGGTACAGTTTGTTCCTTGATGGGGTGCCTAAAGCTGATAAGTTCTTCGGTGCCAAGGTAGAGGTTGGTGGCGATGGCTCCCATTGCTGGTTTGCTTATCTTCTTTTGAGACATCTGCTTGCATAGTGTCCTATGATGCCAAAGTGAAAACATTTGACATTCCTACCATGCTCTCTTAGGGGGGACATCTTCGCAACGAAAGCAAATGATATCCTTTTGAGGTTCACTGGGTGTTGTGTTGGTATTATTCCAAATGTTATGTCTTCCTTTTGACATTCCTTGCGGAGTGGGATTGGGTGGCAACTTGTATAGATGGTTACGCTTATGACTAGTGTCAACTATTAGCCTCTTTCTCTTTCTTTGGCCAGTGGTAGTTGTGTTGTTTTTGGCCATTGTGTCAGCTTGCTAGTGACTTAATTGGCAGGTCTACTGCAGGTGAGGCAAGGACTCGAATCCTGTTCCTTGTGAGGGAGGCCTCTGTAACACCCTAGGACCCACATTACCCTGGGATGCTACCAACCACTCCACAACTAGCCAATTTATAATGTAAAATAAACTGACAACAACTTCTAAAATATGATAAGCTAAGCGAAAGCATATTACAACAAAAGGTAATAGAACGCTATTAATTAAAGAACAACCGCTAACAAATTTAACCAATTTCAGCGAACTATAGTCTAGCAATAATAAATAAAAATGAACAACAATGAGGCATAATGATGAATAACTAGAGACTCCACATATTTATTACAGCATAAATTATGATATGGTGTCTATAGTGTTGTGCCGCTCTACCCTTCTCATGCATGCTCAAGGATCACCTGAAAGGGGGGGAACAAGAGTGATATAAAATTCTCAGCAAGTAAATTGTTTAACAAGCTAATTAAACTATAATAGTTTAGTCATCAACATATATTCCCCACAAATGTCCACATTTATATCATCAACCCCAAATCACCACCAACAACGGTAAAATATTAGCAAATAAATCTTGATTGACTACTTCATATACTCAACCACCACCACTACCAATGACAGTAAAGCATTAATATGTTTTACCTCACTATCTTTATTATCTCTCACATCCATAACTGCTATCAACAGTTACCACAAGAGAAAAGAATCTCATACCATAATCACAACCCCTACCATACCACAAGGGGTGAACCCTATTCCATGACCACAGCCATATTCCTCCTACCACAAGTGACTCTCATAAGCCAATTTCACATAAAAAAACTACGAAGCTGCATAAGTATGCAAATAATTCATCTACAACACATTGCATAAGTATGTAATGATCCATCCACAATAAAAATGCATATGAATTCATATGATCTACTGCACCCTTACCCAATAAGGTAAGAGTGTGCATCGTACTATGGTAATGTACGATGTAGTACCGATATGATCGCGGCTATAAGCGGCGACATCCATAATGCAAATACCATGACATGTTATGAATGATATGATAATCATAATCCACAAAAGTTTAACCTCAAAGAACAACATCTTATTCAAAGAATCAACTTTCCAAGTAGACAATTGGAGAGAAAGCACCACATAGCCAAGAGTGAAAATCACTCGACAAACCAAAACAATCATTTTCTTTTCCCAACCGGAAAAGACTACGCCTGAACATAAAATAACTCAATTTGCATATGACCTCTGCCATAATCACACAGCTTAAACAAGAATCAAGAGAGCATTTCACTACTCGAGAAGATAATAATTTTCCAATCCATTTCTTTAATAATTTAACTTACTTGAACCAAAGATTTTCAAATCATCGTCCAACACACCAACTCATTTATCTTAAGTTGGCAACCTCAACAATGTGCTCAAACTGAGTACATTGTCTACACCCTTGTAGAGAGACTCTACTGTCCCCACAAAACATACTCTAGCCAAGACCTCGACCAATGGAATTACTTTGACAGATAACTCCTAAAGCACCTCAATCCCTTAAGGATAACAACTTCAATAATTCACTTCACACCCACACATACTCATTTACTGCACTCAAGGATGCTATCCACGATCCTTACACTATTAGAAATCTACTCTGATCCACTATTACTACATAGATACACTAGGTATCTGAGATTCTAGCATATCAAAAGGTAAAGCCCAGACTCAACTTTCAAGACTCCTACAACAAACTTCTCGTATAAGATAGAAAAATCATCAGGTGAAAACCCTACTATTCCACAATTAACATACACTCAATTCTTAACATCGACAAATTATTTGGCTCCAAGACAAACATTCTATTCAAAACAAATCCTTCGCAAGAATTATTTCACGAAAACAATATATCATCAAATGTATCTCAAACATCGCGATATTTAAGGCTTCCATAAAAACATCTACTAGACCACCACTATCCAGTTGCCATCACGCAACAAAAAGACTTCGCAACACAAAACGATTACTCTTTCTTAGAAGAAGAGGTAAGAAGAAATAAATGCCAGCACACAGAAAACCGTCATCATTCACAGTAGCCAAAAGACCAAGAGAAAAATAAATAGCAATGAGGTTAGAAAACACAAGATGAGATCATCTGTACTTCAAATACTTCTAGTACACTCTTTCTTTAACAAGAAATAATTATTTTTTTATTAATGCATCCCGTCAGTTCCAACAAAAGAGGCTTGAAGACCTCAAAACAAGGTTTAGTTAAAAACCAAAAAAAGTGTTCAACACGTCGCTTTACTCAAAGCAATCTTGGCTACCACATAAGTCATAAGGTCCAAAAAGATCCCAACCGCAAATCTCAAATCCTTTAATTTAAATAGTATCATGGAACTAACAAATTCCTTTATTTAGAACATTCAACATCATAATCACAACTACGTACTGTCAATTATATTAACAACAAGATAAAATATTTTTTTGCAAGAATCGTCATATTCTCTTATCCCTTCATATTTTTTCCAAAAGAAACACCATGAATCACTTCATCATGTCTTATTATCTAAATAAGATTCCAACTACTTAACCTAGGAAAAACCTAGAGCACAAGCCACAATATTGAAAACAAACTCTTTAATAGGGATATTAGAACATGACAACCTCACAAACATGCTAGTATAAATTACTTTTTATATTTCATACATTTAGCTCTTACTGATACTCAACTCTAATTTAGCAAAAATTAATTGCACTCTAACCATTACTGTTAATAATTGATTATTATTTTTCATCATCGTATCATTCATGATCCTATCTCTGTTTTGCAATCATAAAAACAATTATGAGCACAGATTTAATATTCCACCTTATGTTCAGAAATTAGAACGAAATAACTTTAAACTTCAATATATAAGCCTTATAAGACAAGATTCTACAATTCAATACATCAACCTTCATCTATTTCTTTATACATGTGTCAACAATTTAGCATGGAAAAAGTTACATGAATTTAGCAATTGTGCATACTCATTAAGTATGTAAAGAAAGGACATATTAATGGTTAATATTACTAATGTAATATTCCAACACCTCCTTACTTAACCATACCGAATGATCAGATCAATTACTTAAAACAAATATCCAATTTACCCCACAAATTGAAAATTTAAACAATCACAATAATCAAACTAATTCTGTTTTTTTATATTCCTTAATAACTGTATGAGTTCTAAACATGCATTGACAAATTCTTAGTGACAATTCTTCAAAAAACTACAACAGGACAATATCATATTAATCAACTACACTTCCACGTATGTTAGAAGAAATTAATTTTGCACCACGCTAATATTTCCACTTGATAATTCACAACTTATTAATTATTTATATGATTGCCACCTTCTACTTAAGCACAACAAACACCACAAAAGGGTTTTAACAATTCCTTTCAGAAAAGAGAGGAATTAAATTTCAACACTCGAAATAACCCCAAAAAATGCATAGAGCCACGACCTCACAAGTTAACAAACTTGCAACATAAAGCTTTGTTTTTTTTCAAAAATATCAAATGAATAAATGAGTCATGTTTTCTAGTAAGAAAGATGGTACAAACATCGAAATTATCCGTCTCACCAAAAACACTGCTCACGAGCAGCAAAAGCAACCCATCAATCAGAAAGAAACAATATTTGGTCTCAAGAACAATTAGAGGCCTATGGGCACCAAACAACTGCAATGAACCGCTAACCCGAGAGAAATTCATTAACCGCAATAGGCTAAGAATTGGCCAAAATCAACTCAAGGAAGATGACAACTTTTCTGAAGAAACTCACCCACAATATCTATAACTAAGTTACCCAAGGCAACTGCATCACTATCCCCATACCACAGACAGTGGAATAAACTGATAATGCCCAAGGCAACAATTACAACCTCTACCTCTTATCAATGCCTATCCTCACTCATAGTAGTCATAGAAGCAAATTATAATCATACAAGATCATCTCATAACATGAATCATCAATACAACATGTCGAAAGCATAAATGCAATGCTTGACCCATCCCATCCTACTATGCATAAGTGTGTCAATTTTAATAATTTAATTACCACGGATCTAACGCCCGCTCTGATACCAATAGTAACACCCCAGGACCCACATTACCCTGGGATGCTACCAACCACTCCACAACTAGCCAATTTATAAGGCAAAATAAACTGACAACAACTTCTAAAACATGATAAGCTAAGCGGAAGCATACTACAACAAAAGGTAATATAACACTATTAATTAAAGAACAACCGCTAACAAGTTTAACCAATTTAAGCGAACCAAAGTCTAGCAATAAAAATGAACAAGAATGAGGCACAATGATGAATAACTAGAGACTCCACGTATTTATTACAGCATAAATTATGAGATGGTGTCTGTAGTGTTATGCCGCTCTACCTTTCCCATGCATACTCAAGGATCACCTGAAAGGGGGGGAAACAAGAGTGATATAAAAATCTCAGCAAGTAAACTGTTTAACAAGCTAATTAAATTACAATAGTTTAGTCATCAACATATACTCCTCACAATGTCCACATTTATATTATCAGCCCCAAATCACCACCAACGACGGTAAAATATTAGCAAATAAATCTTGATTGACTACTTCATTTCCTCAATCATTACCACTACCAATGATAGTAAAGCATTAATATGTTTTACCTTACTATCTTTATTATTTCTCACATCCATAACTGCTATCAACAGTTACCACAAGAGAAAAGAATCTCATACCACAATCACAACCCCTACCATACCACAAGGGGTGAACTCCATTCCACGACCACATCCACATTTCTCGTACCACAAGTGACTCTCATGAGCCAATTTCACATAAAAACTATGAAGTTGCAAAAGTATGCAAATAATTCATCTACAACATATTGCATAAGTATGCAAATAATCCATCCACAGTGAAAATGCATATGAATGCATATGATGCACTGTACCCGTACCCAACAAGGTAAGAGTGTGCATTGTACTACGGCAATGTACGATGTTGTACCGGTATGGTCGCCGCTATAAGCAGCGACATCCACAATGTAAATATCATGACATGTTATGAATGATATGATAATCATAAACCACAATAATTTAACCACGAAGATCAACAACATTATCATCTTGAATACTTCCTCATAATCCACATGTGTCTCATTAAGCATAATGCCAATGTTTCATAACATCATTACCACATAACCTACATTCGGTTCACCAAGATCATAATCAATAGATCTATAGGGAACTCTACCACATAGACCACAATATATTCATCAAGAATGCTACCACCACAACCACAAATATTCACTAAGAATACTACCACCTAGACCACAATAGTTCATAAGGAATTCTACTCCAATGGAAACGCGACTTAAGAAATAAAGATGTCGCTAAACCCCAAAACCCCACAACATCTCACTCCGCTTAACAGTTATACACTTTGCCCGTTGCAGCAGTGCTGCTTAATTTTTTTATATGTTTAAAACTATTAAACCATTTATAGAGAAAGATATACTTCTGGAATATACACCTAAATACCTTCATCTTTTAAGTAGATCACTTATTTTTATTTTGTTACTAACAAGGTGTAACTTAATGCACAAAACAGAGGACGTTCTCTGTCTTGGCAATCTGGACAGCCACTTTCTAACGCACCCCAACTATAGTATAAATGTCTAAAGATTATTATTTTTATACAATAGTTAGATTGCTGAATTCTCTATATTTTTCACAATTGAGACCAAAACATAAAAATCATCTACTACTCCTAAACCACACCCGAACAGCAATCTGTCTCAGATTCCACCTCTGCCAGACAGCAGTCTTCCCAACCCTGCTGTGCCTAAACCCCGTCACCAAAAATCTAAACAAAATACAAGAGATAGATCTTGACATCCTCTACAATTTTCCTTTTGGCCAGATCCATAGGAAAAATCGTTTCGTAGGTATAATCTGCGCAAACAGCCGCACTGCACGAATTGAGCTACACGTAGATAGCAGGAATTTCCTAATCGGATAATCAAATTGCTAATCCCCATCAATTCTCGTGCTAAGAACCCTAATTACAGTAAAATCAGAAGGATTTGGGATGGGGGAAAATACCTAGTGGATCCCTTAAAATCTCCCCTCTTCTTCTTCTTTTCTCCTCTTTTCTTCCCTTCTTCTTCTCCCTTCTCTTCCTTCCTTTTTCTTCTTCCTTTCTTTCAGCCATTGCAGCCATGGGGGAGAGTGAGAGAGCAGGGAAGGCGTGTGGGGGCAAGGGGGGTGGCCAAGGGGGTGGGAGGGGGTGGCGGCTAGGGTTTGAGGGGGTGGGAGGGGGAATAAAAAGGGGGAGGGGGTGGCTGGGCCTAGTGGGCTGCTCTGGGCCCAAATGTGAGAGGTCTCCCTCCCTCTAAAATAGCCCATAATATATACTTTTTATTATTAATAGTATTATTTTTTCTCTTTAGACAATTACCGTCTCCCGCGATTTACCGAAAAATCGAGAACTCCACGATTCTGCTAAATATTCCTAGGGACGCCGTAGAGACGTTCAGGGCATTACAGCCTCTAGGTCATTGTCCTTTTCTAAGGTACTATTTCTTTCAGACTTCAGGGTCTTGATTTGCTTGACTTGGCTATCAGCTGCTACTTGCTTGAAGGCCTGACAAGGTTTTTAGTAATAAGGATGAGGTGGAAATAGCATGAGATACGAGGAGAAGCGCGGGGACTATGAAATACCACGCCCGAGGGCAAGAAGGCAGTGCACAGGGGCAAATCAAACCTTGCAATAAGACAATGTCTATGCGGGGTGATACTCACAAGAAAACGCAGGGTTCCCAACACTTGGCTATCATCTACTACTTGCTTCAAGGCCTGACAAGGTTTTTAGCAATAAGGATGAGGGGGAAATAGCATGAGATACGGGGAGAAGCGCGAGGACTATGAAATACCATGCCCGAGAGCAAGAAGGCAGTGCACAGGGCCAAATCAAACCTTGCAATAAAACAACGTCTATGCGGGGCGATACTCACAAGAAAACGCAGGGTTCCCAACACTTGGCTTGTCGAAAGCGGGGCCACCAAGTCTTCACAAGTATCCTTAATGCCTTTCGAGCTTGGGCATTTGAAGTAAGGGCAAAGGGAAGAAAAACTAAATTTCCTTTTGTAGACAGAAGTAGAGAGAGGAAAGAGTAGAAGGGTGCTTTTTGGGCAGCGAAGCTCATGCTTCTAACCACTATTTTGAAAATGGGGCTATTTAGAAAACAGTCTTTCTGAAATTCTGGGGTTGAAAACATTTATTCTTATTATTATACACTTTTTTAGGGTAGGTTCCCTTATAGTTTACAAAGCAAGTAGACCCCCAAGTTAAATATTGGAGTTGGGTTTCAAGGGAAACTTTGAAATCAGGCTTCTTTACAAAGGGGGTATATTATATACATTTGACATAGCATTTTCTAGCGAGACAAATCTTCCAAAGGTGGTTTTAAAATATTTGAATTTTTGAAATCAAGCCTCTCTGCAAAGGTACCCTAACATTCCAACATCAATCAATGGACTAACTTATTCCCATATTCTTTTATTCATAGGCTTGTAATCCATGGCCTTGTTAATTTTGCTTTCACTTGTGGCTAACTAAATCTAGGCTATCTTCCTTTATTCCTCAATCATAGCATTACTATTGTGTCAAACTCTAAACAGCAAGTGTGTCGGACACGGATTTGAAATCCAGAATCCTTTGTGATTCCACCATACTATTCCCTAGATCAGTAAATAGTGCTCACAGTACATTACTGTATCAATTCATACATCGCATGACATTCATCAAACCATAATAATATACATCAGAGTTTAAAATACACCGCGTCGGGTGACAGTTTTACATAATGGGCCACCATGGCCAAATACTTACAATTCAAAAAGATAGCAGCGGAAAAGCGAGCAAAAGCAGGACCAATAGCCACAAGCAAGCGACTGAGGGGTAATTGTGTGCAGACTATATTGCCTAACCCTAGGTAACATAGGTACACACCCTTCCAGCAAGTCTACTTGCTTAGGACTTGACACTTCGAAACTCGCTCTAATTGCCATTGTCTGCTCCACTGCTTAGTGTGTCATCGTAGGCATAGTGGTCTTAACATCCTGCTTCTGGATATGATGATGCTAGGGTGAGCACACAATCCACTGTGCTCCACGAGCCAATACACAGAATGCAATTAATTAACATGCATGGCTTTCAAAGGGTAGGCTCTGGTTGTTTTATTTGCTGGGAATTGCTTTTTAAATATATTACATAAGAAATTCCTTAAGACCTAGCCATTTGGACTAAAGCATAGTGATTTAGGAAATGAATAGTAATCATAGTAGTGGTACAGATTCTATCTACCTTTTCATGTCACCTGCACCGTATATTAGCTTTTCAGCGTTATAGCTGCTTACATTATCACTGGAACGACACCTAGGGCAACACAAATTCAGGGTTGTCCATCGCTCTCCATTTTTCTTTCCAAGTCCCACCCACAAAAATTTTATTTTTGAAATAGAACTATATCCAGGTTAGGTTCCCATGTCCGCCCTTGACCGTGGGCACGGCTGCTCGAATAGTTTTGACTCTGCAGAGTGTGTACACTTTCACCACATGAGATAATACGCTCGTTGCTCCACATGATTTCTTAGTCACATAGTTGAGTAGATTATCACAGTAACCTTTCAATCTATCTGGCCTCTTGTTCTCATCTCACCCTATGGGCTGCTCCCACTTGCAATGGGTCTCATACATTGCGTGGGATGTTAACCACTAATACGAGTGCCTCCAGGCTCCACTCCCCATAGCGCTAGTATGACAGGAAAACTTCACCCTCCTCTTGGTGTCCCTTTAGCCACAACATGCCCTTGCATTACCACACTCCTTTCCCCTACCTATGAGATGAGTCCAAAGTTCGATAGATTTACTCAGCCAAGTTGCACTTTGCAGACTTGTGGCTGTACTGTTTTACCAAGTGATATCTGTAACATCCTGATTTTCTAAGATTTTTAAAACCTGAAATTTAAAAATAAATTTTTGGGATTTTTTTGAATTTTAATCAATCTTAAATTGAATTTTTAGAATTTAAAAGAATTTAATATGATTAAATTAAACTTTAACATAAGCTAGAAATATTTTATTTGAGTTCCTTGTGTCACAAGGAATTTTCTGGTATTTTTGGAGAATTTTTGGGATTTATTTGCTATTTTCTAGAGCTCTTTGAAATTTATTTGGATTTCTGGAATAAAAGAAATCGGCTAAATCCTCTTAGCCGCCCGATCCATCTCCCCACGCGTCGGCCATTCGGCCACTCCCACCAGCCGGGCCCACACCGCACACTGCCCCACTCTCGCCCGCTGCCCGCCTGCCGCGTGTCAGAGCAGCCTCACCCCGCGCGCCGTCCCTCTCGGCCGCCCCGCCCCCGCGCTCGCTTTCCGCCGCCAGATGCCCTCCCCGTGCCACCTGTCACGCATCCACACCGCCCCTCTCCCGTGTGCCCGCTCTCCGCGTCGCCCTCAGCTCGCCCTCGCGCCCGCCGTCCGATCCTGATCCGCGCCACGTGGCAGCACCCGCTAGTCCCCGGCCGCGCATTCGCACCGCCTCGCCCTGGACCCCGCCTGCGCCGACCGATCCGCCATCACCCGATCCGCGCCGTCCAGGCCCGCGCGCCCGCGCCCGCGTAGCCCTAACCCTAGCGCCCGCCCGTGCCATCCGATCCTCTGTGATCGCATCTCAGCCGTCCATGCCCGCACCACGTCCACGCCGTCTCCGGATCGACCCGCCATGGTTCGCGTGCTTTTATACGTGCGGCCGCCTCGGTTCGCGTGCCTTGCCCATCGCCTTCGCCCTCTCCTCTGTTCTCGTGCAGTGGATGGAGAGAGCGAGGGCGAGGCGCACGGCGACTGTGCCCGACGTAGGGGAGTGGCGCGGTGGCATGGGCGCAGTCGTGCAGGTGCGCTCAGAGAGGGTACAGGGAGACCAAGTGGGGTACCACGGAGGGCAGGAGGCAGCATGGTCCCGGGGTGCACATCGGCAACCGACGGTCTGAAGGAAGTGCGGTGGTGGGGCCGGCGTGTGTGGGATTTCAGGGGAGAGAGTAGGGCGATGGGTGCGCGAGCGAAGGAGGAAGAAGGGAGAAGGAGAAAGGGGGGCGAGGTTGAGCCGGCCTGAAGGCCAGCTGAGTCCTCCCTCCCTTCTCTTTCTTTTTTTATTTTCTTTTGATTTTCATTTCTACTTTAATCTCTATGATTATTTTTGGGCATATGTGTGTATATTTATTTATACAAATTCTGTTACATAAAGTTTCAGAGAGATTCTTCCCAAGTATTAGGGTTTTTTCTTTTTAAATTTCTCATATTTTACATGTCTCCTCTTTAAACTTCCTTGTGCTAATTCATTCTTGTAAATTTTGGATAATGTTTGGATCATCTTTTTAGATTCGTATTTTAATTTAAAATTTTCTTTTATAAAATATATTCTTTCTTTTTGGTATTCCCTTGCTTGTTTTATGCTTTAATATTGTATCATTTCTTATTCTTTTCTGGAATCTCAATCAAAAACCAAGGAACTTCAAAAATTCAAATAATAGAAAATGCCAAAATTCAAAATATCCATAATTTATATATTATCTACAAAACCAAAATTTTAGAATATCACAAAGTGCTATCATTTATCTGATCCACTTGTCGTATAGCTTCTGTTGTATTATCTGTAGTTTCATTAATCAAATCAGAGTTACCTATTCTTTACATGAACCTTAATTTTCTCCATAAATTTATAGACCCAATCCTATATCTATTTCTTATATGAACCTCAATTTTCACCATAAATTTATATATCTAATCCTATATCCGCTATTTGCCATCCCATTAATTTTACATCTTAACAATGCTCCAGTATCTTTACTTTTAAATTCACCAGTACCATTTTGTATCATGTTTTCTTAATAATCCAATCCTTATCATCATTGATGAATATTCATAATTTGTTTTTCGAGTAATTAATCTTACTATCTACAATCTTCTTCCAAACAACTTCATTCTCATAAACATCCACCGGGAATAATGTTTAATCAAATCCATTATTAATCAAATATGCAATTCAAGGGTCATTATCACTTCTTCCAATTCTCAAATATTCTAATAATCCATTCAGTAATCAACAAAATTATGTCATCCCACCATTATGAACATTCTCTCGGATTTATACGGTTTAAACCAACAACTATTATTGCACTTCTTATTTCTCAAAAATTCCATTGGTGCACTTATTTAGCCAATCCAATTATTTAAATTGGTCCACCTACTTAGTCATCCTAATCATTTAAATTGGTCAGCTTATTTTCCATCCAAAAAGTTACAGTAATCATTTAAATTCAACCATTTTTATGTACAAATTTACACCATTGCTTCTCTTTAATGATTGACATGAATTCGCTTCACGCAAAATGATTAACCGGAGGTTATTACCAATGGTGCCTATGTGTTTATATATTGGTGTTTCTCATGCTAAGCTAGCAATGTGGGACTAATGCACACCCTCATACGGACGCACAAATGGGCCATCATGGGCCTAATTTCACATGGGCGAGGTGTCACATACACCCCCCTCAAAGAACCCGACGTCCTCGTCAGTCCAACATACCCACACTAGGGCAAATGAGTAGGACCTCTCCCTCTTGGCACATGTCCGTACGTCCAGTGCTGATACATATACGATGCCGTGTGTCCACTCCAGGCCTACACGCACCATGCGTCATATGCCTACGCCCCTAACCCGTACACCCCCGTATAACCGCGAAGGTCAACTCTCATACCATTTGTAACGCCCTAAGATCCAAACCGGCTTAGGCCTAACCCCATTATGGATAAGCCACGCATACGAAACAACCTGCTGACGTTTTTGTTCTCGCTTCGCGTAAAACGGTTAACCGGAGGTTGTTACCAATGATGTCTATGGGTTTATATGTTAGTGCTTCTCATGTTAAGCTAGCAATATGGGACTAATCCACATCCTCATGTGCACACACACATGGGCCATCATGGGCCGAGGTGTCACACTTGGTAGGAAGTCAAATTTTTTCATAATTTTCCTCGAAAGATCAGGTTTGTTGAAATGAGCTTGAAAACAAGTTCCGTAAATAAGTTTGATAATTTGAACTCCAAAGGATAAACAAGTTTTTTTGAAATAAATTTTCAATCTGATCTTTGAAATTTCTAGCCCCAAAATATATTTTTAGGATGCCTTCAAAGAGGGTTTTACGGAGTCCTGGAAACTTGAAATTTTGAATTTCGAGTTAAGAGATATTTTAGAATTAAATTTTGGTAAGGGAAACATATAGATAAGGGGGGATCTTCTAAGAGGGATGAGAAGAAGCATTAGTACTTATATGTTTGCAAGTTGGTTTTGAAGAAGTAATTATAGTCATGAAGCTAACGATCACGCTAACTAAGGTTACAACCTACAGTCAATATGGTCTAATGCCAGCTCTGTCAGACCCTGGGTTAGCAAACCCAAACCCTCTCTGATTCCACCGCACTATTCCCTGGATCAGTATATAGTACTCACAGATACATTACTGTATATCAAAAATATATTATGCAGAAACTTAATTAATACAGTAATAACTTACATATGGGCCGATTAGGCCAAAAATAAAGAATGTAGCAGCGGAAACTTCACATAGGTAGGACCCTCAGGACATGCCCATAGGAAACCAACTGGGGTTCGTGACCTAGTTCTTGGCCTCGTTGTCTTCCAGCTCTGTCGATCCCCTTTACAGTATCGTAGGGCTTAAGTTTCTTTTCCTGACCGACTGAATGATGGTAATTAAGCAAAAGTGAGTACAAGCGTACTCAGCAAGCCACCATATAGGATGCAATAATAATACATGCAAGGCTTGCGAAAGGAAGGCTTGAGGTTCTTTTAGTTGCTAAAGCTTTTTTTTGAAATTATAATAAATAGGAAAACTCCTAAGACTTAGCAGTTTTAACTAAATCAAATTTTCTAAAGTTGATATGAAAATATAATATTAATTATAGCACAGGTTACATCCACCTTTTACAGTGCATGGTTATCTCCACCAATACTAGTTTTTATCACCACCGGAGTACATCCCTCTAGGAAAAGTTAAAGTTAGAGAGGAAAAGTTAAAGTTAGAGTACTTTCCTCTGATAGATTTTTATCCAACCCACAAAGGTTTTTGAAATAGAACAAACTCAAGGAACTTCCCAAGTCCGCCATTGACCATAGGCACGGCTGTTTGAACAGTTTATACTCTGTAGAGATTGTACATCTTTACCTACAAGAGATAACCCAATTGTTTGAACAGTTTATACTCTGTAGAGATTGTACATCTTTACCTACAAGAGATAACCCAATTGCTATATTCCGCATGTTTCCTTTGACATGCAATTCAAAAGGATTACCACATGGCCATTACAATGCATCTAGCGAAGGATTGCACCAGCTAAGGTTTCATCTAGGTAAAGACTATATTCGCCCCAACTAGACCCTCTCTTGTGCCACACGATGGCTTAAACCAGCAACATGATCTGTGTCCATGATGGCTTAAACTAGCACCACGACCCGTGGGGTCATTCCAATGGTGCTTTCCTCTACTGGTATGCAAATTAGTTAGCCATGCCTATATTTTACCAGCTTGTGGTTGTATTGTTTTATATAAAGAGGTCATCATAGGATTAAGTCCTTAATTTATCCAGACAGTGCATACCACAAACTACAAATTCTCTATTACATCCACACCAACCTCTCGTACCATCCACCCAGACAGGTAAAGCAAGTTTTTAGGGGTTTTGAGAAGTATAAACCAAGTTGCCACAAATTATTAGTCACATACATCCAATAACTGTCCCAAAAATAAATTTTCATGTTTAAAGAGTAATGAGCACGACAATTTAATGCCCTGGACTTAACCTGACTAGCGTGGCTTTAAATATGACATATAGCTAGTAAAGTTATTATTAACATCTAGGGTGATAAGAATCAGTTATTTCAAGTGTCAAAGAATGGCATAACAATAATATTACTACAACATCAAGTAGGCATGTAGCTATCTTAAGTTTTGACATACATTTGCATAATAAATTAAGCTTGCGGCTTGATAATTTAAAGGAAGATAATTTTTATAAAGTGTAGGATCAATATGATCAAAGCGATGACTTGCCTTGCTTGTTTTACCACGGCGTTGATTTAACTCAAATCAATAAGTCAGTCATGACTTACCTTGCTTGAATTTTGATCGCACTTGAATTTGTTGCTGCAACGACTCTTCAGATTCTAATACACGGTAAAAGAACAAAAAACCAAATATATCTAAATAACTTTAAAAGTCTAAGTATATTTTGTTGGGCTTAGTTATATTTCATTATGCTTAAGGATATAGAGACGTTTTTAGGGAGTCTACAAGATAGAGACAAGGTAGGGTACTTTGCCGAGAAGTGTTTATGATAATTGAAGTTAGAGGGATATTTTATGGGAATATTCAGCTTTAGATGTGGCTTGGTCATAGCTGAAGATGATATACATAGTTTTGGTCTTTTAATTAATAGTTTTTTATTTAATTTATATTTATTAAGGAAGTTCCATGAGTCATGCAGGACCTGCGGACAGATAGGAGAGATTATTTAGAATATTTTAATTCATTGAAATTAACTGGATAGTTCTAGATGCAGCATTATTTGAGATTTGCAGTTACAAGATAGTTGGATTATTAGTTCAAGATCTTAACTAAGGTATGGGGTTAATTACTTAACCAATTACCCTTAGGAGTAAAGTTTATTATTTTAGTGATTGACAAATTTAATAGAGTAACCAACGGTTACACTTTGCATTGTTAATTGCTTTCAAAAATTATCAGTGAATTCGAATCCGGAGATGATAGCTAGATGATTCCCAAATAGGCAAGATTGTATTTTTGTAGAATTCTTTAAGTAAGGATTTTAATGGCACATGCCACATTATTTTATGTAACTTTTTGTAATATTTGCCTTTAGGTTAAATATAAGTGGTTTACAATAATCTTGAGAATTGTTTGATTAGTGATAGGATTTGAGATAAGAATTATTGATGTCACTAGAAGTTTTTAAATATTGATAAGGTGATCTTTGGTTTACATCTTGGCATTTTGCAAATAAATATAGGAGACTTTACCAACAATTATTTTAAGAATCAATTAGAAGGGAGGTATCATGACTTTAGAGATGAGCAAATCATGACTATTGTTTTGTGTGTCAAAATCTTGTCATACTTATTATCTTTAATCGCATTGAACCTTCACATTTGCAGATAGAGATATGATATCTATTATTTCGGTGATATAATAGGATGTGTAAATTAGTTATTTAAGTTTGTTGAGGCCTAATTGAGAGCATTGAAATGATCTTTGCAAGGATTTGAGATTTCTATAGTTTACACAAAATTCAATTGAGCTTCAAAACTTATGGTTTTGGTTACATTGGACAGATCTTGAATTTAGATGAATTTAGAAATTTGTTTTTATCTAAGTCGAAGCTTAGATGAATAAGTTATGCTTATCAAATTCGGAGAAAGAGACCTCTCACTGACAAGTGGGGCCTACGGTGGTTGCGTTCAGACTGGTCCGAACGGCTGGGATGTTTAGACCATCCTATTTGCTGAGGGGGTGTTCAGGCCGTTCGATCGTTTGAGAACATTCGGACTGTCCGAATGGCCAGAACGTGCAGACCGTTCAATTAGTTGAGAGAATGTTTGGACCATCTGATCGTCTATGAGAATGTTTGAACCGTTCGAATAGCTGAATGTGCGAGCCATGCGATTAGCGAAGGGTTGTTTGAACCATCCGATCGTTCGTGGGAATGTTCGGATCGTCCGAACGGCCACCTTCATTAACACAGGGCTTCCACCCATTTTTGGCCGATAATGGAAGGGCTCGTTGCTAGTGGTAGAGGTGGCGGCTAGACATTAGCATTCGCAAAATGGATTGCTTACATCTCTACGCACCTATAGCCGAAGCCTCACTAGCGGCGACCGTTGGCGGTGGAAAAGGGGAGATAGGTGGAGACTAACTATGGTATCCTAGCATAATTCACTGATAAGGGAGCATCTACGTGGCAACACAACCTCACCCAAATGCTTGGACGAGCTCGGGGAAGTTCGGAGTGGCCTGGTGGTATGAGACAGCTATTTGCAGTGGAGGCACACAGTGCATGCTCGGGCTGTGGGAAGCTCGGCCGAAGGTGGGGGTGGGGTTATCGTACTCTGAGGAGGCTCTGAGTCAGTGGAATTGGCTCATGGTTGCTCCAGTTGCCGGATTACTGACCTACCGGAGTTGGGAGAGATGAGCTTTGGCAAGCGTGGGGGCGGCTTAGGCAAGCTCAACATGAGGGAGGAGAAAGGGGCAATGGGACGTTAGCTTTTTAGAGCTCGGAGAGGGTAGGTGATCGTTGGTGCATTGAAGGTGAGCATCAAAGTTGGACAGTGGCATTAGCGTGGCGTGCGGCTCGGGCAACTGTAGGCTAGTGCGGGGGCGTAGGAGAGTAACGCCAAGCAGGGCGTCACTGAGGAGTAATGCTGAGCGGCAGCAAGGCTAGCGGAGGGAAGGGGTGCAGCGAGGCGACGTTGACACAGTGAGGCACCAATGCGGCCGAGCGATACAACGCCTGGGTACGATCTCATGCAGCGATGCCACAAGGTGGTGCTTGGCGAAGGGGTGACGCGAGCTCAGCATAGGCGGAGCCAATGCGGGGTGGCATGAATGTGCGTGGTAGGGCTAGCGGAGGGAAGAATCTAGGGGAGGGGTGGAGCTAGCTCGGCGCCAGGGAGGAGAGGTGTTAAGGCGGCGTCACTTCACTGGCTCAGACACGATGGAGAATCTAGCACCAGGGAAGGGGAGCGGCTAGCACGATGGCTGATGCAGGTGGGCGTGCATGTGGCTAGGTCGAAGGCCAGAGGAGGAAGGGAGGTCGGTCGGGCCAGGTGGTAGCAAAAATCAAGGAAGAAGGAATAAAAGGAGAGGGAAAAAGAGAGGTTGAGAGAAGGAAAAATGGAAAAGGGCTAAGGGCTCAAAGATTTTTGAAGAATTCTAAGTTCTGAATTTTAGATTTGTAATTAAGTTTTGAATTTGAAATCTTAATTCAAATTCAGGATTGAAAATTTAAATTTTAAGTTTTTGTCGAATTCCAAGAGAAAACTTTTGAATTCCCAAAAATTGAATTTTGACATACAAAAATTTGATGGGAAATATTCTAATATTAGCTTTTGGTTTCAAGTTCTGTTCTCAATTTTGAATCTCCATATTCCCACTTTAAAATTGAAGTTTTAGTCCTAGCAAAAGGGATTCAAAGTTTCTTCCATTTGAGTTTTATTAATTAAATCAATTAGCAAAAACCCAATTCAAGAATATTGAATGAATACCAAAAAATTTTTAATAGGACCAAAATCACTAAAAAAGATTTAAATTTTTCTTAAATTTTCAAAGGATGCAAATTGGTATGTTACAGGGGAGGAAGCGACGGGCTCATGGGAGGCGGCGGCGTGCATGGGGGAGGCGGCGTGCTCGGGGGAGGAGGAGAGTGCCGGGTATAGGGAAGGAGAGTCGCTGGAGTCAGGGGAGGCAGCGACGGGCTCGGGGGAGGCGGCATTGGGCTTGGGGGAAGCGGTGTGCTTGGGGAGGAGAAGGGCCACCAGAGTTGGGGGAGGCAGCGATGGGCTCGGGGGAGGCAACGACGTTAGAGTGGGGGGCTAGGGGAGTAGCGTTAGTACAGTGGGGGCAAATCCTAGAGCACAATATATATAGCAGAATAATCACACATGGTTCTTAATAAAAAAACCCTCTGTAATAACAAACATCACAGATGATTTTACTTTAGAACTATCTATGAAAATTAAACATGACAGATGGTTTTACTTTATAACAGTCTGTGAAAATTAAACATCACAGACGGTTTTACTTTAAAACCATCCATGATGTTCCCTATAAGAACTGACATATATATGATAGTCTCATATACATATATAAAAGCAAAATCACATACATATGACATATTCTCATATACATAAATGCAAATTCACATATACATACACACATTCTCACATACATAAATGCAAATTCACATATATATCACACATTCTCATATACATAAATGCAAATTCACATATACATACATACATTCTCACATTCATCATTCCACTTGCTTATTTCCTTTAAAAATTATCCTTTCATGATTATCCATGCGTATGTCACTAATTTCATCATGTTATTCTTCCTCAACCCTTATGCCATTTCCGAAAGAAGGTAACTCATCAAATTAATTGTATTTTTACTCGTCCACTACATTCTCCACTCCAACAATCCTTCTTTTCCCATGAAGAATTATGTGGTGCTTCTTATTTGCCTGGCAACTTGTCAAATTGATTGTCATGAATGCTCAGTAAGAGACCAATCAAGATGTCCCATACATTCTTCTCTACATGCATGGCATCGATACAGTGGCAAACTTTTAGGTGCTCTCAATAAGGAAAGTCCCAGAATATTGATATCTTCTTCCATATATTCTTCTCACAGGTCTTTGATTTACATCTCTTTCTGAGCACAACATCTTAATCCTTAACCATATCATAGACCACTTTTCTGCTTAAATGCCTTGGAGCTAAACTATCCTCCTTCTCTCCATTGAATTATTTATTCATCCTGCGGTAGGGGTAAGCCCTCCGAAGGAATCTATGGTGACACATGTACATAGTTTTGCATGAGTGTTTTAGCTACACACTCTTGGTATCATCTAAGTAGTAAGTACAGGCTTTGGCCCCTTTTGTACTTTGGCCCGACAAGTTAGGAAGGGTAGAATAATCATTTATGGTACAAAACAATAAAAAGTGCAAAGCGCAGTTCTCTCATTTATATACATCTCATACCTATACCCCTTTAATCCATAATATTTTTAGATCTTCCACTAACGATGCTAGATACACATCAATATCATTCCCAGGTTGCTTCGGTCATTAGATAAGTATCAGCAATAAAATATACTTTCGCTTCTGTCGGACCCCGGAGCGATCACTCTGGATCCTCTGTGTAAATCACACTAGTCCAGGATCAGCTAGTGCAATAGTGGTAACAGATATACATATCAAATACAAATGACATACTTTATTCAATAGAAGAGTATGACCTTATGGCCGAAGTATACATCACGCTCATTGGTAATCTAAATAAAGCAAAATAATAGCAGAAGCAAACTGATAAAACAACAGTCCAAAGCCTGCCCACTGGAAGACAACAGTAATATGTGGCCTACTCATCCTAGTCCTCACTGTAATCGAAGTCGTCTTCCTCTAAGATAGTAAAGCAAAGGTGAGTACAAACTTGTACTTCGCAAGTCACACAGGAAAATACAATATAATGATAAATGCAACAAAGTAAGGTTTATAATATTATTTGAGCATAAAATAATATTTAATGAAATACAATAAATAGATTAAAATTGCAAAATTTAATACTGTAAGTAAAGATTGTAACTTCAGCAAAATAATACCGTTAGTACAAACATCGACCTAGAACTAATCTAACCACGGGAATTCTACCAAGACCATCTTTCTAGAAAAATATACCTCAGTTCCATCCAAAACCAGTTTATGAAAAACAAAGTCTAATCCATAAAAAGCTTTACTCAGCATGCCCATAATCATAAACACGGCTATCAAGAATAGTTTACACACTCTATAGAAGTTGACAATTTTACCCACAAGACATGATCATCTCATATTGCCATTGGATAAGCACACTTCTTTGGTATGCGGTGAGGAGATCATAACAAAGCCTTTACAATTATAAGCTATCAACTTGGCCACGACTCCACTAAGGTTTCACCCCGACAAGGAATCAACTAGATTGGGACCCCCACTTGTGTCGTGTGAGACTTCTTATGGCCTATGCCATTCTCACATTCAACCTATAGCGAGCTCAGATTGGGAGCCACAAATTAGTCAACCAGTACAGTCCCATAATAGCCTTGTGATAGTACGATAGGGTTTTGTAGCATTAGCTCACAGACCGGTTCTTAATTGACATAGAATCTAACCACATACCATTCGTGCCTAGCATCCACGCTGAGCCACCTAACTAAAATGTATACTAGCAAGCACCCACCACCTATCCATGGCCTAAGTCTAAACCAAGTTGTATATTTTGTTTTAAAATATTCTATAGACTTTTTTGACTCACCAAAGTCAAGAATACATTTTTAAAAGCTCATCATTTTATGTAAAAAGGTTATCCCAACATAATGTTATATCTAAGTAGGTCTAACCATTTGCTACAAAAATTCTCTAGCCATACTAGTATACTAACTAGAGATTTTAATCTAGGATGACAAGATATAGAAATTTGCAATATCAAAGGAGTCATAACAAATGGGAATTGACTAGAGTAAAACAGGAATTGAAATACTATGAATATAAATTAAGCATGCAATGTAATTTAAAACAAGAAAATTTTATTTGCAAACTAGGATCAACATGGTAAAAGGATGTGTGACTTGCCTTACTCAGCGAATTGATGTGAATTGTCATCGAAATTTTTTGAATCGTCGTAGTCTACACATTAAAATAACTAAACAAACTCAAATAAAACATAAATAAATTCAAATCAACTCCAAAATTTTAAAACATTCAAATTTAGATAGATCTTGATTTTAGATGAATTTAGAAATTTGAACGGACTCAATTGGAGCTAGGATGAAGGAGAATGAGCTTCTACAGGTTTGAAATCTAAAGAAAATGATAAATGGAAAATTTTGGAATTATTTTTCTAAAGGAAAAGCTATTTTTGACATCAGCAGGGGATTTTCTTTTTTGGCCAAATTATTTTTTAAAGAAAAGGGAATAATTATGCTGACGTCAGTCCTAGGTTTGACTTGAGACTGACAAGTGGACTCAGTCTATTGTGGACCATGTCCATGGACCATTGATTAGCTGAGGTGACATGGCGGATTGTGTGCCATCTACATGGCAGATGATTTCTGGACGTGGTATGCCATGTGTCAGACATATGGCACGGGTAGGGTTAGAGTGATGATGTGGCATGCCACGTGGCAGATGATGTGACACAGAGAGTGGCTGGTGTTGATGTGGCTTGCCACGTGGTAGCCATGTGCCTGTTGACTCTACCCACTTTGCTGATGTTGATGGACACATAGGCAATGATGAGGCGAGAATGCTGACAGGACTGTTGAGGGCCAGTGTGTGTCCCGCGTGGCTATGCGCACTGAGTTGGTGTACCAGGTGGCCGACATGTGGCTTCCACATGGGCATGCATGCTAAGGTGGCCTTGCCAGACTTGGGCGGCGCTTGAGAACCTAGGCACGCCAGCATTCTGCCATGCAGCAGTGGCTGATGAGGGATGGCAGAGGGGGAGGAGGTGTTGGTGAACCTGTTTTACCTCGTTGTGAGTCTCGGCAGCGGTCAAAGATGGCAGGCGACATAACAGTGCGATGACGGCGGCCCAGACTCTAGTGAGGGCAAGCTTTGGTGATGCTCTTGCACGGTGGAAGTGTGAGAGAGGGTCACAACATGAACACGAGGAGGCCTAGAGCGGTCACTCTGAGGCCTGAGAAGGTTCAACAAGGCCACAATTGGTCACCGGAGTTGCTTGCTGATGCTCAAGGTGAGAAAACATTGCGCGGGCGAGGTATAGGGCTCTGAAGAGAAAGGGGAGTTGAGGGTGAGATGGTGTGGAGTGGGACGAAGCCAAGTGGGGGCCTTTTATAGGTGGAGGAGGGGCCTTCTCGCCGGTGGTAGTGGTGGTGGCGGTGATTGCGGGGTGATGAGGCCAGGCGGCATAAGGGAGCGAGAATTCAGTGCGGGAATTGGGGGGACGTTGGCGCGTGGAGTAGGAAGGGAGAAAAGGAAGGGGCAGCGAGAAAGGGGTTGGTAGGACCTCAGCGAGAATGGCGGCGGCCGAGTGGGGAGAGAGGGGAGGGAGGAGGAAGAAGGAGGCGGTGGGTGAGTGCCGGAGATGGCGACACATGGTAGGGAAAAGGATTAGGCAATTGGGGAGAGGGGGATGGTGTGAGTGGCGGGGATCAATCGGGCCATCCATGTGGTGGCCGGGAAAAGGGAGATTTGAATTTTGAAATTTTGGGATTTCCAGAAAAAGGTGAGCGCTTCCAATAAAATTAGAAAATAACTAATAGAGTCCAAAAATTCCAAAAACAAATCACAAAAAACCCTGGAGATATTATGGACTTAATAAAATTATTTCCAACATAATTTTGTCTTTATATTTAAAACTAAAAATACTTTTAATCTTTAAACTAATTTTTAAATTCTAGAAAAACATAGAAAATTCATGTAAAAGCTAAATGAGTTCAAATAATTAATTTAAAATAATTTTTTTATAGAAATTAAAAAAACTTTATGTAGTAATTATTTTATGCTTTTAATTAAATTAATTTATAAAAAAACCTCTTTAAAAGCAGAAAATTAGGGCAGATCAAAATTTAAAATTTCAAGCTTACCCTTCGTAGTACGATAGAGCTTTGTAGCAGTAGTGCATAAACCGGTCCTTGATTGACCTAGGCCCGAACCACTTACCCTTCGTGCCTAGTATCCATGTTGAGCCACCAAGCTACCGTCTACTAGCAAGCACCCACCGCCTATCCATGGGATAAGTCTAAATCAAATTTTATAATTTATTTCAAAATATTCCATAGACTTTCTTGATTCACTGAAGTCAAGAATATATTTTTTAAAAGCTCGTCATTTTATGTGAAAAGGTTATCCCAAACTTACGGTTATATCTAAGCAAGTATAATCATTTGATACAAAAATTCTCTAGGTGTACTAGTGTACTAACTAGAGTTTTTAATCTAGGGTGACAAGGTACAGGAATTTGCAATATCAAAGGAGTCATAACAAATGGGCATTAACTAGAGTAAAACAGCAATTGAATACTGTGAATAGCATGCAATGTAATTTAAAATAAGATAGTTTTATTTACAAACTAGGATCAACAATGTCAAGGATTTGTGGCTTGCCTTACTTCATGAATTGATATGAATCGCCGTCGAAGAATTTTTCTGAATCATCGCAGTCTACACGTGAAAATACCCAAATAAACTCAAATAAAATACAAATAAGATTCAAATCAACTCTAAAATTTTAAAACATTACAAATTTAGATATATCTTGATTTTAGATAAATTGAGAAATTTGAACTGGCTCAATCGGAGCTAGGATGAAGGAGAACAAGCTTCTAGAAGTTTGAAATCTAAAGAAATTGATAAATGGGAATTTCTAGAATTATTTTTCTAAAGAAAAAGTTATTTATGATGTCTGCAAGGGATTTTCTTTTTCAACTGAATTATTTTTTAAAGAAAAGGGAATAATGACGTCATGTTGACATCAACCCTGGATTTGACATGAGGTTGGCAAGTGGGCCCCGTCTTCCATGGACCATCTATTAGCTGAGGTGGCAAGGGGGATTGTGTGGCATCTACATGATAGATGACTCCACCAATTTGCTAATGTAGCATGCCACGTGTCAGACACATGGCATGGTTAGGGTTGGGGTGATAACGTGGCACAGAGAGTGACTGGTGCTGACGTGGCTTAACACATGGCAAGCACGTGCCTGCTGACTCTACCCACTTTGCTGATGTGGACAAACACATGGGCAATAATAAGGTGGGAGTGCTGACAAAACTGTTGAGGGTTGGTGTGGCATCCTACATGGCTATGCGAGCAGAGTTGTTGTACCAGGTGGTCGACATGTGGCTTCAACTTGGGGGCGCATGCTGAGGTGGCCTTGCTGAATCTGGGCAGTGCTTGAGAAACTAGGCACATCAGTGTTCTACCACGAGGCGGTGGCCAGGTAGGGATGCCTGAGGGGGAGGAGGTGTCGACAAACCCGGTTTACCTAGTTGCGAGTCTCGGCAGTGGTTGCAGTTGGCGGGCGACGTAAAAATGCGACGCCCTGGACTCTGGTGAGGGCGAGCTCTGGTGATGCTCTTGCATGGTATAGGCATGGGAGAGGGTCGCACAACCACGGGGAGGCCTAGAGTGGTGACTCTGAGACCTGAGAAGGTTCGAAATGGCAGCAATTGGTCACCGGAGTTTCTTGCCAATGCTCGAGGTGAGAAAACATGGCGCGGCCGAGGTATAGGCTCAGAAGAGGAGGGGGAGTCGAGGGTGAGATGGTGTGGAGTGGGGCAAAGCCAAGCGGGGCCATTTTATAGGTGGAGGAGGGGCACAACTGGGGTGGATTTCTTGCTAGACGGTGCGGGTGGCAGCGATGATTGCAGGTGATGAGGCTGGGCGGCGTGAGGGAGCGAGAATCTGGTGCAGGAATTAGGGGGGAAGTTGGCACATGAAGTAGGGAGGGAGAAAAGGTAGGGGAGGTGAGAAGGGGGCCGGTAAGATCTCAACGAGAATGGTGGCAGCCAGGTGGGGACAGAGGGGAGGAAGGAGAAAGATAGAGGCAGGTGGGTGGTGGGGGAAAAGGATCTGACCGTCCAGGAGAGGGGGATGGTGTGAGCGGCGGGGATGGTGCCGCATGGCGGCAAGGATCGATCGGGTCATCCACAGGGAGGCCGGGAAAAGGTGGGAGGTTTTAATTTTAAATTTTTTGGATTTTCAGAAAAAAGTCATAGCTTACAATAAACTTAGAAAATAATTAATAGAGTCCAAAAATTCCAAAAAAACTCACAAAAAAACACTGGAGATATTTTGGACATAATGAAATTATTTCCATCATAATTGGGCCTTTACTTTTTATACTAAAAATTCTTTTTAATGTTAAAACTGATTTTTAAATTCTAGAAAAATACAAAAATTCAGATAAAAGCTAAATGAGTTCAAATAATTAATTTGAAATAATATTTTTATAGCAATTTCAAATATCCTTTATTTAATAATAGTTTTATGCTTTTACTTAAACTACTTTTGAAAAGAAAATCCTCTTTAAAAGTAGAAAATCTAGGCAGATCAAATTTTAAAATTTGAAGCAATTGAAAGCAAATATTTTATTTTAAATTAAATAATATTTTTTTGCCCTAATTTTTTGAATAAATAACTAGGCTATTATAGATTCATGCACAACTGAGGAAGGTTGTAGATAAAAAGAGTTACAAGCTAAGTGCTCTGTCAGCTGCTGATGTTACCGAAAGGATTCATTCCATCTGTACTCAATCCAAATCTTATATTACTTAATTCTGTACCAAAGTTGGCAAACCTTCTATCGATGTTTTTTCACTAGGTGGAATCTGCAATGTGTCTTAGCATTCCATCCTACTTACGATACTCCAACTGCCAATGCAGTAGTTTTGTCTCTTTCGAGTTTGAAAAAACCACTTCAAATGGGGAATTACAGAAAGATAATATGCCACCATAGTAGAAGGTCTTTTCTTCTGTAGGATCGGAAATGGCAACAGAGAGGGGGTGAATGGTGCGTCTTTAAAATTTACCCTCGAGTATTCGCAAATTTCTTCTCCAATAGCTATGAGAGCTATGAAGTAAGATTCATGCTTATTGGAAGGATTGAAAACATTTTTGCCGATTTGACCGAAGGGATTTATGTTTTGCCGAAATTAATTTTGCAAACCAAAACGATCAGCTGCTGCAAATAAGATTTGCTGAAAACAAGGAACTGCAAAGAAAATTTGACCAAAAGCTCAAGTACTGATCTGTAGTAGCAACTGCAACTACTGCAGATTCTCTAATATGAAAACAGCACTTTGAAAACAGCAAATTGTAGCACCAGTAGTCTAAAACTGCACTGCAATTTGGCTGAAATCTGCACTGCTATTTGGCTGAAAACTGCACTGCAATTTGGCTGAAAACTGCACTACAATTTGGCTGAATAACTGCACGTGATTGCTGAAAATGCAAAGTCTTTTGCTGCAGCAGTACTGCTGAACTGCTAGCTGAAAAGAGGAAATTTGACTGCAAATTTATTCAGCCGAGCAACAACAAAGACAGCAGCACACACGCAGGTAGCAACCGAAAAGGCACAGCTCCACTACAACAGCAGTAACCGAACACCACTGCCACAGCACATAAATCACAGCAGCACAACACAGCCAAACATCAATGCAACAGCCCAGCCGAGTGCAGTTTGCAGACCAAAATAGCAGAACCGAAAACAGGTGACGCCTGAAACTGCCGAAGAGTAAAAATTGAACAAAAGCTGAGAATCAGAGAAATTAACAAGTAATTGCTTGATGTTTCTGGGTCAAACGAACTGGGCTTTAAGCTAAATAACATCAAGACCTCAGGGATCAAAATATTTCAACAAGAGAGCAAGAAATCAAGATTTGAGCTGAAATCTGAAACAAGAACAGAGAGTGGGACTTAATTCCAAATTACTTTCCATTCTCAAATCCTTTGATCATGAGACTTTGAGTTCAGCAGGGAAACCATCTTGAGAGAAGAAAACTCAAGCCAGAGCAATTTCACAACAGAGATAACAAGAATCCCAAAGAAGATTTGCCTCCAAACCCTAGATTTCCTAAAAACAGAGAAAATGCTTCACCTCAAATCTTTGGAAAAATCAGCTTCTTGAGATCACTACTCTTGGGAATGGTTAGCCAAAAAGGCTTAAAGGATTCTCCCCTCACAGAGCAAAGCATTTTGCAATCAATCCATCAAGGATTCATCTCTAAACCACAAGAACTGAGAATAGCAAGGAACACACCTAAAGCACAGAAAGAAGCACAAGAAAAGGGATAGCTCAAAACAAAATCATTTCTTATTGATTCAGAGGCATGGGCTATTACATGGAGAGGAATGGTTACACATGAATGCTTGCCACTAGTTCACTCCATCTCTAACACCCAGAATAGCTCACACGCATGAACACCCAGGGCTTAGAGCACCCTAGCAAGAGGGGCACCACCAGCGCTTTCTCTCCAATGCTGCTACCCACACATACTCCACACAGACCCCTTCTTCTCTCCTACACGCCCAGACCAAAATGAGCAGCACCACTACTGACCTCTCCTGTGCCTGAGAAAAAAATAGAGCACACTCAACAGGAAATTCAAGAAGTGGCATACTCCATCCACTCCCTCACCTCACCTCCATATAAGGCAAAAGTCAAACACCTGTAGAGAAATGGAGGGAACCAGCCATTTCACCAAGACTTGAGTCAATTCTCCAAATTGCCCTCAAGCACCTTCCCGGAAGCTTCCCGCAACCGGCATCTTAACCATCTGGACCTCGACTCCTCCCTGAGTCTAGTCCCGGTCTGCTCATCATCGCCCGTCGTGTTCATCACGGGTAGCTCCGGTTCCTCGTCTCCTGGCTCGCAACCACCTCAGCAACCTCGATCATCTTCGGCGTCTCTGACCGTCTGACCTCAGCACCGCCCGTGCCTAGTCCGGTCCTCCTCGCCTCACCATGACCTAGCTCCAAAGTCCTGCAGTTACACAGACAAGCAAACCATCACATAGCACCGCACGAAACAGCATGATCAACATTAGCACAAGTAAAAGGTACTCAACCCTAGAATACCCAAAACAGACTCAAACTCACTAAACCAACCGTCAATTACTCATCCCAAACATAGTGATACCTCCACATGGTCTCTCATCTTCATCTCTATTCTCTCGTCATCCTCTAACTGATTCTTACACTTGTATAAGGATACGTTGCACACCGAATATATATGCATGTTTGCAAACTATTTACGATAGAGGATATAGTCGTTTGGACATGCATGTATTCTTTTTATTTTTATTCCCAATGGATAAAGAATCTTCTTAGATTTGTAGGTGGTTTTGGCTAACTTATTTTCCTCCAGAAGCATGTCTGCTAAAAGACCTAATAGCGCCATGAAACTCCTGTCGGACCAACCATTACTTATCTTCAATTTTAGCAGTTCAAGCATAACTTACAACCTCATATACTTTGACTTACAGCATATGAACAAAGGTTTTTCTGAGTTCTCCATCAAGCCCCAGAATTTAATATACTCTCTCTCTCATCACAGTTCCCTTCTACATCATGAAACATCTGATCCAGATTATCATCATGCAGTGTATCCATATCGGAACCACAATCAACATCATCCAGTGGCATATCATTGATTTTGTTGATGATGTTATTATTACTACCTTCCTATGTATTCTGCTCTTCACCATGACTGATCCAACATGCATATCCTTTTTTAAACCCCTTTGAATCAAGTGCACTTCAATTTGTGCTCAGTTCTTAAATATCTTCATATTCTCACAGTTAATATATGGACAGTACATATATTCCACCCCTTTATTCAATATATCCTCCTCAGCAGCTCTTGTAAAAGAAGACATGACATTAATGTACTCTTCACTCACACGGTTCCCAGCGTACATCTAGCTTCAGTTCTATGTTACGCATATAACAATTTAGTATTAAATGTTGAATTAATTAATTAGTATACTAGATATATATGATCTAAAGTAGCTATATGTTGCAAGAATAATTGATTAAATTGAATTAAGTAGAATTAGACTATGAATTGGCTAAACTCTAAACCCTAAACCATGCTAGATGTCAATAATCTTATCTCTATATCAAGCTAGATCAATCTAAATCATCTTCAATTTCCCTTTCACCAAAGCTAGATCTAAAATATAATGTAATCAAGAATAAATTATACTAACCACAGATAGCTAAGAACTTAACGGATCTACAATCATTCTTGCCAAATCTGCAGTCTCCTTTCACCAAATAGTCTCAAAGCCTTACCTCTTCAAAATAGCAGCTAGCTGTGAGAACAGATCTAAAATTTAAGACAGATCTAGGAGGGTCAATAGGTCTGCAATTAACAAGGGAAATTATCACGGATGGTTTTTAAAATAAATCATCTATGATGACTTAATTATTACAGACTATTTTTAATATAAACTATCTATGAGTTATCATAGATGGTTCAAATAAAAAACCATCTGTAATATATTATAATACCACAAACGGTTATTATTAGTAACCATCTGTGATATCTTGTAATACCATAAACGGTTCTTGTTTGTAACCGTCTATGATACTTCACAAACAATGTTCACCATGAATTGTCTGTGATATTACATCTTTATAGACGGTTTTTAGTGCTGGCAGCAACATAGATGGTCTCTAAAACCAAAACCGTCTATGATAGTATTTAATATTGAGGGTTTTGGTTAACCGTCTGTGATGAGATGTCTAGTATTAGTCTGTTTATAGTAGTGTCTCTAGGATGACAAGGATTATGTAATTCAAGTGTCTGTACAGGATGGTGTAATAATATTACAATATCAAGTAGGCACATATCTAACTTTAAGTTTAACATACATTTGCATAACAAATAATAGCATGTAATTTGATAATTTAAACAAACACAAACTTGCATAAAATGTGTGTTTAATATAATCAAAGTATTAACTCACCAGACTCACAAGTAGGGTGATCTTGGAAGTCTTGTTGTGGCTCGAACTACGGCTCTTCAGCGTCCTTGTACTATATTCAGACCAATGCGATGAAAATGCAATAAACACATGAAAGAGCAAACAAATCCAAAAGTAAATTTAAACTGACTAAAAACTAAAAGATTTTATCACCATTAGATAGATCTTGAATTTAGAAAAAAAAATTAGAAACAAGTTTCATTAAATATGGAGTTAAAACAAGTGAGAACGAGTCCTGCAAAGTTTAAATTAGGATTTAATTCAAGAAATAAATAGAGAAGAGAGGTTACTCTCCCTGACAGGTGGTGCCATGAGATTTATTTTATTTTTGAATTATTTTTTCTTTAAAAAGACCACTGAGACCAACCAATGGGTCCCACGGGATTTAATTCCCTTTTTGAAATATTTCTCCACTGGAAAATGCTATTGAGGCCAATAGGTTGGACCAAGGGGTTTAATTTCTTTTTAGAAATAAATTTGCAAAGGAAATTGGGTTATAGGCTGACAGGTGGGACCGATACTGTATAAACAGTTCGGGGACCCATGTGTCAGTGGCGATTACTTAAGCTGGGTTTCAATAGATTTAAATAGTGGATAGGCCTGCACGACAGATTAACGAAACTTAACTAACAATTATCACACTAATTAACTACATTTCTAATATAATTACATCGCTGCATTATTGTCTCCTTCACCAAGCAAAGCACGGTGCATCGCCGTGCAAGAGGAGCCATGACAGCAGGTGGTGAGCCTAAAAATAGAATGTTGGGGCCAAACAACACCTAGGGGTGCAGAGGAATGGGCCAAATTGCTCACGTGGTGGCCGGTGGTGAACTATGAGGTGGTAGAACCAAGGCACATGGCTCAACAAAAACCGGCATTGAGATAAGCCAATTCAACAAGCAGGGAGCAAATTGGGGGGCTTGGGGACTCAGTCGAGTGCTCAATGGGGACAGGGAGGCGATGGAGAAAGTTGGCATTGGAGGACCGGATCGATGGAGAGGAAAGCATGGCACCGGTGGAGCTGGGGTGATGGTGGTCTGAATTGGTGGTAGTATTGGCATTGTTGCATCACAATAGTGCTCTGGGCGGAAGATATTGCTCGATGGTGGTCGGGATCGATGGGAGGCGGATGCCATAGAGATGGGGAAGAGAGAGGCTCCAGTGAGCTGCGATGGGAGAAAAGCTAATTAGGCATGGTGAGAGAGGGAGTAGAGCAAGGTAAGCATAAGGGAATGCATAGCGGGGCCTAAGGCTCACCGAGGAGAGCTAGCGTTGGTGACAGCGAAGGGAAAGCTTGGCGAAGACGACAGCGAGCTTTGTAAGAGTGAATTATCATGTCAATAAAGTGTTATTGTCTAGTATCTTGTTATCTTTTCTGTGGATTAACATAGAATCTGACTAGTAGTACCAGTATGTCTTCTAGTGGAAGGGTCGAGCTACCCTCAACCCCGAGGCATATCACCTTCATTGCTTAGTTGCTTTCAAGCCTTAGCGCTGGGGCTTATGCACACTTTAGGTTTTGCTACTAGCACTTAATCTTGATTCATTGCTTTTAATCATATGCGTGTGTAACATCCTAATTTTCAAAGTTTAATTGAAGTTTTTAAAAGAAAATTCACCATTTGGATTTTTTCTAGATTTAATACAAGCTTAAATTAAATTTTTATTAATTAAAAGGATTTAATATGACTAAAATAAATATTATTATTTGCTAAAAATAATTTTTTGGGTTCCTTGTGTCTCAAGGAAATTTATGTGAATTTTTCTGATTTATATGCTATTTATCTTGCATCTGGTAGCCATGACATTATTCATCGGTGCCATCAGCCATCGTCGTTCGTTGTCCATCCGTGACATGTGTCAGAAATCCAGGGGCCTAGGAACTATTCATCTACCCCACGGCGTCATCGCTGTGTTCACCTCGAAGTCTGCCACCGCTACCCATTTGATATGGCCTTAGCGTCCGAGCCATAAGAACCGCGTCACTGCCCTCGTTTGCGCACCCCGTAGCACCATCGTCCTTGCCAGCCACATCGATGCTTTGCCGTTGACTCATCATGCACCATCGTTGTCGTCTCGTCTCCGACTGCCCTGTTTCTACCAGCGAGTGTGAACAGCCGAAGCAGTCACTCTACCGCCCCGCAACCTTTGTCTTTCACTGTTGCTGAGTCGCCTTCCGAGCCGTCGCCCTCTCCCCTCCTCAGCCAATCGCTGCCAACAGACCCCACTGCCCCTCGATCATTGTGCCACTACTTCGTTCCACATGCGCACCACTCGGCAGAGTCACTGGTGCCTCGTTGTTACCCGCCAATCATTGTGCGACGCATGTCACAACATGGGTTGTTCGATTGCCTCATTAGCCATCCAATTAGATCTATGCTGTTACAAAAATCCGACCGTCAGATCTTGATGATGTCATCCCACACCCACGCTTGGCCAACGGTTCAACTTCTCAGTAGACTTGGTCTACGTGAGCCAAGAGACTAACAACCAATCCCCACTAGTTAGTGCCAACTGATTCGTAGACCCGTGCACCGACCAAGCCAAGTCAGCTGCCGGCTCAGACGCCACATCAACCCTAAGTCCACATGTTCACCACGTGTCGTGCCACGTCAGTGCCATGTCAGCACCCAAGCTATCCCATGTGCCATGTCAACATGCCACGTCAATTGCCACGCGTCATGCCATATCACTCTACGACGTCAGCCCTACCTGCCACCTATCAGTCACAGTTGGCACGTGTTTGCCACATCAGGCCTAGCCACCGCATCAGCCAGCCCACTGCAGTTCACAATTCCGTGAGCTGAGTCCACCATACAATCACTACTTAATGCCCCAAGTCCACAGCACAGTAACATTTTTCAATTTTCCAGTTTTTCTTTAGATTTAATTTTCCAAGAGCTCGTTCTCCTTCGTCCTAGCTCCGATTGACCCCGTTCTTTTTTAAATTCATCTAAAATCGAGCTCTATCTTTTGGTTATAGTTTTAAAATTCATTTGAATTTTATTTGAATTTATTTTGTGCCTAATTCATTTTCTCTCTCGTTAGATCGTGTCTGCAAAGGAGTGGGAGCACCACTAGAAGATCAAGAATTCATAATTAAGCAAAGCCAAGGCAAGTAGTGTCCTTTGAATAGGTTAAAACTAGTTTTCAAATCTAATTATTTAATATTTTATTTTAAATTATCATGCATTGCTATTTTATTATAAACCATAGTACTTGATAGTTATTGTCCAACTTGATTAATCGCTCACTTGATAATTTGAATTCCATAATACCATTGTGACCATAGGATGAAAAAATTATTTAGCGATGCAAAACTAGATTTCACATGTGTTGTACAATTAATATACCTAGACATGCTTATAGTCATGTTAGGTTCATCATCACATGTAATTAATTAATTAATTTTGACTTAACGAGATATTGAATCGCGGTTATAACCATAGTTATAAAATTTTGTGCCATAACATTGATGTATCATTAGTGTTGGTTATACAAAACTGGTTTCTACTCGGGCAAGTGATCGTGCAGTAAAGGGGGAAGTGTGGATTCATTTCGAGGGATGTGGATGTCTCGCCTAGGTAATGTCTAAAGACTTAACTTTGTGCACCATTGACCTAAGTTTTATCATGCAAATCACATGTCTGGTATGGGATAGACTTGGGTGATTAATTTTGTAATATTTCAATTTCAATCTCCGTATTCTAATGAACATAGTTGCTAATTTTCATGAGGCGTAAGGGGGGTGTGATGCGAAACCCTAATGGGCAGGATTGAGTTGAGGTTGAGCATTGTTGTGATTTTCTTTAATATAAGGATGATCACATCCTCTGGGTATAGTTTTACAATCTCTAAATAATGTAAAACTATTTGAATAGTCGTGTCCCCAGTTATGGACAATGTTCGATGATTTCACACGAAGGGTAGAGATTCATAAAAATTTGGTTTGGTTTAATTTGGAAAGAGAATTGTGTAACATCCTAATTTTTTGGGATTTTTAAAATCTTGAATTTAAAAATTAATTTTTGGAATTTTTCTGGAATTAATAAAGCTTAATTTGAATTTTTTAGAATTTAAAAGGATTTAATATGATTAAATTAAACTTCAACATTTGTTAAAAATATTTTATTTGAGTTCCTTATCTCTCGGGGATTTTTCTGAAATTTTTGGTGAATTTTTGGGATTTATTTGCTATTTTCTAGAGCTTTTAGAAGTTTATTTGGATTTCTAGGAAAAAGAAAAAGAAAATAAAACAAAGCCGCCGCTGCCAGCCGTCCGATCTTCCCCATCGCCACGCGTTGGCAATCCGGCCCCTCGCCCGCTGCCGCCGTACCTTTTTCTGCCCCGCCACCCTCCCGGCCACCCCATTTCTACCGCCCCCACGTGGCAGCCATCGCGCCCGCTCCCCACCGCCACGCGGCGGCACCAGCCCGGCCGCGCCCGCACACGCCCTCACCCGCTCCACGCAACCGGATCCCCCGCATTGCCACGCGGCGTCCATCCGCGCCCGTGCCCACGCGCGTAACCCTAACCCTAACCCGCTCCTGCGCATGCCCGCCGTCCGATCCGGACCTCGCCGCGTGGCCGCATCCGCGCCGTTCGAACCGTGCCCGCATTGCGTTCGCGCCGTAACCGATTGGGTTGCCTCGGTTCATGTGATAAAACCCGCGTTCATCCCTCGGTTCGCGTGCAACCCCACCGCCGCTCTCGCCTCCGACCTCGCACCTGCGTCGCCGCCGTTCCGGAGCCGCGCCGCTGTCGCCTGTGCGTCCGTGTCCCCCGCCCATCGCTGCCATCACCATCGCCGACGCCGAGACCCCGCCGGTCAGCCGTTACCACCTCCCCTGTCGCCGTCGCCTCGCCGTCGCCCGCGTCGCCTGCCTGGTCACCGAGCCTGGTCGCCCGGACCTGCGCCACGCCCATGCCCGCGCGACGCTTCGCGCGGCGCGCCCCGAGCCACGTGTCGCCCATCGGCCGCTGCCCCGCCTCCCGGCCGCGCGATCCCCGCCGTCGCCTCAGATCTGGATCAGCGATCTACATCACGCCATGCGTCCCCTCCTCCACCGTCGGAAATTGCCACCGCCGCCGCGCCTGAGCACCGCCGCGTCAGCCCTAGGCCACGTCAGCGCCACGTCAGCTGAGCCTGTCCTTTGGGTGCCACGTGTCGCCATGTCAGCTGACACGTGGCAGCACCAGCGTGCGCCACATCACCCTGCCCCGCTAGCCGCGCGCACTATTCCGTGCGCCGGGTCTACCGTAGACCTGGTTTCTCATGAGCCCGGTTCACAGCACAGTAGCTTATCCGATTTTCAGTATTTAACTTTAGGGTTTATTTTTCGAGTGCCCGTTCTCCTCCGTCCTAGCTCCGATTGACCCCGTTCTTTTTTCTAAATTCATCTAAAATCGAGCTCTAGCTTTTGGTTCTAGTTTCATGATTTTTGGAGTTCATTTGCTTATTATTTTATGTGTTTTTCTTATTTTAATCGTTTTCTCTCTCGTTAAATCTCGATTCCGGAGGAGCAGGATCTACGCCCGAAGACCAAGAGTATCTCGCTGAGCATAACCAAGGCAAGTCGTGTCCTTTGATCATGTTGAACCCAGTTTGCAATCTACTATTTAATTAATTTATTTTAAATTACATTGCATCGCTACTTTTATTCAAACCCTTGTATTGGTAGTTATCGTCCCAATTGAATTCGTACCTCCTTGATAATTTGGAATGCTATGATACCATTGTCACCATAGGTTGGGAAACATACTAGTGATGCTAGGTTATTTGTCACATGGGTTGGTACAATAGAATGCTTAGCTTTGCTTATAGTTACGATTGGGTTTATCATCACACGTGAATAATTAATTTGATTTAATGAGATATTGAACCGTGGTTGGAGCCACAGCAGATCGTGGTTGGTGCCACAGTATTAAAATTTGTGCCATGACGTTGGTGCGTCATCGGCGGTGGTTATACAAATTGGTTTTCACTCGGGCGAGTGATCGTGCAGTAAAGGGGGAAGTGTTGAAGCACTTCGAGGGATGAGATAGTCTCGCTCGGGTATACTTAAGGACTTAACTTTGTGCGCCATTGATCTGAGTCTTACCGTGCAAACCACATGTCTGGTATGGGACAGACCTGGCTGACTAATTTGGGATGTTTCAACTTTAATCTTGCCATTGAGATGAACATGGTTGCTGATTTCCATGTGGCGCAAGGGGGGTGTGATGCGAAACCCTAGCGGGCGGATTGAGTTGTAACTGAACTTCGTAAAGGCCTTGTTGTGATTTTCTTTAACGTGAGGATCATCACATCGTGTGGGTACAGTTGTGCAACCTCTGCAGAGTGTAAAACTATTCGAATAGCCGCGTCCTCGGTCATGGACAATGCTCGGTAATTTCACACGAGGGGTAGTTATTTCGGAAAACTTGTGTATTGTGGTTGGACAGTGGATGGTTAATCCACTGTTGGTTTAGCTTATGGATGGGAGGTCCATAAGTGGTTGGTTTAGCTTGTGGATGAGAGATCTGCAAGTGGTTATGTCAATTACTTTGATTATTTATTTACTATTGTTTTACTTAAAGTTCGCTGTCAATCTAATTACTGTATTTACCTTTAAATGTCATTTTATGCAAATTAACCTTTCAGCCTTTCTTTGGTAAGCCTTGCATATTATATTGCATTCATTTGTTACAAATGACTTGCTGAGTACCAATGTACTTACGGCTTTATGCCCAATGTTGCTCAGTTGAGGAAGAGGAGTATCACCAGCAAGAGGTTTCAGAAGGAGAGTACTTCGACGACTTCACGGATTAGGCTTCGTTCTCCACTCGATAGCCTGTGGGCTTGTCGATTGACCACTACGCTTTACTTTGGATTTCCGCTGCTAGTTTTGTTAAAGCCCTTCGGCCTAGTCTATTGTAAGCTTGGCCATAAGGTCGTACTTTTGGATATTTATTGATATTTGAGATTTTCCTTTATTTAAACGTGTATATGGTTGTGATGACATCTATGTTTGATTGTGTGCACTAGCGTGATCCTGGGACTAGTGCAGTATACACAGGGAGTCCGGATTTGCATATTCAGGTCTCGACAAATTGTTAGTTCATTGGTGGAGCAACTTGTGAATAGTTAGTTCACAAGTGATTTATTCAATTCGTTCGGTTATTTATTTATTATCAGTTTCTTTAAATTTACGTTCAATCTATTTATTGTATTTACTTTAAATTATTGTGTTCTGTAAAATAACTCTTCAGCTATCCATTGGTAAGTCTTGCATATTATATTGTATCTTTGTTATAAATAACTTGCTGAGTATCAATGTACTCACGGCTTTATACCTACTGTTGCTCAGTTGAAGAAGAGAAACCATATCAGGAGGAGATACCAGAAGGAGGATACTTTGAAAACTTTGAAGATTAGGACTTCACTTCTCAATCAATTGCATGTGGGCATGTTGAATGGCTACCATGCTTTTTTATTTTCCGCTGCTAGTTTCTTAAAACTTTCATGCTATTAATTGTAAGCTTGGCCATAAGGTCGTAATCTGATAATTAATAATATTTGAGTCTTTTCCTTTATTAATCATGCATATGGTCAATATTTTATCTATATTTACACCGTGTGTACTAGCGTGATCCTGGACTGGTGTGATATACACAAAGAGTTCGGATTTACATATTCGGGTCTCGACATTGTGTGGAACTTATACTCTTATATTAATGCATGGCTATAAGGTGTTATCCAGAAATCCTCTGGGATTAGTCCAACCACATCCCTGAGAGTTAGGCTAAGTTGATGATGGCATTTACTCTGGCTTCTATGAAAATAGTTATTAGTGTATTCCATTTCGCTTCCATAGATACATATCATTTTACCCTATTTAGAAAAGATCAAGACCACTATTAAGGAACCACTTGCCCCTACCCCTATCGGCTACAGATTCATGGCTAGCTATCTATGGGTAGAACTTATTTAGAGTTGTTACTTATCGATTAACAACGCCCTACTCTAAAATTTGAGAGATAAGTAGTTAAATAATTAAGTTGATATGTCTAAACCATAAAGGTTCTCGAGGATAATTATGATACCCTATAATACTCCCAGGTGAAGTGCTATATGATTTTCGTGCGCTTGCAGATGACTATTTGTAAGGCATAAGAATAGCCAACAATCACCACTTTCAATGCTGAAGATAACATAAAAAACCTAAGTCTAAGATGGCACACTCTCATGAGGTCGTCGGAGATGAAGGTGGTGACAAAAGAATCTTAAGGAACATCAAAAGTTAGGATTTGGACTGCAACAAAAATAGCCAGTTCAGTGTTGTATAGATATTCCTATAATTTTGTTCTAATTCTATTTTTGAAACCATGTATTCTAGTGCTAAGAGTGTGGTTACATAGTGGAGAGTGGCAATGAAAGACAAGGACGAGTGTTTGGCCAGGCCATGGCTTCTCTACCATCTTCTTGTTTTACATGAAGAAACATCAAGGGTCATCAAAATTGCAACTTATCAATTGTGAAGGAAAGCTACTATTGAGTGCTATAATGTCGGTATAGCTTTCTTTGGTGCCAACACGCTCCCCCTTCCCTCCCCCATCGCTCCCTCTCCCCTCCCTCTCTCTTCTCCGTGCACACCAACTCTCTCTCTCTCCTCTTAAACACTAGCCGTAGCTCCACACCCCTCATGCGCCTCCCCTGCACCCTCCTCTACTATCAACAGCTGGTGATGACCTCGCTGTCTTGTCGCGCCACCGTCTTGGTGGGATTTTGCCACTAGCCTGAAACACAAAAGAGAAGAGTTTTTTGTTGAGGAAGAAAGCACCGTGTTGCCCTCTTGCCCTCGATGTGGAAGAAAAAGTAAGAGCAAAGAATGCACCAAGCATTTCTGGCCAGAATAATACAAATTTTATAGAGAAAAAGACTAGAGCAAATAAGTACAAACCAAATAAGACAACAGCTTTAAGAAGAAGAAAACTAAGAAAAAAGATTTGAGGGACATCACCTGCTTTGTATGCGGAAAAGATGATCATATGGTGAAGGATTGTCCTTCCGCAAAATCAGATATGGTAAATAGCCAAAGAAGAAAGCTATCCATGTGATTATAGGTGAGGCGTCAACTTCAGGAGCGTATGGATATTCTCCTATTGTCTTTTCAGCATGTCAGTCCACTGATTGGTGAGTTGATACTGGTGTTCACGTATATTCTGATATTTTCTTATTTTCTTGTTAGTAAGCAGTAGGGGCTTTCTCCGTCTTAATGGGAAATGGCTCGCATAATTCTGTTCTTGGTGTTGGAACGGTGGATCTGTAGCTTACTTCAGGGAAGATTGACTACTTGAAGAACGTGTAACATGCTCCTACAATAAACAAGAATCTTATTAGCGGTTATCTTCTATGTAGGGATGGTTATAAGCTAGTTTTTTAGTCTAACAAAATTATAGTGTCTAAGTTCAGAAAATTTGTTAGTAAAGGCTATGAGAGCAGAGGCTTGTTCCACCTAAGTACTTTAGAGTCTTTTTATAATCTGAATATTGCAACAGATTTAAATAAATTTGAGGCAAATATTTGGCATTCTCGTTTCTATCATATTGGTTTTGATAGTATTGCTAGAATGTTCAGATTAGATTTAATTCTAAAATATAAAATTGTCAAAGGATCAAAGTGTTAGTCATATGTACAAGCAAAGCAGCCTCGAAAACCCTTTAAGGAATTAGAGGATATAAAGAACTTGGCACCATTAGATTATGCTCATTTAGATTTGTGTGAAATAAATGGATTATTGACAAAATGAGGCAAAAGATATTTTCTAACCTTTATTGATGATGCAACACGCTACTGCTATGTATATTTGCTAAAAACTAATGATGAAGCTTTAAGCTACTTTAAGACTTACAAGGTCGAGATTGAGAACCAAAAAGAAAATAAAATAAAAAGATTAAGATCTGATCGTGGAGGAGAGTATGTTTCTCATGAATTTCCCAATTCTATTATAAGTATAGAATAATTTATGAATTAACACCACCATATTCACCCTAATCAAATGGGGGTAGCTGAGAGAAAAACTGAACACTATCAAACTTTTTAATGCCATGTTAGAGAGTTCTGGTATGCCTAAGGCATGGTGTTGGGAAGCTATATTGACATCAACTTTCATCCTAAATAGAGAAATCGCTAAAAGTAATAAGATTACTCCATATAAAGGATGGAAGGGGAGAAAACCTAATATTAATTTTCTGTGAACTTGGTGTTGTTTAGCAAAAGTTAATATACCACTGCAGAAAAAGAGAAACCTTAGACAAAAAACAATGGATAGTATTTTTCTAGGATATACTCAAAATAGCATGGCCTATAGATTTTTAGTAGTTAAATCAAAAACTTCTGAGATTATTTCTAACACAATAATGGAGTCTAGAGATGCTTCATTCGTTGAGAATATCTTTCCTATGATAACAGCAGGCAGTACTTCACAAATTGAGAATGTTCAAACCAATAATGTTGAAAATGAGAATAATCAAACTTCTAAACTTCCCACTATTTCTGAACCAATTTGTGATGTCCTTGAAGAGGATAATAATCTAGCTGTAGAAGCTCCTTGTAGGAGCAAGAGATAAAAGGTTAAGAAAACTTTTGGTGATGATTTTATTGTATATCTCATGGATAATATACCAAAGACTCTTTCGGAGGCTTATGCATCTTCTGATGCTAAGTATCAGAAAGAGGCAATCCATAGTGAGAGGGACTCTATCATGGATAATGGGATTTGGGATATCACTTATCATCCTATTGGGTGCAAACCTATAGGATATAAGTGGATTTTTAAAAATAAACTAAGGCCTGATAGTATTATTGAGAAGTATAAGGCAAGACTTGTGGCCAAGGTTTACACTCAGAAAGAGGGAGAATATTTTTTTGATACCTATTCTCCTGTCGTTAGATTAACCACCATAAGAGTGCTCCTTGCGTTAGCATCTTCCTATGGTCTACTTGTCCATCAAATGGAAGTGAAGACAACTTTTCGTAATGGAGAGTTGGAGAAAGAAATCTATATAGATCAACCAAATGGTTTTGTGATTTCAGGACAGGAAAATAAAGTATGCAGATTATTGAAATCCTTGTATGGCCTAAAACAAGCACCTAAACTATGGCACGAAAAATTTGACAAAACTTTGACATCTGTTGGCTTCGTTGTCAATGAAGCTGACTGTTGTGGAGAGGGCCTCCTCCTTAAGCCCATTCAGCTTGTATAGATCATTTGGACTACAAGGCCTCGATAGGAGCGGCCCAAAGAGCCCATCTATGTATGTAGAAAGACGAAGATATCCTTGGGCAACCCCTGTATCCAGGGGTAAAGTTGTAAAACAGTTACAACCGAGTAGTATAAATAGCCCCCTACGGGTGATCCCTAGGGGGTGGGTGCCTCTTCCAAGAAACGTCTTGTTAGAGTTGTTATTTGTGTACTGTTTGGTCTGAAACCACAACATTGACAAATGTATATATTACCATTATGGTACGGTCAAGGAGTAATTTTATGTTTGTATGTGGATAACATACTTATATTTAGAATAAACAATACCATATTTGATGAGGTCAAATCTTTCTTATCCCGATATTTTGATATGAAATACTTAGGAGAGGCAGATGTTATTCTGAATATTAAATTGATTAAGAATGAGGATGGGATCACTTTGAACCAATCCCATTATGCTGAGAAAATAATGAGCCAATTCAGCTTTGAAAACTATAAAGTTTCTCCAACACCCTATGATACAAGCATTAAACTGCGAAAGAACCAGGGGACAGGAAAAGATCAATTGAGATATTCACAAATTATTCGGCCACTCATGTATTTAGCTGGAGCCATAAGACCTGACATTTCATTTTCTAAGAGCAAATTAAGTTAGTTAGCTTCCAACCCAGGAGATGATTACTGGGAGGCACTTGAAAGAGTGATGCGCTACTTGAGGGGCATAATATCTTTTGGAATTTATTTTACTGGATACCCTTCTGTATTAGAAGGATACAGTGACTCCAATTGGATCTTTGATGTGGATGAGATCAAAGCTACAAGTGGTTATATGTTTACTTCAGCTGGTGCTGCAGTTTCATGGAGGTCTTGCAAACAGATTATATTAACAAGGTCAACCATGGAAACAGAACTTGTAGTACTTGACACAACCACTGTTGAGGCTGAATGGCTGAGAGAGCTTCTGATGGACTTACCATTGCTTGAGAAATCAGTACCGACAATCATGATGTACTGTAAAAATCAAACTGTGTTGGCCAAAGTCACAAGTACAAAGAATAACATGAAGTCCTCTAGACATGTGGAGAGTAGGCTTAAATCTGTTAGAAAACTGAGAAACTCTGGAGTGACAGCTATGAATTATATTAACACTAAGAAAAATCTAGCTGACCCTTTTACAAAGGGGTAAGCATGGAAAGTGATTTCTGTTGCTTCTATGGACATGGGAATAAGGCCCATCTGAGTTACATCACAATGGTAACACATACATTCTTGATCGGAGATCCCCTAACTTAGGAAATAGGAATAATCCATGAATTAATACCACCATATTCACCCCAATCAAATAGGGTAGTTGAGAAGACACTAATAGATATGGTTAATGCCCTGTTAGAAAGTTTCTATATGCCTAAGGCATGGTGGGGGGAAGCTATATTGATATCAACTTTCGTCCTAAACAGAGAAAGTACTAAAAGCAGTAAGATTACTCTATATGAGGAATGGAAAGTGAGAAAACCTAATGTTTATTTTCTACAAACTTGGTGTTTTTTTGGCAAAAGTTAATATACCACTGCAGAAAAAGAGAAAGCTTGGACCAAAAACAGTCAATAATATTTTTCTAGGATATGCTAAAAATAAGAATGGCCTATAGATTTTTAGTAGTTAAATCAGAAACTTCTTAGATTATTGTTAACACAATAATGGAGTCTAGAGATGCTTTATTCTTTGATAATATTTTTCCTATGATAATAACCGGCAGTACTTCACGAACTAAGAATGTTCAAACGGATAATATCGAAAATAAGAATAATCAAACTTCTGAACTTCTCACCATTTCTGAACCAATTTGTGATGTCCCTAAGGAGGATAATAATCTAGTCGCAAAAGCTCCTCGCAGGAGCAAAAGACAGAGAGTTGAAAAAACCATTGGTGATGATTTTATTGTATATCTTGTGGATGATGTGCTAAAGACTCATTCGGAGGCTTATGCATCTTCTGATACTGAGTGTTAGAAAGAGGCAGTCCGTAGCGAGATGGACTCTATATTAGCTAATGGGACTTAGGAGATCACCGATCATCCTCTTGGGTGCAAACCTGTAGAATGTAAGTGGGTTTTTAAAAAGAAACTAAGGTCTGATGGTACCATTAAGAAGTACAAGGCAAGACTTGTGGTCAAGGATTACACTCAGAAAGAGAGAGAAGATTTTTTTGATACCTATTCTCCTGTCATTAGATTAACCACCATAAGAGTGCTCCTTGCGTTAGCATCTTCCTATGGTCTACTGTCCATCAAATGGATGTGAAGTCAGCTTTTTTTAATGGAGAGTTGGAGGAAGAAATCTATATGGATCAATTGTATGGTTTTGTGATTTCAGGATAGGAAAATAAAGTATGTAGATTATTGAAATTTTTGTATGGCCTAAAAGAAACACATAAACTATGGCATGAAAAGTTTCACAAAACTTTGATATCTGCTGGCTTCGTTATGAATGAAACCGATAAATGTGTATATTACCATTATGGTGGGGGTCAAGGTGTAATATTGTGTTTGTATATGAATGACATACTTATATTTAGAACAAACACTGCCGTAACTGATAAGGTCAAATCTTTCTTATCCCGATGCTTTGATATGAAAGACTTAGGAGAGGCAAATGTCATTCTGAATATTAAATTGATCAAGAATGAGGATGTGATCACTTTTAACTAATCCCATTATGCTGAGAAAATATTGAGCAGTTCGGCTTTGAAAACTGTAAAGTTTCTCCAATACCACATGACACAAGCATTAAGCTATGAAAGAACCAGGAGCTAGGAAAAAATCAATTGAGATATTCACAAACTATTGGGTCACTCCTCTACTTGACATTCAAGGACCAATCACTAGAGCTCGCGTCCGAGAATTGAATTTACAGGTGAGCTCGAATCCAATTCGGAGTCCAGGACCAGGCCGCACTAAAACGGACGCTCAGATCGCATCCGGACTCTATTTTGGACGTTCCACATATGTATGGAAAGCTGAGAAGACGACCTTTACAATGGATCTACTCCCAAGTCAAATTCCTTCTGAGTCAATGGAAATCGTTGAAACAAGTGGGCTTTCAGAATCTATCAGGGTGCTGCGCCACCGTCTTTTGGGCCGTTCGGCTTTGTATCGTGTTGGAGCCCATTAGGGCGCGTCCAGGGGTTTTGCATGCCCCTCACCCCTCTATATCCAGCTGCCACCCCCACCATTAGGGGTTGGATTTTGCTTAGATTAATTCTGTCTTGAACAATTTCGCCGTTCATCGGTTTGTGAGACCATAACTTTCGAGTGCTAAATCAATACATCTGCAAATCCGTTGTGTTCTTCCTTGTTCTTGCTTGTGTTCTTCGATTCGCAGGCGAGGATTAGCCTTCTTGGCGAGGTCAACAGGGCAGCGCACGGTTGATAACCTGAGGAGACGTGGTGCTGCGATTGCGGGGTTCAGAACGTGTTGTTCGGAAGCCAAATTGAGTTGTGTCGCGCCTCCACCAAATCGAACATATCCAGAACCTGTTGGAAGATCGGGACCCCATTCCCATCAAGTGGTAATCAGAGCTTCAGGTGTTCCTTCAGGTTCCAGTTTACCCTACCCTTTTTGTGTTCGGTTTCATCCTAGAGTCTAAGAAAAAGCCCTACAAAAAAAATTGTAGTCATAGGTTGTTCCCTATCCCAGATCTCGTTAGCCTTTTGCACAATTTGATTTCAGAGTCCGTAGTGTTGAGTTTGTGTCCTTAGTCGTGTTGTGTTGCTGGTTTAGATCGTGTTTTGTTTCGGGTTGTCTTGCTTCCGCTACCTCTCATACAAACCCTAGCTGTCAACTTTTGTTTTCCCACCCATATCCCACCCTCTGTTTTTGTCTCGTGATCACCCAGCACCATCCCCCACCCTTTTCCCGAGCTTCCGCCCCCAATTTCCACCAATTTCCTCCATCCGATCTCGTTTCGGCCTCCACAGAAACCATAACTCGGAGGTCCATCTTCAAACGGCCATAACTTTCGCATACGAACTCGAAATCAGGCGATTTTTTTTTGAAATTAGGTGAAATTAAATTTTGCATCCGAAACTCTCCCACTTCATTGGGTTCGGCAAATTTATTTTGCCCAAATTCGGCCTGGAAAGTGCAGTACTCGAGTTCCGAACTTTCATCACCGAATTTATAGCACATTCATCATTTTCTGTAGGCCACACCTTACATCAGATTGAGGTAAAACTTTGTGTGGTTCCTATTTCTGTGCTCTGCTTTGTGAAAAAAATAAAAGAAAAAAGAAACAAAAAATTTTTTTTGGCTCCTTATAGTAGAGAAGAGACAGAGTGCTCTCTGTGGTTAAAAAAGAAAGAAAAAAAGAGAGCACAGTTTTCGGTGACAGAGCTTCATTTGTTTTGTGCCGTCTTTGCCTGGCCATCTTTGTTGTTGTCTTTGCCTTACTAGCAACTATCATCATATCTGTTATTGATATAGGACACATCATAACTCCTTATTCTGGTCTTGACTCCTTGTTCATCATATCATACCTGACATAGGACACATTTAGGCCAGCAACTAGGACCAGTGCTTTGGACATTTATTCAGCATTACTATCTGTTATTGATTTGTGTTCTACTAACATATTTGGCCTGCCAAGCTCCATATACCTACTTCCGGACAGCACAGTTTTTGACCCTTGCAATCGCCGAGTCACACTCTCCAGATATCACGAACCAGCCACCGGTTGTACCACCTACTGTTTACGATAGTAAGAACACTGGTAAGAGTTTGGTAAGCCACTTCCTTTGCGGGTTCCCACTGTCCTTCCTTTGTAGTCGATAGGAATAATCCTTTTGTTTTCCTTGTGTTTCCACTAACCATGGCAGGTGAGTCGTCTGACGCGCAAGAGTGTGTTGCAAAGGGAGAGCTCATGACGCTCTTGGGTGAACAACATACTACCATTAATGAGGACATCGATAGGAAGCTTCAAGCTACGACAGATATATTGCAGTGATCCATCAATGAGAGTATTGCAGCACTCACCACACGCCTTGAAAGAATGGTGAATCGGCCACCAAACAACGGACGCGAGAATGCACATGAAGCACCCCAAGACCTTGAGGAGGGAGATGATAATGAGAGGCGAAATCGTGATGCTCAAGATGTACGTTTACGACCCCACCTACAACGCAACCGTCATGGTATGGGAGGTAATGACTTTCAGCACCACAATGCTCGTGCTAATGATGACCCATTTGCTAAAGTTAAATTTACCATACCATCTTTTGCGGGTGTTTATGATGCTGAAGATCTAGATTAGGAGATGACAGTTGAACAAAAATTTAATTCCCATCTAGTTCCTGAAGTGCATAAAATCAGACAAGCTACTAGTGAGTTTAAAGATTTTGCTATCCTTTGGTGGAGTCAAGTAGTTAATTCTGGTTTAGCACCTGATATATGGGATAGATTGAAGGTAGCTATGCGTGCTAGATTTATTCCTCCTGCTTTTAAACGTGATATGCGTAAGAAATTACAGCGCTTAGATCAAGGTAATAAATCTGTTGAGGAGTATTATCAAGCACTACAAATAGGCATGCTGCGTTGTAATGTTGTAGAGGATGATGAGAATAACATGGCTCGTTTTTATGGGGGCTTAAGGAGTGAAATTCAGGACATAATTGATTACAAGGAATATAATGATATCAATAGGTTGTTCCAGCTTGATATGCTTGCAGAAAAAGAATTGCAGGGACGCAAGGAATCAGCGAGGGCAAGCACCGGACGACCCTCCTACACGCCGCGAATGACTACATCGATGAGACTACCCAAGTCTTCTTCGAGTTTTCATTCTCCTCCACCACCTGTGAACAAGATTGCTGCAGCGCCACCGAAGCCACCTTCCACGACACGCCCTGCAGATTCTACAAAAAATTCTTTGCAGGTTCCAACCAAGAGTTCTTCTTCCGTGGCTTCCACGGGCCGCACCTCTGACATTCAGTGCCACCGCTGTCATGGGCTTGGTCATATGCAGAGGAATTGCCCTAGCCAATGGGCATACATCGCCACAGAAGATGGAGGCTACATCAGCACTTCGGATGTCGAGGAGGATGATGATGTTGTTGCTGCCTCGGACGACAACGGCGGTGGTGATGACGACCTGGTCCTTGGTGGGGCGTCCATAGCGACGCTACGGAGCATCATTGTGCAGCGAGTCCTCAGCACACAGGTACAACAAACCGATAAGCTTCAACGCCATAATATGTTTCAGACTTTCTTTGCAATCAAGAACTGGCGTGCACGTGTCATCATTGATGGAGGAAGCTGCAACAACTTGGTGAGTTCTGATTTGGTCAAGAAGCTTGGTTTGACCACGCGACCGCATCCACATCCATACCATATTCAGTGGTTAAATGACTCTGGAAAAACTAAGGTAACACAAACATGCCAAGTCCATTTTTCCATTGGTGGTTATGCTGATCATGTTGATTGTGATGTGGTTCCCATGCAAGCATGCTCTCTTTTATTGGGTCGACCTTGAGAATTTGATAATGATGCTTTACACTATGGTAGTAATAACAAATACACTTTTATGTATAAAGGAAAGAAAATTACTTTACTGCCTTTGACCCCAGCTGAGATTATAGAGGCTGATAGGGAGAGAGCTGCTGCTGCTAATGATCCAAAGGAACATGATAAATCTGAAAAACAGCAAGTAATCCATTTGAAAAATTCTGTTATGCTTGCCACAAATCAGACCTTGCTGAAATTGATGATGTTAATGATACATGCTATGCTTTTGTATGCAAAGATGCTTTATTTTCTCTTGATAATATGCCTTGCACTTTGCTTGCTCCTGTCACTAACCTTTTGCAGGAGTTTAGAGATGTCTTCCCAGCTGAGATACCTCCAGGACTTCCACCCATTCGAGGGATTGAGCACCAGATTGACTTGATCCCTAGAGCGAGTTTGCCAAACCGTACGGCGTACAAGACCAATCCCGAAAAGACTAAGGAGATTCAGCGACAAGTCCAAGACCTTTTGGACCGTGGGTACATACGTGAGAGCCTTAGTCCTTGTGCTGTTCCTATTCTTTTGGTTCCCAAAAAAGATGGTTCTTGGATATGTGTGTAGATTGTGGAGCCATTAACAACATTACTATAAGGTATCGTCAACCTATTCCCAGGCTAGACGACATGCTTGATGAGTTGTGTGGTGCTATAATTTTCACAAAGATTGACTTGCGTAGTGGATACCACCAAATAAGAATGAAACTTGACGATGAATGAAAAACTGCTTTTAAAACTAAGTTCGGCTTGTATGAGTGGTTAGTCTGCCTTTTGGGTTAACTAATGCACCTAGCACTTTCATGAGCTTAATGAACGAGGTTTTACGTCCTTTCATTGGCAAATTTGTGGTCGTTTACTTTAATGATATCTTGATTTATAGCAAGTCCATGGATGAACATTTGAATCACTTACGTGCTGTTTTTAATGCTTTGCGAGATGCACGTTTGTTTAGTAACCTTGAGAAGTGCACCTTTTGCACGGATTGAGTCTCTTTTTCTTGGCTATGTTGTGACTCTACAGGGAATTGAGGTTGATAGAGCCAAGGTGGAGGCGATATGGAGTTGGCCCACGCCCACGACGGTCTCCCAAGTGTGGAGTTTTCTTGACCTTGCAGGGTTTTATCGCCGCTTTGTCAAGGAATTCAGCACCATTGCGACACCATTGATTGAGTTGACAAAGAAGGGAGTCGTGTTTCATTGGGGGCCATCACAAGAGGAGTCCTTTAATTTTTTGAAGGACAAGCTTACACACGCACCATTGCTCCAACTTCCGGATTTTGGTAAGACTTTTGAGCTAGAATGTGATGCTAGTGGAATTGGTATTGGTGGTGTTTTGATGCAAGAAGGCAAACCTGTTGCCTACTTTAGTGAAAAATTGAATGGTCCTGTTCTTAATTATTCCACATATGATAAAGAATTGTATGCTCTTGTTCGTTCTTTAGAGACGTGGCAACACTATTTATGGTCTAAAGAATTTGTCATTCATTCCGATCATGAATCACTTAAGCATATTCGTAGTTAAACCAATTTGAATCATAGACATGCTAAGTGGGTTGAATTTATTGAATCTTTTCCTTATGTCATTAAACACAAGAAAGGGAAGGATAATGTGATTGCTGATGCTTTGTCTCGACGCTATACCATGTTGTCTCAACTTGATTATCGTATTTTTGGTCTTGAAACCATTAAAGGACAATATGCTTTTGATGCTGATTTTAAGGATGTGTTGTTGCATTGTAAAGAGGGACAAGCATGGAATAAATTCGTGATCAAGGATGAGTTCTTGTTTAGAGCTAACCGCCTATGTATTCCAATTGGATCCGTTCGTCTTTTGTTGTTGCAGGAGGCGCATGGAGGCGGTTTGATGGGACATTTTGGTGCTAAGAAGATGGAGGACGTTCTGGCCACACACTTCTTTTGGCCAAAAATGAGACGAGATGTTGAGCGGTTTGTGGCTCACTGCACTACATGTCAAAAGGCTAAGTCTCGCTTGAATCCACATGGTTTGTATATGCCTCTACCTATTCCTTCTATTCCGTGGGCAGATATTTCTATGGACTTTGTTTTATAATTGCCCAGGACTAAGAGGGGTAGGGATAGCATTTTTGTTGTTGTGGATCGTTTTTCTAAGATGGCTCACTTTATACCATGTCATAAAACCGATGATGCCGTCCATATTGCTGACCTCTTTTTCAAAGAGATAGTTCGTTTGCATGGTATGCCTTCTACTATTGTTTCAGATCGTGATGCCAAGTTTTTGAGTCATTTTTGGCGTACTCTATGGAACAAGTTGGCTACAAAGTTGTTGTTCTCTACAACATGTCACCTACAAACTAATGGCCAAACCGACGTGGTGAACCGCACATTGTCTACCATGTTGAGAGCTGTTTTGAAGAACAATTTGAAGCTGTGGGAAGAGTGTTTGCCGCATGTTGAGTTCGCATATAGTCGAGCGAAACACTCCACCATCAAGGTAAGTTCTTTTCAGGTAGTGTATGGATTCAATCCCCGTGCCCCTATTGATATTTTACCTTTGCCTACTAGTGAGAGAGTTCATAATGATGCTAAGGAGCGTGCTGATTTTATTGTCAAAATGCATGAGACTACTAAGGCAAACATTGAAAAGATGAATGAAAAATATAGGATTGTTGGTAGTAAAGGTAGAAAGGAAGTTAAACTTGAACCGGGTGATTTTGTTTGGTTGCACTTGAGAAAGGATAGATTTCCTGAGTTACGAAAGTCCAAATTGATGCCTAGAGCTGCTGGCCCTTTTAAGATAGTTGAGAAGATAAATGATAATGCATATAAAATTGAGTTGCCTCCGGAGTTTGGGGTTAGTCCCACCTTTAACATTTCAGATTTGAAGTCATACTTGGGAGAAGAAGATGAGGCTGAGTTGAGGACAACTCCGCTTCAAGAGGGGGAGGATGATGAGGACATCACTTCTTCGGATACACACAACACTCCTCCACTTGACATTCAAGGACCAATCACTAGAGCTCGCGCCCGACAATTGAATTTACAGGTGAGCTCGTTCTTAAGTACTTCCTTTTGTTCATTTGAGAAACGATTGCTACCTAATGATTTAATTATGATTAGGAACCATGGAGAGGACCTGGAAGTACTTAGAGAAGGGCTACGAGGCGCACAAGTCCAGCAAGGGCAGTCGAATCATGTTGGAGGCCCAACTCAAGCCGACTCCGTTTTGGACGTTCCACATATGTATGAAAAGCTGAGAAGACGACCTTTCCAATGGATCTAGTCCTAGGTCCAAATTCCTTTTGAGTCAACACAAATCGTCGAAACAAGTGGGCTTTTAGAATCTGTCAAGGTGCTGCGACACCGTCTTTTGGGCCGTTCGGCTTTGTATCGTGTTGGAGCCCATTAGGGCGCGTCCAGGGGTTTTGCACGCCCCTCACCCCTCTATATCCAGCTGCCACCCCCACCATTAGGGGTTGGGTTTTGCTTAGATTAATTCTATCTTGAACAGTTTCGCCGTTCATCGGTTTGTGAGACCCCAACTTTCGAGTGCTAAATCAATACATCTGCAAATCCGTTGTGTTCTTTCTTGTTCTTGCTTGTGTTCTTCGATTCGCAGGTGAGGATTAGCCTTCTTGGCGAGGTCAACTGGGTAGCGCACGGTTGATAACCTGAGGAGACGTGGTGCTGCGATTGCGGGGTTCGGAACGTGTTGTTCGGAAGCCGAATCGAGTTGTGTCACGCCTCCACCAAATCGAACATATCCAGAACCTGTTGGAAGATCGGGATCCTGTTCCCATCACTATGTATGTATTCCTGGGGACATCCAGAGTATAGCTAAGAGTCTCACTACCTTCATTCTCTTCCTCCTGCAAACTTGTGCTATTGTGCTGCGCCGCCTGAGCCTCGTCGACTCTTCCTCCCAACATGCACCATGAAGAAGGGAAGTGGTATCTCTGAGCCATTGCTGCCATGAAGACCTATACAGGGGGTAGCAATAAGGTTTCTAGACAGCGCACATCTATGTGACCACTGACTTCACTACGTCATGTACATTCTACACTGCGTCGAACCTGCGTTTTAATACAATGAGTATTTTTTTTTGTGTATTTTCCAAAGTATAATGAGTAACCTGATGTTAGTTATGTGTTTTGCATTACTAGTTTATTGTATTTGTCTCCTAGTGAAATTATGAATTAAAATATTGACTATATTTCCAACAGAAGGTATTCAAACACGTTTCCTTTGTCGCGTTTTAATAAAACGCCTCAAACTCTCTTTGAAAGGAGAGGATGAGTGGTGCAAAAAGTGATTGAGATATATGTGCGCGAGACGATGAGTGGTGCAAAAAGTGATTGAGATATATGTGCGCGAGACGAGAACAAGAGGAATATGGTACCTTATGTGCCCGTGCCCTCTTGATCTATCCTTGTAACAAAACGAGAGCGAGATGAGTGGAGAAGTCACTTCGAGAAGCCATATATTTATATTGGCTTCTAACTTCTCCAAATAGAAGACAGAGATAGAATCCAATACAAATATGGCCTTAATCGTACCCTGGTAAATTGACCTCTCCAATTTGATTACGGACCAAACATTAATTGTATTACCTGGAGCCCATGTGTACAGTGTATCTACTGATGGCGAGAATAAGCTATGGGGTATGTTCTTTTGGGCTATAGTTATGGCTTTTAAATTCTGACTGTTCGCGAGAGACAGTACGAAAAAAAAACTTTCATGCGGAGGCGTGCTGTGGAACTTGGAGCCATTAGATATTGCTAGGTACTGCATCTTATAGGCTACTGTAATTATTGTTTTTTTTTCTGTGTAGGTTATTATATTTCTGTAGCATGGATGGGCACAACAAATGGCAAGAATTCCAGTGGCTGTGGAGATTATTCATATAGTAACTGAAATTGTTATTATTTTTGATTGATTGTAAAAATTGAAATTGGACTATGCATTTTTGTGAGATGTTTTTGGATGAACATTATATATGCTTTTGTCCGTGGTTGATTCCAAAATTTGAAATTGTCTTGAAATGTTTGTTAATATTATTTGCTCGACCTACTTTGATTTTATTAATATCCCTGCAACATTTAAAGGCGATCTTGAAAAGCCTAAAATATTTTTGAAGGTGTTCTTGAAAAAAAGCCTCAAAAGATTTTGGAGGCGTCTAGGGGTGGAAATATGGCTCGTGGCTCGTGGCTCGGCTCGACTCGATACAGGCTACAGGCTAGGCTCAGCTCGGCTCATGGCATTTACGAGCCGAGCTGAGCCTAAGGTTGAGCTCGTGGCTCTTAACGAGCCGAGCCTGAGTTGGCTCGCGAGCCGCTCATTTGGCTCGGTCTCCTCTGGCTCGGGCGGCCCAACTGCGCTTGGCACCTCGGCCCATCGCACCGACACAGACGCCCTCTCGTTGAAGAGGCACTGAGCCACCGACACAGATGCTCCGAACCGATCACCTTGTTTTGCGATCAGGCGACGCACTCCCGATCCCCTCTGAACCCTAGATCCGGTGCCGCCATGACGGTATGGCACCGCACCCTTGCCGTCCGCCGGTGCTGGCCCCTCCCCTCCTCCTTATCTCAGCCTTCACCGCCCTTCCCATCTCGCCGTGGGCCTCTCGTCGGCGTCTGACGCATGGAGCGGCATGCGCAGGCCAACATGGAGTTGAAAAACCGCGGAGAGAGGAGGTCCTCCGGGTCTGGGTCAGGCTCCGCCTCAGCATCAACCCCAGTGGTGAATCGCGTCCCCAACCCCTGTCCACGGCCACCTTGCAGTGGCAAAGCAGCTCCGACCCCAGAAACCTCGGTAAAGTAGCTCCTTAACCCATGTTCTTGAGAGTTTAATGTAAGATTTGAGAGTGTATTTTGGATTTTGTTTGTTGACTGTGTATAGCAATATAGCACATGACTGTGAAAATATTCAGGCACTATCAAAATCTATCTTTTAAAATCAAACTGCATCCTTGGCACTGTCAAAATATTCAGGCATCACAAGATTTAAAATAGATTTAAATCTCCTCAAATAGTACGGGTATGTCGAGACCCGAATATGCAAATTCGGTCTCTCTGTGTAAACTGCACTAGTCCAAGATCACGCTAGTGCACACAGTCAAACATAGATGTCATCACAGTCATACACACGATAATAATAAAGAAAAACTCGAATATCGATAAAATATCTAAGGTACGACCTTATGGCCAAGCTTACAATATCTCTAGCCTAAGGGCTTAACAAAATAGCAAATAAAAATCCAAAATAAAGCGTAGCGCCAATCGACAAGCCCACAAAGCATCGAGTAAAGAACGGTCTAATCCGTGAAGTCGCCGCAGCTCTCCCTTCCGAACCTCCTGCCGATAGTACTCATCTCCTCAATCTGAGCAACAAGGCGTAAAGCCGTGAGTACATTGGTACTCAGCAAGTCGTTTGTAACAAATGAATGCAATATAATATGCAAGGCTTACCAAAGGAAGGCTGAAAGGTTAATTTGCATAAAAGCATTTCACAATGAAATATAATAAATAACTTTAAAGCGAAAGTTAACTGAAAACAGTAATAATAGATAATCAAAGGAATAAATATGAACCACTTGTGAACACCAATTCACAAGCTAGACCCAAAGTGAACTACCTGTCCACTCCCAACATAAACCACCAAGTTATAAATGAAACACTAACCCTCGTGGGAAATCACCGAGCAATGTCCATGACCGAGGACGCGGCTATTCGAATAGTTTTACACTCTGCAAAGGTTGCACAACTGTACCCACACGATGTAATTAGCCTAAGCCTAAGGTAATCACAACAAGGCCTTTACAATGCTCTACCTCAACCCAATCCTGCCCGCAAGGCTTTCGCATCACACCCCCCCTTGCGCCACATGGAAATCAGCAACCATGTTCATCACAATGGCAGAATTGAATTGAAATATTACAAATTAATCAGCCAGGTCTATCCCATACTAGACATGTGGTTTGCACGATTAAGCTCAGATCAATGGCGCACAAAGTTAAATCCTTAACATTACCCGGGCGAGGCTACCACATCCCCGAAGTGCAACTGCACCTCCCCCTTTACTGCACGATCACTCGCCTGAGTGTAAAAACCAATTTTTATAACCAAGCCAACGTCACACCAATGACGTGGCATAAATTTTAATAAACGTGGCACCAACCACAGTTTCATATGTCATTAAGTCAAGTTAATAATTAACATGTGATGTTGAGACCGAACGTGAAGTATAAGCCAGCTAAGCAGTCTAATCGTACCAACCCATGTGACGAATAATCTAGCATCACTAGTAAATTTCCCCAACCTATGGTGACAATGGCGTCATGGCATTCCAAATATCAAGGAGGGATAAACTCAATTGGGACGATAGCTACCAGCACAAAGGTTTAAATAAAAGTAGCGATGCAATGTAATTGAAAACAAAATAATTAAATAATAGATTGCAAACTGGGTTCAACATGATCAAAGGACACGACTTACCTTGGGTATGCTCAGCGAGGTACTCCTGGTCTTCGGGCGCGGAACCAGCTCCTCCGGAATCCGAATCTAATGAGAGAGAAAACGACCGAAAACAAAGAAACACATAAAATGATAAGAAAATGAACTCCAAAAATCACCAAACTAGAACCAACAGCTCGAGCTCAATTTTAGATGAATTTAGAAAAAAGAACGGGGTCAATCGAAGCTAGGACGGAGGAGAACGGGCTCTTGGAAAATTAAACTTAATTAAATCAGAAAAATCAGAAAAGTTACTGTGCCGTGGACCGGGCGCACGGGAAACCGGGTCCACCGTGGACTCGGTCCACGAAACAGTGCACGTGGGGCGGCGGGCTGACGCGGTGCGCTAGGGCTGAAGTGGCAGCAGCATATGCTGCCACGTGGCACGGGTGACGTGGCAGCTGACGTGGATGCCACGTGGCACCTGGGGGCGGGTCTCGGCTGACGTGGCGATGACGTGGCATGCCACGTGGGATGCCACGTCAGCTAGGGCTGACGTGGCCTAGGGCTGACGCGGCGCGGGCGGCGGCGGGGGGGATCCGACGGTCGCGGAGGCAACACGCGGCGAGATCTGGGGTGTCGGCCCAAATCTGGATGAGCGGCGACGATGGAGTGGCGTGGGCGCAGGGACGGTGGCGACGGCCAACGCGTGGCGTGGCTCGCCGCGCGAGGCGTCGCGCGGGCGCGAGTGCGCGGCGCGGGCACGGGTGGACAGCGGAGATCGCGCGGTGCAGGGGTGGATCAACGGCGCGGGCGCGCGGGGGTGCGCGGGCGGATGGCGCGGCGACCGAGGAGAGGCGCGAGTGAGGCGAGCGGCGACGCGGAGGTGACGCGGGCGACTCGACTCACCGGCGGCGAGAACGGCGATGAGGGCGGCTCTCCGGCGACGGGGTGGCTCCGGCGACGTCGGGGACGGCGGCGGGGCAACGCAGACGGCGGCGGAGTGGTTCCAGCGGCGGCGCGGGCGCGAGGAGGCGGAGGTGAGGGTTTTGCGGCGGCGACGAGCGGGCACACGAACCGAGGTGGGCGGTGACGTTTTATCACACGAACCGAGGCATCCGGATCGGGGACGGCGTGGGCGCGGAACGGGCGGGGTTCGGACGGCTCCGATGCAGCCACGAGGCGCGATCGGACGGCTGGGGGCGAGCGGCGGGTTAGGGTTAGGGTTACGCACGGTCGGGCACGGGCGACGCGACGCGTGGCTTGCGCGCGAACCGACGGCCGGGCAGCGGGCGCGCGCGGCACGCCGGGCCGATGCCGCCGCGGCGCGCGGATCGAGCGCGCGAGAGCGGTGCGCGGGGAAAGGTACGCAGCGCGGGAGTCTGCGGATGGTTGACGCGTGGCGGGGAGGTGGATCGAGCGGCGGTGGATTTTTCCCCTTTTCTTTTTCTTTTCCAGAAACTCAAATAAACTTCTAAAAGCTCTAGAAAATAGCAAATAAATCCCAAAAATTCACCAAAAATGCCAAAAAATTCCTTGAGACCTAAAGAATCCAAATAAAATATTTTCAACTCATGTTAATGTTTATTTTAGTCATATTAAATTATTTTAAATTCTAAAAATTCATTTAAAGCTTGAATTAAATTCAGAAAATTCCACAAAATTCATTTTTAAAATCCAGGCTTTAAAAATCTCAGAAAAACATGATGTTACAAACCTTACCCCCTTAAACGAGATCTCGACCCCAAGATCTGGGCCAACTAAGAGAATAGGTTCGAACTCTGCTCTGAGGTCCTCCTCGCGCCCTGTGTTGCTTCCTCCTGAGTGGTTGCTCCACCGACTTTGCGTAAATGCACCACTTTTATTCCGGGTGACTCGCTCTGACACTTCGAAGACTTTGACTGGATACTCCTTGTACGACAGATGGAAAACGTCAACGGCCTCAACAGGCACCACCTCCTCTGGCACACGCAAGCACTTCTTTAGCTGGGACACATGGAAAACGTCATGTACCCCACTGAAGGACGCAGGTAGCTCCAACCGATAAGCAACCTCTCCCTGCGTTTGACTCAATGCACCAACATACCTCGCAAGCTTCCTTTAATCGAAAGCTCTTCACACCTTTGAATGGTGTGATCCCGAGATACACAAAATCATCGGCTCAAAACTCACTCGACATCCGTATCCGCATAACTTTTCTCTGCGGCACCGGCGGTTTTCAACCTTTCTGTATCAAGCGGACCTTATCCTCGGCTTCTTTCAAACACCGACCAAAACCTGTCCTTCCCTATCTCTTTCCAATTGAGAGGGTCTTGCATTTCTGCCATACAATGCCTCAAACGGTGACATCTCGCAAACCGCCTCGATAATCGTTGTTGTATGAGAACTCTGCAAAAGGCAAACAACTGTCCCACTTGGATCCATGATCAAGCACACAGGCTCTCAACATGTCTTCCAAAATCTGATTTACTCGCTCTGTCTCACCATCCGTGCGGGGGTGATATGCGATCTTGAAATTCGGTGAGTTCCCATAGCCTTATGGAAACTTCCCCAAAACCGAGAGGTGAATCGCGATCCACGATCGACACAATCTTCTGGGCACACCATGCAAACTGACAATCCTGGACATATATAGCTCTGCCAATCCGTCACCACTGTAGGTCGTCTTAACTGGAATAAAATGAGCAACCTTGGTCAATCGGTCAACGATGACCCAAATCGAATCATAGCCCTCTTTGGTCTTAGGCAGACCGACTATAAAGTCCATACCAATTTCTTCCCACTTCCACTCGGGAACTTTCAATGGTTGTAGCAAGCCTGCTGGTCTCTGATACTCTGCCTTTACCCTCTGACAAACATCACAAAGGGCTACATACTCAGCGATCTCACGCTTCATGCTTGGCCACCAATATTTATCCTTAATGTCCTGGTACATCTTGGTACTGCCTGGATGAATCGAATACAACGACTCATGAGCCTCTTTTAACAACACATCCTTTAGCTCTTGCTTACTGGGCACACACAAACACTGCTTGAACCACAAGGTTCCCTAGTCATCCACTGAAAATCCTGACTCTTTACCTTCACTTAAGTTCTTTCTAATCCACTGAAATGCCTCATCATCTGACTGAGCCTGACGAATCTGACCATCCAAAGTAGGCTGCAACTCTATAGTTGCCAAAAATCCTAGCTCAACCAACTTAAGGCTAAGCTTCTGAAATTCCTTATGCAATACTGGCTGACTCTCTCGAACCATCACTGAATTGCAGTATACCTTTCTGCTCAAGGAATCTGCAAGGACATTGGCTTTCCCAGGATGATAATGTATGCCAACATTATAATCCTTTATTAGCTCTAACCACCTCCTCTGCCTAAGGTTAAGCTCGGACTGGGTAAAGATGTATTTCAGACTCTTATGATCCGTGTAAACCTCACATCTATTACCCATCAGATAATGACGCCAAATCTTTAAAGCATGCACTACGGCTGCTAGCTCCAAGTCATGAGTAGGGTAGTTCTCCTCATGCGGTCTCAACTGGCGTGAGGCATAAGCTACCACTCTCCTGTCTTGCATCAAGACACAACCCAAACCTTTGCGAGAGGCATCGCAATATATCTCAAAATCCTTATTAATATCAGGCAACACAAGCACTGGGGCTGTGGTCAAACTCTCCTTAAGTTTCTGAAAACTTTTCTCGCACTCTGGCGTCCAAGTGAATTTCTTTTCCTTCTTGAGCAACTGCGTGAGGGGTCTGGCCACACTGGAAAATCCCTCAATAAAGCGACGGTAGTATCCTGCCATACCCAGAAAACTCCTGACCTGGGTAACTGAAGTGGGTGACTGCCAATCTAAAACATCACTCACTTTTCCTGGGTCAACTGCGACTCCTTCTGCTGTCAACACATGCCCTAGAAATGCAACTTTCTTCATCCAGAACTCACATTTGCTGAACTTAGCATACAACTGATTATCCCTCAATTTCTGCAATGCCAATCTCAAGTGCTCCTGATGTTCCTTCTCATTCTTGGAATATATCAAAATGTCGTCAATGAACACAACGACAAACTTGTCTAAATATTCTATAAACACCTTATTCATCAAATACATGAAATATACTGGGGCATTGGTCAAACCAAATGACATCACTGTGAACTCGTACAGACCATAACGAGTTGAGAAGGCTGTCTTGGGTATTTCCTCTTTTTGAATTCTCATTTGATGATATCCTGACCTCAAATCAATCTTGGAGAAAACTCCTGCTCCCTTAAGCTGATCAAACAGGTCATCGATCCTGGGCAATGGGTACTTATTCTTGATGGTGACCTCATTAAGTGCTCTGTAGTCCACACACATGCGCTGACTACCATCCTCCTTTTTGACGAATAACATTGGTGCTCCCCACGGGGATGAACTCGGTCTGATGTAACCCTTATCCAAAAGCTCCTGAATTTGCTTCTTCAACTCTACTAAATCATTGGCTGGCATCCGATAGGGTCTCTTGGAAATCGGAGCGGTACCTGGCACAAGCTCAATCAAAAACTCAACCTCCCTCTCTGGTGGCATACCTGGAAGATCATCTGAAAACACGTCGGGATACTCCCTGACAACTGATACATCCTCCAACTGGATCACCTTGCTCTGGCAAACCATGACTGGCTCTGGCTGACACTCGCTGGCTGCGAATCGTACCTCAACCCCATCTGAATTGGTTAAGGTCACTGCTCTGCTCCCACAGCCTAACATTGCTCGCTTGCTTCGGCCAATCCATCCCCAAGATTACATCTAGGACCGCATATCCAACAAAATCAGTCACCACGAACTCAATTCCCTGAATGGTTATCGACTCTGACAACCTAGGTTGGATCTCAACTCGGATCCGGGATTGGATTAAAAGAACAGATCCAAGAGCAACAGTTTTCAATTGTTGCTTTAAAGCAAAACTCCGAAACAAACGAATGCGAATCTCGTAATCAAATAAAACGTGGCGAGAACCGAATGTACTAGGAACGCATCGATCACAATGTCCGTGCTGCTCGGGCATCCTCTGCGGTGATGTGGTTCACCGACCTCTCACCACCGGCGTCACTGCCTGCCCCGATGCCGGGGTGCTCTCGCCCTGCTCCTAGGGTAGGAGTACGACCGGTGTAGCTCCCAAGTCGGCGAATCGGCGTCGGGCTCGCCTCGAGGGCACTTGCTAGCATAGTGTCCCACCTCATGACACTTGAAGCAAGTGACGAGATCTTTCGAGTTATTGCTCTTCTGCTGCTGCCGACCATCGGAACCACCGGACGCTGCCCGACCGAAATCGACGTGGCGTCTCGAGCCGGGTCCCAAAGCCGACGGCTATTATTGCTGTGGCACTCGTGCAGGCTGGTATGAACCAAAACGAGGCCTCTGGGACTGGTGCGACTGTGACCCCTGCTGGATCAACCTCCTCTTGCGAGACTCCTCGAGTTCGCAGCGACTCTCCTCAATGAGAATAGCCTTATCCACCAACTGCTGAAAACTGGCATAGTCGTTGCCTACGACTTGCACCTTCAAAGCTGGGTTCAAACCTTTCTTGAACCTCTTCTAGCGAGCTGCATCTGATGCTACATCCTCTGGCGTGTAGCGAGCCAACTGAGTGAATTTATTGAGATATTCACTCACTGACAGGTTCCTCTGCTGGAATTCCCGGAACTCGTCCTTCTTCATCTCGACCACTCCATCCATGACATGAGCAGTATGGAAGGCTTTGGCGAACTCCTTCCAAGTGATGTTGTTCTGGTTCTCATGGGCGGTACAGTAGTTCTCCCACCACTCTGCTGCTGGTCCCTCAAGCTGATGTGCTACATATAACACCTTCTCTCTGCCGCAGATCGGCCAAGTTCGTTTCTTCTCAACTGAACGGACCCAATCGCCGACCTCCAAAGGCTCGATGAACCGGAGAAAGCAGCGGTCTCGTCCTCATGAACTATGCATAGCCGGATCGCCGACGAGGTGCCGTGGTGGTATCGCTCTCGTGCCGCTCATTGCATCATAGTCTGCATACTCGCATCATGGTCTCGCATCATCCGAGTCCGCCACCAAAATCGATCGAGGGCGGGATCCAAGGTAGGTGGCACTCGCCGCGCAAAGACTGCTCTCTGGTCCCGGTTTACCTGACACATCGAGGAGTTCCCGATATCAACCATCTTGCTCAAAAGAAAACAATCACGATGACCAAAGGTAAAAGACGAGAGGGAAAAGCATAGATAAGAGGTAAATGCGTCTAAGGGGGTTTTGCTTAATGGAAACCTAAACTAAACAAACACTTAGAACAAAGAAACTGAACAAAAATTAACTCCATTAAAAGATTGACATGATCGCAATATAATGCTTTTAAGGCAATATTTGCAGCTCACATCACACACAACTGCAAATAAAATCCAACGTGTCTACTCGCACTGTCTACTCTGAAGGCTCCCACTCGGGTCCTGACAAATAGGGCACACTACTATCGTCCTCAGAATCGCTGTAGACAACCCACGAGTTGCGGACCGGCGGCGACTGCTCTCTAACCGGGACTCGGGTGAACCGACTGAGATAGGCTCGACGATCTCCGGTGATACGACGTCTCTGCTCTGGGCTCGGCGGTGTAGGCGACGGTAGAGGTACTGGCGACTGCGGTCGGGGCTCCTCCCAGACTGGCTCCGGTAGTCTAGGGGTGACTCCGTACTGCTCCTTGAACTTTCGGACGAGTCTGGCCATGTTGATCTTGTATAACTTGCAAAGGCGACGGATGGCTTTGTGCACAACTCCTTGTGCTGACATCTCTCCACTGACTCCGGCATTCTTGAAGCTGTGGTGCAGTGCCTGCTTGCCGACTCGGGTGGTGAAGTATAGCCTGGAGATGCTCCCGATGCGTTGACCCTTATGCTTCTTATCCTTGGTGAGGTAGACGGGCAATCTCTTCAATCCGAGACTCCGTAACAAAACGCGTAGAAGTGATCTCCATCCTCCTGTCGGGCTGTAAGAAGCTTGGAACATCTAATGCATTTATAAAGGAAAGATCAGTTTATAACTTTATGAAAACAAATTTTTGCAAGAGTTGGGGCAAGAGACAAGAATCCTTAATAATGGGATACAAAGATAGAGATATTACTAAATATCAGATTTAGTTGGTTTGATTTAGAAAATAAATTTTTGGGCTACAACCAATCTACTAGGGCTTCGTCCTACAGTCGATATGGCTCTGATACCATCTCTGTCGAGACCCGAATATGCAAATTCGGTCTCTCTGTGTAAACTGCACTAGTCCAGGATAACGCTAGTGCACACAGTCAAACATAGATGTCATCACAGTCATACATACGATAATAATAAAGGAAAACTCAAATATCGATAAAATATCTAAGGTACGACCTTATGGTCAAGCTTACAATATCTCTAGCCGGAAGGACTTAACAAAATAGCAGCGGAAATCCAAAATAAAGCGTAGCGGCCAATCGACAAGCCCACAGGCTATCGAGTGGAGAACGAAGCCTAATCCGTGAAGTCGTCGCAGTACTCCCCTTCTGGAACCTCCTGCTGATAGTACTCATCTCCCTCAACTGAGCAACATAGGCGTAAAGCCGTGAGTACATTGGTACTCAGCAAGTCGTTTGTAACAAATGAATGCAATATAATATGCGAGGCTTACCAAAGGAAGGCTGAAAGGTTAATTTGCAAAAAAGCATTTCACAATAAAATATAATAAATAACTTTAAAGCGAAAGTTAACTGAAAACAGTAATAATAGATAATCAAAGGAATAAACATGAACCACTTGTGAACACCAATTCACAAGCTAGACCCAAAGTGAACTACCTGTCCACTCCCAACATAAACCACCAAGTTATAAGTGAAACACTAACCCTCGTGGGAAATCACCGAGCAATGTTCATGACCGAGGACGCGGCTATTCGAATAGTTTTACACTCTGCAGAGGTTGCACAACTGTACCCACACGATGTGATTAGCCTAGGCCTAAGGTAATCACAACAAGACCTTTACAATGCTCTACCTCAACCCAATCCTGTCCGCTAGGGTTTCGCATCACACCCCCCCTTGCGCCACATGGAAATCAGCAACCATGTTCATCACAATGGCAGAATTGAACTGAAATATTACAAATTAATCAGCCAGGTCTATCCCATACTAGACATGTGGTTTGCACGATTAAGCTCAGATCAATGGCGCACAAAGTTAAGTCCTTAACATTACCCGGGCGAGGCTACCACATCCCCGAAGTGCAACTGCACCTCCCCCTTTACTGCACGATCACTCGCCCGAGTGCAAAAACCAATTTGTATAACCAAGCCAACGTCACACCAATGACGTGGCACAAATTTTCATAAACGTGGCACCAACCACAGTTTCATATGTCATTAAGTCAAGTTAATAATTAACATGTGATGTTGAGACTGAACATGAAGTATAAGCCAGCTAAACAGTTTAATCGTACAAACCCATGTGACGAATAATCTAGCATCACTAGTAAATTTCCCCAACCTATGGTGACAATGGCGTCATGGCATTCCAAATATCAAGGAGGGATAAACTCAATTGGGACGATAGCTACCAGCACAAAGGTTTAAATAAAACTAGTGATGCAATGTAATTTAAAACAAAATAATTAAATAATAGATTGCAAACTGGGTTCAACATGATCAAAGGACACGACTTGCCTTGGGTATGCTCAGCGAGGTACTCCTGGTCTTCGGGCGCGGAACCTACTACTCCGGAATCCGAATCTAACGAGGGAGAAAACGATCGAAAATAAAGAAACACATAAAATGATAAGCAAATGAACTCCAAAAATCACCAAACTAGAACCAACAGCTAGAGCTCGATTTTAGATGAATTTAGAAAAAAGAACGGGGTCAATCGGAGCTAGGACGGAGGAGAACGGGCTCTCAGAAAATTAAACCTAAATTAAATCAGGAAAATCAGAAAAATTACTGTGCTGTAGACCGGGCGCACGGGAAACCGGGTCCACCATGGACTCGGTCCACGTAACAGTGCACGCAGGGCGGCGGGCTGATGCGGCGCGCTAGGGCTGACGTGGCAGCAGCATATGCTGCCACGTGGCACGGGTGACGTGGCAGCTGACGTGGCTGCTGACGTGGCTGCCACGTGGCACCTGGGGGCGGGTCTCGGCTGACGTGGGATACCACGTCAGCTAGGGCTGACGTGGCCTAGGGCTGATGCGGCGCGGGCGGCGGCGGCGGGGATCCGACGGTCGCGGAGGCGACACACAGCGAGATCTGGGGCGTCGGCCCAGATCTGGATGAGCGGCGACGAAGGAGTGGCGTGGGCGCGGGGACGGCGGCGATGGCCAACGCGTGGTGTGGCTCACCGCGTGAGGCGTCGCGCAGGCGCGAGTGCGCGGCGCGGGCGCGGGTGGACGGCGGAGATCGCGCGGAGCGGGGGTGGATCAGCGACGCGTGTCGGCGCGGTGCGCAAGGCGTCGCGGGTGCGCGGTGGTGCGCGGGCGGATGGCGCGGCGACCGAGGAGAGGCGCGAGCGAGGCGAGCGGCGACGTGGAGGTGACGTGGGCGACTCGACTCACCGGCGGCGAGAACGGCGACGAGGGCGGCTCTCCAGCAACGGGGTGGCTCCGGCGACGTCGGGGACGGCGGCGGGGCAACGCAGACGGCGGCGGAGTGGTTCTAGCAGCGGCACGGGCGCGAGGAGGCGGAGGCGAGGGTTTGGCGGCGGCGACGAGCGGGCTTGCGAACTGAGTCCGGACGCCTCGGTTTGCGTAACAGGCGGGGTTCGGACGGCTCCGATGCAGCCACGAGGCGCGACGGACGGTAGGGGCGGCGGCGGTTAGGGTTAGGTTACGCCGGCCGGCACGCGACGCGACGCGTGGCTTGCGGGGGATCGGACGGCCGGGCAGCGGCGCGCGCGCGGGGCGGGCCGATGCCGCCAGCGTGCGGCGCGGATGCGCGACGCGAGGGCAGGCGCGGGATCGAGCGGCGCGGAGAGCGGGTGCGCAGGAAAAGGTACGGCGGCGGTGGGGAGGCTGCGGATGGTTGACGCGTGGCGGGGAGGTGGATCGGGCGACGGTGGATTTTTCCCTTTTTCTTTTTCTTTTCCAGAAACTCAAATAAACTTCTAAAAGCTCTAGAAAATAGCAAATAAATCCCAAAAATTCACCAAAAATACCAGAAAATTCCTTGAGACCTGAAGAATCCAAATAAAATATTTTCAACTCATGTTAATGTTTATTTTAATTATATTAAATCATTTTAAATTTTGAAAATTCATTTAAAGCTTGAATTAAATTCAGAAAATTCCATAAAATTTATTTTTAAATTCCAGGCTTTAAAAATCTCAGAAAAACAGAATGTTACAGGGTATGCACTTTCAAAACGCCTTAAATGTAGGTCTTTTTAGGCGCTTTCGAGAAACGCCTTAAAACACTTTTCCCTTTGGCAGTATTCCGAACGTTTTCCAAAACGCCTTAAAAAAAATTTTAGAGGCGTTTTTTGTACTATTTCGGGCGTTTTGAAACGCCTCGGAAAGCCTGCCGTGCTGTAGTGGCATCACGTACCATTTCGAGCTCGATTCATCATTCATTATGATGGCGAAGCTTAACGGAAAGCACCGACCTGGTGGAGACCGATCGACCACACGAATGAACTCGTGGCATCATGAATTAAAAGGATGATGCGTAGCTAGCTAGCTCCAAACGCTAGTTGATCGACCAGTCGTCGTTGTTTATTGAATGGCTTAACAGCAGGCTTCCCTTGCAGATGCATGGTCATGTCATCCGGCCGTACGTGCTCGTGCCCACGAGCTAGCTAGCTAATGCGGCGTTAAATTAGTACTCGTGTGGCCGACCAATCAGCAAATTAAAGATTCTGCGTGCTAGGTTGGATCGGTGGGATGCGACGGCTGTAGCTAGCGGACGCTGTGGGGGCAAATACTTGAGGCGGTGACGCAATATATGCAACTTGAAGTTCTTTTTACCGTGGCTGTAATTGATGTTTTTTTTGGTTCTTAGTGTGCGTATCTATAAATGAATCGAATACCAAGCTATTTTAAAAAGAATTCTCTTAATAAGCCGTTAATAAAAGATGATGAAAAATTATTTTGTTTATTTATTGCAGAAAAAAGGCATAAACCTTTAGAAAAACAAAAACGCACCAAACCCACCAAAGCAAGCGTGGGGCGATCCAAACTTCGACGTCTTACCCACCACCTAGCTAGCCGCTATTCGGCCAGCAAGCTCATACCAACTCGACATAAGCACGTGACCGCCTTTTCGTTACCAGGTGAGCTGCTAAAGCGTCAGATATAGCCTAACTGGTGCGGCCCACTGGCCACTTCGTTAGCCATATCTCTGTCAGCTGTCTCCTCCAAGTATATAATTTGCCAAACCGTCATTATAAGAGGCGATTAATTATAGCACTAATAACCATGGCCGGCTTGCATAACAAATGTCGCAATGTCAGCCAGGTGTTTCATTGTAGCTACATTGCATATTGGCCACTTGGTATTACTGTAGGACCCATACAAATAATTAGAGGGGTGAATGCTTGTTTTTAAATTTTCTTCTATGTATTGTTAACCTTTTACTCAATAGCTATAAAAGTTAAAAAGACCATATTACTCTACCTACTTGGCTTCCAATAACTAAGAAAAACTATAAATATCAAAGTCTACGTACTCATAATGAAATCTTCAAGAAAAACCGAACATAATGATCCTTGATAATCATGGGCGGTCTGACCGGTGTGTAATGGGTGGGTTGACCTCCCAGGGCCGGTCTGACCTATTTTAAAATAGTGGTCTGCCCTCTTGCTCAGCAAGAACAGAAAATCAACAGTATTTTAAAAAACTGAAAGGGGCATAGCTTTTACATTAAAACTCGAGATAGCATGAAACTTTAAATGCACCTTATCTACGATATTAGAAATCATATTAAGGTAAGAAACATGAAGTTCTTGGATTTGGTTCCATCAATTTGAAGAAAATTAATTCTAGACCTCAAGAACACCCAAAAACCCAAATTACTTCTTGCTCTTGGGGATCTAAAACTGAGATCTTCCAAATCTATTCTCACATGTCTTAGCGAGATAATCTAGGTTAAGATAAGGCGAACGCCACCTAGTTCACGATTTCAAATTTCTAGCTAAAGAACATGAAAACCAAGATAAGAACAAGTGAAATACCAAGAAGAAGAGTTGATCTATTACCAGTAGACTAGGTGATTCATAGGTATATGGTTGGTTACAAGGTGCTTCCAAAGTGCCACCCTTACTCACACACATTTTCTCACATAGGCTTGAGAAGGGAGAGAAGAGACAACTCAAGACTCAAACCAAAATCCCTCAACCCTAGCTCTCTACTCTCCTTCCTCATATAACTAGAATTTCTTAGTGGGTCTTAACCCACTAAGCACATAGAGAATGTAATGCCCTGAACGTCTTTACGGCGTCGCTGGGAATATTTAGCGGAATCACGGAGCTTCTTAATTTTTCGATGAATCGCAGGAGGCAGGAATAAAATCGTGGAATTGTCCAAAGTAAAAAAATAAATTAAATAATTAAAAATTGAGATTTTGGGCTGTCTAGAGCGGTGGGCTAGCCAGCCCAAAGGGTCAACCGCACCCCCCTTCCCACCACCCAAACCCTAGCCGCCCCCCTAAAACCCCCCATTGGCCGAAATCCCCCTCCCTCTAGGCCACGACCCCCCCTCACCCCCTTGCGCCATCACCTTCCCCTTTGGCTGCTGCCCTGTTGTTTGCTACAAAGGAGAGATCAAAGAAGAGAAGGGGAGAAGAGGAGGAAGGGAAGAGAGAAGGAGGGAAGAAAAGGGGAAGAAGAAGAAAGAAGAGGGGTTATCTTGAGGGATCACCTACGTAATTTTTCTCACCTTAATTGTCCTCTATTTAAGGTGTAATTAGGGTTTATGGCTGGGGAGTAGAACGGATCTAGCAGGGTAATCATCCGATTAATGTTAATTTGCTGTCGGCGTGAAGGTGATTCGAGCAGCGCGTCTGTTCGTCAAGATTAGAGCAGTAACACAATTTTTTCTGTAGATCTATCAACATAAAAGTTGTAGAGGATGTCAAAACCTATCTTCTATAATTGTTTTAGATTTTTTGGCTGTGGGTTTTGGACGCAGTAGAGATTGAAACTCTGCTGTGTAGCAGAGGAGTAGTCAGAATCTAGTTTCTGTTCAGGTGCAGTTTCAGAGGGGCAAACGAATTTCATGAATTTGCCCACAATAACAAAAGTTATAGGAAATCATGTAAACTAGCTTTTGTAAAAAAATTATGATTTTTAGATCATTATATAGAAGGTGAGATTCGATAGAAGTTTGCTGGCCAGATCGTCGATGCAGAGTCTGCCCGCTGTTTTCCATGATATTTTACACCCCTATAGCACTAGAATAAAAATAGGGTGTCTACTTGAAAGTTGTAGTATCATTTCTGTAGTTTCCAAAAATATTACTGTTTGTTGTACTTGGCCTAGTAGATTAAAACATACGAAAAAAAATAAGCAGCAGGGCTGGGCATAGGAACGACGAGCTGAGAGGGTATTGTCGGGTTTTGGGCTTAACGGTATTTTATTTTCTTAAGATGTGAATGTCTTGCTGTAGTCCTGTGTTGAGAGATGGTTTTTGGACAGGTGGCTTCGCTCTTGACCGTGCTTGAGCGCTTCACTTCTTCGGTAGAGGCAAGTAAACGTAGCGGTTGTTGCTACCGTTTAGCTTGTTAATTTTACTACATTCACATTGGATAATTCTTTTAATCTGAGATTCTTTGCCATTGCTATATGATTTCTTTAAAGTGGTCTATGTGGTAGCATTTTTATGAATCAATTGTTTATGTTCTTGAATAAGCGGATGTGGTTTATATGGTATAACACTTAATGAAATTAATGTGGATATAGGGTAGTATTCTTTACGAAGATATTATGGTCTATGTGATAGTATTATTGATGAATATATTGTGGTCTATGTGGTAGTATTTTTTAATGAATCGATTGTTTATGATCTCGATGAATTGAATGTGGTTTATGTGGTGTTAATCTTCGTGGAACAAGTGTGGTTATGGGGTAGTATTCATTATGAATCGATTGAGGTCCATGTGGTTAAATTCTTATGAATCATTGATATAATATCATGCATATCATAACATAATATTTGCATCGTGGATGTCGCCGCACATAGCCACGACCATACCGGTACAATATCGTACATTGGCATAGTACGATGCACACTCTTACCTTGTTGGGTAAGGATGCAGTGGATCATATGCGTTCATATGCATTTTCATTATGGATGGATCATTGGCATACTTATGCAATACGTTGTGGATGAATTATTTGCATACATATGCAACTTCTTAGCTTTTTATGTGGAATTGGCTCGTGAGGGTCACTTGTGGTATGAGGAATGTGGCTGTGGTCGTGGAGTGGGGTTCACCCCCTTGTGGTATGGTAGGGCTGTGGTCGGAAGTTCTCAATTTATAGGAAGTATTCTATAATAAGACTCTTAAAAAATACCCTGTTAGACACATAAGAGGCAATAGAAATAACCTCAGCCCAATACATCCTAAGAGTGGTATGATCATCTAGCATAGTCCTAACCATCTCAATTAAGGTCATGTTTTTTCTCTCAACTAGACCATTCTTCTAAGGGACTCTCGAAGAGAGGAATTGATGCTTTAGACCATACTCAGTGCTGAAATCAGTACCATTATCATTTCTAATGACCCTAAGGGTTCATGAAAGATCAAATAACAATCTAAGGGCTAACTCTCTAAAATAACCAAATGCCTCATCCTTAGATGCCAAGAAGTAAACCCACGAGTATCTAGAGTAATTATCAATAATGACTAGTGCATACCACTTCTCTCCTACTGACAAAATTCTAGAAGGACCTATAGTGTCCATGTGCAAAAGGTATTCTAGACCATCTGTCATGACCATGGTAAGAGATGGATGTGAGACAACAATCATCTTATCATGTTTGCAAGGAAAGGAAACTAAATCCTTCCCACTTTTAAGCTTAGGTAACTCCCTAATCAGATCCATGCTACTGATTAGTGTCAAGTGACAAAACTAATGTGTCCAACACTACGATACCAGAAAATAAAATCTCTAGACTTTAAAGCAACAAGACACCAAAGCCCATAAGTGGAATAGTTGGCAAACTTAGCACTAAAAACTCTTCTAAGATAAGAAATCCCAAAACCTAGATCTCTAGACTGATCTAGAACTCTACAAATACTTGTTCTAAAGCTCACCTCGAGACCATCATCAATTAATTACGAGACTGAAAATATATTACACTTGAGCTTGCTTACTAGGGCCACATCCTTGAGCATGAAATTGTTGTTGACACGGATTATGTTGTTGGCTATCATGGTCCCAGTAGAAGCATCCCCGAACGTGATCATCACCGGATCTCGGGAGGAGAACCATCTTGAATTTCTGGTCTTGTGTTGAAAACTTCCGAAGTCCACTAGCCACATATTCTCCTTCCTCCCCAATTGGATCTACATCACAGAAGAAGAAAACCTCTAGGTCTTAATAGTGTGGTTAGTGATAAAGAACATGGAAATCTAGAACCAAAACACTCAAAGAGTAGAAGCAGATCCAATAGAAGCATAAGCTGAAGATGATGCAAAATAAGGCAAAACAAGGACACTATAAGAATGGATCCCCACACAAGCACTACCCAGACTCCCCCTGAAATCTCATCTAGGTCTAACAAAAGCTTGGTGCTCACCCTTTCTGGTAGACACTTATGGACCTATCATGCTCTCATGATGGCCTATGCCTAGACAAGAGGCTGACCTGACACCACCAAAGAAGTCCTCAACAAAATTGGGTCTGACACTAGGCCTATGGACACTTTGAGCAATAAGAACATGCCTAGCTTTAAGAGCTCTGTCTCTATCCCTCTTCTATTGTCTGGCTCGCCTGAAGCAAAACTGAACTAAGTGGCACATGAACTGTACTCATTTTTTTTCACTGCCCTAGCATACTTTTTCTTATACATAGCTACCTCAAGTTTAAGGGACTCACAAGATACAAAAGAGTCTTCTCTAACACTCCTAAGTTACTAATCAAATTTGACTCTAAATGTCTCATGCATGTCAACTAAATTCTGTCCTATCTCGGCACAAAATGCGCAAGCAATGGATGCAACAGGATCAGATTTCTTTTATGTAGAAGATGAATCAAGTTTTTCTTTAGCATTGAAGTTATTTAGAGTTCTAGTTAATACATTAAGTTCAACATTTAACTTAGGATATTTTTTACAAGAGAGAGTCCTATGGTGAAGCATCATTTCAGTTAGTTCAACATTTTTTACTCATGGCACTCTTAATCTTCAACTTTAGCAAAGCACACTTAGAGCAAGGTAAAGCAATGACATCCATGTCCCCAGCTCCTAAGCACACAAGAGGTTCGCTAGACTTGAGTTGAGCAAGTTCATCATTTGCATGTTTTAGTTGTTTAGCATGAGATGAGTACACTAAGGATTGGGCAAAGAAAATAGCTTTCATTTTAGCAAGATTATCCCTAGTGACAAGCAACTCATCAACAATATAAGCATTCACCGTAGTGCTAAGAGAAAAGCATGCTTCTATCATCTTAATTTTATCAAGTGCTACTCCAAGTTCACAATTATCATCATCAGGAACCAAGGACCTAAGCCTAGCAATTCCAGCATTTAAGCCATCAACCAAGAAATCATGATTATTCATTTTCTTTTTGCATTTTGTAATATAATGATCTATGCGAACTACAGGATGAGACAACTCATCGTACGAGGGCTTTACCTCATCTGGGTCGTTGTAAATATCATCCTCGCTAGAGATGTCATCGGTGCTCGCTACGAAGCACATGCCAGTGAAGTAATCATCCTTCTTCTTGAATCACGACTCGTCCTCCTCCTTCTCAGTCCCTGAATCTACACTGCACAAGTCAAGCTGCTCGAGAGTGGAAAGAACCTAGTGGACTACCTTTTGGTAGTTGCACTTTTTTTAGATTGGCATCCCGAGGTGCTAGACATTTGCGGTACTCTTTCTTCTCCTTCACCTTGAGCTTAGGGTAGTTGGCCCAAATATGGTTGAGCTCACTACACTCAAAGCATCAGATCGTACCTCCTCCTCCTCTCTTTCTCATTCTCACAATGTTTAGGGCTCACATAAATTTGGTGGATAGGAGGGTTAGGTCATTCTTAGAGAATTGCTAATGTTGATCATCACTATGAGTGTGCAAAGGAGATAAGGAGAATCTAGAAGAAGCAGACTCTAAAAGGTATAAGGTGAAGAACCCTTGGTGGGATCAATCATAGGCACCATTGATCGCGACTTGTTCTTGCAAGAGAAAGGGTCAATTTCATTAGTCTTAAACCTTGAATAAAGCTTATCTAAGGTTAGCTCGCTCATGACAGTGTTGTCATTGATAAATGTGACTTTTAGCTCCCAAATGGTCAATTTCAAGGCTTCAAGAACTTGACATGTATTTTTAGAGTTGGGATACACCACTACACAAGTCACTGAGGATCTCTTGAAAGTGAGCAAAGAACTCATCCAAAAACTCCCTAGGACTCATCTCAAACTTCTTATATTCTTTCTTAAACTGCTTCTGATGCACCTCCTTGATAGTTGTAGAGTCCTTATGGTAATCAGTGTGAGTCTACCAAATATTGTGCGCTAAAGGGAGATGAGATGTACAGTCGAACTCATTCCTACCAAGACACTGAATCAAGAGATTCCTAGCCTCGTTGTTTGCCTCCACATCTGGAAGGTTTGCTGGAGTGATATGTTCATCAATAGGGACACATAGGAACCCTTGACCTTTTCCTAGATTGAATAGCCTTGAGCCTATATATAGGTTGCCATCCTCGCCTTTCAATAGGGAAGTCAACCCAGTAAACAAGGGTGGTTTGGTGGAATACTTGTCTGATGTCATAGTTCTTAGGACCGGTTAAGATACACGAGGAAGAGCTTACCTGAGCTCTGATACCACTTGTAGAACCAACGTAGACAATCAAAGAGTTGATCTATTACCAATAGAGCAGGTGATTCATGGGTACATGGATGGTTATAAGGTGCTCCCAAAGCACCACCCTTACTCCCACAAGTTTTCTCACATAGGCTTGAGGAGGGAGAGAAGAGACTATTCAAGACTTAGACCAAAATCCCTCAACCCTAGCTCTCTTCTCTCCTCCCTCACATAACATGAACCTCTTAGTGGGTCTCAAACCGTTAAGCATATGGCGACACCCGTCAATCCCACTTACATGGATTTTATACACTCATACATGCTTCTCAAAGTGTTTACAATACTCAACCCAGTAAACCATTAGCGATTGACCGCTTAGCCATCCCAACTCACCTTGACCTAAACCATTTATCCTTTGTGCCTCTTTTCATCGTGGTTTTTTCCAAGGCTCAATCCGGTATTTTGGTAAACTCCCAAAATACCACCGATGAAGCTTCTAGGCATCTTCCCATTACTTTTACTTGAAGCAACTCCAATACCAAGTCTTCATATGAAAGCATCTCCGTATGCTTTGACACATAGCCTGTGGTGCCTAATGACTTGCCGTCTAGTCTTCATGCATCAGATCTCCCCCGGATCATCTATACTTGCACAGGCTCAAATCACATAGCACACCATATGCACCAACTCACCTCTTCATGATCCTTGTCTATTATGTGCTTCCCGCTTGAGCCACATAGCCTCACCCAGACTTACCCAACAGAACGGACCTCAAGTCTTCCGCATAGTCCCTGTCACTTGTTGTTAACCGCTAACATTCTCCAAGCCACCTGCACATCCAAATACCAAGCAACTATTTCGAGCAAAAGTTCTATGCACTTGACTCATATTAGTTAAAATAATGCATCATACAATATAACACAACCAACCAATGGCTCCCACGCCATGCACTCAAACGACTCAAGACCGTCTCTCACTGTTCTCTGGCCATAATAACCAGTCTGACTACTTTCCCCATGATGGTCAGACCACCCACCAGTTAGATTGCCAACCAATGACTGGTCTGACCGAAACAAGCTGACTCAAAACCATCCCTAGTAATAGGACACTCGTGTGACCACATCTTCAATGCCGATCACACCACCCAACTCAACTCCAGTCTAACCTCCAACCAATGATAGGTCTAACTGCTATCCCGCCAGTCAAAATGTGAGTCCTAATCCGGTCTGACCGCCACCGAAGTCTCACCAGAAATGCCCAACTCAAAATCACAGTGGTTGAACCACATAAGCCCAACGGTCTGACCGGTCCCCCATATCAGTTAGACTAGTTATGTTGATAGCAAAACTAAATTTTGCCAATCTTTTGCAAATCAAAAACCAACTCCACAAATGTGCCAATTGTTGATCACTATTTATCCATGGACCTCCTCACATGGTCCTTCAATTACACATGAAATCCAGCGTATAGAAGACATCAAAATGTTAATATGACCAATTCATCCAAATGATGAGCAACTGAGCAGGGCATTAAGACTAGGGTTGATATTGAAGTATAAGCAGATTGTCCATTCCCACAATATCTTAAATTTTTGGATAAACTAGTTGGTTTGCATGAAAGTCAACATGATATCTAAAGGACCATGTGAGAATGTTCAGAATCATGTTGTGATGAACCATTGCAATTTGAGAAGGTTAAAATTTTGAATTACAAATTTGTAAGAATTTTGGAATAGTCGGCCTACAGACCGGCCAGCCAGTTTAACTGCTAGATCTGAATTTAGCCAATCTACAATCCTCTGTGAAACTACTGTACTATTCCCTGAATCAGTAAATACTGCTCATGAATACATTACTAAATCATTTCATACATAATGAGAATCATACCATACGATAATATTAGATATCAAAGTTTAATTATGGGCCTATTCATATTAGCTTTTGCTAATGGCTTTTGGTTGCAGCTGATAAATAGTAGTAGCTAATAGAAGCAATTGATAAATAGTAGTGCATTATGTAAGAAAAACGGTGCAATGAAAGGTCCTACAACATTCTAACTGACATGTGAATTACAGAATTGTAAAATAATAAAATACAAAGTACATTACAATATGTGAAAACGAAAAATAGTGGCTGATAGAAGTAGCGTATAGAAGCTGAGGCGTTCATATTGGCTTCTTCTTCTAGAATCAAAAGCTAGAAGTAGAAGCCAATATGAACAGGCCCTACACCACATCAGGTCATGTTTACAATAAGAGTCAATCATGCTAAATAGATACATTACATAAAGTGGAAGTGATAGCAAAAGGGGATGACTCATCTTGCCATAGGCAAGCGACTAACTAGGGTAAAAGCTATACCACTAGAGACTATCCTAATCTTCTTTATCTTCTTCTCTATCAACTCCTAGGGCATCGTAGCAAGCGTAGTAACATTGATCCGCAGGTTCTGAGCTATGTAGTGAGCATGGGTAAGCATAAACAACAGTGCTCCATGAGCCAACACACAGAATGCAATATTATACATGCATGATTCAACAAAGGTAGCATCAAGTTCTTTTATTTCCTAGAGGCATTATTTGAAAACTACAATAAATAGGAATTCCTATGACTTAGCATTTTAACTAACTCATGTTTTTATTAAAGAGAGTAAAAATGTGCAATATTAATAACAGTACAGGTTTCATCCACTTATTACATGGTTTGATCGATCATATGCTAGTTTTTGTTACTAGGGTTATATTCACCTATTATACTCACTAGGTTACATACGCCCAGGGCAAACTAAAACCTAGGTTACATCCACCCGACATGTTTTTATCCCACGCACAAAGTTTTAGAAATAGATACTAGTTCGAGTAATTAAGTTCCCATGCCCATCTATAACCGTAGGCACGACTGTTCGAACAGTTTACACTCTATAGAGTCTGTACACTTCACACATAATATATAATCAACTTGTTATGTATCACATATTTTCTTAGACATGTGAATCAAGAAGATCACCACATGCCCTTTACAATGCATCATCCAGTATAGGTTATACCCACTAAGGTTTTATCTTAGTGAGGTTACGTCCACCACACTAAGGCTCCCTTTTGTGCCACACGATAGCTTAAATCTAGCGACATTACCTGTGTTCACGATGGCTTAAAACTGGTGATATGACTCATGGGTCACTCCAATGGCGCAACCCACACTGATGGATGCAAATTAGTTAGCTAGGTCATATCCATTATAGACTTGTGGTTGTACTATTTTACATTAGGGTATTATCACAAGATTTAGTCTTTAGAGTTATTTGGGCAGTGCTACTACAAACCAAACATTTTCGTCCTACATCCGCGCCAACTATCTTAATATCCGCCCAGATAGGTAACGTAAGTTTTAGGGTTTTGAAAAGCATAAAACTATGTTATCTCAATATACTAGCCATTTCTCTCCAATGACTACTCAAAACTATTTTCATGATTGAAAATGGTGATAGGGCAATTTAATGCCTCGGTATTTAAGAAAAACTAAGCATGGCATTTAAACATAACTTATAGCTAGTTTGGTTACCATTAAATTTCTAGGGTGATAAGGTTTATGTGTTCAAGTGTACAAGGGATAGTGTATAATAATACAATGTTGAATAGACAAATATCTATAACCTTAAGTTGACCATATATTTGCATAATAAAAAAACATGTAATTTGATAATTTAAATAAATATAATTTGCATACGAATATAGGTTCAATATGATCAAAGCATTGATTCGCCTAGCTCATAAGAAGGTTGGTCTTAAAAGTCTTGACTTTGCTTAAACTGTGGCTCTTCCATATCCTCGTACTCTACTCGAACGATCACAGTAGAAAGGAAATAAATATGCAAGCAAATAAATTAATCCAAATAAAAATTCAAATGAATTTCAAATTGGATGATTTCACTCCCATTAGATAGATCTTGAATTTAGAAATAAGTTTCACTAAAGTTGGAGTTAAAATGAGTTACAACGTGCTCTTCAAAGTATAAATCAGGATTTAATGCCAAATAAATAGAGGAGAGAGAGATTACTCTCTCACTAACAAGTGGGGCCCACTAAATTTATATTCTTTCTCAATTTATTTCTCTACTAGAAAAGGTCACAGAGGCTGACAGGTAGGTCTCATAGGTTTTTTAAATTGTTTTTTAATTAATTTACTAAAGGAAAACAAATTAGACACTGACATGTAGGATTGATCACTTTGCATGACACAGTAAACGAGGCACACTTGTCACCAATTTTAAAAGAATTTTTAAACAGACTAGGCCCACATGCCATAGAGTTAACAACTAACTTAATGGAAGGTGCCCACTAGTCAGCAACAGATTAACTAAGCAAAATGATAGCCATTAACTTCATTAAGATTTTAACTTAATCTAATCCAGGCACTATAGTGCATCTTCTTCTAGTCGAGGAGAGCAAGGATCATCGTTGGTGGAGTGAGCACCAGGGGTCACCAATGAGGGCAAAAATGAAATGCCCACACCGAATAGCACCTTTAGGCAAGGCAGCATGGCTTAATTTGGTGCACAGGGCGGCCAGCGGTGAGCTAAGTGGCTGCGGCACTCAGGTACACAGCACCATGGCGAACTATAGCGAGGAAAACTGATTGTGTGCTAGGGGACCTACTGGGGACTAGGAGGGACACACCAGAGTGACAGCTGGCATCGGGGAGGTGCGTTGCGAGTTGGAGACATGGACCATGGTGGAAGGGAGGGTAGATCACCAGAAGGGATAAAGAAGGTCGGTGAGGCCCAGGATGGCATTGGGGCCTCCATGTGGTGCTCCTAGCAGCTTGAATTAGGTGGAGGTGCCATGAATCGAAGATGGCATCAGTGGCGGCTTGCTTGGCCAGAGCCGAAGAACAAAGGGGGTAGGAGGCTTTTGGTGGTGATTGGAGCAGTGCGGAGATGATTGGGGCCATAGGGAGGCCACTCGAAGGCTTTATAGCGCACAAGAGAGGGCATGATGACCAAAGGCAGCAATTGCAGCATCTGGCATGGGCACGTGGGAGGAGGGCAAAGCCGGCTCATAACATGGGAGTAAATGCGGAGGTGCTGACACAATGGTCAAGCGTGTGGAATCTGGGCACACGGTATGGACACAGAGCGAGTGCGACAGGCGCAGGAGGGCCCACGATACAAGGGGTAGAAGAGGGAGAGGGAGAGGAGAGGAGGGCTAGGCAAGGTCAGCGCAGAGCTAGGCGAGCATAGGGACGCATAGGGGTGGGCTGTCGTGCACTGTTAGTGCACAGGGTGCAGTGCACACACGCATAGAGCACCTTCAGAGCGCATCGGGCATGAGGAGAGTGGCATGCGCTAGCATGGGCTAGACCAAGGGACCAGGTGGGCCAAAGAGGAGGGGAAACAGGCTGGGCTAATCCCAGGCCAAGACTTAAGGCCCCGCTCGTTTCGGCTTTTTTTCGGCTTCTGCTTCTAGTTTCTGCTTTTTTTTCACTATTCAGTATTTCGTCTTTTTCTGAATTTTTTTAGATATTTTAGACTTTTTTGTATTTTCTTTTTTTCCCCGTGTTCCTTTGTATTGTCCCTAATAGGTTAACATGTTTTTTCTATTTTTACATTTTTTTAAAAAATTAATTATGCCCAAAAAGCCAAATCAGCTACAGTAAAAAAAGCCAGCTACAGTGAAATTTCAGCCAAAAGCCATCGCTTTGACTTTTTGGATATTCAATTTGAAATTGAATTTTGGGTTGATTTTGAATTTGATTTGAATTCCCAAAAATGAGATGTTACATTGGCAAAGGGGGCGGTTTGACTGTCCCTCCCAAGCAGTCAAACTGGTAGCCAAAATCGGTCTGACTGGCCCCTGTCAGCAGTCTGACCCATATGGGGGTCCGGTCAGACCAGCTCTAGCATGTGTGCTCTTGGCTAGCATGTGTCCATAATTATGGTTTGTGTCTCACGATAGTTTTTGTTGATCTAGATTAGTGCATATACGTTGCATGAGACATGTAATAGCTAACAAGGGTCAAGTTGTAAAGAATTTGTACTCGAAAATAATTTTTTTTGTCTTTGGATGTGTAGGGTCGCTTGAAGTTAACTATGGTCAATAGTGAGGATTAGGGCTACGTTTATGGAGGAGTTAAGGCTCAGAACGATCAAGGATGATGAATGAGATGGCTGAGCTCAAGCATGGCACAAGAAAGGATAGAAATGTTAAAGGAAAGTTCGAGCGGCGGGTTGAACCATGTGGCTTAGTCGATTCAAGTGAGGTGTGATCCGGTGGAACCAAAACAGAAGATACTTACCGACGTGTGGCAAGCCAGTGGTGCACTTACACGTGACCAGGTCAAGAAAGGGTATTTTGGAATTTTGACAAAAATATTAGAAACTATCTTGGATCAAAACCGCTGTACTTGGAAAAGTGGTTTATGTCAAAGAAAAGCTAAGAAGGTCAAGTTGAATCAAGGTTAAGGACTTAGCAAATTCGAGATTATATGCCTCAAAAAGCATATCCATAAGTCTACTATGTGAGTTAAAACCTATGTGTGGGTTTATCGGGTTTCCTCTTGATGTGCTAAGTGGATAGTATTCACTAAGAGTTAAATAGGTGCTGGTTACTCTATCTATTTAACAAGTTAGGATGGAGATTTGCTAGTTAACCATTCAACCACTCTCTCTTGTATTGAAACCAAGTGTTCTAGGGTTAGGGTTTGAGAAAAGTTTGATGTTATTGTATACTCTCTTGTCCTCCAAATGGAGTGGCTGTAAAACTGTCATCCTCAAATAGTAATACATCAATATTTGCTCATCTCACATGGATTCATCTTGTGTGGATTTATTTGCTCTTGATTTAGTTGGTCCTTGCTTTTCTCTCTCCCCTTCTTGATCTTAATGTGCCAAGGATATATAAGAGAATGAGATAACCCCTGAAAATGAATTTCTATCCATCTAGGCATCTGGTTGGCATGTTATTGAGAAACTCAGTTTTGCTTGAATTTGATCCTCTCCGGTGATTTCTTGATCCTACTGTTTTTGCCTCGATTTCTTTAGTGTTCTTACTTGCTGTGATATGTAGAAACACATCTAGAGTCACCTTGACCATCTTCCATCCACGAGCAAATCATATTCACCGTTTTTTAATTTTGTCTAGTTTTGGTGCAATCTTGCATAATCTTGAAAAGGTCTGAATTTTGATATAGATTTTTGCGATCCTTGGTTGAAATGAGTTCTTGAGATTTTAAGCAAGATTTGTACAAAATTCACATCATTTGAACTTTGATTTTTGGAGTTGTACCATTTTTGAATCATCTAGGGTTGATTTCGAGTCAGAACACTCTACTCTTGGTTCAACCATGCAAGGACCAGTCAAACCAGCTTGACGTCGATAGTCAGACTGCCATAAGTTGGCTTTTCTCTAATGTTCAATTTTTTGAGCATTTAATTTGAGTTTTTGATTGTCAATCATAATCTCAGGAACTCTGTAGTTATTTAAGTAAAAGAGCAAGAATACATAGGGAAAAATTTGGACGACACTATTTACTCACTCTATTGCCATTTGGTCCTATAATATCAAAGCCAGGTTACGAGTTTAAGGCTGCGCTCAACTGGGCTCTTTTTTCACTGTTTAGCGTTTTTTCATTGTAGCAGCGATAGCAAGTACTGTAGCAATTTTGTCACGTAGTAATTTTTTTTGTTTTTTGGTATTTTTGCGTTTTATTTTTTTTCTCGTATTCCTTTGCATTGTCCGCTTTAAACTAGCATGCCATTTTTATTTTTACATTTTTTTAAATTTAGTTATGCCTAATAGCCACTCAGCTACAGTAAAAAAATCAGTCAGCTACAGTGAAATTTCAGCAAAAGTCAAAAGCCATCGCTATTCCGAATGCCCTCTAAGACCTGATGCACTTAAATAAAAAGAAATAATTATGCATTGATAGAGGTTCCGTGGTGAGACCGTGTGTCCAAAGAGAATCCTAAGATCTTGACCACGTCAAATGCACATTATAGATCTACTGGAGCCTAAATGCGAAGGAAAGTTTTGAAGTGTAAAAATCATAAATGGATTGTCCATCTTTCCTTAATGAATTATATGTGTGCGGTGTAGCCGCGTTTTGTCCCACTCCTATTGAGATTCGCAATTCCATCCCATATGGTCAGTGAAATTGGAGAGCATGTCAATTTGGCAAGGGGCAGGAGCCAAGGTGGACGTTCGTTATATCTATACGGTTTATTTGGTTTTTTAAAATTTTGGTTTTTAGGACTTGCAAATCGAAATTACTACTCAAAAAATAAAAACACAACAAATTAATCGAATTAATTCAGTTTGGTTAATTCGGTGTTCAATTAAACCGAGATAAGCTTTTTTGTCCCTTGCAAATAAGAATTAAAGCAAGATAGACACTCTTTGCACTATATAATCATGAACAAAATACAACCATGATATCCATACATAACAACAAAGCTAACACACTCTTTGAATACAATCATGAACTGAAAATTCAACTATGAATCATCCATACATAAAAACAAAGCTAACAACTCTTTGCATATGATTTGTGGTATATGACTTATTCGGTTTTCTAGAGTCGAAAACTGCACCGTATACTGAAAACCAAATAGCTACAAAATAAAAACCAAACAAACAGCAATATCGGTTTATTCGATTTGGTCCGGTTTGGTTTTTTTATTTCGGTAAAAAAAAAGTGCCCACCCCTAGCATGAACTATGGTTCATTGAAAGATGTATGGCGTAAAAATAAGAGTACCGCGCACAATAGGTCACTAAACTTGCCTGGGTGCATCGCTTGGGTCTTTAAACTTGAGAATTGTACATCTAGGTTTCTAAACTTGTATAAATGGGTCAAGAAATTTCCAAATTCTACTTTATTAGTAATTAGGGATGACATTGTACCATATATCACAATTTGACCGTGTGATCACCATTTGAAATCATCGGAGAATTAATATTTTTTGCCTTGAAGGAAGCTTTCCCGTGTAATTGAATAACTTTTGCAAGCTTCTGATTGATCTTTAATTAGTGTTTTTGCTCTGATTTATCACGGGAGGGATGCACAATGTGTTCTTGTTTTGTGAGCTAGTATTCTTGATGTGAGTTTTAGCACTCAAAAGTTTGGTTCTTGATCCCTACTTTTTTTCCCCTTTCGGTTACGGACGATGCGTTCCAGTGAGCTCACGTGCCTTGCGGCATTTCCTTCTGCCATGCTAGTGCTTAGATTTACTCCTGTCTAATAATTTGTTGGCCATCTTTTAAGCAACAAACTGTTACATAGCTCTGCTTTGCCAAACAAAGAACGCATTGTTTATAAGTAAAACTCTTTGAGATTCCAAAGGAAGAAAAAACTAGCTTTTGGATGACAAATCTTTATGCTTGATGAGGGCTTCGATTGTAATTACATTCAGTCAGTAAATATCTGTTTTTCTGTTTCACTGTTAAATCAGTCTGAGAATGCTCCAAAAAAATTAGAATACTGGTGGTAGGAAAACATGTTCGACAGGAGGAACCAACTTGTTAGATCAATCCTGAGGAAAATGCTCGTGAAAGGAGCTGGAGAGGGAAGTTTCGTCGACCTGGTCGAGTGATAAATCTGAGGCAAACAGAAGGGATGAAAAATGTCCTCACTACTACAGAAAACCTAATAGTAGATGCCAAATCATAGATGGTTTTGTGAAACTGTCTGTGATGTACACTATCATAGACGGTTTTAATTTGGAGACCGTCTATGCCGCTGAACGAGTATTACAGACGGTTTTTACTGAAAAACCGTCTATGATGCTGGACTATCACAGATGATTTTTAGTTAAAAATCATCTGTGATAGTCTGGAATATCACAGACTGTTTGTAATTAAAAATCGTCTGTGATATTCCAGACTATCACAGACGGTTTTTAACTAAAAACCGTCTGTGATAGTCCAGTATCACAGACGGTTTTTCAGTAAAAACCATTTGTGATAAACCTACTATGTATTTATTGCGCCGCTCAGACCGCATCTGTCTTCATTTCGATCCGGATTTAGCCGGTGCTGCAGCTGGAGGCGGCAAAGCTTTCAGGCCATTTAATTTGGTGGAAGGAGGCTTATTTGGCAGGAGAGCTTTGAAGATTCATTGAGTTCTTGGTTGCCCTAGATATGGTTAGTAATGAAATTTATTTTTGGTTGCAATATCAAAATTTAGATCTAACTAATTAATTTTTGATGACTGTTATATATATACTTTGAAGATCTAGCTAATTTAGATTTAGCTAGCCTCAATGCATGTGGTATCTATGTAGTAATAAAAAATTAAATTAATTTTAATACTAAGTTATTATATATGTGTATAATATAGGGTCGAAGCTAGATGTATATCGCAAACCGTGTCAATGAAGAGTACATTAATGGCATGTCTGCTTTTACAAAAGCTGCTGAGGAGAATATGTTGAATAAAGGGGTGGAATATTTATATTGTCCATGCACTGACTGCGAGAATTTAAAGATGTTTAAGAATCGAGAGTAGATTGAAGCACACTTGATTCGGAGGGGTTTCAAAAAGGGGTATACGTGTTGGACCAGTCATGACGAAATCAATGATATGCCGCCAGATGACATCGCCGGTGAAGTCAATGATATGCCACCAGATGACATCACCGGTGAAGTCAATGATATGCTGCCGGATGATGATTGTGGTTCGGATTCGGATAGGCTGCACGATGATAATCTGGATCAGATGCTTCGTGATGTAGAAGAGAACTATGATGAGAGAGAGTATATTAAATTCTGAGGCTTGATAGAGAATTCGGAGAAACCTTTGTTCACATGCTGTAGGTCAAAGTACACGAAATTGTCAACTGTGCTTGAACTGTTGAAATTGAAGGCAAGCAACGGTTGATCCGACAAGAGTTTCACGGCGCTGCTAGGTTTTTTAGCGAACATGCTTCCGAAGGGAAATGAGTTGCCTAAAACTACGTATAAAGCCAAGAAGGTTCTTTGTTCATTGAGAATGGAAGTAGAAAAAATACATACATGTCTGAATGACTGTATCCTCTACCATAATGAGTATGCAAACATACATGTCTGTCCGGTGTGCAACACATCCCGATACAAACGTAACAATCAATCAGATGTTAATGGCGAGGGAACAGAAATGAAAAAAGGACCTCCTGCAAATGTGGCATGGTATCTTCCTATAATTTTCCTTTTGAACCGGTTTTTTTACGAATCCAAAGGAGGCAAAACTACTGCGTTGGCACTCGGAGGAGCGCAAGAAGGATGGAATGCTGAGACACCTTGCCGATTCCAGCCAGTGGAGAAACATCGATAGGAGTTTTGCAGATTTCGGTGCAGAACCGAGGAATATAATATTTAGATTGAGACAGATGGAATGAATCTTTTCAGTAGCATGAGCAGCCAACATAGCACTTGGCCCGTGACTCTCTGCATCTATAACCTTCCTTCTTGGTTGTGTATGAAGCGAAAGTATATTTTACTGTCGATACTTATCTAAATGTCAAAGCAACCTGGGAATGATATTGATGTGTACCAAGCATCATTGGTGGAAGATCTAAAAGTACTGTGGAACAAAGGGGTACATGTATGGAATGCATACAAACGAGAGAACTTCACTTTGCGCTCCTTATTGTTCTACACCATAAATGATTATCCTACCCTTACTAACCTGTCGGGCCAGAGTACAAAACGTGTCAAAGCTTGTACTCACTGCTTAGATAGTACCGAGAGCGTGTGGCTGAAACACTCACGCAAAATCGTGTACATGCGTCACCGTCGGTTCCTTCGGATGGCTCACTTATACCGCAAGATGAAGAAATAATTTGACGGAGAGAAGGAAGACGGTTCACCTTCAAGGCATTTAAGCGGAAAAGAGGTTTATAATGTGGTTAAGGATTTAGATGTTGTCCTCGGAAAGGGAAGTAAATTGAGGGCTCATGAGAAAAATATCTGGAAAAAGAGATCAATATTTTGGGATTTACCATATTGGGAGTACCTAGATGTTCGACACTGCATCGACATCATGCACGTAGAAAAGAATGTATGTGACAACTTGATTAATCTTTTACTGAACATTCGTGATAAAACAAAGGACGGCGCCAACGCACGGCTTGACTTGACTGATATGGACATCAGGCCTAAGTTAGTACCGACAAAAACAGATAATGGACGAACGTACCTTCCCCCTGCGTGCTACACTCTGTCCAAGGCCAACATTGATAGTGATATATCACAGACGGTTTTTAGTTACAAACCGTATGTGATTATAACTATCACAAAATGGTTTTTAGTTATAAACCATCTGTGATATTTACACCACAGACGGTTCAAAAACCGTCTGTGATAACCGTCGATTATCACTAACTCATAAATTCAAACGGTTCAGAAAACCATCTGTGTTGACGTTTTTAAACCGTCTGTGTATGGTTTTCTGTACTAGTGCCTTTTACTCCTCTAAAGGTTTGGATCTCCTTTTTCCTTTTTGTATCTATGTTTGTTTGTCTCCAAACCATTATTTGCTTCACGGATTGCTGCAAAAAAAATTCCTCTATTCATGCTCAGCAGTACATATCCAACTAAAGAGGGATTTAGTCAAGCATATTTGGCAACGCTATGGGAACAAATAGAATATTTAGGTCTATTTGAGTTACCTATTATTTTTTTTCTTCTCTTCACATACTAGTTCCCTACAAACTCATTCCCATATTAATGTATGCGAATTATCATATCATATAAAATTATCATTATTTTTCTATTTAAATTATATTCATTTTGTTTTAATTATGTATCTAAAATAAATAAAAATGTAACACAAGTAGTCCACAAAGATAAAAATTAAAGTTGATTACCATGTTTCTTAGGTCCATGCAAATATTAAAAGACTATGCAATTTATAATGACAAGTAAAGCAGACAACCAAATGTACGAGCTGTCTTAAATGTTATCTATAGGTAATATAGAGGGATTCTATAGACAACCGCTGTATACCCAAAAGATGCAATTTCTCAGGTTCATGGACCGCCCAAGTGATATGCCCGTACAAATTTAGGGACTTAATCGCACTTTACTCGACTAGAGTAAATAATCCACTCTAGTCTGGCATATGGAAACAAAAGTCTCGTAGATTTTTTTTAGGCCCATGCAGGTCGCCGGTACGCTCGATCGAGCTACATATACGTACGTACGCGCCGACAGCTGACTCGTACATAGACGTACATTCACGCATGGCGCTGATCGAATGGTAGCCGGAGATGCATGGACGCAGACGCAACTTGAAGGCAACGACAAGAGTCGACGAACATGGCAAGCCGACGAGGGAGTCAGGAAACGGAGGGCGATGTGCATGCGGTGCCCAAGAGTTTGGATATCGATCGGCGTAGCTTGCATGTGTGACGTCCGAAACACTCCGAGAATTAAGCGCGCGCCCGCGCACATGCATCCATACTTGCGTGGTACGCGCGGCCGGCTAGCTAGCGAAGAAGGAATGGTGGCTGTACGTGTGCCCTGGTTGGAGCGCACGATCAATTAGCTAGCTAGCCCACACTCGCTTGGAGCTATTAGCTGCTCGTTTGGAGCTTTCTGGCTAGCACAGATCGAGGTACTGCAGATGCAGGGCCGTGATGGCCGGAACCTAGCCCAGCTAGCTTAAGAAGGACGGCATGCACAGTGTGAACTACTGTGGAGTGTCCCCTGTCTTAGTTGGTATACCTTATTTGTGGGGGGTAACAAAGCTAGATTTGATACTATTTATAACCGAAATTATAAAAATAGCGGTATAAAAATAGTATTGACAAAAATAGTGTATTCGCCGCCCGGTGGCCGGGCGGTAGCGAGCAGGGGCGACATGTGGCCCCTGCCATCCCGCCGACGGACGGCAGACCGCCTACCACCCCACCACCAGACAGCAGGCACCTGCTGCCTGGCCAGCGGACGGCAGGTGGGCCTACCACTCCACCCCCAAACGGCAGGTGATTAGGCCCTAAACCCTTTTTTTTAATTTTGCTTAAAATTTGTGTAATTTTTTTATATAGTAAATGAGCTCAAAAAATTACAAAAATTTATATGCAATCTCCTAACATAACTTAGTTGACTGTGTATTTTTTCATAATTTTATCCATTGTGAATATTGCTAAAATATTTATAAAACTTTGATATTCGTAGGAGCTGTTATATATAGCAAACGAGCTCCTAAAATTATTAAATTTCATGTAAAGTCTCTTGACATAGCCATAGTAATTGTACAATTTTTTGAGAATTTTATGTAATCCAAATTATCAAGTTAATTTATATTAATTTAATCATAAAATTAGCGATATGCGATTGCATCTTTCTTTTCTTTCCTGCTGCGTCCTTCGTATATTTGTCACTTTATCATTGTTGTCCCCCCTTGCACGCTCTCTCATCCGCACTAATAGCAGTGCTACCAGTTACAATGTGTTCCCTTCTATTTCTCTTTCAAAGTACGTACAAACAACCTCTCCCGTTTGCCCACAGTCCCCGGAACCGCTATATGGCTACCACAAGTGGATCAACCTAGAGATCCACCCACATGACCAGTAGGACTCTCAACTTTGAGGAGTGGAATGTCAAAATGGCCTACGAGATCCAAGAGGAGGAGCGCCGCAATAACGAGTAAACCAAGCGTATACATCAGGAGACAAAGGCTTATCTCGAGGTGTGCACACACAAGGAGCACGAGGCTCGCGAGAGGGAGCGCGAGAGAAAGAGGAACATGGCGGCCAAGGCCAAAGAGTCCACTGAGGAGTTCAACACCGAGCTCACAAAGAAGAAAAAATGGCCCGGTCTACACAGTAGGTTGGACCGTTCCGAACTAGTCGCCTGAAGCTCGAATTTATTTTTATTCGAAAAAGGCGCATATGTATCGTAGGAGCACTTCAGTTTGTTCCATCATGCATAATATTGTTTCTTATATACGTAACCAAACTCTGTGCATCATGTTATTTTTAGTTTTATTACAAAATCTATTTTAATTTGCAACATCAATTATCATCACCTTTTCACGTTTAATTCTTCACAAGAAGTCACTATGTTACCATCATACCACCAAATAGTAAGGTCCTAAATTCATAAATCAAGTGTGAACTAAATTAAATTATTACCTCGATTTATAATTTACAAATCAACTATAATCACATGGGCTAATTAAATGAGCATCGCATATCGCTAATTTTATAATTAAATGAACATGAATTAATGTGATAAATTCGAAGCACATAAAATTTTTAAAAAATTACACAATTACTATGGTTATGTCGGGAGGCTTTGCATAAATTTCGTAATTTGCGGAGCTCGTTTGCTATATATAATAGCTCCTACGAATATCAAAATTGTACGAATTTTTTAGAAACATTCACAATGGATACAATTATAGAAAAAAAGTACACAGTGAACTAAATTATATCAAAAGACTGCACATAAATTTTTATAATTTTTTGAGCTCATTTGCTATATGTAAAAAATTACACAAATTTTAAGCAAAATTAAAAAAGGCAGGTGATTAGGCCGGCTAATTAGCCAGCCTAATCACCTACCGTTTTGGGGTGGGCCAGCAGGCCTACTTGCCGTCCACTGGCTGGGCGGCAGACGCCTGTCGTCCGGTAGTGGGGCGGCAGGCGGCCTACTGCCCGTCCACAGGACGACAGGGGCCACGCGTCGCCCCTGCGTCGATGCCACCTGGCCATCGGGCGACGAAAACACTATTTTTGCTAATATCATTTTTATATGGCTATTTTTGTAATTTCGGTTGCAGACAGTACTAAATCTGCCTTTTCATCTCTTGGGGAGGTGGTAGAAAAATCATGTACACGCATGTATGTTCTGAAAAAGAGCTGAGTGGAGAGAGATGTTGGAGGATAATGGGGGAAGATAACATGTTTTTGTTGTTGGGGAAATAGGAGAGGAAGTCGCAATACATCTGGCCAAAAACACATTTTTGCCTGCATGGGCATGTGCCCCTACTGCATCCACCCTCTGACATGCTTTGATATACGTGCGTACCCCATACACCCCTTGTATTTCTTCGCATATCCTCCATTTATAAAAAAAAACTCTCTCCCCCCCTCTCATTGCGTCGGGTCCGCGAGCCTGGATCCAGTCCGACGAGGTTTATAGCGTCGAGGGCGTGAGGTTTTCAGCGATGTTTCGAGGCATCCTGCGATGGCGACGCAGTTCGCCAGAGGTGGGGGAGAGTAAGAGAAGCGAGATGAGGAGATAGAGAGTGGAGCCTATTTTTGTACCATATTTTGCAAGTATTTTGTTTTCCATTTTCAGCGTCAATTTCTTGTGAAACCCAACTTTTTTGTGCTGTAAATGGAAATCAAAAGACCATCTTCATTGTTGTTTGGTTGCAATATGAGAATGTCAGGCCAAACTACCTGAATGTTGTAATTTTAGCTCCATCTCTTGCACACGATAATATACTTTTTCGGAGCACCAACCACTCCCTCTTTTCTTCTTATTTCTCTTCCTCTCCTCTCGTTTTCCCTTGTCTCAATTACATGGCTATTGTGCCTTATAAAGGCTAATTTCAAGCTTAGCACTCGGACTCCTAATCCTACTTGGATTCCTATTTTCTTTCTCTACTCTCATACGTATACTTTGTACATACTAAACAAACTCTCCAATAAATAAACCAAGCCTACTAAAATAAGATTAACTTTAACAATCATCCCCTTAATCTTATTTCTCCATCTTGATCACACCGATCTTCTCTCTGTCTTCTGCTTCTTCCTTTTACTTGCACTCCTGTGCACCGTTCCTTCCTGGGCCATTACTACCCTACCGCCTGCACTTGCTCCGTCATGAGCCTCGCATAATCCGACACTTGCTGCGCCTCACACCTAGACTGAACTCATTCTCCCTTGCCTGCCCACCTGAGCTTCGCTATTATCTGAGCCTCCCGCTCTTCTCTCTTGGACCAAGCCTGCTTGCTTTCCCACGTACATCTTAGTCAGGATTAAACCATCTCTAATTTTTGTACTTGTGCATCTTGTCTCCACTGTTGACGACGCTTCCCCAAAATCATAAAAAAATGTACCACCCTGTACTCCAAGTCTTCCTCTTGGAACTTGTACACTTTTTTCTCCTGAGAGTCTACCGCCTGCATGAAGTCCTCTGTCCGAAGTTGTATGCATGCCACCTTCAATTTCGCACGCACCTGCTCTAGCTTTAGGCCCGCCACCTTGTGCGCCTGAGCTGCTTTCCATGCGCACCCCCTGAGCGTCTGAGCTATTCTCCATGCGCACCCCCTATGCGTGCACGTGCCGCACCTGGGTCCCGCCATCTTGGCCTTCTACATGCCCTGTTTGGCTGCCCCTATCTACGCTCGGTGAGTCTCGCCCTTGGGTCCCGCCATCTCCTGACTCTTCCAAGCCGCTCTTTAGACAAACCTGCTTACAAGTTTTCAAAGAAATTTTGTACAACCGGTTTGGAGATCTTTTCACCTTCATTAACAGATCATTGTTCTTGGTATAGACACGCAAGAACTCATCCTGCAGCACCACTCTGCACCCTTTTTCTATCATCTGTCTGAGACTAAGTATGTTGTTGCACAGACTTGGTATATAGTAAATCTCTGTCAACAACTTCGTATCTCCGTTCTTGCATTGTAACATCATCGTCCTTTTGCCTCTTATCTCTACCATGGAGCCATCGCCAAACTTGATCTTGCCCCAAACCTTCTCGTCGAGCTCATGAAACATGGAGCGATCTTCCGTCATGTGATTGCTTGCTCCATTATCCAAATACCACTGATCTGAATGATCGTGGTTGCCTTCCTTCGTATGTAGTTTTGGAACTATGTTATCCTCGTTTAGCATCACCATAATCGGTGTCTTTTCAACATATGATGAGAGAAGTAGTATTGATTCGTCATCTTCTTTTTCGTCTTGGGCGAGGTTTGCCTCCTCGTTCTTCTTTTTGCTTTGGCAATTCAAAGCATAATGATCATACTCGTTGCAGCTGAAGCACTTTATGTGTCGTGACGCGTAATGGGCGTATTCGCCACATTCAAAGCACTTGATATGTGACTTATCACGGGATCTGTCATCACCGCCTTGCCAAGCATTATCTCTACGATCACCTCTGCCGCCTCGACCACTCTGTCCACCTCACCCGTGCCATCGCCCGCGACTGCTTGATGAACCACCACTCCTTGTATCTCCTTTTATCAGCAACGCCTGCTGGTTATGAGACTGAAACCTCTGCTCAGTATGAGACTGAAACCCCTTCAGTAGCTCCTCGTGCGCTTTGAGAAAGCTGGTGATCTCCTCAATCTTCTTTTTCTTCAAGTCAGGGGAGTACATGAGCGTGGTGACGATAGGCACGTACTTTTCTGGTAGCACATGTAGTTACTTCTTCACTGCCACAGATTTCTCCATCTTGTCGCCAAGAGAAATCATCCGATTGTATAATGAAGTTAACTTACCGGCGAACTCGTCCACCGACTGGGTCTCTCCCATCTAGAGATTCTCGAACTCGCTCTGTAAATTTTGGAGCCGCACCTCCTTCACACGATCAACGCCCTCGTGCATCTTCAAAAGCGTCTCCCACGCCTCTCATGCCGTCTCCTTCCCGACGACCTGAAGTATCATCGAGTCTGGTACCGCTTGGTAAATGATAGACAAAGCTGCCTGATCAACCTTGTCGTCCACCTCGTTGTCCTTCCCCTTCGGATCGACTGCACCCCAGCTCCCTATGTGCGCATATTCGCCTTCATCTTCATTGCCCACACCGGGTAATTGTCGGTCGTCAAGAGAGGACACTGGAGAGAGATTAGCCCACCCTGGGCCTTTGCCTTCTCGCTCATATTCTTCAGGCACCACCAAGATCAACAAGCTTTGATACCACTTGTTGCAATTTTAGCACCCGCTCATCTCTTGCACACATGATATACTTTTTCGGAGCACCAATCGGTCCCTCTTTTCTTCTTATTTCTCTTTCTGTCCTCTCATTTTCCCTTGCCTCAATTACATGGCTATTGTGCCTTATAAAGGCTAATTTCAAGTCTAGCACTCAGACTCCTAATTCTACTTGGATTCATATTTTGCTTCATACTTTGTAAATAATAAACAAACTCTCCAAAAAAATAAACCAAGCCTACTAAAACAAGATTAACTTTAACACTGAACAATATCTAGAAGGTGATGAAATGGAAATACGCGGAAGAGGTGTGTGAAAAATGTGGCTACATGATTTGTCTGAATAGGCAATACTTTGCTCCTTGGTTTCACTGTGTTGGATCTCTTTGTATGCAATAAAAATGGACCTGTTCCACTGTTGGACCTTCTGTTCATTGCATAGAGGTGGACAAATGTCTAATGTTATTGCCCTCCTCTCTTCTCTAATGTTATTGCCCTCCTCTCTGCTTTGCTTGTGGTGTATTGTGTTAGAAATGTAGGTAATATTTTAATTTCAGATTTTACTAGGAGGTAAATATTGTAAATAATTAACGATGCATTAATTAGTGCTAACAATAGGCAAATTATTGTACTTCAAAATTGTAACATCCCAAAGATATGTGAGTATTGTATTTACAAAAATTTAAAACCTTTTCATCGAATTCCAGTATTACTTCAAAATTCTCGGCACTTATTCAAGTTTTTGAATTTGGTTCCTTGTTAAAAATTCAATAATTAAAATCAAAATCTTGGATCAAGAGCAAATAATTGAAATTTGCTTCAAACCAAAACTTTGAATTGCACACTCAAATAAAAATTTGTCTTTCGAGATTATTTAAGTCGAAAAGCAAAAGACTATTAAAATTTTCCATCTAATTAAATTTAACCGAACCAAAACATCCTTCAAGAATTTGAAATCAAAAATTCAAACTTTGAACCAATTTTCAAATTCCAAAATTATCAAAGTTTTTCTAAAGCCTTTGGGCCATCAACACATTTCCCATTTCGGCCTCTGCCTCCCTCCCCTTCTTTCTCTCCCCCCTGTTTCTAGCGCCTGCTCACAGCTGATGGCCTAGCCCGCACGCCAGCAACTCCGCACCCTGGCCGCAGCTGGCCCTAGTTTTGCCTCAACGTCCGTACGCCTAGCACCACCCTCCTCCACCGGCCTAGCTCCCTCTTCCTCCCTCTTCTTTACTCCTTCCGCTGGCCACCCACCCTGCTTCAATGCCACTCTAGGTGCCGCACGCCACCCCGCCGAGCTAGCCACCCCTCTCCACTATCCCTACCTAGCCTATGGCCACCACGCGCCTTCAATACGTCCACTGGTCTAACCCCGGCCTAGCCCCAACTCTTCTGCACCCCTCCACCTGCACCCTCACATCAGCCTACGACTGCCCGAGACGCACGGCATGCCAATGCCACTACCCGGCATTACTCCTCTGTGCACGTCTTCAATGTGCCTAGCTACCAACTGCCTCTCCCCAAGCTATAAGGAGCCAGGCACCTCCTTGCCCCATCTTCCCCAAGCAAGCACGGCCAAGCCACCTCCTCACCCACGCTGGCCACCACCTCGTCCTGGCCGCCTCCGGCATATATTTCCTGAGCCATCCGCGTCACAATGCCCCCTCTCCTCTTATTGGCTTTTCATGTTCCAAGCTTGTCGCAGCAGCCGTTCTTCCCTACCACCCACCGAAACCACCTTCCCCGCCGGCAATCCTTCCTCGAAGCGCCACTTCCCGATTCATCCTAAGGGAGCATCACCTTGTTGCCCCGGAGCCACCCCAACCATCGGCCAAAGTCCTCTTCGCCTGAGCTCCTCCCTCCATGTGAGCCTCCCTACGCCGCCCACGGCTCCTGTCGCCGATGCGCCATGGCTCCCTTCCGGCCCTGCCAACCACGCCAGTGAGTCCCCCTCACCTTACTCTTGCTCGTGCTTGCCCTACTCCACTCTCCCCTCCCTTTGTCTACCAGCGCCCATTTTCCACCTTGCCTCTGACCGTGCAAGCCACCGCTGATCTACCATAGTGCAGACCCAGGAGCCGGTCATGCCTCCCCCACCGCACGTAGTCCCATTTTGCTCACCCACCACCCCTTTGGCCCCGGACCGAACGACGATGTCGTTGCCCACCGCGCGCCATGCCCTTCTCCTGTTTTCGGCTAGCTCCGCTCGGTTGCTTCCCCTCTATTTCTCTCCCTCTCTCCTGACCGATGGGATCGGCTAGATGAATGCTCAAGCCCTGCATACATGTCTCAATATCTTCATACATACTGGCTAAATGGTTTAAGATTTACGCAAAAGAGCAATTTGATAAAATATGTTTTGTAAATAAAAATTGGAATAAGGGTTTGTTTGAGATTAATTAAAGGGTTTATGCAATTAAGCTAAAACCTTAACTTTAATTAATTGCACAGCAATAAAGATTAATAAAATAACCCTCATGTAAAGATTAACTAAAGCAAGATTATGCATGAACTATTTCCTAAATGACAAGTAATTAACCTGGGTTCAATAAATTTTAATGTTAAAATCTAGTGTGTGAACTAATTAAAGGATGTTATAAATTGAAAGTACTAGAAATATAATCCTAACTAAATGCCAACTGAGAATTAGCAAGTTGATTATTCTAAAAATAATTAATGTAAGAAATTAAAATGCATGTTATCATAAAGTGGGATTTAAAACTTTTTTAGATAATTTCAAATGCTCTCAAGGATTTAAATGCTAATCGCAATTAGAACGCAAGTAAGGATTTAAATGCTAATCGCAATTAGAACGCAAGTGATCTAAATAATAACTAATATACCTTTATCTCTAGATCTGAATGTATCAATGTAACTAAAGATGATTGGTATAACTAGTTTTTGGCACACAAAATAATAATCATGATTTGCTCATCTCTAAAATCATTATACCTCTCTTCTAAGTGATGCTTAAAATAATTATTGGTAAAGTCTCCCATATTTATCTGTGAAATGCCAAGAATTAAATTAAGGATCACCTTGTAGTTGTTTAAAACCTTCTTGGGCATCAATAATCATTATCTCGGATCCTATCACTAATCAAATGGTTCTCAGAATTAAATATAAGCCACTAATATTTATCTTAAGCCCACATCTTGCAAAAAGAGGCATAAAATAACATTGCATGTGCAAATAAAATCTTTAATGAAATAATCCTACAAAAAATGCAACCCTGCTTAATTAGTAATCATCCAACCATCATCTTCGGATTTTAATTCACTAATAATATTTGAAAGCAATTAACAATGCAAAGTATAACCGTTGGCTATTTTTATTAAATTTATCAATCATCAGAGTAATAAACTTTGCTCCTAATACTAATCGGTAAAATGACCAACCCCATACTTCAAATTAAGATATTGAATGAATAATTGAATTAGCTGGCAATTGAAGATTTCAGATAGTATTGATTTCAGATAGTATTGCATCTTGAATTATCCAGTTAATTTTTAACCAATTAAATTATACCCGTTGTCTTGGAAAATCTCTTCTATCTGTCCATAAGTCCTGTCTGACTTATGGAACTTTCTTAATAAATATAAATTAAATAAAGAAGCTATTAATTAAAAAGATCGAAACTCTATATCTTGCCTTCGGCTATGTCTAAGCCACATCCAAAGCAGAGTATTCTCACAAATACTCATTTAAACACCAACCCTTCTTTCATAACCTTTCCCAGCGAAGTATTTGGTTACTTCGCTTCCACTCAAAAATATGTTTGACTCTATCTCTATCCCGTCACTCCCTAATCCTCTCTCACATCCTCAAGCATAACAAAATATGAATAAGCTCAACTACATCTATTTGAACTTTTGAAGTTATTTAGATTTATTTGGTTCTTTGTTCATTTGCCGTGTATTAGAATCTGAAGACCCGACGAAGCAATAAATTTGAACAAGATCAAGACTTGTGTAAAAGCAAGGACCTAGGATTCAAGATCACTGACTGAGAAGGCTTTGAATAAAATCAAGGCCATGGTAAACCGAGCAAGGCACATCATCACTTTGATCATATTGATCCTACATTTTATATTAAATTATGTTCTTTTAAATTATCAAACTGCATGCTTAATTTACTATGCAAATATATGCTAAAGCTTAATATAGCTACATGCCTACTTGATGATGTAGTAACATTATTACGCCATTCCTTGACACTTGAAGTACCTGATCCTTGTCACCCTAGATGTTAATGATAACTTTATTAGTTATAAGTCATATTTAATGCCATGCTAGTCTTATGTAATCCAGGGCATTAACTTGTGCTGCTCATTATATTAGTGATATGCCCTAGAGGCAATTATAGAGATGATTGTATCACTTCTATGTTTATGATCTTTTGAATAATATGTTATTTTGTCTCTTGAATAAATATCTTTTATATTAATCAATAAGTATGAGACTTGTTCGTGGAACTTTTTATTTATATTTTGATATTATTCTAAATTACCCCTGATCTTATATTATTATGTCAAATAATTATGATTTACAGATCATCATATATATTGATTGATAATCATGTTTCATGGATCATGGATATAAGATATTAAATAAATAATATGAACATATATTAAAGAATATGATATTGGATTGACCTACCATGAGACACTGCAGGAGTTGTTATATTCGTAGGTGTCATCAGTTGGTCTCATATATAGTGTATGTACGATTCTTAGACCTGAGATCGTCATTATTTTCTACATGTGTAATAGTTCACTTAGGGTTTACCAAACACTACTTCGTGACTGGGTGGTCGTAAAGGTAACTTTCGGGTTTACTATAAAATATACGGAGAAATATGAGCAATCAAGATAGAATTTACCCCTCCTATATAACAGGAGAGATTTCTCTAGGCCCCTCGATGTGGTTAAATTAAGAAAATGCATGGCCATATCGAATGTTGTTGTGGAGTCAATCACAACTGAGTAATCCACTATAGGTTCGAGTTAAGGATCGAGCTATCCTATGGCATGCTTCTCACCTTAAGTTAGATCTGATATCATGAGACAAAGGGATCGGTATAAAAATATTATATAGGCTCGTTCAATATGATCTTTATATATGTTTAAGAGTCATTATGTTCTACTAGGGACCACTTTTGACTTATGGACAGGAAAGAAATTTTTGACTCATGGCCAAATATACATAAATATATATGGTCACACACTTAATAAGCTAGAACGATAAGGGTTCGGATGATTGATAGTCTCCGAGTGGGATACGATCACTATTTATATCAGATAAGGATCCGATTAAAGGCTATATAAGGAGAGGTGCGGGGGCTGAGAGAGGCACCCCGAAACATACTGATCGAAATCCTAACTACCACATCTCATAATCCCTACCGTGCGCGCTGGTGCTAGCACGCCGATGCACGGTATTCCATCCCTGGACGTGTGAATCTCGGTAGAGGCACTGCTATGATTGCGGCGCTGATCTGGACGATCGCGAGGAGGAGAATTGGCCGGAGGACGATTGACTGCTTTCACTACATCGACAAGCTCTTCGTTGAATCGGCTACTTCAAGTCTACTTCCGTTGTACTACGCGTCTAGCGGTAACGATCTATGATCTCTTACTCGCACAGCTTTCTAGTTTACATGGTAGAAAATTTTAATTTACGCTAGTGTAGCCTACCCGTATCCGAACACATTATTTTTTAAATATAAAAACTTATTTTGGGACAGTCACAGGAGGTATGTGACTGATAATTTGTGATAACTTGCTTTATGCTTCTTAAAACCCTAAAAACTTGCTATACCTATCTAGGCAGATGGTAAGAGAGGTTGATATGGATGTAACACGAGAATTTATGGTTTGTGGTATGAATCATTTAGATAAATTAAGGACTTAATCCTGTGATGGCCTCCTCGTGTAAAATAGTACAACCACAAGCTAGCAAATTGTAGGTTTGGCTGAATAATTTACTAGAGACTCCGGAAGTCATCTCACAGGTAGGGGAAAGGAGGGAACTTGCAAAAGGATAGTGAAGATCCGACCTGAATGGGACACCAAGTGGAGGGTGATGTTTGCTAGATGGGTTGACGTTGTAGAAAGGGGAGTCTGGATTGTGCTAGTTGCTATGGTGAAACATCCCGCATAACCTATGAAAGCAACCCCATAGGGGTGAGATGCTAAGAGGCGAGGTATTGTAAAGGCCTCATGACAATCTCTCGATTTGCATAGGCCCATTAGGGTTAATTGTCTCTTGTGGGTAAAGTATACAGTCTCTGTAGAATATAAACTGTTCGAACAGCCGTGCCTATGGTCAAGTGCGGACATAGGAACTTCCTCAAGTTAGTTATGTTTCAAAACTTTTGTGGGTGAGATAAAAACCTATTAGAGGAAAGTACTCTGACTTTAGTTTTTCCTAGAGGGACGTACTCCAGTGGTGATAAAAATTAGTATCGGTGGAGGTAACCATATACTATAAAAGGTGGATATAACATGTGCTACTATTATTACTGCATTCTCGTAATTAACTTTAGAAAATCTAGTTTAGTTAAAACTGCTAAGGCTCAAGAGTGCTCTTACTTATTGTACTTTCAAAACACTGCTTTTAGTAACTAAAAGAATCTTAAGCCTCCCTTAATAGCTTTGCATGTATTATTGTTGCATCCTGTGTGGTGGCTTGCTAAGTACCGTTGTACTCACTCTTGCTTAATTACCATCATTCAATCAGTAAGGTAAGGAGAACAAGTACAGCTATATATTAAAGGATCGACAGAGCTAGAAGACAATGATGCCAAGAACTAGGTCGCGAACCCTAGTTGGCTGCTTGTGGATAAGTCCTAAGGATTCCACCTGTTTGAAGTTTTCGTTGCTGCATTTTATTGTATTAACTAAGCTTTCGTATAATATGTTTTTGATATACAGTAATGTATCTATGAGCACTATCTACTGATTCAGGAAATAGTGCGGCGGAATCACAGATGATCTGGGTTTAGTAACCTGGGGTCCGATTAAAAATATATGTAGAAACATAATTTAAACAAATCGATTAGTCACACGAATAACTTACAATTGTGTGTAAGGAAGAATAGGAAGTAGCGTAGACTCGATGTAGTGCAAAACGTAGAGGTCGTAGTGAGGCGAGCGGTTGTGCAAATGTGCGCTGTCTAGAAACTTTATTGCTACCCACATGTAGGTCTTCACAGCAGTCGGTAACAATGGCTTGGAGAATCACTCCCCTTCTTCACAGTGCATGCTGGAAAGAAGAGTCGACGAGGCTCAGATGGCGCAACACAACAACATAGGTTTGCAGAAGGAAGAAATGGAGGCAGTGATTCTTAGCTCTATACTCTGGACATCTTCAGGCATATATATAGAACTGACATGATTAAGTAATCATTTACCCACTAGTAACTAACACATTTATCAGTCATTTAGCCACTAGTAATTACCTATCATCAAAATCCAATAAAGCCTCAAATTTAAATGTTTGAATCTCATTCAAACAAAGAGGGTAATGCACGGTTTAACAAAAATAATGTGGACTTGGCCTACCAAGTAGCACAGTCGCAAGTCACAAGTCACGTGATTTTCATGCAAAAATATGCTGATACGAGCGTGCGTGTGATTAGCCAAAACCCTTTTCATGCCATCCCCATCCATATGTCATATAATTCAAGGAGTGGTAAGAACTCCATCTTATAAATTGATCTTCTCCACCTTACTTTAACAATATGATACTAAACTATGTATGCTTTAGAATTATAGAAAATAGGCATAACTCATATAGACCTATTTCTAACATATTACACTTGTATTCTCTAGTCTTGCCCTTCTGTACAAAATCATGCCTAATAAAGCCGTTCTTACTCGGCCATGTGCCATTAATAAAGCAAACGAATGATTATGTGTTCAGCTTTTAATGTTTTTGTCAGGTTAACAAGGATGGATTAAGCAGACTACTTCAAAGTTTTTAACTTTCTATGTGCAAAATATTGCCAACCCTTTGTTCGTGCCACCAAATTGACCTAAGAAAAATACCATTCCAGCGGGCTATGTATACTACTAGATACATAGGCGCCACGCCGCGCCAGCTACTGTGTGTATTGAGGTAAAAGGGAAAAAATTTGCAACAAAAGGAAAGCTTTTTTTTTCGCAAAAAATGGCGTACCTGAGAAACATATTTACGGATCGTGATGGTATTCACTAGATTAGAGCGCTCCAAATAGCAGTCTCTTTCACCGCATTGAGCATGTACATCCTTGATCCTCTCGACAGACTTGCATATGCTATCGCAGTTTCAATCAAAAGACGCGACACAAACATTGCCGGTTTGCCCTTTCCACTCACAATCTGTAGAGTTGTTGTACTGTCGGAGAGAACGAGCAAGAGCGTCTAAGAAGCCTTGTTTAAGGTTGAGGAAGCGGACACGTGTGGAGCTCCGCAAAGACATGTTTCTTTCATCAATATGATTGACCTCTAAACCAATAAACCACGACCCAAGTGATACATCTTCATTTGCATACTTGTGTAAGATGGGCCTAACAAAGATCATTGGCATCATTAGGGGAAAATGAAATCTGTATTCAAAGGACTTTTTTATGCCATGACTATCGTGAAACATCTTGATTGATTGAGATATAGGTCACAAGATCTTTTGAAATGGCATATATCTCATCGATGAGAATGACGAAAGTATTTGTTCCCTTCCTCCCCAAATTTCCAGACTCGTGTTCATGGTATTTCACATTCCTATATGAAAGGAGCAGTTCAAGCGAGCACTATTAGTACTTCAAGCTAGCATTTAAATTCAAAATTCAAGACAGTGTAGTTAACATTACTTGTCGGCAGAACTGGCCGACTTCATGCACCAATATAAGTTCTTGGTTTTGATTTATGTCACGCAAGGGTAGTGGCAAGCATTCCTGTTATTGTCATATGCATTACACCATAAGCAACTGAGATGAAAATTTTCAAGAGAAAGCTATAAATATCAAAGGAAAAATATATTCACCTAAGTTCACATGCACATTATCATCGACCTTGATGTAGAAGTCAACGTCCCAAATGCTAACAACTGTAGAGAAGAAGTTTTTTGTCTTTGCTGAGAGTTCATGATAGCCTTAAACATGGTCGTAGATAAATAAATGAACGACGAAAGGTAAATTAGTCAATGCTAGTGCCAAGTATGGCTCAATGTCACACATCATTGAAGGGTCCTTACCACTCTAAGAAAGTCATGATGCTGTGCATCCTCTGCATCTATAGCTTTGTCTAATATACTATTGGATGTAGCACTGTGCAGTCACCAAAACAGTTCAAATTTTTATAAGGACCTAGTATCAAATTTTAAAGAAGACAAGATTGGAAACATGGAACAATACGGAAACTAACATCCGTGTGTTATTTAGAAAGAAGCAGTGAATTAGATCAGGCTATACCATTGAATCAACCATTGCACAACCAACCATCTTCAGACAAGAATTGAGAACATTTGTTAAAACAGGGGGAAGAAAAGGGAGACCTGGGATGGATTAATAAAGCAATATGGCAATAAATCATTAGCAAAACTCAGGAACTTGAGGCGTTTTGCAGGCAATGCCCAAATCAACTCTCAGCAAGAGATCTCTTGCACGTCTAAGTGCAAAATTTATTGCTTAGAATTACCTATTTATGAATGCCTACAACAATACTATTATGCCGGTCAATATGTTAGCAAGGCTGATTTGCGTGTTTGGAACACACAGATGTGTATTTGCGACAGTAAAAATAAGTGGTAGAAGTTTATTCATTTTATGATAGAAGAGAAAAACATATGTAAATGGTATGATTGCAAGCTCTGAGCAGAGAAAATGCAATGGCAGTGATGATTAAATTGTAAAAATGAATTGGTAGTAACAGGAAGCATCTGTTTACGTATGCCCGATAGTGAAGTGGATAACTATTCCTATTTGTTTTTCAAACTGTTGCAACCTTTCACCTGAGAACACGAAGAAAGCTTCAGTAAAAAGGAAATTGTTGACTATGATAACATTTGGAATCTAATGATGACGAAAGGGCTAACAAATAGCACAACGACTTGCAGAATTTTCTCTTATTCTGTTGAGAAGGACCTACATATACCACAGGCAGAAATTCCATCCTCTATATGCAGTAAGCAAAAGAACCATGAAGCAATAGTAGGTTCAGAGCCAGGGAAAAGAATGTTTAGCCCTTACCTCAGGGTCTATGTAATTAGGGCTGCCACATGTGGTATGCAGTAACCCATCTTTCTGAAAAAGCGACGTCATTCTAGATACCAGAGAAATGACTTAGCTTGATTTGGCGTAAAAGAGAACGTTATATCCGTTGATGTTGTGGAAGGGCACCTAGTCCAAAATTAGAAACCTTTATGTTTCCTTTTGCATCAACAAGGACATTCCCTGGCTACAAAAGATGCAGAAGAATAACAAGCCTTAAATCATGTATTTCATTTGGATCATTCGTCTCATTGTTTAGTATCAAAAGAGGGCAACTCTCAAAAGATAAGTAGCGATTACCTTAAGGTCTCTATGATAAACTCCCTTCTCGTGGCAATAGCTTACAGCATCCATCAGCTGCTGGAACATTTTCCTTCCTTCTTTCTCTGACAACTTACCCTTTAATGCCTATCATACATGAATTACAGGGTGCAACCTTTCACCTGAGAACACGAAGAAAGCTTTAGTAAAAAGGAAATTGTTGACTATGATAACATTTGGAATCTAATGATGACGAAAGGGCTAACAAATAGCACAACGACTTGCAGAATTTTCTCTTATTCATTGAGAAGGACCTACATATTCCACAGTGAAATTCCATCCTCTATATGCAGATGCGTAAGAACCATGAAGCAATAGTAGGTTGAGCGCGGGAAAAGAATGTTTAGCCCTTACCTCGGGGTCTATGTAATTAGGGCTGCCACATGTGGTATCACGATAATCCATCTTTCTGAAAAAGCGACGTCATTCTAGATACCAGAGAAATGACTTAGCTTGATTTGGCGTAAGAGAGAACGTTATATCCGTTGATGTTGTGGAAGGGCACCTAGTCCAAAATTAGAAACCTTTTTGTTTCCTTTTGCATCAACAAGGACATTCCCTGGCTACAAAAGATGCAGAAGAATAACAAGCCTTAAATCATGTATTTCATTTGGATCATTCGTCTCATTGTTTAGTATCAAAAGAGGGCAACTCTCAAAAGATAAGTAGCGATTACCTTAAGGTCTCTATGATAAACTCCCTTCTCGTGGCAATAGCTTACAGCATCCATCAGCTGCTGGAACATTTTCCTTCCTTCTTTCTCTGACAACTTACCCTTTAATGCCTATCATACATGAATTATAGGGTGCAACCTTTCACCTGAGAACACGAAGAAAGCTTTAGTAAAAAGGAAATTGTTGACTATGATAACATTTGGAATCTAATGATGACGAAAGGGCTAACAAATAGCACAACGACTTGCAGAATTTTCTCTTATTCTGTTGAGAAGGACCTACATATTCCACAGGCAGAAATTCCATCCTCTATATGCAGTAAGCAGAAGAACCATGAAGCAATAGTAGGTTCAGAGCCAGGGAAAAGAATGTTTAGCCCTTACCTCAGGGTCTATGTAATTAGGGCTGCCACATGTGGTATCATGATAATCCATCTTTACGAAAAGCGTCATTCTAGATACCAGAGAAATGACTTAGCTTGATTTGGCGTAAGAGAGAACGTTATATCCGTTGATGTTGTGGAAGGGCACCTAGTCCAAAATTAGAAACCTTTTTGTTTCCTTTTGCATCAACAAGGACATTCCCTGGCTACAAAAGATGCAGAAGAATAACAAGCCTTAAATCATGTATTTCATTTGGATCATTCGTCTCATTGTTTAGTATCAAAAGAGGGCAACTCTCAAAAGATAAGTAGCGATTACCTTAAGGTCTCTATGATAAACTCCCTTCTCGTGGCAATAGCTTACAGCATCCATCAGCTGCTGGAACATTTTCCTTCCTTCTTTCTCTGACAACTTACCCTTTAATGCCTATCATACATGAATTACAGGGTGCAACCTTTCACCTGAGAACACGAAGAAAGCTTTAGTAAAAAGGAAATTGTTGACTATGATAACATTTGGAATCTAATGATGACGAAAGGGCTAACAAATAGCACAACGACTTGCAGAATTTTCTCTTATTCTGTTGAGAAGGACCTACATATACCACAGGCAGAAATTCCATCCTCTATATGCGATGCGTAAGAACCATGAAGCAATAGTAGGTTCAGAGCCAGGGAAAAGAATGTTTAGCCCTTACCTCAGGGTCTATGTAATTAGGGCTGGCACATGTGGTATGCAGTAATCCATCTTTCTGAAAAAGCGATGTCATTCTAGATACCAGAGAAATGACTTAGCTTGATTTGGCGTAAGAGAGAACGTTATATCCGTTGATGTTGTGGAAGGGCACCTAGTCCAAAATTAGAAACCTTTATGTTTCCTTTTGCATCAACAAGGACATTCCCTGGCTACAAAAGATGCAGAAGAATAACAAGCCTTAAATCATGTATTTCATTTGGATCATTCGTCTCATTGTTTAGTATCAAAAGAGGGCAACTCTCAAAAGATAAGTAGCGATTACCTTAAGGTCTCTATGATAAACTCCCTTCTCGTGGCAATAGCTTACAAAGATCCATCACCGCTTTGGAACATTTTCCTTCCTTCTTTCTCTGACAACTTACCCTTTAATGCCTATCATACATGAATTACAGGGTGTATTAGCGATGCATGAGGAAGACTTAGCAAAATAAACTCTAGGATTTGCCTTGTTAGTTCTTGAAACATGTTTAGTTCAAAGAGAGTAGAATCCTTACGATTTTGTCAAATAGCTCTCCTCCATTCACATACTCAAGGACCATGTATATCTTAAGCAAAATAAACTCTAGAATTTGATTTGCTAGTTCCTGAAATATGTTTAGTTCAAAGAGAGTAGAATCCTTACGATTTTGTCAAATAGCTCTCCACCATTCACATACTCAAGGACCATGTATATCTTGGTCTTGCTTGCTGAAACCTACAGGGGAAAAACCAATCCATTCAGGCTAGCCTAAGGGTAATGTGGACTGGACGCGGACAACTGAAAATAGCTTACTTGTAAACATTTCTGAAATTTGCAGTCCAATACAAAACAAAAGATTAATTCTATGTTCTCACTCAATTTTGGGTTTCAGGCCACTACATCTCAATGACCTTAAAATGATTGTTTCTACTGGAATATTGACTAACTGATAAATGATAAAAAAAACAAAGGAAGGATCTTTTGACCATTGTGAAGAAAGGCACAAAGAAAAATATAGATGTCTTATCCTTTGATGCAAATCGAGCTAAGGGGGAGATCTGTAATACTTGTTTGTATATAGAAATACTGAATGGTTATAATCAGAATCACTGGAGTCATCATTAGTGGTACTGCATGCATCTAAAAGATTCAGCTTTTTCACTAAATTCTTTTTCAATCATGTAGGGATAAGTTTGGGTAATTGAATATCCAAAAAGCACATCATTGGATTTTGGAGTCGATGAAGAAGAATGAGCAAATAAGCTAAATCACTATCATATAGTTCTGTAGACTACAACATTGTCTAAGCAATCCTTTCAATGATGTGGAGAGAGAGGGAGGATGGGACGAATAGATGACCAGCGCCTAAATTAGTATTTCCTCCATCTTAAGTACATTTTGGAAGTGTAGCTTTCAGATGGACATACAATAAAGAATATGAACAACTGGCCTGATCACCTGAAACCATCCAGTGCATGCCCTGATTTGCCAAGGTAGGCGGACAAGAACCAAGCAAGAATTCCTGTAGTTCTATTTTATCTTGGTGATAAAAAGCAAAGTGTTAGTAGTACTGAAATCAGGATAGCAACACAAGAAGAAAAACAAATTAGAGAGAACTTACTATCAGTTTTGGTTTTATCAAGCAGTACCACAACCGTCGAAAAGAAACATAACTACCACTATCATAATCCATAGTATCATAATATCAAAATGTGATGTCACCATTAGGGCATGCGGCTGGAGGGCGCCGAGAGTCCAGCCGACGTTGGATCTGAGGAGCAGGGAGCGGTGCTGAGGTCGGCGGTGGAGGGAGCAGCGGAGGGGCCAGACGATGAGGCGGTGGCGGCGAGGAGGGGCCGAGAGTGGAGCGGATGCAGAGCGGAGAGGCCGACCTACGCCGGATCTGGGGAAGGGCCGACGAGGGAGCTGCCGCTGCCGCCGCTAAGTCGGCAGGGGGAGGGAGGCCGAGATCGGAGCGGGGACCTGCCAGTGAGAGCGGAGCGGATCTGAGAGCGGCAGGCCGACCTCGCCGGATCCGGGGAGGGCGTCGAGGAGCCGCTGCCGCCGCTAAGCCGGTGGGGGGAAGGAGGCCGAGATCGGAGCGGCGACTTCGGCCGGCACCGGATCTAAAGGGGAGGGAGCGGCACTGAGGCGGGCGGTGGAGGGAAGCGCGGAGGGGCCAACCGGTGAGGCGGCGGCGGGGGGGAGGTGGATTGGATGCAGCGCGGAAAAGGGGGTTGGCCGAGATCGGAGCGGCGACTTCGGCCGGCATCGGATCTAAAGGGGAGGGAGCGACGCTGAGGCGGGCGGTGAGGGAAGCGCGGAGGTGCCAACCGGTGAGGCGGCGGCGGGGGGGAGGTGGATTGGATGCAGTGCGGAAAAGGGGGTTGCCCCACGAGGAAACGTACGCGAAGCTTCGCCTCGCGCGAAGACGACGCGGGCGCCAGGCGCGGAGCGAACGGCTGGATGTTGGCGCTGGGACATCGGACGAACGCGCGAACACGAAGCGAGGAAACCGCGCCTTGCTATCGGGTCGAGGGGAGCGCTCGCGCGATCGCTCGTACGGCGCGCGCACGCGTCGCGGCAAGGGAGCAGGAGGCCGACGTGGCACGCCTGAGAGCCCGGGGAGTCCCCCGGTTATGTTATATGGAATATTTTGGTTCATAACTTATTAAAATTAGGCCGTTTCATCAATATTTCTACAAAAAAAAATCATATTTACGCTGAATTAGCATACAACACATGTGTTCAGAACCTTTACGTGTATTTTAATTAGACATTTCAACCTTCATCCATAACTGAAGCAGCCGGTCTAACAAAAGCCAAACTGCTAGTGGATCTCTGAAGAAAAGCTACAGCTGCTTTTCAGCAAAAAAAAACCAAAAAATAGCTTTTAACAAAAAGCTATAGCTCCAGCAAACAGGCCTTAGATGGATTTCTCTGGAATGGTATAATGCTTTAGATTGTCAAAGCCTAGAGTAGTAGGTACTAGAGATATCTCCTCTCTAGTTGCTATTTACTTACGGGCCTAGTTTAGAGAAAATGCTGACGCCATATTAACTTCTAATATAACAGAAGCAAATAAAGTTTTCCTGATATTTTTGCCCCGCAACAACCAAGAACAAAAATCAACGAACCCCATATAACTTACCCCTCACCACATAAGCACTGCACACGCATAAACCCGTGACACAGATTCCAGGACCACATTTTACTTGAAGACCGAGTGTCATGACAGGGAACCGATTCCGCCGTATAAGTTGCGCTCAGCCCGTGCCCAATTTTATACAGGAGTTAGGCCCGCTCAGCGTTTACAGTTGGTCACGTTCGGCGTTAACTTTAAGCTTTTTTTACTGTTTTAATTTTTTTCTTTTTTTTATTGTTTGATTTTTTTATTTCTTTATATTATCTATAATAGACTAATATATTTTTTAATTTTTAAAATTTAATTATATCAAATAAATTAATTCAATTATAATAAAAAATAAATTAATTACAGTAAAAAAATCATAGACTATCATACTCCCATCTCAATAGCATATTACACAGAGGCTAACTCTGCTTTTCTTTTCTTCAATGTGTAGCATCTACTTCCTCCAATATATGACCCACTAGGCCACTACCAATTAAATTAAAAAACATCTCTACCTCTCCCTCGTGTCATCCCGCACCTCTCCTCTTTACTACAACTACTGCTGCCCCCGTTGATTTCTCCGATGCTGGCTGCCCCCCCGCTAGGTGCTCCTCTCCATGTCGACGTTGCTGCCATTTATTCACCACCAGAGTCGGGGTGGAGTGGCGAGATCTGGAGAGAGTGGCTTTGGCAGGGACAGCCTCGGCGGCCTACGGCGGTGGTGACGGCTTCAGCTAGTTGAGGTCGACGACGGCGCAACCATGCAGGCGGAGGCATCGAGGTCAACAGCGGTGTGGGTAGAGGCGTTGAGGTCGACTGCAGTGCGGTGTTGCGGGTGGAGACACAGAGGAATTGGTCCACGGCAGCACAGTCGTGTGAGCACTGACGCACGATGCTGACAGATGGGCTCATTCGGTTTTTATATTGTGCTGGACTCTACTTTCCCCGGAACTAGAAAATTATTAGTCTCTCCCATCATCTACTTGCCGGATCTAAAACCAGCTTAGGAACGATTGCCAGCGGTGGTGATCGTTTTAGCGATGGTTTTTGGTTTTTGATTTTTTTTATTGTAGTTGGTTTTTTTATTGTAGCTGAGTTAGTGGATAATGTAGTGGATAGTGAAAAAAAACTAAAGCTAGAAATTGAAGCCGAAACGATCACCACCACGTTATGGGGCCTCTGCTATCTCCTCTCTGTATGTGCGCAGTACAGTCGTACAAACCCAGCTTAACTAGATGGACAGATCGATTGCATCACATTACATTACATTTCGCTGGTCAATTTCAATTTTACTTTAAGGTAACGTTCGGAATAGCGATGGTTTATGATTTTTTTGTATTATATCTGACTGATTTTTTACTGTAACTGAGTTGGCTTATTTGATATAATTAAATTTTTAAAAAAATAAAAATAGAAAAATATATTAACTTATCACGAACAATACAAAGAAATACTGAAAAAATATATAAAAAAATCAAAAACAGAAAAAAAAACAGCACAGTAAAAAACCCCATTGCTCAATGCCTATCCCTCAGAAGCTGAGCGGGAAAGCTAGCTTCTCTCAGACTGTTCCATTATATGTATGCTTAATGTACTAGTCATCAGTGTACTCTAATACCGGAGTGAAAGAAACGGTGCTAGTTTAGGAATGCGAGATGTGACGCACAAGCTGGTCGTCTTGTCAAAAAACTTTTCTAATTCCGATCGATTCCATGTTGGTTGTTGCTGGTTGGATTCTCTCTCTCTTGCTTTTTCCTCTCGTTATCGGATTTGATATATCATCATACCAACCTAGCTATGAGGTCCACAAGGTTGGTTGCCTCGTCACGTCAGATGTTATGAAAAACAACAAGCATATAAAAACAATCACTATAATAAAAAAACATTTATAATAGATCTCTTTATTTTTCTATGAACTACTAGATACATATATATATATATATATATATAAGATCAAAGAGACGAGTCCTACACAGAGAGTAAACTGAATTAGAATTAGTTGTTACATGTTGATACTACGTCTGATATAATCTGTGTATGACTCTAACATCAGTCATATCACATGTGATATAAGACGATACAGTGTTCTGCACGAATACTGTGCGAATTCAGAAACTTCAACAACATATTATATAGTCATAATGGAATTGCTTGTTTATATGCAGATTGAAAAGGTCGATTGAGTAGTCTAATAAGCTAACCTTTGCCCACAGTTTTGTAAGATCGCTCACACTCAAGTTATTCTTTCTTCTGAGACTCGTACTTGGGTCGTGACGAGTTCAAGTATTGGATATAACGGTGGAAATTCCTCACAAATAAATCCAACCTTACAAACTTTGATCATCAGTTAAGAGCCTAGAGAGAGGAGGTGTCATCCTAAAGTTGTTCAGCCTTCTATCATAACCCCGCTCGTTTCGGTTTTTTTGTCTTCTATTTCTAGTTTCTGCTTTTTTTCACTATTCAGTATTTCATCTTTTTCTGAATTTTTTTTTAGATATTTTAGGCCTTTTTTGTATTTTCTTTTTTTCCCATGTTCCTTTGTATTGTCCCTAATGGGTTAACATATTTTTTTTCTATTTTTACATTTTTTTAAAATTAATTATGCCCAAAAAAGCCAAATCAGCTACAGTAAAAAAAAGCCAGCTACAGTGAAATTTCAGCCAAAAACCAGAAGCTATCGCTAAAACAAGCGCCCCCTCAAATCAACCTAGGGAAAACAATAATCCACTCCAAATCTATATCTCCAGGTCGGTAATTATTTTTGGGTTTCGCCGTAGCACTCTGACTTGCCGTAACACAATACAATTATTTTTTCGGAGCACTAACCACTCCGCCCTTTCTTCTTTTATTTCTTTCTCTTCCTCTTGATTATACCGATCATCCCCCGCTCCTCATAGCTTGTCTCCTAACTTATACATTACTCTTACTTATATACTCATACTTGACCGAACAAGACATGTACTCGTATTACTAACTAAGAAAAGGACTCGGTAACTGCTTCTTGTATATAATTCAGACTCTTATCATATCTAACAAATCTACCAAAAAATAAGATTAATTCTAATAATCACCTTCTTTATCTTGTTTCTCTATCTCGCGCGATCTTCTCTCTTGCTTCCACTTCTTCCTTTTACCAGCACTCCCGTGCACCGTTCCTTCCTAGACCATCATTGTCCTACCGCCTGCACTTACTCTATCATGAGCCTCGCACAATCCGACGCTTGTCGCGCCTCGCACCTAGACTGAACTCGTTCTCCCTTGCCTGTTCGCCCGAGCTTCGCTATTACTCGAGCCTCCTGCTCCTCTACCAAATCTGCTTACTTTTCTGCGTATATCTCAACTGAGACTATACCGCCTCTAACTCCCGTGGTTATGCCTACTATCTTCAATGCTGATCGCGTTCCCTCTGCAAAACCATAAAAAATTGTACTTATCTGTATGCCTATGTCAGCTGTAGGCAACCGGGACAAGACTTTTGCACCAACTGCTAGCTTGTGGGATCCGTGCCCTTGAACAACCGAGCCACCTCCATCCGCGTTATCAGCGTGGGACCCATCATCCCAATCACTTGTGTTGTCTCCTGCAGCTTGCGCATCTCCGCTACTCCCATCTGCATGCACGCCTGTATGTGTATGTGCACCTCCTACACCAGCCACTTGGTTTTTTCTGTTCATATTTTCTGCACTCCGATCTCTCCTTTTCGGTTTACAAGTTTTTAAAGAAATTTTGTATAACCAATTCAGAGATCTTTTTACCTTCATCAACAGATAATCGTTCTTGGTATAGACAAGCAAGAACTCATCCTGTAGCACCACTCTGCATTCTTTTTCTGTCATCGGTCCGAGACTAAACATGTTGTTGCACAGACTTTGTATATAGTAAATTTCTATCAATAACTTTTTATCTCTATTCTTGCATTGCAAGAGCATCGTCCATTTGCCTCTTATCTCTACCGTGGAACCGTCGCCAAATTTGATCTTGCCCCAAATCTTCTCGTTGAGCTCATTAAACATGGAGCGATCTCCCATCATGTGATTGCTTACTCCATTGTCCAAGTACCATTGATCCAAGTGATCGTGGTTGTTTTCCCTCGTGCGTAGTTTTTGGACTACGTTCTCTTTGTTCAGCATCACCATGATCGACACCTTTTCAATATATGATGAGAAAAGTGGTACCGGTTCGTCATCTTCTTCTTCGTCTTGGATGAGATTCACATTACCGTTCTTCTTCTTACTTTGGCAATCTAAAGTATAGTGCCCATATTCGTTGCAGTTGAAACACTTTATATTGTTACGACACTCCGACGCGTAGTGCATGTATTCGCCACATTCAAATTACTTGATATGTGACTTGTCACAGGATCTATCACCTCTGCCTTGCCCAGCCTTATCTCCACAACCACCTCTGCCGCCTTGACTACTCTGGGCGTCTTGCCTGCACCATCGTCCACGACTACTTGATGAGCCACCGCTCCTTATATCTCTCTTTATCAGCAACGTCTGTTGGCTATAAGACTGGAACCCCTGCTCAGTATGGGATTGAAACCCCTTCAGTAGCTCCTTGTGCATCTTGAGAGAGCCAGTGATCTTCTCGATCTTTTTTTTTCTCCAAGTCGGGGGAATACATGAGCGTGGTGACGACAGGTATATACTTTTTTGGTAGCACACGCAGGTACTTCTTCACTGCCACAGATTCCTCCATCTTGTCACTAAGAGAGATCATCTGATTGTATAGCAAAGTCAACTTGCCGCGAACTCGTCCACTAATTGGAGATTCTCGAACTTGCTCCGCAAATTCTGGAGCCTCACCTCCTTCACACGATCAACTCCCTCGTGCATCTTCTGAAGTGTCTCCCACGCTTCTCGTGCCGTCTCCTTCCTGATGAACTGAAGTATCATCGAGTCTGGTACCGCTTAGTAGATGATAACCAAAGCCGCCTGATCCATCTTGTCGTCCACCTCTTTGTTCTTCCCCTTCAGATCGACTGCGCCCCAAACTCCTTGGGCGTGCATGTTCGTCTTCATCTTTATTGCCCACATCGGATAACCGTCGGTTATCAGGAGAGAGTACTGGAGGGAGATTAGCTTATCGTGGGCTTTCGTCTTCTTACCCATATTCTTCAGGCACCACCAAGATCAACAAAGCTCTGATACCACTTGTTGTAATTTCTTCCAATCCTTGCTCTCTCATCACGTTTTACCGCAGCACTCTGACTTGCCGTAACACAATACAATTGTTTTTTTGGAGCACCAACTACTCCGCCCTTTCTTATTTTATTTTTTTTCTCTTCCTCTCGATCATATCGATCGCCCCTGCTCCTTATGACTTGTCTCCTAACTCATACATTACCATTGCTTATATACTCATATTTGACCGAACAATATACGGACTCATACTACCAACTAAGGAAAGGACTCGACAATTACTCCTCATATATAACTCAGACTCTTACTATATCTAACAAACCTACAAAAAAATAAGATTAATTCTAACATACACAACTGTTAAGCAGCGGTGAACGGACAAGTGGTAGGGTGTACCCAGTAGGAAATGGCCCTAAGAGTAGGATATCAGAAAGCCAGAACTCACCTTAGCTCAATCACTGATTGGAAAAGAGCATATGTGGACCATCTTCGATCCTGTTCACGCAATCTACCTCATGCGTGAACAAAAGAAGAACGATAATTCTAAATCGCTACCAGACACTGCTCCAAATCACGAGCTCATACATTCTGGCATGCATTGCGATAGAAAGGTAGCTGTGAACGTCGATCCAACTGTCACGGGATGCTGGATTCTCCATCGCTGAGATAAAATGCAGGGATGCCTCTATGCTACACCACATGTTGTGCACACTCCTGAGTCCACACAGGCGTAGGGACGGCGGGCACAAATCCATAACGATATCAATCCTTATCCTGTCTTGCCGCTAAGCTTTTCCCGACAGCTCAGTCAGGATAGTTTGATCCCTGGGGGAAAGAGGGAGAATCTCCTCGATCGGCCAGAAAGCAGCACGAACACACGTACTCTGAAAGCCTCGCGGAAAGCAAGCAACAGCTAGCTCGACCGGAAAGTCCCAAAGCGAGGGAAGAAAACAAATCCATGTGACCTCTTTCGTTTCGTCCCACCACAAGGGAAAAATAGTTTCGTTTTGCACGAAACATCGGAGAGCACCGAGAGGGACGAGCTTTCGTGTTTCGGTAAAAAAAAATTTGGTCAAAATGTTCAAACGCTGTTTGAATTTTTGATGTAGTTTAACCAAAATATAGACGAAATTTTGGTAAATGTTCAAACGCTGATATGGATATCATCTTTACTCCTTTACTGTCATCCACTTAATTACCCTTAAGCAATCGCTTAACCACACAAAAAAACTTCATCTTCTCTCTCTCAGCTAGCTAGCTTGAACACACCAACCAACCGTCCATCTTTCGCTCTCACTCTTCCAGTCACCTCTTACTCCGTACGCTTATAGTCACAGCTAGTGTGTGTATATATGTACACGTCCTTGTAGCAGCTAGCAAAGCTTCATCATAATATATATTACACACGATCGATACATATATAGCATGATGCTGATGAGGCTGGTCATGGCGGCGGTGCTCGCGGTGGCCGCGGCGGCGGCCGAGCGGAGGGAGACATACATAGTGCACGTGGCCAAGTCGGCGATGCCTGCGGAGTACGCCGACCACGGCGAGTGGTACGGCGCGTCGCTGCGCTCGGTGTCCGCGGGGGGCGCCGCCAAGATGCTGTACGCGTACGACACGGTCCTGCACGGCTTCTCCGCGCGGCTCACAGAGCAGGAGGCCAGCGACATGGCGTGCATGGAGGGCGTCCTCGCCGTGAACCCCGAGACGCGGTACGAGCTGCACACCACGCGGACGCCCGAGTTCCTAGGGCTCGCTGGGAGCGAGGGCCTGTTCCCGCAGTCCGGCAGCGCGGGCGACGTCGTCGTCGGGGTGCTCGACACCGGCGTCTGGCCCGAGAGCGAGAGCTACGACGACGCGGGCCTCGCCGAGGTGCCGTCGTGGTGGAAGGGCGAGTGCATGGCTGGCACCGGGTTCAACTCCTCCGCGTGCAACCGGAAGCTCGTCGGCGCGCGGTTCTTCAACCGGGGATACGAGGCGGCCATGGGGCCCACGGACACATCCAGGGAGTCGCGCTCCCCGCGCGACGACGACGGGCACGGCACGCACACGTCTTCTACGGCCGCCGGCGCCGCCGTTGCCGACGCGAGCCTGTTCGGATTCGCGTCCGGCACGGCGCGCGGCATGGCGCCCAAGGCGCGCGTGGCCGTCTACAAGGTGTGCTGGCTCGGCGGTTGCTTCAGCTCAGACATCCTCGCAGGAATGGATGCCGCGGTCGCTGACGGCTGCGGTGTGCTCTCGCTCTCGCTCGGGGGCGGCGCCGCCGACTACGCTCGCGACAGCGTCTCCATCGGCGCGTTCGCCGCGATGGAGCAGAACGTACTGGTCTCCTGCTCGGCAGGCAACGCCGGGCCCGGGAGCTCCACGCTCTCCAACGTGGCACCGTGGATCACCACCGTGGGAGCTGGCACCCTCGACCGCGACTTCCCGGCGTACGTCATGCTCGGCAACGGCAAGAACTATACGGGCGCCTCCCTCTACTCCGGGAAGGCCCTCCCTACCACGCCGCTCCCCATCATCTACGCGGCCAACGCCTCCAACTCCACCAGCGGTAACCTCTGCATGCCCGGGACCCTCTTGCCGGAGAAGGTGGCCGGCAAGATCGTCCTCTGCGACCGCGGCGTCAGCGCGCGCGTACAGAAGGGCTTCGTCGTGCGCGACGCCGGCGGCGCGGGCATGGTGCTCTCCAATACAGCCGCCAACGGACAGGAGCTCGTCGCTGACGCCCACCTCCTCCCTGCGGCCGGCGTGGGTTGGAAAGAAGGCACCGAGATAAAGTCCTACCTAGCATCCGACCCCATCCCCACGGCGACGATCGTGGTCGCCGGGACGCAGGTGGACGTTCAACCGTCGCCGGTGGTAGCCGCGTTCTCGTCGCGTGGGCCGAACATGGTTACGCCGGAGATCCTCAAGCCGGACGTCATAGCGCCAGGGGTCAACATCCTTGCGGCGTGGACCGGCAAGGCGGGGCCCACGGGGCTGGCTGCCGACACGCGGCGCGTCAACTTCAACATCATCTCGGGAACGTCGATGTCGTGCCCTCATGTGAGCGGCCTGGCCGCGCTGCTCAGGAGCACGCACCCGGAGTGGAGCCCCGCCGCCGTGCGCTCGGCGCTCATGACCACAGCCTACTCCACGTACACCGGCGGCGATGTCCTGGATGCGGCTACCGGCGCGGCCGCCACGCCGTTTGACTACGGCGCCGGCCACGTGGACCCCACCCGAGCGGTGGACCCGGGTCTCGTGTACGACCTCGGCACCAGCGACTACGTGGACTTCCTCTGTGCGCTCAAGTACACGCCCACCATGATCGCCACCGTGACGCGAAGCAAGAGCAACGCGTGCGCCGAGAACACGACCTACTCCGTGGCCAACCTCAACTACCCGTCCTTCTCAGTGGCCTACTCCACGGCGAACGGTGAGGCCGGGGACTTCGGTGAGACCACCGTGACGCACAGCCGCACGCTCACCAACGTCGGCGCGGCGGGCACGTACAAGGTGTCCACCTCGGTCGCCGTGACCGGCGTGACCGTGGCCGTCCAGCCGACCGAGCTGGCATTCACATCGGCCGGCGACAAGAAGAGCTACACGGTGAGCTTCACAGCCAGGTCGCAGCCGTCGGGCACCGCCGGCTTCGGGCGGCTCGTCTGGTCGGACGGCAAGCACAGCGTGGCCAGTCCGATAGCGTTTACGTGGACATGATACGCTACACGCCTAAGTGATGAAGTCAAGTGCGCAGTCAAAGGGCTGGAGTGTAAAAATGGGATATTTGGAGGGGGTGAAAGGGTGAAATATCGGTGGTATCTTAAGTGTTAATAAGGTCAATCTTAATTTTCAGGTGGTGATTTGGGGTGCGAAATGGTGATGGATTGATGTTGCTTTCTTGGAATCAAATTATTAATGTTAGGTTCGAATCTTGGCTAGCTTAGATTGGGGTCTAGGTTGGACAAGATTGATTAGGACCCGTTCGTTTTGGTTATTTTTTGGTTTCTGCTTTTTTTTTCACTATTCAGTATTTACTTTTTTTCATTATTCAGTATTTTGTTTTTTTTCTGAATTTTTAAAGATATTTTAGACTTTTTTGTATTTTCTTTTTTTTTCCCGTGTTCCTTTGTATTGTCCCTAATAGGTTAACATGCTTTTTCTATTTTTACATTTTTTAAAATTAATTATGCCCAAAAAGCCAAATCAACTACAGTAAGAAAAAGCCAGCTACAGTGAAATTTCAGCCAGAAGCCATCGCTAAAACAAGTGCCCCCTGAATCTTTGCAAGGGCAGTTCCGCTCCACGTTTATTAGTAATTGTACACTAGCGATTATGAGTAGATTCTTTTGAGCTGTGGTTTATAATTTAAATTTTTAAATTTTGATTGTCCGCGAGAGATAATATATAGAGAAAAATAGTCACATATGATTTCGGCCAGAACAACTGAACTCAGTACACTTTCTACTACAATTTTCCTATTGATACCACATTAAAAAACACATCGTTTGAAAACAAGTTATTGTAGCATAAACCACAAGCCCAAAGTATAACGCTTGTAGTCAAACTTGTTCAAATTTTAATTAGTAATGCATACAAATATTTATATTTATCATGTAGAAAGTAAATTACGAGATTTTTTGTTGGAAGTATTTTCATATCATTATTTATTAACAATCTTTACCGATGTAATGGTTAAATATGTATCGATTTCTAAAACGAGGAGAAAAAGAAAATGGATGCAGTACTGTATGTAGTACCGATTACCGATTAGCACTCGACAGCACTGTTCGGTGGGAAAAGTTTGATGAATGAACGAACGAATAATTGAGTTTAAATAGTCTGAAAAGTATCTTTTAGGTTTATGGAGTTTGGTGGGGCAACCACGCGCAACCTTGCTAGCCATGGAGTCTGCATCAACGGAAAACACCAGTCACCTTTCCGTAAAGAGGAAAATCAAACAACTCTGCACTGGTGGAATGGCATTCACCATAAATATACTTATAGGGGATAAATCAAACTTAGATTGAATTATGGGGAATTATTTACAATTTTCTTTTTTTAATTAGCTACAGAGCAATTTACTCCCTAAACAAAGAGATTTTTAGGGATCGTGCAGCGTAAAAGAGAAGAGAGACAACCCTGCACACTTGGAACTTGTAGCATTGAACCGTTCATTTTTGATGCATTATGCGTGAACCCTATTTGACCACAAGAAATCCCAATGAACAATTCTTGCCATTAAACATGACTTCATCTAATCTGGATCAATAATCGTGTCCTTCCTACTTAAGCGCGCCATTAAACAAGCTGTGTAAGCTAAAGAGAGGCAGGAGAAGGACAGGGAGGGTGTGAGAAGAAGGCGAATAAAAGCTGGGCCGCTGGTTCTGGTGGTGAGAAAAAAGTGGAATCGATACGGACGTCCGGACACATTGGACATCGGCCCACTCCAGTCACTTCTCAATCTATAGGGTCTCATTAGAACAGCACTACACTACACAGGCACGTAACCTTATCTATCTACTTCTTTAATCTCTATTCTATCTCATTTCTCCTTTACCTATCTAGTTTTTCACTTTTTTCACTACATGCCAGTACTACTATATCTACTCATGAACTCCAACTACTCTCTGGTTGTGTCTATCTCTTCCTCTCTGAATCCTACAGTCATCCATGAAAATGCTCTACTCATTACTAGCAGCGTGTGATCGCTCCTCTCTCTCTCTCTCTCTGGAGGGGAGTTAAGGTGACACCCTTGGTGTCGGATCCGTGCAGATCATAGGTAACCAGGGTGCTAGTTATTGCAGAGGAGAGCAATAGATGATGAACGGAGGGCCAGCGATGACAAGCCACTATGCTGGCATCGGCCCTACCAGATTTGGGCATGCGACGATGAAGCTTTCACCTGATTATCTCCTTCAGTAAGCTCGGCAATGTCCACTACCGACATGTCTTCCTCCATCGATAGGCTCCATATGCCTTCTCTGGGTACGATTTTTGTTGCAGGCGTTTGCTAGACTTGTAGATATTCACTTGATTTGTTGCACGAGTTCAATCAAAATGTTACAACCTCGTAACATATGTGTTTGATTTTATTTTTGCAATGTTGTTGCATCCTTTAATTGTTGCAATGGGTTTGTTGCAGTCGTAGTAGGATTTTGTTGTACATGTAGCAATCATTGTTGCATTGTGCTATGAATTTTGTATGGGGTTAAATTCTTTTTGTTGCAGCTATGATTAGATTTGTTGCATACATTGTTGGAAAATATTTCGCCCGAGCATGCGATTGATACCATCGACACTCCATCCAGACCATGACCCATGTGTTTGCTCGGATGGTCTGCAGCCCGCCTACCATCTATACACACACCTTAAACTTTGTCCTTTTGTTGCCGCACAAGAGCATCTCGTCACAAACCATTCCTCTACCTCCCTTGCTCTCTCTCTCTCCCTCTCCATCGAGGCGGCATGCTAGGGGAATCAGGGGTATCGGATCTGTGTAGATCGGAGGAAGCTAGGGCATCGAATCCTTGTAGATTGAAGAGAATAAAAAATGGAGGGCCAGAAGAGAGCCATTGGGCTGGCCTCTGCATGTGCCTCTACAGGTGTGGTTTGTTGAAGTCATTATCTGGATTTGTTGCAGGCGTTCACTCAATTTATTGCACGAGTTCACTCCAAGTGTTGTAGGATTATTTTTTGATTTTTTTACATTGTTGTTGCATCCTTTAATTGTTGCAATGAATTTTGTTGCAAGTACAGCGAGCTTTTGTTGCATGGGTAGCCACTCATTTGTTGTGTTTTGTGCTATGAAAATTTACTAAGTTGAATTATTTTGTAACGTTTATTGATTAGTTTTGTTGCAAATATCACTAGAAAATGCTATGCCCAACCGTCTGATGGCTTGACTCCCATGGGGTGTGCCACTGCAAAGTTGCCTATCGATGAGGAGGTTCTGCTAGAGGGGCGCCTGCCTCCATGACTGATTGCAATAGGCTCCCTCTCTAAGGCAGCAACTTCTTCTTCGCAAGCATATCAAGCACGGCATTATTGTTGTGTCTCGAGGGAGAAGGATCAAACAGCTGGTTTTCCTTCGGATGAAGATCCGACATCACAGGCAGCATACAGATCATTCGGGTGCTAGTTGTTCCTAAAAAAGATGATTAATCCAATTCGGTAGCTAGTCGTTCTCTGAAAAAAGGGATCGATTAATCTGTATTGTCACTTTATCAAAGCCTAAAAGTTGGGGCATCCCTGTCGAGACCTGAATATGCAAATCTAAACTCTCTGTGTATACCGCACTAGTCCAGAATCATGCTAGTGCACACAATATAAACATAGATGAAATATTGACCACATACACAATAAATAAAGAAAAAGAATTAAATATTAATAATTATCAGAGTACGATATTATGCCCAAGCTTACAATTAAATAGCCTAAAGGGTTTAAGAAACTAGCAACAGAAAATAAAATTAAGCATAATACCTATTCGACATGCCCACAGGAAATCAACTGGGAAGCGAAGTCCTAATCCGCGAAGTCGTCGAAGTATCCTTCTTCTGGTACCTTCTGCTGATATGGCTCTTTTTCTTTAACTGAGCAACAGTAGGTATAAAGTTATGAGTACATTGGTACTCACCAAGTCGTTTATAACAAAAGTGCAATATAATATGCAAAGCTTACCAATAAATGGCTAAAAATGTTATTTTACAGAAAGCAATAATTTAAAGTAAATACAATGTATAGATTAAAAATGAACTTTAAAGAAAATGATAATACATAACCAAAAGAATTTAATAAACTATAAGTGAACTAACCATCCACTTAATAAACCACCAGTGAACTACCTGTTCACTTCCCAAAGTCATCCAACACAAGTTTTATGAAATCACCACCCCTCGTGTAAAATCAACGAGCATTGTTCATAACGGAGGATATGGATATTTGAATAGTTTTACACTCTACAGAGGTTACACAACTGCACCCACATAATGTGATCATCCCTACGCTAAAGGAAATCATAATAAGCCCTTTACAATTCTCAATCACAACTTAATTTCACTCACTAAGATGTCACCGTTGAATAGGTTAACCACCTGGTCGATAATTGCCCCTTCTTATGCCTCATAGAAATAAGCAACCATGTTCAACTCAATGGCGAAATTAGAATTGAAATAGCACAAATTAATCAGCTAGGTCTATCCCACACTAGATATATGGTTTGCACGGTAAGGTTCAGATCAATAGCTCATGAAGTTACGTCCTTAAACATTACCCAGGCGAGATATGACATTCCTCGAAGTGAATTTACACTTCCCCTTTTACTGCACGATCACTCACCCAAGTGAAAAATAATTTTATATAACCAATACCAATGACGCACCAATGTCATGGTACACAAATTTTATAGCTGTGGCACCAACTACGATTCAATATCTTATTAAGTCAAATTAAATATTTATTCACATGTGATGTGAACCCAATAAAATTATAAGCATAGCTAAACATATTAATCGTACAACCCAAGTGACAGCTAGAATTGTATTATTAAATAATTTTTTATCCTATGGTGACAATGGTATCATAGCATTCAAATTATCAAGGTGGAAATGATCAAATTGGACAATAACTATCTTATACGAAGGTTTGTAACAAATAGCGATGCATGATAATTAAAAATAAATAATTAAATAACAGATTAAAACCTAGGTTCAATATGATCAAAGGACACGATTTGCCTTGGCCTTACTCAATTATGAATTCTTGATCTTCTGATTTTGCTTCTACTCCTTCGAAGATGCGATATAACAAGAGAGAAAAATAAATGAAGCCCAAATAATAAAATAAAATAAAATTTAAATAAACTTTAAAACTAGAACCAAAAGATAGAGCTCAATTTTAGATGAATTTAGAAAAAAGAACGGAGTCAATTGAAGATAGAACGGAGGAGAACAAGCTCTTGGAAAATTAACCCTAAAGAAAAATGCTGAAAATTCATAAAAGTACAGTGTTGTGGACTCAGTGCATGAAGAGACTAGTCGACGGTGGACTTGCTCACGGAACAGAGCATGCGACTGGGCTTACTAACTTGGCAGCTAGGGCTGACGTGGCAGCTGACTGGATTGACACGTGGCTGACAGGTAACACTAGGGTTGATGTGGTTGGTGAAGTGGCAGGGTGACGTGGATAGACATGTGGCAAGCTGACGGGGCAGCTGTTATGGCTTTGGTGCTGATGTGGCACATACATATCATAACACGTGGTGACACATGGCTTCTAGGGCTTACATGGCTGCTGATTCAGCTGATTCGATGCACGGATTCATGGAGCAATGCTCCTGACAAGTGGGGCGTGGCTATTGGTGACTCAGTGCATGACGGACCAAGTCCACGGAGAATTGAAGGGTCGCGGCCGGTGTAGGTGTAGGCTAACGCGGTAGCGCGTGAACCGAGGGGGTCTGGCATGTGAACCGAGGTAGAGAAAGAGCGGTTTCAACCAGTGAGATGGCGGGGCAGGGCGAGGTGGGGTAGAGCTTACCAGCAGCAGCAAACATGACGGATGGTGGTAGACGGCTACTAAGCTACCTGCAGCAGGCGGCGGCTAGCGACGGCAAGAAGACGAACGACGACCAGAGCTAGACGAGGATTGCAATGGTGACGGTGGAGGCGTTGGCGGAACAGAGCTCGGTCAGTGTGACAGCACTACGAGGGATGTGGAGCTCGAGGGTGGCAGTGACTTATAAAGCACAGACGACGAAGTGCTCTGAATAAAGATGGCCGAGAGGCCGGGTCGGGCACGGAGGCTGAGGTGGTTGCGACGGTGAGAGTCCACAAAGGACATGGTGGAGGGAGACCCGTTCGGAGAAGACAAACAATGCTCGGGCAGCTAGATGTGTGATATGTGCAAAGCCCATGATCGAATGGCTGAGGGTAGACCGCATAGATAGATAGTGCTCGGTCCTCCCGATGGTTGACACGTGTCATTGGTCGAGATCCAGGGATTGGCTTTGGGGACAATCGGATGAGTGACGTGTGGCAAAGAGGTGATCTGATGGCTGAGGCTTAACGTGCTCCCAGGTGGCTTCCTCCTCGGAATGGTTGCTCTACTGAACTTTGCAAAAGCGGACAACTCTGCACCTGGTCGCATGCTCTGACACTTTCAAGATTTTAATAGGGTGCTCCTTGTACGATAGATCTTCTTGTAGATCAACGGCCTCCACTGGCACTGCTTCCTTTAGCACACGTAGACACTTCTTCAGCTGAGGCACATGAAAGATGTCATGTATCTCACTGAAGGACGTAGGTAGCTCCAACTGATAAGCAATTTCTCTTCTGCACTTCAAGATCTTGGATGGCCCTACATGCCTTGATGCAAGCTTTTCTTTTATCTGAAACTTTTTACACCTTTGAATGGTGTAATCTTGAGATACACATAATCATCTAGCTTAAAGCTCAACTCTCAATGATGAGTATCAACATAGCTTTTCTGTCTGGCCTAAGTAGTTTTTAACCTCTCCTAGATTAGTCGAATCTTTTCCTTAGCTATTTTAAACAATCTGGCATAAAGACTTGATCTGCCCCTGTCTCTCTCCAATTGAGAGGGGTTCTATATTTTCTACCATACAGAGCTTCAAACGGCGACATTTGCAAAATGACCTGGTAACTACTATTATACGAGAACTCTACGAAAGGTAAATAACTGTCCCACTTGGCTCCATGATCCAACACACAAGCTCTTAGCATATCATTAAGAATCTGGTTCACTACTCGGTCTGACCATCGGTTTGGGGATAGCATGCTGTACTGAAATTTAAGTGAGTATCCATAGCTTCATGAAAAATCCTTCAAAATCATGAAGTGAACTACGATCCATGATCTAATATTATTTTTTAGGCACTCCATAGATACTACAATTCTTGACATGTATAACTCTGCTAATTTATCATCTACATGGGTTGTTTTGATTGGAATGAAATAAGCAACCTTTGTTAATCGATCCACAATTACACAGATTGAATCAAAACCATCCTTGGTCTTAGGCAATCCTGTAATAAAATCCATACCAACTTGTTTCTACTTCTACTCGGGAATCCTCAGTGATTGTAGTAAACCCGTTGGTATCTGATGCTAAGCTTTTACTCTTGACACACATCACAAAGTGCAATATACTCTACTATCTCATGCTTCATACTTGACCACTAATATTTGTCCTTGATATCCTGATACATCTTAGTAGTGCCTGGATGAATTGAGTATAACATCTCATGAGCTTCCTTGAGCAACAACTCATTTTTATTTGGCATATACAATCGCTCCTTAAACCACAAGGTTCCTTCATCATCCTCTGTAAAACCTGATGCTTTACCTTTACCCTTATTAATATTGATTCGCTAAATATTCTCATCTTCTGCCCGAGCTTGGTAAATCTGACCATCCAAAATTGCCTGCAACTTCATTGTGGCTAAGAATCCTTTCTCAACCAAATCCAAACTAAGCTTCTGAAATTCCTCGTGTAGAGCTGGCTGGCTCTCCCTGATCATCACTGTATTGCAATAAACCTTTCTGCTCAAAGCATCTGCTACCATATTAGCCTTTTCTACATGATAATGTATCCCAACATTATAGTACTTTATCAACTCTAATCACCTCCTTTGCTTGAGGTTGAGATCAGCCTAGGTAAAAATATATTTTAAACTCTTATCGTTCGTACAAATTTTACAATGGTTACCCATGAGATAATTACACCAAATCTTTAAAGAATGCACTACACTATTAACTCCAAATCGTGAGTACAGTAATTTTCCTCATGTGGTCTTAATTGTCACGAAGCATAAGTTACCATTCTTCTATCTTGTGTCAACACACATCCCAAACCTTTGTGGAAGGCATCATAATAGATCTTAAAATCCTTGTTAGTGACCGGTAATACTAGCACTGGGACTATAGTCAAACTTTCTTTTATCTTTTAGAAACTCTTTTCGCACTCTAGCATCCAAACAAAAATTTTTTCTTCTTTAACAGCTGCGTAAGTGGCCTGGCTACACTGAAGAATCTTTCGATGAAGCAGCGGAAATAACTGGCCATTCGAAGAAAACATCTAACTTGCGTCACTGATAACGGTGACTTCCAATCCAGCACATCTTTAACTTTTTCAAGGTCAATTGCAACTCCTCTTGCTGACATGACGTGGCCTAGGAAAGTGACTTCCTTCATCCAAAACTCACACTTGCTGAACTTAGCATATAGTTTGTGCTCTCTAAGCTTTCATAATGCTAATTTTAAATGCTACTCATGCTCTCTCTTATCCTTGAAGTAGATCAAAATGTCATTAATGAACACAATGATAGAATTGTCCAAATATTTCATGAACACCTTATTCATCAGGTACATTAAATAAACTGGGGTATTGGTTAAACCAAAGGATATCATTGTGAACTCGTATAGACTATAACGAGTTGGGAAAGTTATCTTAAATATATCCTCTTGACGAATTTTTATTTGATGGTATCCTAAGCTCGAGTTAATCTTAGAGAATACTCCAGCTCCTTTAAGTTGATCGGATAAATCATCAATTCTAGACAAATGATACTTATTCTTGATAGTAACCTCATTGAGTGCTCAGTAATGCACACACATACCCTGACTACCATCCTTTTTTTCTTGACGAACAACACTGACGCTCCTCACGGAGATAAGCTAGGTCTGACATAAGCCTTGTCCACCAATTCCTAAATTTGCTTCTTTAGTTCTGCTAATTCATTGGTAGGTATCAGATACGGTCTCTTGGATATCGACGAAGTACCGAGTACTAGCTCAATCTAAAATTTGACTTCTTGTTCAGGTGATATTCTTGGAAGATCATCTAGAAATATATCAGGATACTTCCTAACAACTGCACATCTTCTAACATGATCCCTTTGCTTTGGCAAACTATAACTTTCTCTGGCTGACTTTGCTGGCTACAAATTTCAATTTTCTTCCTTCCGAACTGACAAGGTAATGGCTCTGCTTCCACATTCCAACACTGCTTGTTGCTTCTTAAGCCAATCCATTCCGTAAATCATATCTAAAACTTGGATATCCAACATAATAAGAACGACGGAAAACTCCACTCCTTGAAAGGCTATCTTGACTTCCGGGCAGCCTAGGTTTGTACTCAACTTAGAGCTTAGGGATTGAACCAAAAGGACAGATCTAAGAACAATAGTTTTTAACTATTGCTTTAAGGCAAAACTCTAAGAAACAATAAATACGAAGCTCTAGAATCAAACAAAACTGTAGCAGGAATTGAATTTACTAGGAACTTACTGAACATAACATCTGACGATGCTTGAACCTCCTATGTAGTGACATGATTCACTTGACCTTGCACAACTGACTGTGGCACTCGATTGACTTGACCTGACACTTGGGATGATCCACGTTGTAGTCCTGAAGTAGGGATCCGATCTAGTGTCGCTCCCAGATTGGAACAAACTGGCATCGGGGCTTGTCTCTAAGGGCATTTGCTGGTGTAGTATCCTAGCTTATGACACTTGAAACATGTGACGGATGCTACAGGATTGACGGTTGCTGATTGCTTGATCCAATGGGATGAGGTCCGGACGTGAACTGATACGGCGCTGGGGCTGGCGTCCTGAAACCTGACTGGTGTGGCATACGAGCTCGCTGATATGAGCTGAAATGAGCTTTCTGGGATTGATGTAGCTGAGATCCTTGTTGCATCATCCTTCTCTTGTGAGACTCCTCCAACTCACGGTGACTTTCTTCAATAAGCACTGCTCTATCCACCATGTTCTGAAAACTAGAATAATCATTTCTCACCATTTGAACTTTGAGCCCTGGATTCAACCCTTTTTTGAATCTTTTCTGACGAGCATCATCAATGGCAACATCCTTTGGTGCATAGCGAGCTAGCTAAGTGAATTTATTGAAATACTCACTCACTAGAATGTTATTTTGCTGCAACTCATGAAATTCCTCCTTCATTTTGATCACCCCATTCAGGATATGGGCATGACAAAATGCTTCCGTGAACTCAGCCCAAGAGATATTGCCTTGGTCCTCATGAGTGGCGCAATAGTTCTCCTACTACTCTACGGCGGCTCCCTCCAATTGATGGGCGGCCCTAAGTGAGGTTCAGTTTCTTCTCAACTGAATGGATCTAATCATCTTCCTCCAAAGGCTCAAAAGACCGTGCATAGGTGGGTGGTCTCGCCCTCATGAACTCTACAAACTTGGATTGCTGTCTAGCTAGCTAAGGTGCAACTACTTCTTGATTCTGCCAATTCATCATGGCATTAATATTCTACATCATAGTGTGCATCAACTATGTCTGGGCTGTCATGAACTGACTAAGAGCTAGATCCAATCCCATTAGGGTTGCTTGCGGTCCCTATGCTGATGGATCTGCGGTGCTGCTTCTTGGACCTTGGTTCATCTGACTATGACCAGCTGAGTTCTGAATATCAACCATCTTTTCACTGCTCTGAAAGGAAGTACAACTAATGAGAACTGACTTCACAAGGCTCAAAAGGTGAGAGGGAAAAGTATAGATAAGAGGTAAACTCATTTAAGGGGATTTCTAATGACAAACCTAGACTAAGCAAACACTTAGCTGAGAGGCTAACAAAAGAACCAATTAAATAACTACATAAAGGTTTCGATATGACTGCAATATAATACTTTTAAGGGCAAGACTACAGCTCATATTGCACACAACTGCAAATAAAAAACAAAATATTATAATTGCACTTCCTAAACTATACATGGGTCTAATCTAAGGCTCCTAGTCTGGTCCTGCCAAGTAGGGATCACTCGACTCCTCTTTTGAGTCACTATAGATCACCTACGAGTTGCGAACTTGCGGCGACTGCTCTTCTGCTTTGGCTGGAATGAAGTGCCGAAGATACTCTTGATGGTTGCCTGCTATGCATCATCTCTCCTCCGGACTCGGTGGTGTGGGCGAAGGTAGAGGTGCTGGCAGCTACAGTTGAGGTCCCTCTATGGTTCCCTCCTACTCTGCTATGCTAGAGGTAGCTACATATTGCTCCTTAAACTTCCATATAAGCTTGGGAATTTGATCTTGTACAGGTTGGAAAGACACCGGATGGCCTTGTGTGTGGCTCTTTGCACGGACCACTCTCCATAAATATCGTTGCACTTGAAACTATAGTGTAGAACTTGGTTGCTAATCTTCGTAGCGAAGTACAGTTTGGTGATGCATCCAATGTATTGACCCTTTAACTTTTTACCCTTGGTGACTATAATAGCCTAGCTGTTTATTTCAAAATATTTGATTTAATTTAAAATAAAACATTTACTTTTGGGTTCTTAAGTTTTGAAAAAATTTAATTGCCTGATTTTCTGCTTTAAAAAAAGGTTATTTTCACGAAAAATAATTTAAGTAAAAAAAGTAAAATTACATAAAATAATAAATAATTTAGTTTAAAATAAAAATAAAAGTTATTTGGTTTCTTCAAATTTTAAAATTTTTGGCTAACCTGATTTTTTGTTAAAGAAAATAGCCTTTCTGTTAAACAAAAATATTATATAAATAAATATATCTAAATTTCAGTTGGAAATATTTTTATAAGTTCAAAGTGGCTTTAGAAATCTCTATGAATTTTTCTAAGATTTTATTTATTTATATTTGTAATTTATTTGTAATTTATTGTATTATTTTAAAGCTAGAAAATAAAAACATTTTTAAAAATTAAGATATAATTCAATTAATTCTGAAATTATTTTATTTAATCTTTTTAGGTTCCGAGGATCTTTAGAAAAAAATTTTACAATTTTTCTAAATTTTTTTCTTTTTTTCTTTTCTCTCTTTTTCTCTCTCCTCCATTTCTTTTCTTTTCCGAGGCAACGCGCGTGCACACAGAGAGCCTGAGACACCATGGCTCGTTGTTTAGCTTTCTTCAATCTTCAATAACTTTTGATTTTCTCAATGAATTTATGTGAAATAAATTGGATTCACTTCATCTCATCAAGCTCCTTCATTCCTCACCGTTTCCCCTCTCATTCATAAGCCGTTTTGCGATAATTTAACCCATGCCATTCATAGACATGGTCCTTTGATCTCTCTCCTCGGACCTCCTTAACACCTATAAAAGGGAGCACCGTGAGCCTCTCCTCATCCTCACTCACACCCGAAAATCCCAAATCCTAACTCCCTTTTTTTTGGCCGCAATCGAAGTTCTTATTTTGTCATCCAAGCGTTGTTCTTTGACTTATTGCACCTCGTCCAGTGGAGCCTTGCCGCGTTTGACCACACCGTTGGCTTCGCCTCGTCGCGTTCTACGCGGTGCTCACCTCGCCTTCGCGTGGTGGGTCGACCGTGCATGCCCGACCAAAACTAAGGTGAGCATCATGTTCCCCACGTTCAACTCTTCGTTTCGATGCAACTCTCGTATGCAAACTCCTGTCCGTTTGCTCGGAATGTCGATGTCAGCCTATTGGCTACATAAAGTCTTGTCCACCGCGTTTTGCTAGTCTGTTAGCCGAGCCATCTGTGCCGTTGAGTTCATCTTGACGCATTCTACGCTGTGCTCCCCTCCGTTTGTCCAAAAATCTTTCCTAAATTTTTGTGCTTGACACCTCGCCATGGCTGCAAATGGCACTTCGCGTCCCTGCCTGTCTGGGAATGCTTTCAACAATCCGTTCACTTCAAAACGTGCCAAACCATCCCAGGTGGTTACCTATCAGGCGGTTTTGGATTTGCCTCACCGAGCACCAAGATATTGAGTTTTTCATTTTTCGATACCGTCGTCGTTCAAACGATGATTGCGTCGCATTCGATGAGTTTTCGGCTTAGCCGATAATTTTCCCAGCCTCGCCTCACCGCGTTCTAGGCTGTGCTTACCTTACTTCTCCATGTCTCGTGCCCGAAAATTATTCTTCTCTCCACGCCCTATGTCGTTGTCGCTGTACACGTCATCACCGTGCTCCGTTTGACGTGCCGTCACTTCCTACATGTGCCTCGGGTCCTTAGCAACCCATTTTGCTAGTTAACTTCACCTCCTGGGTCTTTCCTCACCAAAACCACGGCCAAAAATAGAGAAAGGAGCTGCTGTCTGTTACTATTCACACAGGAATATTCCTTCGGAATAGGAATATTCCTGATTTTTCTTTTTCCAGAATTTCTCATCCGCAAGTTTTTCAATCTCGTTCTCCTCCATCAGAACTCTAAATTAAGTGATTCCAGTTTCTAAATTCATCTAAATTCATAATCTATTTTTTAGTTTATATTTTGTAATTTTTGAAAATTTTCTCGACTACCCGTTAGCTGAGCCTCATCACCATCGGAACACCGCCGCCACCGCCGCCCGAGTTGCCCCACCGCTTCATCTCGCCGCCGACCACCTTACAGCCACTTGTGGTAATACACAAGAGCACCAATACACTGCTCGCAGTCCCCTCTCTCCTTTTGCACCTTGCTCCTCGCTCAACTCCACTCTCCCACGCCTGAAGTCCTTCACACTGACAGTGTCCTTCTCCAAGCCCCGACGGAGCCTCGACAAGTAATCGCCATAGCCTCGGCTAGCCTGGAGTTTTGTTGGCCCTGTCCATGCTTTCCTCCGTCCCACGCAAACCTTCGACGCCCCCTCTCCGAGCAAGCTGTCGTCGGAGAGTCTCCGCCGTTGATAATCGTACCTACCTCTGCTACACCCTTGCCGCCAGCCATTTCTACGCAGCCCAAACCTTGCGCCAAGGGAAAACCAAACTCAATACTCTTCTCCCTCTTTTGTACATCTCATCGGTCTTCGCTGCCGTTGGATCACTCGGATCTTGTCACGTGAAGCCGTCTGACTTCTCCCAACCATTCAATTCTTGGATTCCGACGTCCGAAGTCTCATAAGACTCTGTCGTCCAGAGGCTCTTTAGACTCCGCTATTCGGAGGCTTCCTAGACTCGGATTGCTCGGAGCTTTCAACTTCGACTTCGACCTTCAAACCCAGAGACTTTGACCTTCGGAGATTTCGACTCCAGCCTTCGACCTTCGACCTCGAAGACTTCGACTTCGGCCTTCGATCTCGAAGCCTTCGACCTCGACCTTCGTCTTCGAACCGACCATGGTTTTTTGACCGTTTTAACCTTCGCACCCTCTGACCTCTCCAAGCCGTCCGATTGTTTCAACCACTTTGCTCAATCCAATTCTTTCGACCACAGTACAGTTCCGACCGAGTCTTTGACCGAATCTTTGTCTTCAACTACGACTGCACCCGTACTTGGAGTCTTTGTCTTTGACTTTGACCTTAGTAACTTCAACCGCTGATTCGACCATGGTTTTAACCACAGTTTCGATTACGCATTCGATCATGATTTCGACCATACACAAATATTGTAGCTTCCGACCACTTTTCCTTCACAAATAAAAGAATTTCAATAATTCCTTTTATTCATTTCTTTAGAATTCAAACTACCAGAAGTTGTTCTCCTTCGCCCAAACTCCGTTTGGACCCATTCAAATTCTTAAATTCATCTAAAGTTAATTCTATCTCCCAACATATATTTTATAATTTTTGGATTTTTTTGGATTTAGTTTGTTCTAGTTTTTCACGTGTAGACTACGACTAATCTGGAGAGTATAACTTCGACAAACCTTAACAAACTTCGAAGCAAGGCAAGTTACACCTTTGATCATGTTGCTCTCAGTAATTTAAATTAATTATGTTGTTTTTAAAATTAATATATATAAGTACTTTTATTCAAATTTATCTTAAATTTGATTTAAATTCTAGTTATACCCAGATCCTTTGTGTATGGCTAGATGTGATATTGAACTGTCTTATGCCTTGTCACCTTAGATGAAAACCTAGTTAGCATAATAGTATTAACTAGAAATTTTATAGAATTTCTTAGCCATGCTTAGAATGATTTAAGTGGGAATATTTGTTTCACTTCAGAGCAATGATTTTCTAAAATGTATTCTTGACTTCGGTGAGTCAAGAAGATATATGAAATATTTCAAAATAAAGTATAAAACTTGGTTTTGACAAGGCTAATGGTTAGGTGGTGGGTGCTGACATGTATTTTTGTTTGGTGACACAATGTTGATTGTCAGGCACAAGGGGTATGTGGAATCAGCCTAAGTGAAATTAAGGACCGGTCTGTGAGCTATGTTGCAAAGTCATATCGTACTACCACAAGGCTGGTATGGGACAGTCTTAGATGACTAATTTGTGAGGTTCCAACTTTGGTCTTGCTATAGATTGAATGTGAGCGTGGCGTAGGCCATGAGAAGTCTCACACGGCATAAGAGGGAGCTCCAACTTATGGATTCATGTTGTGGTGAAACCTTAGTGGCGGCGTGACCAAATTGATGACTTAGTATTGTAAAGGCATTGTCATGATATCTTCGCCGCACACTAAAGGAAGTGTGTTTATCCGGTGGTAATATGGGATGATCATGTCTTGTGGGTAAAGCTGTATAACCTCTACAGAGTGTATAACCTATCCTAGATAGCCGTGCCCACGGTCACAGGCAAGCTGAGTATAGTTTTTCATGGATTAGTTTTTGGTTTTCAAAATGGTTTCTGAAAAGGCTTATGGATGGATGGAATCCATGGATATTAAAAAGCATATGGATGGATGAAATCCGTATGAGATCTTTTGGAAAAGATGGACCAGGTGAGATACCTGTGAATAGATTAGTGTTTGGTCGAAGTCTGCACTAACGATATTATTTTGTTAAATTATCATTTCTATCTATTGTATCAAATTCAGTTTTTGAATCTATTTACTGTATTTACCTTAATTCTGCCTTTACGCACAAATAATCTACTATGCCTTCCATTGTCAATCCTTATGCATGCATGAACTCTATTAAATCTCCTGGTGTAGTTTGTGGAGTACTTTATGTACTTATGTTACTTCATTCACCATTTTCAGAGAAGAACTTCATCAACTTCGGTGAGAATAACGATGAGTAGGCCACGTCTTACTGCCTGTGGGCAGGTAGGATGAGCTGCTGCTTTATTAGTTTTCTTTCGCTGTTTATATTTAATTTTGGTTTATGAACCATTGATGTAAACTTTGGCCATCAGGCCCATATTTAATTAATGAATAAATATCATTGTGCATGATATGAATCTTTATTATCCACTGTGTGCACTAGCTTGATCCTGGACTAGTGCGATTTACACAGAAGATCCAGAAGTCGTTGCTCCGAGGTCTGACAGTAAAGTAAATTGGTGACCTCTTCAATTCAAGACTCCGCAACAAAACTCAGAAAAGTCCTTGTCATGCTCTAGCCTGGTTATAGGAAGTTTGAGACATCTAAGGCATTATAAAGGAAAGAAGTTAAATTAAAGATTTCAGAAAAATAAATTTGTGAATAAGGTGGAGAGTAAGAACCTTAAGAAAGGGGAAAGAAAGTAGAGAGTTTACCATATATCTACTTTGGTTGGTTTGATTTAGAAAATAGATTTTCAAATTTGGCTAAGGCGATCACTCTAACTAGCGCTTCATCCTACAATTGATATGGTTCTGATACCACTTCTGTCGAGACACGAATATGCAAATTCAAACTCACTGTGTATACTATACTAGTCCAGAATCACGCTAGTGCACATGATCACGCTAGTGCACACAGTGCAAACATAGTTAAAATATCGACCATATACATGATAAATAAAGGAAAAAAGACTCAAATATTAGTAATTATCAAAGTATGACCTTACGGCCAAGCTTACAATTAATAGCCTAAAGGGCTTATAAAACTAGTAGTAAAAAAATAAAATTAAGCGTAGTAGCCATTTGACATGCCCATAGACAATCGACTAAGAAGCGAAATCCTAATCCGCGAAGTCATCGAAGTATCTTCCTTCCGATATCTCCTGCTAATATAGCTCTTATTTTTCAACCGAGAAACAGTGGCATAAAGCTATGAGTACATGGTACCCAGCAAGTCATTTGTACCAAAAGTGCAATATAATATGCAAGGCTTATTAATGGATAACTGAAAAGGTTATTTTATAGAAAGTAATAATTTAAAATAAATACAATAAATAGATTGAAAGCGAACTTTAAAAAACATGATAATAAATAATCAAAGAAATTGAATAAACCATAAGTGAACTAACCATCCACTTAATAAACCATCAGTGAACTACCTGTTCACTTTCCAAAGTCATCTAACTCAAGTTTTATGAAATCACTACCCCTCATGTGAAATCATCGAATATTATCCATAACTGGGGACACAGCTATTCGAATAGTTTTACACTCTACAGAGGTTGCACAACTGTAACCACACATGGTGGGGCAGAGCTTACTGGTGGCAATGAACGTGGCGGACGGCGGCAGATGGTGACTGAGCTAGGTGCGTTAGGCGGCGGCTAGTGATGGCAAGAAGAGAACGGCGACCGGAGAACGACGAGGACTGCATTGGCGGCAGCAGAGGCATCGGTGAAACAAAGCTCGGTTGGTGCGACGGCGTTGCGAGGGATGCGACCTCAAGGGAGGCGGCGGCTTATAAAGCACGGATGATGAGGTGCTTCGAATAGAGATGGCTGAGAGGCTGGGTTAGGCACGGATGCTGAGGTGGCAGCGGCGATGGCGAGAGTCTGCGAAGGACATGGCAGAGGGAGTCTCGTTCAGAGACGATGAACAATGCTCAGGTGGCTAGATATGTGATACGTGGCAGAACCCATGATCGAACGGCTCAGGATAGACCGCATAGATGGACAGTGCTAGGTCCTCCTGATGGCTGACACATGTCATCGGTTAAGATCCCGCGGTTGGCTTTGGGGACAACCGGATGAGTGACGCGTGGCAAAGAGGTGATCCAACGGCTGAGGCCCATTACTATTTGTGGGATTTTTGGGAGTTTTTCTTTTTCAGCAATTCAAATAAAATAAAATAAGCTTTAAACATAGCAAATAAATCTGAAATATTCATAGAAAATTTTAACAAATTCCTTGACATACAAGGAACGTAAATAAAATATTTTTTAGCATATATTAATATTTATTTTATTCATATTAAATTTCTTTAATTATTAAAAACTTAATTTAAGCTTTAATTAAATCAAGAAAAATCTAATGGTGAATTTTATTTTAAAATACTTCAAATAACTCTGAAAATCAGGATGTTATAGTCCCCGTTATATTTGTTGCCTAACAACAAGAGTGAAACAAAGAGAAATAAAGATGGATACAAATAAAGCAAAGGAAAAATAATGTTCTTCACGATTTGTGCTTGGCATCTGTATGGGCCCTGTAACATTCTGATTTTTAGGGATTTTTAAAACCTGAAATTTAAAAATTAATTTTTGGAATTTTTCTGAATTTAAATAAAGCTTAAATGGAATCTTCAAAATTTTTAAAAGATTTAATGTGATTAAATTAAATCTCAACATTAGCTGAAAATATTTTAATGGAGTTCCTCGTGTCACAAGAAATTTTCTGGAATTTTCTGGTATTAAATTAAGCTTCAAATGAATTTTAGAATTTGTAAATGATTTAATCTGAGTAAAATAAACATCAACACAAGTTAAAAATATTTTATTTGGATTCCTCAGGTCTCAAGGAATTTTCTGGTATTTTTGGTGAATTTTTTTGGAATTTATTTGCTATTTTCTAGAGCTCCTGGAATTTTATTTGAATTTCTGAAAATTATTTATTCGGGGAATCCCCTCAGCCGTCCAATCCTTTCACCTCCCACGCGTCGGCCATCTGGCCCATCTCCCTCGGCTCGCTCCTCCGCCTGCCACGCGTCGCCGTCGCAGCCGCTCCCACCAGCACAGCTATTCCCCCGCCGCCCGATCCCGCCGCCCCGCCACCCGGCGAGCATCCGCGCTACCCAGCCCCCGCGCAAACCCTAGCGCGCGCCCACCCGCTCTCCGCCGTCCGATCCCTCCCCACTGCCACGCGGCGGCACTAGCCCGGCCTGCTCGCACCACCTCGCCCCGCTCACTCCTCACCGTCGATCCGGCCGCGCGGCATCCATCCCCGCGTCCCGCTCGCACCGCCTCGCCCCGGACTCCGCCCGCGCCGTCCGATCCGCTATCGTCCGATCCGGGCCGTCCGTGCTCGTGCCCGCGCGCGTAACCCTAACCCTACCCAAGCCGTACCCGCAGCCGTTGGATCCGCCGCGACGCATCTCAGCCGTCCGCGTGCCCGACCGCGTTCGCGTCCGCCGCGCCCCGCCTCCGGATCGAAGTCCCTCAGTTCGCGTGCTTTATAACCCCGTCGCCCCTCGGTTTGCGTGCCAACCAGTGTCGCTGCCGCTCCTCGCGGCCACCGTCCCTCACCGCCGCCGTCCCGCGCCGCCTCTACCTCCGCTGTCGCGTCCTTGAAGCCGCCGGAGCCGTCGCCGACGTCGTCTCCGCCAGTGAGCCCCCGCACCGTCCCCTCTCGCCACGTCGCCTCCCGTCGCCCGCGTCACCTCCCTCGTCGCCGCTCGCCTCGCCGGACGCGACCGCACACCCGCCCTCGGTCCCCGCGCCCGCGCCGCGCCACCACGCGTCGGCCATCGGCCGACTCCCGCCTCCGCGCCGCGCGATCGAGACCGTCCTTCCAGATCCGATCCGGCCGCCCGCATTTTGCCGCGTGGCCGTTCCCGAACCGTCCGATCCCGCCGCCGTCGCCGCGCCCGAGCCGTGCCACGTCAGCCCTAGCTGACGCGGCGGCCACGTCAGCCCTAGTCCACGTGACAGCTGCCACGTCACCCCCGTGCCACGTGGTAGCACCAGCTGCTGCCACGTCACCGCCGCCCCGCCGCGTCAGCACCGCCGCCCCCGAGTGTACTGTTTGGTACACCGGGTTCACGGTGGACTCGGTATCCCGTGGACCGGGTTCACAGCACAGTAACTTTTTCAATTTTCCCAAATTAAGTTTAGGGTTTATTTTCCGAGAGCCCGTTCTCCTCCGTCTTAGCTCCGATTGACCCCGTTCTTTTTTCTAAATTCATCTAAAATCGAGCTCTAGCTTTTGGTTCTAGTTTCATGAATTTTGGAGTTCATTTGCTTATCATTTTATTTGTTTTTCTTGTTTCAGTCGTTTTCCCTCTCGTTACATTCGGATTCTAGAGGAGCAGGATCGACGCCCGAAGACCAGGAATACCTCACTGAGCATAACCAAGGCAAGTCATGTCCTTTGATCATGTTGAACCCAGTTTGCAATCTATTATTTATTTATTTTGTTTTAAGTTACATTGCATCGCTACTTTTACTCAAACCTTGTATCTGGTAGTTATCGTCCCATTTGATTTTCATCCCTCCTTGATAATTTGGAATGCCATGATACCATTGTCACTATAGGTTGGGAAATATACTAGTGATGATATGTAATTGTCACATGGGCTGGTACGATAGAATTGCTTAGCGTTGCTTATAGTTCCGATTGGGTTTATCATCACATGTGAATTAACAATTTGACCTAATGAGATATGGAACTGTGGTTGGTGCCACGTTTATTAAAATTTGTGCCATGACGTTGGTGCGTCATCGGCGGTGGTTATACAAATCTTGGTTTTGCACTCGGGCGAGTGATCGTGCAGTAAAGGGGGAAGTGCAGGTGCACTTCGGGGGATGTGGTAGCCTTGCCCGGGTAGAATTAAGGACTTAACTTTGTGCGCCATTGATCTGAGCTTTACCGTGCAAACCACATGTCTAGTATGAGATGGATTTGGCTGACTAATTTGAGATGTTTCAACTTTAATCTTGCCATTGAGATGAACATGGTTGTTGATTTCCATGTGGCGCAAGAGGGGGTGTGATGCGAAATCCTAGTGGGCGGATTAAGTTGTAACTGAACTTTGTAAACGCCTTGTTGTGATTTTCTTTAATGTCAGGATTATCACATCGTGTGGGTACAGTTGTGCAACCTCTGTAGAGTGTAAAACTATTCGAATAGTCGCATCCTCAGTCATGGACAATACTCGGTGATTTCACATGAGGGGTAGTTATTTCTGAAAACTTGTGGATTGTGGTTAGGCAGTGAATGGTTAATTCACTGTTGGTTTAGCTTATGGATGGGAGGTCCATGAGCGGTTGGTTTCGCTTGTGAATAGGTGTTCGCAAGTGGTTATGTCACTTCCTTTGATTATGTATTTACTATTGTTTTACTTAAAGTTCGCTTTCAATCTAATTACTATATTTACTTCTCAACTGTCATTTATGCAAATTAACCTTTCAGCCTTCCTTTGGTAAGCCTTGCATACTATATTGCATTCATTTGTTACAAACGACTTGCTGAGTACCAATGTACTCACGACTTTATGCCCAATGTTGCTCAGTTGAGGAAGAGGAGTATCACCAACAGGAGGTTCTAGAAGGAGAGTACTTCGACGACTTCGCGGTTTAGGCTTCGTTCTCCACTCGATAGCCTGTGGGCTTGTCGATTGGCCGCTACGCTTTATTTTGGATTTCCGCTGCTATTTTGTTAAGCCCTTCCGGCTAGAGATATTGTAAGCTTGGCCATAAGGTCGTACCTTTGAGATTTATCGATATTTGAGTTTTCCCTTTTATTATTATCGTGTGTATGGTTGTGATTACATCTATGTTTGACTGTGTGCACTAGCGTGATCCTAGACTAGTGCAGTTTACACAGAGAGTCCGAATTTGCATATTCAGGTCTCGACAGGCCCTGAATTAACAAATAATGTGCGCTTTTCTTGTTCCAGTTGGCCCAATGTTGTTGTGCCCTAGCTTCCCTTCTAGAGGCAACTTTTTTCGTTTAGAGAGCCAACTTTTTTTGGGGACGGTTAATTATCCTCTATTCAAAGAGGGGGGTTTCCTGGCTCCTCAGTGTGTCCACGTCGCCTCCCCTTTGCCCTGGCCGTGACGCGTGTGCGCGCGCCTGCGAACGGACGCGTGAGCGCTCCTGGGCAGCTGGTAGCGACGCGCGGTTTCGTCGCTCCCTCGTTTGCGCGCCCGTCGGCCATCCGATTCCTCAGCCCCATCATCCACCCGTCCACCTCCGCGCCTCGCGCCCACGCCATCTTCTCGCGAGGCGAAGGTTCGCGTGGCTTTCCTCATCGCCCACTCGCCTTTCCCGCACTGCGTGCGCTCTCTCGGCCCCTTCCCCCGTCGTCGCCTCACTGGCTGGCCCCTTCTCCCCGCCGTCGCCTCAGCACCGCTCCCTTCCCTTTAGATCCGGCGCCGGTCGGACCCATCCCCTCCCCTTTAGATCCGGCGCCGGCCGAAGTCCCCACTCCGACCTCGGCCTCCGTCGCCCCGCCGCGGCCTCACCAGCTCCCCCCCCCGGCCGTCGCCTCACCGGCTGGCCCCTCCGCAGTTCCCTCCACCACCCGCCTCAGCACCGCTCCCTCCTCTTTAGATCCGGCGCCGGTCGGACCCATCCCCTCCCCTCCCCTTTAGATCCGGTGCCGCTCCGCTCTCGGCCCCTTGCCCCCGCCGCCGCCTCACCGGGTGGCCCCTCCGCACCCCCCTCCACCGCTCGCCTCAGCATCGCTCCCTCCCCTTTAGATCTACTATGACCATTGCAGTGTGCTCCCTCTTCCCCACCTGCCACAGTGGCCGCCCCGTCCTCCCCCTCTTCCGCCTCCTCCCCTTCTCCGCAACACACCGCCGCATTAGCTGGCCCCTCCGCAGCTCCCTTCGCCACTCGCGCCAGCACCGCTCCCCCCTCCTCAGATCCAGCGTCGGCAGGTGAAGCCATGGCAGGTGAAGTGCGAGGTGGAGAAGGATGAAGAGTGGCCGCGGTTGTACCTCGTGAGTAGGATGATGGATCTGCCGCCGAGGTGGGACAGCCTAACCAGAACCTTCGTGCTCATCGACAAGCCCAGAGGTGACTCCTTTTCGTCCCCTTTCATGATTGTCCTTGTGGGAATGCTATAAGATTGCATGGCATGACCATTGCATTGTACCTTAATCAATACTAGATTGTGGTGTGTGAGACTAACAAGGCAGTGGCAATTTATTGGTTGTGATGCGCTGATGGTGCCACCCTTATTGACATAGCCACCACTAGCACGATCTACATGCCCTTGTGCCAATACTGCAACCTGCCTGAAGATCTGGTTTTCATAGTATGGTTCCTACCTGGAGAGCTAGAGTCCTATTTGTTATGCGAGAAAGCTGTGCGCGTTTTGAGCTAATGATTCATTATTAATCGGAATATTGTACATATGTTCTGTTACCTTCGAATAGCAGCTGTTTTTGACATTTTCCTTGCAAGGCAGATTATTAATTAGCCTTGGGTATTGTTGTAACCTGTTTTCCATCCATTCCAGTTTATTGAGCTGAGCTTGTCTTTCTACTAACTTAGGATGGACTTCATTTACTGTTTGTGGAAAGTTGCGTCGATTGGTGAAAGTACAGAAGGTGACTTCAGAGTTTTCATGGTGTAAATGTTATTTTAGTTCTACAGACATGCTTATGATACCATTTTATGTCAGGTTGGCCATGCTGCTACTCTGGATCCTATGGCGACTGGATTGCTACTTGTTTGTGTGGACAAAGCAACCAAAATGGTTGATAGGTACTGTCCTATTTTCTTTTTCCAGGGAAAGCTTGCTACGGAAGATACTGGCACAATCTTCTTGCGTATCAGTTGGTTACCATCTGCAGTCATCCCTCCTGCTCTACCATTTGTTGAAACCTATTTCCCGAATGAATGTTCGCATGCTTTTGAAGTTATCAAGGAGTGGTTAAAGGCTATAGTGGTGTTTTCCGTGCTGGTATGTATCTTACCATCTTTACAACACCTTACTGAGCACGCTTCTATTCACGGAATTGTTTAAATGGACCTACTTTTAAACTGTATGATAGGTGAGGAGGTAACACTGAATGCCAACTTATTAGGTGCACAATTAGTTAACTCTACTGTTGGATTGTTCAGTGTTGCTAAAAAAATGAAATTTGGAATGAACCTAGCCTGAAAATAGCTTGATTTCCTTATCAACTGATATGATTGACCTCTCATTCTCAAGGAGTTTAGGTTATGTACATAGGAATTTGTTGATCCTCTGAATTGTGCTGGTACGGTGCTTTGCTATATACGATGTCATAGAAACTATAGTCTATTTTGAGACAGTTGATGCTACGCGATCTCAATTTTTTTTTTTTTGGGATCATACAGGTAAATCCATTTGTTCTTTTCAGAATTCAATTCAGTTAGTTACTGAAAACACTTTTATGTTTATATTGCCTTTAGTTCAATGTATGTAAATTGGATTTCTTCACTATGTGTTGTGCTGCTGGCACAGAGGCGAGCGGTGAGGGTGGGGGCGACACGGTGGCCTCTAGGTGTCAAATGTGACTGCTATGGTGTCTTTCTGTTTTCCGGTAAGTTCAAGTAGAGATCATGATAGTTCTTCTTGGAATTGGCTTTGGAATGATGATATATATTTTGTACAGTTGTAGTTCACTCACGGTTTCTCCAGTTATAGTAATTCATGCTTGATTCGGATTTTTGTAGAGGTGTCCTCGTGCATGACTTGTAGATTATCCAATTCATGTATGCATGACCAGGCTGTCTCATTCTCCTACGCTTATATAGTTTTGGTTTGGATGGATTTGAGCTTAGGTTTGGGGGGTTTCGATCTGTTGTGCGCTGCCCCTCCCCTCCGCCCTCCGATCCCATTTCGTGCTCGCCAACGGGCCCCCCAAGCTCTGCCGTAGGTAATCCCGGTGAGCAATGCCTTGCCGGCTGCTTCTTTGGATGATGCTTATGTGTTTTTGTTTGGATGGATTTAAGTTTAGGATTGGGGGTTTCGATCTATTGCAGATGAGGCTGCCAATCTGTTCCTCAACTTTGTTCGGCGTGTCAGCGACTTTGGTGCCGTCGGTAGAACCAGTGATGACGAGTCCGCTCAAGGTCGGTCTTGTGCTTACCGGTGTTTTTCTACAGTAGATTTACATTTATATATTCTTTCCTTTTTAGAATTTGAAATTGGTGAAAATTTTTTACATCTATGCATATTCTTTCTTATTTTATTTACGTGATTATCTTTATGATTGTTCACGATCTTTCCTACCTTCAGCTTAGATGTTATCTTATTTAGTTCCCAGAATAATATATTCATGAGTTTATCCATGGTTATCTATTTATATTGCGCTTCTGTCGTGGTCTGACCTTTCGTTTGGATTGATGTAGTGCCCACCCTTTTTTTACTTTAGGCTGTTCAATACGATATTTATATTCCGCTATTGTTATGCTGCCATTAATGTTATTGAATTCTCAGATTTTATTCTCTTTTTTATTTGTGCTTATGAATCTCTTCTTAAATTAGATAACAGTAACACTTATATGCTTCTATGTTCTACATGCTTCTTTATATACAAACTCTACACTTAGCGTTACATAGCTAATAATGATGTCTGTGTAAAACCATCTAAGTGGCATAAGAAACAGAATTGCGTTAGTAGCTGGGAAAAGATGCTGAGTTTTTCCACAACTACGTTACAAATATAAAAGGGGAGTTTGTCCGTAAAAACTAAAAAAAAACTTAACCCACGCCCAACTACCCTAACACACATACACCCATGAACGCGAGTTACCATCACGAGTTTGAAATTTGTGGTACCATTTTCTCCTTTACTTGATTGCATTGGTAGTTTAGATCAAAATTTTGTTTTTCCTTTCAATTTGCTGGGTGTCGCTGTCTCTTCTATTTTCCGGATTGGTCTGCTATGGTTAAGCTTCCGTTACACACAGCGAGGTTCGTTTTTGTTAGTTGTTTTGCTTGTTCTTTCTTGACGATTCCTTCCCTCTTTTGTCTGTTTGTCCTTATACAGTATTGTGTGATTGTTATTCCATACTATCTAATTCTCACTTGGTTGTAGGGCTGCTGCCAATGGGAGCACTGGAGGTAATGACAGTCCTAGAGGTGGTGACAGGAAAAGAGTGAGGAGGCCGCACCAGACCAAGTCTTTCAAAGTGGAGCTGTGCTTTGCAGCAAAAAAAAACCTATGGGTGCTATTCTCATGTCATTAGAGGTCAAGAATCAGAGAACTCCCAGGAGGCTCTGAGAGTTCTTGATATCATACTCAGGCAGTATTCTGCAAAACAGTATGTGCCTTCATGAATAACTTATTTCTAAGTTTTTTTAATTACGAGTGCCTTATTCCTAAGATTTTTTTTAAGTATTCTTCTCTTTTCAGGCTTTCATATACCATCCATGTCATGCCTGATTAATTTTTCGATTGTCATGAGGTGCCTTTTAGTCCGATCATTTTCCACACCAACCCTTCTAATTTTGTTCACTTGGGCAGTGGTGTAATAGGGTGTCGCGGATTTCATTCAAGCTCCCGTGGCACACAGACCGAACTTTCCCTGAACATTGGTATGTATTTCATCCTAAAGTATATTATGTAGCTTCACTGTTTATTTTGCAATGGTTACATTTCATCTTACATACTCATGTCAACATCTTTTAACTTGCAGATGTTTCTACAACAATAATTGTTAAACCTAGCCCTGTTATTGATTTCCTTCTTTCTAATCAGAAAGCTAACCACCCTGACAGAATTGACTGGTAAAAGGTAAGTTGCATCTTTGATATTGTTGATGATGTTGTGTGAACAATAACCAACCATACCTATTTTTGATAATTCTAATTTTTATGTTTCCTTACTCAATACAGGCCAAGCGTTCTCTCAAGAACTTGAGGATGAAACCCAGTCCTGCAAATTCAGAATTCAAGATTATTGGTTTGAGTGACAGAAATTGCAATGAACAAATGTGAGAGCATTTTTCCTTACTGTTTAATTCTTTTTCAGCAGTGCTTACGTTAATACTCCCTCCATTCTTTTTTATTTGACGCTTTTTTACTTTACATGATATCCGAGATGTGACTCTGGCTGTTACTTTTTATGCTTTACATTAAGATGTACTAACAAAATAATGATATTATTAAAGTATTTTTAATGACAAATACAATTTTCATATAGCCAAACTAGATAGTTTTAAACCTATTGGTGGCCAAGCTTTAGATCAAGCTTTAGAAAGTTTGTCATCACGGATTTTAATATGTTACATAAAAAACGGAGGGAGTAAATTGGAGAAGATATCCTTGTGTTTCGAGCTTGTTTTACAATTTTTTTGGTTCAGCAAATCTTACTGCTGTTTATTAATTGCTTTCTTATTGGCGTGTTTACCTAGGTATTCATTGAGGCAAAGGAATGGTAACAATGGAGACTATGATACTGTTGAAATAACAGTCTACGATTATTTTGTGAGGAACAGAGGCATAGAACTGCGTTATTCCGAAAATCTTCCCCGTGTAAATGCAGGGAAGCCAAAGCGTCCAACGTATTTTCCGATAAAGGTTTTTTCCAGTTGTGCTATTCTACACCCTTAAGCCTCTTTACTAAAATTGTCTACTATCTCAGGTCATGTTGTGAGTGTTTTTGTATTACCAGCTTTGCGCACCTGTTCCACTGCAAAGATACACTAAAGCTTTGTCTACGCTACGAAGGTCCTCGTTGAGAGATCCAAACAAAAGCCTCAGGAGAGGATATCGGTCCTTAATGATGTGAGTTGTCGTCCTTAATTTTATGTTGCTACAGCCATATATAATGGGCTTGCTTGATTGCTATGATTGTATTAGTTGACAGTTCATGTTTACTGTAAATGCAAGGCACTGCAACGTAGTACCTATGATTTTGACTCCATGTTGAGGCCATGTGGCATTTCAATTGCTCAAAATTTTTCTCAAATTGAAGGAAGGGTCCTGCAAGCCCCCAAGGTTGGTGAGAACTCTACGAACTTATAAGGTTTTCACATGTTCCTGTTCCTATATCTTCAGCAATATCACATAAGTGTCTGCCTATTAATCTATAGAACTTAAACCGTATTCTTGTTTCTTCAACAATATCACATATATGTCTTTGCCTCAGTTTTTTTTAAAAAAACCCTGCTCCCCTTTTACTGGATAACGCCCTACGGTCTCTTTGAAATTACACGTGGGTCCTTGTCATTAGTTTTTCCAGGGAGACCCCTGCCACGTCTTTTTTATACGGATCTTCGGTCCCCATGTTAGCGAATTTTCGCTTCTTTTACTTAAATCCACATGGTAATTGGCGCGGCGTGTCGCCGCACCTATGAGGCTAGTTTGTTTGATGAGGGGAAGAAGGGTGGGAAGCTTAGTAAAATGAAAAAACCATTTATATATGTTAGTACATATATCATGTTAGTGCTCTAAAGTGTCTCAAGATTTGTGCATGGACATTTAAATTAATTAAAAGATAGGATGGTGGCTTAAATTTTGAAAGTTGTATAAATCAGAAGACACATATGAGGACGTGACAGTACTTATACCAACATGTATAAATGGAAAAACTATTATAGGAAATTTACGATGATTTAAGCCGGGGATTTTGTAACATCATGAAAGATGAAACTAGATCACTTACTGATTAGGGAGAATTTTCCTCCTCGAGACAATACAATTGGTAGTGTTCACCACTGACAAAGGCCCCTTCTTTTTAATTTATGGCTTATAATTTATAATTTATGTATTCACTTGAACAAGCAAACAAAATGTTTCTCCGCCATCTTTTTGAAGTGATTTATCGGGATAGACTTTTCAAAATGATTTATCAGCATTCATATAAGCTTTTATACTAGAGCTAGAAGCTATCAGTCACAACAAAAAAAGAACCCATTCATAAGCAACCGTGACATCCTCTATTATATACCACTGAATAGCACCAATTAATTCCACTAAAAAGCATTGTTCAAAGAAAAGTTTTGGATTTTTAATTTAAATGCTGGTAAAGGCTACTATTTATAAACAGAGACTAAATAAGGTCTAAAAATTCTCAAAAAAGTTTTACATGCTGCTAAGATGTCACATAGCTCTCAAAAATATTATTTTTTTTATTTTTATACAGTGAATTTGTCTCAGTTTAAAATATAACTCAAATAGGCTAATTTTGGATTTGAATTTCAAAAATAGAACAAATGGAAGAGTTAGCTTACGAAATTTTATATTTGAGTTGCATGTTGCCCCAATGATCCACCAAAAAATTCAGTATTTTTGGCTAAACCAATTTACCCTATATTTAATTTTTATCATAGGGACAGATTTGAACTGAGCACAAAATCGTCTTTTTCCAAAGGCAAACATACCCTAATTGATGCAATGGTATATAATAGAATTTTAGTGTTATTCAGTGGTATATAATAGAAAGAGTATTTTTTAATGGTATCTTGTAGAAGTAGGCGTTATTCAGTTGCATATAATGAATTATCGCTTTTCTATCCACCCCTGGTAAAGTTCCTATTAATCTTCGCCAAGAATGTAAAGCCTACTGTGCAAACTTCATAGGTTACCTTGGGAAATAAAAAGGAAGTTCAAATGTTCTGTACAAAAGTAAAATAGAATCTACCCATTCTTGTACAGAGCGTAATGATTAAATTCTTGTACAGAGCGTAATGATTAAATGAAAGCAACAGTTCTTGTCAAACCTCTTGCAACACGTTATCAGCACGCTGCAGAAAACAAGAAGTAACAGAAGGTATGGAGAACGACCTATGGAGTTCATCCCAAAAGTGTTGCAAAAGAACACTTTAGAGGCAACTTCGATGCTTGTACGCCGATCGATCGCGCGAGGCGGCGCCTGCGCACCCACCTCTCCTGGAGGCACGCGGCCCTGCGTGCATGTCCGACGGCCTGGAGCACCGGCCTGCGTGCGCACGGCGCCCACGCTCGAAGAGGCGGTAGCCCCTGGCCGAAGGCGGCACGGCACACGGCACCGACGCACGCGGCCGGCGAAGTGGAGCGGCGCCCACGCAGCAAGGCGGCTCCCTGGCTCAGCGAGGCGGCTCTCCGACGGCACGACACGCAGCAGCGCAAGGCGGCGGCGCACGGCGCGGCACGCAGCAGCGTGTGGCACACGCAGCGGCACACGGCGTGGCAGCCCGAGGCGGCACGTGGCGCGCGGCGCCCGCAGCGCATGATGCGATGGCGCGCGGCGCGGCGACCAGCGGTGACCGATCGACGCCGCGCGCCGCGTGAGGCGCGCGGCGCGGCGGCCGCGGCTTGCGGCGAGCGGCGGGCGCGACGGCCCGTGGCACGCGGCGCGCGCCGTGCACAAGCGGCGTGCAACTCCCATGGCGGCGCGCCGCTGCACCCGGCGTCCGGCGTGGCGGCCGGCCGGTGGTGGCCCGGCCCATGCCCGGCGGTAGCCTGGCGGCTTGGTTGGGGAGTTAGGGAAAACCCTAACCCTAACTCCCCCCTTTTATATGGTTGCTCACCAAATGGGCTTTTAGCCCAATAACCACCCACCTCCCCACATGGGCCAACAGGCCGAACGGGCTTTAGCCCAGGTTTTCTACAATTTGCATTTCCCCCCTAGATTTCATGGAAAATGCAGAATTTTTTTTCATAATTTGTATTGTAGTTTTGCAGTATAGTCCTTATGCTTATTTATAATTGTACTCGTAACTTTGTACTGTTATAAATTAGCATTTCAGTCTGTACAGGACCTGAAAATTATGTAAATATTTATATAAATGTGCAACCACATTTATATAATTTTTACATATGTAGGATTATTACTTTATTGCAACTTACCTACAATATGACTTACGACAATATTTCAATTTCGCTACATTTAGCAAATTTAAATTAACATTCTTATTTAGTAAGTACCATTGTACTTAATAAATTAGAATTTTTTTGTAACATATTATGAATGCATACCTACAACAGATAACATGATCATAATTTATGGCACTTTGCTACATTTCTATTTACGCTATCCCATACAATAAATTGGTGTTCACCACCAATATTGTAATAACACGGTATTATAAATATAACCACATGTTATATTTAATTTGGGTAAATATTCATTCGGATTACAATACTCATATTGTTTTCCACATATTTTGCATTTTATTACAACATCACCCTACAAATTAATTTACCTCATGTAAATTAATCATTTTATGGTGTACTTTTCATGTAGACTCTAAATGGCTACCAAAGATTTTGAGCCACTCGCTCTTGATGGTATCAACTACCCTACATGGGCTATGGACCTGAAAAATCAACCTCACCACACGTGGGTTGCAAATGGTGATATTCGATCCTCCAGCTGATCAAATCCCACCGGATATTGTAAAATATTCCGTTTTGAGCATAATACGGAATCATATACATCCGGATTTGAAGGCTGAATATCTATATGAGGAGAATCCACTCACTTTATGGTTAGCCCTCAAAAATAGATATGAACAGCAAAAAACTGTTATCTTACCTGAGGCTAATCATGAATGGGCACATCTTAGACTCCAAGACTTCAAAACTATTGGAGCTTATAACCATGCCCTTCATGCTATTTGCTCCAAGTTGCGTTTTTGTGAAAAGGAACCAACGGATGTGGACAAAATAGAGAAGACTCTTTCTACTATACTGCCATCTGATAGGGTCCTACAGCAGCAATGGCGTGCTGTAAATTACCAAACTTATTCTGATCTAATGCATACTATACTTCAGGCTGAGAAGCACGCTGAACTTCTTTTAAAGAACAATCAGCAACGTCCCATTGGGGCTGCTCCACTTCCTGAAGTTCATGCCAATCAGAATAACATTAAGTTCCGTGGTTCAAAAGACCACTCAAATAACTTTAAAGGTAAAAACAAACGCAACACGAAGCAACAGCGTGGTGGATTCAAGAAGGGTAAAGGCAATTCTGGTAAGCAAGTTGCAAAAACTGAACTTTGTCAAAAATATGGTTGTTACAACCATCCTACCAAGAAATGCCGCACCCCGAAGCACCTTGTGAACCTCTACCTCCAGTCTTTGGCTCAAACCAAGCATGCTCAAGAGAAGAGATTTGAAGCGCACTTCAATCTCCCATGCAACCATAATGAAGCTGGATGCTCTCAAAAGTTCATTCAAGAACTCAAGGATACATGTACTTCTCCAAAGAAGGATGATCTCCTGAGCACCGATGACACACTTGAAGAATTTACTTCTCAAGACATGTTTGGAGATCTTGTTTAGACTCCTATTACCATAGCCTCTAAGTACTACAGTGTTGTAATATCAATAATGTTGTCATCTATATTGTAAGCTTGCATGCTACAATTATATATCGAACATATTCGGTATTGTAACTACGTTTGTATGTATTCTATATATACCACAATAAGATTTTCATTAAAATTCTTCTTTTGTGTATATAGATTTTTGGAGTCAATCAAATGGAAGAGGAATTATGCCTTGTGGATAGCGGCACCACAAACTCTATATTTAGGGACACAAAATATTTTCTAACTCTCACTAGGAGGAAAGGAAATATTTTAACCATCGCTGGACGCGATGCAATGATAGTAGGCTCTGGTCGTGCCTCTATCACTCTCCTTATGGGTACACAGTTAGAAATTGATGATGCACTCTTGTATCCCGATTCAACACGTACTCTACTCAGTTATAGAGATATCCGTCAGAATGGTTTCCATATTGAAACCCAAAGTGACAACAAACAGGAATATCTCATCCTCACCAAAAACAACAGATTTGGCAAACAAGTACTAGAAAAAATTTCATCTTTAACCTCCGGATTGTACTATACATACATCAAACCGATTCAACATATTGCGAACAAAGTAATTTTCCAACACACTAACACATTCCAAACATGGCATGATCGCCTAGGCCACCCAGGCATTGGAATGATGCGGAAAATTATTAGCAATTTCATTGGTCATACATACCTCAAAATAAAATTTCCGGAATCCTCAGATTTTGTGTGCATTTCCTGTGCCACCAGGAAATTAATTTTAAGACCCTCTTATCTTAAAATTAGAGTTGAACCACTTAAATTCCTTGAACGCATTCAAGGAGATATATGTGGTCCTATACAACCATTGTGTGGACCATTCAGGTATTTCATAGTTCTCATTGACGCATCTACTAGATGGTCACATGTGTGTCTTTTATCCACACGAAACCATGCATTTGCTAAGTTAATTGGTCAAATTATCCAATTACGAGCACATTACCCTGAATATCGAATTCAATCAATTCGAATGGACAATGCTACTGAATTTTCATCTCATGCCTTCAATGACTATTGTATGGCTCTTGGGATACAAGTTCAACACTCTGTTCCATATGTTCACACACAAAATGGTTTAGCAGAATCTCTCATCAAGAGAATCAAGCTCATCGCAAGACCATTGTTACAGAATTGCAACTTACTAACATCATGTTGGGGTCATGCAGTTTTACACGCTGCTGACTTAATTCAATTGCGTCCAACTGCATATCATAGTACTTCCCCGCTACAATTAGTACATGGAAATCCACCAGATATTTCCCATCTGCGAAAGTTTGGTTGCGCTACATACGTACCGATCTCACCACCGTAGCGTACCTCAATGGGACCGCACAGGAAACTTGGGATCTATGTTGGGTATAAATCTCCGTCGATTATAAAATACCTCGAGCCCCTAACTGGGGACCTGTTTACGGCCCGGTTCGCTGATTGCATATTCAATGAGGAACATTTCCCAGCATTAGGGGGAGACAACAAGTACCAAACTAAATGCCAGGAAATTGATTGAAATGTTCAAGGCATTCCTGCCTCAGATCCACATACCAGAGAGACTGAACTTCAAGTCCAGAAACTCATTCATTTGCAAAACATTACAAATAATCTACCAAATGCATTTACTGATTATAAGGGTGTCACAAAATCCTATAATCCTGCCAGAAATGTGCCTGAAAGAGTGGAGGTACCGCAAAATACCACTCAACTCCCAGTTCAAAATAAGAGGGGGAGAATTACGGCACAAATGGCAGATACAGCTTCTAACAAGCGACAAAGGAATCAAAAGAATGTAAATGCAGATCAACCTCATGTTGATAGACACCAAAGGATCCTTGAACCCAGATCAACAGTGCACTCAAATTCTGATCCTAGGACATCGGAATACCCCGACTCAAATATTTTTGGAAATAACATTGAGCCACCAGGGGTCCAAGAGATTTCCACTAACTATACTGATTCTGGAGAATCATATGATCGTAAAACTACAATTGTCAACATTTATTTCTCTACAACAAATGCAAACAATCTTCAAAATGATCCAGATCCCAAGACCATGGCAGAGTGCAAACAGCTCTCGGACTGGAATCAATGGAAAGATGCAATTCAAGCGGAGTTAGCCTCGCTTAAGAAAAGAAATGTATTCACCAAAGTGATACATACACCTCCTAATGTATTCCCTGTCGGTTTCAAATGGGTTTTCATCCGCAAACGGAATGAAAATAACGAGGTGGTGAGATACAAAGCAAGGCTTGTAGCACAAGGGTTCACGCAGAGACCCGGTAATGATTTCAATGAAACTTATTCTCCAGTAATGAGTGGAATAACATTCCGATATTTAATATCATTGGCAGTACAAAATCATCTATCTTTGCAGTTGATGGATGTAATGACTGCATACCTTTATGGGTCACTTGATTCGGACATATACATGAAAGTTCCTGATGGAATTTCAATTCTGAATCCAAGCGCAAATCGCAATATGTATTATGTAAAAGTAAACAAGTCTTTGTACGGCTTGAAACAATCGGGTAGAATGTGGTACAACCGACTAAGTGAGTTCCTAACCAAAAAGGGATACTCCAACAATGATGATTGCCCATGCATGTTCATCAAAAGATCCTCAACAGGATTTTGCATTATATCTGTGTATATTGATGATCTCAATATCATTGGTAATACACAAGATATAGATGAAGCACGTAATCATCTTATGACGGAATTTGAAATGAAGGATTTGAGTAAAACCAAATTTTGCTTAGGTATACAACTTGAGCACCTTCATACAGGCATACTAGTGCATCAATCAGCCTATGTCCATAAAATATTGGAGAAATTCAATATGGACGCATATCCATCGAAAACCCCTATAGTTGTTCGATCTCTAGACAGGGACAAAGATCCATTTAGACCCCGAGATGACACTGAAGAGCTATTGGGACCCGAGGTTCCGTATCTCAGTGCCATCGGAGCGCTTATGTACCTTGCAAATTGCACCCGTCTGGATATTGCATTTGCAGTTAATCTACTTGCTAGATATAGCGCTGCTCCAACCAAAAGACATTGGATAGGAGTGAAGAATATCCTTAGATATCTTTAAGGCACTCAAGATCTCGGTCTGTTCTTCCAGAAGAATAAACGTATGAATTTAATAAGATATACAGATGCTAGCTATTTATCAGATCCCCATAATGCCAGATCTCAAACAGACTTTGTGTTTTTACATGGTGGAACAGCCATCTCTTGGAAGTCTTCGAAACAGACTCTAGTAGCTACATCCACTAATCATTCTGAAATAATTGCATTATATGAAGCATCACGTGAATGTGTATGGCTTCGCAGAATGATTAACTACATACAACAATCATGTATTATAGGCGCTATCGCATCACCCACCATTATCTACAAAGATAATGCTGCTTGCGTTGTTCAAATGCAAACAGGTTATATAAAAAGCAATATCACAAAACATATTGCACCTAAACTATTTTACCCACATAAATTGCAAGAGAGTGGGGAAATAACTATTCTGCAAACTAAGTCTTGTGATAATCTCGCAGACTTATTCACTAAGTCATTACCAACTTCCACATTCCAGAATGTGTTCATGGAATTGGTATGCGAAGACTACGTAATTTGCAAACGTCAGGGGGAGAAATCTCCTAAGACTTAACCCGTTCCAATATAAATATTGTACTCTTTTCCCTTTATGAGTTTTCCTCTAAGATTTCTCATCAAGGTTTTTAATAAGGCAATATAACAACGTAATCATACATATATTATATCTTTCTTTTCTCCACAGGGGTTTTTAAAAGATATAAACAAATATATGCCATATCATTTTTTCTTCTTAAATTTTCCCACTGGGTTTTAAAGGAGTTTTTCATGGCATACCTACTCTACAAACTCTCCTCATATTTTTCCTACAGGATTTTGGAGGAGTTTTTGTCCAAGATGATGAATCAAGGTGATCATATGAAAACACATTGGTCAAGGGGGAGTATTACAGTGAATATGACCAAAGTTCAAAGCACGCCGGTAACTACCACAACCAAAAGACGCGTCCGTTCGGACACCGGCAACTGCCACAACTGACACCCCTTGATCATCTATATATTTGTATCACATTCTTGTACAGAGCGTAATGATTAAATGAAAGCAACAATTCTTGTCAAACCTCTTGCAACAATTACTATGCCTTGGTGGCTTAATGGGCTGGTCCAGTGGGTCGTCTCATGTGGCATCGGCCCAAGGAGCGAGCCATTTTGTCAAGCCTAGCGCACACAACAATGTGCTACCCCTTCTTCCTTTTCGTCGAGACAGGTAGACAACAGAGCTCCTAGGCCATGGCAAAAGGGGGAGGTCTAGCCAACGGGGTAGCTCGGGTAGCTGCCCAGGTTCACCTGAATGCTGGGTCCGCCCATACCAACATAATGCCACAGTGTGGGGAGGCAAAAATCTCAAAAGGAACATTTCACCGCTTGTTGTTCCTATTAAATCTTTAGCAAGAATATAAAACCCCTAGTGCAAACAAAGGCTGTACAAAGTACAAACTAGTTTCAATCTGTAGGAGATGAAGCTTTTTATGATGAGAAGCTACTGTTATAGGGATGGCCCCTATATACATCCATTCAGCCTATTGGGCCAAGAGGCTCAATAAGGTATGTAAAAAGACACCTATATCCTTAACATAGTAGGCTATTGTGGGGGTATTATTCTAATAAGGCCTTATGGCCATGTATATATACAGCATAGAGAAAGGAAGGAACCAAACAACTCATTTCTCCTACACTTACTCTACTAGTTCCTCTGTTTACTATTTGGTCTGTAGCCATAACACTGCTTAAGCTTGCACACATGCATGCTTGTGTCATGGGACCGAAGGGATTGAGAAGATAAACCGAGGAATTGGGGAAAGTTTGGAGAAGAACTCAAAGACGGGGAAGAGACGAAAGGGGGTTGGGGAAAGTTTATATTGTAGTGTTCAGTCTCAATACATCCTTGCTCTCCATCGGCTACATGCCACCACCAAATATCTTCCCACCCGACAAAGACACAAGTCCATGGTATTACATGTGCTAGGCCCTATCCTTTCAACTAGCCCAAATAGCATTCGGGAACCTACTATTCAACTATCTTCAATGCTAGCTCCTTCACCTGATCTGCGACCCTCTATCTGGTAGCTCATAGTTCCCACCCAACGAAGGCTACACCGTAACATCCCCCTCCTTCAGTACTGGTTTGTCCCCAAGTCGGTGCATTCGAGAAACAACGCTTGAGTTCAGTGTAATTCTCCCAAGTTGCCATCTCAGGAAGGGTTCTAGACCAATGAATAAGCACTTGAGAAGAAGTCACCGCACCTTGCTTATGCAATTGTCAGACCAAGATTTTGTAATCTAGAATTCTCTATGATTTTATCGCACTATTCTCTAAATTAGTAGATAGTGCTCACAGATATAGTGCTGAACATCAAAAGTACATATCATGTGGAAGCATAAATATAATTAGACTTACTCATAGGCCGATTAGATTGAAATCAATAAAGGGCAGCAACGGAAACATAAACTTCACACAGGTGGGACCCTGAGGACATGTCCACAGGCAGTCAACTGAGGTTCGTGACCTAGTTCTTAGCCTCATTATCTTGAATTCTAGTTGACACCCTTTGATGATTACGAGGCTTGTATTTCTCCTTTTGACTTACTGAATGATTGTAATTAAGCAACAATAAGTACAGAGAAACTTAGCAAGCTACCATACAGAATGCAGTAGTAATAAATGAAGGGCTGAACAAAGGAAGACTTAAGGTTCTTTTATCTGTGAAGTACCATTATTTTGAAAAATAGATATAGGAAATACCTGAGACTTAGCAATTTTAACTAAAGTAGAGTTTTCTAAAGTGTGTGAAAGATTACAATAATAATAGCACAGATTCCATCCACCGTTACATGCCACCTACACCATACACTAGTTTTTCCGTATCATTTCCACTTATTATCATTACTGGGATCGACCGCCTAAGGCAATACAAAGATAAATTTTTCATCCCACCTACAAAGTTTTTGAAATAGAACTATATTGATGTAAAGTTCCCAACATCTACCCATGACCATGGGCATGGCTGTTCGAATAGTTTATACTCTACGGAGGTTGTACATCTTTACTCACAAGATATGATTATCTCATAATGTTAGCCAATACACGTTTTCATAGGTGTGTGACTAAGTAATCATAACAAGGCAGTTACAATGCATCTTTCTAGTATGATTACGCTCAAAAAGGTCTTTCGTCTATAGGATATGACCATTCCTCGAAAAGTTTTCCTCTTGAGTCGTCACGATAGAGGTGGGAATGAGACCATCATTCCCTTTGCACATGTGCACTCCTTCACGTAACCATGCTAAGAGTACTCAATTAGTTAGCCCTATCTACAATTTGCCAGTTTGTGGTTGTACTATTATACACTGGGAGGTCATCACAAGATTCAATCCTTAGGGTTATCTAGGCAGTTCTACCACACTCCACACTCTCATGCATCTACTTCACCACACCCCCGAATCATCCGCCCAGATAGTTAAGCAATTTAAGATCAAAATATCTATGTTTCAACATACTAGCCACTCTCATTAACAACTGCCCAAACCAAGTTTTCATATTGAAATGATGCCAGGGAAAATTAATGCCCTCCAGTATCTAAGCGGTACTAAGTAGAGCGTATAAATGTAGACTTATTTTCAAAAGATACCATTATAGTTTTCCTAGGGCGACAAGGTTTCATATCCAAAGCCAAGGAGTGGGATATATTTAAGCAATTACTCATAGGGAATTAACTATAAACAATACGAACATAATTTGCAATAATAAAGTAAGGTAGACAATTTTATACTTTCAAATAAAATACTTGCATTCAAAAGTTAAGAGCAATATGATCAAAGTGATAACTTTCCTTGCTCAATTTATTATAGTCTTGATATTACTCAATGCCTTCTTAGTCCATTGTCTTGATTTCTTGGTCTTCATTTTTACCTGGATCTTGACCTCACTCAATCTGTTGATTCTTCGATACTCCAATTTCTAATTACGTGATAAATAATTGATTCCAAATAAACTCAAATGACTTAGAAGTCTGATAAATCTGAATAAACTCAATTTAGCTTTATTATGATTAATTAGGTGATCTGAGACAATGTTTACTGGGTGCGAAGTATTGGTGGAACAGAATGAGGTTTGACCAAAGTGGGGAATGACAAAGATATGGTTTGTCGAGTAAGATATCAAGGAAGGTTGCATGATAAAGGAATATCCATAGGAATATTCCGCTTTGGATTTGAAAATGGTTAGACATAGCTGACTCCAGGATACCATGGCTCACTCTTTTAATTTACGATTTTTTATAACTTTTATATTTATTAAGGAAGTTCCCTTAGTCGAGTTAGACCTATGGATAGGTGCATGAGTTTAGTTGGGTATTAAGTATTGTATTGGTCGAGTGTTAATATTTACAAATTAGGGCATGTGTCACATACGTGATGTATATGATTTTTGGTTATCAAATTAATTTTCGGTGGTCCTACTTATCAATTAATGGTATAATTAGTTAAATATTTAACTTAATAGTTTGTTAATGCACAGGGTTATTTAGTTATTTAATTGTCATTTAATGGTTAAATTTAACTATGCCATTTTTTTACTAATACACCGTGACTAACATTTAGCCTCGAGATTATTCTTAATGATTGATGACCCAAGGGTTGCTAATTTTAATTAATAAATGAGATTATATTCTAATGCAACCTTTAATTTGAAATGCTCTCGGGATTAAATGTCGTTGACATTTTATGTATATTTTGTTGTTATCAGTAGAATTTAATTGTAAAGATAAAGAATAGATGTATTTATTTGGGGCCTAGCTTGTTATATACAATTATATTCAAATATTATTATTAACCAGATCTACCACTAGTAATTAACTATCAGTGGCACTCTATTAATAGGAATTACATTTTAACGGGGCCCATAACTATCATGTAAGTTTTTGTACAAACACTGGTTGGCTTTTTAAATAAGCTCTTAATTCTACCTAACCTATTCTCCAAGAAAGATAATTAGTTAATGTGGACACTTCAATTTAAATCCTAGCACATGTTAATTAATTTCTTTAGTCTAATTAGACATTATTCACCCTAGGCGACCTTGGTTATTATTTACAGCTTCAAAAACTACCGTTTAGCATCTTTTTCTTTAAACATGTATTTTAAGTTATGGGACTGGGACACATTGGCTAGTTACTTTAATCCTAATTTGACTGTCGTTTTAAACATGGTTCTTATGATAGTTGGACATTTATACCAATTTATATGCCAGTAGTGTCTTTTGTTAGTAGATGACTATTAATGGCGCACTAATTATTTTTTATGTTTATTTAATCATATACCAGGAAACCTTTAATTTAAATTTCAATATTTATTGTTAAATATTAGTGAGCTAGTACTAAACTATTTCCCTTAATTACTTAATCAATATTTTGGAAAGAAGGGGCTCCTAACATTATAGAGCTAACAATTGTATACACAATTTGCATGAAACTCTTATTTCACAATTCCATTTCCATCCTCCTCTTTACAATTCTTTATGGCCAACTCAATTAACATGCTAATATTTCATGCAATTGCCCAAGATATAATTTATGACGTTTTCATTTTGCATAACTTCAGATTCTATAATTATAAATAGTATTTTTATCTATAGCTCCATTCATCGCTAAATTATTTTCCATTCTAACTAATTATTTTGTTTTGCCCAAATTGTTTTATTTTAAGGGGAGAACAGGATTTAAACACTAATTTGGGGGCCACTTAAGCATTTGGGCCCACATGTCATATAAGAGGGAGAGACAACTGGTTACAGAGAGAACAAATAGGGGGAAGTGGCTCTGTTTCAGTCGAATAGAGGAGGAGCAGGGGCGGTGGTGCGTGGCTTGTGTTGCTGGTGGCAATGGCAAGGTACGATCAGAGGGGGAGAGTAGGCCAGAAAAACAGGATCCCAAGGAGGCGAGGAAGCCAGTGAGGAGGTGGCGCGGCCCGTGACGGCGTAGGGCCGCTTGGATGGTGGCTGGAGCTGCCGATGGCAAGGGTGGAAAGAGGCGGCGGTGGTCGAGAGGGAGAGGGGCGAATTTTTGGGAGGCATGAGCACTAGTGGGGCAGGGGAAACTCACCAGAAGTGGGGGCGTGGCCGGGGAAGAGGCGGAGCGAGCCGGTGGCGGAGGCCATGGGCGCCGCAGGAGAGGTCACCGTGGGGGGAGTTCTTGAACGAAGGAGAACATTAGCCAGCACTTGGAGATGGTTGAGGGCGATGTGGGGATGCTTCCACTGTGATGAATTGGTCTGAGGTTCACCAGGGAGGCAATGGCGGCTGTGACGGCCATTTTCGGTCGAAACAGGGAAGGGCAGTGTTCCGGCGAAATAGGAGGTGTAGCTCAGATATTGGAAGAGAGTAATCAGTAAGGGGATGGTGATACACACCATGACATGCCTAATTTGGGGAAAGACCAGCCATAGTGGCCAGAGCAATGTGGAGACGTCGACGGACGTGTGACCAAGGTGGCTATGGGGTGAGCCTTGGGCTCTGGGGAAGGAGGAGGAAAGGGGAGGGCGCAGGGAGGCCTAAGGGAGGTCGGAGGCTACTTATAGCTCAGAGGGGGATGCAGTGCTAGTGTTGTGGTCGTTGACCAATGCACAGGGAGCGGCATGGTGAAGTGATGGCGAGGCAATGGGAGCAGGGTGTGGGCGCTCGGGCATGGGCATCGCATGGTTGACAGTTGACACATAGTGAAGTGTCATGACTTGGTGGCAGCAGGGTATGGGAGGGTGCTATTGGTTGACACATAGGGAGGAAGGGAGAAAGAGGGAAGGAGGAGAAAGGGTTGGAGCCCAACAAAAGTGGGAGTGAAGGAAAGGGGAAGAAGAGAGAGGAGAAGGGGGCCCACCGTAAAGTCAGATGAAGAGGGAAAAGAAATGAGAGCTACTGGAATTCTTGATTTTATTTGTATTTCCCAATTTTCAAGATTTGATTTTGTCCTTCAAATCAAATTTAAATTCTTGGCTTAAGAATTTGCATGCGTATTTTACTATCGTTTCGCTTTCGCTATTTATTTAATTAATTGTCTTTAGATTTCAATTCCCAATTGTTATTTTGTTTGAATTTTAAATTTTCTCTATGCATGTTGAATTTTGTTTTGACTTCGCATTTCAGTTTGAGATTAAGGTAAATTTGAAAGTGTCTTATAATTTGTATTTTCCAAGTTTTAAATTCACTTTTCAAATAATCTCTCGATCGTAACTTATTTGTTTTTATGTCTTATTTTAAAATTGGTTTTGTTAACCTAAATCTAATTTTTGTTCTATCGAATTAAATGTGAATTTTACTTTTTAGATTTGGTATTCACAACCCATTGTTACAAATCATTCCACCCTTTTATTAGCATGATTATTGTTTGCATTTGGGGATTATTCCTTGACATTAATTTGCATGACACAAAAATCGAAGAAACCCAAATAAACTTTCGGAGAAGTAGAATAACAACAAATGCAATGAAAAGTTTTAATTTTTCACAATTTCAAACATCCGAAATTTCAGGATGCTACAGCAACCGACGGGCCAGCACCCGCTGAGGGATCTGAGTGGCTTCATCCACCCTAGGCCACTTTGGCGAGACAGATTCACCTGGTTTCAAGGCCTTCTTCGGTTGCGACACATGTGTTCCAGGCAATCTGGAGGGAGCTTAATCTTGTATGCCACCTTCCCGACTCTCTACACTACAAGAAAGGGACCAAAGTATCAAAATGATAGTTTATAAGAAGACCGTTTTGCCACAGATGATTGCACATAGGGCTACACCTTGATGAAAACCCAGTCACCGATGTCAAAAGCTCTCTCAGATCTCTTCATATTAGCTTGCATTTTCATATGCTGATTCGCCCTGTTAATGTGCTGATGCAATAAGGTGTTCACTAATTTCCTCTCCTTCAACCAATCCTCCAGATCTGGGATTGTGGACACAAAGGAGTTTGCTATTCCAAAGTGCATTTCGACTTTTTAATCTTTAGTTGATGTTGTGTGAGAGTATGAAAGATGTTTCTCAGCTAGATCACATGTTCCTCCAAGGTGGCACTGTACACTAAAATGTCATCAATAAAAACCAATACCCCCTTCCGCAGCAATGGTGCCAGTATAGTGTTCATAAGACCTTAGAAAGTAACAGGTGCGTCAATCAGTCCATATGACATTACTTTGAACTCGAAATGGCCATGATGTGTTTTAAAAGCTGTCTTGCACTCTGAAGATCTACGGGTAGGCTATGCAAGCATAATTTCAAAAATTCTACCGCGTAAATGGGACCTCCTCTAGTAATAGATCACGGGATTACCTCTAGACAGCGGACTCGTGGCGAGTAGAGTCGATGTAGCGCGTTGATGCAATTGTAGTCGTTCTTGCAGAACGTCTCCTCCTTTAAGTCCTTGCGTTCGTCACAAGTTGCGGATCGTCCTAGTGTTGAAGCTTCGCATCAACACCTCCAAGGTATCCACACGTACGGGGCAGGAACACCACGCGCCGGAGTGCTAGCGCGGCGCGCGGTATTAGATGGGGATGGTGTGGCAACTAGGGTTTGGAATTCAAATTCACTTGGCAAACCCTATGCCACCTCCTCTATTTATAGGCATCCATCATAATGGGTCTCGAATCGAGGCCCATTAGGAACTCATGGCCCATAAGAATTCGGATCACTATCCGAATTAAGTCCCAGCCCTTTAAGTGTGCGACCCTATAGGTTCACATACACTTAGACATAGCCCGAGTACTCCTACTCGTCCATTAATCGGCAGCGGCCCCTTAGCAAGACATACCGACTCTAAGTATATGCAAAGATCATATCGGACGAACCTCAACAAAACTTATGCATTTCCTTTGCCTCACGATATCGGTTAAACTCAAGGCGAGTACGTGTCATCCTTGTTTGGTTAGCTCAACCACTCTTTCTCGATTATGTGACTTGAATTCCGATTACGGTTAACTCTTTAACCGTGAATAGCATGGCCATGCATTTCTGGAATCAATCACTCGAGAGGCCTAGAGATATCTCTCCCGTTGCTTGGAGGGCAAATCCTATCTTGATCGACCATGCCTCAATGCATGCATCATAACAAAACCCGAAAGCTACCTTTATGACTACCCGATTCACGGAGTAGTGTTTGGCAACCCCTAAGTCGGTCATTATGCATCTTGAGTACGTGCGGCGATCTCAAGTCTTAAGGACATAGCATATGCTTTGTGAATGAAACCAACTGATGACGGTAAGAATGCAACATTCTCGCAGTGTTTCATGGTGGGTCGATCCAACCCCATGTTTGCTAACATGTGTCCATATTATTGGTTTAATATCTTTATATCTATGACCCGTGAAACATGGTCATCAACCAATACATATGCTAGTCTATTAATATGTGTCCTCATATGTTTGACTAGGGATCATCTAAGAATAATCATCGCAGCAATATAGAGTTTCACAATCAAGTCACACACTTGATAATAAATATTGACGATGTTATTCAAGGAACAAGATAAATTATCCAATAATTCATGAACATAATAAATGAGAATCATCTCTATGATTATCTCTAGAACATATCTCCATCGCCTCCCACTTGCACTAGAGTTAATCATTTAGGTATCTAATACCAATAGCTCTTGTGTGCATCTCGTGCTTTTCTTTGTGTGAGAGGTTTCGTCAATGGATCAGCAACATTCAAATCCGTGTGTACCTTGCATATCTTTACATCTCCTCTATCCACAATATCGCGAATAAGGTGATAGCGCCTGAGTATATGCTTGGGACTTTTGATGGGATCTAGGCTCCTTAGCTGCGCAATGGCTCCATTATTATCACAATAGAGATTCATTGGGCTCAGGGCACTCGAGACTATACCCAACTCAGAAATAAAATTCCTTATCCAAACACCTTCCTTCGCAGCTTCAGAAGCCGCAATGTACTCGGCCTCCGTTGTAGAATCAGCAACCATCTCTTGCTTGGAACTTTTCCAGCTCACCGCTCCTCCATTTAAAATGAAGACAAAACCAGATTGCGTACGATAATCATCTTTGTCGGTTTGGAAGCTTGCATCGGTGTAACCATTTACAACGAGCTCTTCATCACCGCCATAAACTAGGAACACATCCTTAGTTCTTCTTAAGTACTTAAGAATGTTTTTCACACTGTCCGATGACCTTCACGGGATCGACTTGGTATCTGCTTGTAACACTTAGAGCATACGATACATCGGGTCGAGTACATATCATGGCGTACATAATAGATCCAATAGCGAAGCATATGGGATACCATTCATACGGTCTCGCTCTTCGTTGTCGAAGGACACCGATTCTTGCTTGAGACTTATGCCATGTGACATAGGCAAGAACCCTTTCTTGGCATCCCGCATGTTGAACCGTTTCAACACCTTGTCAATATAAGTACTTTGGCTTAATCCAATCAGCCTTCTCGATCTATCTCTATAGATCTTTATCCCTAAGATGTATGTTGCCTCTCCTAGGTCCTTCATAGAGAAACTATTTTCAATGAGACCTTCTGATTCCACATAGGAATGTCATTCCCAATCAATAATATGTCATCTACATATAAGATTAGGATTACGAGTGCGCTCCCACTAACCTTCATGTAAACACAAGGTTCTTCTTTGTTTTTGATGAAACCAAACCTTTTGACCTCTTCATCAAAACGTTTATTCCAACTCCGAGATGCTTGCTTCAATCCATAGATGGATCTCTGAAGTTTGCATACTTTTCTAGCATTTTGGGGATCAACAAAACCCTCAGGTTGTGTCATGTACACATCCTCACTTAGGTTTCCATTTAAGAAAGCCATTTTGACATCCATCTGCCATATCTCATAATCAAAATATGCAGCAATAGCTAGAATGATCCGGACAGACTTAAGCATAGCGACGGGCGAGAAGGTTTCATCATAATCAATACCTTGAATTTGTTTGAAACCCTTCGCCACCAATCGTGCCTTATGGATATGAACATTTCCATCCATGTCTATCTTTTTCTTAAAAATCCACTTGCACTCAATGGTTTTTACGCCATCAGGTAGATCAACCAAGTTCCAAACTTGATTATCATGCATGGATTGAATTTCAGATCTCATGGCTACAAGCCATTTCTCAGAGTCTGAGTCCATCATTGCTTCCTCATAAGTTTTAGGCTCATCATTGTCTAACAATAAAATGTCATGTCGATACCTTATCGGCAATTGGCGTGGCCTTCGACCTACGTGGGGCTGGTGCCTCTTCCACAGTTGTATAACTTCTTGTACACTCTGTGGAGGTTCGATAGGAGTTGAAACATTTTCGATGGCTCTTGAATTTCTTGAGTCTAGCCGTGCTCCCACTAACTCCTTTTGAGAGAAACTCTTTCTCCAAAAAGACACCATTTCGGGCAACAAAACTTTGTTCTCATCCCTTTTATAAAAGTAATATCCTTTTGTTTCCTTAGGATACCCCACGAAGAAGCATTTATCCGATTTAGGTATGAGCTTATCGGGCGTCAAACGTTTACATATACTTCACATCCCCATATTTTGAGAAAAGACAAACTAGGACTCTTCCCACCCACATCTCATATGGTGTCTTATCCACAGATTTAGATGGTACTCTATTTAAAGTGAAAGCGGCGGTTTCTAGAGCGTAACCCCAAAGGACAATGGCGGATCAGATTGGCTCATCATAGACCGAACCATGTCTAACAAGGTCCGATTCCGTCGTTCGACACCCCATTCCATTGAGGTGTTCCGTGGAGTTAGGCGTGGAACAATTCCACATTGTTTTAGATGATCACCAAACTCATGGCTCAAATATTCACCTCCACGATCGATCGTAGGGCTTTAATTGTCTTGCCAAGTTGATTTTGTACTTCGTTCGAAATTCTTTGAACTTTTCAAATGATTCAGACTTATGCCTCATTAGATAGATATAACCATATCTACTAAAATCATCGGTAAAAGTTATGAAATCTGAAAACCACCTCTGGCCGTTGAGCTCATTGGTCCACATACACTGAATGTATTAAGGCCAATGAATCACTTGCCCTCTCACCTATACCGATGAAAGGCGCCTTAGTCATTTTGCCAAGTAAACAAGACTCACATGTTTCAAATGATTCAAAATCAAATGAGATGAGTAGACCATCTTTATGGAGTCTCACCATGCGCTTCTCGTTTATGTGACCCAAACGACAATGCCGGATATAAGTGGGATTCAAATCATTTGGTGAAGCCTCTTAGTATTAATGTTATAGACAGGCACATCCTCAAGATTTAAAACATACAATCCATTCAACAATGGAGCATTACCATAAAGCATATCATTCAAATAAATTGAACAACAATTGTTCTTTATTCGAACTCATAACCTTCTGCTCCCAAACATGAAGCGAAATAATGTTTTGCTTAAGGCAGAACACAATAACAATTATTTAATTCCAAAACTAATCTCGAAGGTAAACATAATGGTAAAGTGCCAACATAACGCAGCAACTCTTGCTCCATTGCCGACGCGGATATCAACTTCGCCTTTTGCTAAGCTTCTACTCCTTATCACCCCGCATCGAATTGCAAATATGAGCAACCGATCCGGTATCAAATACCCAAGAACCAACATGAGAAGTAGCAAGATTGATTTCTATAACATTTATACCGAAGTTGAAGTCTTACTTTCCTTCTTCTTTTCTAGTTCTGCCAAGTACTTCTTACAGTTCCTCTTCCAATGTCCAGTGCCTTGGCAATGGTAGCAAATAGTATCAGGTGCAGCGCCAATTTTAAGCTTCTGAAGCTTAGATTTGACACTCGAGATCTCATCTTGAGTTTTGCCCATACCCTTTCTTTTGCCAAAAGCCTTAGATTTCTTCTTTTTGAAGTTCGTAGTCTTTTGCACCATCATCACATGACTGTTGCTTTTCTTAATGCTATCTTCTGCGGTCTTGAGCATCATATGCAACTCGGTGAGATTCTTGTCTAAGCCATTCATATGAAAATTCAGAATGACCTGCCCAAAGCTTGCGAAGCGATGCAAGAATCAAATCGATAGCCAACTCTTGGCTAAGGGAAAACCAAGTTTTCCAAGCTCTGCGTGTAACCAACCATCTTGATCACATGAGGGCTCACCGGACTACCCTCGGCTAGCTTACTTCCAAACAATTTCTTTGAGATCTCATATCTCTCGGTTCTTGCTTGTGTCTCAAACATGCCTTTGAGAGCTACGATCATATCGTAAGCCTCTATATTTTCAAACCGCTTACAAGGTCCGAGTTCATGGCGGCAAGCATGAGACAGACTAACATCAAGGGACTCATCACATGCCTTTCTGTAGGCATTTTTAAGAGCAGCAGATAGCATTTTCATCGAGCTCTTCGGAATTGGTTGCTCTAGAACATGTTCCTTTTTGTCTTGCCTAAGAACGATTCTTAGGTTGCGGGACCAATCCATAAAGTTTGTTCCATTCAGTTTTCCTTTTCAAGTATCGAGCGTAAAGCAAAATCGAAGTAGGTGTAACATTTGGTGCCATGATCTACAACACAAAATACGCAAAACTAAGATATATGTTCAAGAAAAGTAACTTCTATTAAACAATTTAATAAAGATACTCCCACTAAATACCATATCTCTCTTATGACATTTAGTGATTCAAGATCCATAATCAACTTATCTACTAGTGAGCTTTGGCATCACCGCTAGAGGATAGGTGAATTTGGTAAGCAACCCTTTGCTAATTATATCTCTATATAACTCTTGTTGTTGGGCAACATCTCTATGTTCCGGCACCCAACCTTATGCCCCAAGGTCCATAACCGTTATGATGACCTTGTCAAGTTAAACCAATGCTTTGCGTGTGAGTGTCTAACACAAACCCATCTAGTCAAGGAGAATTAATGGCACTCTGCTTTAGCAAGACCTACCATTAAAATACATGACTTTAGATGGTGCAGCTAATTGGGAGGGCATCAATTTAACTTAATATTATGTGAGAGAATTTTATTTCTACTATGTTAAAAGCATTTAGAGCAATGCAATAACATGCATAGAAATAAATGAACAGAAAGATAAAACCATTCACAAAACAATCACATTGCGTCGTGATATAGTATGGCCCTTTCACATGGTGATCTCTATCGCCGTGCTTTCCTGTTCACCATATCTCCAAGTGGCCAAAACCTCCAAACACTCCCACTAAGCTATTACCATATGGCATACTAGTGAAGTCTACAAGGAGTGAAGAAGCAACACAAGTCGACACGCAGGTCGTTATACAAATATAAACAGCCTTGGGCTGCAATAATCATGACTCGCAGGCCATGAACATTACATACATATATGCATCTCATACATCATTCATATGCATAATGGGCCATACTATTTCACAACAATCCCTGCAAGCAAATATGCATAGAATCGTATTCTATCTAATATGCCAGGTTATTATTTTAGTCACAAAGGTCCTGTTCGAAATTTTTGGGACTATGTAGATCCAATCTACTATTCCGTCCATGTAAATCGCACCGGATTAATCACATTAACCCTATTCGATCGCAACTCTGATTCGATCGTGTTCCATGGATTTACGTATCACTGTCTGCCCCGATGGCGGAAACCCGACCGGTAGAGGCAAGTTGTGAATCGACCATGAAACACGATTACAGAAAGCGATCATCTTCACGTGTTCTATGGATTTACGTATCATTGTCTGCCTCGATGGCGGAAATCCGACCGGTAGAGACAAGTTGTGATGCGACCATGAAACACGATCATAGAATAGCGATTATGAACACATCTATACCCCACCGCGCATGGACGATCATATCGACCATCACCAAAATCAATCTATCATATAGAACGATCACAGAAACAAGGATAGATCACATCTACTATTCCCACATATCAAAATATGCATCTAATCCGAATCTAATACTAGATGGGAAGGCTCTGATACCACTGAAGATCTACGGGTAGGCTATGCAAGCATAATTTCAAAAATTCTACCGCGTAAATGGGACCTCCTCTAGTAATAGATCACGGGATTACCTCTAGACGCGCAGACTCGTAGCGGAAGTAGAGTCGATGTAGCGCGTTGATGCAGTTGTAGTCGTTCTTGCAGAACGTCTCCTCCTTTAAGTCCTTGCGTTCGTCACAAGTTGCGGATCGTCCTAGTGTTGAAGCTTCGCATCAACACCTCCAAGGTATCCACACGTACGGGGCAGGAACACCACGCGCCGGAGTGCTAGCGCCGCGCGCGGTATTAGATGGGGATGGTGTGGCAACTAGGGTTTCGGAATTCAAATTCACTTGGCAAACCCTATGCCACCTCCCCTCTATTTATAGGCATCCATCATAATGGGTCTCGAACTGGAGGCCCATTAGGAACTCATGGCCCATAAGAATTCGGATCACTATCCGAATTAAGTCCCAGCCCTTTAAGTGTGCGACCCTATAGGTTCACATACACTTAGACATAGCCCGAGTACTCCTACTCGTCCATTAATCGGCAATGGCCCCTTAGCAAGACATACCGACTCTAAGTATATGCAAAGATCATATCGGACGAACCTCAACAAAACTTATGCATTTCCCTTTGCCTCACGATATCGGTTAAACTCAAGGCGAGTACGTGTCATCCTTGTTTGGTTAGCTCAACCACTCTTTCTCGATTATGTGACTTGAATTCCCGATTACGGTTAACTCTTTAACCGTGAATAGCATGGCCATGCATTTCTGGAATCCAATCACTCGAGAGGCCTAGAGATATCTCTCCTGTTGCTTGGAGAGGCAAATCCTATCTTGATCGACCATGCCTCAATGCATGCATCATAACAAAACCCGAAAGCTACCTTTATGACTACCCAGTTACGGAGTAGTGTTTGGCAACCCCTAAGTCAGTCATTATGCATCTTGAGTACGTGCAACGATCTCAAGTCTTAAGGACATAGCATATGCTTTGTGAATGAAACCAACTGATGACGGTAAGAATGCAACATTCTCGCAGTGTTTCATGGTGGGTCGATCCAACCCCATGTTTGCTAACATGTGTCCATATTATTGGTTTAATATCTTTATATCTATGACCCGTGAAACATGGTCATCAACCAATACATATGCTAGTCTATTAATATGTGTCCTCATATGTTTGACTAGGGATCATCTAAGAATAATCATCGCAGCAATATAGAGTTTCACAATCAAGTCACACACTTGATAATAAATATTGACGATGTTATTCAAGGAACAAGATAAATTATCCAATAATTCATGAACATAATAAACAGAATCATCTCTATGATTATCTCTAGAGCATATCTCCATCACACTCATCCTCCGGCTTCATGGGAAAACTAGCGAAGTTGATTTTGGAATTCTTCATGGCCGAACTTCACATAGACTGCTGCAGCAAAATCATCCCATCAAACACAATTCAGATGCTCCTGGGATGATTGCAACCACCCTACAGCACTACCCCCAAAATACATCGCTACAACGCTAACCCATAGATCAGGATGCACCGAGCACACTTTGAAGTAAGCCTCGCATCTCAGCTGCCATGCTTTCGGGTTCTCACCATCGAACATAGGGGAATCAAGTTTAGTGGGGTGGAGAAGATGATGGGAACCCATCGATCACTACTCCGACTCCGCACGCTCTTCAACAGAATGGAATTGAGCCGAAGGAAGGTACGTACCCTTGACCGGAGGTGGCACGGGAGAGAGATTCTCTCCGGTTGCCTTCCACTGCTATGGTGTTGCATAGCGGCGGCCATTTGGCCATCGGCTCCCGAGCAGCGCCAGCGAGCATCCGCCCCTCCTTCAGGACTTCAGGCTTGGGGAAGAGGCCCGGCAAGTCCACCAGTCGGACGGTGAGAACCGGGTTCCGCACGATTTGGTCAAAACTTGGGTACGCAGCTTGCCCATCTTTGCTCGTAGCACCTCCACCATGGATTCCGCATCCGTCTTTCACTTTTGCAGATCAGTACCACCGGCTTCATCTCCTCCACCGACGCCTAGGTGGCGGCGCTTTGACTTTCACTGCCCTCCATCGGCTGCACGCCACCACCAAATACCTTCCCACCTGGCACAGACACAAGTCCACGCTATTACATGGGCTAGGCCCTGGCCTCTTTCAACTGGCCCAAATCGAACCCGGGAAACCTGCTGTTCGGCTGTCTTCGACGCTGGCTCCTTCGCCTGACCTGTGGACCCTCCATCTGCCATCTCATAGTTCCCGCCCAACGGAGGCTGCACCGTAACAGCTTGCAACTGCTGCAGGAGCGTGCATACCATGCATGTTCTTATCCAGTTTGGCAAAATCGTCTACGGGTCACCTTGGGAAATATATAGGAAACTCAAATATTCTGTAACCAAGATAAACAGCTTCCACGCATATGTGTTTGCCGACATAGTGCCACAGTGAAGAGGCAAAAAAATTCCTAACGAACATTTACCTCTTGTTGTTCCCTCCTAGACAAATAATCCCTTTTACAAAGGGATGAACATCCTCTCGGGCAGGCGTACTGACTGAACATTCGACAAATTCAGAAAGCAACACTTGTGGACATCGCGACATGATTATCTTTCTGAGAACACAGTGAGATGACCATCGTAGTTTGTTTCGATTTGCAGCCCAACCTAGGCTATGCTACACAGAAATTAGAACGGGCGGAGGAGGTAATTAAAGGTGACGAATTATAGATAGTAGCAGCACAAATAGGTCTACGAATGCTCGTCTTAACTGGTAAGTACGGCTGAGGCACCCTGACAACAACCAAGTCGGCACCTGAACCTGCCAACTATTGATTCACTGAGAGAAGCGTGTAGCCGTCGTGTAATTCACCTAATTTCTCCTTTTTTAATTTTGAATGCATAACAAGCAAAGAAAATATTCTGCATCATGTGGATTCGATCTCCATGGTTCGGTGTGCTCCATGGGTTTGAAATCGAAAGAAACATGGCATGCATACATTCCGCTGACCATTAACGAAGATCTGGAATTTTGCATCAATAGCCCGGAAAAGAAAAGGGCAATGGTTTGTATCTATTAGGAAACTCAGGTTTAGACCTGCAAGCATGATCATTGATGGGTACCTTGCACTTAATATATAAATAGGGGTCCTAATCATTATAAAGAGCACAAGAAAACAAAGAAATCAATAAAGAAAGGAGTTCCCCTCTCACCTCTTTGTGTTCAATTTATTGTTTGCATTACCTGTATTTGATCCGTCTATTTTGCATAGGAGAGGAATCGCTCGGACTGGACTAGCCAGTGAAAGTTCCTCAACACGTTATCAGCACAAATCGCTCTAGTGGATCGAAGGTAATCATTCGAAGATTAAAATATCTAGATCACTCTAAATTCTGCAAATTTTGCTTTTTAGATTATCGTCTACGATGCAAATCTGTTCTAAATCTACTACGAGTAAACTTGAAGTCATCGGCCAAGCCGATCGGTAGATTTGCACGAAAGAGTAGATGTTGATTGCATTATAGACTAAAAAAAGAGGAAAATTATCACCACGCGCATCTCCCGAACGTAACCGCACTGCCGGCCGAATGAACGTAACCACGCAGCACGCCATCGCTGGCACCACCAACCCCGCATGGCCGCCACTACACGGCATCGCCAGTGCCGCTGCCAGCACGTATGGCCATCGCGACGCTCGGGATCGTTGGTGCCGCCGTCACCACATGACAACCGCTGCCACATGGCATCACTAGCGTCGTCGTCGGCCCCCCATGGCTACTGCCACCGCTCGGCCTTGGGCCACCACCGCACCACTCCCGCATGAGTCGCCTATCACCTACGCGTCCCGAGACGCCGACACCGTACTGCCCGCATGCAGTTGTGACCGTCGTGCCTTCCGCACGAGGCGGCATCGCAGAGCCATGGCGGCCCTCACCACTTGTACGTGCCGACCGTGTTGCCCACATACAACCAACCACCACTACTGTGCACCACTCCCGGCGTGGATCCTAAGTTGTCGCCATTTGCCACGTGCTTTGCGCCGTACCCCCGCACGGGCCGCCGCCGCCGCCTCAGCGTGCACCGCCGGCCCGAATGCTGCTGCCAACTTCCACGCGCATGAGCCTACCCATCCCTCTTTGAATCAGCTATGAAATAATCTGGACCGTCCAATCAGCAATGGAGGTTTGGACTAGTCCGAACGGTCACGAGAAATCTGGATCGTCTAATCGGCCATCGACCATCTGATCGGCTACGAAAAGTTCAGACTAGTCCAAATGGTCACGAGAAATCTGGACCATCCAATCGGCCATGAGAAGTTCAGACCAGTCCGAATGGTAAAGAGAAATTCGGACTGTCCAATCGGCCACAATAAGTTCGGACCAGTCCAATCAGCCGAGGGAAGTTCAGACCGTTCGATTGGCCAGGGGAGGGCAGCGGGGGCACGGGGAATTATGCAAAAACTTTGCTCAGAATTGAAAATTAGTAGAGAAGCCCTTAAAAATTGCTAAATTCACTGGAAATACATATTCTAGCATAAAGGGGTCTCGAGAATTCTAATTTTGAGTTATTTTTTGCATCTAAAGCTTGTTTAGCACCATTATTATTATTTTATATGCTTTCCTGTATTTACTTACTGTTTTTTATTAATCATAATTATTTAAATTACTTTTAATGACTGAAATTAACAATAAACTATAGAAACTACGCAGAAAATTCTGAAATATCATGAGAATATTTTGTATCATAATTCAACTTATTATATGCATATTTAACTATAGTAAATTTATATATTTCCTTCATGCACATATAAATGACAAGCATCATGAACCAAGAGTTCGAGGAGCAGGCCCAGCATGGCCAAAACTATTTGACATGAGCTTCTATTATCAAGATCGTACTTGGAACCAAGAAGCTCCACGCTGTCATTGGGATTGGTGCATCACAGGATGCCAAACCCACACATAAGAAAAATGATTAGACACTTCATTTCCTCTGGCTGGTCCTCTGTCTCACTCTCAATAATGAATACATAGTAGAGAAGAGCGCGCTAGCATTATAGACTACACTCAAGAAGCGTTTGAGAAGTTAAAGAACACCATCTTTCCTCAGGTAGAGCTAGAATGGATTCGACTTAGATTTGCTGATTTCAAAATAGTTGGGGTGTACAACTTTGCTCTACACAGAATTTGTACCAATCTTCAGTTTTGTGGCAGGTAGATCACAAATGAGCAGAAGATTGAAAAGACCCTCTCCACCTTCCACCCTAGTGCAGTGTAGTCTACGTAACTATCATCAAGATAGATACAAGGAGTATGCTGAATTGATTGATATCATGCAGGTTGCAAAGGCTCAAGATAAAGTTCTCCATAAGAACTTTGTCGTACAGCTACCTGGGAGCTCCGTTGGCCGTGAGGCCAACGCTAGGAACTACAAGGTGTGGAAGCCTATAATGAAGAAAAGGAAAAGAAAGGGCAAAGCCGTAGCTCAGAAAAGCAAGTCAAATGCTCCACTAGAGAATAAGGTTGGCAAACCAAAATATGACGACAAACCCTATAGTCATCAAGACCAAACATACTACAAGTATGGTAAGTGGGAGCACTGGTCGTGGATCTGTAAAGAACCACAACACGTCATTGATGCCTTTCATGACAAGAGGGGTGGCAAACCGCAGCATGAATCCCACTTTGCTTTTATCGAGGGGGAGAATTTTGAGCAGCTGCCTGCACCAATGGAGGTGGGCTCCACTCCTACGGCCACACCCCCTCTTGTTATTACATCCGCCACCGCCATGATTTCTCAGGAATAGCATGTCACCCTTGAGAAGATAGTAGTCGAAGTTTCAGATTTCTTAGCAGATTCAGTCTAATGCACATAATGTATTTAGACTTTAATTGCCATTCATTTCATGTGTGAAAAGAATAAGTTAGACTTGCAATAATGATACTCAAATAATTTATTCTCGTGATAATTGGATGATATTAATTCATTCATTTATTTAGTCAATAACAGCATGATATATTCTGATGTTTGAAGTATTTTATTTTGTGTTGATTGTCTTCTACTACATATTAATAAAGTACTTTATATTAGAATACGTGTGGCATCCCATGGAGGAAGTGTGCTTAGCTGATAGCGGCACAACAGATACCATCTTGAGAGAGACAAAATTCTTTCAGTCGATTAGTAAGAATGCTGGCAGCCTTACAATAATTGCTGGTAGCAATGCCTGTATAATAGGCTCAAGAAGAGCCACAATTATACCTTCGATGGGTACAACTTTGGTCATTAAAAAAGCCTTGTTGTACTTAGAATCGACTAGAACTCTCCTAAGTTTTAAAGACATTCGCGCTAATGGATTCTATGTTGAGACTAAAAAAGAGTATGGTAAGAAATACCTACTCATTACAAAGTATGAAGCAAATGGAAAGAGGGTATTAGAAAAACTTTTTTCATTTGAATCTGGGCTATACTACACTAATATTAAGATACCTGTAGTCTATACTACCCTGAAAACTATATTTAGAAGCTCTAAACTTTTCTATCTCTAGCATGATAGACTAGGCCATCTAGGTCTCCGGATGATAAGAAATATAACTAATAATTCACAGGGATATAATATCGATGTAAAGAATTTTCTGAATCAGGAAGAATTTATGTGCTACCGAAAAATTAATTATTAGACCTTCTACTCTGAAAGTGAAGGATGATGTCCCTCCATTCTTGGAACACAATCAAGGAGATATTTGCAGTCCTATACAATCTCTATCAGGATCATTTAAATATTTTATGGTGCTCATCAATGCTTCCTCGAAATAGTCACACGTATATTTATTATCTATGAGAAATCATGCTTTTACAAAACTAATCACACAGATAATTCAAATTAGAAATAATTTCTCTGATCATCACATAAAGTCCATCAGAATAGACAATGCTGGAAAATTTACTTTAAAGTCATTTGATAATTATTGCATGGCAATGAAAATTAAAGTTAAGCATTCTGACCCGTATGTCCACACCTAGAATGAACTAACAGAGGCATTAATTAAGAGAATTAAATTCATTGCCCGACCATTTTTGCAGAATTGTAATTTATCAACTACATGTTGGGACATATAGTTCTATATGTAGCAATTCTCATCAACTTTAGACCATCGGCATATAATATATATTCACCTATGCAACTAGCATAAGGGTCATCATCGAACATTTCTCATCTCCGAATGTTTGGTTGCAAGTTTATATACCTTTACCCCCACCACAGCGTACTACAATGAGCCCTCTCTGAAAGTCTAGAATATACGTTGGTTATGAGATAGCATCTATAATCAGGTATTTGAACCCTATGATAGGAGATTTACGTATCGTTCATTTTGTTGATAGTATATTTGATGAGAATAGTTTTTCAACAATAGAGGAGAGCAAATCAACCCCTTGATAAAAATATCAGGGTATTACGTGACAAGCCACGGGAATTCATGTACATGACTCGTACACTAGTAAAGCAAATAGAGAAGTCCAAAAGATCATTGATTTGCATATATTAGCAAATCAACTACCTGATCACTTTAGTGATTTTAAGAGCATGACCAAGTGACTACAAATTCAGCTAACAATAACTTCATCTAAACATGTATAACAGTATAGTTAGCTGGATATCTATAATGCCTGATCGAACATAAAGGATCAATAATTGAATTAACTATTGACTAAGCTCTTTTCAATTATTTGACAAAGTAGAAATTAGGTACTAGACATGCACAGAGTTAACAGAAAATAGATGAAACTCTACAAGCTGAAAATAGTCAATCAAACCTAGACAACAGCAGCTAGCATCCAATAAAGCTCAAGTCTAAAATTGTTTGATTAATTGTTTTAAATATCTGACAACAACATCATCACTAAGCAATCATCTCATAGCTACAATCATTCAATTCTAGTTTGGAACACAAGATTTGAGAAGCATAGGATGAGAAAGAAATTAGGAACCAGATGTAAGGGGAGACAGTGTGCTTGGGGGAGTAGGAGGGCGCCAGGCACGGGGGAGGAGGGCCACCAGAGTCAGAGGTGGCAGCGATGGGCTCGAGGGAGGCAACGTCAGGCTTGGGGGAGGCGGCATGCTCGAGGGAGGAGAAGGGTGCCGGACGCGGGGGAGGAGGGCCGTTGGAGTCGGGGGAGGTAGTTACGGGCTTAGGGGAGGTGGCATCGGGCTTAGGGGTGGTGGCATGCTCAGGGGAGGAGGAAGGCACCAGGTGTGGGGGAGGAGGGTCCTGGAGTCAGGGGAGGCAGCAATGGGCTCAGGGGAGGTGACAGCGTTACAGTAGGGATGGGGGAGTAACGTTAGTACAGTGGGGGCAAACCCTAGAGCGTAATATATATAAGGGAATAATCACAGACGGTTCATAATAAAAAACCATCTATAATAACAAACATCACAAACGGTTTTACTTTAGAACTGTCTATGAAAATTAAACATCACAGACAGTTTTACTTTAGAATCGTCTATGAAAATTAAACATCACAAACGGTTTTACTTTAAAACCGTTCGTGATGTTGCCTATAAGAACTGACATATATATGACACAATCTCATATTATAAAAGCAAAATCACATACATATAACACATTATCATATATATAAATGCAAATTCGCATATACATGCACACATCACATACATATGACACATTCTCATATATATATATATATATATATATATATATATATATATATATATATATATATATATATATATATATATATATATATATATATATGCAATTCATATATACATGCACACATTCTCACATACATAAATGCAAATTCACATATATATTACACACATTCTCGTATACATAAATGCAAATTCACAAATATATGACTCATTCTCATATACATAAATGCAAATTCATATATATCTCATATACATAAATGCAAATTCACATATATATCATACATTCTTATATACATAAATATAAATTCACATATATATATATATATATATATATATATATATATATATATATATATCATACATTCTCATGTACATATATAAATGCAAATACAAAACATATGACACAAACATTTCATTCATCATTCCACTTGCTTATTTTTAAAAATTAACTCTTCATGATAATTGATGCGTATGTAGCTAGATACATCATGTTATTCTTTCTCATCCGTTATACCATTTTTGAAAGGAGGTAACTTATCAAATTAATTTTATACTTCCTCATCCACTACATTCTCAACTCCAATAATCCTCTTTTTGCCATGAAGAACTACATGACACTTCTTATTTGTTTGGTCGGTTACATAGAAAACTTGAACAACTTGGTTAGAGAGTACATATGGCTTATCTTTGTATCCGACACGTTTGAGGTTCACAGTAGTGACATCATACTTGTCGACCTTCACTTATGGGAGAACCCAACGGCATCGAAATAAGGGGATATTGAAAAGTACGTAGTCGAGCTCCTTTGGACCTTATTTGTATGGTTTAACAAGTTTATTGACATAGATACATGGTTTTATAGTTTAGTGACCTAGATGCACCTATCACATAAGTTTGTGTACCTACAATGCAATTTACTCAATTATTTTAATCCCACCTTAGAGGCTAAAGTCTATGCATGGAGCAAGTAGAGCCATGGAAATGCTAAAAGGGAGAGTGATAGGACCCACCACTACTACAGAAATCATCATAACAGATAGTTCAAAAATGTCATCACAGACGGTTTTCTGAACCGTCTGAATTTATGGGTCAGTGATAATGGAAGGTTATCATAGACGGTTGTGAGTCGTCTGTGATAAATACAATACAGACAGTTTGTAACTAGAACCGTTTGTGAAAAACACTATCACAGACGGTTCTAATCAAAAATCATCTGTGATACTCACATATCATATACGATTCTATATATAGAACCGTCTGTGATGGCAAAGTATCATAAACGGTTTTTAGTTAAAAATCGTCTATGATTACTAGCTATCACAGACGGTTTTTACTTATCACAGATGGTTCCAAACTAGAACCGTCTGTGATAACGATATCACAGACGATTCTGAAATAGAACTGTCTGTGATATTTATATATCACAAACGGCTCTAATTTAGAACCGTCTGTGATAGTTATATATCACAGACGGTTCTATTTTAGAACCGTCTGTGATAATGATATCACACACGGTTCTGAAATAGAACCGTCTGTAATAAGCCCTTTGCCTCCCCTGCACGCACTGGAGTTATTACCTACACCAACCACTAGGCCACTGTAATAAGACCTCACACATGCATAAATGCATGAATGTTACCGACTCATTCTCAAAATTCACCTATATATAACACATTTTCACATATACATAAATGCAAATTCATAAATACATCACACATGCATTGTTATATACATAAATACAAATTCACATATACATCACACATATGCATTGTTATATACATAAATACAAATTCCCACATATATATCGTATATTCTCATTCCACTTGCTTATTTCCTTTAAAAATTAGCCCTTCATTATGATCAATGCGTATGTAACTAGTTTTGTCACGTTGTTCATCGTTGACCTTTATGCCATTTTCAAAAGTACGTAACTCAACAAATTGATTGTATTCTTCGTCGTCCACTACATTCTCTACTTCGATGATTCTTCTTTTTTCATGAAGAACTACATAGCATTTCTTATTTGCCGGGTTGGTTACAAAGAAAACTTGAACAATATGGTTGGCGAGTACGAATGGTTTGTCTTTGTACCCGACATGTTGGAGGTCTACGGTAGTGACACCGTACTTGTCAACCTTCACCTGTGGGAGATACACCCAACGACACCGAAATAAGGGGATCTTGAAAACCGTGTAGTTGAGCTCCCAAATCTCTTCTATGAACCCATAGTACGAGTTTCTCAACCCATCAGTACTGAACGTATCTATGCAGATACCGTTATTCTGGTTAATGCTTTTTACATCCCGAGCCTGTGTATAGAATGTGTACCCATTTATATCATATCTTTGCCATGTCACAACTGTAAATATTGACCCTTTTATCAACCATGTCAGCATCTCACTTGACGAGTTCCTAGCGATTTGCTCCTTCAACCATTAGTTGAACCGACTGTTGTGTTGTCTCATGATCCAAACATCCGACCGCTCCGGATTCTGTTGCCAAAGCGCATCCTTGTGTTGGTCGACATAAGAAGCCACTTTAGTCATGTGTTGCAAGACCGTGAATTGAGCTTGAGCATACGCATCCATATCTGGAGTGATTACTTTTCTTCCGATATTTCCGATACCCTTTAGCCTCCCCTCATGACGAGATTGAGGCACATCTATCGATTGAATCTGATCTATATAATCAACACAAAACTCAACGACCTCTTCGCTTGTATAACCTTCAATGATACTATCCTCCGGCCGAGATCGATTCCGTACATAGGATTTGAGAATTTCCATGAACCTCTCAAATAGGTACATGCTACGTAGGAATACGGGTCCGCACATTCTTATCTCCCACACAACGTGAACAATGAGATAGACCATAATATCGAAAAACGAATGAGGGAAATACATCTCAAGATGACATAGAGTCATTACCACCTCGTCCTGTAGAGCATCTAATCTTTTGGGATCGATGACCTTCTGAACAATTATGTTAAAGAAATAACATAGCCTCATAATTATCTCTCGGACTTTGATCGGCAAAATATTTCTAATTGCAATAGGGAGCATCTGTGTCATCAGCACATGACAATCATGATACTTCATGCCATTTAACTTCAAATATTGCATCGAAACAAGTTTCTTCATGTTGCTAGAGTAACCAGACGACACCATGCAAGCACTGGCACGGTTCTATTTTCTCGGCCTTGGACAAAGTGTAACACGCAGAGGGAAGGTACGTTCGTCCATTATTTGTTTTTCTCGGTGCTAACTCAGGCCTGATGTCCATATCAGTCAAGTCAAACCGTGCGTTAACATCGTCCTTTGTTTTATCATGAATATTCAGTAAGAGACCAATCAAACTTCACATACATTCTTTTCTATGTGCATGACGTCGATGCAGTGTCGAACATCTAGATACTCCCAATAAAATAAGTCCTAAAATATTGATTTCTTCTTCCAGATGTTCTTCTCATGAGCCCTCAATTTACGTCCCTTTCTGAGGACAATATTTAAATTCTTAACCATATTATAAACCTCTTTTCCACTTAAATACCTTAGAACTGAACCGTCCTTCATCTCTCCGTCAAATTGTTTCTTCATCTTGCGGTATGGGTGAGTCCTACGAAGGAACCAGCAGTGACGCATGTATACAGTTTTACGTGAGTGTTTCAGTCACACACTCTCGGTACCATCTAAGCAGTGAGTACGATCTTTGGCACATTTTGTACTCTGGTTCGACAGGTTAGCAAGAGCAGGATAATCATTTATGATGCAGAACAATAAGGAGCGTAAAGTGAAGTTCTCTCGTTTGTATGCATCCTATACCTGTACCCCTTCGTTCCAAGTACTTTGATATCTTCCACTAACGGTGATAGGTATACATCAATATCATTCGCAGGTTGTTTTGGCCATTGGATAAGTATCGACAGCAAAATATACTTTCGCTTCATACACAACCAAGAAGGAAGGTTATAGATGCAGAGAGTCACAGGCCAAGTGCTATGTCGGCTGCTCATGCTATTGAAAGAATTCATTCCATCTGTACTCAATCTAAACCTTATATTTCTTGGTTCTACACTGAAATCTGCAAAACTCCTATCAATATTTTTTCACTGGGCGAAATCAGCAAGGTGTCTCAGCATTCTATCCTTCTTGCGCTCCTCCGAGTGCCAACGCAGCAGTTTTGCCTCTATTGAATTCGCAAAAAACAGCTTCAAACGGGGATTTATAGGAAGAAACCATGCCACATTTGCAAGAGATCTTTTCTTCACCTCTATTCCCTCGCCATCATCATCTAATTGATTGTTATGTTTATATTGGGATACATTGCACACCGAGAGATGTGCATATTTACATACTCTTTACAGTAAAGGATACAGTCATTCGGACATGCATGTATTCTTTCTACTTTCATTCCCAGTAGATAAAGAATCTTCTTGGCTTTATACATGGTTTTTAAGCAACTCATTTCCCTCCAGAAGTATGTTCGCTAAAAGACCTAACAGCGTCATGAAACTCTTGTCGGACCAACTGTTGCTTGCATTCAATTTCAACAGTTCAAACACAATTGACAACATCGTGTACTTTGACCTGCAGCATGTGAATAAAGGTTTTTCCGAGTCCTCCATCAAACCCCGGAATTTAACATAATCTCTCTTATCATAGTTCTCTTTTGCATCACGAAGCATCTGATCTAGATTGTCATCGTGCAGTCTATCCGAATCTGAACCACAATTGACATAATCCGGCGGCATATCATTGACTTCACCAGCGATGTCATCAGGCAGCATATCATTGACTTCACCGGCGATGTCATCCGGCGGCATATCATTGATTTCGCCATGACTGATTTAACACGTATACCCCTTTTTGAAATCCCTCTGAATCAAGTGCGCTTCAATCTACTTTTGATTTTTAAACATCTTTAAATTCTCGCAGTCAGTGTATGGACAATACATATATTCCACCTTATTATTCAACATATCCTCCTCGGAGGCTCTTGTAAAAACAGACACGCCATTAATGTACTCTTCACTTACATGGTTCGCGGTATACATCCAGTTTCGGTCCTATATTACGCACATATATAACAACTTAGTATTAAAAATTAAATTAATTAATTATTACTGCATATATACCGTAAGCATTGAGGCTAGCTAAATTTAAATTAGCTAGATCTTCAAATTATATATATGACAGTCACCGAAAATTAGCTAGATTTAAATTTTAATGCAACGAAAAATAAATTTTATTACTAATCATATCTAGGGCAATCAAGAACTTGATGAATTTTCAAAACTCTCCTGCTAAATAAGTCTTCTTCCACTAAATTAAATGGCCTGAAAGCCTTGCCACCTCCAGCTGTAGCACCGGCTAGGTTTGGATCAAAATGAAGACAGATGCGGTTCTAAACGGCGTAATAAATACATAGTCGGATTATCACAGACGGTTTTTGTTCGTACTAGAATATCACAGATAGTTTTTTATTAAAAATCGTCTGTGATAATTCCATATTATCACAAACGGTTTTTAATTGTCTGTGATAGTCCAGTATCACAGACGGTTCATCAGTAAGAATCGTCTGTGATACTCCACCAACAACATAGATGGTCTCCAAATTAAAACCGTCTATAATAGTATACATCACAGACGGTTTCACAAAATCGTCTGTGATTTAGCGTCTACTAATAGTATTTCTGTAGTAGTGCACCTTAGCACTCCAAAAAATGCTAACGGATAAAGATGCCCTAACTAGAATAAGATAATGAGTAATAAGGATCAAAGATTGCAATGCTAAATTGTTGAAAGAAAATGATGCTAGATCAATCGCTAAGGTGACTCATCCTACAAGATAAAACCAAACTTTTCACCTTCACATCAAAAACTGAAAATAGGAAAAATATCGGACCCCTCTGGTACCGGTTACCGGTTTTAGACCGGCTAAATTTTATCAAATAAAATTTAAACTCAAATTTTAAAATTTACCAGTTACCACCAATTTGATCGGTTACTGGCCGAAATTATTGTTCATCAATTTAAATTTAGAACTTTTTTAACCGATATTTTTTTACCGGTCTGGATTGGCCATGAAACACCTTTTTTATCCTTGGTCATGTCTGCATGCAGCAATTGCACGATAGAGGATTATTTCTGTAAAAATAAAACCATATTTATTCATTAAAAAAAAGGTTTATTCAAAAACTTTCTGGAAAGATGCACTATTATTCTTTTATATTGTACCTATAGGAGTTGACATGGTGTTTGTATAAATTACGTATGCAACTCCTATCACAAAACTCCTTTTTTTCACACATGTGCCTTCCGGATGGTGTGTATGCACATTCCGATCCGACGTTTTATTGTATCCAGGAAGAAGAATTAGATCAAAACGTCAATTGTCTTATTGAACGCACGGTCTTTCCTTTTTTTTTTTCCTCAAAACTATATTTCCATGTACTGTCTTAATTGGACTATTCCCCAAAACTATATTTCCATGTGCCATTTTAAGTACGGAAAATCCATTTTCCGCATGTACGTCCGATTGTATTATTGAACGCACGGTATGCATAGAAGTTGGATGACACTCGCGTGTTACTATAGGAGACAATAAGACATGGCCCCCACCTGTCTAGTAGATGAGGTTGACGGACTTGGACTGCACAACTGTAGCCACCAAAGTATTCTTTGTTTCAAACGAGGTGAGTACTGCACGGTCTACATTCCAATTGGGTCCATGATGACGTCAATTTGCTCTTAAAATTATACTAAATTTGCGTTCAAAATTATATTAAATTTGATTTTAGAATTATATTGATTTGCTTTAACGAATTTGGACTGTACAGATGTAGTCACTAAAGTATACTTTTTTTCTTTGGCATGAAGGTGCTGAACAAAAAGTAACGATGATATGAATATATATTTTTGTTGCTTAGTTATTCATGATGAGTGTGCGTGCGAAAACCTCATAAAACGTACGCGCGAAACGAAGCAACATCCATCACCCGAGACAAATGGAACTAACGCCCGGCCCCACAGGCCCAAATGTTCTTCTTCATTTTGTAAATTCTTTCTGTGCTCATATAATGATCACTCTATGGTCTTTGTACAACGAAATATTCAAGTTTTTTGATTTGCAAAATTGCAACAAGGCAAGGTCATTGGGCCGATACATTGGTTTAGATGAACCATTTTTCACCACGTGTTCCTGAAAGGGGCCTTCGAAGATTAATCCCGTTCACTGGCATATTCACAATTGTTTCCTTGGCACTAGCTTGTGGTAATGGCAACTGTCAGGTAAACTCCTCTTAACTATAGTCATTCGATCGAGAAATCGATGGTGAAGATTTTTTTAGGGAATAATTTCATTAACTTTGTGTGCTAATCAGTCAAAACGCTAGCAACAAGCTAGAGAGACTAGGGGCCTGTTTGAAGTTACTTTTAGAAGCTGCTTTTGGTTTTGTTATAGTACTTAACTTTTAAACAAAATATTTTTTCAAAACAAGGTCTATAAGTTAATTGTAGTACACGTTAAAAGCCTAATATTTGTACCATCCAAAATCACAAACAAGTATATCTCTTTCCATAATCTCTGTCGCAAACAGCTAAAATTCAAAATTTTCAACCAAAAGTCATAAACCACAGTAAAAAAGAACAGGCCCTACGTATCGTTCTCTTCTTTTCAATTTTTAAAAACTATTTTTCTAAAGTATAGCTTTCAAACAAAACGTCTTTTTAAGCTAGATATGTAAGTTAATTATAGTACATACTAAGCGATTTTATTTATATCGACCAAAATCATATATGAGTCTCTATCTCTTTGTCATCTCTGTCACGAACAACTAAAAGTTATAAGCTGTAGCTTAAAAAACATGGATATATGTCTGGCTACGTAATTGTCAAGCCAGAAGGACCAGTCGACGAAGCCACGTACGCCCCTAAACTTAGCAAATTCGTGAGCTAGCGACCGAGTTGCAAATCCTAGAACAGAAGATAACATGAACCTCATCCAAATGCAAGAACCTGAACATTCTTGCTTCCCGGATGACATATAGTACCAGTCGGGCCGGGCCGGGGCCGTCTTTTCCGATCCAACGGTTAAGACGAGTAACGGGTATGGAGCCATTGCTATCTAACGGTGGAGGATACGAATCCGTGAGCCCAGAGATGTGTGGGTACGTGCTTGTCAACCAATAGCGCGCGGCAATTCTGAAGAAACCGGCGCGGCAATTCTGAAGGAACCGATTGATGAGTGGTAAGGCTGTTGGATGCCGAAGATCCTGGAACAAACAAAGGTCACAAGCACGGCCTGATATATACTAGCACGATCATATTATGGCCGTTAATTTGCAGACACCAAGCTCACTCCATGATCCTAGCTAGTTGTGCAATAGGATTTTCGAATTTCTTTTTTGGAGATGGGAGTATGGTAGTGCGTCAGATGCTCTGCACGACCGCCTCCTTTGTCTTCATCCTCTGCCCCATCACCGCCTCCGTCTCCGTCTCCATCTCCGTCCCCACCAATCCACCGCCTCCTATGGCTTCTGGCATCTCATCGAGCACCTTGTTGTCTTAAGGATGGGACAGAATCAATGTTGCCAAAATTACGATTCTAATTAGATTGACTGGACTGATCCGATCCTATGGAAGAGTCTTAGTTTGGTAGAATCTTAATACTATTAAGGTTCTAACAAAAAATTTATAGGATCGTGATCACAATTTTCGTACGATCCTACCCTATTCTACCAATTCTAGTGATTTATTATAAATAATTACTTGTATATGTCCCTTAATTGTAATTTTTAGTTTTTATTTCTCCATGTCCATTATAATTTGCATAAATAACAAATGATCTTTTCTTTGCACTACATTTTTGTAAACAAGAGTTCTAAAAGTATAGTTTTAAAAGTGTAGAAGTGTTAAAATACAAGATAGATTTTTAAAAATATTTCTTCGGTAAAATCAGACAAAATCTTAGATTCTATATCGATCCTATAATTTAGGATCCTACCGAATAACCTCCAATCTGATCTAAGATTACGATTCTAACAACCTTGATAGATGGCTCTCGTATGTCGGAGAGTGGTGGACAAAATTCCCGGGAACAATAAACCAGACAGCGAATTCACATTCGCCGCTCTTTGTTGTATCCGATACCTCGCGCTGTAAATGCATTGGCGAATAGGCAAACAGCGCACTATGCGTACAATCGCGCGGCAGAAATGGCAAGAAGCAAGCACCAGATCACTCCAAAAACTTGCTCCATGAGGCCGTCCTCGGCAGGCAACCTGCTCCCGATCAACCATCCTATTCGAAACGGTTCCGGCCTTACAGGACACCACTGAAGCATCTAGAGTGACCTAGCACTTCAATCCAATCTCTTTTAAATCAAAATACGTACAACTTTCACAGCTTTCGTATTCGATACTAACCGACCCGAGTTATAACATCACAAAAACAAACTGACCTAAAATGTTCAAATATGTCGCTGAACCTAAACATGGTTTTTTTCCGGATGCATATCATCACTGTAGTTTCGATACCAGCCGGTTAACAGTCTAGAGACTCTAGGCACAGAGAAACAGAGTCCACTCCTGTGTTTCCCTTGCACTATTTATCGCTTCACAGATCAAACTAAAGAATGGCAGGGTATACAACGACGCCCGGTAATCATCTCCAGCGAGTTTGCTTCCAGCTGCAGGCAGTGTTGTATAAACGACGCAACAGTAGGTAGTTGCAGTTCTTCTCAACAAAAGAACCATGTCCTTAATCTGTACACCCCAATCTCTGGAGTCTCCTTCACGGCACGCCAGGTGTAGTCTATATGCCAATAAGCTATGATAGAACAAAGCTGGTTATCCTGTTCTTTGTCATGTTAAACTGTTCTTGTACTGCTGTAACAATACGGCCAGACAGCTTCGTGCCCCGGAGGATGAGATACAGTAGGAATGTAGCGTAAGCAAGCACGGCCACGAAGAGAAATGAGCCAGATAATAGGCCTCCCATTTCTGAAGAGAAGAAATCCAACAAGAGATAACCGTTGATTATGATTGGTACAGATGCAACTGTCCAGGTTGCAATCTGCATCAAAATGCCAAGGTTAGTTGAGATTGCTATGTGTATATGTGAAAATTTAACTTTAGCAAACTAATTTATAATGATTCGGCAAAACTAAAACAACTAAGACACTGGAACAGTCGTTGATAAGTTCATAGGGCTCCTTCCTACGGCAAGAGGGGTGTAATGTTATAGCCTAGGATCTCGGCGATGCACGCAACAAGCTCGCGAACAACACCATAGGGTACCACAGTGCAGATGAACAGTATCCACGGCGGACAAACAGTACCTACACGGTACTGTATCGCTGTACACATGAACAGTGATCACGAGTGTAATTTCCTTATTATTTGGGTTTATTTCTTTTAGATTATTTCCATGTATTAGAGATAAATTTCCTATTATTAGGGATTAGTTTTCTTAATATAAATATATGTTTCTTAATGGTCAAGTTTAGTTATCCCTATAAAAGGGACAGTATTGTACTTATTTATCATTAGGCAAAGAAATCGGTAAAATTCTCTAGTCTTCCTCTCTTCTTCAATATATCTAAGAGCCTTGGCAGTGGCATGACCGACCGATCAAGGACGAGTGCCTTATCCTCGGTCCTCGGACCCATACCATAACATTTGGTATCAGAGCCACTCACTATGGCTTCCGATGCTGAATTATCTCCTTTGGACATGTTGATGGCTAACAACGAGAAAATAGGGTGTTTACTCGACAATATGATGGCCACATTGGAGAAGACTATGGAGTTGGTGGACAATCTAAAGAAGCAGGAAGAGGCGTCGCGTGCCATTACAAAGGTTGCGCTGCCACCACCTTCCCCAGCGACGACGTTGGCACTGGCCACATCACCAAAGATTTCTCCTCTTCGGGCTTCACCTTTGGTGCCTTTGCTAAGGAGGAGGTTGTCGCTGTCCAGCAGCAGTCATCTCCATGCGGCTAGCCAACAGTGTACCTCCGCAAGTGTGGAGCACAACGGTTGGCATGTAGGAGTTAGCGACATTGTCGTGTCTCTTCCACAACCGTTGCATCCCAAGGTAAGAGGGATGATGTTGTTAGAAATAGGCCCATAATTTGAGGCCCATTTTTATTAATTCCAAAGCATACAACGTTTAGTACCATATTGCTAAGGCAAGGTGGGGAGAACCGATTTATAAGGTGGAGTCCATTCCACTCCTTGAATTATGGAAGTGAATGGCATGAGGATGGCTTTGGCTAAACACACACGCACGCACGCGTGCGCGCGTATTCGTGTATTTTCGGGTGAAAATCGCGTGACTTGTGACTTGCGACGCACGGCCACGCCGTGACGTGGCGCGTCACTTAGCAGACCATGTCCACCTTATTTTTGCTGAACGTTGTACCATCTCTATCCTTTTTACTGGTCACGAGACTGCTTAATTACCATTATTTGGTTTTAAATTTTAGCAGTTACCAGTGAATAATGGAGTCGGTTACTTCTTTTGACTGGTAATGAGACTGCGTAAATATTTTGTTTGAATATCAGCAGTTACCAGTGAATAATGGAGTCAGTTACTTGAGCATTATTTCAGTCTAATGGTGTCAGTTACTAGAGAGTAATTAGCACGTCTATAAAAGGCCTAGAGACGTCCAGGTTTGTGACTGAATTTCTCCATTCTTCTCTCCCATTGTTTTCTTCCTCTCTAGTGATATTGTGCGGTAGTACTGTGCTGTCTGAACTTCGCCGACCTTTCTTCCTGGCGTGCACCTGGAAGGAGGGTGAGCGGTATCTCCGAACCATTGCTGTCGTGAAGACCTGCACGGAGGCAACAATAAGGTTTCTGGGCAGCGCACATCTGCGCGACCGCTCCTACTCTGCTTCATCTACGTCCTGTACTGCGTCAAGTCTACACTGCATCAAGCCTGCGCTGCTTCCTGCTCTTCATCAAGCCCAACAGTAAGTCGTTCGTGTGTTCGTACAACTTTGATACAATATTTCTCTTGCGTATATTTCAAAGTATGATGAGTATCCTACTGTTAGTAGTTAGCTTTGCATCACTAGTATATTGTTTTTGTCTTCTACTAAATCTTGGAATTAAAATATTGCCTATATTTCCAACAATCCAGAAACCTTATTGCGAAATTTGTTGAAATACAGAAATGGTTAGCGCTTCTGATGCGATGAAACCTGAGAGGTTTTGTGGTCAGAACTTTCGTTGCTGCCCCGTGCTGGGTGCCTATGCCCTCAACGCCTCCTGCGTCATCAAACCACGCCCAGGGGTTGCAGTCCATTAGAGCTTCGCTGATTTTCTTCCATACGACATACGGTCGTCATCATGCTCTCTCGTCGACATGAAGTTACAAAAGACTTCAACCATGGCAGCCGCCTGATAGCACGAGGACGAGCTATCTTGCTATGAGGGGTGTAATGTTATGGCCTAAGATCCCAGCAATGCACGCAACAGGCTCCCAAACAACACTGTAGAGTACCGTAATGCTGGATGAACAGTACCCACTGTGGATGAACAGTACCCACGCGGTACTGTAGCACCATGCATAGTACTGCACTGTACTGTAGCGCCATACGCGTGAACAGTAGATCACGAGTGCAATTTCCTTATTATTTGAGTTTGTTTTGTTTTAGATTATTTTCATGTATTAGAGATAAGATTCCTATTTTTTGGGATTAGTTTCCTCAATATAGAGATGTGTTTCTTAGGGGTCAAGTTTAACTATCCCTATAAAGAGACAGCATTGTACCTATTTATCATTAAGCAAAAAAATAAATAAAGTTCTTTAGTCTTCCTCTCTTCTTTAACAGGCCTCAGAGCCTTGGCGGCGATATGGTCGACCGATCAAGGACAAGTACCCTACTCTCGGTCCTCGGACCCATACCACAACTTTGGTATCAGAGCCACTCACCATGGCTTCCGATGCTGAATTATCTCCTTCGAACATGTTGATGGCTAGCAATGAAAAAATAAGGCCTTTACTTGGTAGCATGATAACCACCTTGAAGAAGGCTATGGAGTTTGTAGACAAGCTAAAGGAGCAGAAAGAGGCATCGCGTGCCATTGCAATAGTTGTGCTGCCACCACCTTCCCCAGCGCTGGCGTTGGCACTGGCCACGTCGCTAACGATGACTCCTCTTCAGGCTTCACCTTTGGTGCCTTTGCTATGGAGGAAGGTTGTTGCTGTCCAACAGCAGTCATCTCCACGCGGCCAGCCGACACCGTGCCTCCGCAAGTGTGGAGCACAACAGTTGCCACATGGGGGTCAGCAACGTCGTCACATCTCTTCCACAACCGTTGCATCCTGAGGCAAGAGGGATGATGTTGCTGCCCCGCGCTGGGTGCCCATGCCCTCAACATCTCCTGCGTCATCAAACCCGCCCAGGAGTTGCTGTCCATTGGAGCTTCGCTGATTTTCTTTCATACGACACAAGGTCATCATCGTGCTCTCTCATCGACATGGAGTTACGAAGGACTTCAACCATGGCCACCGCTTGACAACTCAAGAACGAGCTGTCTCGTCGCGAGGGGTGTAATGTTATGGCTTAGAATCCCGACGATATACGTAACAAGCTCGCGACCAACACCGTAGGGTACTACAGTGCCAGATGAACAGTACCCGCGGCGGACGAACAGTACCCACACAGTACTGCAACACCATGAACAATACCGCGCAGTACTGTAGCACCATACGCGTGAACAGTAGATCACAAGTGTAATTTTCTTATTATTTGGGTTTGTTTTCTTTTAGATTATTTTCATGTATTAGAGATAAATTTTCTATTATTAAGAATTAGTTTTCTTAATATAGAGATATGTTTCTTAGGGTCAAGTTTAGCCATTATTATAAAAAGGATAGCATATACCTATTTATCATTAGGTAAAGAAATAAACAAAGTTCTCTAGTCTTCCTCTCTTCTTCAACAACCCTCAGATCCTTGGCGGCAGCGTGGCTGGCCGATTAAGGACAATTGCCCTACCCTCAGTCCTCGGACCCGTACCACAACATGTGTATCTGCAATCCATCTTAATGTTTGCAATTTTACTGGTGATTCTTTCAGCACGGCGGGATATACCACCTCTTAATAAATAATAATCACTACTCAGTAGTGATGCCATATCATACGTAAGCATAGGCATATGACCTGAACTGGGATAATCATAAATTACATCCCTTATCAGCATCATAATATTCCTCCACCATGATTCCTGATGAGATTTTATGACTGAATAATCTTGAAAAATAAAGGTTTGAAGTGAAGTAGAGCACATGCACAACATTCTTAAGGAAAATAAAAAGTGAAACTACTACACCTCAGGATCAACAGCCATTACTTACTTGAGTTCTTGGACCTATCTTAAACACTCCCATGACTTGCTCCTTGGATACCAATGTTATCAGTGGGATGAGTGCAAAAGGGATCTGAATTGACTGAAGCACATTAAGCCACTCGTTCAGAACATCCAGTGCAGAATCAGACGTGTTGAAGTACAAAGCAACAGTTATAGTTGGCATAATTGCAAAGCTTCTAGTGATCATCGCCCTGATCCATTTTTTCAATCGCCAATTCAGAAACCCACCCATTATAAACTGTCCAGCATAAGTTCCAGTTATGGTACTACTCGTGCCAGCGGCTAACAGCCCAACTCCCCAAATAGAAAGGATAGGGAAATAACCTCCCCCAAACTTCTCTTGTAGATAATGTCCAGCATTTTCTAGGCCAATATTACCTGCTTCTTTGGTACCATAAAACCCTTTCGCAAAAATTGTCATGACAAATAAATTTATCATGAAGGGCACTATCAATGCCATGGTGGATTCAATGGTATAGTATCTCAACGCTTCACGGACTTGATATTCCTTGTTTGGGTCAATTTTTCTTGATTGCACAAGAGCAGAATGGAGGAATACATTGTGGGGTGTGATAACACATCCAACAAGCCCAACAGCTTGCCTTATTGTCCTTGAGCTCAGCTTAGGAATCAGAATACCTATAGTACATAAATTACATTGTGATCAGCTCGAAAAGAACAATATCAGACAAATGAACACATTATCAAAGGTCAAGCGGAAAAGGTTACTCACCAGTTATCAGGTCTTTCCCGTTGGGCTTGGTTTCTATAAACATCCAGGCAAAAGACCAGGCCATTGTTGCAATCAGAACTGCAAATACAGCTTCCAACTTCCTCACCCCATAGTTCTCAAGGGAAAGAAAAATAAAGCTGATGAAAAGTAATATTATGGTAAGTGGTCAGCAACCTCCCATTCAAAAAAACAACATAATCAGTGCTCATGATGTAAGAAATGTGTTTTGTAAGTGTACAGGTAGTAAACGAAATGATTGCTACAGGTGCTACATGCACTTATTCAAATAAAAGCCAATACTGTTTTTGAATTAAAAAAAGACGAATCGAGTAGGTCTATCTTACAGAATTTTTATAAATTGTAAGGTCCCTAGATCCTTGTTTTGGACAATCATTCATACAACATCAGTATTCACCAATCTCATGTGTGTCCAATTGTTATGTTGTCATCAAGTATAAGCAGACAGGCACTAGCAGCTAGCTAAACAACAAAATGATCGAATTATTCATCACATTTCTGACATTTTCAAATAGAAATGTTGGGTCCAAATCACCTACGGACTACAGTATTGAACGACGATTAATCTGCTGCAAGTCCTGTATACATCGGAGAAATGTTAACCGGTGTCTTCAAACCTCCCCAGTCCCCACAAGAAAATGCAAATGCATACCAACTAAAATTCTGAACACCGCATGGGTGGACTCGATCAAAAAGAATTATACAAACTGAATCTGATTTGATCAAATTTCACTTTTTACAACATATATCAACGACCCCAACCTACAAATTTGCAATAAATAGGCCTAAAAGCCCCAAATTTTGGAACTATCGTCAGATCTAACACCAGAAATCTCCCTAATATCTCATCCTTTGCGCGAAATGCCTAGCAACACTTGATAACTCATGCGCACCAGGACATGTCAATAACCCAAGAAGAGGCGAGCAAAGCTTACCAGTCCAATGCGGTGATGACAACGCCGGCCCAGAGCGGCAAGAACCCGCGGCTAAGGATCTTGATGGCAATGGCGCTCCCGATGACCTCCTGGATGTCGGCGCTGACCATGGAGACCTCGGCCATGAGCCAGAGCGCGCGGCGCGCCCAGTCCGGGTACTCGTCGCGGCAGAGGTCGGCGAGGTGCCTCCCGGTGGCCACCCCGAGCCGAGCGGCGAGCAGCTGCACGAGCAGCCCCATGGCCGTGGCCCAGAGGAGGAGCCAGAGCAGAGTGTCCCCCGCGGTGGCGCCGGCCTGGAGGTCGCCCTCGAGGTTTCCCGGGTCCACGAACGCGATGCTCATCAGGAACCCGGGCCCCGTGAAGAGCCAGAGCTTGCGCCACGAGAAGGGCGGCGCGCGGCCGCGGGCGGAGAAGAGGTGCTCCTCGTCGGCGTCGGGGTCGCCGGAGATGGAGACGATGACCTTCTCGGCCGGCTCGAACGCGCGCTCCTCGAGGTCCTCGTCGGAGGAGGCCGAGAAGAAGGACGAGCTGCGGAGGAGGGCGTGCACCTCGCCGTCTGGGGTGGCCGGGGTGGTGCACGCGGTGGCGGGGGGCTCCCCGGAGGCGGCCATGGGACGGGAGCTGCCGGATGAGCAAATGCAGGTGCTTTGCGAGCATGGCGCAAAACCGAGTGCCGATCTCCGTAGCCGGATGTTTCGGGGACCTCCTACGTTTGCGCCTCATTGTACAAAAGCATACCATCATTTGTCTATTTAATTATTTCACTAACTACTTTTACCAAGAGAAAATTAGACAGCTCCATGCTTTATGAAAATATACCCCTAAACCTTCCCTGATCTACCACCTAAAGTTACTCCCGTCAAAAAACCACCTAAAGATGTTCCACATCCGGCGACAATTGTGTCGATTCCGTGCATGTGAGAAGAGGCAGGAGCTTAGAGGTGAAAGCGGGTTGAATATAAGTTAGATAGTGTTTAAATTATATTTATATCTATATTTTTTTATATTTAAATACGAATCAAATAAACGTCAAATACAAATACGGATCGGACAAATGTTAGATACGAATTCAAATCGAATATCTACTTAATTCGATCGAATCCAGATATCCTCATAAATTATGTAGTATGAAAATATTAATGATATTATATCCTCGTGTAATCACACTTAATCATTCTAATTCATTTACTTCACCTAAAGAAACATGAATTCACGTTCCATTAAAAACTTGTCCAACTAATTAGTCGTATTGTAATAAAATATACATATTGTTTCATCGAATACAAATATGGATACATATAGTTCAGATAAAATAATATTTCGGATGGTAAAAATTCATACCATATTCGTATCCATATTATTTATATGAATTCGAATACAAATATGATAGAAATTGTTAATCGGATGGAAAATCTCTACCATATTCACATTTTATTGAATACGGTGACAGGATAATTCAGATCCACTTTTCACCCATACCCGTGATGGTCCAGAGAAAAATCAAGAATTTTCAATAATACTTTTAGATTTCTAAAAATTGAGACCTTTAAAATTCCAAAATATCCAAGGAATTAGATTTCAAGATATTTATATGAAAAAAATGAATTTTTGGATGTTACATTAGGTTTTTTGTCACATACAAATCCATTCAAAATGTTTGATGATGAAGTGTCAAACAACAGCCTTGCAGTTACGAAGTCAACACGACATTTCTTTGCAATGGGAGTAGTTTTGTTGAGAAGAGCCCACGAGGCATCAAGACCACAGCCTTCTTAGCTCAGTAGTGGACAAAGCCTAGGCCGTTGCATTGTTGCAACCGTACAAACATCTGCTTCTGGTTTGCCATACTATGAAGGGAAATTTTCTGATTGGCTCTTGTAAAAACTGTGCTGTACTACAATTTGGTTCTTTGATACTAGAAAAAGTTGACCAAGTCTCTGGTATATCGTGTGGACTTGGATTTAAACTTTCTGATTGGCTCTTGTAAAAACTGTGCTGTACTACAATTTGGTTCTTTGATACTAGAAAAAGTTGACCAAGTCTCTGGTATATCGTGTGGACTTGGATTTAAACTTTTAGTTTCTAGTTTTTAGTTTTTTAGTTTTAATTTTTTTTATTTTATAGTTTTGTAGACTTTCTTTTGTCTTTTTTTCTTTATTTTTTTATTGTGCGTAATGATATAACCTTTTTTTCTTTTTAAAATTTTTAAATTTAATTATGTGAAAAAACTATAGTAGTTACAGTATAAAAAATAAGCTTCAAACAGTGCTAAACAATGCCAAATAGTAAAATAAGCTAAATCTTGAAGCCCAATGGAGTAGGGCTGCTGCCTGTGAAGCAAAGAACACACAGCCAAAATGCACTTTGCGCTATTCAAAAATCACCAAAAAAATCATCGATGCAGTGCATAAAGTTTTATACTCATGTCCATATTTTTGGGGTGATTTTTGAAGTAGTACATGCACTATTCAGGTCTACAGTACATCAAAAATTCATTCATGACTTTGCAAATGAATTTTTGTATGTATCACCGATCCTTTGCTAAACTATGGTACCAGTACCAGATACGTACCTAACACAGATCCTTCACGATCTTTTGTGATACCGTATCGAAAGGATCAGCGAATTTTGGCTTTTAAAAGTAATAAAAAATAATCTTGATACTTTATGATGCTTCCTGACACTCTAGGCCCAAAACACCTCATCTCAAAGCCCAACAATAGCACATTCCAATTTCCAATAGCCATCCCCAACCCTAATCCCTAAATCGAACACAACTGAGTGAGCCGACTATTGCTATGCTCTCTCTTGCTCTCTCAATCCAATCAGTGTTGGCACGCCGCCACCGCCACTCCACCATCTCACCTGTCTACCGCCACCATCGACAACCCCTACTTTTGCTGTCGCTATCTTCTTGTGAGACCACATGGATATCACCTTATGTTTGTGATAAATATTTGACTGTGCTTACGCTTTGGTGTCGAAGCTTGAGTTTGATTTTGTGTTTTTTGTTCTCTGGTTTGCTGCCTGGGAGACAGCAGTCTAACCAGCCTACAGTGGCAGTCTGACTGCTATGCAGAGGTGGTCTGACCGACCTGCAGGCTAACGGTGTGACCGATCGAAGGAGGCAATCCGACCAGCCGAGGCAGCAATCTAACCAGCTGTAGGAGGCGGTCCGACCGAAGTTACAGTAGTGCCAACCTGTAGTTGGTGGTAGTTATTTTTCAGAGAGGTGTTCGATGAGTTGTGAGAAGTTTTTAGGAGCAGTACGACCGGCCATATAATGGCGGTACGACCAGATGGAGTAGGGCGGTCTAACCAACATGGGTACTACGGTCAGATTGATCCCTTGTTATCGAGAGGAGTTTAAGTTAGTGTTGGTAGTATGACCGGCCAATGGTTGGCTGTCATATCAGCCTATGTGAAGGTGGTTTAGTTGAGTTGGTTTTTGAGAGTATGAGTCATGGTGTGAGTTTATGTATATATTGGTTTATTAATAAGAGTCAAATGCATATTATTTATGCTCGGAATGGTTGCTTAGTCTTTGATGTGCAGAACATTTTGTGATTGTTGTGGTCAATAACAAGACCGAGGCTAGGGAACATGTCTTGAAACCATGGTGTGTCACATAAGTTTAGGTGGAGCATCATCTCAAGCGGAGAAACACGGGAGAAAGACAAAGATCATAAGGAGGCAAATGTCTACAAAAGGTGTGCCAATTGAACTTGTGCGTTTCAAGTGGTGACGGTTCTCATAGCAGATATATGATCTTAGCGATAAGTAATTAGGCATCATGGACTGTGTTGTGGTGTGGTGTGCTATAGGACTTGAGGTATTTCAAGTGGTGACGGTCCTCATGAGGAGGTGTACGATCTTGACGATAAGTCATTGGGCATCACATCTTCGTGTGGAGGTTGTTTCGAGGGGAAGAATCATGTAGACCGATGGTGGTAATTGAGAAAATTGTCTGATACTGTGGCAGTGGTCTAAGTAGTTTAGGTCATATCTTGTCAGATAGAGTGTCATACCAGATTATCGGAGCAATGTGAAAGTCACGCTTTGAAAAACGTGCAAGTGTGTGCAAGTGTAAAACCCATTTTATGTGTGGGATTATTGGATTTTCCTATTTGTAAGTAGTTGTATCCACTAAATGTTGCTAGTTGTTTAGGGTTTGGTAAGAGATAAAAAGTTTTCACTATATAAGCCATTGTATGAGTTGAAAGATGTATGATTCTTTTAGGGTTTGTGGGAGAGATTAGGGTTTTCTTGCGTTGGAGCTTTGTGTGTGCTCTAGGGTTAGAGCTCTATTCTCCATGAGGAAGTGGCTGTAAAAATAATTTTCTCAAAGTGAAATGAACATTCAAATTTCGTTCAAGTGAGTTGTGCCATGGATGCTCCCTTGATCTTTTTATTTGCTTGGCTTTTTTGTTTGGTGTGTTATTTCTTTTGGGTCTTTTCTTGTATCAAGGACATGTAAGAGGTGGAGATATCTCTTGAAAATCTGATTCCTTTCACGTAGGCACCTTTCTAGGGAGAGTTCTTGAGTTTATCTGGTTTTCCTCAAGAGATATGTGATTTCGGAGTTTTGATCTTGAAGGTGATTTGGCTTGATTTTGTACTGTAATCTATAGCTTGCTATGACATGTGAGAACCCATCCAAAGTCATCTAGATCATCAAGAACTTATTAGCAAGAGTAGATTAAGGTTTCCCCTTGTAACATTTTGGTTTTAAGTGCCTTTTTTAAAGTTTTTAAAATAAAAATAACCATTTGGATTTTTCTCGAACTAATTAAAGCTTAATTAGATATTTCTAAAAATAAAATATTTAATATAAATAAAATAAACTTCATTTAATTCAAAATCTATTTTATTTGGGTTTCTTGTGTTGTAAGAAATTTTTCTATATATTTCTTGAATTTTTTGGAGTTTATTGGCTATTTATTGGAGCTCAATTTGAATTATCTAAATTTCAGAAAATCAAAATTCCTAAAATACCAAAATTGTACCAGCCACCTATTGGATGAATGGTACTATGTGTATTGTTCGTCTTCAATCTCCAGAAGTCCAAGTCGTTCAAAACACCAACTCTATTTCCAATTCAAATACCTTTCCCCTCGCACTATAAAAATGCAGGCAGTTCGTGTCAAAATACTCGCCTCGATCTCCTCTTCCATAGGTCTATAAAGTAGAGAGAGAATAGCAAAGATAAAGGGTAAACTCGTCCATAGGGATATTTTAATGGTAATCCTAAACTAAAATACTCACTTAGCTGAAAATGCTAACAAAAAAAGCAATAAACACCACAAATAAAGATTTCTGACACGAATGCAACGTAATGCCAAAAGCAAAATTGCAACTCACATCACACACAACGACAAAGAAAAAGCAAAATGATCTACACAATGCTAAAACTATAATAGAGTTCTAATTTGATGGCTCCTAATCTTTACAGTAATCTTCAATCTTGTCTTAAAATATATTGAGTGATTCGTTGATCCAAACTTCACAGCAAAACTTGAAGAATTTCATGCCAACCTCCTCTTTGATTATGGAAAAATTGGGACATCTATAGATATTATGGAGATAAGAAGTCAATTTAAGATTCGAAAATAATATTCTAGAGAAGGTTAGGGAATAACAACCTAAGAATAGAGAAAAGCATAGAGAATTACTATATAGCCATTTTCACTACTACAGACAGGCCTATCACAGACGGTTTGGAACCGTCATCATAGACAGTTTTTGAACCGTCTGTTTTTATGCGTAAGTGATAATAGGTGGTTATCACAGATGGCTTCCAAGCCGTCTGTGATAACTTACATTACAGACGGTTCTTGCGAAAAACCATCTGTGATAGTCAATGTTCATAGACGGTTTGTTATAAAAAAACTGTTTGTGATAATAGACTATCCTAGACAGTTAAAAACAAAGACCATCTGTGATACACACAATATCACAGACAGTTTTTGTTACAAACCATCTGTGATATTGTGTGTATCACAGACAGTTAGTAACAAAAACCGTCTGTGATATGTTCATATCACAGACGGTTTTCAACAATGAACCGTCTGTGATAGCCATTGTGAAAGCAATTTTATTTACCATTTTTTAGCTAGCCTCAGGATATGCTAGCCATGCCCTTTGAAAGCAAGCAAAAAGATTACAACATATATAGAATCACATACATTGCAGATTACACAGATCTGACAAATGAATCACATACATTGCAACTCAAAGTTACACGGATAAGTTAATTGCAACTCAAAGTGAATTACGAATGTAACAAATGGCCAGCAGATCACATACATATATAGAATAAAAATTGTTACACTGTTCTGACAAATGAATTGTTTGATTAAGCACAACTGAGTAATTTGTACAATTGAATCCAATGTTTCAACATCTAAGTATCACCATTGCCGGGGTAGAACTCTCCAGCCTTGTTTATACACTGTGCTACTAAGAACTCGGAGAGTGTTGCACGAATTTCGATGAGTTGGTCAAGATCATATGTACTTCCATCAAAATCTACCCGTTGTCGCTAGGAGCAATAAGTCATTAATTAGCATGTGTGTGTATATATATACATATATAATCAGAAAATAATAATTATTGGAAGGATATAACAAACCTCTGGATCATTGATCTTACTATCCATGATTTCCTTCATATGGCGGCAAACGTATAATCCATATACGTTGCCCTGTAGCTGCTGGTGGCACTGCAAAAATAGAATTACGTACATAGGTATTGTCAATTCTAGAGGCATTATAACAAAGTGTGATGTAGAATTGTTGTGTTGTAGCGGGTACCGGAAATCGCGTGTTATGTTGCAGCGTGTCACTAGATTTGTCGTGTCTTCCTCCGCAGGCAACATAAGCTGCAAACGACCTACGTGATTCAAAAAAGTTAGCCTCGACCGTTGCAAACGAAGGAGATATTACAATAGAATTATGTATGGAGGAAATGAGTTTACCTGTTAAGTACTTCTTGCACACGACTGAAGTCGTGGTTGCTTCTAAGTAGGAAATCAATGTATATTACCTTGCTCCACTTTCGTACAATCACAATCAAAATCCAGTATTGCCTAGTCATGTGTGTCGCTATAGTGATTAATCGTAAGTTTATGCTGCATGTAAAGTACAAATAAAACATGTGTGTATACCGCACTAGTTCAGAATTACGCTAGTGTACACAGTGTAAATATAGATAAAATATCGACCATATGCACAATTAATAAAGGAAAAGACTCAAATATTATTAATTATCAGAATACGACCGTATGGCTAAGTTTACAATTATTAGCCTGAAGAGCTTAATAAACTAGTAATGAAAAATAGAAATAAGCATGGTAACAATTCGATATGCCCATATACAATTGATTGAGAAACGAAGTTTAATCCATGAAGTCGTCGAAGTATCCTCCTTCAGGTACCTCTTGCTGATATGATTCTTCTTCAACTGAACAACAATAGGCATAAAGCCGTAAGCATATTGGTACTCAGCAAGTTATTTGTAACAAAAATGCAATATAATATACAGGGTTTATCAATGGATGGTTGAAAGGTTATTTTGCATAAACTAATAATTTAAAGTAAATACGGTAAATATATTAAAGCAAACTTTAAGGCAAATGATAATAAATAACCAAAGGAATTGAATAGACCATAAATGAATTATCCATTCACTTAATAAACCACCAGTGAATTAACCATTCACTTTCCATAGCTCTCTCAGCCAAGTTTATAAGAAATATCTACCCCTTGTATGAAATCACCAAGTATTTTTCATAACTGGGGATACAATTATTCGAATAGTTTTATACTCTACAGACGTTGTATAACTATACTCACACGATGTGATCATCCCCGCGCTAAAGGAAATCACAACAAGGCTTTTATAATACTCAATCACAAACTCAATTTTGCCTGCTAAGGTCTCGCCGTCGAGTAGGTTAACCACCTAGTCGATAATTGCCTTCTCTTACGCCTCATGGAAATTAGCAACCATATTCAACTCAATGGAGAAATTGAAATTAAAATATTATAAATTAATCAGCCAGATCTATCCCATACTAGGCATGTGGTTTCCGTATCCCCTCGAAGTGAATCCATACTTCCCCCCTTTACTGCACAATCACTCGTCTAAGTGAAAACCAATTTTGTATAACTACTACCAATGATACAGTAATATCATGGCACATAAATTTTATAATTGTTGCACCAATCATGATTCAATATCCCGTTAAGTTAAATCAATTAATTAATCATATTTGATGATGAAAACCATTGAAATTATAAGTATGGCTAAGCATATTAAACATACAACTCATATGACAACTAGTATTGCATTACTAAATAATTTTCCATCCCATAGTAACAAAGGCAACATGGTATTCAAAATTATCAAGAGAGAGATTAATCAAATTGGATAGTAACTGTCAAGTTCAAGGGTTTGTTATAAAACAACAATGCATGATAATTTAAAACAAAAAAATAAATAACTAGTAGATTGAAATCTAGGTTCAATATGATTAAAGGACACGACTTGCCTTGGCTTTATTCAGTGATGAATTCTTGATTTTCTGGTTGTGCTTCCACTCCTTCGAATACGCGATCTAACGAGTGAGAAAACGAATAAGACACAAAATAAAATTAAATAAAATTCAAATAAACTTTAAAAATTTTAAAACTAGAACCAAAAGATAGAGCTTGATTTTAGATGAATTTATAAAAAAGAACGAGATAAAGCGGAATTAGGATGGAAGAGAACGGGCTCTTGAAAAATGTAATATAATAAAATTTTAAAAATTCTACTTTGTTGTGAACCCGGTACACGAAAAGAATGGTCTATGGTGGACTCGACTCATGGAATAGTATGCGCGGGCGATTGGGCTTGCTAACGTGACGGTTAGAGCTAACGTGGCAGTGACGTGGCCACTGACTGGCTGACAGGTAACAGGTAGAGTTGACATGGCATACTAACATGGCCTGACTGTGGCATACTAACTTGGCGTGCTGATGTGGCACTTGGATCAGCTTGGATGTTGATGTGGCTGACACATGGTGACATGTCGGATCTAGAGCTGACGTGGCGTCTGAGCTGGCGGCTGACTTGGCTTGGCTGGCTCATGCGTTCACGGCACAGTTGGTGCTGACATGCGGGACCCATGGTCAGTGACTTGGTGCATTATGGACTGGATCTACGGAGGAGCTGAAGGGATGAGCGGGTGTGGGTGCAGGGTGACATCATGATGATCCAACGATGACGGACGTGCCACGTGGCTGAATCTAGTCCATTGGATCCATTGGTTGGTGTGGATCGGGACGGATGGCTGTGATGGCGGATCGGAAGGCTGTGATGTCGACGCATGGCACGACGCGAGATGCGAGGTGACCCTTCGGCGAGTGAACGGGCGCGGCGTGCATTGGTCGAGGCAGCGATGGTGCATGCAGACTGAAGGGCGGCGCGACGGGTGAAGCAGTGGCTGACGAAGCGAGGTGAGGCAAATGTTCACCAGCGATAAGGACTCACTGGTGGCAGGGCAAATGGCGGCGACGACCAATGACATAGAGAGAGACGACGGCGACGTCCTTGGTCACATAGGTGATGGTCGCTGAAGCTGAAGATGACGGTGGTAGCAGCGACGGCTCGTACAAGGGTGTCGGCAGAGCTCAGTGAGAATGCCAAGGTAGGTACAGCTTTGTAGGCACTGAGGACAAGGTAACCTTGGCTAGGGCTGTAAACGAGCCGAGCTCGAGCGAGCCTGGCCTTCTAGGCTCGAGCTCGATAGAAGCTCGAGCCGAACTCAAGTTAGGATCCGAGCTTGAATTTGGGTTTGAGCTCAACTCAAGTAGGCTCGAGCTCAGCTCATTGAAGCTCGATAATAATTAAAATAATTTATTATGCACTAATTTTCAACAATACGAAAAATTCGAGTTCGAGCTCGGCTCGAGTAAGCTCGATAATAGTCAAAATAATTCAAATATGCACTAATTTTTAATAATAAAAAAGCTCAAGCTCGAGTTTGGCTCAGGTAAGTTTGATAATAGTTAATATATATCACTGTTTAAGCTCGAATCGAGACTCGCGAACTATTCGAGTTTGGCTCAGTTAAGCTCATGAGTTCAAGATCAAGCTTGAGTTCGGCTCGTTTAAACCTCGAGTCGAGCTCAAATTGAGTCTAGAACAAACCAAGCTTGAGTAGCTCGCGAGTCTCGAGCTTTTCTTACAGCTTTAACCTTGGCGTACACGGTGTGGACACTAAGTTCAGGTCGAACGCGGATGGCGGCGGCACGGAATTCGCTTTGGACACGTCGATGACTATCGGGAAGACGATGAACAGTGCTAGGGCTATTGGATCAACGACACGTGGCGTAGCAGAGAGATTAGATGGCGGTGGCAGAAAACACAGATGAATAGTGCTTGGCTAGCTCGGATGAGTGGCACGCGTCACCGGAAAACGGCCGATGGAAAACTCGGCTCGGATGACTAACACATGGCAAGAAGAGGATTGGACGGCTGAGGCTCAATGGGCTGGGATGAATAGTAGTGGGCTCAGCTCGTTGCTATTCATAAATATTTTAGGGATTTTCTAATTTCAGAAATTCAAATAAAATAAAATGAGCTCTAGAAAATAGCAAATAAATCAAAAGAATTCACAGAAAATTCTAGAAAATTCCTTGAGACATAAGGAACTCAAATAAAATATTTTTAGCACATGTTAATGTGTTATTTTATTTATATTAAATCTTTTTAATTAATAAAAAATTTATTTTAAGATTGTATTAAACAGACAAATTCAAATAGTATATTTCTTTTAAAAGGTTCAAATAAACTTTGAAAATCAGGATGTGATAGGTAGGTTGATCTATATGGTTCTATTTTTTTTTTGGTGAATGGGATGGTTCAACATCTAGGGGGAATATTTCTCAAATTGTATCTCATCATCTAGGATACGATGGATCCATTCGAGCAACCAAACACATGATTCGGACCTGTTCTTTTCAGTTTATGGCTTATGACTTCTCTTGAATAAACAAACAGGATGATTTCTTTATCGCCATTTCGAAGTGGTTTATCGGGATAGCTTTTTAAAAGCGGCTATCGGCTTTCGGTCTATCACACGAGCACTCATACTAGGACCAAAAGGTATAAACCATAGCTATAAATCATAAGTCGTAGCCCCAAAGAATATGCCTGTTGACTTCTTTTGTTGAACTATCTCATATATGTACCGCTTGGTACAAGGACCTAAACACACCCCTAAGCACCTGGATAGATTTTGTTTGCATTGGAGAGGGAAGTTTTTTTTTGGAAGTGTTTAATGACGTGGCAATACTCTCTCTTTAAGCACATGTGCATAAGCACTTTGTATTGTATATGCCCTTATACTCTCCGAGTATAGATGTTTTCGAGCACTCATATGGATTTAATTGATTTTTCTTTGCTCTGCTAGTGCTTTAACTATGGCTAATTATGTAGAAATATACAAGAAATTGCTTGTGCACTTCTTCGCCGGCAACAAAAGAAAACGAGCTGAACGGGTGACTGGGTGCTTCGGCCACGCCTAGGCCTGTTATTTGTGGTTTTTAAAAGTAATTTTTAATTTTTGTTATATTATTTAACTTTCAAATAAAATATTTTTTAAAATGGAGTCTACAAATTAATTATAGTATATGTTAAAAGCCTAATATATGTACTAGCTAAAATCGCAAGCGAGTATCTCTTTTTATAATCTCTCATGTGAATAGGTCAAAATTCAAAAATTTCAGTGATAAACTATAAACCACAACCATAAGCCAAAGAAGAATAGGCTCTTAGTTCTTTTGGGTTTATCTTAGACTTTGACTTTTATTTCTATAGTAACTTGCCGTTAAATGATATATTTTTGATATATTTTTTCAAGGCAGGGACTATAGGTAAATTGTAATATAAACTGTTTCGAGTTCAGATATATTGATCAAAATTTATACGACTATTTTTTTATATACTATCTCTCATAAATATAATTTTAAAACTATAGCTATAAACTATAAGTCTTCGTGCAAAAGAAACCAGGTTTTCTCATACTGGACTAGATGGGGGCGGACACGAGAGGCCCACCAGCTTGCGCTCTCTACAGATGGACGGTCAGGAACCACAATTGAGCCGGGCCGTCCGTGCAAAAGAAGCCAGGTTTTCTCATACTGGACTAGATGGGGGCGGACACAAGAGGCCCCACCAGCTTGCTCTCTCTACAGATGGACGGTGAGGAACCACAATTGAGCCGGGCCGTCCGTTCCAGCTCGACCACCCACACGCACCTGTGCCAGCCGTGGGCGTCCACCAGCTCTCCGGCATGGCCCACACGTCAGCCAGGGTAAACCCCCGGTGCAGTGCAGGTGAGGTAAGTATCCCAGCCCAGCTTAGATTTGCTTTGCCACGCGGACGAAAGAGCCTATCGCCACCCACACCCCGGCCCCGAGGGAGGGAAGGAATCACCCACGCCCCGCCCGCCCAGCCGCCGGCGACGGCCACATGCCGACCGCCTCCTGCCTCCGCCCGCCGCTCCCCCACTCCGCCGCGCAGCGCCTCCGTTTCCCCCCTCCGCCTCCCACGCCGTTCCCGGCGCTGCTGGCGGTTGGGGGCCGGCGCAGGAGGCTCGCCGGGGTCGGGGTGGCGGCCGCCTCCGCGTCGCCCTTCGACGAGCTCTACGCGCGGGGGTGGCCCGTCCATGGCCCCTCCAAGGTGAGCACGCGCCCTCCTAGTCCTCGCCCACGCCTCCCTCGGTCGCATCTCCCGTCGTTCTTCCCCCCAAATTGAATAGTTGTAGTTTGATTGCTCGTACATGTTTAGTTTACGGGATATTTTTTTGTAATTATGAAGAAGTGGCGTTTTGATGTGACGAATTGGGAGGATGGAGCGTCCGCGTGCAAAGATTAATCACCTTTCGTTGACGAGATCCTGTACCAGGCTCAGCTGTGAACAACATGAGAAGTTGTTGCTACCTGAACATTCGGTGTAGTCTGCTGAGATGCGTCTGTGGTGAATTTTTATCTGGATCAATTGAGAGAATAGAATTCCGTGCTTACACGTTTTTTTAGAGATTTCGTCCTAGTTTGAGCTCGAGTGTTAGTTTTGTACAGAAAGGTTTCTTATGGATTCTGCCAGAGTAATTTTCGTCCTAGTTTGAGCTCGAGTGTTAGTTTTGTACAGAAAGGTTTCTTATGGATTCTGCAAGAGTAATTTTCGTTCTAGTTTGAGCTCGAGTGTTAGTTTTGTACAGAAAGATGTCTTATGGATTCTGCTAGAGTAATCACCGGTAAAGTAGTAACGTTCTAGTTGTAGTACACTAGTAGTCCAAATTATGGATGTAGTTTTGCTCCTTGGTAAATCAGTAGGAAGCATTGGGCTTAATCATGATACTTGTTAATTGGATGATTTTTTGCTCCAAGGAAGCACGTTCACTTAACCGTGGTTTTGAGAGAGCCATAGAGATTGGTGTCGTAAGTACAGAGTTCTCTTGTTAAGTGTTACTGAGTCCATGTTGTGACTTTTGAATTTGCAATTGAAAGGGGCAGGGCAAATATATGACCCTGTTATTTTTGTTTTTTGGTGGCTTTTAGCTTCGGCTTCTCCAAGCCGAAACAAACGGGGTAGCTTCTCCAAGTGGCTTCTTGAAACTGTTTCTCCAAACGGCTTCCTAAGCCCAAAACCGTGTGTGTCTACATCGGCACCTCTGCTATCTCGGAAAGCGCAAAAAAAAGTCATCAGTTGTAGCCAAAAGTCATCAGCCACAGCCCAAAAGAATAGGGCCTATGAATAATGGTAGAAGATGGATTTGCATGTCGTGAGCTCAATGTGATGTTTTATGATACAAGAATCCATAAGCATGTGGTCTTTGGAAAGGCTCTATGGTCCCTAGTTTGCTTTTCGTCGAAATACTATTGATTATTATTTATAATCTTGAAATTTTGGTCCAAAATTCTACCAGACTGTTCAAGATAAAACATGGGGAATACTGAGTAACACTGCGTTGGCTTGTTTTCTCAACATAGCTAAGGCCCAGAAGCCACCGCTGTTTGGAATGCGTTGGCTTCTTAACGCTACTTTTTTCCTTTGCAGTATCTGTGGAGATATAATGGCGTTTTTTATTTTTCCTATTTTTCTTAATTTTCCTTTAATTGAATATCTCAGAAAAATCTAACAGTATCATTTCAGTCAAAAGGCAGATGCCACAACACTTTGGAAGAGGGCCTAAGTCTGTGGCTGTAGACGCCTAGCAGGTTCACTATGTTTTGATATGAAGTAGCTTCACTCATTTCCCAAGCTGTTTGTTGGAATGAACAACATACTGTCGCTAATTAAACTCAGAACCAGGAGTAGAGAATGGCAAGTCATGATCTTGTGAAATAGAGTTCACTACTTGCTTTTCCTTGGGCTCTCCCTTTCTGAATGCTGTAGTGGGAACGACATGGAACTTTTACCAATTAACAACCACATGTATTTTGGGTGCGTTCTTTTAAACTGCGGTTTATGGCTTTTGGCTGCGGTTTATTAGTCTAATAATTAGTAATTGCTGAAAGATGCTGAAGCCAAAAAGCTGGCTGACAAGCCGAAAAGAACGAGGCCTTTGTGCGTTAGCTGCATATGAAACATGATCGTTTCAGGTCTTGAACATTGGGTTAATGCATGGATTAGAGCCTTAGAAGGGGTGACAGTAATATGAATCTGAAATGCTTACCATGTAAAAGTGACTGCTATGGATGAAGTAATCCTTAAAAACTTTACACTTCAGAAATTTTTATATGATGAAGTATGTATGTACTCCCTCCGTTTTTGTTTACTTGGCATTGTTGACTTGGGCCAGTCAAACTTCGTAATCCTCAACCAATAATTATTTGCTAAATATTTAGATTGATAGTATTAAAATGATATTGTTAAATTTTCATAAGAAATACTGTTATGGTTACAGACTAAACAGAGAGAGAGTGTGTAGTGGGGAGTTAGGTGAGCAATGCTCCTTGACCTCCTTCCCCATGGCTTGTATCGTATATATATGCCTTCGTGGGGAGTGTTTTTACAATAATACCCTTTCAAGGGTATTCATGTCATTATACATGCCCCACTTGGGGCTTACAACTTTCTAACAGGCCTGCTGGGTTTAGGTGGGGGCCACCTCTACAACAGGAGTCTCTCATGGTAAAGGGCTTCATGGGCCGAAGCCATGTTGCCGAGCCCTTTGACCCTCTCCATCCCTGCGGCCTGTGAGCTATTTAGATGGAAATACGGTTGCTAGTGCGTCCCCGCTTTATGCCGAACACACGGAGTTGGGCAAGCTGCCTTCCTAAGTCGTTTCCGGTCTTGGAGCCGCCCCTCGGCCGAAGGTATTCAACCTTTGGGCGTGACGCCAGGACTCCCTTCTGCGCGGGGCGGGCCAAGCTTTCGTGCGTAGCGCTAGGGAGTTGAGCAGGTAGGTCTTCGCCTGGTCCGGAGTCGTCATGTCCTGACGGCTCCGTGGTGCGGAGGTGGTGTGTTAATGGTGGCGCGAATCGCGCCGAGTAAGCCAGGGCCAGGCTGGTGCGGCCGTACGTGCTGTCCCGAGGGAGAGGTACACGTGGTGCGTCGCGGTTGGCGCGTCGTGGGCTGTCAGCGGTCGCATGACCGCGATCCCATGTCCCTTCCCGAGAGAGGCGGGACGCGTGGCGGGATTTTACCGATGCATCGTGCATTGCCCGGCAGCCTGCCGTCGCGCGCCTCCGGCTGTTAGCGGCTACTCTTCCCGGTCGTGGGGAGCCGAACTGGTGGGCTCCCGCCGGTTGCGTTTCGGATCGTGGGGGATGAGGGGTCTTTATAAAGCGTCACCGCTGGCATGTGGACGCGTCTCCTGCTCGTGTGCCGTTGCTTTGCTCTTGTTTCCCTACTGTGCCCAATCTGCCATTGCTCCTGCTCTTTCAGCCTTCGACTGCAGAGTAGGATGGCGTGCCGTGAAGATCCCGCTCGTCGGCTTAGCGGCAGCGCCTCGTCGAGCCAGCGTGGCTTGACGCCGCCACCGGCGGAATTCCCCCTGGTGGCTCACAAGCCGCCGCAGGTCGACAAGCGGTGGGACATCCTGGAGAACTTGGGAGGGCACTGCTCCCACGTCTTGGGGCGGAGTCGCGCTACAGAGAAGACGATTTGAACTCTCCTCCGGGAGAAGAAGATACAGGAGCCCGTAGGAGCTCGCCTGCCTGCCCGCGACGAGGTGGAGCCTCACCCTTAGGAGTCGGAGGCGATTGTCTTTGTCGCGTTTTTCGTGGCTGGGCTTCGGATGCCTTCGACGCTTTTCGTCGGCAAGGTCTTGCGGACTTATGGGCTGGAGCTGGCGCAGCTGACCCCAAACGCAATAGTTCGCTTGGCTATTTTTGCCTGGGTGGTCCGAACAGAAGGTGTCCGTCCCAGCGCGACCCTGTTCGCCCTTCTTCATGACGCGCGTACCGAAGAAGAAGGTCGTGAGGGCGCCGCCCAATTTCGGCGATGTCAACTTCGCACGAGGCCGAGCCGCGCTGCTTTTCCCACGCCGCGATCGGAAAGTAGGGTCCGGCCGATGCAATGGTGGTTCTACTACCATGTGACGAGTAACAGCGGCCTTCGGTGCCGAGGTCGGCCAATATCTTTCAACAGCTGTCCTGGAGTGAGGCCGCAGGGCGGCAACGAACAACAAGCGCGGAGGCTTGCTGGAGTTGCCCTCCGGTTCAACATGCGCGATCTCGCAGAGGAGTTTACAATGTGCGGGTGTCCCCCCTCTCCGCTCGGTGGAAGTACGAGCGAGATCGCTCCCGGTGAGATGGCGTCCGCCCTATAGTGTCTTGTCTGCGGAAACCCTCCGGTCCTAGTAAGTACTTCGGTCGTGTGCTGCCTATATACATGTAACTGTTTTGTGAACGAAGCATCACTTCGCATGCAGTGCTCTCATTGGAGGACACGGAGAGTGTCGTAGTCGCGTTCCTTGGGCTGTACACGGCGAAGGAGCACGCGCGCGCCGGTCGTGGCCGCCTGCGAAGACGGGCGATATAAATCCGCGTGTCGAGGCCCTAGGCCTCTCGCACAAAGACGCGCGGCGGTCGCGAACTCGACTTCGCCGCCGTGATGGCGACGGCGAGGTGGGGGCGTCTCCCAGTCGGCGGAGAGCTCGGTCTAGTGCCGCTATATCCATCCCGCCGGACGCATCTGCGGCGGACACCGTTAGGTCGGAGGACATGTCGGGCGCTGGGTCCGAGCACGCCGGTTCGGGGGAGCATACTGCCCCCAGCGAGGAGGGCTTAGGCGGCAGTGAAGTGGGCCTTGGTAGCGACATCCTCGAGGACGAGGCCTTGTTGCCTGTACCAGCTAGCGAGGACCTGCCGCCTGCGCCCTCGGCACCTGTAGCGGCCACCGTGGTCTACGCTGCTTGTCGAGCACGCAGCAAACACTGGCCCCCTCCCCCCTTTTAGACGCTTGCCATCAACCGGGCCCTGGAGGAGGCTCGCACCCGCGAGCGAAGGGCGTTGGAGGGCCAGCTCCGTGCTGCCGACGAGCCTCACGCCGCCAAGGACGAGCGTATTCGCGTGTTGGAGGCGGAAATCACCAGGGCGTCTTCCGACGCGCGGAGACTTATTGCGGATGCGAGAGAGCGCGCAAGCGGCAAGCAATGTGCCACGAGAGATCCAGCGCGCGCCGCATGCGGGAGCGGACCAGCTTGCTTGAGCAAATCACTGCGCTAGAGGAAGAGAAAGCCCGACTTGCCACGGCCTTGGAGGGGAGGAACTGGACCCTGGGCGATGCGTCGGTGGCGGCATGGAGGGCAATGGAGTCATTGGAGGGGGCCCTCCGGGGTCTTTTCGTTGACGTTCTGGACCTTACGCACAGCCCCGTAGATGTGGTATAGACCCTGGAACAAATCGAAGAGGGCTCGAGCCTCGCACTCCGCGGTGCCAGAGCCTTCGGCGATCATTGCGGCTTCGCCGGCGCCTGCCTCGCCTTTGCCATGCTCCACACCCGGGGGTGTGCATGCCAACGAGCTGGTCGATCCCCAGCTGGATCTGCCAGCTGAAGCCGGGGCATTGTCCGGTGCCGCCTGTGCCATTCTGCCCGCCCTCAAGACTTTCTACGACCGGATTTGGGGCTACATCGGGGCGGATGCGGCCAAGGTCATGCTGCGGCGAACGTTACATCGGGAAGGGAATTTTCTCCAGTGGCTCGAGGAGGTCCCTCGGCGCATCAAAGACGGCGCGGACCCCCAGGTGTGATTATGGGACCTGGTGTGCTGTGCTATGTGTGCCTTGCTATACTAGTGCCCTGTGGCTGCCTTTTTGCATGCATGAAACAACAGTTGCCCATGGTGCTCTGTCGTTGCGTACTATTTTCCGTGTGATCGCTCCCTGACGCAACGAAGGTTGGCCTCTTGGAGCCAACTCCGCTTCGTTTGACAGTCGTAGCGCTTTGTAAGCGAGGCAGGCACACGAGCGCTTCGTCGAAGTAGGTGAGCGAGCGCTCCGTCTCGGAGCTGGTGCCTAGGCGAAGTAAGCCCGCGAGTGTTCCACGGTCGAAGGAGACACGCGAGCGCTCCGTCCCCTACCCTTCGAAGTGGTGGCAGCGTAGTTGGCGCCTAGTCGAAGTAGACGCGCGAGCGCTCCGTCCCCTACCCTTCGAAGTGGTGGCAGCGGAGTTGGCGCCTAGGCGAAGTAGAGTGCGTGCGGAGGCGGACCCGACAAAGGGTTGGCGGACGATTGGCTTTATTGATCTCTCATTTGCCCGAGTGAGCGTCTTACAATAAACAGGGTGCCGACGCTGCTACATGCTTCCCTTTTTGTCCTAAACATAATATCGCCGCAGCCTGTCTGCGTTTTGTGTGTGGCGGAGTGTCTATCCTTACAGCGTGGTGAGGCGATAGGCCCCCCGCTGCAGAGCTGCCGCAACGATGTACGGGTTTCCCACTTGGACTCCAGCTTGCCGACCGTTTCCGCGTGGAGCACCATTGAGGACGAGGTCCCCTGGCTGGAATCCTCACAGGTACATGGAGCGGTCGCGCATGAGCACTATTTGCCGCGCGTACTTTGCGACGTGCTGGGCTGTGTTGACTCGTTCTCCATCAAGGAGGTCCAGGGAGAACTGACGCTCTTCCTCCGGCGCCTGGGCAGGACCTTTCTCGAGCCGGCCTTGATTTCCTCGGACGTCATTGCCTCATTGCCGAAGAGGAGTTTGAACGGCGTAGATCCTGTCGGGCGTGTCACCGTTGTGCGGAGGGACCAGAGGACGCTGTGGAGCTCGCTTGGCCACTTGCTCTTTGGCAGCCCGACAAGACGCTTCTTGACTCCGGCGGAGATGGCGCCGTTCGCCCGCTCGACTGCTCCGTTAGACTGTAGGTGCCCGACTGAAGCGAATCGGAGCGTGATGCCCATGTTGCCGCAGAACTCCTTGAATGGGGCGGAGTCGAACTGCAGGCCATTGTCGGTGATCTCCTTGGGCACCCCGAAATGGCATATGATGTTCTGCCAGAGAAAGCGTTGCATGGCTACCGAGGTTACCCTAGCTAGAGCCACAGCCTCTGGCCACCTGGAGAAATATTCCAAAGCGACCATTATGAATCGTAGGTCTCCTGGGGCCCGAGGGAGTGGTCCCACGACGTCGATGCCCCACCGTGCCAGCGGCCATACTGGGGGAATGGGGTTGAGGCTGGTCGGGGGTTTGTGGATGACCCGCCCCATCCATTGGCAGCCTTGACACCGGCGCACGAGGTCTTGGGCATCAGCGACGCGGTCGGCCAGTAGAAGCCTTACCTGAACGCCTTGTCGACGAGCGACCTCGGCGCCAGATGCGAGCCGCAGAGTCCCGCGTGAATTTTCGCGAGGTGCTTTCCGTCCTCGCGTGAGGCACCGTAGAAGCGGTGCGCAAACTCCTTTTTTGTAGAGTACTCCGTCGAGCACCTGGAAGGACCTGGCATGACATTGTAAGCGCCGGAGCTCGACAAGGTCGTCAGGTTCTGCGATGCCCTGCAAGAAACCGTAGATGGGCTCGCGCTAGTCGCCCTACTGGGTAATTTGGTGGACGAGGGCCGCATCACGATTGTCCTGAGCGATGGCCACCGCGGGCATGACCTCATAGAATGCTCCTCCGGCTGAGAGTCGCTGGTGGCGGCTTTTGCGAGGACGTCGGCTTGCTCGTTTTCTGCCCGAGGGATGGCCTTTACTGTGACACCCAGGAAGTGTCGCTCCTTTGCTCTTACGGCTGCTAGGTATTTGGCCAGTTCGGGGTCCTTGGCTTGATATAACTTGTCTACATGGCCCGCCACCAGCCGTGAGTTAGTGCGAACGAGAACTCGCCGCGCGCTAAGAGCTTTGAGCTTCGCGAGGCCGAAGAGTAGCGCCTCGTACTCGGTCGTGTTGTTAGTGGCGGGAAATGCAAGACGCGCCGAGTACGACAGGCGGTGTCCCTCTGGCGTAGTAACCACTGCGCCCACGCCTGTGCTGGAAACACCGTAGGTTCCATCAGTATCAAGCATCCACACCGGGTCCCCTGGCTGCTGGGTGGGCTGGGCCGAGGGGGTCCACTCCGCGAGGAAGTCCGCGAGAACTTGGGACTTGATCGCTGCTCGCGAGCTCGGCTACCCACTTGCTAATGCGCCCTGTGGACTCCTTATTATGCAGCATCTCCGCCAGGGGGCGATGAGGACGGCATGGTGATTGGGTGAGCCAGAAAATAATGTCGGAGCTTCCTCGAGGCCATGACCAGCGCGTATGCCAACTTCTCGAGCTCGTATACCGCGTCTTGGCGCCCTGAATGGCTTCTGAAACAAAGTACACGGCGTCAAGAGCGCCTCCTCGACAAGGATTCGGCACGGCCGCCGTCGTTGAGGCGGCGAGGTAGAGCAGGAGGGGAGCCTCTGGCGCCGGGGTGACCAAAGTGGGGAGGTTTGCGAGATGTCTCTTGAGTTCGTCGAAGGCCTTTGTGCAGTCGTCGTCCCAATGAAACCCATCACAGTCGTGAAGGGTCTTGAAAAATAGCAAGCCCCGATCCGCTGCCCTAGACAGGAAACGGCTCAATGCGGCCATGTGGCCAGCCAGTCTCTAGACTTCCCTTGTCGTCTTGAGCGGCTCCATGGCGAGGATCGCATCGACCTTGTCGGGGTTGGCCTGGATGCCGCGCTCAGACACCAGAAAGCCCAAGAACTTGCCCACCTGCACACCGAATACACTTGTCCGGGTTGAGCTTGATGCCCGCCCTCCTGAGGTTGTCGAAGGTCTCTTGGAGATCTTAGCCGTGGGAGGCTAGCTGCCTCGTTTTGACGACCACGTCATCGACATAAGCCTTCACGTTCCTCCCGAGTTGAGAAGCCAGTGCTAGCGCGACGAGGCGGGTGAAGGTTGCCCCCGCATTTTTCAAATCGAAGGGCATCCTGACGAAGCAGTATGTCCCTATCGGCATGATGAAGCTGGTCTTGTCCTCGTCATCCTTAGCCATATAGATCTGGTGATAGCCGGAGTAGGCGTCTAAAGCTCATGAGTTCACAGCCCGTTGTGGCATCAACCAATTGATCTATGTGGGGCAAGGGGTAGTCATCTTTCGGGCATGCCTTGTTGAGGGCAGTGAAGTCGATGCACATGCGCCAGGCGCCGTTGGCTTTTTGCACCAACACCGGGTTGGCTAACCAATCCGAATGTTGGACCTCGCGGATGACTCCGGCTTGGAGAAGCTTCGCTACTTCCACCTTGGCCGCTTGCTTCCGGTCAAGGGACATACGCCGAAGCCTTTGCCTGACCAGGTTAGCATCAGGGCGGACCGCTAGGTTGTGCTCGATGATAGAGCGGTCCATGCCCTTGATGTCCTCCGGGGACCATGTGAAGATTCCGCGTTACTCCAGAGGACCCGGAGCAAGTCTTCCACCACCTCCGGGGGAAAGTCTTCACCGATGGATACGAATTGACCTTTGGCCTGGAGAGGTATCATCTTGACCCCACCCTCCAGTCTGGGCTTAGGTGTCCACCCCGGAGCGGAAGGCGCGTCCGCCTTGAGTTTGTCGGTGAGAGCGTGCACCTTACGGTGCGGGCTTTTGGCACGAGCCTCCACGCGCCGGGTGAGATCCTGGTCGCTGCAGATGGTGATGACAGCCCGCGGGCCCGGGAGCTTCATACACAAGAAGCCATGATGCGGCACCGCCCTGAAGGAGTTGAGGATAGGGTGGCCCAGTATGGCGTTGTACGGGCTCGGAATGTCTGCGACATCGAAAACGACGTCCTCGCTCCTGGCGTTATCGTCCTGACGAAAGGAGACTCGGAGACATACCTGGCCCAATGCCCTCAGCGGTTGGTCCCCAAAACCTTGGAGCGGGGTCCTCGATGGCTCCAAGTGACTTCGAGGGATCCTCATGCGGTCGGAGGCCTCCGCAAATAGGACGTTTGTGGAGCTGCCCCCGTCGACGAGGACACGCCTAACGTCACAGCTTGATATGTCAGCTTGGATGACCAGAGGGTCCTGGTGGGGAAACTCCACGCCCCAGGCGTCGGCTAGCGTGAAGGTAACTTCACCGTGCGCCACTCCCGGAAGCGGTTGCGCCGAGGTCCCCAGCGAGGAGCCTCCGGAGATGACGCTGATGATGTGGTGCTGGGCCCCCTCCGGGACCCCAGCTCACGAAGGGCTTCCATGCGGCACTGCGCGTGGGCCACTGCGGGGGGGGGGGGGGCGGCACTTCCGAGGCCCGAGCTCTAACGGTTGCCTGCCGTAGCGCCATGACGGCGGTACATGCCCGCATGGCGTGGTCACCATGGTCGTGCACCTCTCACCATCTACAGTAGTCCGCGATTTCCTGCCCTGCATGCGGTCTCTCGTCGCGGCCCCTTCCGCATCCCCATCCCCGGTCTTCCTCGCCCCTCCCTCGTAAGGCGGGGGCAGGTTCCTGGGGGGTGTCCTCTATGCTAAGGACGTGGCGGGCCTCTTGGGGCCTGCGCTGGTTGCGTCGGGGCTTGTACCTATCGCTTGACGAACTCTCGCGGTGCTCGGCGTCGCTGTTCCCAAGGGCGTCCCTCGCACTCGCTTGCGCCGCCGAGGAGCCTCCTTCGCGAGCCTTCGCGTCGTGCGCTCTCCGCTCGACGGTGTCGGAGCCGTTACCTGGGCGCTGTCGCGCGCCCTCCTCCGCTCTGGCGTACTCTTCCATCTTGTTAAAGAGGTTCCCACCGTCTTGACGGCTCGCGCGCCATTCGGCCGCGGCCGAGCGAGATCCGGTCCACGGTCGCACGAGGCGCGGCCGATGCGGGGCATCGCGGCTATCCGCCCGTTCTGGCGTAGGCTCCTGCGCGACCATTGGCGGGGTCTGCTAAGCCCGAGCGTCTTGCATACTCTGCACGGCTCTGCGGAGATCCGCTAGCTCCCGTTGGAGCGTGCTGAGGGCCGCCCGCATGCCGTTTTGCACTGCCGGCGTAGCCGAGGCGATCAGCGCACCTGGTCGCGCTGCCGGGACTGCAGTGACCACGGTTTGCGCTCCTGGGTTGCCCGCAGTGTCGGCGTGGTAGACTCCGGCGTTGATGACGAGGCCCGTGTTACCACCGGAACCGCTCGGTGCTCCCGCACCGAGTATAGGGTGATGGATAAGTCATTGTGCTGTTGTTGTGTTGTTGTTTCTTCTCTCTTTAGGACAGCATCTCCTTTAAGGACAGCATCTTGACTCCTTTAAGGACAGCATCTCCTTTAAGGACAGCATCTTGACTCCTTTAAGGACAAAGATCTCCTTTTAGGACAAATCTCCTTTAAGGACAGATCTTAGACTAGCTTTAGGACAGCTTTAGACTAGCATCTAGGACTAGCATTTTGGCATATGCTTGGCTGGTTAGCGGCCTATAAATTTGTATCCCCAACCCCTCGGGTTGGTATGGCATTTGTGCAAGAAATAAACAAGAAAATTTGCCCCATTCCCAGAGTGTCATCCTCTCAATGAGAGTAAGGATCTTGCTATCACCAACAAAGAAGACTCAAATGAGTAACAAGTGGTATCGAGCCATACTATCCTCAGTAGCCCGAGCATCTCCTGCTCATCTCCTTCTCGGCCTTGCAAAGAAGACTCACTAGAGCAAGAAGCAGCTCCGGCTGTCCCCGCCACTCTCTCCCGAGACGGCAAGCTTGTCGAAGCGCACCTCCTCCACGCAATGTACCCCTAGTAGCGCGCCATGTCCGCAGGCGCTCTCGGCCTTCGGCCGCCTCGAGCACGCGGCGTCGTGACGGCCGAGCTCGCGCGGCAGCAGCGAGCGAAGAAGGGCGGCAGAGACTGGCGCGGCGCGAAAAGGCGTCAAGGCTGGCGGCGCGAGCCGGGGCAGCGCACCCAGAGCGAGGAGCGAAGCGGCGGCGGCGGCGCAGATGCAGCGTGCGGCGGCAGCGAATGAGGTCAAGGCTCACAGCGGCAAAGAACGGCAGCCCATCTCTGCGATGGCAATACGCGGCGAGGATCTTGAGCGGCCCAGAGGAAGCGGCGGCGGCGAAGCGCGATGGCGAAGACGCCGCGAGCGCGCGCAGCGGCGACAGCGCGGACGCGCGGCGGCGCCTCGAGGAGGCGCGCCGCGATGGTGGCGTCGGGTTGACGAGAGCGGCCTTCACAGCGACGCGGCTCTCCGGCTCGGCATCGTGGTCACCACGAGTACCGTGCCGTCGTCGAGGGCGCCGGCCCGGCGGCCAGCGGCCTACCTCACCAAGACCAACTACGCCGAGCGGGCGCGGTGATGAGGGTAAAGCTCCAGCGCGGCATATGTGGGATGCGATCCGATCTGGCGACGCCGACCACGCACCGAGATCGACGGGCGCTGGATGCTCATCGCCGCAGATCCGCCCGAGATGCGCTTCGCTACCAACAAGCGGATCGCTAAAGAGGCTTGGGACGCCATCGCCGCAAAGACGCATCGGCAGCCGACCGCGCGCGCAAGTCTACATTGCGTGCACTACGCAAGGAGTGGGAGAACCCGCCTTCAAGCCGGTGAGGACGTTGATGATTTTGCTCTCCGCCTCAACATCATTGCGAGTTAGTGCGATTCGGCGACGACACCTACGGCGAGAGAGAGCGTGGAGAAGCTCTTCCGCCGCGTCCCCGAGAAGTACAAGCGGATGGCTCGCCGACGAGTCTCTCGCTGACCTCTCGCGATGACGATCGAGGAGGCGCTGGTCGCCTCAAGGTTGTTGACAACGATGAGCCACGCTGTCTCGGGACCCGTCACCATTGGCGGAAGCTCCTCCTCGCTCGGGAGCGGTGGTCGCTACCAAGGTGACGAGGAAGAAGGAGCCTTCTTCCACGACAGCGCGCCACAAGCGTGGCAAGCGCGGCAAGCCACGCAAAGACGCCAGACGCGGCGCGCGAGGACGTCCGAGGGTGATGATCGTGGAGGCGCCAGCATGGGCGCTGGCGGCAAGCAAAGCCGCACGAGGCGACTCTTGTCACAATGCGCGCAAGCTTGGTCATTGGGCGAGGATTGTCGGCGACCACGACGTGGCGAGCCCATGTCGCGCAGCGGAGGAGCAACGGCTCGCTTCATTGCTCGCGTGAGCACCGACCATTCTCCGGCACCGCCGCGAGAGTCTCTCCACCTTGACGAGCCAAAGCACATGCCCTCCTCGCCACGGCTCCGAACGACAAGGCCGGCGGGTGGTGCCTCGACACCGGGCGCCACCCATCACATGATCGTCGACGGAGCTCTTCGCCGAGTTTGACTCTAGCGTCCGAGGCTCCGCAAGTTTGGGGGCGCCTCGTGGAAATCAAGGCGTCGGCTCCGTCATCTTCACCACCGCGTGTCGCGAGCACAGTACTCACGGCGTCTACTACATCCCCGACTGCGGAACTCCATCATCGGCTTGGGACGGTGGATGAGAACGGCTCGTGTGTCGAGATAGAGCACGGTGTCTTTGCGGATTTGGGATCTTCGCGCCGCTTTCTTGCCAAGGTAACGAGAGGCGCAAATCGACTTTACATTCTTCACGTGCGGTGGCACAACCCTCTGTCTCGCCGCTCGTCGAACGACGAGGCGTGGCGCGGCACGAGCGCTTTGGGCACCTTCACCCGAGGCCCCGGCTCGGTGCTACGAAATGGTGCGAGGCTGCCGTGCCTTGACCATGTGGAGCGCTTCTGCGACGTCTGCGTTGACGGCGCAGGCGACTCCTTTCCTCACGGGCGAAGTTTTCGAGCCAAGGAGAGGCTCGAGCTCGTGCACGGGGACTTGTGTGGCGGTGACACCGCCACACCGGGAGACGACGCTACTTCCTGCCGCCGTCGGCGACCTCTCCCGCTACATGTGGTGATGGTCCTCGGCGGCAAGGAGAGGCCGCGACGCCATCGCGCACGCAGTCGCTGCGTGGAGGCGAGCGCGGCGCAAGTCGCGCGTCTTTGCGCCACGAACAACGCACGGCGACCACGGCGGGTGGTCGCGTCGTCTTTGCGATGAGGGCATTCAGCGCCACTACTCCGCGCCGTCTGACCGCGCAGCAGAGCGTCGTCGCCGAGCGCGCAACGAGCGGTTGTGGGGATGGCTCGGGCTCTTCTCAAGCGCAGGATGCCGCTATCTTACGGGAGAGGCGGTGGTGACGGCCGTCTACATCCTCAACCGCTCGCCTACCAAGGCGCTCGACGGCGGGGCCGCGTGCGAGGCTTGGCACGAGCGCAGCCGCCGGTCTCCCACTTGCGGGTCTTGGCTCCTCGCGTTCGCCAAGGAGCTTGGCCACATCGGTAAGCTCGGCGGCGTGAGCACTCGGGAGTGTTCGCCGGCCACGCGGAGGCTCGAAGGCCTACCGCATCCTCGACCTGTCACACAGCGCCCGCATCTCGCGTGGCGTTGTGTTCGACGGCGCGAGGGCGACGGGACAAGGCGGTGGATGACGGTTCGACTTCAACTCTTAGGGACTTTGTTGTCGACTACGCCCACTTCGAGAGCCGGGAGCTAGCGGCTGCCTTCACCAAGCTCGCCCACTCGACACCTTGCTCGCCACCACTCGGCGAGTACTCCACCACCTTCGGCACGCCACGCCCCACTTTCCCGCACCGGCCGCCACACCACCGGATCGACCCCAACGGCCGGTCCACGGCGAGCGGCGCATGGTGGAGTTCGCTACTCATTGTCTCACGACGAGGACCGCGTCGACGCTACCACGACGGCGAGCCTCTGCGCTACCGTCACGTGGATCGACCTCCTCGGCGGCGGCCGGTCCTCGAATCGCGCAGCGACGACTCGCGGCGGGCCGCACTCGCACAGATTTACGACGAGCCTCGTTCGTCGCCGAGGCGGAGAAAGACGCGGCATGGTGTGCGCGATGCAGAGAGAGATGGACGCCGTCAGCGGAACCGACGTGGGGCCGGCGGATCTTCTGCCGGCCACCGCGCGATCACCCTTGGTGGGTGTTCGCCGGCGGGATGGCCGGCGCCATCGCCAAGCACAAGGCTCGCTTGGTGGCACGAGGCTTCGTGCGGCGGAGAAGGTCGACCGATGATGCCTTCGCACCGTCGCGCATGGAGTCCGCTCGTCTACTCCTCGCACTTGCGGCCCGGGAGGATTGGCGCGTCCATCACATGGACGTTAAGTCCGCCTTCCTCAACGGCGACTTGAAGGAGGAGGCCTCGCTCACACGGCGGGATTCGCCATCCCCGCAAGGAGGCAAGGTTCTCCGCCACGCAAGGCCCTCACGGCTTGCGGCGCAGCACCACGAGCACAGAACGCTAAGCCGACTCCACTCTCAAGCAAATGGGGTTCCAGCAGAGCGCACACGGCCGCGGTCACCGACGGGGCAAAGCGGCAACGCCTGGCGGTGGCGTCACGCCGACGACTGGTGATCACCGGCTCCAAGGAGGCCGAGGTCGAGGCGTTCAAGGCGGAAATGAAGACCGTCTTCCGATGAGCGACTTGGGCTCCTCTCCTTCTACACCGGGATCGAGGTCCACGGGGCGCCTTCGATCTCCCGCCGGACCGCCACGCCAAGCGCACCGTCGAAGTGGCGGGCTCACCGATCGCAACCCACCCACACTCCTGGAGGAGAGGTCGGCCGAGTCGTGAGAGCACGGCGGAGAGGCGGACGCGACGCATCTGCGGCGCATTGTGGGCGCCCTTCGCTACCTCGCCCACACGCGCCCGTATTTGGCGTTGGCGTCGGCCACGCCGATCGGTTCATGCAATGGCCGACGACGAGAGCATCGGCCGGCCGTGAAGAGGATCCTCCGCTACGCTGCGGGCACCTCCGCTCACGGCTTGCACTACCCGAGGTGTCGTGCCACACACTTCATCGGGCATGATGACAGCGACCACGCAGCGACATCGACACCAAAGAAGAGCACAAGCGGGATTCTCTTCTTCCTCGGCAAGTGCCTCGTTAGTGGCGATCGATCAAGCGGCGGTGGCCCGCCCACCGGTGTGGCCGAGTACATAGCGGCGCCCACCGCTTCGACTCAGCGCTACTCGCTCGCTCGATCGCTGGTGATCTCTCGGCAAAGACATCAAGCGGTGGCGCTCGGGGTGGGCGACAAGTCCGCCTGCTCGCAAAGAACCCGTTTTCCACGAACGAGCAAGCACATCCGGTGAAGTACCACTTCATCCGAGGTCGTTTGGATGAAGGCAACATCAAGGCGAGCTACATCAACACCACGGATCGCCTTGCGACTCGCTCACCAAGCCTCTTGGGAGGGTCAAATTCCTCGAGCTCGCTCTAGGGTCGGGGTGGTTCAACTTTTCCACAAGACGACGCACAAGACTTAGGGGAGAGTGATGGATAAGTCATTGTCTTTGTTGTTGTGTTGTTGTTTCTTCTCTCTTTAGGACAGCATCTCCTTTAAGGACAAAGATCTTGACTCCTTTAAGGACAAGATCTCCTTTAAGGACAGCATCTTGACTCCTTTAAGGACAAAGATCTCCTTTTAGGACAAGATCTCCTTTAAGGACAGCATCTTAGACTAGCTTTAGGACAGCTTTAGACTAGCATCTAGGACTAGCATTTTGGCATATGCTTGGTGGTTAGCGGCCTATAATTTGTATCCCCAACCCTCGGGTTGGTATGGCATTTGTGCAAGAAATAAACAAGAAAATTTGCCCCATTCCCAGAGTGTCATCCTCTCAATGAGAGTAAGGATCTTGCTATCACCAACAGCAAGACTCCAGCGAGTAACATAGGGACGGCGGTCGCGCCTCCACGGGCGCTGACGTTACCGCTCCCTGCCACCCGGCCGGTACTGCCGGGGTTGACCGTCACGCCAGCAGCAGATTCGGGCGTCACTCGCGGGGCGGGGTCGGCCGTTGCATCGGCGGTGGGGTCGCTCGTTGCGTTGGCGGTGGTGGGTCCGCTCATCACGCGGTGAGCATTGACGCTCGTGGTTGCCATACCCGCGTCGTCGTTCACGCCCGCGACTGCCGAAGTCGAAGCCCTAATGTTGACACGGGACTTCGCCGCGTCCCTTTCTTTCTTCTTCGCCGCCGATGATGAAGCTTTCTTTGGTGTCATCCTTCTCGAGATCCTGAGGCTTGCTCTTGTCGTCTCCACGGACGGCGCCAACTGTTGTGGTTACAGACCAAACAGAGAGAGTGTAGTAGAGAGTTTGGTGATCAATGCTCCTTGACCTCCTTACCTATGGATTGTTTTTACAATAATACCCTTTCAAGGGCATTCACATTATTATACATGTCCCACTTGGGGCTTACGATCTTCTAACAGGCCTGCTGGGCTTAGGTGGGGGCTACCCCTACAACAAATACCTTCACAACATTATACTTTAGTGACATTTTATAAATGTATTAGTGTAGAATTAACAGTCAAAGTTTAACCTTGGAGACCATGAAACGTCAACAGTGCCAAGCATTCACAAACAGAGGTAGTATATAAACTTTCATGATTTTAAACCGCTTAAGGAGATGTGTTGTCGACCTTTCATCATCAAAACTTATTCAATTAGAAATTGATTTGGCCAATTCTGTAATGCTGCATTTTAATGATTATGTGTTTGATTTGCTTGTAGAAATCTATCCTGTGGAACTTGATCCAAGATATAGAGCCTTTGGATCTAAGTGTCATTCAGAAAGATGTTTCTCCTGAAACGGTTGATGCAATGAAGCGGACCATCTCTGGCATGTTGGGTCTGCTTCCATCTGATCAGTTCCGTGTTGTTGTAGAAGCTCTTTGGAATCCCTTCTTCAAGTTATTAGTATCTTCAATTATGACTGGGTATGTTTTCTGGTTGAAAAATAGCTTTCGTCAAAGAGTTGGTTGCATTATCAGTCACGTGATTTGTTTTTTTCCTGTACTGTTAAATAGAAGTCAGAGCCAACAATGATAGCCTTTCTGAAGTGTATGGCATTATTAAATGACCTCATGGGAAACTGAAAATACTCTTACTATTCAACACCCTCCGTTTTGCTATATTTGTCTATGGCCGCGGGAGTATCTATTTCAATATGCTTGTCCATTGAGAGAATCTAGAGTATAGTTATTATAATTTTCTCTCTGTACCCCTACTTAAATGCTTTTGAAGAGTTTAAGTGGTTGTAGTATGACATTTAATAGGGATATGCATGGTCATTTCTCATTAAATATTTCTTATATTTATTGCTTCTTTAGTCAGTGCGCATGGTGGACTATGGACAAATATAGCAAAACAGAAGGAGTAGTAAAGACTAATAGCTTGTCGATCTGGAAAAAAACCAAGTTTGTGGTGGTGGTTCGCCCTCTGCATGTTATGTTTTGAGAAGAATCTGCCGTTACATCATGGGAACACTCAATGATTTTGATATTTTTTTAGAAAGTGATATTTCTTGTATCTGTATCACGTCATGGTGGTTTCCTGGTCCTTTCTTCTTAATCTTGTCCAAGTAGACGGCCACATCTTTCTGTATATTGAAGTCCCATCTTGTTTGTGTAGCTCCCTTTTCCACGAAGAGTTTGATTTTTATTGTTTTCTCAGTCTGTAGAGGTTCGTCCGTTCTACTTGGTTAGTTGCTAGGTGTGGTTGGTATTATTTGATTGAGCTTGTTTGTCCCGGTTAGAAGGCACCTCCCATATTTATTTGGAAAAAGTCCATCCATGGTTCCTCAACTCTTCAATTGGTCTATTTTTTTTTCGTCCCTACTTTACAAAACTGGGTAACTCGTCCTCTAACTGGCAAAACCAGAGAAAACATGTCTAAATCCAGTTTTGTGGGTGGCTTTGAGTGTTGTGGTGCTGACTGAGATCTTCGTTGGCATATTCTTGTCCACTAGGTAGTACACACTGTGTGTGTCTCATGGCTGAAACAGAGGGAACAAGAGGGGGGAATGGCGGGCTACAACAGCTGGGCAATGGCGATGGGGCGAGCACGGCGTGTTCCCGACAGTGTTACCTAGATACGCATGTCCGAAATGTTTTTCCCATATTGACACGCGTCTCGGTGTCAACGTGTCAGACACGGGGCGACACATTGGATTCTTCTTCAGCGTTGGCGCAGAGGAGTTGGGGCGGGTGCCGACGTGTTCGAGGGGATGGGGTGTGGCGGGGGAAGGCATGCGGAGGGGGTGGCACAAAGGGGGCGACGTGGAGGGAGCGGCGCAGAGGGGGTGGTGTGGAGGGGCAGCGCGGTGGGAGGCTTTGCGGAGTGAGCGGCGTGGGTGGGGTGGCAAGGTGTGGGAGGCGGCGGGGTCGGGGTAGGAGACGGCATGGGGTTGGACTTGGGAGGTTGCGGGGTCGGGGTGGGGGTGGGAATTGGGAAGGGGTTAGGGTTAGATGGGGTTATGTAGAAGGGGAAAGGTGGGTTTTTTGGTAATTTAGTCATCCGAGTTTTTGAAAATTACGAATGGATTTATTTCTATTTGGACCTCCCTAAATATATATATTGAGATAATTAATTACATGCTACTGAATAGCGTCCACTTCTATAAAATGCCATTGAATGTCACCGAAATTCTTTTATATGCCACTAAATGGCACCGAAATTCTATTATATGCCATTGCCATTAGTTGACCGTTATACTATGAAAAAAGACCAAAATGCCCCCTAGTAAAGACTGAAGGCACGATTTATTTAAAATAGCAAACAACCTCCAAAAATTATGAAAATTGACAGGGGTGTTGTTCTATATGTTAGTGAGCTAGGAAAAAGTTTCAAGGCACTGTTGAAAGGAAATTTTTAGATTTTTAATTTAAATGCTAATAAAGGCTACTATTTACGAACATAGACTAAATGAGGTCTAAAATTTCTGGAAAAATTCTCACATGCTCCTAAGATGTCACATAGCTTTCGAAAAAAATATGATTTTTCATTTTTTTTCTAAAGTGAATTTGTCCCAGGTTAAAAATAGCTTAAATAGGCTGATTTTGGATTTGAATTTAAAAAATGGAACAAATGGAACTGTCAGTTCACGAAATTTTATATTTGAGTTGTATACTGCCTCAATGATCCACCAAAAAATTTTAGTATTTTTGGCTAAGCCAATTTACCCTATATTTATTTTTTTTTTATCATAGGGACATATTTGAACTGAGGGCAAAATGTCTTTTTTCCATAGGCAAACATACCCTAACTGATTGCAATGGCATATAATAGAATTTCGGTGCTATTTAGTGGCATATAATAGAGTGTTTTTCTATGGTATTTTATAGAAATGGACGATATTCAGTGGTATATAATCAATTATCTCTTATATATTGGACAAATCCTAGAATCTTAATTTCTAAAGTTTGCCGAATCAGACACCCGAATCCGAGTTGGATGCCGACACCCGTGTCCGAGTCCTGGTAACAATGGTTCCCGGGCACTACCGACCCTTTTGCAGCTGCTTGTGAGGATGGGGAAGTCGGTTGTGATCTTATTCATTTTTATCCTCTCTACTATACTCGTTGTCCGCGAGTTGAGGATTCTTCTGATGTGCCCTCTCCTTCTGATGAGTCATTCTCTTTGGCCTCTTCTTGCTATGTTCTTCGCGATCGCCAGTCTATTCTGCCTCCTAAGTGTTTTGGTTTTACTGCTGCTGCTCACCGACTTTTTACTGTGATGCTGTTGTTTATCAGGAGTGGCAGCATGTAATGGCAGAGGAGATTGCTGTTCTTGAGCGTACTAGCAGTGGGATCTTGTTCCTCTTCCTGCGCATGTTATTCCTATTACGTGCAAGTGAGCCTATAAGTTTAAGACTCGCTCTGATGGTTCTCTTAAGCACTACAAGGCTCGTTTTGTGGTATGTGGTTTTCAACAGGAGTATGGTCGTGACTACGATGAGACTTTTGCTCCTGTCGCTCATATAACTACCGTTTGCACTTGCACTTTTCATGTTGTGACCTCTGTTCGATAATGGTCTATCTCCCAGTTGGATGTCAAGAATGCTTTTTTCAATAGTGAGTTGCGTGAGGTCTACGTGCAACTGCCCCTTGGGTATTCTATTCCTGAGGGTATGGTTTGTCGCCTTCGCCGATCTCTCTATGGCCTCAAGTAAGATCCTCTTGCTTGGTTTGATTGTTTCTCTTTTGTTGTCATTGCAGCTGGTTTCTCTGCTAGTGCTCACGATTCTACTCTTTTTATTCACACTTCGTCTCGTGATTGGACGCTTCTCCTTTTGGATGTTGATAATATGATCATTACTGGAGATTATTCTCAGTATATCACTTTTGTCAAGGAGCATCTTCATAAGCAGTTTCTCATTTTTGATCTGGGTCCTCTTCGCTATTTTCTTAGGATTAAGGTTATTTCTACTCCTTAGAGTTTCTATCTATCCTAAGAATAGTATATCCAAGATCTTAATCGTGTCTTTCTTGCTTATCAACACATAGCTGAGACTCCTATAAAGCTTAATATTCATTTTTATCCCAGTGATGGTAAGCCTTTTACTGATTCTACTCGCTATCGTCACATTATTGAGAGTCTTGTTTATCTTGGTGTCACTCGTCTTAATATTTCGTACTCTGTGCATATCTTGAGTCACTTTGTTTCTGCTCCCACTCAGCTCTACTATAGCCATCTTCTTTGTATTCTACGATACCTTTGTGGAACTATCTCTCGTTGTCTCTTTTTCCCTCACTCCAGCTGTTTACAACTCCAGGCATATTCTGATGCCACCTGGGCTAGTGATCTCTCTGATCATCGGTCTCTCTGCTTATTGTGTTTTTATTGGTGATTCTCCCATTGCTTGGAAGACAAGCAAACAACAATTTCTCATTTGAGTGTTGAGACTGAGTTGTGAGCTATGTCTTTGTTAACTGCGGTGGTTACTTAGCTACGGTGGTTACTTGAGGATTTTGGTGTTTCTATTTCTACACCGACTCCTCTTTTGTCTGACAGTACAATTACTATTAGCATTACTAAAGATCCGGTGATGCATGATCTTACAAAGCATATTGGTGTTGATGTTTCCTACATGTGGACACACGTGCAGGATCAGGTTTCTCTCTTTAGTACGTGCCTTCCGAGCTTCAGTTCATAGACTTTTTCACAAAGATATAGACCAGGGCCCAGCATAGATTCTATCTCTCTAAACTTCATGTTGTTGATCTACCATAAATTTGAGGGGGGAGTTAGATGTGTATTATACCTGTACATGTATATATACTGGCCGATTGGTCTCATGAGGAATATAAACGATATTCATAACATTTAGGACCTATCTCCCATGTGATATCTGTTGTTATATATATATATATATATATATATAATTGTAGCTATATAACAGATTAATAGAATAGCTGAGATAACAAGAAGCAATGCGTTACATTATGCATTTATCATCAGTATTCTGAACAACAAAATTTGAACACTGTTTGTAGTTTTTGCTTGCTTGTGAAGTGTTTTTTTATTAGTATTTGTCTTGCAAACACTGTGCATATGTATGCACGTGCTAGTAGGCTTTAGTACTTACTTCATCTCGTCTTCCAGGTATACTCTACGTAATGCTGAATACAGGCTCTCTTTTGAAAGAAACCTAGAACTTTCGGAAGAAGATGCTGAATGTCAGAAAAGAGACATCACTGAAGATAGTCATCATAACATCAATTTGGGTAGGCCTGTTACGATTTTCAGATTATCAGAAGATGACATGCCCCAGGACTCTGAAAAAAATGGAGAATTATCATGTGAAAGTATGGGAGAAGAGCTAGCTAACTTAACACCTCAAGCGGAAGAGTGCATTATTCGGTTGCAATCTCGTTTGGATGCCATGAAAAAGGTAATAGCAGTCTCATACCTGATATCTTGATTAGGTATTTTCAAATAATGGTGAATAGACTTCTTTTTGTTTATTGGTTATTGTTTCCATCATTGTTGCTCTGATGCATCTCACATGTACCGTCTGATTCATTATTATGCTAGTTGCCATTATTTGGTCTAGTTCCCAGCCTCCCAGTCCCAGGCCCTGTTCATAAATAAGAGTCAACTATCAAAATTTGCCCACCATATATGTAACTTGTCAGGCCCTTGCATTTTCTTCTGCGATCATTACAACTTTACAAGTTCATTGCAAATATGTGGTTTACTCTTCTACTTTTGCAGTTTTTTTAATTGCACCAGAAAAATAAATCTTATTCCAAAAATCCTAAAGAAGTCTTTTCACTTGATTTTTGCACTGAGATTTGATCTGAAATTAATTTTCATTCTGATTTTGCTATATTTTTATGCATTACGGTCACCGCTTTGTGCAACTGTTGCTCTAAAATTGTTATTTGATAATTGTGAAGCTGACAATATGAATTGCATTCTGCCTGTTATATTCAGGCATGAAGGTTTATTTCTTTTTTTTTTTTTAATCCTGCAGGAGTTACATGACCTGAGGAGGAAAAATTCTGCCCTGCAAATGCAACAGTTCGTTGGAGAAGAGAAAAATGATTTGCTGGACTATTTAAGATCCCTAACACCAGAGAAGGTATGCTCTCTTGGTTCATGTAAAAACTCATTTTTTTTGTTATGGTTGAACTGCCTAATTATTAATTGTTCTTAGCCTAATGATTAATTGTTCTTAACACAAATCCCAACCAACAAATAAAAAATAGGAGATTGGTCTTAGGTTTCCTTTCTGCTCAGTGCCCTAACTAGCTACTTTGCACAGGTTGCTGAACTCTCGGAGTCCACCTGTCCTGGTATGCAAGAGGCTATTCACTCTGTGGTGCATGGTTTGCTTGCTACACTTTCCCTCAAGATACACTCAAAGGCCCCTCCACCACTAGAGAATGCTGCTGGGGGTGTCCTAAATCTTCGGGGTGAGGACGATGACTGTGTGGAGCTTGTGGAGAACGCTTCCCTTCCGTTTCAGCCCCTAATATCTGTTCCCCGTGATTATCTTGCACGTTTGCTATTTTGGTAATACAAGCAGACTCACTAGGCCTTGTTTGTTTGGTGTTGTTTGATCGTAACTTCATGTTGGAGCAATTGACGTTTTGTTTTTTTGGTGCTGTTCAGGTGTATGCTACTGGGTCACTACATCCGAGGTCTGGAGTACCGGTTAGAGTTGGCACAGCTTCTGAGAATATCGAGCAATGTGGGGTCTTTGCCTATCGGTGATGATCATGTTGTTTGAGAGCTTCACCAGTTTATTGAGATTCTTCACTGAAGAGAATGGAAATGCTCTGGCGGAGAAGTGGCGGAGGTGGCGGTTACACTGCATTCCTTGTCAAGAAAAAGGTGCTCTAAAGCAGGGAGCTCTGAGGCTATGAACCGTAGCTCCCGTTGTAGTTCTTGTGAAGTCAGAAAACAGCCATTTGGGTGTAAAGTTAGGTTACATATCGATGCAAACAATTACTCTTCTATTTCATATTGTGCGGTATAAAAAAGAACGTGTTGCTCTTGCTATTAATCTTGCGGTAGCAATGTGGATAGGCATCCTTGTATTCTAGTTTGTATGTATTTGGTCAATGTTTCCAGTTTAATGCTGTTATGTTGTTGAGCCTTATCAAAGTTCTTCAACAGTTCAGCGTGAATGACGTGCTGTTATAATGTTTTCCACGAAGGTAGGTTGGTTTTGATGAGCATACCTGTACAAGTGTATATGATACTTGTACGCAACAAGGTACGTGCTCTGTGCTTTATCTCCGGCCATTCGGGGTCATTTAGAACGATGCAATTATATATCGGGGCTCGCTATTTGTAAGTTGCCTGACTTTTTGTTAGCTTTAAGTTAATTTTCTTGGCCTTTGAATTGGCTTCAAGATGCACGTCTCTGATTCTAGATTGACCCACTGATTCAAAACTATTACATATACTAAAGTAAGCATAAGTTACATTAGAAATAGGCGTGCTATTGTATTTATCTGAACTCAGATCGGACAATTGGTTTCAAATATGACCTATATGGCTATACACCAAGATCAAGAATTCAAGATGGTTCACGCTGTCAATGGTCTCATTTTTGTGCTACTTCAGCCATGTAGTGAATATTCTTTTGAGTAACTGAGTTCTTGCAAAAGATAGCTTCATGGTTAAGGTTTCCTACCTTGTTTGGCCTTCATGGTTAAGGTTTCCTACCTTGTTTGGCCTTCTATGCCATAGTACCAAGGGAATCTCCAATGTCTCACCTACCACACGGTGCTGAATTAGCAAAATTTTCTCACCTCGCACATAGGTCTGACAGCTAAATTAAATTAAATATGAACATCGCACAACCCCTCCTCTCTTCCATCCCGCTCCCCACCCCCCATGTCTCCTCACTTACCACACTCCCCTCTAAACCGCTGGTGGCAACATCAAATCTCGACAGCCAAGGAGTCGACGAAGAAGTGATAATGGAGGCGGCGACATTTGATGTGACATAGTTTGGAGGTGATGATTTTGACAACCAGTAAGAGAGGGATGATTACGTCAGCCAGTGGATCTGGAGGGGTGGTTTTGGAAGAGATCTCAACCAACAATGGCCTCAATGGCCTCAGCAGGAGGTAGCACGTTCTATATATTAGGAAACCAGGGATAAGGGTTTCCGTTTAAACGGATTCTTTCCGTTTAAACGAGTCCCTATCCATATTGGGCACCTCACCCTTCCCTATAAATAGAGAGTCATATGGCTGATTTTGTACCCCATTGAATTGAAGCAATAAAGAAAGACTAGGAGTTCTCTCTACCTCTCTCTGTGTTCAATCTATTATTCTGTCTTCTGTGATTGATTCGTTCTTGTTCTAAGCAGAGAAATCTCTTGGGCTGGTCGCCAGCGAGGGGTTTCTCAACACGTTATCAGCACGAATCGCTCCGGTGAACGAAGGTAATCATCGAAGCACTTAATAGATTGGTTTTCTAGATCGCTTTGAATTTGCTTTTTCTTCGCGTTCTAGATTGGTTTTTTCTACGGTGCAAATCGCCCTAATCTACCGCGAGCAGACTTGAAATCGCCGGCACAATGTCGATCGGTAGATTGCGAAACGGGGTAGATATTGATTGCACTGTAGAAAATGATGCAAATCCGCCCTAATCTACCGCGAGCAGACCTGAAGTCGCCGGCACAATATCGATCGGTAGATTGCAAAACGGGGTAGATGTTGATTGCACCGTAGAAAATGATGCAAATCCGCCCTAATCTACCGCGAGCAGACCTGAAGTCGCCGGCACAATGTCGATCAGTAGATTACGAAATGGGGTAGATGTTGATTGCATCGTTGATGGAAAACGAAAATTTTGCCTCCGCACCCGCACCCGCACGCGCGACGCCATCGCCATCTCCCGCACGAGATGTGTCGCCGCATTGAAGGAGCCAACGCTGACTTCGGCTCCTCCGCCCGCGCCTGCACGCGCGGCCGCCAACGCCGACGCCTCGGCTTCATCGCCCGTAAACGTGCCCGCATGCGCGTCACCTCGGCTTCACCGCCTCCCGCACGAGGCGCCGCCGCCCCTGCATGGGATGCCGCCGACACTTCAGCTCCCGTGCCCACACGCGCGCGCCGCCGTCGGCTCCTCGGCTTCCGCGCCCGCACGCGCGCTATGACTGACGCCGCGGCTCCTCGGCTTCTGCACCATGCAAGGCGCCGCTACCGACCTCGGTCGCTCCGCCACGCGCACGCGCCTCGCACGGCGCCGCACGCTGGCCGCCTCGGTCCCTGCACCCGGACCGCTGCCACGTCGACCGGAAGCCGCCGCCTGATGCGCCGGGTTGGGACCGCCACCCCTATATCGAGCTGGCCTGCCGCCGCTTGACCGCCGGCCCCGAAGGCCGAGCAGCCGCACGGGCCTCGCGTCATCCCGCCGCCGCCCGAAGTTGGCTCCTCCGCCGCGCCCCGCACGGCGTCGCTCCCGCCGCTGCATCGGCCTCGCTCATGCCCCGCATGGCATGCAGCCACCGTGGCTCCGCGCGTCGCCACTCCCCGCATGGACGGCCGCCGCCCAGCCGTCGGGACCCACACGCATACCGTTAAAGTCGCCCGAAGCCATGCGTGTTTGCCCGCATGGCCGCCGCCTCGCGCGCCGCGGCTGCGCCAAGACAGCCAGACGCGCGGCGCTGCCTCGATCGCCGCCCGCTCGAACGGCGCCGCCGACGCCGCCGCCTCGCCCGCCGCTCGCGCCTCGAACGGCGCTGCCCGCCACTTGGCCACTCCACCCCCGCGCGGCGTCGCCCACCGTCCTGCACGGTGCCGGCAGCCGCCCCGTCGTCCTGGCCCCGCATGGCCGCTGCCACCGCCTGCTTGGCCCCGCATGGTTGTCACCCCGCTAGCCCGGCCCTGCATGGCCACCCCGGCTTGCCGCCTTGTGCCAGCCCGCTGATGAGCGCCGCCCGCACCTGACCAAGCCGGTCGTCGCTGCGCGCTGCTCCTGCCCACGCCGCTCGTGCGCGCCGCCCGCATGCGGCCGCCTTCACTTGCACGCGCCGCCGCCCACATGCGGCTGCCCGTCGCCGCCACTTGAGTGCTGGGGTTGGGGAAACCCTACCCGCCCCTTGGAGCATGCTCGTGGGCCGCCGAGTTGGGCGGTGGCAAAGCCGAAAGAAGTGGGCCGCGGAAGAAAAACGGGGCGGTAATTTGAGGAAAATACCTCAGAAAATCTGAAAATTACGCAAAATTTTCTCTGAACTAAAAATTAGCGTAAAACTCCTGGAATTGCAGAATTTGCTGAAAATTTATTTTCTAGCATAAAAGGGTCTCAGGAATCCGAATTTTGCATTATTTTAGCATTTGAAGCTTATTTATTTATGCCATTATTATTTTATGTATTTTTTTGTATTTACTGTTTTGATGAATTGTAATTGTTTCAATTACTTTTAATCACTGAAATTAGCAGTAAAATTGTGGAAAATACGTAAAATTTTCTTTGAAACATTATGAGAATCTATTGTACCATTTATTTAACCGTAGTAAATTATTCCATGCATGTTTACCTGAAGTAAACTTATTCAATCCATTCATACACATGTAAATGACTGACATGACGAACCGGGAGTTCGAGGAGCTTGCCCAGCAAGGAAAAGAAAAAAAAATTATCTGACATGGGCATCCAACGTCGAGATAGTACTTGGAGCCAAGAAGCTCCGTGTGGCTATTAGGCTTGGCGGACTGAATGACGCCAAACCCACACCTGAGAAGAATGATCAGGCACTTCATTTTCTCAGGCACCATCTCTGCATTACTCTCAAGAATGAGTATATGGCAAAGGGCAGCCTGAAGCTCACTTTGCAGCAGTTGAGGGGGAGCATCTTGAGCAGCTGCCTGACTTGATGGAGGTTGAGTTCATTCCGGCAGCAGCACCCCCCTTACAACCTAGAGGCAGCCACCGTCATGATTTCTCTAGAAGAGAAGGTCACTCCGGAAAAGATAGCCGAAGAAGTTGATAATTTTCCAGCTGACTCCGTCTAAATGCACAGAATGCATTAGACGTTAATTGTCATTTCGTTTGTGTTAAATGGACAAGTTAGCATTGCATGGATGGTACTTTAGTTTTGTCTTCTCGTAATGGTTGGATGATTTTGGAATAATTCATTCATTTATTCAGTTTATAATGGCATGAACACGTGTGGCTATATTATACCAACATTAAGACGCCTGCAGCGTACACTGTCCTGAAGACAGTATTTGGAAGCTCTGAACTATTATGTCTCTGGTATGACAGATTAAGCCACCCAGGTCTTAAGATGATGAGAAATATAATTAACAATTCTCAAGGGTATAATATTAATGTGAATAATTTCTCGAATTTCGAAGATTTTGTGTGCCCTGCATGTGCCATCGGGAAATTAATTATTAGACCATCCATTCTGAAAGTGAAGGATGAAGTCCCTGCACTCCTGGAACGCATCCAGGGAGACATTTGCGGTCCCATTCAGCCCATCTCAGGGCCATTCAGGTATTTCATGTTGTTCATTGATGCTTCCTCGAAGTGGTCCTACGTGGGTTTATTATCCACAAAGGAACCATGCTTTCGCCAAATTGATCCCGCAGATCATTCGCATCAGAAATGTGTTCCCTGATCATCGCATCAAGTCCATCAGAATGGACAATGCCGGAGAATTTACTTCAAAGGCATTTGATGATTATTGTATGGCGATGGGAATTGCAGTTGAGCATTCGGTACCGCATGTCCATACCCAGAATGGTTTGGCAGAGGCTTTAATCAAAAGAATTAAATTTATTGCCCGACCCCTTTTGGAGAATTGTAATTACCAGCTACATGTTGGGGACATGCAGTCTTACATGCAGCGAATCTCATCAACTTTAGACCTTCGGCCTACAACATCCATTCACCTATGCAACTAGCGCAAGGGTCACCACCGAAAATTTCTCATCTCAGGAGGTTTGGATGCAAGGTTTATGTACCTATACCCCCTTCGCAACGAACTGCAATGGGCCCTCTCCGTAAGACAGGGATATACGTTGGTTGTGAGACTGCATCCATAATCAGGTATTTGGAACCCATGTCGGGAGATTTGCATACTGCCCGCTTCGCTGACTGCATTTTGATGAGGATAATTTCTCGACATTAGGGGGAGGAAATCAACCCCTTGATGAAGAATATCGAGAAATTACGTGGGAAGCCACAGGAATTCCTGCACATGACCCATGCACTAGTAAAGCAAATAGAGAAGTTCAGAAGATAATAAAAGTCCAGAAGACAAGAGAAGTCCAGAAGACAATTGATTTGCAAGCATTAGCGAATTATCTGCCTGATCACTTTAATGATTTGAAGAGCGTGACTAAGTCGCATGTGCCTGCACGCACTGCACCGGAGAGGGTTGAAATACCAAAGAAAGCAGAAGGTATCCCTAATCTCGTCCAGAGGCCTCAGAAAAAAAATAAATAAATAAAAGGACGAGAACTCCGGCTCCTCGAATCAAAAGTAACCGGGGACGCCTGGCGAAAAAGGATATGAAGGACTTATCACAGCCGATCACTGAAGGTTTTAAACCGATCTATAGTATTGAGTTTTTGGTCTTTAACCCGAAAGTATCAATCTGTTTACATGGCAAATTTCTACGAGATCGATCTACTCAAAACATTGCCAGGGAATATAAATTCAATCTAGATTAAGGAATATGAATTGCAATGCATAATGGATTGGTTTGGAAATTGCATACCATACGCCCCGTAGAGCTTCGTATTGATAACATGTTACGAAACGATGTAGAATGGATGAACGACAACGCAATCCACGAACACAATCTCTGGAGATAATCAATCAATCACACAAGGCACACGAAGAGTAGGACCCCAGAACGTAGTCTTTATTGATAATAGATTGGTTTACATGTTGCAATGCATCTATATTTATAGTAGTAACCACCAGGGGTAGTTTAGTTATTTACCCACATCGGAAACCTAGTAGGTTTTGTAACAGGTACAAGGTTCGACAAAAATTAGGTGGACATGGTTTGGCAAGTGGTGCGTCACATTATGGTGCTCGTTTTCTTGATTTAGGTATTGAATCCAATTTTTTGGTCTATTTGCTACTCTTATCTAGAACATGTGTAATCTACTGGGTTCTAGATCTAGACCACAATTTACGGATCAATCTACTGTTAGAACTAAATGCCATGAGATTGATTAAACTTGATATTGTGTGATTGAATCTAATATGTTCATAGAGCATTGATCTAGTATGTATCAGATCGTGGTTCTTGCAGATTGATTGAATGTAAGTATTGATCTTGTGACACTTCTTTCTGATGCACTATGTTTCTGATACAAGGTTTTAAACCGATCTATAGTATTGGGTTTTAGGTCTTTATCCCGAAAGTATCAATCTGTTAACAGGGCAAATTTCTACAAGATCGATCTACTCAAAACATTGCCAGGGAATATAAATTCAATCCATATTAAGGAGTATGAACTGCAATGTATAATGGATTGGTTTGGAAATTACATACCATACGCCTCGTAGAGTTTCGTACTGATAACGTGTTATGAAACGATGTAGAATAGATGAACGACAACGCAATCTACGAACACAATCTCCGGAGACAATCAATCAATCACACGAGGCACACGATGAGTAGGACCCCAAAACGTAGTCTTTATTGATAATAGATTGGTTTACATGTTGCAATGTATCTATATTTATAGTAGTAACCACCAGGGGTAGTTTAGGTATTTACCCACATCGAAAATCTAATAGGTTTCGTAACAGGTACAAGGTTCAACAAAAACAAGGTGTATTGGTCTGCCAAGTGGTGCGCTACGTCACAACGCGGCCGCGCGTCACAGGTTACACGATTTTCACATGAAAATACGCGAATACGTGTGTGCGTGCGTGGAATGGACTCCACCATCCATTATTTAAGGAGTGGAATGGACTCACCATATAAATTGGTTTCCTCCACCATATCTTAGCAATATAGTACTAAACCTTGCATGCTTTGGAATTAATAAAATGCGCTTCAAATTATGGGCCTATTTCTAATAGGAATAATTTCTTAGCCTGTCTTTGCTGCAATAGTTGGATATCTTCCTGTTCATACGAGGGAGTACTATTTTCCAGTTTATTTCAACATTGCAGTGTTCACGGAGGAACATTGAATTTCCGGTGTCCTTCACCGAATGCCCGCACGTTTACGACGTTCTAAAGTTAATTTTGTACAAACTTTTTTTTAGTAAACTGTGATTTGCACCAGTTTTTTTGTGTTTAGGGTTTCAGCTTGCACTAGATTTTACCAGTTTTGTCGCTTTGCACCAAGTTTAGTATTAAAAGGATTGCATTTTGCACAAGCCAAAACTTATTAGGGCTAACCTGGCATTGTCCTGTTCTCATGGTCCCACCTGCAGCTGCCACACCGAATCGGCCATGCGAGCGAGCAAGACGGTGACCTGTCAACCACATCCACTCCACGTCGATCTGGGCTATATGGGTCGATGCGCAAGGGGAGTGCGAGCGGACGCAAGTTGCTTGGAGCGAAGGAGTACCCGCTCTCTGCGCGACCGGACCGAACGCGACGGCGAGATCGCGATGGGGAGGAGGTCATGGGTGAGTGGGGGATCGCAAGTATGAGCAAGGCAAAGGATTAGTAGCAGGAATGCAAAGGAACGATATATCAGGAATGAACTTGTGCTTTTCAAAGGAACAGCTCCAGACAATGAAGCATGTTGATATTCAACCCATGTGACTGGAACATATAAATCGACTAGAGAGATGGCTAATTGAACATATAAGGCTCCAGAAAGGAGATCTGGGGGGCTTCCTCCCGAAAGACAAAAAGAATTCTCTCTAGTTCTGAATTCTACTGTTTGGTCTGAACCACAATATAAACTTTTACCACATTCTGACTATGTTTTGCACATTTCAATTGCCCGAAAGAGGTATTTGTCAAAGTAAAAAACAAAAATCCTTGTTGTCTATCATTCACATCAATAGCCTGAGTGCCAATCCTTCCCCTGCCTGTGGTGGTGGCTCAGCTTGGCATTGGTGGTTTCCTGTTCCTGCCCTGCATTACATTATATGAAGTTAACATCAAAATAATATCTGATGGAATAGTGACAACATGAAAAGTGATAACTTACCCTCAGGTTGTCCAACCTACACTGAAGATTTGTTGGATCGAGTACGGCGACCAGAGCGGGGTGAATAGAAGCCCAAATTAATTTTGAGGCTTTCCAAAATCTTTTCCTTTAAACGGAAGCAAAACTCTTCACTCCCGTAGCTATGAAAACTATGAAAATCAAACACAAATAATTACAAGACCTCAGCTCCTCCCTAACCCTAGTCCTGGTCCACCTTGCCTTGCCCGTCATGTCCACCACCAGTAGCTCCCACTTTGGTTCCTTGTCATCCCGGCTTGCAACCACTCCGCAAGCCTTGGTCATCTTCATCGTCTCCTAGACAGTTCTGGACCTTAGCACCACCCTGTGCTTAGTTCCAGTCCTCCTATGCCTCACCATAACCTAGCTCTAAAGTACTATAACCAACAACAACCAAACCGTTACGTAGCACCGCACAATACGCAAAGTTGTCAATTAACACAATCATCTATATAATACACCATGCAAAAAGTATACAACCAAATCACCGATCCTAAACCTAGGACTAAACAATAAACCCATGTATGCACAAGCAACGACACCCATACTATGCCTACACTCAGAAAACTCAACTCAAACAAACACACGTTCAAAAGCTCCTTGGCCGATCAGATTGCAACAAAAGGCTGGTCTGACCGCCGCCTCCCATAGCAGTTTGACCACCAGCCCTAGGCTAGTCAGACCATTGGCAACACAAAGCAACTGAAAAATTACAAACTCTTAAAAACCAGACTCAAACTCTGTAGAATTTTTTAACTAAAAGTTAAATACTCATCACAACTATGGGGTGACCTCCATATAGTTTCACAATCTCCTCTTTGATGAGTATATTAACAAACACCAAAAGGCAAGAAATTGAGTTTGTTTTTGATGAGAAAAGCAAAGAGTTATAAAAACCATACATGGTCCATTTGAAAGAGAAGGAAGAAATCATAGCCATGTTGGCAAAGTGTGGAATAGAGCAACACCAAGAAAGAGCATGCTTTCTACAAAAGCTCTAAATCACACCTAAAACCTCATAAAAGCTCAATCTTACTTATTGTCCAAAGAAAAAAAACAATTGCTCACTATGACTGTTGTGGCTACAGACCAAACAGAGAGAGAGAGGTATGGTAGTGGAGAGTTAGATGAACAAATGACCTCTTCGGTCTTTCCCAAGGGCTGGGCATGATATTTATGGTTCCCTCGTAAGGGGAGTCTTTACCATCGTAACCTTACACCGAGCCTCCTCCGGAGGGCATTCATGTCATTACACATGTCTTATTACTGCCTCACTCGATATCTACGCCTTTCCACAGGCTAATTGGGTTAGGTGGGGGCCACCCCTACAACAGGAGCCTCTCATGGTGAAGGGCTTCACAGGTCGAAGCCATGTTGTCGAGCCCTTTGGCCCCCTCCGTCCCTGCGGCCTGTGACATTGTGTGGTTGTGGGCAGATGATTTAGCGCATGTAGGTCCTCGTGGCTCTGTGGAGTCAAGGCCGGGGGGCCGCAGCGGAGTCACTTGTTGAAGTCTTGCGCTGGGTGGTCGCAGCGGAGTCGCGTTTGCGCTGCAGAGGCGAAGAGCTTGTCGATGCGGACTCCCTCCGACTGACCCACCGCGCCAGTGCCTTCTGCATCCTAACATGCATGGAAAGGCATGTGACACATTAGGTGCGAGAACGGTTGTGCTAAGAGTGAAGGGGCATGATGTGTAGCGAGTGCCGGGGCCGCTCCGCTGAGGCGAAGGCTTCGGGGAAGGCGGGGTTGGAGTCGCTTGGCACCATGCTGCGGAGCCGAAGGCGTCGAACGTTTGAGGAGTGGCATGGAGGTTGCGGACCAGGCCTGCCCGCGCAACACTGTGTTGGGGAGGCGAGTCGTTGCGCGGTCCAGAGTCGTTGCGCGAAGTGCTGAAAAGCCTGGGGTGGTCTGCGGTAGTCGTACGCACGGTCCCGAGGGAGGGGTACACGTGGCATCACCTGGTTGGTGCGCCACGGGATGCCAGCAGACTTGCGACCGCGAGCCCGCGTCCGTTCCCAAAGGACGTGGGACACGCGACATCGCCTGGTTGGTGCGCCGCGGGATGCCAGCAGGCTTGCGACCGCAAGCCCGCGTCCGTTCCCAAGAGATGTGGGACACGCGGCGAGCCATCCTGCGGACGGTTACGCTTCCCGATCGTGGGGGGGGGGGGGGCGAATCGACGGGCTCCCGCTGGTTGCCCTCCCGATCGCCTCTTGCCTGTATAAAGGGTTCTTTTATCGGTGCACGGGAGTGCCTCTCGCCTGCGTGCGTTCGCCTGGTTGCTTTGTGCTGCTGCGCGAAATCCACACGCCTTCTGCTCCATCAGTCCTCCGTGCAGGAAGAAGTATGGCAAGCTACGAAGATTTCGGTCGTCGGCTTAGCGGTAGTGCCTCGTCGGGCCAGCGCGGCGCGACGCCGCTAGCAGCAAAATTCTCACTGGTGGCTCGTAAGCCCTTGCAGGTCCGCAAACGGTACGATGCCAGGCGGAGCTCGCAAGGGTACTGCTCCGAGGTGTTAGGGCAGAGCCTTGCCACGAAGGAGACCAACGAGGCCCTCCTGCGGGAGAAGAAGATAGAGGAGCGCGACGGAGCTCGCTTGCCTGCCCGCGATGAAGTGGAGCCTTGCCCCGAGGCGTCAGAGGCGATTTTCTTCACTGCATTTTTCGAGGCTGGACTCTGGATGCCGTCGACGCTCTTTGTCGGTGAGGTCTTGGAGGCTTATGGATTGGAGTTGGCGCAGCTGACCCTGAATGCGATAGTTCGCTTGGCAGTGTTTGCCTGGGCGGTCCGAGTGAAAGGCGCTCGTCCCCGCACAAGCTTGTTCGCCCTTCTTCATGACGCGCGCTGTCAGCCAAAGAAGGTCGAAGGAGGGGCACTGTCCAATTTTGGTAGCGTGCACTTCGTGGTGAGGTCGGGCTATGCGAACGTGGTGTTAGTGATATGCCCTAGAGGCAACATGGAGATGTTGTATATATAACATACTATGTTTATGATACATTACTTTGTTCCTTGGAATAGACATCATCATTATTGATCAATGAGTATGTGACTTATTCATGAGACTCTTAAATACTAAAATGTTGCTATTTCTAAATGATCCCTGATCGTATATCATATGAGGAACAAATATGATTCAAAGACAAAGATCAGCATATGTATTGATTGATGATCATGTCTCATGGATCATGGTATGGTGATACCAAATCAATAATATGGACATGTGTTAGTGAACATATGTTGGATAGACCTGCCACGAGATACTGCAGAGATTCCTTGTGTCATCAGTTGGTCTCGAGTAGTGTTTATGTAGAATCCTTAGACTTGAGATCATCATGGTTCCCAACATGAGTAGTAGCTTATTTTGGGACTACTAAATACTACTCCGTAACTGGGTAGTCATAAAATTAGTCTTCGGATTTGCCATGAAACATGTAGTGGGATGTGAATGATCAAGATAGAATTTGCCCCTCCTTATGGGAGAGATATCTCTGGGCCCCTCGATGTAATGGATTATGAAAGTACATGGCCATGCCAAGGTGATTGAGGAGTCAATCACAAGTTTATAATCCATCACGGAATCGAGAGAGTGATTGAGCTATTAAGAGGATGACACAGGTCTCGCCTTAAGCTCAATCTATATCGTGAGGCAAAAGGATTCGTACATGAGAGAACATTACAGGTTCAGCCGATATGATCTTTACATATACTTTGGGGTTAATATGTCTTACTAGAGGCCGCTATTAACAGGGTGACCGGAAAGGTGTTTCCGGGTCACGACCAAGTATACATGAACCTACAGGGTCGCATGCTTAACAGGTTGGAACACTGATTCGAATATGATTTGGATATGGGCTCAATTCGGATAAAGATCCGAATAGACTCCTAATGGGCCTTGGTCCGCAAGGCCCACGTGAGGAGGTCTATATATATGGAGGCGAGGGGCTGAGGGGATTCGTCCCTGTTAACATCTAGCAAAAACTCTAGCCGCCACCTCCCGAGCCAAACCCTAACTGCTCACGAGTGCTAGTACACTCGCGATCGGCGTTCTAGCCCGGACGTGTGGATACGGTGGAGGCGCTGCTCGTTGCGATCTTGATCGGCGTGCGTGGAGGAGACGATCTGTTCGGGACGATCGGCTACTTCCACTACTACCTTGACGCGCGTGATTGGATCGGTTTCAATTCATCTTCACTGCACTGCTGCGTCTAAGTGGTATCGATCCATGATCCTTCCTTAGCATGATGTTCTTGGGTGCGCGTAGAAAAGTTTTGTTTTCGCTTCCGTAACCTCACGCCGTATTCCTTTAGTGGTATCGAGCCATCTTGCTTAGTTTGCAATCTGGATCAGCGCATATGTTGATATACGATAGTAGTAGATTGGATCTATTACGCCTAAATCGTAGCACGGGTTGATGAGATCAATCGGTCATAAGGGGTTGAAATAGGTATGAGTTGATAGCATCATAAGGCTAAAAGATTAGTTCGTGCTCCTTCTTTGATGTACGCGCGACTTGCCCCTACCGGCTGGAATCACCATCGGGGCTAACTGCGCGCACAATCAGTAGATCGAGCGAACAGATCGAGGTCTTGTGTTGTGGTCTCCTCAAGTATACCGATGGCGATGATCAATATGATTGATCTAATGAAAATTGAGACATTTTGAATGGCTCGAATTTGGGTTGATTTGATCGGCTCGATAAGATTTTCATAGCGATTTCATTGAGACCGGTCAGCGGGACCGCTGTGTGTATCCCCCCTTGTATAGCGTCGTGGGTTCACATCGTTAGGTAGAATGCGATTCTACGTCTAACTTGTTTTTGCAGGGAATGGTGTGAATAGTATGGCCCTATAACTTATTTGAATGTATGAGATGTATGTGATGCATGTAACATCTGCTCATGGCCGCTTGTTATGATTATTTCAGCTATTGTTAGCTGTATATATTGTATTTAACGACTGCGTGTCGACCTTAATGCTTGAATCTATCTTTGTAATCTTCAATTTCTAGCTATTATAGGTAGTAGCCTAGTTTTGAGGTTACAAGCTTTTAAGCATGGTGGCCTAAAGGAGTGATGTGGAGGATGGAGATCGTCTACACCTACTTGGAGATGGATATCACCATTTTTGGGCCATACTACTTCACGCTTAAATGTGTTTATCTATGATGTTATCTATCTTATTCTTATGCAATGATATATATGATATGTTGCTTTGGTAGGATAGAATCCTCTTAAAATTAGGTGTTAATGCCCTTCCATATGCTGCACCAAAGATAATGATCACCGCATGGTAGGTCTACCAAAGTAGAGTGCCATCGGTTATCATCATCATTTGGGGTAGATGTCTGACATCTACATGCGAAGTATTTGGTTTACTTAACAAGGTTATCAAAATAGTTTTGGACCTTGGGGCATAGATTGGGGCCGAGGCATACCGATGTCACCCAAAGTAGAGTCACATAGGGATGTGATTAGTAAGGTGTTGCTTACCCATGTTACTAGTTTTCTAGCCGTGATGCCAAAGCTCACTAGGAATTAGTGAAATGAGGATCTTTACCCACTATGTAACTTGGAGAGAGTTTTGTTGCAAAACTCATAGTGGGAGTCTTTGCTAAATAGTTTAATAAAAGATGAACATAAACATAGTGCTAAACTTTGCATATTCTTGTGTTGTAGATCATGTCACTAACGCCGCATCCAAGACTTTTAATTTGCGATCTGTTCTTGAGAAAGAAAACTCAATGGAACAAACTTTTGGATTGGTATCGCAACTTGAGAATTGTTCTCAAGCAAGAGCGCAAGGAGTATGTCCTTGAGTCTCCTTACCCGAAGACTTGCCCGATAATGCTACTGTGGCTGCACGGAGAGCTTATGAGAAGCAAACGAATGATTGCCTTGATGTGAGCTGCCTCATGCTTGCCACAATGTCCTTTGAGCTTCAGAAGCAATATGAGAACACAGATGCCTACAATATCATTGTGGGGCTACGTGGTATGTTTGAGAACCAAGCAAGGGCTGAGAGGTTCAATACTTCAAAGTCCTTATTTGCGTGCGAGCTTGCGTATGAAATCCCACGACCCTCATGTGATTAAGATGATTGGCTACATTGAGAGTCCGGAAAAGCTTGGTTTTCCCCTTAGCCAAGAGTTGGCTACTGATGTGATTCTCCAGTCGCTCCCCCCGAGTTTTGAGCCATTCATAATGAACTTTAACATGAACAACCTGGACAAGACCCTGGCTGAGTTGCATGGGATGCTAAAATCTGCGAGGATAGCATTAAGAAAAGCAGAATCATGTGATGATGATGCGAAAGGCAAGGGCAAGCCCTATGTCAAGAGAAGCGCGTCAAAAGAAAGAAAGCTCCCGATGCGATCGCGAGCGGTTCTAAGGCCAAGAAAGACAAGAAGGGCGATGCTCATCCCGATGCGATTGTTTCATCAGAACCAATCGTGACATTGGAAAAGGAATTACGCAAAGTACTTGGAGGATCTTGAGAAGAAGAAGGGAAGTATGACTTCCACTCTGTATAAATGTTATAGAAATCAATCTTGCTACTTCTTCCACTAATTCTTGGGTATTTGATACCGGATCGGTTGCTCACATTTGCAAATCGCTGCGGGGCTAATAAGAAGTAGAAGTTTGAGGAGGAGCGAAGTGGATCTTCGCGTTGGCAATGGAGCAAAAGTTGCTGCGCGTAGTCATTGGCACCATGCCATTGTCTTTACCTTCGTGGATTAGTTTTGGAATTGAATAATTGTTATTGTGTTCCATCTCTTTCAAAGAACATTATTTCGCTTCATGTTTGCAAGCGTAGGTTATGACTTTAAATCTATGGACAATGGTTGTTCTCTTTATTTCAAAGATATGTTCTATTGTCATACTCCATTGGTGAATGGGTTATACGTTCTTACTCTTGAAGGGTCACCGGTCTATAACATTAATGCAAAGAGGCAACGTCCGAATGATTTGAATCCCACGCTTATTTGGCATCGCCGCTAGGTCACATAAATGAGAAACGCATGCAGAAGCTCCATAGAGATGGTATTCTGCACTCATTTGATTTTGAATCATTAGAGACATGCGAATCTTATTTACTTGGCAAGATGACAAAGGCACCTTTCACTGGTCAAGGTGAATGGGCAAATGGCTTATTGGCACTCGTACATACTGATGTATGTGCACCAATGAGCTTAACAGCCAGAGGTGGTTTTCAGTACTTCATAACTTTTACTGATGACTTCAGTAGATATGGGTATATCTACCTGATGAAGCATAAGTCCGAATCCTTTGAAAAGTTCAAGGAATTCCAAAATGAAGTGCAAAATCATTTAGGCAAGACAATCAAGTTTCTACGATCTGATCGTGGAGGCGAGTATTTGAGCCATGAGTTTGGTAATCATCTAAAGGATTGTGGAATTGTTCCACAATTGACTCCGCTAGGAACACCTCAATAGAATGGGGTATCTGAACGGAGAAATCGCACCTTATTAGATATGGTGCGCTCCATGATGAGCCAAAGTGATCTTCCGTTGTCTTTTTGGGTACGCTCTTGAAACACCGCTCACACTAAACAGGGTTCCATCAAAATCAGAGAAAAGACACCATATGAGATGTGGACAGACAACGCCCTAGCTTGTCTTTTCTTATGATTTGGGGATGTGAGGCTTATGTAAAACGTTTACAATCTGATAAGCTCACTCCTAAATCTGATAAATGCTTCTTTATCGGGTATCCTAAGGAAACAAAAGGATATTACTTTTATAATCAAGGAGAAGGCAAAGTGTGTCGGGACCCGGAACAACAACTCCGAGCCCCTCTGTGTAAATCGCACTATCCTGTGAAAAGCTAGTGCACACACGTGTTTCACAAGAATGTATATCATGCAAAAATAACCACGAGATATTATTAAACGAAAATTACGGCACAAGGCCAAGTCTTACAATAAGGCACTGGGCCAACAAAGTAAACAAAGCAATGGAAATAAAGTAAAGGTGGCAAAGACAAACCCATCCAACCTCCCACAGGCGAATGATCAGAAGACGATCCTACTCGTTGAAGTAGTCCTCACCGCCGTAGTCGCCTCAAGTCCGCAACAGATTTAGCAAGGTGAGTACGAAAGTACTCCCAAGGTAAGCAAGTAAATGCTTACGCAAGTTACACCAGAATTATAACGATTTGATGCATGCATAAGGGATTTCAAAGGAAGCTTAATAGGGTAATGTGCGGAAAGCAATACTTGAATTTAAATACAATAACGTAAGTACGAAAAGCTGAATTTAAATACAAGATATGAAACATTGTTTTTAACAGTAATATCGTTAGTGTAGGCTCCAACCCACACTAACCTATTCACGGAATCCACCCGACCATTACCAAATCCAACGCTTGTTTGCCAAAACCAAGTTTTATGAAAATTCAAGTCTAATCTGTGAAGACTCCACTCAAGATGTCCATGACCGTGGACACGGCTATCCGTATAGTTTGTTACTCTGCAGAGGTGTACAACTTTACCCACAAGACATTCCTCTCACTTGAGCCACGCGATCAACACACCGCCTTAGGTGTGCGGCGGAGAGTTCATGACAAGGCCGTTCGATGATTCATAGCCAACATAATCGCGCCGCCACTAAGGTTTCACCACAACTCGAATCCACGAGTTGGAGCCCCTCCGTGCCATGTGAGACTTTCCACGACCTACGCCACGCCACATTCAGCCTATAGCGAGACTATAGTTGGAACTTCACAAATTACTTAGCCAGTCCGTCCCATACCGGACTTGTGGTAGTACTGAAGTGACTTCGTAAAATAATTCACGAAAACGGTCCTTAAGCTGATTTAGGCTCAACCACATACCCCCGTACACGATAATCAACCAGGTGTCACCAAACACGAGGCATACCGGTACCCACCACCTAACCATTAGCCTAAGTCCAAAACATGTTTTCCATTTTCATTTTTAAATAATTTCAGAAACCATCCTTGACTCACCAAGTCAAGATATTGAATTTCAAAGTCCGCTCATTTCATGTGAAAGATTGGTCCCACCAAAATTATACTAAGCCGTGCTAAGCATTTCTATACAATTTTCTAGTCAATACTATGGTACCAACTAGTTTTCATCTAGGGTGACAAGGTATATGAACTCAAGACTCAATTGGCTATATACGAAGGATTGTGGGTATAACTAAAATTCAAATCAAATTTGAAATACATTTGAATAAAGATACGCATGCATATACAGTAAAACAATATAAATAATTTAAAATATTAGGTTCAACATGGTCAAAGGTGTAACTTGCCTTGATCGAAGTCCTGCTGCGATTCGTCGAATTCAAACTCTCCTAATCGCCAATATCTAACGAGAAATCAATTCAAAGCAATTTCAAAACAAAATCCAAATGGAATCCAAATAACTTCCAAAAATTATCAAATAATTTGGGAGACAGAATTCTGAATTTTTGGATGTGGGTCAACAATTTTTAAAAAGAAGATGAGGCTTTTAAAAGAAATTGGGAGTTTTAATTTGAATTTAAAACTTGGAATTACAAAATATATTCAAATCAAATTTAAATAAGTTTCAAAATTTCAAAATTATTCCAGAAATGGATATATCATGATTTTAGAAAAATTTAGAAATTTGAATGGGTCAATTTGGAGTTAAAATGCAAAAGTTATAGCCTTCCAAAGTTTGAATTCAAAATAAAAGAAAAGGGTATTTTCTGGATTTATTTTTAAACCGAAAAGGATTTATGACGTCAGCACGAATTATTTTTCTAAAGGAAATTATAGATTATGACGTCAGCCCTAGGATTAAAATATTCGCAGAGGTCGACAGTGGGGCCCGGTGTCATGGACCGAGTCCATGGACCCGAGGGAAGGTGAGGTGGCAGCGCGCGGGAGCGGGTGGCGCCGACGTGGCGCCACGGGGCTGCCGCGTGGTCGCCGCGTGGGCTGCCACGCCACGCTTTATGCCGACGCATGCGGCACGCGCGAGGTGGCGAGGGGCGTGCGGGTGGCGCCGGCGTGGCGCCGATCCGCCGCCACCGGCTGCCACGCCGCGCGGCTTCGGCCCGACGGCCGACGTGCTCGCCGGCGACGGCGGCGCTCGGGGCGATGGTCGCCGAGCTTCGGTGAGCGCGCGCGCCGCCGAGGGTACCAAAACGCCGAGGAGAACGTGGGAGTGCGCCGGTACCTTGCGCGAGGCCGAGGATGGCCGGAGAGGGAAACCGCGGAGGGGCGGCGGTCGGAGAAGGCTTTACGGCGGCGGAGCAGCTCCGGTGGTGCACGTGCTCGGGGAGGTGGTCGCCGGTGTTCGCCTGGGCACCAGCAAGGTCGGGGAGGCACCAGCGAGGAGCGGGGAAGCTCGAGGCGGCGGCGATTGCTCGCCGGAGTTGCTTGAGCCGGCGGAGGGAAATCGGCGCAGGGGGGGCCCTCGGGACTGGATTATGTGCTCAGGAGGCTCGGGGGGGTGGCGGTGTGGGTAGAGGGACCTCGGGGAGGCCCTTTTATAGGCTGGGGAGAGGGGTAACGGTCGCGCCTATCTCGCCGGAGTTGCAGCGGCTCGGTGGTTTAACGCGACGGTGGTAACAGCCGCAATTACGCGTGATTATGCCCGTAATGGACGCGGTGGAGGTGCAATGGCTATTTGCTGTCGGCGCGGGGCAATAAACGGGAAGGAAACCGAAGCTTTAAAAGCTTCGGTTTTGGTATTCATGGCGGCAGCGGGGCGGGGATCGCGCGGAGAAGAAAGGAAAGCGGCGGGGACGAAGGGTCTGACGAGTGGGGCCCGCACGTCAGCGAGAGAGAAAGAAAAGGAAAGAGCGAGGGGACGGCCGATGCTTGACGGGTGGCACGGGGGAGAGATCGGGACCGCTGGCGCCTTGCGAAGGGGTAAGTGAAGGGGGACGGCTGAGATCTGATCCGACAACGCAGGTTAGATCGGGGCCGGACGGTGCTTAAGTGGGAAGGGGCGGCCGAGATGAGATACGGCAACAGGGGACGGCTTGATAACACCACGTGGCGGCAGGAGCGAGAGGGGAGCGTGAAGCGGTAAGTGGGTGCGGCGGCGAGGATTAAATCCGCGCTGGAGTGGACGGTCCGATCGCGACACGCGCCGCACGCGGAGGAGGGAAGGCGGAAGAGGGTTTGTTAGATCGACGGCCGAGGGGATTCCGCGGCGAGGGGACGCCGATGGTTGACACCGCGGCGGGAGGGTTTTTTGAATTTTCTTTCTTTTGATTTTCCGAAATGCTATTAAGCTTTAGAAAACTCGAGAAAAATACCAAATAAGTTTTGAAAATCCAGAAAATTCTGGGAACTATCTGGAGCTATTATAGACTTAATAAAAATATGTCCCACTCATTTTAACAAGTATATTTTGCAAAGGTACAATTTGATTTTGTAGGGAGGGTTTTAATTCCTTCTAAAATCCAGAAAAATGAATATAATCTCATATTTGACTTAAGGAAGCTGAAATACATTGGTTTAAGCTTTTAGGAATGCAAATAAATTCAATTTTGACTTTTACACAATAAAGTTTAAAATTTTTCTCAAATCAGATTTTAACATAACTCCAGAAAATCCAAATAAACTCCAGATTAAATTTTAATAAAGGGACAAAATTTTGGGATGTTACAAACCTACCCCCCTTAGAGGAAATCTCGCCCTCGAGATTTGCACTGGCTAGCAAAAGAGATGGGGATGGCTGGTCTTTAAGTCTTCTTCTCGCTCCCGGTGGCTTCGCCCCTGGTGTGATTGCTCCACCGAACTTTGCGTAACTGATGGTCTTCCTTCCGTCCGACGCTCGCTGTCTCGAGAATCTTGATTGGTTGCTCCCGATAGGTGAGGTCATCCCGAGGTCCAAGGTTTCAGAGGCGCTTGCTCTGTGGGTACTCGGAGGCACTTCTTTAATCGTGAGACATGGAAGACATTGTGCACCCCGACATGCTTGGCGGCAAGTCTAACTGATATGCGACTGCACCTCTTCGGTCCAGAATCTTGAAAGGGCCCACATATCGCGGTGCAAGCTTTCCTCTAACTTGAAATCTTTTCACACCTCTCGAGTGGGGATACTCTAAGATAGACGTAGTCCCCGACCTCAAAGGTCGTCTCGACGGCGTTATCCGCGTAGCTCTTCTCGCCGAGACCGAGCTACCTTCACCGTCCTCGATCTTCTTCACTTGATCTTCTGCGTCTTGCAGCAGTTTGGTCCTGCTTGGGGTTCACCTTGCCGATCCCAAAGCGGGGGTTCTGCACTTTCACCATACAAGGCTTCAAGGGTGCCATCTGCAGTCGCTTGGTAGCTGTTATTGTACGAGAATTCCGATAGGCGTTGAACGGTCCCAACTGCTCAAATCCAGCGTACAAGCCCTTAGCATATCCTCGAGTATCCGATTAACTCTTTCTCGCTTGACCGTCTGTCTGGGGGATGGTAAGCGATCAAACCGAGCTTGCTACCCAACTCTTCGTGCAGCCTTTGCCAAAATCGAAAGTAAATCGACTACCTCGATCCGACACTATCTTCTTGGGTACGCCATACAGCACACAATTCGAGACATGTACGCTTCAGCCAACTTGCTTCCTAATAAGTGGTCTTGACGGTATGAAGTGAGCTACTTTAGTCAATCTGCCTATGATTACCCAAATTGAATCATAACCCGATTGTGTCCTTGGGAGTCCGTTATGAAATCCATACCAATTTCTTCCCACTTCCATTCCGAATCGGCAATGGTTGTAAGAGTCCCGCTGCTTCGATGTTCAGCTTTGACTCGACAGTGTTGCGTGCTCATGAACTCGCGATTTCCCTTTTCATACCGACCCACCAATATCTTTCCCTCGATCCCGTACATCTTGGTACGGCCAGGTGGATTGAGTATGGGGTATCATGAGCCTCTTTCGTAATCGGGTTTTGATTTCGATTATTCGGCACACAGATGCGTTCTCGAACCAAACCGCGCCATTTTCATCTTCGCTGAATCTCGTGCTTTGCCTCTTCTCATATTCTTCTTGATTTCTTGGATATCCTCGCCCACAACTGAGCTTCCTTTATTTGATCGTAAGCGGGTCGCACTTCCAAAGGTGGTGAGGGTGCTTGATCCCGCTGGGTTTAGACTTAGACGGCGACTCCCCCAAGTCGGGTCCGGTCTTCTTCGATATTACCATGTTAGCATAAGACTTCCTCGCTAAGGCATCGGCTACTACATTCGCTTCCGGTGGTAATGTATACCGATGTCGTAGTCCTTGATCAACTCCAACCATCTTCGCCGCCTCAAAGTTGAGTTCTCGCCGGGTGAAGATATACTTCAAACTCTTATGGTCCGTGTATACTTCACAACGGTTACCAATAAGGTAGTGGCGCCGATTTTTAGGGCGTGCACTCATCGCGCTAACTCCAAGTCATGAGTAGGATAATTGCACTCATGAGGCTTGAGTTGACGCGATGCATAGGCTACCACTTTGCCCTCTTGCATCGTAACACGCCTAAGCCTAGGCGAGGCGCCACGAAAACCTCGAAGCCTTTATGCACGCCCGCAAGACGAGCACGTGCCGAGACTAGTCTCTTCTTAAGGGTCCGAAACTCGCCGCAAGCCTTCGCCCATTCGAACTTCTTTTCCTTTTTCAGCAATTGGGTCATTGGCTTGGCTGTCTCGAGAATCTCGCTATGAACCGACGGTAATAACCCGCAAGTCCAAGAAAGCTCGACTTCATTACGGACTTTGGTGGCTTCCACTCCATTATCGCTTCCACCTTGGAAGGATCTACAACGATTCCTTCTACTGTTACAATATGTCCGAGGAAGGCAACCTCTTTTAGCCGTAATTCACACTTATCGAATTTGGCGAAAAGTCGATGTTCTCTAAGCTTTTCCAGGTGATCCCGAGGTGCCGCTCGTGCTCTTCTTCGCTCTTGGAGTAGATAAGGATGTCGCCGATAAAGATTACTACGAACTTGTCCAAGTATTTCATGAACACGCTGCTCATCATGCTCATGAAGTAGGTGGTGCATTGGTCACCCAAATGACATGACCGTGAACTCATAATGCCCATATCCGTGGAGAAGGCGCCTTAGGAATGTCTTCTTCACGAATCTTCAATCGATGGTATCCTCGATCGCAGATCAATCTTGGAGAAGATACCGCTCCTTTCAACCGATCGAATGTGTCATCGATCCCGGGAGGGTATTTATTCTGATGGTGACGCCATTGAGTGCTCAGAGTCCACACATAGCCTCAGACTCTCATCCTTCTTCTTGACGAATAGGACGGGTGCTCCCCAAGGCGATGAACTAGGCCGGATATACCCCTTGTCTTCTAACTCCTTGAGTTGGTTCTTCAATTCCGCTAACTCGTTAGCAGGCATCCGATATGGTCTCTTGGAAATCGGGTGGTGCCCGGACTAGGTCAATCACAAATTCGATCTCCTATCCGGTGGCATCCTGGCGCGCCTCGGAAAAACATCTGGGTACTCCCGTACGATCGGCACTTCCTCCAATACTTGGAGGTGGAAGAGGGCACATTCTTCTGCCTTCGGAACTTGGGGAGAGAAGATTACTTCCACGCCTTGGTCATTGGTGAGGGTGATGGATCTGGTAGCACAATCGATCCGACCTCGATTCTTGGCTAACCAGTTCATCCCGAGAATGACGTCTAATCCTTGCGATTCCAAAACCAAAAGATCGGCGAGGAATCGGGTCCCATCTATGAGCAATTCCACTTTGGGGCACAAAGTCCCTGCTCTCATTTCTGCTCCAGGGGAGTGAACTATCATAGGGTTGCTAAGGGTTACCCTGCCCAACCCATGCTTATCCACAAAAGTTTTTGACACAAAGGAATGCGATGTCGGAATTGAAAAGAACTCGATGTTGGTATCGAATTGACAAGGAACATACCCAAAGACGACATCCGTGCAGCTGGGCCTCTTCCGCTGCCACGTGGTTCACTCGCCTTTGATGAAGGTGCGGCCTGCGCCCCCGGTTACGACTTCCGAGGCTCTCGGTTGCCGCCGCTTGAATCTTCTTAGGCATGCCTTGGCAAAGTGCCCCGTTCCTTCAGAGTAGCAGTCAATCCGCCGACGGCGGATCGCTCTTCGCGTGCTCGCCACCGATTCTCGGGTGCGGTTGCTTGGGAACCGCCGGCGGTTGGCTTGAAACGCGGGCGGTGGTTGAGGACTTGAACTCGCTGGATCGTTCTTGAAGTTCTTTGCCACGGGTCTGAACTTGTTTGAGTGAGGAGGAGTACTGCGATTCTTGAAAGAACTTCCAGAGTTGTTCCTCTGGTCCGCCATCCTTTTCTTCCGGGTCTCCATTTCCATGTGCTTGCCCTCTGGCCGATGGCCTTAATGACTAGCCGGTGGAAGTCAAGATAGTCACCCGATATCAGTTGTACTGATATGTTGTCATTCAGGCCCTCCATGAACCTTTCTTGCTTGGCTTCATCGGAAGCCACATCCTCTGGCGCATAGCGGGCCAGTTGGTTAAACTTCTGTACGTACTCATTGACAGTACGACTTCCTTGGCGCAGAGATCTGAACTCCTTCTTCTTCAATGCCATGGTGCCAGTGGGGATATGAGCTTTGCGAAAGCTTTGCTCGAACTCGATCCACGTCACCGTCTGCGGGTTGGCGTGTGAAGCGGTGAAAGTGTCCCACCATTGAGATGCGGGTCCGTTCAGCTGATGGGAGGCGAACAAGACTCGCTCCCGATCGGTGCAACGCGAATGTCCAGCTTCTTGCCAATCGACTGAGCGATCGTCGGCGTCCATCGGTTCAGCACTGCCGGTGAAGGTGGGGGGCTTGATCCTCAGGAACTCAGAGAGACGATTGGGAGGCACTTGGGCAGGTTGATGATGAGCCTGAGGGTTGTTGATCGTCTGAGCTAAGAGCTGGATCAACTGGGTTTGATTGGCCATCAATCGTGCCTAATCTGTCCTCACACAAGAGGTGGTGGAATTGGAGCGGGCTGGCTTCCTTGTGCTCCGGGGTTGGCGTTGTCCATGTTGGGGTTTCTTCTTGTGTTCACCATCTATTGAGACTTTCAGATTTAGAGAGAGAACTAAAGGAAAGGTTCTAGTAACAATCCCAACAAAACAACACACAAGAGCAAGGAAAACCTGATAAGAGCCAAATAAAACTTTTTATTTTATTATAATAGTCTTCGTGGCCGTTTACAAGGTCTACACTCACGGATAGCGTTCTAAGACTCGGGTTGTTCACACACTAGCGCTGCGCCGAGTCTCCTCGGAAAAGGTCCGAATCGGTGGAACTCGCATCTTCTCGCACGGGCTCGGCAAGTTCCTCTTGCGTGCGCGAGCTTCTGGCAGGCGGTGTGCGGCTCGTCGAGTGGTGGTCAGTACATGTGGTCCATGGACTTGGTGTACTCCACCGATCGATGAGGCGGGGTTGCTCTCATACTCAGAGACGAAGTCGGCAGCCCACAAGGGAGTCTTCATGGGAAGTAGCGAAGTCGGTGCGCAGCAAGTCTCGAGCGTAGATGTTCCGCACCGGCGAATGGCCTCTCGGGCTGCATCCTGAACTCCATCGAAGAAGGTGGCCCGAGGTAGGTGCGTCGAACACGTAAATGGCTCCGTGTGCTCAAAATCCTTGAAGATCTTCACTTCCACTCTCCGCGTTCCTCGTCTCCATACATGCCAACGTATCCCGGTAGAGAGGGTACGGCGGAAGTTGAGCTCTTGCATGAGGTTGTACAGATCGTCGCGAAGAGTCCGGCAAGGGTTCCGTGGGAGACGCGGTGGGTTGCTCCATCTAAAATTTGGAAGGGAGAGGAGTTAGTAATCGGTTTGGTAAAGAGATTTGAGAAGAGGAGAGATAATTTAAAAGCGCATTTCTTATTAAAATATATCCTTAAAGCTGGTCTCTTGCCAAGGTCACGTCTTAGAGTCATTGTTGCTCGATACCATTTCGTCGGGACCGGAACAACAACTCCGAGCCCCTCTGTAAATCGCACTATCCCGTGAAAAGCTAGTGCACACAGGTTTCACAAGAATGTATATCATGCAAAAATAACCACGAGATATTATTAAACGAAAATTACGGCTGAAGGCCAAGTCTTACAATAAGGCACCGGGCCAACAAAGTAAACAAAGCAAATGGAAATAAAGTAAAGGTGGCAAAGACACCCATCCATCCTCCCTCCACGGCGAATGATCAGAAGACGATCCTACTCGCCAAGTAGTCCTCACCGTCGTGAGTCGCCCTCAAGTCCGCAACAGATTTAGCAAGGTGAGTACGAAGTACTCCCAAGGTAAGCAAGTAAATGCTTACGCAAGTTACACCAGAATTATAACAGATTTGATGCATGCATAAGGGATTTCAAAGGAAGCTTAATAGGGTAATGTGCGGAAAGCAATACTTGAATTTAAATACAATAACGTAAGTACGAAAAAGCTGAATTTAAATACAGTATATGAAACATTGTTTTTAACAAGTAATATCGTTAGTGTAGGCTCCAACCCACACTAACCTATCCACGGAATCCACCCGACCATTACCAAATCCAACGCTTGTTTGCCAAAACCAAGTTTTATGAAAATTCAAGTCTAATCTGTGAAGACTCCACTCAAGATGTCCATGACCGTGGACACGGCTATCGAGATAGTTTGTTACTCTGCAGAGGTGTACAACTTTACCCACAAGACATTCCCTCTCACTTGAGCCACGCGATCAACACACCGCCTTAGGTGTGCGGCGGAGAGTTCATGACAAGGTCGTTCGATGATTCATAGCCAACATAATCGCGCCGCCACTAAGGTTTCACCACAACTCGAATCCACGAGTTGGAGCCCCTCTGGTGCCATGTGAGACTTTCCACGACCTACGCCACGCTCACATTCACCTATAGCGAGACTATAGTTGGAACTTCACAAATTACTTAGCCAGTCCGTCCCATACCGGACTTGTGGTAGTCTGAAGTGACTTCGTAAAATAATTCACGTAAACGGTCCTTAAGTTGATTTAGGCTCAACCACATACCCCGTACGATAATCAACCTGTGTCACCAAACACGAGGCATACCTGTACCCACCACCTAACCATTAGCCTAAGTCCAAAACATGTTTTCCATTTTCATTTTTAAATAATTTCAGAAACCATCCTTGACTCACCGAAGTCAAGATATTGAATTTCAAAGTCCGTCATTTCATGTGAAAGATTGGTCCCACCAAAAATTATACTAAGCCAGGCTAAGCATTTCTATACAATTTTCTAGTCAATACTATGGTACCAACTAGTTTTCATCTAGGGTGACAAGGTATATGAACTCAAGACTCAATTGGCTATATACGAAGGATTGTGGGTATAACTAAAATTCAAATCAAATTTGAAATACATTTGAATAAAGATACGCATGCATATACAGTAAAACAATATAAATAATTTAAAATATTAGGTTCAACATGGTCAAAGGTGTAACTTGCCTTGATCGAAGTCCTGCTGCGATTCGTCGAATTCAAACTCTCCGGAATCGTCAATATCTAACGAGAAATCAATTCAAAGCAATTTCAAAACAAAATCCAAATGGAATCCAAATAACTTCCAAAAATTATCAAATAATTTGGGAGACAGAATTCTGAATTTTTGGATGTGGGTCAACAATTTTTAAAAAGAAGATGAGGCTTTTAAAAGAAATTGGGAGTTTTAATTTGAATTTAAAACTTGGAATTACAAAATATATTCAAATAAAATTTAAATAAGTTTCAAAATTTCAAAATTATTCCAGAAATGGATAGATCATGATTTTAGAAAAATTTAGAAATTTGAATGGGTCAATTTGGAGTTAAAATGCAAAAGTTATAGCCTTCCAAAGTTTGAATTCAAAATAAAAGAAAAAGGGTATTTTCTGGATTTATTTTTAAACCGAAAAGGATTTATGACGTCAGCACGAATTATTTTTCTAAAGGAAATTATAGATTATGACGTCAGCCCTAGGATTAAAATATTCGGGCAGAGGCTGACAGGTGGGGCCCGGGTGTCATGGACCGAGTCCATGGACCCGAGGGAAGGGTGAGGTGGCAGGCGGGCGCGCGGGGGAGCGGGGTGGCGCTGACGTGGCGCCACGGGGCTGCCGCGTGGTCGCCGCGTGGCTGCCACGTCACGGCTTTATGCCGACGTGGCGGCACGCGCGCGAGGTGGCGAGGGGGCGTGCGGGTGGCGCTGGCGTGGCGCCGATCCGCCGCCACTGGCTGCCACGCCGCGCGGCTTCGGCCGACGGCCGACGTGGCCGGCGGCGACGCTTCGAGGCCCGATGGTCGCGGAGCTCCGTGGCGGCGGCGCCGCCGAGGTACCAAAACGCCGAGAGAACGTGGGGAGTGCGTCGGTACCTTGCGCGAGGCCGAGGATGGCGGAGAGGGAAACCGCGGAGAGGCGCGCGGTCGGAGAAGGCTTTACGGCGGCGGAGCAGCTCCGGTGGTGCACGTGCTCGGGGAGGTGGTCGCCGGTGTTCGCCTGGGCACCAGCAAGGTCGGGGAGGCACCAGCGAGGAGCGGGGAAGCTCGAGGCGGCGGCGATTGCTCGCCGGAGTTGCTTGAGCCGGCGGAGGGAAATCGGCGCAGGGGCCCTCGGGGCGGATTATGTGCTCGGGAGGCTCGGGGTGGCGGTGTGGGTAGAGGACCTCGGGAGGCCCTTTATAGGTGGGAGAGGGGTAGCAGTCGCGCTATCTCGCCGGAGTTGCAGCGGCTCGGTGGTTTAACGCGACGGTGGTAATGGCCGCAATTACGCGTGATTATGCCCGTAATGGGCGCGTGGAGGTGCAATGGCTATTCTTTGTCGCGCGGGGCAATAAACGGGAAGGAAACCGAAGCTTTAAAAGCTTCGGTTTTGGTATTCATGGCGGCAGCGGGGCGGGGATCGCGCGGAGAAGAAAGGAAAGCGGCGGGGACGAAGGGTCTGACGAGTGGGGCCCGCACGTCAGCGAGAGAGAAAGAAAAGGAAAGAGCGAGGGGGACGGTCAGATGCTTGACGGGTGGCACGGGAGATCGATCGGGACGGCGGCGCCTTGCGAAGGTAAGTGAAGGGGACGGCCGAGATCCGATCCGACAACGCAGTTAGATCGGGGCGGACGGTGCTTAAGTGGGAAGGGGCGGCGAGATGAGATACGGCAACAGGGGCGGCTTGATAACACCACGGGCGGCGGGAGCGGAGAGGGGAGCGGTGAAGCGGTAAGTGGGTGCGGGCGGCGAGGATTAAATCCGGCGCGGGAGTGGACGGTCCGATGCGCGACACGCGTCGCACGCGGAGGGAGGGAAGGCGGGAAGAGGGTTTAAGTTAGATCGGACGGCTGAGGGGGATTCCGGCGGGCGGAGGGGACGCCGATGGTTGACACCTGGCGGCCGGGAGGGTTTTTTGGAATTTTCTTTCTTTTGATTTTCGAAAATGCTATTAAGCTTTAGAAAACTCAGAAAAATACCAAATAAATTTTGAAAAATCCAGGAAAATTCTGGGAACTATCTGGAGCTATTATAGACTTAATAAAAATATGTCCCACTCATTTTAACAAGTATATTTTGCAAAGGTACAATTTGATTTTGTAGGGAGGGTTTTAATTCCTTCTAAAATCCAGAAAAATGAATATAATCTCATATTTGACTTAAGGAAGCTGAAATACATTGGTTTAAGCTTTTAGGAATGCAAATAAATTCAATTTTGACTTTTACACAATAAAGTTTAAAATTTTTCTCAAATCAGGATTTTAACATAACTCCAGAAAATCCAAATAAACTCCAGATTAAATTTTAATAAAGGGACAAAATTTTGGGATGTTACAAAGTGTTTGTCGCCCGGCATGGTGTCTTCTTAGAGAAAGAGTTTCTCTTAAGAAGGGATAGTGGGAGCACAGTGCAACTTGAAGAAATTCAAGAAACACCTGATAACGTTTGACTCCTCTGAGAACCCCAACAGATGAACAAACGTTGAAGAACTGTTGTGGACACACCAAAGACCACGTGGTCGAAGGTCACGTCGTGCACCGAGAGGTACATGTTCTTGACTACTCAACAACGGGACATATTGTTGTTAGACAACGATGAGCCTAAGACCTATGAAGAAGCAATGGTGGGACCAGACTCTGAGAAATAGCTTGAAGCCATGAGATCGAAATTGAATCCATGCACGATAATCAAGTTTGGAACTTGGTTGATCCACCGATGGTGTTAAAACCATTGAATGCAAATGAGTTTTCAAGAAAAGATAGACATAGATGGAAATGTTCACATCTATAAAGCGCGATTAGTGGCCAAAGGTTTCAAACAAATTCAAGATATTGATTATGATGAAACTTTTAGCCCGTCGCAATGCTAAAGTCTATTCGGATCATTCTAGCGATTGCTGCATATTTCGACTATGAAATATGGCAAATGGATGTCAAAACAGCTTTCCTTAATGGAAATCGAGTGAGGATGTGTACATGACACAGCCCACGGTTTTGTCGATCCATGCAATCGATTGGAAAGATATGCAAGCTCCAAAGATCCATTTATGGATTAAAGCGAGCATCTCGGAGTTGGAACATTCGTTTTGATGAAGTAATCAAAGGGTTTGGTTTCATCAAGAACGAAGAAGAGCCTTGTGTTTACAAAAGGCTAGTGAGAGCGCACTCGTATTTCTGGTCTTATATGTGGATGACATATTACGATCGGAAATGACATTCCTTTGCTCGAATCATTAAGTCTTCATTAAAAATAGTTTCTCTATGAAAGACTTAGGAGAGGCAGATATATTCTGGGCATCAAGATCTATAGAGATAGATCAAAAGGCTAATTGGATTAAGCCAAGATACGTACATTGACAAGGTGTTGAAAAGGTTCAATATGCATGATTCCAAGAAAGGTTTTCTATCTATGTCACATGGTATAAATCTTAGCAAGAATCGGTGTCCTAGTACACACGATGAGCGGGATAAAATGAATGCGATTCCATATGCTTGGCTATTGGGTCCATTATGTATGCCATGCTTTGTACACGTCCCGATGTTTCGTATGCTTTAAGTGCTACGAGTAGATACCAATCGATCCAGTGAAAGTCACCGGATTGCCGTAAAGAACATCTTGAAGTACTTGAGAAGAACTAAAGATGTGTTCCTTGTCTATGGAGGTGAGGAAGAGCTCGTTGTAAATGGTTACACCGATGCTAGCTTCCAAGCCGACAAAGATGATTTTAGATCGCAACTGGATTTGTGTTACTTTGAATGGCGGTGCGATAAGTGGAAGAGTTCCAAGCGTGACGGTTGTGATTCTACAACAGGCCAGTACATAGTAGCTTCAAGGCGCTAAAGAGGCTGTTTGGATCAAGAAATTTATTTCTGAGCTTGGTGTGATGGCTAGTGCCTCCAGCCCAATGGACCTCTACTGTGACAATAGTGGGGCCATTGCACAAACCAAAGAGCCTAGATCGCACCAGAAGTCCAAGCACATTTTACGGCGATTTCATCTCATCCGCGAGATAGTGGAGAGAGGCGATGTGAAGATATGCAAAGTACAAGCGGATTTGAACATTGCAGATCCGTTGACAAAGCCGCTTCCCACCAAAGCATGAGGCTCACACTAGGGCAATGGGTATTAGATACCTACATGGTTGACTCTAGTGCAAGTGGGAGACTGTTAGTGATATTCCCTAGAGGCAACATGGAGATGTTGTATATATCACATACTATGTTTATGATACATTACTTTGTTTCTTGGAATAGACATCATCATTATTGATCAATGAGTATGTGACTTATTCATGAGACTCTTAAATACTAAAATGTTGCTATTTCTAAATGATCCTCGATCGTATATCATATGAGGAACAAATATGATTCAAAGACAAAGATCAAGATATGTATTGATTGATGATCATGTCTCATGGATCATGGTATGGTGATACCAAATCAATAATATGGACATGTGTTAGTGAACATATGTTGGATAGACTGCCATGAGACAACTGCAGAGATTCCATGTGTCATCGCTTGGTCTCGAGTAGTGTTTATGTAGAATCCTTAGACTTGAGATCATCATGGTTCCCAACATGAGTAGTAGCTTATTTTGGGACTACTAAACACTACTCCGTGAATCGGGTAGTCATAAAAGTAGTCTTGGTTTGCCATGAAACATGTAGTGGGATGTGAATGATCAAGATAGAATTTGCCCCTCCTTATGGGAGAGATATCTCTGGGCCTCGATGTAATGGATTATGAAAGTGCATGGCCATGCCAAGGTGATTGAGGAGTCAATCACAAGTTTATAATCCATCACGGAATCGAGAGAGTGATTGAGCTATTAAGAGGATGACACAGAGTCTCGCCTTGAGCTCAATCTATATCGTGAGGCAAAGGGATTCGTACATGAGAGAACATTACGAGTTCACCGATATGATCTTTACATATACTTTGGGGTTAATATGTCTTATTAGAGGCCACTATTAACAGGTGACCGGAAAGGCGTTTCGGGTCACGACCAAGTATCGTGAACCTCTGGTCGCACGCTTAACGGGTTGGAACACCGATTCGAATATGATTTGGATATGGGCTCAATTCGGATAAAGATCCGAATAGACTCCTAATGGGCCTTGGTCCGCAAGGCCCACGTGAGGAGTCTATATATATGGAGCGAGGGCTGAGGATTCGTCCCTGTTAACATCTAGCAAAAACTCTAGCCGCCACCTCCCGAGCTAAACCCTAGCTGCTCACGAGTGCTAGTACACTCGCGATCGGCGTTCCAGCCCCGGACGTGTGGATACCGGTGGAGGCGCTGCTCGTTGCAGTGCTGATCGGCGTGCGTGGAGGAGACGATCTGTTCGGGACGATCGGCTACTTCCACTACTACCTCGATGCGCGTGATTGGATCGGTTTCCAATTCATCTTCCGCTGCGCTGCGCGTCTAAGTGGTATCGATCCATGATCCTTCCTTAGCATGATGTTCTTGGGTGCGCGGTAGAAAAGTTTTGTTTTCTGCTTCCGTAACCTACGCGTATTCCTTTATGTGGTCCCCGCTCTGGCGACGAAGGAGAAGTGGGAAGGGTGGATGCGGTAGTGGTTCTACTACTGCGTGACGCCTACCAGCAATCTGCAGTGCCGGGGTCAGCTGATAGCTTTTGACTGCTGTCCGGGGCTAAAACCGGTGAGCGACGATCGACAGCAGGCGCGGAGACTCACCGGCGTCACCCTTCGGTTCAACATGTGCGATCTTGCCGAGGAATTTACTATGTACGGGGTGTCTCCGCTCTCCAACCGGTGGAGATATGAGCGAGGTGATACCCGGCAGGATGGCGTCCACCCCTCGGTGTCGTTGCTGCAGCCGCCCCCTGGCCGTGGTTGGTACTTCAACTGTGTGTTGCGTATGTATATGTGACCGTGTTGTAAATGGGGCTACACTTCGCGTGCAGTGCTTTCGTTAGAAGACGCGGAGCGCGCCGTCGAGGCCTTCTTGGGGCCGTATACGGCGAAAGAACACACCCTATGTGAAACCGCGACCGAGCCTGCGAAGTTAGGGCAGATAAACCGGGTGTGCGAGGTCCTAGGCCTCGTTTTACCGGAGCGCGTAGTGCCGGTGCAGAGTCCGCCCTGTCGTCGCGATGGCGCCGGCGAGGCGGGGGCGTCTCCTCGGCGGCGAAGTGCTCGGTCCAGAGCTGCTGTCTTTGACCCGCCCACCGGCCTAGCGGCAGGCGCCGCTGAGCCGGACGACGTGTCGGGCGGCGGGTCCGAGCATGGTAGCTCGGGGGGTCACGCTGCCCCCAGCGAGGGTTTAGGTGGCGGCGAGGCGGGCCTTGGCAGCGACATCATTGAAGACGAGGCCGTGTCGCCTGTGCCGGTTGGCGAGGACCTGCCACCCACGCCGTCGTCGCCCGTGGCAGTTGCGTCGGACCTTCCACTTGCCCCAGCTCCTGCGACAACTGGAGCGGCGGAGTACTCGTCGTCATCGCCTGCTGCAGCCGTCGCGGACGTGCCGCCCGCTCCGGCTGGTGCGGGTACTGGAGCAGTCGAGGGTGTGTCGCCTGACTCTCCAGTGGCGAAGCGCCGTCGGGTGCAATCGCCCTCTCGCGCCGGGCAATTCCATGTGGCGGGCGCGGTCGGTGGGGGCCTAGGGTCCGGCCGGGAAGCCACTCCAACCGAGGAGGGAGTCATCGCTTCTTGGGCAGGGGTTGAGCCGACACCTCCCCACGCCTTATTGGGTGGTGACAGAGGTAGACGTAATTCCTTTTCTCCTCGTGACTTCGCGAAGCTCTCGCCGATTTGCTCGCTCATGCCATCGTCGACATCAGGAGAGGGGAAGTCGCCCGGACGTGGCCAAGGATCGAGCAGCTGGGGTGCCTGCGAGGTCGGCGGTGATGTTGCGCAGGAAGCAGCGCGGACGCCTGATGCTGGCGCAAGGCCCCCAAGGCTCGGCGTATATGACTTCGTTCCGCATCTGGAGGCGCTCCGTGCCCTCGACGGAGCCGCGGAGTGCGGCGACGCTAAGCTGGATCGAAGAACACTGTCGTCGTGCAGGGGGATTTTCCTGCCCTTGCACTGGGCGCCACCGGGATGAAGGTAAGCACGTGAGCCCGCCATCGACATCGCTTACTGCATGCATGCTAAATGGCCATGTCCCGCTGCTGCTAGGCGGTCGCCATCGGCCGGGCGCTAGATGAGGCGCGCATCCGTGAGCGGAGGGCGTTGGAGGGACAGCTTCGCGCTGCTGACGAGGCTTACGCTACGAAGGACGACCACATCTGTCTACTAGAGGCGGAAGTCCGCGCGACGGCGGCGGCGCAATGTGCCGCCGAAGAGGCGCAGCGTGCCGCGGCAGAGGAGCACACTGGCTTGCTTGGGCAAATCGGCGCGCGGAAGGAGGAGAAAGCCCAGCTGATCATGGCTCTGGGGGAGAGGAACCAGGCTCTGGACAACGCGTCGGCGGCGGCGTGGAGGGCCATGGGGTCGCTAGAAGGGGCTCTCCGGGACCTTTCCGTTGTCGTACCGGACCTTACTCACGACACCGCGGACGTGGCGCAATCGTTGGCACGGATTGAGGAGGGCTCGAGCCTGGCGCTCCGTGATGCGAAAGCCTTCGGCGATCACTGCGGCTTCGCCAGTGCTTGCCTCGCCTTCGCTACGCTCTATGCCCGGGGGTGTGATCACGTGAACGAGCTGGTCGCTCCCGATCTGAGTGTGCCAACCGGAGCCGGGGTATTGTCCGGCGCAGTCTGTACCACCATGCCCGCCGTCCAGAGCTTCTACGAACGGATCTGGGGCCACCTTGGAGAGGAAGCGGCCAAAGTCCTGTTACGGCGGACGTTATATCGGCAAGGTAATTTCCTTCAAGGGTTGGAGGAGGCTCGTCAGCACAACGAAGACGGCGCTGACCCCTAGTGTGGTGCCGGGAGTTGGTCGTTGGGATGCAACTTTTGCTTTTGTTGTTGTTTTCTTTCGGTTGCTTATGAAAGAAAGGACTGTTGTGCTGAGCACTCCATGGCCGCATGCGGCTTGTACAGTTGATTGTTAATACGGCGGAGGCTGGCACCTTCCAGCCGTCTTCGCTTGTGCTAACGGTAACAGTGCCTTGTGGGTGAAGAGTGGCGGCGACGGAGCTGGCGTCAGTCGAAGTAGACGCGCGCGCGCTCCGTCCCCTACCCTTCGAAGTGGTGGCAGCGGAGCTGGCGCCTAGTCGAAGTAGACGAGCGCGCGCTCTGTCCCTACCGCCAGTGGTGGCGCGAGCCGGCGCCTGGTCAATGAGACGCGCACACACTCCGTCCCCTACTCTTCGAAGTGGTGGCAGCGGAGCTGGCGCCTAGTTGAAGTAGACGCGAGAGCGCTCCATATTTTGTACTCCGGAGCACGTGTGGGACTATCAACCAAGACTTAGTTAGACTTCGGAGGGTACGCCAATGCGCCTGCGGGACATCCGCGTCTTGTTTAGACTCAGTAGAGTGCGCAGGGAAAACATCCACGTCTTTGTTTGTACTCCGGAGAATGCGTGGGACTATCAACGACGACTTACTTAAGCTTCGGAGGGTACGAAAACGCGCGCGCGGGACATCCGCGTCTTGTTTAGACTCAGTAGAGTGCGCAGGGAAAACATCCACGTCTTTGTTTATACTCCGGAGAATGCATGGGACTATCAACCACGACTTACTTTAGCTCCAGAGGGTACACCAATACGTGCGCGGGATGTCCGCGTCTTGTTTATACTCAGTAGAGGCGGACCTCGTCGCTACGTCTTATTTATACTCCGTAGAGTGCGTGCGGAGGCAGACCTCGGTGCGGTGCTTGTGCGGAGGTGAGTCTCCGTGCACTGCGCGTGCGGAGGTGAGTCTCCATGTGCTGTGCTTGCGGAGGTGAGTCTCCGTGCGGTGCGTGTGGGAATATCAACCACGTGTTTATACTCCGGGCAGTACGCGCGGTAATAACACCGACGCGTGCGCGGAATTCTGCGTCTTGTTTATACTCAGTAGAGTGCGTAGGGAAAACATCCGCGTCTTATTTATACTTCGGGGAGTGCGTGCGGGGGTAAGACTCCGCGCGTTTGTGGTGGGGAGCACGAATAGCTCCGCAAACGGCGAACTTTATTAAATTCGCGTTTGCTTGGGTGAACGAGTACAAGAAATCAGCGACTAACCATTGGACTCGTTGCCATGACGATGGCCTTTATTGGCCTAAGCATGGTACCTCCACAACCTGTCCGCATTCCATGTGTGGCGGAGTGTCTGCCCTTCCAGTGTGGCGAGGCGATAAGCTCCTCGCTGCAGTGCTGCCGCGACGATGTACGTGACTTCCCACTTGGACTCCAGCTTGCCGACCATGTCTGCACGGAGCGCCATCCTGAGGACGAGGTCCCCCGGCTGGAATGCTCGCGGGTACACAGAGCGGCCATGCATACGTGCCATTTGCCGCGCGTACTTGGCGACGTGTTGGGTGGCCTTGACATGCTCTCCGTCGAGGAGGTCTAGGGACAACTGGCGCTCTTCGTCCGGTGCTTGGGTGAGAACCCTTCGTGAGCCAGCCTGGATCTCTTCGGGCGTCATTGCCTCATCGCCGAAGAGGAGTTTGAACGGCGTGAATCCCGTCGGGCGTGTGGCTGTTGTGCGAAGCGACCACAGGACACTGTGGAGCTCGCTGGGTCATTTGCCCTTTGGTAGTCCGACAAGGCATTTTTTGACCCCGACGGAGATGGCACCGTTCGCCCGCTCGACCGCTCCGTTGGACTGTGGATGTCCAACCAGAGCGAACCGAAGCGTGATGCCCATATCGTCGCAGAACTCCCTGAACAGAGCAGAGTCGAACTGCAGACCATTGTTGGCGATGATCTCCTTGGGCACTCCGAAGCGGCAAATAATGTTTTGCCAAAGGAAGCGCTGCATGGCTGCCGAGGTGATCTTGGCTAGCGCCATAGCCTCTGGCCACCTGGAAAAATATTCCAAAGCGACCACTATAAAACGCAAATCTCCTGGGGCTCGGGGAACAGGTCCGACGACATCGATGCCCCATCGTGCCAGCGGCCATATAGGGGGGATGGGGTTGAGGCCGGACAAGGGTCTGTGAATGACCCGCCCCATCCATTGGTAGCCCTGACATCGGCGCACAAGGTCTTAGGCGTCAGCAACGGCGGTTGGCCAGTAGAAGCCCTGCCTAAATGCCTTGCCGACGAGCGACCTCGGCGCCAAATGCGAGCCGCAAAGGCCTACGTGGATTTCCGCGAGGAGGTGCTGTCCCTCTTCGCGCGAGAGGCACCGTAGGAGCGGTGCGCAGACCCCTTTTTTGTAGAGCGTCCCGTCGAGTATTTGGAAGGATCCGCGCGCGTGCTGCAGCGGCGGAGCTCGGCAGGTCGTCGCTCGGCGATGCCTCGTAGAAGGCATGAATCGGCTCGCCACGCCTCGATGGGTGATCTGGTGGACTAGGGCCACGTCGCGATTGTCCTGCGCGATGGCCACCGCGCGTAGGACCTCGTAGAATGCGCCTTCGGGGGCGGGGAGTTGTTGGCTGGCGGCTTTTGTGAGGATGTCCGCTTGCTCATTTTCTGCTCGGGGAATGGCCTTGACCGTGACGCCCAGGAAATGTCGCTCCTTGGCTCGCACGGCTGCCAGGTACTTGGCGAGGTCGGGGTCCTTGGCCTGGTATGACTTGTCGACTTGCCCTGCCACTAGCCGTGAATCTGTGCGTACGAGGACTCGCCGCGCGCCCAGAGCTTTGAGCTTCGCTAGGCCGAAGAGCAGCGCCTCGTATTCTACGGTGTTGTTGGTGGCGGGAAATGCGAGGCACGCCGAGTATAACAGGCGGTGTCGCTCCGGCGTAGTGACCACTGCACCTATGCCCGCGTCAGAGACGCAGTAGGCTCCGTCAGTGTCGAGCATCCACACCGGGTCCTCCGGCTACTGGGCGTGCTAGGCCGCGGGGGTCCACTCCGCAAGGAAGTCCGCAAGGATTTGAGACTTGATTGCTGTGCGTGAAGCATATGCCAGGGAAAAAGAGGCGAGTTCGGCTGCCCACTTATCAATGCGTTCCGTGGCCTCTTTATTGTGCAACATCTCCACCAGAGGGAAGGAGGACGGCACAGTGATTGGATGGGCCAGGAAGTAGTGTCGGAGCTTTCTCGAGGCCTAAAGTATCACCAATGCCACATGGTCTCCCCCTCATATCCATAACTTATAACTCAAACATAGGAACAACTAGTGTTCTAGTACTAGGGTAAGTGATGTACAAACATGGATCTAGTACTAAGATATGTGACAACAAAAGTAGTATGATAAGCACAAATGACAAAGAACATACGAGAACACATCTCCTACACAAGCTCTATCTAGACCTCACCAAATCATGTAGGACAACAAAGCCTAGTACAAACCAAATCTAGAAGAAGTTTGTGGACTAACCAAAGTTCTCATGATATTTAGGCATAAGCATAATCTAAAGCTGCCAAAGATACCATATAGACTATTTTTCATGTCAAGGCAGAAATAAATAAACTCATGATATACATACATCTCAATGAATCACTAACCATACACACATAGCAATTGATAAGAAATGTCATAAAAGCATATGCTAGCATAGATACAAGTATAAGCATGTACACATGAACCAAAAATGATAAACAAGCATGAACAAATGCAATGTCATGATATAGAAGTCTATCCAAGATGTAATCAAGTTCAAAATATCCATAATCAAACACACATCATGTAGACATACATCATGACAAACAAAAATTATAGAAAGTATGCTAATACATATCAATAATGGTGAATGAACATAAGGAGTAAGATGTAGGCAATAAAATAGGATAGATACAAAAATACACAAAATCATGATGATACTTGACTCCAAATACACACAATCAACAAGTAACTTATATTCATGAAGTCAAGTCAAAATTTAATCATCTAATAAACTAATGCATATAATATGACACATGGATAGCTAAGCAAAAGACTGATAAAAGCATGGTAATACATACATCAAGGAAAAATACATGCACAAGGGTTTAAGATAAGGCTCATATATCAACAATTGATAAACAATTAGCTAGTACATAGATATATAAGCAAAATACACATGAAGGCATGACAAGAATGTAACGTGAGTAATGTATGCTAATATGGTACAAGTGAACATATATATAAGCACAACATATCAATTATGATAGCATATGAATATAAGGGCATGAAGATATAAGATAACTCACAAAGTAGGTATAAACGCTGAATGTGAGAGCACATGCCTCTTGAAGGCCATCACAGGGAGTAGAGAATCATAAAGTGTTCCAATTGCATGATAAAGTAAAAGACCGGAACCTAATAAAGCACATATTCTCTATCCTGCATCCTGGTACCTACACATGAGAAGAACAAAGTGTCTGAGTCTTAGATCTCGAAGGGTTAGTAAGCAAGTATTTGAAAACCCAAAACTTTGACACACCCACACTAGAGGTATGCGAGTTAGCATGATGCAAAGGATGGTTTATGAAAAAAAAAATTCCAATTTTGGAGGCACGCCGCAAGTAGACAACTCAATGAGAAAAACGAGTGTCATATCTAGGAAAGCAGCGAATGCCTTACTTGAAAGCACCAAGATGAGAACCACCAGGAGCACTAAAAGAACTCACAACTCCTCCTCGCCGTGGGTGCGCACTTTGATGGGGAGAATGAGGTCCACCACTTATGAAATAGCAAAAATCTTTCCTTAGGACAACACATGGACCAAAACCAAAATCATGAGAACCAAGTTCACGACGTCGCCTAACACCACTAGAAAAGATTTCAAAGAAGCCATCAACAGAGTAAGCCTTCATGCTAGGCTCACGAGTGTTCATACCATAAGAAATGCTATGCACACTTGGAGATTTAGAAGTATAGGCTTGACACATGCGTTTGGTACACCAAAAGCAAAAATCTACATGATATCCATCCCTTTCACAAAATGAGGAATGGTGCAAAGGTCTACTAAGAGACATGGTCTGGGAGGACAAAGCACCATTCTTGCTCAAAAAAGATGCCTCTTAGAATAAACATGAAGACCCCGTATTGGCGCTAGGTCCACACGTGCCATAAGATAGACGATGTATGTTCTTGAAAGCTCGATGAGGAACTCGACATTCGTGCTTGATATGACGAAAGAAAAACTTAATAGTGTATCCATCCTTCTTACAAAAGGTGCATGATACTTCTATCATGTGAGAAAGAAACACCCTTATCTTTAGAAGTTCCATGGACAACACCGGAAGAGTTACAAGAAGCATCACTAGTCAAGCAGAAGCTATCCAAAGCAATGGCACAAGTGCCAATATCAAGTGATTCAAGAGAAGCATGAGAAGAATCCAAATCTGATTGCAAAGAAGCAAGATCACCTTTTAAAATATTAATGTTAGATTATCCTTGCGCACTTTCTTCAAAGAATCAAGTTTATTCTTCAAAATAATACATGATGTGTAAGAAATTGAAGATGTATTGATAATGTGCATGGAATGCAAAACATTAATATGATATAATAAGCTAGCGTAATTCTTACAAGAGAGTAAATCATCATTAAGCAATTTCTTAATTTCTAAGCATATGCTAGGAGGACTAGACTTAAACTCATCAATTTTAGCCCTAGAATTATCTAATTGCTCAAGACAATTGGGAAAATTAAAATTCTATTTTTCATTTTTAGCTTTAGCAAGTTCAAGTTGTTCTACACATGTGGAATAAACCAATTTTAACTTCTCAATTTTTCCAAGCATACTAGAACAAGAATCATGTTCATTCTTACCCAAAGATCTAAAATTGCCTAATTCTAACTTAGCACATTCAAGCTCATGATGTAATGCAACACAAGAATCACAAGGTGTATAAGCGTTTGATTTAAGCAATCCATTTTTAAATTTCAAGCACACAAGAGAAGTTCTTAATTCATCATTATCTACATACAAGGACTCACATGACTCACATGGCAAAGGAGATTTTAACCTAGCAATTTCATCAAGCAATTTACTCTTTTTCATCTCTAGACTATTCATAAGATTGTTAAGAGTATCAATTCTTGAATTTAGAGAGATAACATCCTCAATGAGTTTCTCCTTACTCACCTTGCTAAGCTTCAGCAGGGGATCATCCTTGGAAGACATATCAGGATTGTCCTCCATGGTCACTCCACACACACCATCGGTTTCTTTCTTCTCCTTGGACTCCAAAAGCATTACATCCTTGAGATTAGGGCAAAGCCAATAGAAATGGCCAACCATTCCACACAAAGTGCAAATAATTCCTAGTTGATGGATTAAAAGACTCACAAGAGTTCACACTAGTTGATGGATTTACATTGCTGCTTACTGGATCCTGATTCACCTGACTACAACTAGCCAAGTTTCGAGTGTCAACCATTGTTTCACTGCTCTGAAAGAAAAAGACACTTGCTGAGAACTGACTTCACCGGGCTTAAAAGGTGAGAGGGAAAAGCATAGATAAGAGGTAAACTAGTCTAAGGAGATCTGTAGTGGCAAATCTATACTAAGCAAACACTTAGCCGAGAGGCTAACAAATAAGTAATTAAATTACTTAAATAAAGGTTTTGATATGATTTCAACATAATGCTTTTAAGAGCAGGATTGCAGCTCACATCAAAAGCATCTGCAAATAAAAAACCACAACATTCTAATCACACTTTCTAGACTATACAAGGGTCTAATCTAGGGGAGCCCACTCAAGTCTTGCCAGACAGGGCTTTCTCGATTCTTCCACTGAGTCGTTGTAGAACACCCACAAGTTGCGAACTTGCAGCGACTACTCTTCTGCTATGGATGGAATGAAGTGCAAAGATTTCCTGACGGTTGCCTGCTATGCATCGCCTCTCCTCTGGACTTGGTGGCGTAGGCAAATGTAGAGATACTAGTGGCTGCGGTTAAGGTTCCTTCATAACTTCCTCTTGTGCTGGTGCACTGGGAGTAGCTACATATTGCTCCTTGAACTTTTGAATAAGCGTGGACAGACTGATCTTGTACAACTTACAAAGATGTCGAATAGCCTTATGCGTGTCTCCTTGCACAGATAATGCTCCACAGTTGCTGGTGTGCTTTAAGCTATAATGAAGAACTTAGCTGCCAATCCTGGTGGTGAAGTATAATCTGGTAACGCATATAATGCATTGTCCCTTCGTCTTCTTATGCTTGGTGAAATAAAGAGGTTGCCTCCTTAATCCAAGACTACTCAGCAAAACTCGATATAGTCCATCCCGACCTCCCTCCTAGCCGTAGGAAACTCGAGACATCTAAGGCATTATAAAAGAAAGGAGTTAGATTAAGGGATTTAGAAAAAAAAATTTTATAATAAGGTAAAGAGCAAGAACCTTAAGAAAGAGGAAAGAGAATAGAGAGATTATTAAATATCCAATTTGGTTGGTTTGATTTAAAAAAATAGATTTTGAATTTTTGCTAAGGCGACCACTCTAACTAGGGCTTGTCCTACAATCGACATGGTTCTGATACCATGTCTGTCGAGAGCCAAATCTGCAAATTCGGGCTCTTTGTGTATTTTGCACTAGTCCAGGATCACGCTAGTGCATACAATCTGAACATAGATAAAATATCAACCATATACACGATTAATAAAGAAAAAGACCCAAATATTATTAACTATCAGAGTTGCGTTGCGACTTTATGGCCAAACTTACAAATAATAGCCCAAAGGGGTTAAGAAACTAGCAGCAAAAAATAGAAATAAGTGTAGAAGCCATTTGACATACCCACAGGCAATCGACTGGGGATTGAAGTTGTAACATCATGATTTTCATAGTTTATTTGAAGTTTTTAAAATAAAATTCACCATTTAAATTTTTCTGGATTTAATACATACTTAAATTGAATTTTTATTAATTGAAAGGATTTAATATGACTAAAATAAATATTAACATTTGTTAAGAATATTTTATTTGGGTTCCCTGTATCTCAAGGAATTTTCTAGAATTTTATGTGTTTTTTCAGATTTATTTGCTATTTTCTTGTACACCTTTGATTTTCTTTGAATTTTTGAATATCCCCACAAATCGTTAAACAGTGACCGACTGAGCCCATTACTATGCATCAAGCCCAATAAACCTCACCTGTCCGACCTCCCCTTTGCCACGTGGTGATCATCCAAGCATGCTTGGCTTTCGGCCGCCGATCATTTCAAGTGCCACATGTCAAACATCCAGATCGTACGGTATTGTTCATCTTTGTGGTTTGCCACCAACTTTATGTTCTCCTCCAATGTGTTGTGCATCGGTCATGCTAGCTACTGTTCATCGTCATCTTCGTTGCAAACACCGTCACCTTGTCATTCGTAGTGTGCGAGACCTAGACACTCGGTCGTCTCCGAGTCGAAGACCTCGAGTTCTGTGTTGTAAATCCGCGCTGCACCCCTTGGTTGCCACACCCCACAGCCAAGCTCATTGTGTACCTCACCGTTGCTACTGGAGCCTATGACTACGCCGCCGAAAATGGTCATAGTCTTCACCGTCACCAGTGAGCATCATAATCGATGAGTTCCGCCATTTCGCCTCACTGTTCCTCTGATTCGTCCACTGCTCTGCCGCTAACCTTGCTGAGTCGTCTACACCACCGGTGAGTTTTCACCAACCGACTGCTATTCACTACCTCGCTCTGGCCAAACCTCACGCGCATCGCCATCGCTGCGTCGGTCCTCTATTCGCGTGCGTGCACGTTGCGTCGGCTCACCGCCTGAAGGGTCACCGATTCTTCGCAGTCATCTGCCAACCAGCCAGCGACGTGTGTCATCACCATAGCCGTTCGATCCCTACCACCAACGCTCAATTGGATCTACACCGTTACATCAAGCCATTGGCTGATATTCATCCACGGGGCCTTTGATCAACCGTCGGATCTTGATGACATCAGCACATTGAGCCAGCCAACCTTTCGACTCAACTGTGAACTCTGTCCATCATGAACCAAGCTGTGTCAGCATGCCACCTTAGCCCTAGCATGATGTATTCGTCCACGTGGTGTGCCACGTCAGCACCCGGGCCATTCTATATGCCACGTCAATTGCCACATGTCAATGCCATGTCAACAGCCATGTGTGCCACGTCACCCTACCACGTCAGCCCTAATTGCCACCTATCAGCCTCGTGTCCACCACGTCAGTGAGCCCAGTCGCTTTGCACTATTCCATGAGCTGGATTCACCATAAATCCACTATTTTATGCACCAAATCCAAACATAGTAGAATTTTTTATTTTCCAAAATTTTCCTTTAGGCTTAATTTTTCAAGAGCCGGTTCTCCTTCATTCTAGCTCTGATTGACCCTGTTCTTTTTTCTAAATTCATCTAAAATCAAGCTCTATCTTTTGGTTCTAGTTTTAAAGTTTTTGGAGTTCACTTGAATTTTATTTGAATTTATTTTGTGCTTTATTTTTCTTTCTCTCTTATTAGATCATGTCTTTGAAGAAACTGAAGTAAGATTTGAAGATCAAGAGCAATTAAGTAAGGACAAGGCATGCTGTGTCCTTAATCATATTGAGCCAAGTTTTTCAAATATACTTATTTATTATTTTGTTTTAAATTATCATATATTACTATTTTATTACAAACCCTTGTACCCTGTAGTTATTGTTCTAATTGATCAATCCATCTTTTGATAATTTTGAATACCATATTATCATTATCACTATAGGATGAAAAATTATTTAGTGATGCAATACTAGTTGTCACATGGGTTATACGTTTATTTGCTTAGCCATGCTTACAGTCACGTTGGGTTCGTCATCACATGTGATCAATTAATTAATTTAACTTAATGATATATTAAATCATGATTACAGCCACAGTTATAAAATTTGTATAACATAACATTGGTGTGTCATTGGTGTTGGTTATACAAAAATTGGCTTTCACTTGGGCGAGTGATTGAGTAATAAAGGGGAAATTGTGGATTCATTTTGAGGGATATGGAAGTCTCTCCTAGGTAATGCCTGAGGACTTAACTTTATGTGCCATTGATCTGAGCCTTACCGTGCAACCACATGTCTAGTTTGGGATAGATCTAATTGGTTATTTTATAATACCTCAATTTTGGTTTCGCCATTGTGATGAACATAGATGGTGACTTCCATGAGGTGCAAGAGGGGCAAATATTGACTAGGTGGATAACCTACTTCCATGAGACCAAGGTGACGATGGCATGGACACCGAGGTCTCTGGATCGGAGATGACGGCGAGAGATCGAGCCGAGACGAAGATGAATAGTACTTGAACAATCAGATGGTCGACATGCGGCCGAGACGATTGGACGGTCATTGCATACCACACAAATGAACAATGCTTGCTAATCTGGATGATTGACATGTGTCAATCGGACGTAGGATGGAGCGGGCGGTTCGGACTATTCGGATGCGTGCGGGCGAGCGGCGATGGCCGATGCATGGCACGGTGGAAGTGATGCGGGCTGGGCTAGATGAATAGTAATGGGATTGGCCCAAATGGGTTTTAGGATTTTCTAAGGCTTTTCTATTTTTAGAAATTAGTTTTAATCAAACTGAGCTCTAGAAAATACAAATAACTCCAGAAAATTCTAAGAAAATTCCTTGAAGTACAAGAACCTAAATAAAATACTTTCAGCAAATGTTAATGTTTAATTTAATTATGTTAAATCCTTTTAATTAATAAAAGTTCATTCTAAGCTTGAAGTTAATATAGAAAAATCCAAATGGTGAATTTTAATTTTTAAAAGTTCAAATAAAGGTCTAAAAAAAGCAGATGTTGCATATGACTAAGATGGGTCTAAATGTATTACCACATGTCCCAGCAAGCAAGAACACAAAAGAAATCATGTCAAAAACCCTTGGATCAAGAAATTACACTTTAAGACCAAATCAAGCACAACCGGATTTTCTTGATAAACTTGCTATGAAAGTGCCTAGGTGGGTGGAGATAGATTTTTAGAGGTTGTCTTTATCTCTTACATATCCTTGGCACAACAAGATCAAGAAAAGGGAAGATGAGTGATCAAAACCAACCATATCAAGAGCAAATCAATCAAAACATGATAGATCCATGAAGCTAATCAAAGGTTGATGCATTGCTTGCTTGGAGAGGTATGTTTTATAGCCAATTCCTCAGGATAGTAGAGTTCTAAGTCTAGAGTACACATACAAAGCTCCAACCAAAAGAACCCTAATGTCACATGGGAGGAGGAGGAGCTAGCCACCAAAAGGCTTAGCCAACCTTATCAAACCCTAGCCCATGTCTCTCCTCCCCTTATATAGCCTCCCAATCTGAACCAAAACCTAATGGATCTACTCATTAGGCCAAACTGGGGATAACGAGTTAACCCTACCTAACACCGGGTTTTAATTTCTTACACATATTTCTCAAAGCGGCTTACAACTATTAACCCATTAGTGAATCAACACTTGATCTACTTCATATTTTTAGCACATACAAGACCTAAATCACTTAGACCAACACCGCAGTTTTGCACACTGTCACATTTCCAGTATTGGGCAATTTACCAAAATGCCCCTCTACTGCCTTCCACGAAACTTCTCGCTTCCTTTGTCACGAAGCATCGCCCATGCTTCACCATCTTCCATGTGGCCCCAATGATTTGCTGCCAAGCATCTCACGCATCCAGATCCCCAATAACCAAAGTCACTTGGCGCACCACACATGCTTCTCCTTGCGCATGACGGCACCCGGCTTTCTTGACCGCACTGCACCTCAGCTCCTCCTTGACCCTAGGCCCGGTCCATCATGCCGTTGCCCGTCATGTTCACCACTGGTAGCTCTCGCTCCGATTTCTCGTCATCCCAGCTTGCAAACACCCTGTAAGCCTCGGTCATTTTCAGCGTCTCCCTAACCATCCTGGACCTCATCACCATGACCTAGCTCCATAGTCCTACAACCAACAACAACAACCAAATCATCATGTAGCACCACACAATATGCAAAGTTATCAATTGACACAATCATTCATACAATGCACTGTGCAAAAAGTACACAACCAAATCATTGATCCTGAACCTAGGACAAAATAATAAATCCATGTGTACACAAGCAACGACACCCATACCATGCCTACACTCAGACAACTCTACTCAAACAAACGCACATTCAAACAGTTCCTTGGCTAATCAGATCATGAACCAAAGGCTGGTCTAACCGCCGCCTCCCACAGCCAGTTTGACCACCAGCCCCAGGCTAGTCAGACTGTTGGCAACACAAAACAACTGAAAAATTACAAACTCTTAAAAACCAAACTCAAACTCCGTAGACTCTTTTAACTAAAAGTCAATTACTCATCACAACCATGGGGTAACCTCCACAGGGTCTCATAAGATTAGGTCTCAACTTCTTTCCACAAGTTCTATAAGTGTGTTTATTTCATCCATAGTTCACATAAGTAACTGTATTCATCCTTGCCCTCCCTTTGTCCTTAGTCCCTCCTCAGGGCCTCTCTTCCTACTTTTCTTGGGCATGCTTGCTTGCTTGTGAAATACTGGGGGATCAATGTCAAGAGAGTTTGATTTTGTCCATCCATGCTCACCATGCATCAGGTACACAATGGGGGACTATGTCCTCAAGTATGCATCATTCTTGAAGTATGCATCAACATACTAATCAAGTACTTGTTTGCTTGGTAGATGGCACTCACTGCATGCTTGCAAGGAATGCCAATCAGCTGCCACTTGTTGCATTCACACTTCCTTGTGCTAATATCCACACCTCATATGCCCTATTAGAACTACGCACTTCCCACAAGCGGAAACCAGTCCAATAAGTGATACAGTACCTGGCATCCCTTTTCTCCACCTCTAGCTTCACTGCCATGACTGAAGTTATCTCCCACTCTTTGGTAGCGCCATCCCTCTTGTCTACACACCTTGTCATTATGTTCCTTATAATGTATTCACACATTGTAACCATGGGTTTGTCCCTAGAATATATTATGTATTTGTTGAATACCTCAGTGAGATAGTTCACAACTAAGTCCATCTTTGACTTTGGAGAGAAGGCATGCCTACTGAAGTGCTCCTTGCCAATATCTCTAAGCACTTGAAGGACCATGTGAGAAGATCTAAGATAATGGTGTGATGAACCATTGCAAGTTTTATGAAGTAGATATTTAATTTTACAAAGATTGTATTTTATCTACATCAGTTTCAAAATATTTCAGGCAAACTGGTCTGACCATTGGACAAATGCCGGTTAGACTGGTAGGCAATGTGATCGTGGTGGTTAGACTGCTGGGAGCAGTATAACTGCATCGGTCATATCGCTAATTGGTAGTACCGCAAGTTACTTGCAGGTTGCTTTTTTCTAGAGAGATCTAGTTGCGGGGAGCAGTAGTACTGGCTTGTGTTGGGTGGTTAGATTGGCCCAGATGAAAAATTCATGGATTTTGGGAATTTGGTTTTCAATTATTTTGAATTATGTTTGGTTAGTGCATTAATATTGCATGAAGCATGTTTTAGTTAACATTAGTCAAGTTGTGAAGAATTTGTATCTGAAAATAATTTTTTTTATATTTGGATGTGTAGGGATACTTAGAGTTAACCATAGTCAATGGTAAGGATTGAGGCTATACTCATAGAGGACGCGAGGCTCAGAATGATCGAGGATGTAGGGTGAGATGGTTGAACTCAAGTATGATATGAGGAAAATGAGAAATGTTAAAGGAAAGTTCAAGCAATTGGTTACACTATGTAGCTTGGTCGGTCCAAGTGAGACATGGTCATGTGGAACTAGAATGGAACAGACTTGCCAATACATGGCAAACCAGTGGTGAGCCTACGTATGGTAAGTATGGTGATTGCTTGTAAAGGAAGATAAAGGCTGGGTCAATAAAATGTATTTTGGTAAAATGACGAAAATATTTGAAACTACTTTGGATGAAAACCACGACACTTGAGCGGTACTTGGGAGAGTGGTTTAGGTCAAGGAGAAGCTGTCAAGATTATGTTGGATCAAAGGTTAATGACTTAGCAGATTCGAACTTATATGATTTGAAAAGTGTGTATAAATGTAGTTTGTGAGTAAAACCCATGTTGCATCAGGTTAACAGATTTCTCCTATTTCTGTGCTAAGTAGATAGTACCCATTAGGATTAGATGGGGCTGGTTGCCTTGTTTATTTAATGGATTAGGATAGAGATTTGCTAGTTAACAATCAAACAATCCTACCTTTACTCATTGAAGCCAAGTGTTCTAGGGATAGAGTTTGAGAAGCATGAGTGATGTGGTGTGCTCTCTTGTCCTCTAAGTGGAGTGGCTATAAAACCTTCATTCTCAAGTAGCAATATATCAACTTTACTCTCTCTCTCTTGGATCCCTCTTATTTTGGTTGATTTGCTATTGATTTGGTTGGTTTAATCTTCTCTCTCTCCTTCTTGATCTTATTGGATGCCAAGTATGAATAAGTGATGGAGGTGTGTTATAAAAATAAATCCCCATACATCTAGGCATCAAGTTTGGCAAGTTCATGAAGTTGCCAGGTTTAGCTTGGATTTGATCTCTTTGAGATTTCTCTTGATGTAGTTCTTTTTGCCTCGATTCCCTTAGTGTTCTTACTTGCTGTGATAGGTTGGAATATATCTAGATCTATCTTGGTTATCCTCCATTCATGAGCTTGTCATATTCCACCTTTTCTATTTTTGCCTGGTTTTCATGCGATCTTGCTTGTTTTTGAAAAATATCTAAACTTTGACATGGACTCTAGCTATGCTTGGTTGAGATAGGTTCATAAGACATTAATCAAGATGTGTGTAAAGTTCCAAGTCATTTGGACCCTTCTTGTGAAAGTTGTGTGATTTTTGGTCATGTTCGAGCTGAATTTTCTTTGTTGATCTAAGGGAAAGATAGTACCGCTCTTTTCATGGTGGTAGTACCATAGTATCGTACCTTTTGTGGCAGTAGTACCAAGTCTCATTTGGCTTGATTTTTCTTGGGGTTTTCTCTAGAGTACTTAGGATCTAATCTTTATAGCTTATCATAGCTATTGGAGTGAAATGCTAATAATATTGAGGCAAAATATTTTAGGGAAACCATTTTTGGTGTGGCTACTATTCAACCACTCTTGTCACCATCTTCAGTCCTAAAGTGGTATCAGAGCCTGATTAGCTCTTCTCATAGATCTTAAGCAATTTTAGGAGCCATGGTATCAGACAAATCTTCGATGTAGTTGATTTCCCTTATTGAAAATCTCATATGCAATCCTACATCGAGGCACAAGGGTATGTAATTTGGATTAAGGTCAATAATGCTTATGTTGTGTCAGTCGATGATCAGGTTACACCAGATGTAGAGGCAAATTGATGTGACAATGGCCCGATCTTCCGAGAGGTACTGATAAGTCGATTGTGGAGAACTCGACGTTGATGATCCAAAGGCTCCGACCAAAACAGATCGATCCCCTCGCAATCAGTACACCACAGCTCCGTTGGTTATCAACCGTGCCAAACGCGGTTGACCTCGCCAAGAAGGCTATCTCCTGCAAGCGAACCGAGAACACAAGCAAGAGAGTAAAAGATGCAATCTGAAATTGTATTGCGAATAAATATTAAGTTCACAAGTTGGGGTTCCTCAACCGGACGTGCGGTGAGACTGCTAAACAGAATAAACTCTTAAGAAAAACCCAAGGAAAACTAAAGGGGTGTGACCTCCTTAAATAGAGAAGGGGGAGGCCGCACTTATTTAAAGAAGAGGGGGTGGGACTAATCACTTGGGTACTGTTCACGCGGCTGTGGTACTGTTCACATCCCAAATAACCTAAATTACAAGGCCCTCAGCCCACTTTGACTCGGACTGCAAAAGTGACGTGTCTTGTTTCGCAGTTTCTGATCGCCTCAGGTGGAATTTCGAGGTGAGGCCAGATTCATCTGAAAGCAGACTTCAATATCTTTCCAACGAGTACTCACGGGCCTCGAGAAACCTTCTGGATCAAAAGTTATGGCCGTTTGTAGTAGGTGCTGTCAAGTAGTCCGAATTGATCTGGAGGCCGAATTGGATTCCAAAATGTGTCCCAATGGAACTCTTGCTTTAGTTGATCCAAAAATAATGTGGTGACCTTGAGCAAGAGTTGGAAAAGGTGTTGACATGGTCTTGATATATTGGTCGGCTTCCCTTTAGGTGGACCCCAACCACGAGCGCGTAGCGTTGATGCAATCATCACTACTAGTTTTCAGGTCTAGGACAACGGAGCGAAATCGTTGCGATAGGGTCAAAATAGATGCAATATGTACCTATTGCAACACATTACTTCCGTTGGCAAGCGTGGCTAGTACTTGCGTGCTTAAAAGATTGTGCAACGGATTGTGGTTTTGTTGCAATACCTATTGTTATTGCCATGCAATGTGTTGTGGCAATTGTTTGTTGTTGCAACGAGTGATGTCGTGGCGATATAGGCTATTGCCACGCCTGACTCCGTGGCAATAGCTTCTTTTGCCACAAAATTTGGTCGTGGCAATAGTATCATTTGCCACGAAAATATTGCGTGGTAATAGATTCTATTGCCACGCCAATGGTTCGTGGCAGTAGACCCTATTGCCACAGAGAGCATTTCGTTGCAACAGGATATATTACCACGGAAGGCGTTTCGTTGCAGCAGGTTTAATTGCCACGGGAGTTGTTTCGTTGCAATATGTTTTATTGCCACGGAAGGCGTTTCATTGCCATAAAGTTATTGCGACGAAATATATTTTGTGGCAAATAGATCCTATAGCAACAAACATTGTTCATGGCATATAGTGGAATCGCAACATAGTAGCGGCGTTGCAACAGCCTATCACAACGAAATACCAATTTTGCATACAGGTTTATCGCAACAGTAAAATTTGCGGAAGCATATTGAGCATATGATATTTTATTATAATTTGTTGTTGCAAATTAATAATCAAATTGGGAACACGGCTGGATCAAAAACACATATATTAATTCAACACATAATAATTTAAAAGTGCCACTACTCATGTAGGAATTACATATCAATCTCCAAATTTAAACTATAAAGTTTGTTACTAATAACAAAAGTACTATCACTTTCATTCCATTTGTCCTTGCTTCTTTGCCATGTTGAATTTCCTGACTCGACGACGCCACGACTCTGTTTGCTCTGATCAAATTATTTCATCCTAATAGAACATGAACAATAAAGAGAGACCTTAATGTGAGTATTGTCCAGCAGCACATACTTAAGTATATCATAGTGCAAGTTTAGAGATACGAGTTACAGCTGAAAATAGCAATCCTGAGTTCTCTAGTTCAGTTGCGTAGCAAAGTAGTTAGTAAGTGATTCCAGCAGAATTATTTAATTTTATTTCATTTATCGATATATAGTAGCCCTACTTCACCTGGCATAATTTTCTAGTAGTTTAGAACAGTATGCTATATTTGACATAAGAACAATGACAGATGAAGATTAATCACATTTTCATTTCATACCTGCTGGTCCCTCCTTTTCTTCGAACGAGTTGTAGCAGTATTCTTCAATTGTTGTGGAGGAATGAAGTTCGATGAACCATTATTAACAGCGACATTTTGGAAGAGGCTTCGGTTAAGATTAGAAGCTCGAGTGATGCGAATAGGTGGCCTAGCATCTTTTTGTGTGGTCAAGATGCTTGCTGGGTCATTCTGCAAATGTAAAATTTAGAATAAAAAATATTAGCATCCTGATGTGTACTACTATTAAAATATGTTCAGCATGCATGCATCAATCGAAGTTCAGGGAAGGTACACATCAGGAGGTCATCAATAGAATGTACAAAGTCCAAATCCCTTATGGTAGCAAACTATTTGCAAATTTTGTTACCTGTTGTAATGTTTCTTCTATATGTTCAGGTGTCTTTTCTGTGATGTTCAATGTACTATCTGGGTTAGTCTTGTCCAATGTTGTCATGTTTTCGTTTTCCTCACTTGGATTAGCCTCGCTTTCCCTTGTGTTCAATATACTTCCCTGGTTAGCCTGCATATGGATCATGAGGAAAAACATTAGGGCTGTTAGGTTTGGCGACAATCGCAAGCCATCAACAACAAGCAGAGCGTGCAATGCTTTGCATATGTCTGAATGTATTACAGTAATGTTGCTTCTCTCTGTTGTGCTAGCAATGAAAGGAACTCTTGCCTAAGTTGTTCTCTTGCGTTCCTTTCCTTCTCCAGTTCCTCTTGCATCTCTCGCCTAGTTTCTTCCCTTTCAGCAACTCCATTTGCAATTTGTTCCTTTAACATTTGCACCTCATCTTCGAGCTCATTATTTTTTTGCTGGGCTGCAGCTGAAGCACAGGATTGTTCATCAAGTCTGTCTTTCAATAGTTGGCTTCGTGTGGGATATTTCGCCATGTATCCATGACCATAAGCTTTGCATGATTTGGTACCGGTGCTTTCCTTGTAACTTGACTGGAAAACAATGTTTTCCTCTTCAACTGTAAGGAAGTCTCTATCTGGCTCTGTTGATAGGTCAGTAATTTTGAAGGCTGCATCATCCTAAGTGTGATAAGAGAAAATAATAAGTTAAATTAGTTAAGTTTTATGCACAAAATTCTGAAAAATGTACTAAGTCATGAACAAATTAAATTTACGACTTACATAGACATCCCTAGAAGCGTTGTTTGACCATTCCTCGTTCTTCGTGTGGGTAGTCATCCAAAGAGTCAGATCAGTTGGCTCTTCTCCAGTATTTGGATCTCTCTAAGATGGCAAACATTCTGCCTTGTGAACAATTGATCATTTAAGAAAAAGAATCAGATAAGTTTAATTTTTCATTACCTGCTCGTAGCTACATTGGGAGAACGGTTTGGATCCCATTACATGCTTGGTCTTCTGTTTTTGACGGTTTTCAGAGTTTTGGCTGCTGACCCTCTGCAAAAAAAGTTTACATGTGCACTCAACAAAGCATTCTTGTCACCATATATGTATTAAAAAAATAAAGTAAGACAACAATGTTCAAATTCTTTGGCTAAGGTTTTTTGCGCTTGGGTTCTGCAATAGCTATGAGCAGCAATAGCTAGCTATAGCTACAGGTAAGCCATTTAGTGATTTTGCAATAATTGAACATAAATATTTGGAGTAGACAATATAGTCTAGAAGATAAAATTATAAAACTACTGCTGTCACTAATCGAAGTCTAAATAAGAATTATATGCATCCTAAATAGTGGTAGTAAAAAGCATATATGTTTGTAACACATGTTGCTGCATATATTTTGTAATTGCTATTGCTAATGCATCAACTGTACAAGTCCATACATTAATGGTTACTATCTCAATTCCATTCACTAATTGGTAATTGCAGAGAGAAAAATTGAACCTTGAATTTTTCAGTTCCAAAATACATTATCAAGTAGTGCCATTCAACAATGTCTATATCGTCAGGCTTATATTTCATTCGCTCAGCGTAAGTGTTGTATGCCTTGTATGTAGAACTGAATGTTGATCGCCATCCTTTGTACCGCTCTTTAGCAATGTCCCATATCTTTTCCGTTGCATTCTCAATGTTTGGAAAATCCCACCTACTCTGCTTGGATTGAAACAGAAATTGAAGGTGAAGTCGTATGTAATTACAAAATTAACATGCTTATTTACCAACAAATAAAAAGATGCAACTTACTAGCAAATCCTCTGCTATTGTAATTTTGACATTTTGCTTTATATCTTTCCACTTTTTGACTCCAATAAGTGGAGCCCTCTTTCTTGTAAACATTACCACTTCATCCACAAATGTTCGAGAGTTTTCTCCTACGGGGCCTCCTAACCTTGCTGAAAATTGAATTGATAGTTTCTACGATGCATTCTTCACTCTCTTGTTGGCTGCTGCTAAACCTTTAAGGCATCCACGTACACCTTTCTTGCACTGTTGGGAGCCACCTCCTTATGAGCAAATTAAATGTCATTTAATGTACACATTCAGCAAGGACCAATTGAACCTAGAAAATAGAATTGACAGAAGGATAGCATACCATTTTGTTGTTGCTTGTTTTTTCGAGCATGAGATGGCCTCAATGGTGGTGTTGGGTCGCTGTCTTGACTTTCCTCATCTTGAAGGCCAGCTAGATTGTTGGTATGGTCCTCTTTCAAAAAGGATACTGCACACATTATAATACTCATCAGAGAAATATATGTGAGTTTGTAAAACTAATAATATGCTTGCATAGTTCGGTGAAAGATTTGAAAATTACAGATATCATCAAGATGGCCTTTCATCCTTAACCATTCCTTATATGTTTTGATTGTTTCATCCCTGTAGTCATCCATAAATTCTGCAAGCCATGAATATATGTTAGTGCAGTTGCCAATTCAGTACTTCTATTAAAATCAGCGCGATTTTAATTGTAGCAACATATATAACTTACCCGTGTGTTCTTCCTCGGCTTGCAGATTCGCTAGCCAAACCTTGTATGCATCAAGTTGTTCATTTGTAATTGGATCATCACAATTTTGTTGACTCCTCTTTCGCTTCATGGGTGTTATGGTCACCTGATTGTCTTTTGCTCGCTCCCTTGACACTACTAATCGGACATCCCTTTCATCTTGATTACTTTCAATCATTCTGTCTGCATCACGACTATAATCATGCCAATGTTAATCATAACATACATAGATGTACAACAATTGCACAATTATTTCTTCCACATAGAATACTCAATCATTTATGTTTGGAACAGAGGAATCCACTTAATTTTCTAATCATTTGAGTACAGAACGCGCGTGTAGCTCTTTATTTCTTTTCCGTTGCCATGCACTCATGCACGTTGTCTTCATTTCCTCGTGTCTCGTCCGTGCATGCATGCAACAAGTTATTTTTCACAAGATGGCTCCAAGTTGTGTGCATGATTAGATAATCTTTTCATTGCTTCATGGTTTGTACACATTCTTTATGTTTGGAAAGTAGCAGAGAGAGTTCTCAGCCAAACATCATTATGTGGATTACAGGTATCATTAAAAATATTCAAAGTAGCAACAAACATATATTCTAAAAATTGGCCATGAATCCCCGCAATTTGTGCGACTAGATGCTAGAATGTTTGTATTTATATTTAAAATAGAGTTGTATTCATTATACCACATTCTGTAATATCCATAACTGAAAATATAACTGTGTTCATGATGCAACTGTAGCAACTCTAATATCTACATCGAGAACTGAAAATATAGCTTTGTTTGTTATACAACTGTAGCTGCTGTAATATCTACACCTGATTAATCTTTGTCATTATAATCTTGGCCCACTAAATAAGCGATGTGGATCTTTTATTCTTTTTCCCCGATTGTGAGGACTTCTAACTGTTCGGAGTGAAAGTGGTGGCTCCTACCTCCTATGCACGTTGTTTTAATTAAATAATAGATATGTAACATCTGTCATTTCTATTGTGGTTTGTAATGTATCCAATACTAATGTGTTAACATTATGACATCTGTAACATCCTTGGACTGAACCAAATTCCAGTTTTAGTCTTTTAGGTTCCCTTGAAATTAAACTAATCTTGCATTGCAAACTGTATCAAAAGCTTTTGTCATGATTGATTGTATAAGCTGAAACTGCAGTAGTTTGAAATATGGTAGTGGAATCTTATCTTTTTTTTTAACTCAAGCTTATGATTTCATTTACTCCATCTTGATGTGAACAGGGCCCAACTATAAGTCCAGTCTATTGCAGACGTGAAGGCAAGGTTGCTGTGGAATACTATGCCATTAATGTAGTAGATCCACAAAAGTTGCTTTACAAGTCTATTCAACAACTGAGATATGTAAGATATTTGCCTCATCTTCTTTTCAGAAATATTTACCTCATCTTTGCTGTTTTATCTTCTTCTTTTTTCAATTTCCTGTTAAGAATACTCTTTTCTTAAGACAACTGTGTAATGTTGTGAAATGGAATGTCTGATGCATCTTGATTTATCAGATTGTCCAAGAATAAAAAAGCTCCCAAAATCATTTGTCAAGCTCAAAGATATGGTACATCTGGATTTATCAAGCTGTTATCGTGTTAAAGGTGTTTGATGATATAATTCTACCTAAAGTTTGTTATGATATTATAGAAGTTAATGAAAATCGTGCAATGCTGCAGGCTTTTTAGACAATTCCTGCTGCTCTTAGTATTGAATGAGGCAGTATCTGGACTGTTCCGCTTCGTTGCTGGGCTTTTGGGCGGATTCATCCTGAAAAGAGGTATGCAAAACTAGCTAATCTAAACACCATGCTTGACGTTTCTAGCAAAGGATGTTTTGTGGGACCCTGGAGTAGAAACTCCCGGACCCCCCTATGTATTGCAGTACTAGTCCCAGATCAAAGCTAGTACACACAGATAATCAGACAAAATGATACATTGCCAACAACGCTTTATTGCAATAATAACGGAAATACATAAGTCCTAGCCCAAGGCCTTACAACTGCGGTTCACTGAACCTCTTACACAAAATAAAACAGCGGAAGCAAAGTATTCAGATAAACGACCCATCAATCTGCCACAGGCAATTGACTTGAGCAACGAGACCTAGTCCTCCGGAAATAATCCATCACAGCCGCAAACGGAGCAGTAGTCGTAGTCCCCTTCCTGAGCTTCAACCTCTTCTGAGAATTATTTGAAATGTAGTATGTGAGTACATAAAGTACTCCGCAAGTCTTGGGAAAGATGCATTAGATGCGGGGTTGAACAAAGGAAGGCTATATGGCTATTTTGCACAAATCAGCATTTTATTTCAAATTCATATACTCCTTCTAAAAGTATTTTGATAAACATTTTAATTTTCATAATATGAAGTTTAACAAGTGCTTTAGTGAGGGTTACAACCACCATCACGGATCAAAAGGCTATCTCCGCCAAGATTCAAAATACAGGTTAAACCACCTGAACTGGTTACATCCACCAGACCAAAATCACGAGAGTTCCATCCACTCTCTAGTTTTCTAAAAAAAAATCATTTCTTTTTAAAATCAAAATTAAATCTCTACTATGTGAATGCATTCTTTGTCCGCCCTTGACCGTGGGAACGGCTATTCGAATAGTTTTATTACTCTGCAGAGTGTGTACAACTTTACCCACAAGAGATATATTGTCCTTACAGTCAACACGCTTCCTTTGGCATGAGACCCAGATAAAACATCACAAAGCTTTTCACCTACTCTAGTATAGTTTTATATCACTCGCTGAGGTTTCACCGCTGAAGGGTTAAATCCACCACAGTCAGAAGCCCCCTCTTGCACCATGTGAGTGCAGTAAATCCCTGCCCCTCACTTTGAGTAATCAGTACATCCCTGATACTCATTTTTCCGATAGTGACACAAAATCTAAACTATTATAGGTTAAGTAGCTAGGTTGTACCCATTTTAACTTGTGGTTGTACTGTTTTACTCAGACTGGACAAACACAAGAATCGGTCCTTAGAAGACTAGGGTGGATCATTCACAAACCCATTATCCGTGCTAACCCGCACCAGCCAAACTATCCATCCACCCTTGTCAAACTTTTACTTTGAACTTCATTTTTATTTTGAAATTTACAGTGGTAACATCTATTACCACTATTCAAACAAAATATTGAATCACAAATCAATCATTCACCATTTTTCTCATATGAGCATTTTACATTTATCAGCTAGACTAAGCATTTACTAATATTTTAAATTCAACAAAAGTAACACTACTCATTATTGAGCTAAAGTTTATCCTAAGTTGACAAGGGTACAAGATACGTAATTTCCAAAGGAGGATATAACAAACTGGGTGATTATCTAACTTTTAAAATTAAAATTATCAATTTACTAAACATAGCCATGCAAATAATTTAAATTAATTTGCAAAAAAAATTTAAAAAACATAGGATCAAAATGGTCAAGGAGACTTGCCTTCTTGAATCAGATTGGGGTCTTCCGGAGCTTGATCTTGACAGTCCTCCGTGAAATCAGATTCTACACGCGAAACGAGAAGAACTAAATAAATAAAATAAAATACAAACTCAAAAATTAAAAATAAATATACCAAATGAAAGTTTGGAATTTTAGATGAATTTAGAAATTTGAACGGGTCAATTTGGAGCTAGGACGGAGGAGAACGGGCTCTCGGAAAATTAATCAGGAATTAAATCGGGAAAATTGAAAAAGTGCACTGTTCTGTAGACCCGGTGCACGGAATTCCGAGTCTACCGTGAACCCGGCTCACAGCACAGTACACATGGAGAGAGAGAGAGCGCTGACGCGGCGAGCTAGGGCTGACGTAGCGCGCGTATATGCCGCCACGTGGCACAGGGATGACGTGGCAGCTGACGTGGCTGCCACATGGCTCTGGGGACGGGATTTGGCTGACGTGGCGCTGATGTGGCGTGCCACGTTGCTGCTGACGTGGACTAGGGCTGACGTGGCACACGCTGGTGCTGCCACGTGGCTAGGGCTGACGTGGATGGCTCGGGCGCGGCGGCAGCGGCGAGATCGGACGGCTCGCGATCGTCCACGCGGCAAGATCTGAGCCTTCGGCTCAGATCCGGATGAACGGCGACGATGCGGCGGCGCGGAGGCGGGAAGGCAGGGATCACCGATGCGTGGCGCGGGCGCGGGCGGGAGCGCGGGCGATGGTGACGCGTGGCCGGCGCGGGGAGTGGATCGGCGACGCGTGGCGGGCGTCTTTGCGCGCGTCGTCGCGGACGCGGCGCGAGCGCGAGTGTCGGTGGATCCGGCGGCGGAGAGAGGATGCGTGGCGCCACCGGTGGTGCCTCGTGGTTCCGATCTCGAGCGGACGGCGAGGATGCGAGCGGCGAGGCGGGGCGGTGGCGATGAGCAGCGCGTGGCGACACGACGCAGCTGTGTCGCGTGACGCGAGCCTTGGCCTTGCGCGCGCGCGCGACCGAGGAAGCGGCGCGCGCTCTTGCGCTGAGACCGAGGCGAGCGAGGCGGCGGGCGGCGGAGGACTCACCGGCAACAAGGAATTTGCACGCGGCGCGCAAAAACACGGCAGCGACACGGCGGGTGGAGGGTGAGGGCGAAGGCGAGTAAGCTCCCGGGAAGCGTTTTTATACACGCGAGGACTTAACGCATCGCGAGCTCTCGGAGTTCACGTGGGCGTTATCGTCTCCAACCAGCGAAGCGGGCGGCGCCGAGGTGGCTCGCTGCCGGTGAATGCGCGCGGCGAGAGGCTCTCGGGACCATTCAAGGCGAGGAGTAACGGCGGGAGGCGAAGAACGTGGAGCTCGGGCGGCGGCAGAAATGGCGACGGCGCGCGCGGAGGCGAAACCGGCGGGGACGACGGGCACGACAGCGGGACCGCTTTGTCGGCGAGAGCGAGCGGAGATATGGCTCGGATGCACGACGCGTGGCGGAGGAAAAGAACGGCCGTCGGATGAGAGGCGAAGGGGTAAGTGAAGGCGGACGGCGCAGATCAGATCCGGTGGCGGGGACGGACGGACGAGATCGGGCGGCGCGCGGCGCGAGGCGAAGGCCGTGCCGCCGCGTGTCGGCCAGCGATGCGCGACAGCGTGGCGGCGGCGGGATCGAGCGAGCGGGCGTGTGGTAGCGCAGCGGAAAGGTGTACGGCGGCGGTGCGGCGCGGGGATGAGTGACGCGTGGAGGAGAGAGAAAGATCGGGCGGCGGGGATATTTTCCAAGAATTCCTTTTTCCAGAAATTCAAATAAACTTCTAGGGGCTCTAGAAAATAGCAAATAAATCCAGAAAATTCACCAAAAATACCAGAAAATTCCTTGAGAGACAGGGAACCCAAATAAAATATTTCCAGCAAATTTTGATGTTGAATTTAATCATATTAAATTTTTTTAAATTCTAAAAATTCATTTAAGCTTGTTTTAAATTCAAGAAAATTCCAGAAATTTATTTTTAAATGCAAGGTTTTAAAAATCTTTGAAAATCAGGATGTTACAAACCTACCCCCCTTAGAAAGAATCTCGACCCCGAGATTCGGAAGGACTGGGAAAAAGATTAGGGAACTCCGCTCTGAGATCCTCCTCACGCTCCCAAGTTGCTTCCGACTCTGGACAATTGCTCCACTGTACTTTGCAAAACTTGATAGTCTTGTTTCGGGTACGACGTTCGGCTTCTTCCAAAATCTTGACTGGAAACTCTGGATATAAGAGATCTTCTTTTAGATTCACTTGTTCTAAAGGCATCAGCTCTTCTGGCATTCTTAAGCACTTTTTCAATTGTGACACATGGAACACATCATGCACATCTGACAGTTGGGAAGGAAGCTTCAACTGATAAGCAACTTCACCTCTTCTGGCTATAATTGGAAATGGTCCAATATATCTTGGAGCAAGCTTGCCACTAACTCTGAATCGACGCATTCCTTTTAGAGGCGATACTTTCAGATACACATGATCTCCTGGTGCAAACTCTAACATTCTGCGACGATTATCTGCATAGCTCTTTTGCCTGGTCTGCGTCGTTTTCAACCTGTCTCGAATTAAACGAACTTGCTCTTCTGCTAGTTTCAAAATATCAGGTCCAAAAACTTGACTTTCTCCTGTCTCTAACCAATACAAAGGTGTTCTGCATTTTCTACCATATAAAGCTTCAAATGGAGACATCTGCAAACTTGATTGGTAACTATTATTGTAAGAGAATTCTGCGTAAGGCAAACTTTGGTCCCAACTGGCTTTATTGGCTAATGCACACGCTCTCAACATATCTTCCAAAATTTGATTTACCCTTTCTGTCTGACCGTCGGTTTGAGGATGATAAGCAGTACTGAAATTTAAATTGGTTCCCAATACTTCATGAAGCTTCCGCCAAAATCTTGAGGTAAATTGAGATCCTCTACCTGACACAATCTTCTTTGGGATTCCATGCAAACACACAATCCTTAACATATAAAGTTCTGCCAATCTATCTCCCGAATAAGTGGTCTTAACTGGTATGAAATGGGCAACTTTTGTTAAGCGGTCCACTATAACCCAAATTGAATCATAGCTGGATTTGGTCTTTGGTAGCCCAGTTATAAAGTCCATTCCGATTTCTTCCCATTTCCATTCAGGTATCTGCAAGGGTTGCAAAAGACCAGCAGGTCTTTGATGCTCTGCTTTAACTCACTGACATATATCACATAAGGCTACATATTCTGCAATTTCCCTTTTCATACTGGTCCACCAGTAGCTTTCCTTTAGATCCTGATACATTTTTGTACTTCCGGGATGAATTGAATATCCTGCTTCATGAGCTTCTTTTAAGATTAAATCTTTTATTTCCTTTTTCTCGGGGACTAGGATTCTCTTTCCAAACCAAAGAGTCCCCTCTTCATCTTCTGAAAATCCAGACGCTTTACCTTTCTTCATATTCTCTTTAATTTCTTTAACATATTCATCCTCTCGTTGGGCTGCCTTGATCTGATCTTCTAAGGTAGGGTGAACCTTCAATGCAGACAAAATACCTTCATTAACTATTTCCAAAATTCAGTCATTGAAATTCTTCATGGAGGGTTAGCTGCTTATCTGGAATTGACAGATTGTTAATATGACTCTTCCGACTCAAAGCATCGGCTACTACGTTAGCTTTTCCTAGATGATAATGTATTCCCACATCGTAATCCTTTATCAATTCCAGCCATCTTCTTTGTCTCAGATTAAGGTTAGGTTGAGTGAATATATACTTTAAACTTTTATGATCTGTATATATTTCACTCCGATTACTGATTAAGTAATGCCTCCATAACTTTAGAGCATGCACAACAGCAGCTAGCTCTAAATCATGAGTGGGATAATTTTCTTCATGCGGTCTTAACTGCCTTGATGCATAAGCTACTACCCTTCCTTCTTGCATCAATACACATCCAAGACCTTGTCTCGACGCATCACAATAAACTTCAAAGTCTTTTCTGATGTCGGGTAACCTCAAAGCTGAGTGCAGTTAATCTCTTCTTTAACTCTGGCTTGTCCTCACAAGATTTACTCCATTCAAATTTCTTTTCCTTCTTTAATAACTGCGTGAGAGGTCTAGCAATCTTGGAAAATCCTTCAATAAAACGACGGTAGTAACCTGCTAAACCCAGGAAACTCCGGATTTCTATTACGGTCTTGGGTTGTATCCAATTTAACACCTCCTTAATCTTCCCTGGATCCACAGATACTCCTTCTGCAAAAATTACATGTCCCAAAAACTCGACTTCCTTTAACCAAAATGCACATTTGCTGAATTTGGCATACAATTGATGTTCTCTTAATCTTTGTAAAACTATCCTCAGATGTTCTTCGTGTTCTTTCTCATTCTTAGAATAGACAAGAATGTCATCTATGAAGACAACAACGAACTTATCTAAATAGTCCATGAATACTTTATTCATCAAATTCATAAAGTATGCTGGTGCATTTATCAAACCGAAGGACATCACCAAATACTCATATAATCCATATCGAGTAGAGAAGGCTGTTTTTGGTATATCTTCAGGTCTAATCTTTAATTGGTGGTATCCTGATCGGAGATCAATTTTTGAGAAAACACTCGATCCTTTCACTGATCAAGCGGATCATCGATCCGAGGCAAAGGATATTTATTCTTGATTGTTACTTCATTCAGGGCTCTATAATCCACGCACATACGCCGGCTACCATCTTTCTTGTTCACCAGAAGCATTGGGGCTCCCCAAGGTGAAGAACTCGGTCTAATGAAACCTTTCTCTTGCAATTCTTGAATTTGCCTCTTAACTTCCGCTAGATCATTAGCTGACATCCGATAGGGTCTCTTAGCTATTGGTCTGTATGCAGAACCAGATTTATAACAAATTCAATCTCTCGGTCTGGTGGCATTCCTGGTAAATCCTCAGGGAATACGTCAGGGTATTCACTTACTACGGACACATCTTCCAAACTTCTCCCTTTTAAGCTGGTCAATAAACTTCCCTTGTTTGAGGGTGTCTTGGATTCATATCTAATCTGAATTCCATTAGAGTTTGTGAGAGTAATGGCACGATTGGCACAATCTATCTGTCCTTTATACTTGGTCAACCAATCTATCCCAAGTATTATATCTATGCCTTCGAAGTCTTTTGTAATAAGGTTCGCTAGGAACTTTACTCCGTTTATATCTATAGTTGCTCTAGGGCAAACCAATTTAGTCCTCAATTCTTTTCCAGGTGATTGGACTAACATAAGGTTCTTAAGCAAACAAACATTCCAATTATTTCTTTCCACAAACGCTTTTGTTACAAAGGAATGTGAAGCTCCGGAATCAAATAATGTAATTGCGGGAACTGAATTAACAAGAAACTTACCCAGAACCACATCTGGTGTATCCTGTGCTACTTCTGCGGTGACATGGTTGATGCGCCCTTTGTTGAATGTCTGTGGAGTCTTGGGAGTCTGAGGGCTTCCACGTCCCTGACCAGCGGTTGGAGCTCTTGCCGGTGTAGGATCAAGGTTGAAGCGAACCGGGGTTACCGTTTGACGTTTCTGGGGACAATTATTAGCATAATGCCCCATGTTCTTGCAATTGAAGCATTGCACTCCTGCAGCTGCAGTCCTATTCTGTTGAGGTTGAGCTGCATTTCCAGATCGAGGTGCTTGAGGTAAGGGCGGGTGCAGAATCGGTGTCATTGATTGGTTGGGCAAAGGAGGCCGCTAAAGCTAACTGTGAGTTGGAGCGGTGGCGAGCTACTCATGATCGTTGAACTTGAAACTTCCTCTTTACGGACTCGAAGAGTGACGCCGGGCATCTTCTTGCACAAGAGCTTTGTTCACCAAATCTTTGAAAAGTGGGATAGTCATTGGATACTAAGCGCACCTTGAGATTAGGATCCAATCCTCCCATAAACCTCCAAATCTTGGCTTCATCAGTTGCCACATCCTCTGATGCATATATTGAGAGTTGAATGAACTTACTCAAGTATGCGGAAACACTAAGGTTTCCCTGCTGCAGTTGGTGAAATTCCTTCCTTTTTCATCTCCATGATGCTAGTGGGTATGTGAGTGGTTCGAAAGGCTCGCACAAAATCTGCCCAAACAATATTCTGAGCATTTTGGTGTGCAGCGCAATAGTTTTCCCACCAGTTTGCTGCAACTCCCTTGAGTTGATGGGCAGCATAAAGAACTTTCTCATTCTCATTGCATTGCGCCAAATTTAATTTCCGTTCAACCTCCTTTATCCAATCATCTACTTCCAACGGATCGACAGATCCTGCGAAAGTCGGGGGTCGCGTCCTCATGAATTCTCCTAACTTGGATTGGGGTGGCTGAGCTGGTGCTTGATGAGCACAGTGAACTTGATTAGGCTAAGGCACAAGAAGCTGCAGTTGCATGGCCATCATCTGCTCCAAGTTCGGGGCTTGAGCTGGCGGAGGTGGAATTGGGGCATTATTGTCATTGGGTGCTTGGTTATTGTTGACGTTGCTCCTTGTATTCATCATCTGAAGCTCCACCAAGAAAAGCACAAGGTAAGAGAGAAAAGCATAGATAAGAAGTGGGGTAATTAGCAATATCCCAAACCAACACTCAAGAACAAAACAACAACCAATGAACGCAACTTTTGAAATTCATATTAATTTTTAAGAATGGTTGTACCACAAGTGCACGAGGCTCGGTACATTCCATTTATTACATCACATTATCATAAAGCGTTCTAATATCGGAAATAACTAAAAAGGGTACTACTATCTAACATCTACTCATCCTCCACGATGATGCGCTCCTCAGGATCCTCCTCGGGGTCCTCCTCTGAATCAGCGGAGTGACTCTGTCCACATGTAGCGCAGTTGTTCGGTGAACGGGACCGAGATTGACTCTGGCTGAACGCAGGCGATCTGGAACGAGAGCGGTGGTGTCCTCTGCTAGAATCTCCAATGTCGATGCTGGGTGGTGGACCGGGGCGTCGCACACTTTTCCGCGATGAGCACAGTGCGGGTCTGGAAATCGGCGTGGTAGCGGCGAGGGGTGGGCAGGGTCGGTGTAGTAGTGGCAGCTCGGAGACGCTCCACCTCTGCTTCGGCAGCAATCCTCGCCTGAACTGCATCAGCGCGAGCAGACTCACTCTGAAGCAGCTGTGCTCGAAGGGTGTCGGAGTGGTCGTAGCTCGAAGTAAGAAGCATCCGAAGAAGTCCTACCTCCCGTAGTGCTCTGGCGTAGGTTGATGAAGTCGCATAAGTAAGCTGCACCTGGTGGGACAGACGAGGGTCATCCACCACAATCTGGAAAGGTTCCGGGTGAGTCTGTCCTGCTCTCGTAGTCGGAAAGAAGCTGAAGGGCGACTGTCGCAGTTCTTCCTTATGCCTCTTGCACAACTCTGCAATCGCCATTTGAGCTGCATCTTGGATAGCATCCGAGCAGTGGGTCCGAGGATGCTCAATATGACATTCCACCGAGTCAATCTTCCCGTCTTGGGCGTAAATAAACACCTCCATGGACCATGAATCCATAGTCATAATCCTGGTCTTCCGCCCGCTGAAAATGGGCTGCTGAGTGTACTTCAGATGCTGCATCAACTGCCGTAGAAGACTCACAAATGCTACCTCGCTCTCACCGTGAGAAAGGTGATCCCATGGAGCTGACGACGAAGAACCTGCTATCTACAAATTTGAAAATAGGAGAGATCAGTAAATCTTTTATAAAGTGACCAGGAAGAAAAGAACAAGATACTAAGTAAGAGAAGAGTAGAAGCAAAGAAACTTAAGTTTTTGTTATATAAATTTTTATTAAACATAACTCCTTAAGGCTTACAAAACCTAGGGCTCGTCCTCTGATCAAGTTGGCTCGATACCATACGTGGGACCACGGAGAAACTCCGGACCCCCACATGTATTGCAGTACTAGTCCCAGATCAAAGCTAGTACACACAAATAATCAGACAAAATGATACATTGCCAACAACGCTTTATTACAATAATAACGGAAATACATAAGTCCTGGCCCAAGGCCTTACAACTGCGGTTCACTGAACCTCTTACACAAAATAAAATAGCGGAAGCAAAGTATTCAGATAAACGGCCCATCAATCTGCCACAGGCAATTGACTTGAGCAACGAGACCTAGTCCTCCGGAAAGAATCCATCACAGCCGCAAACGGAACAGTAGTCGTAGTCCCCTTCCTGAGCTTCAACCTCTTCTGAGAATTATTTGAAATGTAGTATGTGAGTACATAAAGTACTCCGCAAGTCTTGGGAAAGATGCATTAGATGCGGGGTTGAAGAAAGGAAGGCTATATGGCTATTTTGCACAAATCAGCATTTTATTTCAAATTCATATACTCCTTCTAAAAGCATTTTGATAAACATTTTAATTTTCATAATCTGAAGTTTAACAAGTGCTTTAGTGAAGGTTACAACCACCATCACGGATCAAAAGGCTATCTCCGCCAAGATTCAAAATACAGGTTAAACCACCTGAACTGGTTACATCCACCAGACCAAAATCACGAGAGTTCCATCCACTCTCTAGTTTTCTAAAAAAAATCATTTCTTTTTAAAATCAAAATTAAATATCTACTATGTGAATGCATTCTTTGTCCGCCCTTGACCGTGGGCACGGCTATTCGAATAGTTTTATTACTTTGCAGAGTGTGTACAACTTTACCCACAAGAGATATATTATCCTTACAGTCAACACGCTTCCTTTGGCATGAGACCCAGATAAAACATCACAAAGCTTTTCACCTACTCTAGTATAGTTTTATATCACTCGCTGAGGTTTCACCGCTGAAGGGTTAAATCCACCACAGTTAGAAGCCCCCTCTTGCGCCATGTGAGTGCAGTAAATCCCTGCCCCTCACTTTGAGTAATCAGTACATCCCTGATACTCATTTTTCGATAGTGACACAAAATCTAAACTATTATAGGTTAATTAGCTAGGTTGTACCCATTTTAACTTATGGTTGTACTGTTTTACTCAGACTGGACAAACACAAGAATCGGTCCTTAGAAGACTAGGGTGGATCATTCACAAACCCATTATCCGTGCTAACCCGCACCAGCCAAACTATCCATCCACCCTTGTCAAACTTTTACTTTGAACTTCATTTTTATTTTGAAATTTACAGTGGTAACATCTATTACCACTATTCAAACAAAACATTGAATCACAAATCAATCATTCACCATTTTTCTCATATGAGCATTTTACATTTATCAGTAAGACTAAGCATTTACTAATATTTTAAATTCAACAAAAGTAACACTACTCATTATTGAGCTAAAGTTTATCCTAAGTTGACAAGGGTACAAGATACGTAATTTCCAAAGGAGGATATAACAAACTGGGTGATTATCTAACTTTTAAAATTAAAATTATCAATTTACTAAACATAGCCATGCAAATAATTTAAATTAATTTGCAAAAACTATTTACAAAACATAGGATCAAAATGGTCAAGGAGACTTGCCTTCTTGAATCAGATTGGGGTCTTCCGGAGCTTGATCTTGACAGTCCTCCGCGAAATCAGATTCTACACGTGAAACGAGAAGAACCAAATAAATAAAATAAAATACAAACTCAAAAATTAAAAATAAATATACCAAATGAAAGTTTGGAATTTTAGATGAATTTAGAAATTTGAACGGGTCAATTTGGAGCTAGGACGGAGGAGAACGGGCTCTCGGAAAATGTCGAGAATTAAATCAGGAAAATTGAAAAAGTGCAGCATTACTCAGACCCGCGCACGGAATTCCGAGTCTACCGTGAACCCGGCTCACAGCACAGTACACACGGAGAGAGAGAGAGAGAGCGCTGACGCGGCGAGCTAGGGCTGACGTGGCGCGCGCATATGCCGCCACGTGGCACAGGGATGACGTGGCAGCTGACGTGGCTGCCACGTGGCTCTGGGGATGGGATTTGGCTGACGTGGCGTGCCACGTGGCTGCTGACGTGGACTAGGGCTAACGTGGCACGCGCTGGTGCTGCCACGTGGCTAGGGCTGACGTGGATGGCTCGGGCGCGGCGGCAGCGGCGAGATCGGACGGCTCGCGATCCGGATGAACGGCGACGATGCGGCGGCGCGGAGGCGGGAAGGCAGGGATCGCCGACGCGTGCGCGGCGCGTCGCGCGTCGCGCGGTGGGCGCGCGGCGATGGTGACGCGTGGCCGGCGCGAGTGGATCGGCGGCGCATGGCGGGCGTCTGCGCGGCGTCACGGGCGCGGCGCGGCGCGAGTGTCGGTGGATCCGGCGGCGGAGAGGGACGCGTGGCGCCAAGCGGTGCCTCGCGGTTCCGATCTCGAGCGGGCGGCGAGGATGCGAGCGCGCGGCGGGGCGGTGGCGATGAGCGACGCGTGGCCCGGCCACGGCGCGCGGCGTCGCGCGGACGCGAGCGCGCGCGCGGCTGCGCGACAGAGGCGCGGCGCGCGTCTTGGCGCGAGGACCGAGGGGGAGCGAGGCGGCGGGCGGCGGAGGACTCACCGGCGACGAGAATTTGCACGGCGGCGACGCAAAAACACAGCGGCGACACACGCGGGTGGAGGTGAGGACGCGAAGGCGAGTAAGCTCCCGGGAAACGCGTTTTTATACACCGCGAGGACTTAACGCGCGCGCGAGCTCGCGGAGTTCACACGGGCGTTATCATCTCCAACCGCGAAAGCGGGCGGCGCCTCGAGTGGCTAATCGCCGCCGGTGAATGCGCGCGGCGAGAGGCTCTCGGGACCATTCAAGGCGAGGAGTAACGGCCGGAGGCGAAGAACGCGAGCTCGGGCGGCGAAGCAGCGGGGGCAGCGGGCACGACAGCGGGACCGCTGTCGCCGAGAGAGCGAAAGCGGAGATATGGCTCGGATGCAGCGGCGCGTGGCGGAGAAAAAAGAACCGGGCGTCGGATGAGAGCGAAGGGTAAGTGAAGGCGGGCGGCGCGGATCGAATCCGGCGGGGGACGGACGGCCGAGATCGGGCGAGCGCGCCGCAGGCGGCGGCGGCTGGTGCCGCCGCGTGTCGTAGCGGATCGCGCGGCAGCGTGGCGGCGCGGCGGGATCGAGCGGCGCGGGGAAAGGTGTCTGGCGGCGTGGCGCGGGGATGAGCGACGCGTGGAGGAGAGAGAAAGATCGGGCGGCGGGGATATTTTCTAAGAATTCCTTTTTCCAGAAATTCAAATAAACTTCTAGGGGCTCTAGAAAATAGCAAATAAATCCAGAAAATTTACCAAAAATACCAAAAAATTCCTTGAGAGACAGGGAACCCAAATAAAATATTTCCAGCAAATTTTGATGTTGAATTTAATCATATTAAATTCTTTTAAATTCTAAAAATTCATTTAAGCTTGTTTTAAATTCAAGAAAATTCCAGAAATTTATTTTTAAATGCAAGGTTTTAAAAATCTCTGAAAATCAGGATGTTACATGTTTGGATCAAATTGCCTAAGTTCAGTTAAACTGTTCCTTTGATTTAACAGAGAATGTAAAGAAATGGTGGATATGGGGGTACTGGATATCACCCCTGATGTATGCACAAAATGCCATATCAGTAAATGAATTCCTAGGTCACAGCTGGAATAAGGTAAAGAAATTCTTACAGAAAAGGATAAACAATCATCTATCTGAATATGTGTGGCTAAAGAATATTATTCTGCTACACCATAGACAATCCCTGGTTTCTCAGAACCACTTGGAAGACTAGTTCTGCAATCTCGTGGAGTTTTTAAATGTTTACAATTGGCAGCCTCAAGAAGGTACGTACACTGGACCTCTCGCACTGCAAACGACTAACGAGGCTTCCAGAAAGTATTGGCAGCCTCAAGAAGGTACGTACACTGGACCTCTCGGGCTGCAAAGAACTAAAGTGGCTTCCAGAAAGTATTGATTCATAAAATAGCCTTCAGGAATAAATTCATTGGCTTGAGATTGTTATTGTAATGTTCCTTTAGGCTTGCATATTATATTTGGTAATGTAGCTGAGTTACAATGTTGCAGTTCATGTCAACCACTCAATCTTCTGGAAGAATCTCAAGCCAATCAGCGTAAGTATCTTAATACCAACATGCTCTGTATCTTTCCCTTTTTGCCTTGGAGCTTTCATCATTGCCAACAATGAGCATGTTTTGTAACATTACAGGAGGGTGGTGGTGAGCCACCTCATGGGAAACTTGGCTGAGCCATTGATGAGGACTTTGGTTCTTTTGAGGCACTTGTAGAGAAGATGAATGCAGAGGGTGCTGCTTTACAAGGATCTGGATGGGTGGTACGTACATTATACTTTGTTTAATCCAGTGATGGTGTGTTTTGTTAATTTTCACTTTATGTTATGTAGTGGCTAGCTTTGGATAAAGAGGCAAAAAAGCTTTCAGTTGAAACCACTGCTAATCAGGTGAAAGTTCACATCCTTATCAGATCGTAGGGTTCCTACAAGACAGCTATGTAGTCAGTCTTCGCTGATTTTCTTTTCAATTGATTGCTGCTATTCCTTCTTCAATGCTGCCAATATTTGCTGAAAGAGTGATTAAAAATGTTTGCTGAAAGAGTGATTAAATTAACTAATTAAGCATGGATTATGAGATGGGGATATTGTCAAATTGATTAAACTTACTAGGAACTTAAGTGAAAGCGGTACTTAAGCCGTAGAAACTGATTTTTGGGGTTGTTTATGATGTTACTGCAACAAGCGAGGATGGAAACGAAATGCTTGTAGCTACCTTCATCCGATGTACAGAGTTAACAACCCTACAAAAAAAGTGCCTAGTTCAGCAGTCACCTGCAATGTTTTTGTAGAGTCAAAAACAAGGATAGTAAACTTTAATTTGATGAATTGTTAAGACATGAGGCAAATAAGCTGTACTGGCTGCTAAACATCTTTGTGACCCCTCTGAAATTCACATGCCATCTGTGAATGTTGTTTATTGTTTTCTTTGAATTCTGGACATAGCTTCTCTGAACATACCAATGGTGTGCTATTTTGATCATTAATTTTTAGCTCAACTATGTGAAATTGCGAACCCTTGAGGGCAAATGACAGTTTGTTAGGCATCCTACTTTAATCAATTTATACATTTTTATTGGCATCTAAAAACTTTCTATATGTGATTATTGCACTGCAAATTCTCTCTGTTTTTTACCCTTACGTTCCCCCTTTTCTTTTCATATCTGACCTTTGAGGTCAGGTAAGGACATGTTCATACTTTGTACTACCATCAATTGCAACCTGTGTGTCTTTAAAGCACTAATTAAGCACACTGGAACCTCAGAATTATTTGTATGTGATTATTACCTTTGAGGTCAGGTAAGGACATCTGGAACCTCAGAATTATTTATTCTATTTGGTTATATGAATTTTGGGGGATTTCATCCTTGATTGTGCTATACCATTTGCTTTGGTTAGCACTTAGCACACTGCTTTGTGTGTCTTTAAAGCACTAAGCATGGTGCTCATAGTAACTATACTGTTATTATTTTAAAATGGTTAGTTTTTTTATTTTCCCCTACGATCATTTACTTGCAGGTGTGATCATTAGACTAATGCATTTCATAAATGCGTGATTTGCGTAATTATCTGACGAGCATATGTACAACTTCTTTTTTGGTATGGAGCAATTCACAGAGATATGATTGTTTGTCTTATTATTCATGGAATTGTATTGTCCCTAACCATCCTAGCTGATTTCAACGTATATCTGTTGATGGAACTACCTTCAATGATTTTTTTGCAGGATAATGAAAGAATATAAAGAAAATCTACAGATGTAGTGAAGATGAGAAAGCTGATGAACTAGTAACTGCATATACAAATCTTATAGATACCAACAATTTTAGGGGAAAATTGAGAAATTTATTTTTTTCATGTGTGTTTGTACTTGTTTATATTCATGTACGATTCGGTTGTAAACTCCACTTGCTATTAAATAATATAATTACTTTTTTCTACATTTCAGTGTATTGCTCTATTGTTGTGCGGTTTGTGATAGCGACAATGTGATTTTGCATATGAATCAGTTTGATTACAATGATGTGCAAAAATGTTATTTTTACGTAACAAAAAGAACAAAGAGAAGACGTCTTTATTTTTCTCAAAATCTAAGTATGCAATTTACCGTCTCTATAGTAATCAAGACGATGTGTAAGCGCATCTATCAAAATGTCTCTACAAGTGTAAGCATGCAATTTACCGTCTCTATAGAGCGTCTCCGAGCTAGGAGGTTGACAGTGGGGTACAATAGTCCGGTGGTAAACGCCTTGACCTCCGAGGTAGGAGGTTGCTGGTTCGATTTCTCCACACCCCATGGTTTTTGTTTTTATTTTTTCTATTTTAATTTTTTTATCCCTTCCTGTTTTGTCAAGTGAGACCTCAACTGCGTTTTAGTTGTCACTTTTTAATTTTTTTATCTCCTCTAGAAATTAATAACTATAGATAATATAATTCCTCCACACCAATTCGACCCTTGTGTTGAGCAGTTAGGCCCACGAAAACAAAGCGTTCCAATAACAGATTATTGCCACAAACAATCATCATATATAGCAACAAATTTATTTCATGGCAATACAAACTCATTTCATACGCATTGCATAGGAACCTTTTGCAACGCAATTGATGACTATGACAACGCAATAAAATTGTGGCAATGTTGTCACCCACTCGCAACGAACTTCTATAAGGTGGCAATACCTCCTAACTATTGCCACGAATATGAATATTATCACAACGCAAGGCAACCGTGGCAATAAAGTCATACTACTCGCAACCATTTTTTAAATGGTGGCGATAAAGCCACCTTATTACAACGAATTCAATGACTATCGCGACGCAATATTTTAGAGGCAATACTGTGCATATATCGCCACGATTTTAGCAAAACGTTGCAATAGCACATACCTATTGCAACTAATTTAGTGTCGTTGCGATGCGTTTCGTGGCTACAGGGTTGGAATCTAGTAGTGCATTCTCGTATGCGTATGTGGCGTGGTCACATCATCCTCCCCTTCTTAATAGAAAATCGTCCTCGGTTTTAATAGATGTGTAGTCTCACGTATTGCATGATCTTGATCATAAATCTCAGTACATGATAAAGAAGACAACAAACTCGTATTATGTAATATCATAAGTTCTTTATCAAACAATGTAAAATCTCTTTGAAATGATCGTACCTGACTGGTAGTATTCTCACTGTATAGTGATAAAACTCTGTATGTATGTGTCGCATTTGGCTCCCCTTCTTTAGTACCTTGAATGATGATAACACCATTATCTTTACCTTTTTGGCTCTCCTCACATGATAGTTGGGCATCTATGACCTCATCATCCTCCTCTTCTTGAATTGGAGCCGTCCTCGACTTAAGCTCATCCTTCTCTTCAGTGTGGTTCTCAACTTCCTGCAGGTTGTTAGGCATAGAAAAAGGCACAGCCACAGGTTTGCTCTCATGTGTACTATCATCAAGCATTCTCAATTCTTTCTTAATCTGACTCTCAATTGTACAAGCAAGTGTAAACAAATGAGAGAGAGAAGTATATTCTTTGTGAACAAGAAGGTCTTGAATTTCCTGATTAAGCCCACTTAAGAATCTATTCTCCGTAGCTTCAGCATACTCCTTTAAGCTACAACGCAACAAACGAGTTTTCAAGTCATGATAGTATTCTCTTACAGTTCTACTACCTTATCTTAAATGTTGCAATCTAGCTAGCAAATAATCAGCATGATTTTTTGGAACAAATTCATTCCTTAAAAGTTTCTTCAATGCATTCCAAGTTTGAGGCACTCTACCAGATCTACCAAGATACTTCCACTAAATTATTGCATTATCAATAAAAACACTAGTAGCTGCTCTAATCTTTTGCCTATCAGACCAATCATGGATTTCAAATTCTTTGTCTAACGCTAACTCCCAGTCAATATAGGCATCAGGATCAATTTTATCAGCAAAGGATGGAAAAACATACTTATCTTTGGTTAATGCATAATGTTCATACTCGCGTCCGTTGTTTGGTGGCTGATTTGTCATTCTTTCAAGGCGTGTGGTGAGTGCGGAAAAACTCTCATTGATGGAGCGCTGCAATGTATCTGTCATAGCTTGAAGCTTCCTATCGATGTCCTCATTATCGATGGTGCGTTGTTTCTCCAGAAACATCCTGAGTTCTCCCTTTAGTACACACTTGTCCGCAATAGATGAATCCCCTGTCATGGTTATTAGAAAACAAAGGACAACACAAATGTATTATCCCTAACAACTACTAGGTGATGGGACAGTGAAAACACATTCTCTCAAGCATCTTACCATAATATTACAAGTGTTCTTACCAACGCAAGCAGTAGGTGGTTCAACCGGTGGCTGGTTCGTGATACCGTGTCGAGCGTGGGTACGATTGCAAGAGGGGACCTGTTCTGATCAAGAGTAGGTGGAGCTCAGAAGGCACAATATGGTAGCAAAAGGATCAACAATAATCAGTTCAGTAAATGCAAGTTGAAAGATTGTTCAAAATACTCGTCAAAGTTGCCGATCCTAGCCTAATCACAGCTAGCCAATCAAGCCCTATGCAAGGAATTGTATATACGCATACGCAATGATCAATGTGACTTGATGTAAGCAAAGGAGAGCCTCACAACAAGTACTAGGAGAGACGCTAGCCCACTACTTAAACTTCTTTCTAAGGGCACAAGACTATTCGCGCGAAGGAGAGCACAAAACAGCGGTATCGACAAAATGCGAACAGCCCTCTAGTTTGAGCAGATACAACAGCTAGTCTCAATAGATGAAAAGGCAGAGTTTTATGTGGCTTATATATACTCGTCTGAAAGGTTTCGACGAGATCTACAACTTTTTCAACTGGACAAACCCCAAATTCCAAAGGAAAAGCTGAATAAAACCCCAAAAACAGAAAGCTGAAATCTTGCGACACGATTTTGGGGCTAAAGATGGCCGATTTTGGGGGTTTTGAAGGGCGACTAGCACAATCTGGTCATTTTTATTGGATGCGCGCTGTCGATAGTTTTCCAACGAGTACAAGAACGTCGAATTCCGACTCCGTATGCAAAAGTTATGCCCGTTTTACTGAAGGGGGGTCGGAACCAGACTCGAATTGGAATCGGTCTCAAATCAAACTGCTATAACTTTTGATCCCGTGACCGAACTTGCACCAAACGTTTTCTGGAGGCTTTTGGAGGTGTCAAGAAGGACTCCACAAAAATTCACTGGATTTGGAAAAGGTTTGATAACTCTTCAAATTTCGGACAAATGGGCACTTTTTTTTTACCCCGAAATCAAACTCACTATTTTCTTTTCTTTTCCTTTCCTTTCTTTTCTTTTCTTTTCTCTTCTTTTCTTTTCTTTCTCTTTTTTTTTGAGTCCGAAACCTTTTTTTTTGCAGATGATGGCAATGTTTGGGGTGGCCGGCGGGTGGAGGGCAGTGGATGGGGTGGCTGGTCGGGTGGAGGGCCGCGGATGGGGTGGGCGGCGGGTGGAGGGCAGCGGATGGGGCTGCGGCAAAGATGGAAGTCCACGACAAGGATGGAAGCCGCGGCGCGGCAAAGATGGAAAGCACGCTGCGGCAAGGATGGAAGGCGTGATGCGGCAAGGAAGGAAAAAAATACAACGACGAAGCTACGCAAAGGAACACAAGATACAATTTAGACAAAGGCGAACTAGACTCTGACTAAACTAGGAATTAGCAACTTGAACACGATAATGTAACCAAAATTTCAATGAGCAATACCAAAAAAAAAATTGCAATGGCACAAGGGGGTGTTGGGACAGCGGAAGAACAATACGAAAAAAAAAATTTTTGGCTAATTTTCTGGAGTTTTTAGGACGATGAACATAAACTAGTCTAAAAGAGACGAATTACCTCACGGGCAACCGTTGCTCTGATACCACCTGATGTGACGATGGCCCGATCTTCCGAGAGGTACTGATAAGTCAATTGTGGAGAACTTGACGTTGATGATCCAAAGGCTCCGACCAAAACAGATCGATCCCCTCGCAATCACTACACCACTGCTCCGTTGGTTATCAATCGTGCCGAACGCGGTTAACCTCGCCAAGAAGGCTATGTCCTGCAAGCGAACCGAGAACACAAGCAAGAGAGTAAAAGATACAATCTGAAATTGTATTGCGAATAAAGATTAAGTTCACAAGTTGGAGTTCCTCAACCGGACGTGCGGTGAGACTGCTAAGCAGAATAAGCTCTTAAGAAAAACCCAAGGAAAACTAAAGGGGTGTGACCACCTTAAATAGAGAAGGGGGAGGCCACACTTATTTAAAGAAGAGGGGGTGGGACTAATCACTCGGGTACTGTTCACGCGGCCGTGGTATTGTTCATGTGAACAGTACCGGCCCAAATAACCTAAGTTACAAGGCCCTCGGCCCACTGTGACTCGGACTGCAAAAATGACATGTCTTGTTTCGAAGTTTCTGATCGCCTCAGGTGGAATTTCGAGGTGAGGCCAGATTCATCTGAAAGCAGACTTCAATATCTTTCCAACGAGTACTCACGGGCCTCAAGAAACCTTCTGGATCAAAAAGTTATGGCCGTTTGAAGTAGGTGCTGTCAAGCAGTCCGAATTGATCCGGAGGCCGAATTGGATTCCAAAATGTGTCTCAATGGAACTCTTGCTTTAGTTGATCCAAAAATAATGTGGTGACCTTGAGGAAGAGTTGGAAAAGGCATTGACATGGTCTTGATATATTGATCGGCTTCCCTTTAGGTGGACCCCAACCACGAGTGCGTAGCGTTGATGCAATCATTCTCGTATGCGTATGTGGCGTGGTCACATCACCAATGACAAGGCTTGCAATTTTATGATTCAAGGGTTATTCTATCTGAGTTTGAGAGAATTGGTCACTTAAGGTGTAACACCCCAAGATTCACATTGCCCTGAGATGTCACTAAACCACTCCACAAACTACCAATTTACAAGGTAACATAAACTGGTAACAATTTTCTAAAACATGATAATCTAAGCGGAAGCATTCTAAAATAGAGGTAATGGAACACTATTAATAAAAGAACCACAACTACCAATTTTAACCAATTAAAACGAACCACTGTCTAGCATTATCAATTTGAAACAAACCTCAATAAGGGAAATAAATCCATGACTAAGACTCCACAATTATTACAACATTAATCATAAGATGGTGTGTAATTGTGTTGTGCTGCTCTACCCCTTCCATGCATGCTCAAGGATCACCTGGAAGGGGGAAAAAGCAAGAGTGAGATAAAAATATCAGAAAGCAAACTATTTAACAAGCTAATTAGACTACAATAGTTCAAGCTTCAACATTTAATTTCCACATTGACCTCAATTATAGCCTTCACCACCATTACTACCAACAACAACCACAAAACATTAGCAATTAGGTCTCAATTTCCTACTTCATAACCGCAACCACCACTACTACCAACATGAATAAAGTATTAACATATTTTTCTCACTAATCTTATTCTTTCCTGCTACCATAACCGCTAACAACAGTTACCATAAGTGAAAATACCTCATGCCCAACCACATCCCCTACCATACCACAAGGGGGTGAACCCACCACGAGCACAGCTACATTCCTCATACCTCGATGGACTCTTATGAGCCAATTCCACATAAAGTTAAGTTACATTTGTTTTAAAATCAATCATCTACAATACATTGCATAAGTATGCAAATGATACATCCACAATGAAAATGTATATGAATGCATATGATCTACTGCATCTTTACCCAATATGGTAAGAGTGTGTATCGTACTACGGCAATATACGATACTGTACCGGTACGGTCGCGGCTATAAGCGGCGACATCCACAATGCAAATATCATGACATGTTATGAATGATATGATAATTAATTCACATGAATTTAACCTCAAAGAACAACATCATATTCATCATGAAATTAATCACAAAGGACAACAACATATTCAACATGAATACCACCTCATAATCCATATATGATTCAATAAGGACATTACCCATAATCCACGTTCGATTCACCAAGACCAAAATCAATCTACCCAAAGGTAGTACTACCACATAGGCCACAATTTATTCATTATTAATACCGTCAACTAGCCCACAATATGATCATTAAGAGTACTGTTACCTAGATCACAATATCCTCGTAAGGAATACTACCCCACAGTCACTCTTGTTTTATTAAGAACTATGCCATATAACCACAAATATTTCATCAAAGCATAACCAATTGATTGATAAATTGCTACCACATGGACCACATTAAGGAAGTATGTAACCATAGCATAACATATCAAATTAAGAGAATTAACTTGTGTGAATGTAGAATGATTAACGAGTTAAACAGTAGCACATCTGCTACGTTTACTTGCCTCTACCATTGAAGCGAAGCGCTCACGCCCGGTTAGGAGCGACACCACCTATCCAAAATTACCTCTCAGCACAAGACTACAGCAAAGTATTTGTGACTTAAGAAAATAATAATGACGCTATGCCCCAAACCCGACAATCCCCACTCCGCTCGACGGTCCTATGCCCAGCCCACTGCAGCAGTGCTGCTTGTTATTTTTGTAACTTTAAAACTATTAAGCCATTTATAATCAATGATATATTTCTGGAATCTACACTTAAATACCTTCACTTTTCAAGTAGATCTCTTATTTTTATTTTGCTAATATCATGGTGTAATTTAACACGTAAAACAGAGGACATACTCTGTTCTGGCAATCTGGACAGCCAGGTTCTAACGCACCCCAACCACAGTACAAAGCTCTACAAATTATGATTGTTTTGCAGCAACTAGATTTTCATATTCCCTACAACTTTCATTATTGGGAGGAAAAATATAAAAATCATCTTCTACTCCGAATCAACATCCGAAACAACAATCTGTCTCGGATTCCACCTCTGCCAGACAACAGTTTTCCTAACCCTTCTACGCCCAAACCCCACGGCCAAAAATCTGAAACAAATATAAGAGATAGATCTTGACGTCCCCTACAATTGTCCTTTTGGCCAGACCTGCAGGAATTGTCCTTTTGTCGTTTCGTAGGTCTAATCGGCGCAAACAGCCACGCTGCACAAATTGGACTACGCGCAAACAGCAGGAATTCCCTAATCGGTGAATCAATTTGCTAATCCCCATCAATTCTCGTGCTAAGAACCCTAATTACAAAAAAAAAATAGAAGGGTTTGAGATGGAGAAATGTTACCTAGGGGATCCCTTGGGATCTCCCCTTCTTCCTCCCTTCCTTCTCTTCGTCTTCTTCCTCCTCATCTTCTTCTTCTTCTTCTTCTTCTTCTTCTTCTTCTTCTTCTTCCTTTCTTTCAGCCATGGGGGAGAGTGAGAGAGCAGGGAGGCGTGTGGGGGCAAGCGGGGCGAGGGGTGACGGCTAGGGTTTGAGGGGGTGGGAGGGGGAATAAAAAGGGGGAGGGGCGGCTGGGCCTAGTGGGTTGCTCTGGGCCCAAATGTGGGAGGTCTCTCTCCCTCTAAAATATCCCACAATATTTTTTATTATCATTAATAGTGTTATTTTTTTCTCTTTTAGACAATTATCGTTTCCCGCGATTTACCGAAAAACTGAGAAACTCCGCGATTCTACTAAATATTCCCAGGGATGCTGTAAAGATGTTTGGGGCATTACATAATGTCTACTTATGAGATATGTAAGACCCTTGCAGACTGCCATGAGAACTTTGTGATCAAGGAAGTGAGATAGAATCAACTAAAGAAAGAATACTTAAAGATCAGGCAAAAGCCTAGTGAATTCTTAGGTGAGTTGAAGGGAAGGTACAACAAGATTCTTCATGATCTTCGTGTTGTTGGTTTGGCATTTTTTTATTCTGAGAATGCACACCAGATGTTGGGTATACTTGATGTGAAGGTTTAGGGAATGAAGATCATTTTCATCAATGATAATACTATCACAAGTGAGATTACTATAGATAAGTTCTACTCGAGGTTGAATACGCATGAGATTGACTTCATCTCATGCCTCCCTAAGATATTGTCAATATTTCTTATCATTGAGCCTTCTCATAACAGTTCTTCAAGTTCTTTGGATGTTGGCTCTTTTGGATTTTTATTATTAGCTTTGCATTTTTTGAGGAATGAGCAGCTAGAGAAGTTTTTTGAGAATAACTTAGCCCTCCTATCCATAAAATCTTGAGAGTATATAGCAAGGTGAGGAACAAGAGGAGTGACCATGTCACTTACTTTGGTTGTGGTAAGCCAAACCACATTTAGGCCAAGTGCCCCAAGTTGAAGGGCAAAGAGAAGAAAGACTTTTAAAGGCATCCTCAAGCTCGTGACGCGAAGTCCATGGAGCCCAACTACCGCAAGTTCATCAATTGGGTCCTTGCCACTCTTCAGAATCTCGACATGAGCAATGTGGACCCAGGAACGGAGGACGACTCCCCCGGTAAGAAGAAGACCTAAGACTTTACCAGCATATGTTTCATAGCCAAGGGCAACATCAATATCAACTCCTCCGATGAAGAGCCCTATAGTGATCCTGACGAGGTATGCCTCTCCTTCAAAGTGATGAAATGTGTTCTTATTGCTGCTGAATAAAATCTGAAGAAACAAGTGAAAATGATTAAGAACCTTAATATTATGATTGACAACTTAAACCTAGATGTTGCTAGGCTCCAATCCATGAATCCTGATTATAATAGTGAATCTTGCTTATGCTTGCATGATCAATTGGCTAATCTGTCAACTTAAACTTGCTCTAGATGAACTAGAATCTCTCAAGTCTAGTGATGATCATTATTGCTTAAATAGTATTGCTTTAGATATGATTCCTTTAGATTTTATTCCTTCGTCATAATCAAACTATACTTTACTTGAATTGAAATTGGATAGTGTTACAAAGGAATTGCTCAGATTTAATCCTAATCTGTGAGGATAGTAATATCTTTACTACTTTAAAAGAAGGAGTTGGTGGTTGATGAGTCCTCTCCCATATCTCTTCTCAACCATTTGATCTGAACAATTAAATCTTGACCGTAAACCACTTCCACCCTAAAAACCACGCGGACTACATAACCGAACCCGTGCGCTGATTTCTTTCGACTTTCTCCGTCTCCATCTCTCCTCCCGCATCGCGCCTCCCGCCGCCGCCCCCCTCTCCGTCCCCCGCCGCCTCCTCCCCTACTCCCCCAACCCCCCGCGCCGCCGCCGCCTCCCCCTCTCCATCCCCCGCACCGCCGCCTCATACTCCCCCCACCCTCCCTCCTCCGCCGACTCCATCGCGCCTCCCACCGCCGCGCCGCCCTCGCCTCCTCCCCTCCCTCCGCTCTCACCACCTCCGCCCCTCCGCGCCGCCGCATCCTCCTCCCCGAACCGCCTCCTCCCTAGCCCGCGCCGCCGCCTCCCCCTCTCCGTCCCCCGCCGCCTCCTCCCCTACTCCCCCAACCCCCCGCGCCGCCGCTGCTGCCTCCCCCTCTCCGTCCCCCGCACCGCCGCCTCATACTCCCCCCACCCCTCTCCCTCCTCCGCCGTCACATCCTCCCCTCCCTTCGCCCCCGCCGCCACTCCTCCGCGCCCCCACCCTCTTCGCCAGCCCACGATCCCCCCTCACCCCCTCCGCCCCCCGGCGCCGCCGCCACTCAATCGCCAGCGTGAATCGCCGCCACGACCATCGACTCCCTCCTCCTCCCTCTATCCCCCTCGCAGTTGGTGCCCGCCCCCGGCCACGCCTTCCACGACCACGGCGAACCCCTATGCCCAGAGATTTTAGTGTGGTAATGATCCATCTTGATCTGTCAGCTCCCCTCAAAAGCGAATTCTGGATGATTTGTATAATGGAAGTGATCCATCTTAATTGTTATGTTTGTTGATTGACAATTCTGGAGTGTCATGCAGAGCAAGTACATGTTCATGATGTGTGTCTGTCGTGTTTTTGTTTAAAAAGCTTACTCTGCTTGTTGTACTACCTTTACTCGCCTTGAATTACAAACTTGGAATTGATGTGATGTTCTTCTGTTAAGAGTTGTAGATTGCTTTACTGCATATACATTTGTCGAAATTGTTTATACATATACGTGTTGCTTCTCAGACTGCGAGTTTTCTTGTGCTCATTCTTTGCTTTTGTCGAAATTCCTTGTAGGTTTCAAGAACATTTATCGCATTTAAATCATTGTATGCAGTTGCAAACAGCTGTGCAAATCTGAAGGTATGTTTCTGTTTGTAACCTTTGGTGGTTCCTATTCATGATTTTCTTTTGTCAAAGATGCTCAAGTTGTGCATGAATTGAAGGATTATCTCAGAAGTAACAATTATTCCCTACTTTATAATCAATTATGTCCAGCACTGTTTTGATTATGTCTTGATCGTGTATTTTGATTTTGATTTCCTGGCTCCAATGCCGATATACACGTGTCGTGAAAATTGAAAGTGCGATTCCATTCCTAACCTACATTCAATCATCACAGCATCTGATGGGGTTATGGTCTGATTTTAATTATGCTTAGTAAGATGCCTTTAAAAGATTCATCTTAACAATCAATGGTCTTGGAGTTTATGGAAAATCATGAATAGGACTTCCTTTTTTTTCCTTGTTCTGATTTTTAACATTAGAATGTGACCTTTTTAATTTAAGCATTTGAAGTTCTTACTTATGTAATGTTGAATGCCTTAGGCTATGGTTGCCAGGGGTGACTTGGGAGCCGAACTCCCTATTGAGGAAGTACTGTTGCTGCAGGTATGATGTAGTTGATCATATTACTTACAGTCCATTGCACTAAAATGTCATCTCCTCTGCTTTGCTTTTTGTTCAAGCGATAAACTACAGACTGAGTGTGCTCAATACAATAGCCATTAGCTCATTTTATATGTACGTAGTTTATAACTTGATTGAGAATACATTGACGGAGGGTTGCTTTGCATCCTCTTCTTGTTTATACATGGCATCTTGGTAGCTAATTAACTATCCAATTTGGAACTTGTTGCTTACTTTCTGTGCTTCCATTAGTTGAGTATATATAACATATACGCAACATTCTTTAAATTTGGTGTGTCTTCTTGCAGGGGTAAGCTCCTGCTCTGTTGGTTGGTGATTTCTCTGGATCGCGATGACCACTGGTCTTCTCCTCTTTACTATACTAAAGTTTTAGTGAACCAAGTAGGTTACAGCTAAACCTTTTTTTGCTTGAAACGAATATGACACATGTATATGATAAATTGAAAGAATAGTGTTAAAAGCTCTTTAGGTTAATAACAATCTGAATTTTGTTACCTGTGCTGGTCTTATTGCATTCATCTACAGCTTATTACTAAATGAACATAGTGTATTATGATTCATTGTTGTTATTTTAATGAAGTTATTTACTTTTCTTGTGTTGTCATCTTCTAGGCTGGCTCTATTTCTGTAAGGATATGGAGAGGTTAAAGAGAATTCCTACTTGAGTCACTCTGTAGAGTGATCCATTAATATAGGCTAGAGTATAGTCATAAAGAAACTAATGTAGTAAAAAAATAATTTAAAAGAACCTAAACATCTTTGATTGGAATGTTCTTAAAGAATTGAGTTATTTTTGTTGCCTAAATAGAAAGTTAATCAAAATGAAGAATAAACATAACTTCATTTTATTTTAATTAAGATGTAGAACAATTGTAATATGACAATCTTAATTTCGTTGTTTGCTTCGTAAACTGCTACGATTTAAAAGTGTGTTATTTAGGTAAGGACAAGGTTAGATTGATATCCCATGTTGGGCAACACTGATATCCCTTAGCATTTTGTTATTATAGGCTTGATTGTTTGGAGTATCATGAAAATACTCCTATTACAGGAAAATCTTCCGAGATTATCTCCCCGTCTATGTGTGGAGCTCATACAAAAGAAAATATCGACAGTGTTTGATCAGTAAGGAGATTGTTTTACTTAGAAAGTTTAATGAATGAATTTTGCATTACAAGCTGCAGTTGTAAGACTGCCAATAGATATTATGATGGTTGGTGTCTTTTTCTTGATTGTAACCCATGATTTTCAATTTGCTTAATTTATTTTATGTAAGTTTTTTGGGTGTGCGTGTGTGGCTTTGAAGAAAATATCCATATAGAGAGACACGAGACATCCAAATACTATACTTGTTTTGGTTCTCAAGAATATGACGCATGTATATGATATATTGAAAGAATAGTATTAAAGCTCTTTAGTAAATTGGCCCCATCACATATTTTTGAAGTTAACGAACCCTTGCGGAGACAGCCTCTTCATGTGTTGGATGATATGATCGTGTTATTTGTTTCTGCAATTGGTTGCCTAGATCCTATCATCCATACAGTTAGAGATGTACGGGTTTTTGTTTACTCTTGTTTTCCTTTCTTTATAAAGAACAATTTAGCCCTTGCTTATACCTATCCTTAAAAGGGATGCTAGCTGTTTAATCCCTTTTATGAGATGACAATATGAACATTTATTATATTTATTAAGGAGTGTTGTTTATCAATCTTTCTCTTAATTATTTAGTGATATTTCATCTTCCTTGTAAACTATGATAGACAACTTACACTAGCCAACTTGGTATGGAGACGAGCACAAGCTAGCTAGGTTTTCTGCTGCATTGCAAGAGATCATTTCTTTTGTTGAGAACAAGTGTGCGACAATACAATAACAACGATTATATTTTTGTGGCTCCACTTCTTTTTTTCTGTTGGTTGTGTTGAAATTTTCCCTTTGATGACCTATCATTTCTGTACATATTGTTGTATGGTATGCTTGTTCTATCATACTTCACTAATATGATGCTTGATTTTTTTACGAGTATGAACATGTATGTTTTATTTGATACATGATGACGTAAGAAAAAGTTGATATTTATTATTCAGTTTTTGATAAAGTTGATATTTATTATTCAGTTTGAGATCATATTTGATAGTATGCATCACTTTTATTTGATTTTTCGTTGCAACGCACGGGCACCTTACTAGTTAAAATGAAATAGATGACTAAAATACTTCTTCATTGTAGGACTGAATCTTATGAAAATTATCCTAGGCTCACAACTAAAATTGATTCTCTTAATAATACACTTAAGGAGAATATAAAATTGAAAAATCTTTGTCCATGAATGCATCTAAGAAATTTATTGATTCTGTTTTTGTGCATTTTGTGATGAAATTAGGACTAATTTAGATAAGGTGCATGAGGATTTTAGAATTAAATTCCAGGAGCAGTTAGGTAGAGTTAGAAATTCCACTTGTGTATCTTGTGAGGCTATGAAGCTTGAGGTAGCTATCTATAAAGAAAGATATACTAGGGCAACAAAAATAAATAAGTGTGCCACATGTGAGAACCTAGCCCAAGAGAATGACTACCTCAAAAAGGCTCTTGAGAGATTTTCTAGTGGGAATAAGAACCTCAACCTGATTCTTGATCAATCTATGGTGAGTGTGAAAAGGAGAAACCTAGGATTTAATTCTCTAGAGTATTCCAAGAATCACCTACCTAAGGTTGTGAGAATAGTTGAGACTGGAAAGTTTGAGATAAAACCCCTTTGAGTCATCCAAGACTGCCTTTAGGTTAGTAGGTTTTGTCCAAACCCCTTCGAGCAAGACATGTGTTTCTACTTTAGTAGGCTAGATCCCTCAAAATGTCAAGTCCCATTGCGCTTTCTGTAAGAAAGATGATCACATTGTTGAGATCTACTTTTGTAGAGTCAAGGTTGAGAGAAAAGAGAGCATGCATGTCTTGAGATCCATCAGAGGAGTTCCTTCACCTATGAGTGTCTTTAGAGCTAGGCCTCTTATCTTTCCTTCTAGGAATAGGTCTAGTTTTGTAGATAACTTCTTTGACTCCTTTGGTGGTTCTAGGCAGTGCTTTGGTTTAGAATATCATGAGAGTAGACCACAGGTAGTGTCTAGATAGGGGGAGTACCAGCCTTTTGGTAGACTAATTCAGAGAGGTCTAGGTGGTTCTCGTGTGCATACTCATAATTATTTTGCTAACTATTTTTTTTCTACTTCTATTGTTGTTTCTAGACATTGTGTGGCTTAGTACTAGATATCCAAGTCTTTTATTAGTAACCCGGTACTAAGGCACATATGTTTTCTGCTTATGCCCTGTAGGTTTGTCGAGTGAGAAAGGAGGACATGTGACTTGTTGACTTCGGGTGTTCACAACACATGACCGGAGATTCTCGATGTTCTCCTCCCTCACTCGTGCATCTAGCAATGAGTTGATCATGTTTAGGGACGATTCTACTGGGACCATGATAGCAAAGGGCACTATGCACATCAACAACAAATTTATGCTCAAGGATATCGCTTTGGTAAGTAAGCTAAGGTACAATCAGCTATCTATTTTCTAGCTTCTTGACGATGGTTTAGAAGTGAGATTTAGGAGTGGAGAGCGTAGAGTTATAGATTCCTAGGGTGAGTTTGTCTTCGGAATCTCTAGGTTTAAGAGGATTTTTAGTGCTATTTTTTGTCTTTAGGATCTCTAGGTTTAAGAGAATTTGTAGTGTTGATTTTGATATCTTCTCTATTTCTAGCCCTAGGTGTCTTATGGCTCCTGATTGTTTTGATCTAATATTGTGGTATCGTAGGCTTGGTCATATAGGTTTCGATTACTTGACTAGAGTCAGTAGTAATGACCTTATTAGAGAATTGCCTAGGCTTAAAAGTTATAGAGACTTAGTTTGCACGCCCTGTAGATATGGTAAGATGGTTTCTACTTCTCATCCTCCTCTTACATTAGTGTTAACTGATGGCCTTGGATAGCACTTGCACTTAGACTAGTTGGCCCATCTAGGGTCCATTCTATAAGAGAAAAGTGGTATGTGCTTGTTGTTATAGATAACTTATCTAGGTATTCTTAGGTGTATTTTCTGGTTTCTAAGGATAAGGCCTTTGGTTGGTTTAGATAGTTTTTAGATTAGCAGTTGACCTCTTATGTTTCCGTGGAGTGCGTGTGCGGAGGCGGACCTCCGTGGAGTGCGTGTGCGGAGGCGGACCTCTGTGGAGTGCGTGGGAACATCGACCATGTCTTTATACTCCGGAGAGTACGCGTGGTAGTGACACCGACGCGTGCGTGGAACTCCGTGTCTTGTTTATACTCAGTAGAGTGCGCAGGGAGAACATTCGCGTCTTGTTTCTACTCTGGGGAGTGCGTGCAGGGGCAAGCCTCTGCACGTCTTTGGTGGGAAACACGAACAGCTTCGCAAACGATGAACTTTATTAAATTCCCGTTTGCACGGGTGAGCGAGTACAAAAGGTCGGGGACTAACCATTGGACTTGTTGTCGTGACGACGAGGTAGGGAGCCTCTGGTGCTTGGGCTGCCGTGGCGCATGTACGGGTGCGCCTGACCTAGGAGCCTCCCTGGACCTCTGGGTGCAAACTTCGGGTGCCATGCTCTATGTGCCAAGCCATGTGCTGGTCGCCGAGGACAGTGATGATACCCCACGGGCCCGGAAGCTTCACGCATAGGAAGCCATGGTGTGGTACTGCCCCAAAGGAATTGAGGGTCGGTCTCCCTAAAATGGCGTTGTAGGGGTACTGGATGTCAACGACATCGAAGGTGGCATCCCCGCTCGCTACATTGTCATCCTGGCTGAAGAAGACCTGCAGACATATTTGGCCCAGTGCCAGCAACGGTTGACCTCCGAAGCCCTACAGCGGAATTTTTGAGGGACCTATGCGGCTTCGAGGGATCGCCATCTGGTCGAAGGCCCCTGTGAACAAAACGTTCGTGGAAATTCCTCCGTCGACCAGGACACGCCTGACGTCGCACCCAGCGACCGTGACCTGAATGACCAGGGGATCTTGGTGCGGAAACTCCACGCCTTCAGCGTCAGCGGGTGTGAAGGTGACCACATGTTGCGCCCAATCTGGCGGTGCATGTGCCGGATACACCGCCACGTGGTGGAGCCTCCGCACGTAGGCCTTGCGCTGCCGCTCTGAAGGAAACTCTAGAGAGGAGCCTCCAAAAATGACGTTCACAACCCTACGCTGGGCGCCCTCAAGGGCGTGGATCCGCAAGGGGCTCTCCTGAGGCTACTGCACCTGAGTTTGCATCCGCCGGGGGCCTTCCTGAGTCTGCAGCTCCTGATCCTGAATCCGCAGGGGGCCGTCCAGGGGGTGCTGGACGTGTGCCATGACGGGTGGCTGCACCTTGAGATCCCTGTCTTGAGTGACGCTTTGCCAAAGTGGCGCGATGGTGGTACAGGAGCGGGTGTCGTAATTGCCTTGGCCGTGCACCTCGCACCACTGGGGGCGGTGTTGGTCGCCGTACTCCGCGGGGGCCCAACCCTCGCGCCCCGGCCTCGGTCTCACCCCGACCCCGGTGAGCCCTAGCCCTGTGGCCAGCGGGGGCGTTGTCTTCCGAGCCGCCCTCAATGTCGAAGACGTAGCGGGCTCTCCGGGACGTCTGACGGCCACGCTGAGGCTTGTCGACCGGCGCGTTCTTGTGCTAGGAGGCGTCCTTCGACGGCACTTGCCTACCCTTGCTCCGCGAGAAGCTTTGTTTCAATGGGTCGGTGCTCTTCGCCGCACCTTCTGCTGGGTTGGCGTCGGCAGCATTGTCCTGACGCCGCCTCGCGTCTTCTTCCGCTCGGGCGTACTCCTCCATCTTATCAAAGAGCTTCACCACTGTCTTGATTGGCTTCTGCGTGTTGTACTCGACTAGTGGCCCCGGGCGAAGACCCTGTACCACTGTGTTGATGATTGTTATCTCGTTGACACCTTTGACCTGGCAGCGGACCTTCGTGAAGCGTTTGAAGTACTCACGGAGCCTTTCTGATGGTTTTTTCTTGATTGCAAAGAGCTGATCCGCGTCGACACGCTCGACGTAGTTACCCTGGAAGTTGTTGTAGAGGCAGTCACGAATCTGCTCCCATATGTAGATGGAGTTCGGCTCTATGGTAAAGTGTCGAGACCCGAATATGCAAATTCGGACTCTCTATGTAAACTGCACTAGTCCAGAATCACGCTAGTGCACACAGATAAACATAGATGTAATCACAACCATACACACGATAATAATAAAGGAAAACTCAAATAACGATAAAGTCTCAAAGGTACGACCTTATAGCCAAGCTTATAATATCTCTAGCCGGAAGGGCTTACCAAAAATAGCAGCGGAAATCCAAAACAAAGCGTAGCGACCAATCGACAAGCCACAGGCTATCGAGTGGAGAACGAAGCCTAATCCGTGAAGTCGCCGTAGAACTCTCCTTCTGGAACCTCCTGCTGGTAGTACTCCTCTCCCTCAACTGAGCAACATAGGCGTAAAGCCGTGAGTACATTGGTACTCAGCAAGTCGTTTGTAACAAGTGAATGCAATATAGTATGCAAGGCTTACCAATGAAAGGCTGAAAGGTTAATTTGTATAAAAGGTATTTAATAGTAAATATGAATAAATAGATTGAAAGCGTAATTTAAAGGAAAACAATAATAATAAATACTCAAAGGAATAAACCTGAATCACTTATGAACACCAATTCACAAGCTAAACCAACAGGGACTACCCGTCCACCTCCAACATAAACCACCAAGTTATAAATTAAAACACTAACCCTCGTGGTGAAATCACCGAGCATTGTCCATGACCGAGGACGCGGCTATTCGAATAGTTTTACACTCTGCAGAGGTTGCACAACTGTACCCACACGATGTGATTAGCCTCGGCCTAAGGTAATCACAACAAGGCCTTTACAAAGTTCAGTTACAACTTAATCCGCCCGCTAGGGTTTCGCATCACACCCCCCTTGCACCACATGAAAATCAGCAACCATGTTCATCTCAATGGCAAGATTAAAGTTGGAACCTCCCAAATTAGTCAGCCAGGTCTATCCCATACTAGACATGTGGTTTGCATGGTATAGCTCTGATCAATGGCGCACAAAGTTAAGTCCTTAACATTACCCGGGCGAGACTACCTCATCCCTCGAAGCGCTCCAACACTTCCCCCCTTTACTGCAGATCACTCGCCCAAGTGCAAAACCAGTTTGTATAACCATCACCGATGACGCACCAACGTCATGGCCCAAATTTTAATAAACGTGGCACCAACCACTGTTCCATATCTCATTAGTCAAATTGATAATTCACATGTGTTGATAACCCAATCGTAAATTTAAGCAGGTCTAAGCACTTCTATCGTACCAACCCATGTGACAATAATCTAACATCACTAGTATGTTTCCCAACCTAAGGTGACAAGGGTATCATGGCATTTCAAAGTGTCAAGGAGAGATTAATCAATTGGGCCAATAACTACCAGTACAAGATTTGAATAAAAGTAGCGATGCAACGTAATTTAAATCAAAATAATTAAATAATAGATTGTAAACTGGGTTCAACATGATCAAAGGACACGACTTGCCTTGGTTATGCTCAGCGAGGTACTCCTGGTCTTCGGGCGCGAAACCTGCTCTTCCGGAATCCGAATCTAGCGAAGGAGAAAACAACCGAAACCAAAGAAATACATAAAATGATAAGCAAATGAACTCCAAAATTCACGAAACCAGAACCAACAGCTAGAGCTCGATTTTAGATGAATTTAGAAAAAAGAACGGGGTCAATCGGAGCTAGGACGGAGGAGAACGGGCTCTCGAAAAATCTAATCTAAAGAAAATCGGAAAAATCGGAAAAGGTACTGTGCTGTGAACCCGGTCCACGAAATGACCGGTCCACCGTGCACCCGGTGCATGGAATAGTGTGTGCGGCCGGCGGGCGAAGTTGATGTGGCCAACGCTGGTGCTGCCACGTGTCCGCTGACGTGGCGCCGACGTGGCGCTGACGTGGCGACACGTGGCACCCAGGGTGGGGCTGGGCTGACGTGGCGCTGACGTGGCATAGCCACGTGGTATGCCACGTCGGCTAGGGCTGACTTGGCAGGGCTCGGCGCGGCGAGATCCGACGGCTCGGAAGAAGGCCACGAGGCAAGATCTAGTCCGTAGACTCAGATCTGGGGCGACGGCTGCGATTGGGCGGCGCGGGAGGTGGGAGCTGAGCGATGGCCGACGCGTGGTTGGCGCGGGGAGCGGATCGGCGACGCGTGTCCGGCGCGCCGCGCGAAGCGGTGTGGTTGGGCGCGGGCGCGCGGGGGCGACGCGGTGTCGGGCGCGCGGACCGAGGCGAGGCGCGGGGTGAGGCGAGCGGCGACGTGGGCGATGGAGAAGGGAGACGGCGGAGGGGGCTCACCGGCGGCAGCGACGGCGGGGGCGGCGACGGGCGAGGGCGGCGTCGCACAGGCGACGACGAACGGCTCGGGAACGGCGGCGCGAGCGCGCGGCGGCGGAGGTTAGGGTTCGGTGGCGGCGACGAACGGGCACGCGAACTGAGGTGGCTGCACAGGTTTTATCACGCGAACCGAGGCGTCCAGATCGGGGACGGCGCGGGCGCGGAACGGGCGGGGTTCGGACGGCTCCGATGCAGCCACGAGGCGCGATCGGACGGCTAAGGGCGAGCGGTGGGTTAGGGTTAGGGTTACGCGCAGTCGGGCACGGGCGACGCGACACGTGGCTTGCGGGCGGGATCGGACGGCTGGGGCAAGCGGGGGCGCGGACCGGGCTGATGCCGCCGCTTGGCAGGCGCGGATGCGCGACGCGAGGGCAGGCGCAGGATCGAGCGGCGGAGGCGCGAGGTGAGCGGGAGAGTGTACGACGGCGGCGGCGATGGGCCGGATTGGTGACGCGTGGAGGAGAGAAAAGATCCAGTGGCCGAGGGATTTTCCTGATTTAATTTTTTTCTATAAATTCAAATAAACTTTTAGAGGCTCTAGAAAATAGCAAATAAATCCCAAAAATTCACCAAAAAATACAAGAAAATTCCTTGAGACCTGAAGAACTCAAATAAAATATTTTTAACTTATGTTGATGTTTATTTTACTCAGATTAAATCATTTTAAAATTCTAAAATTCATGTGAAGCTTAATTTAATCTCAGAAAATCCCAGAAAATTTCTTGTGACTTAAGGGACTTAATTAAACTATTTTCAGCTAATGTTGAAGTATAATTTAATCATATTAAATTCTTTTAAGTTTCTGAAAATTCTTTTAAGCCTGCTTTTAAATTCAGGAAAATCCCAGAAATTTATTTTTAAATTCAAGGTTTTAAAAATCTCTGAAAATCAGGATGTTACATAAAGAACCAAGAGAGCGCCACTCCCTGTAACGCGAGCGGGAGCCCCTTCACCTTGGTGGTGTCATCTCCGCCTGCCACCTCGATGGCGGTCTCGTACACGCGCACGAACTCTCGGGGGTCCGTGTCGCCCTTGTACGACATGACAGAGCTGGAGAATTTAAAATTCTCCGGCCATGCTGCCTACTGTAGGCCCACCGATAGCGGGGACTCCAGGTCCACGCGTCGCAGTGAAGCGCGGCTAGATGTGGGGGCATCACGGCTATCCGCCCGCTCAGGCGTGGGCTCCGACGCGACCACCGGCGGGGTCTGCTGACTCCAACCCTCTTGCATTCTCCGCACAGCCCCCCGGAGATCCGCCAACTCCTGCTGGAGCGTGCTGAGGGCCACCAGCAGGGCGTTCTCCGCTGCGGGCATAGATGAGGCAATGGGCGCATCCGGTCACGCTGCCGGGGTAGCCGTAACCACCGCTTGTGTCCTTGGGTGGTTTGTCGCGTCAACGTGGTGGGATCCAGCGTTGATGACGAGGCCCGTGTCGCCGTCGGGACCGCCTGGTGCTCCCGCACCGGGTGTAGGGATGGTGGTCGCACCTTGACGGGCGTCGACACTACCACTCCCTGGCACCCAACCGGTAATGTCGGGGTTGACTGTCGCGTGAGCGGCCGGGTGGGGTGTCACACGTATGGTTGGGTCGACCGTCACCTCCGCAGTGGCGGGGTCGATGGCCGTGTCGGCAGTGGCGGGGCTGATTGTCACATAGGCGGTGGCGGGGTCGATCGTCGCGTGGTGAGCGTTATCGTTGTCACCCACGACCGCCAATGCCGAAGCCCTGGTGTTGACGCGGGGCCTTGCCGCGACCCCCTCCTTCTTCTTCGCCGCCGATGGTGAAGCTTTTTTCGGTGCCATCCTTCAGATCTTGAGACTTGCTCTTGCCGCCCTCCCACGGACGGCGCCAAATGTTGTGGTTGTAGACCAAACAGAGAGAGAGGTGTATGGTAGTGGAGAGTTAGGTGAGCAATGTCCTCTTGGGTCCTTCCCAAGGGCTGGCATGATATATATATGTCCTCATAAGGAACGTCTTTACCATCGTACCCTTACACCGATTACACCGAGAATCCCTTCGAGGGCAACTATGTCATTGTATATATCGACTTTGGGTTTACAACCTCCTAACAGGCTAGCTGGGTTTAGGTGGGGGCCACCCCTACAACACCTTGTCAGTGGATTCTCTTCCTTCTGATGCCATCATGGCAAGAGAATAGAATGAGGAGAACTGGTTTGACTTGGCGGACTACACTAATATTGACATGGAGGCTTGCTACAGCTACGAGCAGGTCCTGCTTGCTTCTGATGGTGAGGCTATCACTCGAGATCTATCAACGGAGCCCAGAGACTTTGCCATGGGAAAGGCTGAGGAGGGATCCAAATCCCTCACAGCAGTACATCCATAGGAGAACTCATTTCTCCCAGATGGCAAGAGTCAATCTGATGGCGAACAGGACTCACGACATGATAGCAACTTCGCCCCAAGAAGTCCAAGTCCACTAGCGGTGACAACATGCCCGGTTTCAGCCAGTCCAGAGTCCCACATTCTAGGAAAGTAGTATCACCTGTTGGTTGTGACACTCCACTGGAACCTCCAAAGGATTTGCACTCTAAGGGTTCATCCATCCCATCGCAGAGTGCACATCCAGACGGAGACGATTAAAACCTAGAATGTCCCTACCTGGCGAGGTTTATTCCTACTCGTTATAAGTGGGCCTCCAATGGAAGTCGAGGTTCTAGACAGGAGGTCATGGCGCTCCCCTCAGATCCTCATCACATTCCCGATGGAAGTCCTCACGAGATTTTCCTTTGAGCACACTCTCTCTCCTCTTTTGAGATGGTGTAGAGACCTCAAGCGATGAGCACGATCAATTCTCTGATGAGCATAGGAGAAATCTTAGATATAATCACTCTCCTCTAAGGGGGCACAACCTGCCTCAGAAATTGAAGATCCCGATATCACTCAGAAGAGACGACTGGCTGCCTAGGGATCTTTATCTGGGCGCACCTAGTATCAGTACAAAGAGGCACAAGAGCTCCAACGCATCAATGACATCCACGAGAATTCGGCTCCAGAGCTCGCTCGGGTACCTGGCTACGACCGCTTCACTGAGGGAATCGCACGAAGACTTTATAGTATGATGGACAATTCAAGCAGCCTTACTAGCATAATTCTAGGAGTCAGACAAGCACGACTACATCTAGTCACTCATAGAACTCACCACGTGGGGTTTGACATCATGACAGGTTATGACAGTCGCCTGATCATAATTCCAGTCGAAGGAGAGTCCTTCGGGCGACTCCGAATCGACGGACCGACCAAAGAGGTGATTGATAACCTCTTTGGCCAAGGAATCTGCAGTGGCAAATAGAATACGGAGAGTACTATCCATGTATGGATCGGGCCTATTATGGGTTAGGTCCATCTGCTGTCAGGCATCGTCAACTCCGGTCGCCCGACAACTTCAATTACCCTTTTCCGCAAAGGAGGTGTCAAGAGGTGGTTACTAGGTGCTGAGCATTCATACTCGAGCTTCGAGCAATATGCTAGTCACCATATTTCTGTCCAATTAACATGGAGAGGTTTGATGGATCTCAGGAGTCCATCGAGTTCCTTCAGATTTACACAACCGTGGTACAGGCGACAGGAGGCGATAATACATTATGGTGAATTATCTTCTGACAGTGCTTGAGGGGTCCGCTCGATCTTGGTTGCTCAACCAACCATTCGAGTCAATTTACTCTTGGTAGCACCTCTACAATTTTCTACTAGCCAATTTCCAGGGAACGTACAACTGCCCTAGGAAAGAGGACGACTTGTGTCGGATGTGGCAGAATAGCGACAAGACCCTCCTACGATAGTTCATTAGGCGCTTTAGCCAGGATTGTAATTTGATTCAAGAAGTCTCTAATGCTTCTATCATCAGGGCATTCAAGCAGGGAGTTTGCAATAGGAGATTTAGTAAAGACATCGCCTTGCATCCTTCGACCACCGTCGTCGAGCTCTTCGAGATGGCTGATCGTTATATGACTGCAGCTGAGGCAGTCAAATGGATGAAAATCATTAATCAATTCAACTGAGGTATTAAAGAGGAAGGTGAAGGTGGTAAGAGGAAGAAGAAATCCAAGAGGTCTAAGAACAAGGCTAAAGGTTAGAAATCTCGGGTCGATCTCTCAAAGGAAGTCTTGGCTATAGGTGATAAAAGCCTCATAATCCCAAGTAATACTCCAATCGGGAAAAGGGCAAGACATCCACTGTAGGATCCCAGAACAACAACTCCAGAACCCTCTGTGTAAATCGCACTATCCCAGAAAAAACTAGTGCATATAGTGTTAACAGAGATACATATCATGCATAACAACTACACTTTATTATAAGATGAATGTATGGACCTTATGGCTAAGTGTACAAATAAAGGCTTATGACCAACGAAAGTAAATCAGCAAAAGATAAATCATAAAAGGACAACCCATCCTGCTTGCTCACAGGCGAATGATTATAAGACGTAGCCTATTCGTCGCAATCCTCACCATAGTTGATGACGTCATCCTTTGGCAATAGAATTAAGCAAGGTGAGCACATAAAGTACTCCACAAATTACACCAGGAGTTTAACAGAGTGAATGCATGCATAAGGTTTTATAAAGGAAGGCATAATAAGGTTATTTGCGTGAAAAGCGATATTGATGTAAATGTCGTAAAGTAAATACAAAAGCTAAATTTAATATAGTAGATGAAACAACATTTTAATGAAAATAATATCGTTATTGTAGGCTCCAACCCAACACTAACCTAACCACGGGTTTCCCACCCATACTATCTTCCCAAAAGAGTTCTCATTTGCCCACAAATTAGATTTTACGAAATCAAAGTCTAATCCATGAAAAACCATACTCAGCATGTCCATGACCGTGAATGCAGCTATCCAGGATAATTTGTTACTCTACAGAGGTGTATAACTTTACCCACAAGACATGTCCTCCCGTTGCGCCACGCGATTAACACATTGACTTAGGTGTGCGGTGGGGAGTTTATGACAAGGCTGTTACAATGTTATGTAGCCAAAATAGTTATGCCACCACTAAGGTTTTACCACAACTTGAATCTACAAGTTGGAGCCCCCTCTTGTGCCATGTGAAACTTCTCGCAGCCGGTGCCACGCTAACATCCAGTCTATAGTGAAACTAAGTTTAGAACTTCACAAATTACTTAGTCAGATCTGTTCCATGCTAGACTTGTGATAGTACGGTGTGACTTTGTAATAGTAGCCCACAGACCAGTCCTTAAGGTAACTTAGGCCAAACCACATACCCCTTGTGCTTGACAATCAACAATGTGTCACCAAACAGCAATGCATGCTAGCACCCACCTACATACCAATGCCTAAATCTAAACCAAATTTTATAACTTTGTTTTAGCAAAATTCTATAGACTTGCTTGACTCACCGAAGTCAGGAATAGATTTTAGATTTTAACATTTTATGTGAAACAAATATTTCCACCTAAATTATTCTACGCATGGCTAAGCAATTCTATAAAATTTCTAGTCAATACAATTATACTAACTAAGTTTTCATCTAAGGTGACAAGGCATAAGAAGTTTAAGGTCAAATTTGGCCCTACACAAAGGAATTGGGCGTAACTAGAGTTTAAATCAGATTTAAACTAGATTTGCATAAATGTATGGATGCATAGTAATTTAGAAACAACATAAATAATTTAAATTATTAGGAGCAATATGATCAAATGTGTAACTTGTCTAGCTCGAAGTCTTGGTGCTGCGATCATCAAAATCGAGCTCTCCGGAGTCGTTGTAATCTATACACGAAGATCTAAAATAAAATAAACTCAAATAAAATTCAAATAAAACTCAAAAGTTCAAAAAGAGTCCAGAAATGAGTAGTTTAGGATTTTAGAAGAATTTTGAAATTTTAACGAGTCCAATCGGAGTTAGGATGAAGGAGAATGGGTCTTTGGAAGTCTAAAAGAAAGTAAAAAGAGAGGAAAAAGATAAATTAGATTTTTAAAAATTATTTTTGTGAAGAAAATTCATGGGAATGCCAACTGTGGTCAAGGGCATCAGTGGTTGGAAATCCTAGCTATAACAACCGCTCTGAAGTCGTAGCTACAGTAGCTACTCAGAGTTAGAGGTTATAGAGTGGTAAAAGGCTTGGTGGTCAGAGGATACATGTTGTCAATAGGCTTTGGGTAGTCAAAAAGCTGTGGTCGTGAGCGACGATGGTTGGATGGCTGATGTGGTCGAAAACAAAGGTGGTTGTAGTTATGGTCGAGTGGTCAAAAGAATCGAACGGCTTGGAGAGGTCGAACAGCTTTGAGTGGTCAGAGAGATCAAACAGCTAGAAGAGATAAGAGGTATTGGACGGTGCGGAGTGGTCGAAAGAATCCAATCTTGGAGAGGTCGGAAGTCATCTTCGTACTCGGTGGTTGAAGTCGTGATCGACTTCGAGTAGTACTTAATGGTCGAAGTCGTACTGCCAACTACCACCGGTGCGTGCAGTCTAGCGTGGCAAACCGTGCGCGGTGTGGCTGTCGGGCGCTGTGGTGGCGCCGATGTGTGTGGCCGCGTGGCTACCACAGGGGCGGTTCGGGATGACGTGGCCTTGGTTGGCTGGGGCGGCGCTCAGGACCCGAGGGTCGCCGGAGCTCCAATGCACGGTGGCGGTTGGCGAGGGGTAAGTGAGAGAGAGGGCAATGAGACAAACTTGTCGGTACCTAGTGTGCAGCTCGAGGAGGGGTGCAGGTGGTCGGGGTTGGCGATGAAGAGGGGTGGCGGTGGAGCTTAGTCGTTGGTGAAGATGGGTTTCCGATGACTTGAGCTCTTGGCGGAGGGGTGGAGGAGATTCGCACAGGTGCGAAGAAGCTCCTGGAGTCGTTGGCTTAGCTTGAGCAGGGTCAAGATGGCCGGAATTCCTCGTCGGAGGTGATCGACGGCGCGAGGGAAGGTGGCACATAGTGGGGGGGCTGCTCGAGCGCTGGGGAAAGGGATTGGGGGTGGAGAGTGGTGGTGCGAGTCTTAGAGCAGGTGTATGGGGTTTTATATTGCTGGGGAGGGGAGGGGTGGCAACAATTGCTTGCCGGAGTAACGGCGGCGGAATTTTGGCAGCGGGCTAATAAGGCAAGGCTGGGGTCTTAAAAGGAAATGAAAGCATGTATTTAAAGTGTATTCAATCCCGACAGGTGGGCCCCACATGTCAATGAGAAGAGAAGAAGGCGGGGAGAGGCAGGCGGTTAGATGGTTGCCGCGTGGCACCAAGGAACGATCGGTACTGTTGGCTAATAAGAAAAATGGTAAGTGAAATTGGGCGGCCGGGATTTGATCGGGCGAGGACGGATTGAACCAGGGCCTCACACTTGTTAGACCGAGATGTTTTCGGCTTTAAAATTTTGCTTTTAATTACAGAAAGGCTAGGAACTTCAAAAAGCTTTAGAAAATAGAAAGAACTTCCTAAAATTCTAGAAACATTCTCAAAAATACTATAAATCTAGGGGAACTTAGGAAAAATAAAATAAACTATTTTATACTTTTAGAAAATAGTAAATTTAGTTTTCTTACTCTAGGTTTTGAAAAAAAATCCAGAAAAATCCAAATAAATTTCAATAAATCAAATAAAATTTTTTGGGATGTTACATCCACTCGGAGGGACAACATGCCTAGGTGGTGCCCACTTCACCAGAAGGAGGGCCACAACCTTCGCAATTGCCAGGTTTTTTAAAGAAAACTCGAGGATCATTATTCTTGCAAGGGACCACTTCCCACACTCGAGGAGGTGAGGCAGTCGAGTGATCAAAAGCACTGGATGAGGATGGAGATATGCCTTTTCAGGATCTGAAGCATATAATTGAACACATCTATGGAGGTTCATCCACATATGAGTCAAAGCGACAGTATAAGGCTGTCGAGCGAGAGGTAAACTCTGTCAACACATCCCTTGTAAATAATTTTCCTAAGTGGTTGGAAGTTACTATCTCTTTTGAGAGGGGTGATTGCCCAGTCCCTCTAACTGGATCCAGTTAATTTTTGATCATGGTCGAGCCCACCGTCAACAACTATCGAGTTAATCATGTATTGATTGATGATGGCAGTTCTTTAAATATCTTAATTGTTAGCGCTCTGGACGAAATGCAAGTTTCTCAAACCAGAATAAAGCTGGTGTGGTATTCCTTTCATGGAATCATATTGGGATCTTCAGCTAAGCCTATTGGCCAAGTTTCCTTGCCTGTAATATTTGGTTCCCCGAGCAACTTTAGAACAGAATCCTTTGATGTGGTTGATTTTGATACAACATATAACGTCATACTTAGTCGGCCAACTCTAGCACATTTCCTAATAGCTATTCATTATGCATATCAATGACTTAGGTTATCAGGTCCCAAGGGAGTAATCATCATCCACTATGACAAGAAGATGGTACTAACATGTGACTACAAGTCCCTTGAGATGATCGGCCAACTGCCAACTCGAGAAGCTATTGAGGCACAGCTTTTGAGCAAGCCCTCAAAGTCTAACGCCACACCAAAACTGAACGAGGAGGTCAGGAATGTTCCTTTGGATCTAGTGAAGCCTTCAAAGACTGTTTGCATCGGGGTTACTTCCAACCCTACATAGGAAGACACCCTCGTCACCTTCCTCTGGGCTTGCGTGGTAGCCATCTGACATGCCTAGAGTCCCCAAGGAGGTGATCGAGCACATGCTAGTTCTATGGCCTGATAAAAAACACAGAAATTATAGAGATTTGCACTAGATTGGCAAGAAGCAATTAAATCAGAGTTGGACAAGTTATTAAAAGTAGGATTCATAAGAAAAGTCGACCACTCTGAGTGGTTGGCTAACCCTGTAATGGTAAAGAAGTCTAATGGTAAGTGGTATATGTGTATAGACTATACCAATTTAAATAAAGCTTGTCCAAAATATGGTTTTTCGTTTTCTCACATTGATCAGTTGGTTGATTCTACTGTTGGTTGTGAAATATCAAGTTTTTAGATGCATACTCTGGTTTTCACCAGATTAGTATGTCTTCAAAAGATGAAGAGAAGAACGCATTTATCATACCAATTAGAATATTTTGCTATGTCAAAATGCCATTTGGTTTGAAAAATACTGGTCCAACTTTTCAGCGTTTAAAGCAACTGACTTTTATACATCAAATGGGTTGAAATCTAGAAGCCTATGTTGATCATATAGTTGTCAAGAGCATCAAACAACTTAATCACATCTCAAACCCGTAGGAAATTTTTGATAACCTCAGGAAACATTGCTTGAAGCTTAATTCCGAGAAGTGTGTGTTTGGAGTTTCTTTAGGAAAGTTGCTCGTATTCCTTGTTTTGGCAAGGGGTATCAAGCAAATCCTGAAAAAATCAAGGCCATCAAGCAGATGCACCCTCCGACAACAAAGAAAGAGGTTGAAAAACTCACTGGCTGCATGGAGGCTCTAAGTTGTTTCATCGCACACCTGGGTGAGAAAGAGTTTTCTTTCTTTAAGCTTCTCAGGAAATATGAAGGTTCCAAGTGGTCGAAGGAGACTAATTATATCTTCGAGGATATACAGAGATATCTTATGAGTGCTCCTGCACTGTTTCTCCAAAATCAGGCGAGGCGCTACTTGTATATCTTTCTGCCATGCCACAGGCAGTAAGTGTTGTACTCATTGCAGAATGTGAAAATATTCAGCGACCTGTATATTACGTAAGTGAAGTCTTGCATGGGCCTAAGGAGCACTACCCGTAAGTCCAAAAGCTGTTATATGCCCTCCTCATATCTTCAAGAAAGCTAAGGCATTATTTTTAGGCACACAAAATTATTGTGTCGTCTGAGTTTCCCTTAGGAGTGATCCTCCAAAGTAGGGAAACAATGGGACGCTTGGCAAAATGGTCGGTGGAACTTGGGGAGTTTGACCTCCGTTTCGTGTCTCGAATGGCCATTAAATCTCATATCTTGATAGACTTTGTCATCGAATGGACAAATCTTGAAATTGTTCAGGATCCCGAACAATACAACTCCCACGACCAGTGAACGATGTACTTTGATGGGTCACTTATGTTATGTGGCTCGGGGGTCAGGGTGGTCCTAGAATCTCCTACAGGAGAGACCTTAACATATGTCGTACAATTACTCTTTCCAGCTACTAATAACATGGCTGAGTATGAAGACTTGTTGGCTGGCATATGAGTCACTAAAGTACTCGGGATTCATCGGCTACTCGTGAGAGGAGACTCTCAACTAGTCATGAATCAGGTCGGCAAAGAGTATCAATGCTCGAGTTCAACCATGTCTCAATACTTGTCAAAAGTTTGCAAGCTAGAAAAACACTTTTTCAGTCTTGAGTTACAATATATCCCTCGAAGGGATAACTTTCTTGTAGACCAGTTGGCTTGAAAAGTTTCCACCCGATCGTAAGTACCATCAGGAGTCTTCTTAGGGCAACTCTAAAAGTCATATTTGATCAAAGGACTAGAGACAACTCCTAATGAGATAGTGTCTGTTGAGTATGAAGATACCTGGATGTAATCCATCTACGAGTATCTTTAGAATGGTTCTGTACCCGAGGATGATCTCGAAGTAGATCGTCTGACCCGCAAAGCCAAAATGTATACCTTGGTCGAAGGGGTACTCTACAAGTAGAATACTCAAGGTGTTCTCATACGATGTATATCACAAAAAGAGAGATTATGACTCCTTAATGACATACATGGAGGCGTCTGTAGGGTGCATGCTTCCTACAGAACACTGGTCGATAAGGCCTTTTGACAAGGTTTCTACTGACCAACAACCATCAATGACGCCAAAGAGTTAGTTAAGAAGTATGTACAATGTCAGTTTCATAGCCAGTAAATATACCAACCAGCTCAGGCTCTTCAAACAATTCCTCTTTCATGGCCTTTTACGACCTAGGATTTAGACATCCTGGGACTATTTTCGTGAGCATCGGGGGGCTTCGAATTCCTTTTTTGTAGCTATTGATATGTTCACAAAATAGATAGAGGCCAAACCAGTGACTAGAATAACAACAGAAGACACAAAACAAATTCATGATGAGATGTGTAATTACTCGATTTGGAATCCCAAGTCGTATAATTATAAAAAATGGTAAGCAATTCTCTAGTGTAAAATTTCAAGCATTTTTCGATCAGCTAGGTACCAAGCTTTGCTATGGCTTAGTCGCCCACCCTCAAAGTAATAGGGTAGTTGAGCGTGTGAATGGCCAGATAATGCAATGGATTAAAACTTGAGTCTTTGAACAGCTGGTAAAGCGCTTGGGGGCTTAGGTACAGGAATTCTCTTCGATATTATGGGCAATTCGCATGACTCCTAGTCGAGCAACAGAAGAAACTCCTTTTTTTCTTATTCTTTGGACCAGAAGCCATGCTTCCTCCAGAATTAAAGATCTAGTCAATAAGAGTTGAAAATTTTAGTGACTCCAAGCAAGAACAGCATCAAAAGGATGACATCAACTTGCTTAAAAAATAGGAACCAAGTCTTAATCCGATCAACAGTCTATCAGTAAGCCATGCGTAAGTACTACAATCGTAAGGTCCAACATCACAGCCTTGATGTAGGTGACTTGGTATTGAGGAAAATTCAATCCTAGTCTAATCGAAATAAGCTTTCCCCTAAGTGGGAAGGTCCTTACACTGTAGTCGAGGTCACACAACCAGACTTTGTACAACTTGCTACAGAAGATGACTAGGTTCTTTCAAACTCTTGGAACATTGATCGATTGTGTAAATTTTACATTTGAACATTCTCATTTTTGCAATAAAGTTTTGGTATTCCCAATATTTTTATGTTTGTTCAGTGGAAATTCTTTTACGTTTGTTCAACTGCTTCTAGTATATTCAATTGGTTTTACATGGTTGGAGAAGGGGACAACACTAGTCGAAGTCTCTCCTTTCTGCATGTGGTCCTACTCACTAGAGGGAGCTTCCTAGTGACACGCTGTTCCTAGCTCTTACTGCCAGCACAAAACAATTGGGTCATCTGTGAACATGTTGGACTAATATGAAAGAAATAACTCAAATGATTATCTCACTATCATTTGTGTCTTTGATTTGATTAAGCTGATTGAAGTGTGGTAATGACTACCTAGTCAGAGACTTTCCTCTCTACATATGGTCTTGCCCACTAGAAGGAACTCTTTAGTGTTGACTCGTTCCCAACTTTTGTTGCCAGAATATGACAATTGAGTTTGACAATGATAGTCAGATGATATTCTCTTCTCAATACTATTCGTTTAGTTTATCCATATAAATTAAGTAAATAGTCGGGGGCTAGGATAGAGTTATCCATATAACTTCATTTCTTAGATCTAGGTTTAGTTTTTTCCTTTTTCTTCGCTTTTTTGTCTTATGAGCACAAAGGAAGATGAATTGCAAGAAAAAGAAGAGACTTGTTCATTCATCAAAGGAAAAGGAAGAGATTTTTTATTCATCAAAGGTAAGTCTTATACAAAACTTTTTCGTTTGCATGACTATTCTAAGGGAGAGTGGAGTTGCATTTTCTCTACAACCTTTCGAGAAAAAGGTTCGACTTCCTCAATCAGTCAAGCTGCTTTTGTGTTTGAGCAGTCGAAGTTGTGCGCGATTGGTTGAAATGATTGATTCATGTTGTGTGCTTTGAGTTTTGCTAAAGCATAGCTTATAACACCTCTAACTACTTCTTGAATCGAATCGACCTGCTCGTCCTTCAGAGTAGTTAAATACTTCTCCAAAGTCTTTACTTGTAGTCCAATTATACTCGAGAAGAATCGTCCTCTCAGAACCAAACTTGATGAGTAAATTGTTGAAGAGTTCAACGTTGTCATGGAGAATTATCTTCACTGACTTCGTCTCCTTTTTACTGTGAGTTGAGATTTCACTGAGTCATTTTATTTCGACTATAGCTCCTACAAATAGAATAACATTGGTCAGGTCGTGTGACATATCACAACACTAGTCCTCGAAAGTTAATCGAAAATAGAGTTTTCCTATGACTAGCTAGTCGTAAGTTCTTCTATGACTATCTAGTTGAAGGTGAAGTATCTCTTACCTGAAAGTCATACATCAACGCTTTCAAGATCGGTTTTCATCTTCTCCTCTTTCTCCTTATTCTGGAAAGAGCACCGATCACCTTGGTCTTTTATTCAACCTCAACGCAGAGACTATTTATTTTAGTTTCATTTTCTGTCGAAGGAAGGAAATCAGGGAAAATAAGGAAGATGTCAAGAAAATAAACAGCCTTAAGTTCAGGACTTACTATTTATTTTTTCTTCTAAGGCCTTGTCCTTGGAATTGACCTATATTAGGCCTATCCTTAGGTCAGTGACCTCCTTCTTGAGCTTTTACGTCTCGAGCTTTTCGTTCTCAAGTGCAGCCGCCAAAGATTTCCTATCACTTCTGGACCAAGAAGGGTTGGCAGCAAATATGAGAAGATTGGTCAAGCAATCGAAATAAAGTTTGATTGCAAGAAATATCAACTTATCACGCTCTCATGTCATCTGAGAGCTTGGCATTCTCTTGCTATAGGAGAGTAAGTTGTCTGTGGTACTCAGCCATAATCATCATATTCTTTAATGCTATGTATGTTCGGGGAGGTAGTGAGAAACCAGAAAAGATTATGTACGAATATCAAAGTACTAGATACTTACATTCATCTCCCTTCGAGCAAAGTTCAAACTCAATTTTACTTACTAAGGTTTTACCATTGAGTAGGTTAACTACCTAGTCAATAATAGCACCCTCTTGCGCTTCATGGAAATCAGCAACCATGTTTAACTCAATGGCAAAATCAAAATTAAAATATCACAAATTAATCAACCAGGTCTATTCTATACTAGACATGTGGTTTGCACAGTAAGACTTAGATCAATGGCGCACAAAGTTAAGTCCTCAAACATTACTCAGGCGAGACATCCATATCCCTCAAAATGAATCTGCACTTCCCCCTTTACTGCACGATCACTCGCTCAAGTGAAAATCAATTTTGTATAATCAACACCAATGACACACCAATGTCATGGCATACAAATTTTATAACTGTGGTTATAACCATGATTAATTAATTAATCACATGTGATGATGAACCTAACATAATTATAAGCATGGTTAAGCAAAATGATTGTACAACCTATGTGACAACTAGTATGGTATCACTAAATAATTTTTCATCATATGGTGACAATGGAATCATGGCATTTGAATTATCAAATGGGGATTTAAGGCAAATTTGATAACAACTACCATATACAAGGATTTATAATAAAATAGTAATACATCATAATTTAAAATAAAATAAATAATAGATTAAAAACTAAGTTTAATATTGATCAAAGGACATGACTTGCCTTAGCCTTGCTTAGTTATGAATTCTTGATCTTCTGGTTGTGCTTCCGCTCCTTTGAAGATGTGATCTAACGAGAGAGAAAATAAATTAGGCATAAAATAAAATTAAATAAAATCAAAATGAACTCAAAAAAACTTCAAAACTAGAACCAAAAGATAGAGCTTCATTTTAGATAAATTTAGAAAAAAAGACAGGGTCAATCGAAGCTAGGATGGAGGAGAATAAGCTCTTGAAAAATTAAATTTAAAGGAAAATGCTAGAAAATGTGGACCAGGTGAATGGAACAGTGCATGGCAGCTAATCTTGCTAACGTGGTGGCTAGAGCTAACATGGCACTAACACGTGGTAGCTGACGTGTCATGCTGATATGGTACTGGGATGGCTCGGTTAGCTGACGTGGTATCCACGTGGCATGACACATGGCAACCACGTAAGATTAGGGCCTGCATGTTGCTCACCGGTGGCAGCAAACGACGATGGTGTTCAACGGAGAAGAATGAAGCAGGCGGCAGCTCCAGCAAGTGGGCGACGGTGAGCTCAGTGAATGGCAGTGGTGGTGAACTCCAGTGAGGACAGCGCGCACGAGCGAGGGCGAACGATGGTGGGTGCAGAACACGAGAGGTGGCACTGCTATATATGCCCGGACGTTGAGGAGTTCGGCTCAGAGATGGCGGAGAGTTTAGCTCTTACACCAGAACCAAAGTGACGATAGAGTCCGTCTAGGAGACAAAAATGAATAGTAGCCGACGGTGTCGATGGGTGACACGTGGCCATGCCAAGGATCGGACGGTTGTAGCAGAAAGCGTAGATGAATAGTGCAGAGGCCCTCAGATGGTTGACATGTGGTGTTGAGAAGATCATATGGCGAGCAAGCTGACCGATCGGATGATCCAAACTTCATGGGAGAACGACCAAACTGGTCCGAATGGTACTAGAGATTTTTGGGGATTTTCTAATTTTAGAATTTGGAAGAAATTAAACTGAGCTCTAGAAAATAGCAAATAAATCCAAAAAATTCACAAAAAATTTAGCAAATTCCTTGAGACATAAGGAACCCAAATAAAATATTTTCAGCACATATTAATATTTATTTTTATTCATATTAAATCCTTATATTTAATCAAAACTTATTTTATGCTTGTATTAAATCCAGAAAAATTCAAATGGTATATTTTCTTTTAAAAGCTTCAAATAAACTATGAAAAAATAGGTTATTACAAATCTATCCCCATTAAATAGGATCTTGACCTCGAGATCTGGGCACCCTAAGAGAATAGGTTTAGAAACTTTGCTCTGAAGTCCTCCTCGTGCTCCTTGGTGGCTTCCTCCTCAGAATGGTTACTCCACTAAACTATGCAAAAATAGATAACTTTACTCCTAGTCACATGCTCAGACACTTCTAAGATTTTGAACAGGTGCTCCTTGTAAGACAGATCCTTCTAAAGATGCACAGCTTCAACTGGCACTGCTTCCTCTGGCACACATAGATATTTCTTTAACTAAGACACATGGAAAATATCATGTATCCCACTGAAGGTCACAGGTAGCTCCAACTAATAAGCAACTTCTCCCCTACGCTTTAATATCTTAAATGGCCCCACGTACCTTGGTGCAATATTTTCTTTCATTTGAAACCTCTTAATACATTTGAATGGTATAATCCTAAGATACACATAATCATCTGGCTCGAAGCTCAACTCTCGACGATGAGTATCCGCATAGCTTTTCTATCTAGTCTGAGCAGTTTTTAATCTTTCTGGATTAATTGAACCTTTTCCTCAACCTCTTTTAGACAATCTAGTCCAAATACTTGACCTTCCCTCGTCTCTTTCCAGTTTAGCAGGGTTCTACATTTCCTGCCATATAAAGCTTCAAACGGTGACATTTGCAAACTAGCTTGATAACTGTTGTTGTACGAGAACTCTGTAAAAGGCAAACAACTATCCCACTTGGTTTTGTGATCTAGCACACAAACTCTTAACATATCCTCAAGAATCTGATTTAGTCACTTAGTCTGACCATCGGTTTGAGGGTGATATGTTGTACTGAAATTCAGATGAGTACCCATAGATTAATGGAAACTCCCTCAAAATCATGAAGTGAACTGCGATCCATGATCCGTCACTATTTTCTTGGGCACTCTATGTAGACTCATAATTCTCGACATATAAAGTTCTGCTAACTTGTCACCTGCATAGGTTGTCTTGATCTGAATAAAATGAGCAACCTTCGTCAAACAATCCGCAATTACTCAAATCGAATTAAAACCATCCTTGGTCTTAGGCAATTCTGTAATAAAGTCTATGCCAACTTCTTCCCACTTCCACTCAAGAATCCTTAGCAGTTGTAGCAAACCTGCTGGTCTCTGATGCTCAACATTTACTCTTTGACATATATCACAAAGTACAACATACTCTGCTATCTCACGCTTCATGCTTGGCTGTCTATATTTGTCTTTGATATCCTGGTACATTTTGGTGCTGCCTGGGTGAATCGAGTACAATGACTCATGATCTTCCTTGAGCAATAACTTTTTGAAGTCCTTTTTTTTGGCACACACAAACACTCGTTAAACCACAAGGTTTCTTTGTCATCCTCTGTGAAACCTAATGCCTTACCCTTACTCATGTTAGTCTTGATCCACTTGATATTTTCATCCTTTATTTAAGTTTGATGAACTTGACCATCCAAAATTGACTGCAACTCCATTGTGGCTAAGAATCCTTTCTCAACCAAATCCTGACTAAGCTTCTAAAATTCCTCATGTAAGGCTAGCTGACTCTCCTTGATTACCACTATATTGTAATAAACCATTCTACTCAAAGCATCTACTAGCACATTGGCCTTTTCTGGGTGGTAATGTATTCCAATATTATAGTCCTTTATCAATTTCAACCACCTTTTTACCTGAGATTAAGATTAGCCTAGGTGAAAATATACTTCAAACTCTTGTGATCCGTTTATATCTCACAATGGTTATCCATGAAATAATGATGCTAAATCTTTAAAGCATGCACTATGATTGCTAGCTCCAAATCATGAGTGAAGTAATTTTCTTCATGTGGCCTTAATTAACGCAAAGCATAAGCTACGACTCTTTTGTGTTGCATCAGCACACTTCCCAAACCTTTGCAGGAAGCATCGCAATAGATCTTAAAATCCTTATTAATGTCTAGCAATACTAGTACTGGGGCTGTAGTCAAACTCTCCTTTAGCTTTTGGAAACTCTTTTCACACTCTGGCATCTAAACAAATTTATTTTCCTTATTTAACAATTGTGTAAGTGGCCTTGCCACACTGAAAAATCCTTCGATGAAGTGACCGTAATAACTGGCTATTCTAAGAAAACTTTTGACTTATGTCACTAATGACGATGACTTTCAATCAAGCACATCCTTTACTTTTCTGGGGTCAACTATAACTCCCCCTATTGACATGACATTACCTAGAAAAGCAAGTTCCTTCATCCAAAACTCACACTTGCTATACTTGGCATATAGCTTGTGCTCTCTGAGCTTTTGCAACACCAACCTCAAATATTCCTCATACTCTTTTTCATCCTTATAATAAATTAAAATGTCATCAACGAATACAACGATAAACTTATATAAATACTCCATGAACACATTGTTCATCAGGTACATAAAATAAGCTAGGACATTGGTTAAACCAACAGACATCACTGTGAACTCGTACAGATCATAATGAGTTAAGAAAGTTGTCTTAGGTATATCCAACTGACGAATTTTTATTTGATGGTATCTTAACCTCAAGTCAATCTTGGAGAACACTCCAGCTCCTTTTAGCTGGTCAAACAAATCATCGACCCTAGGCAAAGCATACTTATTCTTGATGGTGACCTCATTGAGTGCTCAATAATCCACACACATACACTGACTAGCATCCTTCTTCTTGACAAACAATACTGGTGCTCTCCATAGAGAGGAGCTCAGTCTGACATAACCCTTGTCCAACAACTCCTAAATTTGCTTCTTAATTCCACTAACTCATTAGCGGGCATCCAATACATCCTTTTGGAAATTGATGAACTACCAGGTACTAGGTCAGTCAAAAACTCAACTTCTTGATCAGGTAGCATTCTAGGAAGATCATCTGAAAACACATCAGGATACTCCCTGATAACTGGCACATCCTCTAGCATGATTCCTTTGCGCTAGCAAACCATATTGTTCTCTGGGTGACTCATGCTAGCTTCAAATTTTACTTTCTTCCATTTAAACTGAGGAACGTAACGGTTCTGCTTCTATAACCCAACACTGCTACTTGCTTCTTAAGCCAATCCATTCTCAAAATTACATTCAAAGATTAGATATCCAACACAGTAAAATCGGTTGAGAACTCTACTCCTTGAATGGCTATCTTGACTTCCAGACAATCTAGGTTTGTCCTCACTCAGAACCTGGGGATTGAACCAAAAGGAATGATCCAAGAACAATAGTTTTCAACCATTGCTTTAAAGGCAAAACTCTAAGAAACAAATAAATGCGAAGCTCCATAATCAAACAAAACTGTAGCAGGAACTAAATTGACTAGAAACTTACCAATCGCAACCTCTGGCGCTGTTGGGGCCTCCTTTGTGGTGACATGGTTCACTTGACCTCGCATGACTGATGGCGATGCTTGACTGGCCTGACATGATACTTGGGGTGCTCCACATCTTGATCCTAAAAAAGTGGTCCAATCTAGTGTGGCTCCTAGGTTGAAACGGACTGGCGTCGGGGATTACTTTTGAGGGCACTTGCTAGCATAGTGTCCTGGCTTATGATACTTGAAACAAGTAATTGATGTTGTAGGGTTGGCATTCCTCTATTGCTGATTACTTGATCTAATAGGTTGAGGTCCTAACTAAAACTGACGGGGTGTCGATGTGGGAGTCCTGAATCCTAACTGCTGTGGCACATGACCTAGCTGGTAAGTGCTGAAATGAGCCTTCTGGGTCTGATGCATCTGAGATCCTTGCTACATTATCCTCCTCTTGTGAGATTCCTGTAGCTCACGGTGACTTTCTTTAATAAGTATTGCTTTGTCCACCATACTTTGAAAATTGGCATAGTCATTTCTCACCACTTGAACTTTGAGCGCTGGTTTCAATCCTTTCTTGAATCACTTCTGACTGGCATCATTAGTGGCAATATCCTCTGGTGCATAGCAAGCTAGCTGAGTGGATTTGTTCAGATATTCACTGACCGACATGTTCTTCTGCTGTAATTCGCGAAACTCTTCCTTCTTCATCTCAATCACCCCATTCAAGATATGGATGTGATGAAACGCTGCTTTAACTTTGCCCAAGTGATGCTGTCCTCATCCTCATGAGTGGCACAGTAGTTCTCCTGCCACTCTGTAGTGGCTCCCTCCAATTGATGGGCAACGTAGAGCACTTTGTCTCAATCGGTGCACTGAGCAAGGTTCAGTTTTTTCTCAACTGAGTCTGGACTGCCATGAACTGACCTAGAACTTGATCTATTCCTATGGGACATGCTTGCAATACTTGAGTGTAAGGATTGGCGTTGTTGCTTTCTGGGCCTTGGTTCACTTGACCACGACCAGCTGAGTTTTGAGAATCAACCATCTTTACACTGCTCTAAAAGGAATCACAACTGCTGAGAGACTTCACAAGGCTCAAAAGATGAGAGAGAAAAGCACAGATAAGAGGTAAACTCAACTAAGGAGAATTTCTAATAGCAACTTAGACTAAACAAACACTTAGCCGAGAGGTTAACAAAAGAAGCAATTAAATTACTCGAATAAAAGTTTTGACATGACTACAACATAATGCATTTAAAGGTAAGACTGCAGCTCACATCACACACAACTGCAAATAAAAACCAAAATGTTCTAATCGCACTTTCTAAACTATACGAGGATATAACCTGAGAGCTCCCACTTGGGTCCTGCTAAGTAGGGCTCACTTGACTCCTCCTCTAAGTCACTATAGATCTTTCACGAGTTGCGGACTTGCGACAACTACTCTTCTACTACGGCTAGAATGAAGTGCTAAAGATATTCCTGACGGTTCCCTACTATGTGTTGCCTATCCTCCGAACTCGGTGGCATGGGCTAAGGTAGAGGTACTGACAGCTGTGGTTGAGCTCCCTCCATGGGATAAGGTGAAGAGCAAGAACCTTAAGAAAGGGAAAGAGAGTAGAGAGTTTACTAATTATCTAGTTTGGTTGGTTTGATTTAGAAAATAGGTTTTGAAATTTGGTTACGGTGACCACTATAACTAGGGCTTTATCCTATGGCGCCTCAATCCAACTTGTTCAACTAGATCTCAAATTCTAAAAGTCTCAGCTCTCAACCCTAATACAACTTGTTCAACTAGATCTTTTTACCTTAATCAGGCTTTCGGCCCACTACTAATCAAGGGACCCGAAACCATTCCATAACACGAGTTTTTCAAAATTCCAACTCGTCACGGGTCGAAGCATCTAGAACTGCACCTCCTATAGCTTCTCCACGCATCATCCACCTTTGATCTTCACATGCCCAAGCACTAGCCCGACCATCTCATAACATCCTCGATTGCCTAAACCTCAGATCTTCCCATACTAGTCATGGTCCACCTCGTCACTGACTACAATCGCCTCCATGCTCAACCTGCACATGCAAAGACCAAAGAACGTTTTTCGGTACAAGTTCTCTCCAACTTGACCACCATTAGTCCACACACACGCTAAGCATAACAACGCTAAGTAATGTTGTAAATTATTCATCATTACAAATATTTAAATCTTGCCATATGATCTAACATTGTATGATAAATAAGCTTCAAACATATTTAAGTGAAGAACTGAAGTCGAAAAAGCTTTTTAAGCCATAAATCTCAAATCTCTTCCAAATCTCTCTCCCTCAACAAGAGGTAATTTTAGCAAATTTCTTCAATTTCTCTAAAAACTCTCCATTCTCTCTAATTTCTCTCCCCCTTTAACAATGTAATCATCAAGAAACTTCAAACAAAGAATAATTCTAAGAAGGAGCAATGAGAGTAAAAATCAAGAATCTTTGTAGATTATCCAAATCACTTTTCACTGATTTAATAATTTAACCAAGCCATTCTTGTGAATAAAGCTATCTAAATCATATAAATTCATATATTATATAGCAATGTCAAAACAAGTTTTGTAACTTAATTAAGCAATTTATACCAATGACAAGCATCTCAACAATGACTAAACTAATTATAAAGTGCACAATGAGATATCACAATGAAAAGTGAAAGCCTAAAAGTGAAGCAAATCTTAAATCTAGATGAGCTAGCAGTCTCATGTAACAATCTATTGCTTTACAATCAATTCTGAAGAATGTGGCATGCTTGTAGCATATTTCTTTTAGATGGTGGCATGCTTCTTTACAATCAATTCTGAAGAATGTGGCATGCTTGTAGCATATTTCTTTTAGATGGTGGCATGCTTGAAGCAAACTTTTCATATTGTGTACTTTTTGTGCTTTTTCTTTTTGTGCTTGAAGTAATCATACATCTTTTCAATTGTCTCTTTCTTATTTTTTTATAACATACCAAATTAAGTGATCATAAAAAGATTGCAATATGAATCATAAAGCCTCATAAACAAGATTTAAAATAAGACTCACAAACAAGCTAATCCTTTTCGATGAATATCGCAGAGTACTATCTATAATCAATCTAGCCAAAGTATTCTGCCATGTCATATTTTAGTTCATGTGCAACAAATTAATTATAACCAGTCATGATCAAAGCTACATAGTATATGAGTAAATATGATAAAGAAAACACTACAACTCATTTGATCTCAATGGCTTGGACTTGATAAATTATTTAACAAGTATAATAAACAAAGTTTTTGAAATTTATTAAACAACAAGCTCCCCTCAGAATAATCTCATATAATGCAACACACCCAATTCACTTTGCAAATGAGTAAACATGAAGAATCAAGCAGTTTTGTGAAAATATTAGCTACTTGATAATCTAACTCAACAAGGTGTAGGACAACATTACCTTTTCCACATGGTCTCACAGAAAGTGAAATCTCTTAAAAGCTATCAACGGGAGTGAAGAACCATAAAGTGTCCATTTTCTCCATCCTCGTCAGCTGTTCTTACATTACAGGAAACATTGGTCTCACAGTACTAGAGTTAGTGAAATAAGATCTAGGAATCTAGTATTGTGACAAACGATGTGGAAGAATATCTACAAACTAGAACCAAAATCATTGCATGTGGGCGATCAGAATGCCAAAAAGAACATGTATTATTTGAATTATATTCTAAACCAGCATGTGAAGCAGATTTACAGATATCATATAAGTTCTCTAAAAACTTAGTTTTCGCATTAGTTCTAGGAGCAAAAGAGGCTACACGTTTTGTCCCATTACATTCAATCTTTCTCTCTTGTAACATGCTATTTTTCTTCTCTTTTTTTTAAAGCCAGGAATCTAAAAATGAATTTTCTGAATTTAATTCAAGCTTCAAATGAATTTTTAGAATTTTAAAAGATTTAATGTGATTAAAATAAACATTAACATAAGTTGAAATATTTTATTTGGATTCTTCAGGTCTCAAGGAATTTTCTGGTATTTTTGGGATTTATTTGCTAGTTTCTAGAGCTTGTAGTTGTTTATTTGAATTTCTAGTTTAAAAAGAAGTTTCTCGGCCGCCCGATCTTCTCTCTCCTCCACGCGTCAGCCATTCGTCGCCTCCCGCCGCCGCCGTACCCCTTCCCGCCTTCCCGCTCTCCGCGCCGCCCGGACGGGCGTCGCGTATCTGCGCTGCCACGCGGAGGCATCAGCTGCGCCCGTGCGCCCGCGCCTCGTGCCTCCCTCAGCCGCTCTATCCCGCGCCGTGGCCTTATCCCCGTCGTTCATTCCCCTCCGCGCGCGCCGTAAACCCTAACCCTAACCCGAACCGCGCCTCACCGTCCAATCTTCCCTCCGCCGATCCGAGCCGTCCAAACATCGTCCGCATCGCGCCCACAACGTGTTCGATCAGAACTCCCTCGGTTCACGTGCTTTTAACCTGTCGCCTGCCTCGGTTCGCGTGCCTATTCTTCGCCACCGTCGAACCCTCGCCTCCGCTCCCTCGCGTCCGCGCCGCCGTTCCGGGCCGCCTCGCCGTTGCTCGCGCGTCCCTGTGCGTCACCCGTCGTCGTCGTCGCCGTCGTCGAAGCCGTCGGTGAGCCCCCCCGCCGCTCCCCGTCGCCCGCGTCGCCTCCTCGTCGCCAGCGTCACCCCGTCGCCCGACCACGCGCTCGCTCCCCTCGCCGTCGCCTGCGCCCGCGACACTTCATGAGTCGCGCCACCACGCATCGCCCATCGCCGACCATCCCGCCCCCGCACCGTCGCATCGTCGCCGTCCGTCCCGATCGGAGCCGGGAGGCACCAGCTCGCGCCACGCGTCCCCTCCTCCGCCGTCGGATCCCGCCGACGCGCCCCCGCCTCGCCTCGCCTTGCGCCCGCGTCCGCGCGACGCCTCGTGCGACGCGCCCGCCACGCGTCGCCGATCGGTCACCATCCCACTTCCGCGCCGCCCCATCTCCACCGTCCGCCCAGATCGAGCCGCCGCCGCCCGCGCCCGAGCCGCCCACGTCAGCCCTACCCATGTGGCACGCCACGTCAGCCTAGGGCCACGTGTCCGCCACGTCAGCGCCACGTCAACAAAATCATGCCTCCCTGAGGCACGTGGCAGCCACGTCAGCCCTAGCCACGTGACAGCATCAGCAGCTACCACGTCAGCCGAGCCCCACCGCGTCAACGCCGCCGCCCGCGCGTACTGTTTCGTGGATCGGGTTTAAGGTGGACTCGGTATTCCATGCGCCGGGTTCACAGCATAGTAACTTTTTTGATTTTTCCGATTTTCTTTAGATTTAATTTTCCGAGAGCCCGTTCTCCTCCGTCCTAGCTCCGATTGACCCCGTTCTTTCTTCTAAATTCATCTAAAATCGAGCTCTAGCTGTTGGTTCTGTTTTTGTGAATTTTAGAGTTTATTTGCTTATCATTTTATGTGTTTTCTTTGTTTCGATCGTTTTCTCTCTCGTTAGATTCGGATTCCGAAGGAGCAGGTTCTACGCCCGAAGACCAGGAGTACCTCGCTGAGCATAACCAAGGCAAGTCGTGTCCTTTGATCATGTTGAACCCAAATTTTCAATCTATTATTTAATTATTTTGTTTTACGTTATATTGCATTGCTACTTTTATTCAAACTTTGCAACTGGTAGTTATTGTCCTATGCTGGTTATCCCTCCTTGATAATTTGGAATACCATGATACCTTTGTCACCTTAGGTTGGGAAACATACTAGTGATGATAGATTATTTATCACATGGGTTATTACGATTAGATGCTTAGTCCTGCTTTATTTACGACTGGTTTCATCATCACCCGTAATCTATTAATTTGACTTAATGGCATATGGAACTGTGGTTGGTGCCATGTTAATTAAAAATTTGTGCTATGACATTGGTGTGTCATTGGCTGGGTTTATAAACTTGGTTTTGCACTCGGGCGAGTGATCATGCAGTAAAGGGGGAGTGCAGGTGCACTTCGGGGGATGTGGTAGCCTCGCCCAGGTAATACTAAGGACTTAACTTTGTGCGCCATTGATCTGAGCTTAATCGTGCAAACCACATGTCTAGTATGGGATGGACCTGACAAATTAATTTGTAATATTTCAATTCAATTCTACCAATTTGATGGACATGGTTGCTGATTTCCATGTGGCGCAAGGGGGGGTGTGATGCAAAACCCTAGCGGGCACGATCGGGTTGAGATATAGCATTGTAAAGGTCTTGTTGTGATTTCCTGAGATCGAGGCTAATCACATCGTGTGGGTACAGTTGTGCAACCTCTGCAGAGTGTAAAACTATTCGAATAGCCACGTCCTCGGTCATGGACAATGCTCGGTGATTTCACACGAGGGTTGGTGTTATCTTTTAAACTTGGTGGTTTATGTTAGAGGTGAACAGGTAGATCACTGTTGGTTAGCTTGTGAATAGGTGTTCACAAGTGGGTTACATTTATTCCTTTGATTATTTATTATTATTGTTTTCCTTCAAATTTTGCTTTCAATCTATTTATCATATTTATTGTGAAATGTCTTTTATGCAAATTAACCATTCAGCCTTCCATTGGTAATCCTTGCATATTATATTGTATTCATTTGTTACAAATGACTTGCTGAGTACCAATGTACTCATGGCTTTACGCCTATGTTGCTCAGTTAAGGGCGAGGAGTATTATCAGCAGGAGGTTCCAAAAGGAGAGTACTACGACGACTTCACGGATTAGGCTTCGTTCTCCACTCGATAGCCTGTGGGCTTGTCGATTGGCTACTACGCTTTATCTTGGTTTTCCGCTGCTATTTTGTTAAGCCCTTCCGGCTAGAGATATTGTAAGCTTGGTCATAAGGTCATACCTTTGAGATTTTATCGATATTCGAGTTTTCCTTTATTATTATTGTGTGTATGACTGTGATTACATCTATGTTTGACTGTGTGCACTAGCGTGATCCTGAACTAGTGCAGATTACACAGAGAGTCTGAATTTGCATATTCGGGTCTCGATATCTCTTCTCTTTCTTAGCACGTCTAAAGCAAAATTTATGCAAGTCTCTATCTCTTCCACAATAGGTGCAATAAAATCTAATAAAATTAAAATTCTTTTTAGATGATGAGCTAGCACCTACATCATTAGCAATTAAACTTTGTACAAAACTAGTAGATTTAAACACAATTAGTTTTAGTCAGGCTTTACTTCAATTTTTCTATGTTCAAGAAGTTCAACAATCTTAGAAGAATTATTCTTGGCATGCTCAATAAAATTAAAACCTATACCACAATTTTTCACATTTGTTTTTTGATTTGTCTAGAATTATGTTCAGATTTTTCTTGCTAAAGGAGAATCTCTCCAAAGTGTCCTTAAAATATTCATTTTCTTTAGCAAAAGTGGGACAAGTTGTGCATTTAATAAGTTCGTTCATAGGATTCTTAGAAGCACTAGACTAGGTCAATCTCTCTTTTTCAGTAAAATCATTAAGTTGTCTAATCAATGCTTTTATTTTTGTATTAAGCTTAGGATAGTTGGTGCAAGAAAGTGTCTCATGATAAAGCATTTGTTCAATTGATTCCTAAAATGAATTAAATCTAGCTTCTAGCAATTCACAATTAGAGCAAACTTTAGATTGAGCATTTGAAATACCTAACTCTAATCATATAGAAGAACTAGATTTGAGCTTTTTAATTTCATCATTTACAAGTTTTAACTTTTCATCACAAGAGTCATGTACCAATCTTAATTCATCAAGATTAGCAATTAAATCACTAGATTGAACTGAGTTTGATATATTAATTGTTCTAGCAGTCTCTAACTCAAAATATAAAACTTGACAATACACATAAGATTCATCATCAGGAATTAAAGCTCTAAGTCTATTGATTTCAGAATTTAAGCTCCCAACAACAAAATCATGATTTTTAATTTTCTTTTTATACTTTTCAGCTCCTCTGTCAATCTAAGTACAACACGAGATAAATCTGTATAAGAAAGTTTTATTTCACCAAGATCACTGTAGAGATCATCATGATCAAGCTCCTATCTATTTGCCATAAAACACATTCTTGTGAATTTCATCTCCTTTGCCTTCTTGCCATTATTCTCATCATCGCTTTCAGAATCATCATCACTCAAAACAATATTATTAAATGCTGAAATTATCTTGTTGACTGCTCTGCGATAATTGCACTTCTTATTTGGATCAATCTTGACTTGAAAGCAATGAGTTGGTACCTTGTCATCCTTGAGCTTCTTGCTCCACAGTTTGGGGCAATTCATCTTGATGTAGTTTATCTTACCACATTCATAGCATCTGATTAGACCTTTTCTCTGCCTTGATCTGATGTTATTAATTGACTTGGTCACCTTGTTGGACAGAAGTATAACTTGCTATTCTGGAATCTCATCTAATTGTTCATCTAAAATAGAGTATCATGTACACAAAGAAACAATAGAAGAACTAGAAGAATTATCAACTTGGTTAGTCACTAAGCCCAAAGAATTAGTCTTGTTTATTTTGGACAAAACATTAATCTCATGTGTTTTCATCTTGCAATAAAGATCATTCAAAGTGAGAATTTCCATTATAATAGAATGATTGACAATAGCAATTAATACATTCCAAACAAACATATCCAACGAATTTAAAAGTTGACAAACATTGTCTTAATCAGAATATATTACATCAACATATTATAGATCACTAAAAATTTTATTAAAACGATCAAAAAGTGCATTTACCGATTCTCCTGACTTGAACTCAAATTTAGAATGCTCCTTGTTAAATTGTATCTGACGAACACCTTTAACAAATTTAAAATCTTTATGATAATCAGCTAAAATAGTCCAAATTTTATTTACAGATTTAATATGAACAATTCGGACAAACTCGTTTCTACTAAGACCTTGCAACTAAATATTTCTATTCTTAGTAGTAGCTTAACATCAGCAGTATTTTCAATAGTAACAACAGGAGGCACAATATATGAATTTTCATCTTTTTGCCAAATAGCATTACCTTATGCTTATAGAATAACCTCTATGCGTGTTTTCCAATAGAGATAATCTAATCCATCGGAAAACAGTGACTTACTAGAAAAATGATCCCGATTTGATGCCATTGCAACCTGTTCTGATACCACTTGTAGGATCGTCGATGACAATCAGAGGGGATGAATAATTGTAATATGCGGCAAAAAATTTTGCTCACAATCCTGTCGTCTCCTGAATTTTCAACCTGTCCATAAAAACCATAAAACAAAATAAAAAGACAGAAAAAGACAAATTGCGTTGATCGATCACAGATCACAAAACTAGTGAAGCCTAATCACCTATAGCCGGCTATCACAACTCTCGGCTGGCCACAATCGTACATGAATGCAAAACAATAGTAAAAGCATCATCTCTGCATGCAGCCTCCATGCAGATAAAAAAGAACATGATTATGCAGCCTCCAAGCATATAAAAAGAACATGATTACCCTCTTCTAATCACACGGCCAGTGCCTACCTCGATCCACACATGCATGCAGGCTACTACTCCTTTATGCGAGAAATCAAACTCACGGCAGCCGCGCGTATAATACGAGTATGTAACTACTCGGCCAGCAACGTAATCACCAAAAAGCCTCCATCATTGGACCAATAGCAAGCATGCATGTAATCACCAGAGAGAGGAGAGGTACCTGCACGTGGAAGAAAATGACAAGTGGCAAAGATTTTTGACTACAAGTAGTAATCAGCAAGATGTCCAGCCTCAAAGTATGCAAACACCAAAGCATGAAAAAAAACCTTTTTCTAGTCACATCTGCTCGCATCCACCGAAAGCCTCACAACCTCTCGGCCGGCCTCGTTCTAGTTTCCAAAAACCGCGATGGGTGAACTGTAGCAGCGACTAGCAGCACTATAGCACTTTCGTTTCTATTCAATTTTTTTTGGCATTTTCGTGTTTTGTTTTTTTCCGTATTCCTTTGCATCATCCGCTCTAGATTAGTGTGCCGTTTTTATTTTTACATTTTTTAGATTTAATTATGCCCAATAAGCCAACTCAGCTACAGTAAAAAATCAGTCAGCTACAGTAAAATTTTAGTAAAAACCAAAAGTCATCGCTATTCTGAACGCTACTTAAATACTCACATCGCCATTACCCAACATGGAAACAGCGCCGCAATCCAAACCAATCTATAGCTGACGCTCATGACTCAGATTCAGAAGTCTGAGCTCTCAATTCTAATACAACTCGTTCAACTGAACTTTTTTTTACCTTAATTAGACTTTCAGCTCACTACTAATTCCATCTCGTCACGTGTCGAAAACTCCAGAACCGTACCTCCCGTAGCTTCTCCATGCATCATCTACCTTTGATCTCCACATGCCCAAATATGAATCCAACCATCTCATGATATTCTTGACCGCATGAACCTCAGATCTTCCTATTCTAGTCTTGGTCCACCTCGTCACCGATTACGATTACCTCCATGCTCAACCTGCACATGCAAAGACCAAAGAACGTTTTTCCGGCACAAGTTCTCTTTAACTTAACCAACATCAGTCCACACACACGCACGACATACCTCGTATAACAATGCTAAGTAATGTTGTGTATTATTCATCATTACAAATATTTAAATCTTGCCATATGGTCCAACATTGTTGTTGCTTATGGGGATGTGTATGTTGTTAAGATGGAAAGTGATATACAAATCTTCTCAAGTTTAAGATGGGCAATCCTACCACCAAGACGTTCCTGAGGTAAATCACAAACCGAATTAGTCTAAATTGTTACTCCCATCCTTGTTTTTCAGCATGGATCTGGTGCTAAATATTATGTCTTCTTTGTGTTTCCTTCTGTTAGACCATGCGGATGGTTGTGAATAAAGTGATGATGAATAATTGACGTTTGGACTACTTTTGATTTTGCATTTGTGAAAGTTTTGGTCGACTACAGTCAAGTGGTTTTTGCCTTCTCCGAGTGGTGTTTGTTCTACTGCGAGCGATTTTGAGTCCGAGTAGTTTTTCGCTGTATCGAGTAGTTTCATATCAGTCCAATCAAGTAAGTGGCATCGGACGACTATCGAGTATAGATGGAGATTGGGTGTTCCTCTGTTTCAAGGATGTTCGGACCAGTCTGATCGGCTAAGTGACATCGGATGGCTTTCGAGTAACGTCAAAGCATCAGACAGTTTGCGAGTGGCATTGAAGGATCCAATGATTTCAACCACGTTCAACTTCAACCGCGTTCAACTTCGATCATGTTGTACTTCAACCGCATCCAATTTTGACTATGTAGGTATAGTACTTTTCAAGGTCGTAGCTACAGTACTTTTCCATAGTCATAGCTGCAATAATTTGTGATCGATGGTCGTACTTTGTGTTCAGTACTTGTAGACTTCATGATGGAGGAATAGTACTCAAAGGACTTAGTACTTGGTAGTTGAAAGATCTTGTTACTCGGTCATCGTTGCTTCAGTACCAGGAAGGTACTTAGTAGTCGGAATGCTTCAGTACTCGGTGATCGTTGCTAACAGGAAGGTACTTAGTACTCGACAGCCATGGTTTCATGATCGTAGTTAACGATGGGTTATCGTAGGTATTGCAATTGGTTGTCAGTGGTTTTGTGGTCAGTAGCGATGCATGTTATTCCTGAGTGTTTTTGAGCGAAGCGATAGGATTTCCTAGTACTTGTGGTTTTCAAGTACTCGATTAACTAGCGGTCATACTAAGTGGTTTTAGGCTGAGTTTTTGATAGCGGTGGAATTAGTAGTCATAATAAGTTGTCTGAGAGTGTTTTCTGATTAGTGATGAGTTGTGTGGTTGTGGATAACCTAGTTGTTAATCGTGGATGTCCTGGTTGGTGGTCGTGGAAGGTTTGATTATTGTCCATGGATAAATAAGGGTGTGTTTGGTTTGTGGTGTGCTGATGACGGTCAAGTTGTGAAGAACTTGTGCCAAAGAATTGTTTCTTTGGTCTTTGCATGTGCAGGTAGGCGTGGAGACAATTATGGTCGATGACAAGGAGTACTGGGACTAGAATAGGGAGATCTAAGGTCCATACGGTTTAGGATGTCATGTGAAATGGTTGGGCTCATACTGGAGCACGTGGAGATCAAAGATGGTGATTCGCGGAGGAGTTACAGGAGGTACGGTCCTGAAGGTTTCGACACGGAATATGATGATTTGTGGAGAAGATACGAGAGGTGTGGTCCTAGAGACTTCAACACAGAAGTTGATGAGATGTAATGAAGATTGGGAGGGGCAATCCTGGATGCTTCATCACGTGATAAGATTGGAAACATTATGGAATGAGTCCATAATGGGAAGCTTCGGTTAGAGATTGAGTAAAACCCGTGTTTGAAAAGGTTTGGGGTCCTTTGATTGGAGAAAGAGATAGAATTTTACGTTCATGTTTGAGTCGGATACGATTTACAGCACTAGTATATAAGAGCAGGTAGAGGCTAAAGGTTGGATAGAGCTTCGAGGATGCTTTTGGTGCTAGGGTTCTTAGGGGTGCTTGTGAGGGCGCTTTGTATTATAAATCTATAGAAATCCAGCAATAAAGAATATATTGAATCAATCTAGATTCATGGTGTGTTGAAGATTTTTTGAGTAACAAGAACAGATGACTACGTACAATGCTGAGCATCGGATTCTCATTTCAGCGACCAAAGATATCAAGCGGCTAAAGTTTCTGAACCGATGACATCTTTGACCACATGTAAAGATGATTTGTAATGCCCTGAACGTCTTTACAGCGTCCCTGGAAGTATTTAGCGGAATCGCAGAGTTTCTCGGTTTTTCAGTGAATCACGGGAGACGGTAATTATTTAAAGAGAAAATAATAATAATAATAATAATAATAATAAGTTATGGGCTATTTTAGAGGGAGAGAGGCCTCCCACTTTTGGGCCCAGAGCAGCCCACCAAGCCCAGCAGCACCCTAGCCCTTATATTCCCCTCCCACCCCCTCAAACCCTAGCCGTCACCCCTCCCCCACCCCTTGGCCACCCCTCCCACCCCTTGTGGTGCCCCTCCCTGCTCTCTCTCTCTCCCCCCATGGCTGAAAAGAAAGGATTAAAGGAAGAAGGAAAGAAGGGGAGGAAGAGAAGGGAGAAGAAGGGAAGGAAAGAGGAAGAAGAGGAGAGAAGAGGGGTGATCTTGAGGGCACCTCAATTCTCTCTATTTTAGGTGTTTTAGGGTTCTTAGTAGAGTTCTAATGGAGGAATTAACCGATTAGGGTTTTCTGTTGTCTGCACGTAGGCATATTCACGTAGCGCGGCTATTTGTGCAGATTAGGGTAGCGAAACGATTTTTCCTGTGGGTCTGGCCAAAAGAAAAGTTGTAGAGAATGACGAGACCTATCTAATGTAATTTGTACAGATTTGTTGTCTATGGGGTTTGGGCGCAGCAGAGTCGGAAACTTTACTATTTGGCAGAGGTGTAGTCTGAGACAGATCGTTGTTCCGGTGTAGTTTCAGAGTAGTAGATGATTTTTATGATTTTACTCACAATACAAAAAGTTGTAGAAAATCTTGTGATCTATTTGCTATAAAAAAATCATGAATTTTAAGCTTTGTACAGAAGGTGGGGTGCGTTAGAAGACGACTGGACAGATTACCGAAACAGAGTATGTCCTCTATTTTGCGCGTTAAATTACACCATATTAGCAGCAAAATAAAAATAAGTGGTCTACTTGAAAATTGAAGATATTTCACTGTATTTTACAGAAATATCTCTTTTGCTGTGAATGGCATAATAATTTTAAAGATACAATAAAAACAAGCAGCACTGCTGCAGTTGGTTGGGTGTAGGTCAATGAGCGGAGGTTATTGTCAGGTTTGGGGTATAGCGGCGTTTTATTTTCTTTAGATACGGATTCCTTGCTGTAGCCTTGTGCTAAGAAGTAATTTTTGACAGGTGGCTTCACTCCTGACCGTGCGTGAGCACTTCGCTTCATCGGTAGAGGCAAGTAAATTTAAGGGATGTGCTACTGTTTACCTCATTAATCATACTATATTCACATTAAGTATTTCTCTTAATTTGAGTTGCCATGCCATTGTTACATGCTTCCTTAATGTGGTACTTATGGTAGCATCTTAGCAATCAATTGTTTATGCCCTGGATGAATTACTTGTGGTTTATGTTGTATTACACTTAATGAAACAAATACGGTTGTGGGGTGTATTCTTTACGAGGATATTGTGATCTAAGTGGTAGTATTCTTAGTGAATATATTGTGGTCTTAGTGATAGTATTATTAATGAATATATTGTGGTCTATGTGGTAGTAGTTTTATGATTCAATTGTTTATGCTCTTGATGAGTAAATTGCGGAATTATGTGGTATTGTTCTTAATGAATTATATGTGGGTTATGAGGTGGTATTCTTGATGAATATATTGTTGATCTTTGTGGTTAAATTCTTATGAATCATTGATATCATATGATGCATATCATGACATGTCATTTGCATCGTGGATGTCACCGTACATAGCTGCGGCCGTACCGGTACAGCATCGTACTTTGCCGTAGTATGATGCACACTTTTACCTTGTTGGGTAAGGGTACAGTAGATCATATGCATTCATATGCATTTACATTGTGGATAGATCATTTGCATACTTATGCACTATATTGTGGTTGAATTATTTGCAAACAAATACAACTTCTTATCTTTTTATGTGGAATTGGCTTATAAGAGTCACTTGTGGTATGAGGAATGTGGTTGTGGTCGTGAAGTGGGGTTCACCCCTTATGGTATGGTGGGGGTTGTGGTTGTGGTATGAGGTTTTCCTCTTGTGGTAACTGTTGTTAGCGGATGTGGTTGTGGGATATAGTAAAGTCAGTGAGGTAAAATATGTTAATGTTATACTGATATTGGTAGTAGTAGGGGTTGAGGATATGAAGTAATCAAACGAGATTTATTTGCTAATGATTTACTGTTGTGGGTAGTGATTTGGGTAGAGGATTTAAATGTGATCAATGTGGAAAATAAATGTTGGTGCTCAAAATATTGCAGTTTGATTAGCTTGTTAAACAGTTTGCTTACTAAGATTTTTATCTCACTCTTGTTTTCCCCCCTTTCCAGGTGATTCTTGAACATGCATGGGAAGGGTAGAGCGGCACCATACTATCACACACCATTTCATGATTTGTGCCGTAATAAATATGTGGAGTCTCTAGTTATTCATCTTTATTCCTCATTGTTAATCATCTTTAATTAATAATGCTAGACTGTGGTTCGCTCTAATTGGTTAAAATTGTTAGTGGTTGTTCCTATTTAATATTTATCATTACCTTTTGTTTTTTTATGCTTCCGCTTAGCTTATCATATTTTAGAAGTTATTACCAGTTTATTTTATCTTGTAAATTGGCTAGCTATGGAGTGGTTTAGTGGCATCTCAGGGTAATGTGGGTCCTGGGCTGTTACAGTTGGTATCAGAGTGGGCGTTAGGTTCATGGTAATTAAACTATTAAATTGACACACTAGTGCATAGTAGGATGGAATGGGTCAAGCATTGCATTCATGCTGTTGACATGTTGTATTGATGATTTATGCCATGAGATAATCTTGTATGATTATAATTTGCTTCTATGACTACTATGAGTGAGGATAGTCAATGATAAGATGTAGAGGTTGTAGTTGTTGCCTTGGCATTGCCAGTTTATGCCACTGTTCGCGGTATGGTGATAGCGATATAGTAACCTCGGGTAACTTAGTTGTAGATGTTGTGGGTGAGTTTCTTTAGAAAAGTTGTCATCTTCCTCGAGTTGATTTTGGCCAATTCTTGTCCTATTGCAGTTAATGAATTTCTCTTGGGTTAGTGGTTTATTGCAGTTGTTGGGTGCCAATAGGTCTCTAATTGTTCTTGAGACAATTGTTGTTTTTTTTCCTGATTGTTGAGTTGCTTTTGCTGCTCGTGAGCAGTGTTAATTGGCGAGATGGATATTTCAATGTTTTTTCCATCTTTCTTACTGGAAAACATGACTCATTTATTCGTTTGATATTTTGAAAAATATCTAAGCTTTACGTTGGAAGTTCGTTAACTTGCGAAGCCGTGGCTCTATGAGTTTCTGATTTGTTACAACTAAGTTCTACTACTGTTTAGATTGCTTGCTGCTAGAGTACATTGTTGTTGGATCTCATTATGTTGTGATGCATATTGTAGTATTCTAGCTTATCATTGGAGTTAATGGGGAGCTATCTTGCGGAGTTGAGCCTGTTGGAGTATGGTTATGTTTGGTTCTTGCCATCAGTTGTTGTAGCTATTTTGATAAGTCGGAGCACAAGCACACAGACTTACAGACTTTTGACCAGGAAGTCATAGCTTCTTCCGACAAGGAAGTTGTAGCTTCTTCCAATCAGGTAGTCATAGCTTCTTCCCACCAGGAAGACACTCATACTCAAAACGAGTTACAACCACTAAGGAACGTACTCGTAGTGAGCCACGACCGCGAAGGAACGTACTCAGAATGAGCTACGACCACGAAGGAACGTGCTCAGAGTGAGCTATGACTATGAAGGAATGTTCTCAGAGTGAGATATGACCACGAAGGAACATACTCAGAGTGAGCTACAACCACAAAGGAATGTAGCTAACTACTAAGGTTAAAGCACTTGGGAATCTTTGAAACACTCGTGAATCCACTGAGAAAACAAACTCGCATGTTTTTTGTGCTACTCCTTCACTCTCCCTGCAGCATTTTCTTCATTGATATTTACACTAAAAAAATAAAGTAACTGACCCGACTTATGTGCCACGTCCTGCTCTTTACAACTTGCCATCCCACATCCAAGTAAACAAGTAAACTCCCACTGCTCTTTATGAATGCACGCACTAACTCTCTTAACGCACTCATTAAGTATCTTAACGCACGCGTTCATCTTGTTAACGCACACACTAACTCAGTATGACTACAAATAAATTTGACGACTGATCCAGATGCGATTATGGTTAACTCTAACAAATCACCCTCTAACCATGTCGCATTGACTTTACCTCGTCCTCTCTGATCTTCTGCCTCAGTTCAATGAACTTGACGCGAGCAAGGGCCATCGTGAGAATATCAGCCAGCTGCTCATTTTGTGCCGATGTGTTCACATTTACCTTGCCATCTTCAATGCAGTCATGAAAGAAATGATACCTCGTATCAATGTGTTTGTTGTGATCATGGAGCACTAGATTCTCATACAATGAAATTGCCAACTTGTTGTCCACGAGTAGCTTTACCTTCTTCGACTCCACACCCATCAGGTCTCCAATGAGCTGAGTTAGCCAGATTTCCTGGCTTGCTGCTGTTGTTGCCATAACATGCTCTGCTTCACATGAGGATAGCACCAAAATCTTCTACTTCTGTGACACCCAAGTGATCAAACTTGCACCAAGAAAAAATATTGTACTCGTGGTGCTCTTGCAATCATCTATGTCGCCCGCCAAATCACTGTCGCTATATCCGACAAATTGTAGATTCGGCATGCTTGTCCTCATGTAACAGCACCCGAATCCAGTCGTGCCACTCACATAGCAAAGAATATGTGTCACTGCGGTCAAATGTTGTGACGTTGGTGCCTCCATGTATCTACTCACAATGCCCATGGCAAAAGCAATGTCTGGCCTTGTGTTCTGTAACATCCCAATTTTTGCTTTATTTGGAAAGGATAAATTTTAAATTAATTAATTCAAATTATTTGGATTTTACAGAGTTAAAAGTTTCTGTTTGAAACTAAAAATTAATATCAATATAGATTGGAAATATTTTTCTTAAGTCTAAAACCTCTCCAGGAATTTCTGTGAATTTTTCTGGAATTTTTAACATTTATTTGGTATTTTTCTGAGTATTTCAAAGCCTCCTAATCATTTCTGAAAATCAAAAAGTAATTAAAATTCTGAAACTCTCCTGGAGCCGACAAGTGTCGCCCATCGGGCCGTTTCACGCCGCCGGATCTATTTCCAGCCGTCCGATCTCACTTACCGTTTCAATCCCGTCTTCCCCTATCTTCGGATCGACACGTGGCAAGCATCGGATCGTCCGTTTTCGCGCCCGATTCAATCCCAGCCGCTCCCAGCCACTTTCCGCTTCGCCGCTTTATTCTCCTATCTGCGTGACGCGTGGCACAATCGGCACCGTTCCCTGTTGCCGTACTTAATCTCAACCGCTCCTTCTCACTTAATGCACCAACCGGCTCGGATTCTCTCACGGTTGTCGGATTGAATCGTGATCGTCCCCGATCACTTACCCCTTCGCCAGCAATCGGTGGTCCAGATCGTTTCTCTTTGCCACCCGTCGCACATCCACCCGTCCCCCTCATTCTTTCCCGTTTTCTTTCTCTCGCCGACATGCGGGGCCCGCTGTCCGACCCGTCGTCTCCGCCGGTTCTTCCTCCCCGCACCCCGCCGCTGCCGCCATTAGTGCCGAAAACTGAAGCTTTCAATGCTTCAGTTCCTTTCCAGTTTACTTCCCCGTGCCGACTGCATATTAATCCCCCGCCTCCACCGCGTCCGTTTCTGGCATAAAGATGCACATTACTCCTCTCCTCGCCGTCGCATTCATTCCCTCTGACCGTTTCAGCTTCGGCGAACTTCGTGCGGCTGTTACAACCCTCCCCGGTCTATAAAACCCGCACCCCGAGGTCCCTCTACCGCTGCCGCCCCTCCCTCACCTCTCAAGCGAATCACCCGGCGCGAGCCCCTCGCCCGATTTCTTCCCCGCGGCTTCAAATACTCCGGCGAGCAATTGCGGCCGTCTCGGGCTTCCTCACTCCTCGCCGACGCCTCCCCGACGTTGCTGGTGCCAAGGCGATTCCCGGCGACCCCTTCCCCGAGCTGCTGCGCCACCGGAGCTCCTCCGCCGCCGTGAGGTTCCTCTCCGACCGCCGCCCCTCCTCGCCGATCCTTCCCTCCGGTCACCCTCGGCCTCCGCGCAAGGTACCGATGCATTCCCTGCATCCTCCTCTTCATTTCGGTACCCTCGGCCGGCGCCGCCGATCACCGGAGCTCCAACGACCCTCGATCCCCGTGCGCCACCGCCGACGCCCGACCGTCGGTACCGTCGGTGAGGTGGCAGCAGGCGTGGCGGCCAGATCGGCGCCACGTCAGCGCCACCTGAACGCCTCCCCGCCACCTCGCGCATGCGCGGCCATGTCGGCAAAAAGCCGTGACGTGGCAGCCACGCGGCGACCACGCGTCAGCCACGTGGAGGCCACGTCAGCCCCTCCTGCCACGTCACCCTACATTTAAATTAAAATCCGAAAATTCCTTCGGCGTCATCTTTGGCGCATTAAATCTGATTTTTCAGTATAAAAATAATTCGGCCGAAAATCTATTCTCTTGCTGATGTCATATTCCAGATTTTCCTTTAGGAAAATAATTATTGCTGACGTCATAAATGATTTTCGCTTTAAATTTTAATCCAGAAAATAGCCTTTTTCTTTTATTTTGTATTTAAACTTTGGAAGGCTATAACTTTTGCATTTTAACTCCAAATTGACCCATTCAAATTTCTAAATTCATCTAAAATTCCAAACTTTCATTTGGTATATTTATTTTTAATTTTTGAGTTTTTATTTTATTTTATTTATTTGGTTCTTCTCGTTTCTCGTGTAGAATCCGATCTGTCCGACGATTTTCAAGAGCAACTTCGGGAAGATTCCAACATAATTCCAGAAGGCAAGTCTCCTTGACCATTTTGCTCCTATGTTTTATAAATAGTTTTTGCAATTATTTTAAATTATTTGCATGGCTATATTTAATAAATTGATAATTTTAATTCTAGAATTTAGATAAACACCCAATTTGTTATACCCTCCTTTGGAAATTGCTTACCATGTACCCTTGTCAACATAGGATATTCTTGGACTCATAAATGAGTTAGCATTATTTATTGTTGAATTTAGAGTATTAGCAAATGCTTAGTTTAGCTGTTAAATGTAAAAATGCTCATATGAGAAAAATGGTTAATGAATGTTTTTTTTTGATTCAATGATTTGTTTGGAAAGTGGTAATAGATGTTACCACTATAATTTTAACTTAAAAAGGAAAATTCAAAATGAAATATTTGACGAGGGTGGATGGAATGTTTGGCTGGTGCGGTTTAGCACGAAAAATGGGTTTGTGAATGATCCACCCTAGTCGTCTAAGGACCGATTCTTGTGTTTGTTCAATCTGAGTAAAACAGTACAACCACAAGTTAAAATGGGTACAACCTAGCTAATTAACCTATAATAGTTTAGTTTTTGTGTCACTATTGGAAAATGGGTATCAGGGATTTACTGATTACTCAAAGTGAGGGGCAGGGATTTACTGCACTCACATGGCGCAAGAGGGGGCTTACGATGTGGTGGATTTAACCCTTCAGGTGAAACCTCGTGGGTGATATAAAACTATACTAGAGTAGGTGAAAAACTTTGTGATATTTTATCTGGGTCTTATGCCAAAGGAAGCATGTTGACTGTTAGGATAATATATCTCTTGTGGGTAAAGTTGTACACACTCTACAGAGTAATAAAACTATTCGAATAGCCGTGCCCACGGTCAAGGACAGACAAGGAATGCATTCACATAGTAGAGATTTGACTTTGAATTTAAAAAAAAGGTTTTGAAAAAAAAACTAGAGAGTGGATGGAACTCTCGTGATTTTGGTATGATGAATGTAACCAGTTCAAGTGGTATTAAACTCTGTTTTGAATCTTGTCGGAGATAGCCTAATTATCAGTGATGGTGGATGTAACCTTCACTAAGGTACTTATTAAAATTTAGATTATGAAAATTTAATGTTTAACAAAATGCTTTAGTAATAGTATATAAATTTGAGGTAAAATGTTGCTTTGTGCAAAAGAGCCATATAGCCTTCCTTTGTTCAACCTTGCATCTAATGCATCTTTCCCAAGACTTGCGGAGTACATTTTTGTACTCACATACTACACTTTACAATAATTCTCAGAGGAGGTTAAAGCTCAGGAAGGAGATTACGACTACTGTTCCGCTTGCGGCTGTGATGGATTCTTTCCGAAGGACTAGGTCTCGTTGCTCAAGTCAATTACCTGTGGCAGATTGATGGGCCGTTTATCTGAATATTTTGCTTCCACTGTTTTATTTTGTGTAAGAGGTTCAGTGAACCGCAGTTTTGAGGCCTTGGGCCAGGACTTATGTATTTCCGTTATTATTGTAATAAAGCATTGTTGGCAATGTATCATTTTGTCTGATTAACTATGTGTACTAGCATTGATCTGGGACTAGTACTGCAATACACAGGGGGGTCCGGGAGTTTCTACTCCAGGGTCTCACAGAAGTGGTATCAGAGCCAACTAGACTGTAGGACGAGCCCTAGGTTTTAGTAAGCCTTAAGGAGTTATGTTTAATAAAAATTTATATACAAAAACTTAAGTTTCTTTGCTTCTACTCTTCTCTTACTTAGTATCTTGTTCTTTTCTTCCTTGTCACTCTATAAAAGTTTTACTGATCTCTCCTATTTTCAAATTTGTAGATGGCAGGTTCTTCGTCGTCAGCTCCATGGGATCACCTTTCTCACGGTGAGAGCGAGGGAGCATTTGTGAGTCTTCTACGGCGATTGATGCAGCATCGAAGTACACTCGACCCATTTTGAGAGGGCGGAAGACCAGGATTATGACTATGGATTCATGGTCCATGGAGGTGTTTATTTACGCCTAAGGCGGGAAGATTGACTCGGTGGAGCGTCATATTGAGCATCCTCGGACCTTGCTCGGATGCTATCCAAGATGCACTCGGATGGCGATTGCGAGTTGTGCAAGAGGCATAAGGAAGAATCTGCGACGATCACCTTTCAGCTTCTTCCCGACTACGAGAGCGGGGCGGACTCACGGAGCCTTTCCAGTTGTGGTGGATGACCCTCGTCTGTCCCACCAGGTGCAGCTTACTCAGGCGACTTCATCGACCTACGCCAGAGCACTACGGGAGATAGGACTTCTTCGGATGCTTCTTACTTCGAGCTACGACCACTCCGATACCCTACGAGCACACCGCTTGAGTGAGTGCGCTCACGCCGACGCAGATTCGAGCAAGGATTGCTGCCGAGGCGAGTAGAGCATCTCGAGCTGCCACCACCACACCGACTCGCCCGCCCTATTTACGCACGGTCGGACCTTGGACCCGCACGGGCTCATCTGCGCGAAAGAGTGTGCGACGCCCCGGTCCACCACCCAGCATCGACATTGGAGATTCTAGCAGAGGACGCCATCGCTCTCGTTCCAGATCACCTGCATTCAGCCAGAGTCGATCTCGGTCCCGTTCACCGAACAACTGCGCTACGTGTGGACAGAGCCACTCCGCTGAGTCAAAGGAAGACCCCGAGGAGGATCCTGAGGAGCGCATCATCGTGGAGGATGAGTAGATGTTAGACAGTAGTACCCTTTTGAGTTATTTTCGATATTAGAACGCTTTATGATAATGTGATGTAATAAATGGAATGTACCGAGCCTCGTGCACTTGTGGTACAACCATTCTTAAAAATTAATTTGAATTTCAAAAGTTGCGTTCATTGGTTGTTGCTTTGTTCTTGAGTGTTGGTTTGGGATGTTGTTAATCACCCCTACTTCTTATCTATGCTTTTCCCTCTTACCTTGTGCTTTTCCTTGGTGGAGCTTCAGATGGTAAATACAAGGAGCAACGTCAACAATAATCAAGCACCCAATGACAACAATGCTCCAATTCCACCTCCGCCAGCTCAAGCCCCGAACTTGGAGCAGATGATGGCCATGCAACTGCAGCTTCTTCAGGCCTTAGCCCAGAATCAAGTTCACCAAGCTCATCAAGCACCAGCTCAGCCACCCCAATCCAAGTTAGGAGAATTCATGAGGACGCGACCCCGACTTTGCGAGTGCATCCGATCCGTTGGAAGCGGACGACTGGATAAAGGAAGTTGAGCGGAAATTAAATTTGGCACAATGCAATGAGAATGAGAAAGTTCTTTATGCTGCCCATCAACTCAAGGGAGTTGCAGCAAACTGGTGGGAAAACTTTTGCGCTGCACACCAAAATGCTCAGAATATTGTGTGGGCAGACTTTGTGCGAGCCTTCCGAACCACTCACATACCTACGAGCATCATGGAAATGAAAAGGAAGGAATTTCACCAAGCTACAGCAGGAAACCTTAGCGTTTCCGCATACTTGAGTAAGTTCATTCAACTCTCAAGATATGCATCAGAGGATGTGGCAACTGATGAAGCCAAGATTTGGAGGTTTATGGGAGGCTTGGACCCTAATCTCAAGGTGCAGTTATTATCCAATGACTATCCCACTTTTCAACATTTGGTGAACAAAGCTCTTGCGCAAAAAGATGCCCAGCGTCAGCTCTTCGAGTCCAGAAAGAGGAAGTTTCAAGCCCAACAGTCTGCGAGTAGTTCTCGTCACCGTTCCACCTCACAGCAGTTTAGCCGACCTCCTTTGCCCAATCAATCAATGACACCGATTTCTGCACCCCATCCTTTACCTCAAGTTCCTCGAACTGGAAATACGGCTCAACCTCAACAGAATAGGACTGCAGCTGCAGGGGTGCAATGTTTCAATTGCAAGAACATGGGGCATTATGCCAATAATTGTCCCCAGAAGCGTCAAGCGGTAACCTCGGTTCGCTTCAACCTTGATCCTACACCGGCAAGAGTTCCAACCGCTGGCCAGGGACGTGGAAGCCCTCAGACTCCCAAGACTCCACAGACCTTCAACAAAGGGCGCATCAACCATGTCACCGCGAAGCGACAGATACACGGGCGTGGTTACGGGTAAGTTTCTTGTTAATTCAGTTCCCGCAATTACATTATTTGATTCCGGAGCTTCACATTCCTTTGTAACAAAAGCTTTTGTGGAAAGAAATAATTGGAATGTTTATTTGCTAAAGAACCTTATGTTAGTCCAATCGCCTGGAAAAGAATTGAGGACTAATTTGGTTTGCCCTAGAGCAACTATAGATATAAATGGAGTAAAGTTCCTAGCGAACCTTATTATAATAGACTCCGAAGGCATAGATATAATACTTGGGATGGATTGGTTGACCAAGTATATAGGACAGATAGATTGTGCCAATCGTGCCATTACTCTCACAAATTCTGATGGAATTCAGATTAGATATGAATCCAATACACCCTCAAACAAGGGAAGTTTATTGACCAGTTTAAAAGGGAGAAGTTTGGAGGATGTGTCCATAGTAAGTGAATACCCTGATGTATTCCCTGAGGATTTACCAGGAATGCCACCAGATCGAGAGATTGAATTTGTTGTAAATCTGGTTCCTGGTACAGCACCAATAGCTAAGAGACCCTATCGGATGTCAGCTAATGATCTAGCGGAAGTTAAGACGCAAATTCAAGAATTGCAAGAGAAAGGTTTCATTAGACCGAGTTCTTCACCTTGGGGAGCTCCAGTGCTTCTAGTGAACAAGAAAGATGGTAGCCGGCATATGTGCGTGGACTATAGAGCCCTGAATGAAGTAACAATCAAGAATAAGTATCCCTTGCCCCGGATCGATGATCTGTTTGATCAGCTGAAAGGATCGAGTGTTTTCTCAAAAATTGATCTCCGATCAGGATACCACCAATTAAAGATTAGACCTGAAGATATACCAAAAACAGCCTTCTCTACTCGATATGGATTATATGAGTATTTGGTGATGTCCTTCGGTTTGACAAATGCACCAGCATACTTTATGAATTTGATGAATAAAGTATTCATGGAATATTTAGATAAGTTCGTTGTTGTCTTCATAGATGACATTCTTATCTATTCTAAGAATGAGAAAGAACACGAAGAACATCTGAGGATAGTTTTGCAAAGGTTAAGAGAAAATCAATTATATGCCAAGTTCAGCAAGTGTGCGTTTTGGTTAAAGGAAGTCGAGTTTTTGGGACATGTGATTTCTGCAGGAGGTGTATCTGTAGATTCAGGAAAAGTTAAGGATGTGCTTAATTGGACTCAACCCAAGACAGTAACAGAAATCCGAAGTTTTCTGGGACTAGCAGGTTACTATCGTCGTTTTATTGAAGGATTTTCCAAGATCGTCAGACCTCTGACCCAGTTGTTAAAGAAAGAAAAGAAATTTGAATGGAGTAAATCCTGTGAAGACAGTTTTCAAGAGCTAAAGAAGAGGTTAACTTCTTCGCCAGTTCTGCGGTTACCTGATATTAGAAAAGACTTTGAAGTCTATTGTGATGCATCGAGACAAGGTCTTGGATGTGTATTGATGCAAGAAGGAAGGGTAGTAGCTTATGCATCAAGGCAGTTAAGACCGCATGAAGAAAATTATCCCACCCATGATTTAGAGCTAGCTGCTGTTGTTCATGCTCTAAAGTTATGGAGGCATTATTGTCGATGTCGGTGTGAGATATATACAGATCATAAAAGTTTAAAGTATATATTCACTCAACTTGACCTTAACTGAGACAAAGAAGATGGCTGGAATTGATAAAGGATTATGATGTGGGAATACATTATCATCCAGAAAAGCTAACGTAGTAGCCGATGCTTTAGTCGGAAGAGTCATATTAACAAGTCGTCGTTCGGATAAGCGACTAACCCTCCATGAAGAATTTCAACGATTGAATTTGGAAATAGTTAACGAAGGTATTCTGTCTACATTAAAGGTTCACCCTACTTTGGAAGATCAGATCAAAGCAGCCCAACGAGAGGATGAATATGTTAAAGAAATTAAAGAAAATATGAAGAAAGGTAAAGCGCTGGATTTTCGAAGATGAAGAGGAATTCTTTGGTTTGGAAAGAGAATCCTAGTACAGAAAAAGGAAATAAAAGATTTAATCATAAAAAAAGCTCATGAAGCAGGATACTCAATTCATCCTGGAAGTACAAAAATGTATCAGGATCTAAAGGAAAGTTATTGGTGGACCAGTATGAAAAGGGAAATTGCAGAATATGTAGCCTTATGTGATATATGTCAGCGAGTTAAAGTAGAGCATCAAAGACCTGCTGGCCTTTTGCAACCTTTGCAGATACCTGAATGGAAATGGGAGGAAATCGGAATGGACTTTATAACTGGGCTACCAAAGACCAAATCCGGTTATGATTCAATTTGGGTTATAGTGGATCGCTTAACAAAAGTTGCACATTTTATACCAGTAAAGACTACATATTCAGGAGATAGATTGGCAGAGCTTTATATGTCAAGAATTGTTAGTTTACATGGAATTCCAAAGAAGATCGTATCGGATAGAGGATCTCAATTTACCTCAAGATTTTGTGGAAGCTTCATGAAGTTACAGGCACTAATTTAAACTTCAGTACTGCCTATCATCCTCAAACAGATGGTCAGACAGAAAGGGTAAATCAAATATTGGAAGATATGTTGAGAGCATGCGCATTAGCTAATAAAGCCAGTTGGGACCACAGTTTGCCTTACGCAGAATTCTCTTACAATAATAGTTACCAATCAAGTTTACAGATGTCTCCATTTGAAGCTCTATATGGTAGAAAGTGTAGAACACCTTTGTATTGGTCAGAGACAGGAGAAAGTCAAGTATTTGGACCTGATGTATTGAAGCTAGCAGAAGAACAAGTTCGTTTAATTCGAGACAGGTTGAAAATAGCACAGACCAGGCAAAAGAGCTATGCGGACAATCGTCGCAGAATGTTAGAGTTTCAACCAGGAGATCATGTGTATTTGAAAGTGTCACCCCTAAAAGGGATGCGTCGTTTCAGGGTTAGTGGTAAACTTGCTCCGAGGTATATTGGACCATTTCCAATCTTAGCCAGAAGAGGAGAAGTTGCTTATCAGTTAAAGCTTCCTACCCAATTGTCAGATGTACATGATGTGTTTCATGTGTCGCAATTGAAAAAGTGTTTACGAGTCCCAGAAGAGTTAATGCCTTTAGAGGAAGTGGATCTAAAAGAGGATTTGACATATTCAGAGTTTCCAGTCAAGATTTTAGAAGAAGCAGAACGTCGCACCCGAAACAAAACCATCAAATTTTGCAAAGTGCAGTGGAACAATTGTCCAGAGTCGGAAACCACTTGGTATTTTTCTGAGTATTTCAAAGCCTACTAATCATTTCTGAAAATCAAAAAGTAATTAAAATTCTGAAACTCGCCTGGAGCCGACAAGTGTTACCCATCGGGCCGTTTCACGCCGCCGGATCTATTTCGAGCCGTCCGATCTCACTTACCGTTTCAATCCCGTCTTCCCTATCTTGGATCGACCGCGGCAAGCATCGGATCGTCTGTTTCGCGCCGATTCAATCCCGGCCGCTCCGACCACTTACCGCCGCGCTTTATTCTCCTCTGCGTGGCGCGTGGCTGTCGGCACCGTTCCTGTTGCCGTACTTAATCTCAACCGCTCCTTCTCACTTAATGCACCAACGGCTCGGATTCTCTCACGGTTGTCGGATTGAATCGTGATCGTCCCGATCACTTACCCTTCGCCCGGCAATCGGTGGTCGGATCGTTTCTCTTTGCCACCCGTCGCACATCCACCGTCCCCTCATTCTTTCCCGTTTCTTTCTCTCGCGACATGCGGGGCCGCTGTCCGACCCGTCGTCTCCGCCGGTTCTTCCTCCCGCACTGCCGCCGCCGCCATTAGTGCGGCGGAAGCTTTCAATGCTTCAGTTCCTTTCGATTACTTCCCCGTGCCGACTGCATATTAATCCCCCGCCTCCACCGCGTCCGTTTCTGGCATAAAGACGCGTGTTACTCCTCTCCTCACCGTCGCATTCATCCCCTCCGACCGTTTCAGCTTCGGCGAACTTCGTGCGGCCGTTACAACCCTCCCCGGTCTATAAAACCCGCACCCCGAGGTCCCTCTACCGCTGCCGCCCCTCCCTCACCTCTCAAGTGAATCACCCGGCGCGGTGCCCCCTCGCTGATTTCTTCCCCGCGGCTTCAAATACTCCGGCGAGCAATTGCTGCCGTCTCGGGCTTCCTCACTCCTCGCCGACGCCTCCCCAACGTTGCTGGTGCCAAGGCGATTCCCGACGACCCCTTCCCCGAGCTGCTGCACCACCGGAGCTCCTCCGCCGCCGTGAGGTTCCTCTCCAACCACCGCCCCTCCTCGCCGATCCTTCCCTCCGGTCACCCTCGGCCTCCGCGCAAGGTACCGATGCATTCCCTGCATCCTCCTCTTCATTTCGGTACCCTCGGCCGGCGCCGCTGATCACCGGAGCTCCAGCGACCCTCGATCCCCGTGCGCCACCGCCGGCCGCCCGCCGTCGGTGCGTCGGTGAGGTGGCAGCAGCGTGGCGCGACGGCGCCACGTCAGCGCCACCCGAACGCCTCCCCGCCACCTCGCGCATGCGCGGCCACGTCGGCAAAAAGCCGTGACGTGGCAGCCACGCAGCGACCACGCGTTAGCCACGTGGAGGCCACGTCAGCCCCTCCTGCCACGTCAGCCCTACCTGTTTAAATTAAAATCCGAAAATTCCTTGCTGACGTCATGTTGGCGCATTAAATCTGATTTTTCAGTATAAAAATAATTCGGCCGAAAATCTATTCTCTTGCTGACGTCATATTCCAGATTTTCTTTTAGGAAAATAATTATTGCTGACGTTATAAATGATTTTCGGTTTAAATTTTAATCCAGAAAATAGCCTTTTTCTTTTATTTTGTATTTAAACTTTGGAAGGCTATAACTTTTGCATTTTAACTCCAAATTGACCCATTCAAATTTCTAAATTCATCTAAAATTCCAAAATTTCATTTGGTATATTTATTTTTAATTTTTGAGTTTTTATTTTATTTTATTTATTTAGTTCTTCTCGTTTCTCGTGTAGAATCCGATCTGTCCGACGATTTTCAAGAGCAACTTCGGGAAGATTCCAACATAATTCCAGAAGGCAAGTCTCCTTGACCATTTTGCTCCTATATTTTATAAATAGTTTTTGAAATTATTTTAAATTATTTACATGGCTATGTTTAATAAATTGATAATTTTAATTCTAGAATTTAGATAAACACCCAATTTGTTATACCCTCCTTTGGAAATTGCTTACCATGTACCCTTGTCAACGTAGGATATTCTTGGACTCATAAATGAGTTAGTATTATTTATTGTTGAATTTAGAGTATTAGCAAATGCTTAGTTTAGCTGTTAAATGTAAAAATGCTCATATGAGAAAAATGGTTAATGAATGTTTTTTTTTGATTCAATGATTTGTTTGGAAAGTGGTAATAGATGTTACCACTATAATTTTAACTTAAAAAGGAAAATTCAAAATGAAATATTTGACGAGGGTGAATGGAATGTTTGGCTGGTGCGGTTTAGCACGAAAAATGGGTTTGTGAATGATCCACCCTAGTCGTCTAAGGACCGATTCTTGTGTTTGTTCAATCTGAGTAAAACAGTACAACCACAAGTTAAAATGGGTACAACCTAGCTAATTAACCTATAATAGTTTAGTTTTTGTGTCACTATTGGAAAATGGGTATCAGGGATTTACTGATTACTCAAAGTGAGGGGCAGGGATTTACTGCACTCACATGGCGCAAGAGGGGGCTTCTGAATGTGGTGGATTTAACCCTTCAGCGGTGAAACCTCAGCGGGTGATATAAAACTATACTAGAGTAGGTGAAAAACTTTGTGATATTTTATCTGGGTCTTATGCCAAAGGAAGCACGTTGACTGTTAGGATAATATATCTCTTGTGGGTAAAGTTGTACACACTCTACAGAGTAATAAAACTATTCGAATAGCCGTGCCCACGGTCAAGGGCGGACAAGGAATGCATTCACATAGTAGAGATTTGACTTTGAATTTTTAAAAAAAAGGTTTTGAAAAAAAAACTAGAGAGTGGATGGAACTCTCGTGATTTTGGTATGATGAATGTAACCAGTTCAAGTGGTATTAAACTCTGTTTTGAATCTTGTCGGAGATAGCCTAATTATCAGTGATGGTGGATGTAACCTTCACTAAGGTACTTATTAAAATTTAGATTATGAAAATTTAATGTTTAACAAAATTCTTTAGTAATAGTATATAAATTTGAGGTAAAATGCTGCTTTGTGCAAAAGAGCCATATAGCCTTCCTTTGTTCAACCTTGCATCTAATGCATCTTTCCCAAGACTTGCGGAGTACATTTTTGTACTCACATACTACACTTTACAATAATTCTCGGTGGAGGTTGAAGCTCGGGAAGGAGATTACGACTCTGCTCCGCTTTGCGTGTGATGGATTCTTTCCGAGGACTAGGTCTCGTTGCTCAAGTCAATTGCACGTGGCGATTGATGGGCCGTTTATCTGAATATTTTGCTTCCGCTGTTTTATTTTGTGTAAGAGGTTCAGTGAACCGCAGTTGTAAGGCCTTGGGCCAGGACTTATGTATTTCCATTATTATTGTAATAAAGCGTTGTTGGCAATGTATCATTTTGTCTGATTCACTGTGTGTACTAGCATTGATCTGGTACTAGTACTGCAATACACAGGGGGTCCGGGAGTTTCTACTCCAGGGTCTCACATGTTCACAAGGTAGAAAAGACTTTTGACAATGCTACGGTACTCAGTGGCATTAACGGTGGCACTGTCATCTTTCTTGCTCAACTTCAGCCAGTTCTCCATCAGTGTTGAGCATGGATTACATTGTGCCATTCCCATTGCTTCTAATATCTTGCACGCATAACTACTCTGTGGCAGCGTGATCTTCCTATCTTCTTGCTTGACCTTGATGCCCAAAAAGTAACTTACCAAACTAAGATCGGTCATGCGGAATAGCTCCTTTATCTGGGCTTTGAACTTGACGATGTCATCAACTTTTGAGCCAGTGATGATGAGGTCGTCGATGTACTCTCCCACAAGAAAGAATGTATTACCTTTTTCTCGTCGGTACACCGTATGCTCGAGTGAACTTCTCCTGAACCTGAGCGACACCAAAGTGGCGTCCATCTTCGAGTTATAGGCTCATGGTGCCTGCCGCAGTCCGTATAAGGCCTTGCATAGCCTCAGTACTTTGTTCTTGTGCTTGTCACTGATGTACCTTGGAGGCTATTGAACATACACCTCCTTAACCAGATCACCTTTTAGGAATGCAGACTTAACGTCCATATGATGTATCTACCAACCACCATACGCTACCAGTGCGATCAGCACCCGCACCATCTCAATGCGAGCCACTGGTGCAAATACCTCATTAAAATCCACCCCCTATCACTATGCATATCCTTTTGCAACCAAGCAAGCTTTATGCTTAATAATGTTACCTTGTGGAACTTTTTTCACCTTGAATACACATTTGAGCCCGATTACTCGATGACCAGTAGGGAGTGCAGCAAACTCCGAAGTATTGTTGTCATAGAAGGACTTCAACTCAACATCCATGGTCTGCTTCCATGCCGTATTTGAGAGTGTCTCCTGTACGCTCGAGGGCTCCTCAGCACCAAGATAGAGGTTGTCGTACTCTATTTCTTGAATAATGGGCTCAGTGTTGTCAATCTATATTACTTCAGTAGTGCTGTAGATATTTGATATCGAGCAATATCTCTGTGGCACACCATCAGAATCATGCGATATGCCAGTCGGTGGTATTGCCCATTGTGTCATAGCTCTAGACGATGTTGTTGCCTCTGGCATCATAGGCGTATCCATCATTGGTGAAGTCGTGGTGTGGTCGACATCCACCAGAGTGACTTTCGTCTCATTGGTGTACTCGACGGTGGATGTATCAAATCCGTTTGCACCAGTCAATGACATTGTCCAGTCCCATTTCCATTCTTCTTCGAATATGACATCCCGTGTCACATGGCTCTTCTTTTCGATCAGATTGAAAACTCTATAGGCTTTCGAGCCCTCCTCGTAACTGATGAACACCATCGGCATAGAGCGGTCGGAAAGCTTGGTGATGCCTGGACTGATCTTCTTAACATATGCCACACACCCAAACATACGAAAATAGTGAACATTTTGCCTCCTATTGTACCATGCTTCTTATGGCGTTATACCGTCTAGACTTCAAGTTGGTGCACGATTAAGAATGTGCACTGTAGTCTTCACTGCTTAGCCCCAAAACATGGCAGGCATTGCCATGCTCTTCATGGCCTCTTATTGTATACCGCTTGATGTCCATCTCATCGCAGTAGTTGTTGAAGTCAATGGAGTTGAACTCCCCTCCATGATCGGTTCGAAACAACCATCAGCTTGGAGCTGATCTCATTTTTTGGTGATGGCCACGACCTTTTTGAAAGACTTGAATGCCTTAGTCTTCGACTTGATCACCTCTATCCACATGAAACAGCTATGATCATCCACGATCAGTAGGAAGTAGTGTCCACCGCCTGGTGTGGTCGGTGTGATCGGACCGCATAGATCACCATGAACCAGCTCAAGACCGCACTCCGCGTGATATGATGAGACATGCGGAAATGATACTTGGTGTTGTTTTCCAAGAATGCAGCCATCACAGAACTACTGCACATGATTGATGATGGGTACGCCCTCCACCATCCTCTTAGCGCCCAGATCGTGTAAGGTGCGGAAGCCGAGATTGTCGTAGTGCGTGTGCCAGTGCCATCTCACCTTGCTTGCCTATGCCTTCAGGCACACAGGTATGGTCATATTCAGGTTAATCGTGTAGAGCCTGTTCTGAGACCATTGCACTCATGCTAGCAATGCTCATTGCTGGTCAAAGATGCTAAGCTTGCCATTTCGAGTACAATCTTGCATCCACCTTCCTCTAGTTGGCCAAGACTAATGATATTAAACCATAGTCAAGGAATGTAGTATACCTCCGTGAGTACTCAATGCTCCTGGTTTTTGCACTGAAACAACACGGAGCCCTTTCCGTACATGTCCACTGTTGAGTCATCACCGAATTTCACCTTGCCTTCCACATAATCATCCAGTGAGGTGAACATGTTCTTGTCGTCAGTCATGTGGTTACTCACACCTGTGTCAAGATACCACTAGTTGTCACTTGCATCGACCAGCACAACCTTCTCTTCATTGAGGTACACAACTTTTGTTGTGTCGATGGCCACCTGAGCAAGCTCACAATGCTTAGCCATTAACAGCACTGGTGCATTGTCCTGCACCTACGCCAGGTTTGTCGTTTCCTTATGCTCACGACGTGGCTTGCAATAGTCCTTTGAGAAGTGTCCATAGTTGTTACAATTGTAACACTTGACCTTCATAATGTCACGACCACCAGTAGATGGCATAGATTCTTTGCCATCTTGGCTACCGTTGCCATGCTCATGACCACGTTATTTGCCTCGGTGTCGATCACTGCCTCCGCCTCTGTTCTTGTCGCCTCTTGAAGAGCCTTTGTTGTGCTCCTTTTTCTTCTGATGTGCGAACCATTCCTCCTCCGTGAGGAGTAGACAGCCTCCTCAGACGCTGGCCTCACCATCTTGGTCGTAGCATTCCTCCATGACTGTGAGCCTTCCTGTTAGCTCTTTGATGAAGATTGTCTTGAGGTCGACAAGCATCTCAATGGAAATTACGACCTACGAGTACCGTGATGGAATGACACAAAGGAATTTCTTCACCACCCTTTCATCATCAATCTTGTCATGGAGAAGGTTAAGGTTGTTGATGAGCCTAGTGAGTGGCATCGTGAAATCGTTGACAGTCTCTCCATCTTTAAACTTAGACTCAAACTCCGAGCGCAACGTTTGTGCTTTACCTTTACATACACGCTCGGCATCCATCCGCATCATCTTCACGGCATCCTAGGTGTCGGGACCCAGAACAACAACTCGAAGTCGCTTTGTGTAAATTGCACTATCCCAAGAAAAGCTAGTGCACACAGGGTCAACAGTAATGTATATCATGCAAAATCACCACAAATGATTATTAATCGAAAATACGGCCGTATGGCCAAGTCTTACAATAAAGGGGCACAAGGCCAACAAGAGAAATTAAAGCAGCGGAAAACAGTAAAGGTAGCGGAATAGCCCATCCAGCCTCCCACAGGCGAATGACTGTAAGACGCGTCCTACTCGCTGAAGTAGTCCTCACCATCGTAGTCGCCGTCGAAGTCTGGCAACAGATTTAGCAAAGTGAGCACAAAAAGTACTCCCAAGGTAATCACATAGGTACTTACGCAAGTTACACCAGGAATTTTAACAGAGTAGATGCATGCATAGGGATAGCAAAAGAAGGCTTAACAGTTTATTTGCGCGAAAAGTAGTACTTGAATTTTAATACAATAACAGATAAGTATCAAAGCTGAATTTAATACAATATATGAAATAGTATTTTATCAAGTATTATCGTTAGTGTAGGCTCCGACCTTGATGACGGGAAAATGGGCGTGAAACCGTGTCCGCGTCATTAGAGACAAGTTGATTAAATTTAATTGAAAATGAGAAAAAGAAATCAGGTATTGCAGGTCCATTACTTCCAGAATTAATACATTTACATAAAAATTCTGTTAATTATATCTCTTTGCGAGAAAACCCCTGATTAAGAATTCCAACATAAATATTACAACAAATTACAACATATGACTATTACAAAAATATAAAAGAAAAGGGTCTTCAATCTTGGCGTCGCTGATGGATGCTTGCTCGATGGTATTTTAGTTGTATGTATATTATTTTGCTAGCATGGCATAGTATTTATTTTTTTAGCGAACTTATGCATGTAGCGTGATTGAAGCTTAATTATTTCAACCTTTTTATATATATTTTCTATGAACATTGCATTGCTAACATGACATAGTATTTATTTTTTTTAGCGAACCTATACATGTAGCGTGATTAGAGTTTAATTATTTCAGTTTTTTAGATATCTTTTTACTTCACCGTATATACTACGAATATTGCGTAGCGTTTGCAAATATTGAATACTCGCATGTAGCGTAGCCCAAGCGAATGTCATTTTATTTTATATATTTTATTATTACTAGCGTGATACGAATTTTATGCACGTAGTGTAATATGGGTTTGAGTGTTTCATTATTTTGTTTTATTTTTGTTTTGCTCCATCTTGTATTACTACTAGCGTTGCATAGTACTTACAAATATTAAGCGCTTGCATGTAGCGTAACCAAGGCGAAGTTTGTTTCTTTAATATTTATATTACTACATGCCATATATTTTAAGCATGTAGTGTAATAGAAGTATTTCATTATTTTATATTTTTCATTGTTTTGCCTCACCTTGTATTACTACTAACATTGCGTAGCGCTTGTAAATATTAAACGCTTGCATGTAGCGTAACCGAGGCAAAGTTTGTTTCTTTAATATTTGTATTGCTATTAGCATGACATGGATTTTAGGCATGTAGCGTAATAGAAGTATTTTATATTTTTTTATTATTTTGCATCACCTTGTATTACTACTAGCATTGCGTAGCGCTTGAAAATATTAAGCGCTTGCATGTAGCGTAACCGAGGCAAAGTTTGTTTCTTCAATATTTGTATTACTACATGCCATATATTTCAAGTATGTAGTGTAATAGAAGTATTTCATTATTTTATATTTTTCATTGTTTTGCCTCACCTTGTATTACTACTAACATTGCGTAGCGCTTGTAAATATTAAACGCTTGCATGTAGCGTAACCGAGACAAAGTTTGTTTCTTTAATATTTATATTACTACATGCCATAGATTTTAGGCATATAGCGTAATAGAAGTATTTCATTATTTTATATTTTTTTATTGTTTTGCCTCACCTTGTATTACTACTAGCATTGCGTAGCGCTTGAAAATATTAAGCGCTTGCATGTAGCGTAACCGAGGCAAAGTTTGTTTCTTCAATATTGCCACTAGCATGACATGGATTTTATGCACGTAGCATAATAAGAATTTAAGTATTTTTGTTATTTTTATTATTTTTTATTGTTTTACCTCGCCTTGTATTACTACTAGCAATGCATAGCGCCGAGGAATGTCGAGCGCTTACATGTAGCGTAACCGAGGCGAAGTTTGTTGTTTAAATATTTATATTACTACTAACATGCCATAGATTTTGGGTATGTAGTGTAATAGAAATTAAATGTTTTGCCCCACCTTGTATTACCGCTAACATGTAGCGTAACCGAGGCGAAGTTTGTTGTTTTAATATTTATATTACTACTAACATGTCATAGATTTTGGGTATGTAGTGTAATAGAAATTAAATGTTTTGCCCCACCTTGTATTACCGCTAACATGTAGCGTAACCGAGGCGAAGTTTGTTGTTTTAATATTTATACTACTAACATGTCATAGATTTTGGGTATGTAGTGTAATAGAAATTAAATGTTTTGCCCCACCTTGTATTACCGCTAACATGTAGCGTAACCGAGGCGAAGTTTGTTGTTTTAATATTTATATTACTACTAACATGTCATAGATTTTGGGTATGTAGTGTAATAGAAATTAAATGTTTTGCCCCACCTTGTATTACCGCTAACATGTAGCGTAACCGAGGCGAAGTTTGTTGTTTTAATATTGTATACGCATTTTTTTTGCATACACCCACCCCTAATTCGTATCCATTTGAGGGGACCGAATTGAGGCAATGGGGTTTTCATACCTCGCTTTGATTTGTATCCATTTGTAGGGAACCGAACCTAAGAGACGAGGAATCAAGCCCTCGTTCTTTGGGTTTGTATCTGCCTAACGGGACCGAACCAAGGGGGCCAAAGCATAAAAAAAATGAAGCAAGGAAGATAGAGGAAAAAGAATAGCAAGAACTTTTACCTTCTTACCCGGCTTGGTTGCTTTCCCTTTCTACACGGCTACTGCTCTCAAGTGTTTGCCGAAGCCTTCCTTTTCTCTCCAAATGGCCAGTGTTTCCTCCCCTTTGCCTCCAAAAGTTCTCCTCCAAAATCCTAGCCCTCATCTCCTATTTATAGTGCATGTAACGCCCGTTTCGGGTGCCAAAGAAACCCACGTCCGCATGATATGTACAAGAGCGGGTCCGTCAAGAGTGTTAGCACAACAGCACTTGCTTACAGGCAAAAGAAGAACCAGTTTATATTTACACATAATGCTCATCGGCTAGGTTTTGACGCAATGGCGGCAAGCCCAAATATAATTACACCACAAAAGTCCCAAATCGCGCCTGACTGTGATTACAACCTAAAACCACAGATCTTCAGCAGAAGCTTGGTCATCGGAGTCCTGCTCCACGTACTGCACATTAACCTCCTGAATGCTGTCTGATGTTGAATTGCAAGCAGTGAGTACAACCGTACCCAGCAAGTTACAGGGGTAAACCCTAAATAGTTAAATGCATGGCTTCAACAAGGAAGGGAGTACAAGGCTTATTATTTTATGTGGATGCAATTTTAGTGTATAAACAACTTTGAAGCGGAAAACGATAACGATAAATAATAAACTGGGGTTGAAACATTAACTTTTTCAATTACACAAGTTAAACATCAAAAACACTACTTATGCTTTGTTGCTGGATTCACCCATCAAACACAGCTTCGTTAACCGGAAGCACGGCGTATTCGAATACAATTGAATTTCACTCTGCAGAGTTGCTCAGCTTTACCCATAAGATTTCTCATAATCTTAATGTCAAGCTATAAACACACGCCAACCGGTGTGCGACTGACATGAGAAATCAAAGTTTTTCGCTGCTCAAGTTATTAATTAACTCCCACCCGATAGATTAAATCCTACGACTAGACTGGGTATCCACGGGCCAGTGTGGAACGCTACCGCCCGAGTCCGTGAGGATCTATCGTTATGCGTGTGACGAGTACTCGCCCACACCGCACTCTTACTCCTGTGGTAGTTCAACAATTTGAGCAGTTTACTGGACTCAGATCGATGAATCGAACTTATGGTTGAGCGATTACTGTGCTCTAGACTCAGCATAAGGTTCCAAACCTAAATTTACTTCTGAGACTGCCAACTATGACCGACTACCGATACATTAGTCCGTATCGGTACCTGTCCGTTGCACCCTCCACCCTAGGGTAGGGTTGTGGACTTCATTATGAGGTTCCACACACTTCCGCCCTACCCTGCCCAATTTAAACCAATTGCCGGCGAACTATCGGCTCAACGATAGCTCGTTATTTTACGTGAGACAATGAGCATTTGTTTTTATGTAATACTTAAATAATACTAGATTTGTCGAGGTGAATGTGGCCTTCAAGGTAAACAGGGTAATTACACAGTGGTAGGTCATAACTAAAAGATAACATGTCATTCCAATATTTTATTTTAATTAAATTAGCTTTGGTAATTACTAGTAATGCAAGTATTGTAGTTAAGTAATTACGGAAATCGTAGGATCAATATGTTCAAAACATGTAACTTGCCTTGCGGTTCGATGATTTCGACGAGATCGTACACCATTGACGGTTACTCCGGGCCTTGAACAGTCGTCTCGGACTCGGCGGAAGCTAACGCAAAAACAATATAAAATAAAGAATTAATCCGCGCTTGCAACTAACAAGCTAGGAAAGCAAAAATAAAATTTCTATTAAAAAGAAATAAAATGCAATAAACTTCCAAAAGTTTAGGTTGAATTTTTGGGAGTTTGGTATGGGGGATTGGGTGCCGGAAATGAACTCGTATCGAAGAAACGAATGAAATGGAGGTATTTTTGGATTTTTCTGGACTCGGGACAAAAGGAAAACGGCACTGTGCATCGGCCGCTACAGTAACGGGCCGGCCCTTTCCACCGCGCGGGAGCGCGCGCGCGCGCGAGTGCGCGTTTAAACCGGCGACTGGGCCCTCGGGCGCGGCCCAAGTCTTGTGCGAAGCGGCGCGCAGCCACGCGAGCGAGCGCCAGCGATCGGAGCCGTCCGATCTTCGCGCAAGGGCTCGGATGCGAACGCGTCGACGCGGCGTGGTCGTCTTCTTCCTCGAGCCAGCGACGGAGGCGGGAAAACAGAGCGCCGCCCCAGTTCGCGATTTAGCTCCGGCAAAGCTTCGGCCGGTCAACACCGGTACCAACGGACTCAGTGAGGTGAGGGGGTTCCGGTTCTGGGTTCAGGTCGGCGAGAGGGGGCAAGGAGAGGGTCGCGGCCGAGGGGAAAGGCGACGGATGAGGAGGCGATTCCAGAACATTCTAGAAGAGCATAAGCTCGAGGGCCTACGATTTGAGCATCTCTGGGGGATGGGTTTCACGGGTGAGACATGAGCTCAGCTCGGGAGGGATCCAGCTGAGCTGCCCACGGTGAGGTGGCGGCGGCGCTGGGAGGCTCACGGTGAGGGGCTACAGAGGGCATAGTTTTGCAAAATTGAGCGAGGCTTTGGACTCAAGGGGTGGTGGTGAGGCTCTAGCAGCGGGGAATCGAATTTTGATCGCGCGAGTAGGGAGGTTGGCTCGGGAGCTCACCGAAACCAGGACACGGCGGCGCGGGAGCTACGGCGAGAGAGAGCCCAATCGGCTGCTGCAAGAGGTTCACTGGGGTGGTGGGAGGCGATCTGTAGCTGGAATTTGCTTATAATGCTCGGTTAAGGCGGTTTCAACAGGGGCCCGAGCTTGGCTCCGCTGGCGCGTGGAGGAGGGAGGCAAGGGAGCTTCGCCCATGGGGGAAGGAACCGCAGGTGAGTTGGTGTACTTCTCTGCAAGCATTAATGAGGGAGAGACAGCCCGGGTACGGTTCGGGGACGCGCGGACGACTCGCCTCGCTCGGGTGCACGGCGGAGCTCCTCTCCGTCGGCCCTGGCGCGAGAAGCGAGGAGAGGGAATGACAGGGTGGCACTGGCAGGTGGGGCCGGCGGCAAGGAGGCGCTGACCCGGGGTGTGAACGTGCACGGGGTTGCGGCGCCGCAAAAACGGGCGAGGAGACGCTGGCGCGTGGGAGCGAGCGGCGAGTGCGGGCGCGCCAGCGCGAAGGAAGGGGAGGGATGAGCACCAATCTCAAAGCAAGGAGCAAGGGCTAAGGTTGGTTTGAGGTTCAAGCAAAGATTCAAAAAGAAGTTCAAAGTTTTGAATTTTGAGGTTGTTTCAACCTACCCCCCTTAAAGGAATCTCGACCCCGAGATTAACTTGGTCCAGGGAGCAGGTTGGGAAAGTCTCGCTGCAAATCAGACTCTTTCTCCCAAGTTGATTCAGCTGCGGTATGGTTCTTCCACTGGACTCTGCAAAATCTGATGTTCCGATTTCTTAGTTGCCTTTCTGTGGTCTCAAGTATTTGAAACGGTTCTTCAGGATATGTCATATCATCTTGTAGGTCAATTTCTTCTATAGGTATGCCTTCTGATGGATGTCTTAAGCACTTTCTGAGTTGCGATACATGAAACACATTGTGTATCCTCGACAATCCTGGTGTTAATTGCAGCTCATATGCCACTTCTCCGATTCTCTTTGTGATTCGAAATGGACCAACATACCTCGGTGCCAGTTTCCCCTTTACTTGAAACCTTTTAACACTCTTAAAGGGTGTAACCTTCAAGTATACATAATCTCCGATTTCAAAGCTCAGATCCTTTCGACGGACGTCTGCATAGCTTTTCTGACGATCTTGTGCTATTTTCATTCTGTCTCTGATTATCTTTACATGAGTCTCTGCATCTTGAGCAACCTGAGGACCAAGAAATTGGCGTTCTCCAGTATCGGTCCAATTTAACGGGGTTCTGCATTCTCGTCCATACAGGGCTTCAAATGGTGCCATTTTAATGCTGGCTTGATAACTGTTATTATATGAAAACTGTGCAAATGGTAGGCAGGCACTCCATGCTGCTCCATATACCAATGTACATGCTCTCAACATGTCTTCCAGTATTTGATTTGTCCTTTCGGTTTGACCGTCAGTTTGCGGATGATATGCTGTACTAAAAGCTAAATCGGTGCCCATTGCTTCATGTAGTTTTTCCCAAAACTTGGATGTGAATTGGGTTCCTCTGTCAGATACAATCCTCTTAGGTACTCCATGTAATACTACAATTCTTGTCAAATACAATTCAGCTAGCTTGTCCTTTCCATAAGTTTGTTTAATCGGAAGGAAGTGTGCCACCTTAGTCAGTCTGTCGACAATGACCCATATGGCATCATAACCCTCTTGGGTTTTAGGGAGTCCTGTAATAAAATCCATACCGATGTCATCCCATTTCCACTCTGGTATCGGCAAAGGGTGTAGTAATCCTGATGGTTTCTGGTGGTCGATCTTGATTTTCTGACAAATATCACACTTTGCTATATATTCTGCTATTTCTTTCTTCATTGAATTCCACCAAAATCTTTTCTTTATATCCTGATACATTTTTGTACCACCAGGGTGTATCGATAACTGTGAGGAGTGAGCTTCTGCTAATATTAAATCTTTTAATTCTTTCTTGTCGGGAATGCAATATCGATCACGGAACCTTAGAATCCCCTTTTCATCGATAAGGAATTCCGTCGAGTTCTCTTCTTGGCTATTTTTCTTGATCATTGATTTCTTCGCCTTCATCTTGAGTCGCTTTAACTGATCCACAATAAAGGCTGAATTTCTAATGCTGCCACAAATCCTTGGTTAACCACTGTTAGACTTAACCTTTGCATATTCTTCTGTAACTGCATTGGGTACTGAGCTTCATTGAGTATACTATGATATGCTTTTCTGCTGAGTGCATCTGCCACAACATTTGCTTTTCCAGGGTGATACTGCAAATCCACATCATAGTCTTTAATTAACTCCAACCATCTTCGTTGTCTTAAATTTAATTCTGGCTGTGTAAACAAGTATTTCAGACTCTTATGGTCTGAAAATATTTCACAGTGATTACCCAACAAATAATGTCTCCATATCTTTAGTGAATGCACCACTGCGGCCAATTCTAAGTCATGTGTTGGGTAATTACCCTCATGGGGCCTTAATTGTCTTGAAGCATAAGCCACGACCTTCCCATTTTGCATTAATACACACCCTAATCCATGTCGTGACGCATCACAGTATATCTGGAATTCTTTCTCTGCATCAGGGAGTATTAACACGGGTGTCGTTGTTAACTTGATTTTCAACTGTTGAAAACTTTCCTCACATTCATTAGTCCATTTAAAAGGGTTTTCCTTCTTGAGGAGCTGAGTAAGTGGACGAGCAATTCTGGAGAACCCTTCTATAAATCGGCGATAATAGCCCGCCAATCCAAGAAAGCTTCTCACTTCCGTTACTGTCTTGGGTTGCTTCCACTTCATAACTGCATTAACTTTTTCAGGATCCACTTTAACTCCTTCTTCCGAAATGATGTGACCTAAAAATGCAACCTCCTTTAACCAGAAATTGCATTTTGGAAGTTTGGCATATAATTGATGCTCTCTCAGCTTAGTTAAGGCAATGTGTAGGTGTTGTAGGTGGTCTTCCTCAGTCTTGGAGTATATTAGTATATCATCAATGAATACTACCACAAAATGATCCAATTGATCCATATACACCAGGTTCATCAAATTCATAAAATATGCTGGAGCATTCGTCAAACCAAATGGCACTACTGAAAACTCATATAATCCATATCTGGTGGTAAATGCAGTCTTCTCTCGATCTTGCTCTCGGATTTTTAATTGATGGTAGCCCGATCGTAAGTCGATCTTTGAGAATATCTTGGCTCCTTTTAACTGATCAAACAAATCATCTATTCTCGGTAATGGATATTTATTCTTAATTGTCACTGCGTTCAATCCTCTGTAGTCTACACACATCCTCAGACTTCCATCTTTCTTTTTCACAAACAAAACTGGAGCTGACCAGGGTGATATACTAGGCCTAATGAATTCTTTCTCCTTCAAATCATCTAACTGCAACTTGAGTTCTTTAAGTTCATGTGCTGACATCCTGTACTGGTGCTTTGTAATTGGCTTGGTGTCAGGTACTAACTCTATGGCGAGTTCAATTTGTCGATCTGGTGGTTTGCCTGGTAGTTCTTCTGGAAATACATCTGGGTATTCATTGACTACCGGTATCTGACCTGCTTCCATTGCCATTATATTATGGACCTTTCCTTTTACACTGTCTATCAACTTTGAATCTGTCTTAACTGTCACTTGCTGACCTTCAGGACTAGTCAAAGCTACTGTCTTATTCTCACAGTCCACCTTGGCTTTATTTTTAGTAAGCCAATTCATTCCTAGGATAATGTCTATCCCTTTCATTTCCAACACCAACAGGTTGGTTTTGAACTCTACCCCTTTAATCTCTAGACTTAGATCCTTACACCCGAAATGGGCTTCCATCCTATTCCCAGGGGTTTGCACAGCATAATATTCTTGCAGTGAAGTAAGTGGCAATTGATTTCTTGATGCAAAATCCATAGAAAGAAATGAATACGTTGCACCAGGGTCAAATAAAATTAATGCTGACTTGGAGTTGACTAGGAACATACCGACGATGACGTCAGTAGCTCCTGCTGCATCTTCGGCGGTAATATGATTAACTCTTCCTTGGAAGGTTGGCTTTGAATTATTTCGGCCTTGGTTTACTTGATTTGACGTAGATGTCCCTGCTGGAGTTCCCATCGTTACCCCCGTGGGTATATACTGTTTCTGGCCAGTGGGGCGCTGCAGATATCCCGTTGAAGGTGTTGCTGCAGGGGTAATGACTGGCTTAATGTCTTTCTGTGTTCTTGTTTGCATTTTTGCCACTTCAGAAGGTAATCCTCTCTTCGGGCATTGGTCTTTGAAGTGACCCACTTGATCACAGTGATAACAAGCATTCGATCTTCGTGGGCACTGTCGGGTGTAATGGTTTCCAGAACAAATATTGCATTTTGCCACAGTCGACTGGGTGTTACTCTGTTGAGATTGTCCTGTCTGCTGGGATCTTGGTATCCAAGCAAACTGTCGACCAGTCTGTCCCTTATTCTGTGGGGTTGTTATGACTCTTCCTTTCTGAGGGTTGGTGGAGTGCGATGGTGTGGACATAGTCTTTCTTTTTCGGGCATCTTCCATCTCATTCCGTGCTCATACAAGAAATCGACTATCTACCATTTCTGACAGATCGCTGAACTTCATTGCAGAGATATGGTACTTTAATGATTTCTGTAATCCTGTCCTGAATCTTCTCATCTTCTTGGCTTCGGTCTTGGTTTCATCTTCCGCATAACGAGCAAGGTGATTGAACTGATGGAGATACTCCACCACCGTACTGTTCCCTTGTTTCAGATTCATAAACTCTTGATTCTTGGCTTCCATTACTCCTGCGGGGATGTGAACCTTACGGAATGCCTCTTCAAACTCTGGCCATAGGATGTCATGGCCTTCTTTCATTGATTGATAGCTAATCCACCATGTGGCGGCTGGCCCTTGAAGTTGATGAGATGCATACAGGACCTTTTCTTTATCGTCACATTGGACTGTTTTTAGCTTCCTTTCAATGTCCCTAATCCAATCGTCAGCTGCCATAGGATCCGCAGATGACGAGAAGGTAGGGGGTCTGGTCTTCTGGAAATCGGTCCATCTTGAGGTAATTGGACCACTATCCCGATAGCCAGTGGACGAGGAGGCACCACCGGCCACAGGAGCTCTGGTGGCGATTTGCTCAATTAGTCTGAACTGTTGCTCCATCAATCGGGTTTGATTTTGTTCCATTGCTGCCATCATGTGGGCCAAAGTGGCGGTAATATCTGCGGGCTGGCCTCCACCGGTCGGCTGATTATCTTGACCTGACCCTTGCCCTGCCATTGAGATGCTGCCAAATGAAACCTTGAAGTTAGTTCTGCAACAGTTTTAATAAATCACAGATAGACACGTAAGAGCGGCGAATTTGAGATAAGTACAGAGCGAGTAAGGTGAGGTCAAGAGCGAAAAGGCGAGGATGAAATTTGGAAGGTGATGAAGTACGGATAACATAAGCAAACAAAGTAGTAGATAATTAGACATACTTTTATTTAATACAAGCCGATGTTCTACCACTTAGGGTCTTTACATACAACTTGCTTTACATACAAAAGTAGTCTATTACACAAGGTACTACTATTACTACCGCATACTAAACTGCTACTACTGCCCTGGGGCTCTCCACTGCTGCTGCTGCTACTGTTGTCTACCAGCCACTGGTCGGCGGACGACTGGCCGTGTAGTGGATACGCTCCTCTGGATCCTCTTCCTCTTCCTCCGCTGCTGGCGGTGGCGGCGGGGCCCTGGACGTAGAAGGACGGAACATGCCGCGATACTCACTAGCAGTCATCCTCCTACGCTGTGGCTCTTTGCTGCTGCTGCTTTGTTGGCGGGCGGGACATCGGGACTCCCGGTGTCTGACATCTCCCCCGCCTCCACCATCAGGAAGGGCTGCAGGTCTCGCGTCCGCCGCACTCGCCTCGTGAAGCACGGAGCTTGTAGTGCAGATCTTCATTTTCCTCCACTGTCCTAAAATAGAAGGCCTCCTGGTATGCAATATGACGAGTCGCCACTGCTAGGCGAGGGTCGTCATACTCCGTCATTTCTGGAGTGGAGTAGTATCGCCCTTGGTCAGTGATTCGAGGTATCAGATCGAATGGTGTCTGGTCAAATTCAGCATTGTAGTAGTCACGAAGGTGATGCACCGCCCGCCTGGCGGCATCCTGTATAGCGTCGTCTTCTTCGATTCGCTGACCATAAAAACGTTGTGGTACATCCGGGCGCACTGGTAAGGGTTCCAGAACAACCCGGGCCTTCCATTCAAACCTTCTGTCTCCTTCAAATTGTCCGATGGTGTGGAAGATAGGCTTGTGCCACTCTGTTGCCCCTAGGAACTGTTGCATTTCCCAGAGCTGCAGTGGCCACCCTGGAATGTCCTCTGGCCTTGAGTGAATCTTGTGCACCATCTGCTTGAAGACAGAAATTTGAAGATTAGACGAGGTTAGACATAAATAATTTGCAAAGCAAAACTTAAGCAAAGCTATACTAGGACAGGTAAGGTAGCACAAGAAAGAAGAAGGAAGCAATATTTCTTACGTTTTATGTAAATTCCTTTTAAATTTTAAAATTAGGGTTTTGCTATAAAACGGAACTCCTATTCAGCCTTAGGTCTCGGTCTGATCAAGCGAGCCGCTCGATATACCATACATGCGCCCTGTTTCCGGTGCGCCCGGCAAACCCGCGTCCGTACAGATATGTACAATGGCGGTCCGTCTGATAGTGTTAGCACAACAAAGACTTGCTTACAGCAAAGAAGAACCAGTTTATATTTACACATAATGCTCGTCGGCTAGGTTTTGACGCAACGGCGGCAAGCCCAAATATAATTACACCAGAAAAGTCCCAAATCGCGCCTGACTGCGATTACAACCTAAAGCCACAGATCTTCAGCAGAAGCTTGGTCATCGGAGTCCTGCTCCACGTACTGCACATTAACCTCCTGAATGCTGTCTGATGTTGAATTGCAAGCAGTGAGTACAACCGCACCCGAGAAATTCTGAGGGTAAACCCTAAATAGTTAAATGCATGGCTTCAACAAGGAAGGGAGTACAAGGCTTATTATTTTATGTGGATGCAATTTTAGTGTATAAACAACTTCGAAGCGGAAAACGATAACGATAAATAATAAACTGGGGTTGAAACATTAACTTTTTCAATTACACAAGTTAAACATCAAAAACACTACTTATGCTTTGTTGCTGGATTCACCCATCAAACACAGCTTCGTTAACCGGAAGCACGGCGTATTCGAATACAATTGAATTTCACTCTGCAGAGTTGCTCAGCTTTACCCATAAGATTTCTCATAATCTTAATGTCAAGCTATAAACACACGCCAACCGGTGTGCGACTGACATGAGAAATCAAAGTTTTTCGCTGCTCAAGTTATTAATTAACTCCCACCCGATAGATTAAATCCTACGACCAGACTGGGTATCCACGGGCCAGTGTGGAACGCTACCGCCCGAGTCCGTGAGGATCTATCGTTATGCGTGTGACGAGTACTCGCCCACACCGCACTCTTACTCCTGTGGTAGTTCAACAATTTGAGCAGTTTACTGGACTCAGATCGATGAATCGAACTTATGGTTGAGCGATTACTGTGCTCTAGACTCAGCATAAGGTTCCAAACCTAAATTTACTTCTGAGACTGCCAACTATGACCGACTACCGATACATTAGTCCGTATCGGTACCTGTCCGTTGCACCCTCCACCCTAGGGTAGGGTTGTGGACTTCCGTTACAGGGTTCCACACACTTCCGCCCTACCCCAGTTCCAATTTAAACCAATTGCCGACGAACTATCGGTTCAACGATAGCTCGTTATTTTACGTGAGACAATGAGCATTTGTTTTTATGTAATACTTAAATAATACTAGATTTGTCGAGGTGAATGTGGCCTTCAAGGTAAACAGGGTAATTACACAGTGGTAGGTCATAACTAAAAGATAACATGTCATTCCAATATTTTATTTTAATTAAATTAGCTTTGGTAATTACTAGTAATGCAAGTATTGTAGTTAAGTAATTACGGAAATCGTAGGATCAATATGTTCAAAACATGTAACTTGCCTTGCGGTTCGATGATTTCGACGAGATCGTACACCGTTGATGGTTGCTCCGGGCCTTGAACAGTCGTCTCGGACTCGGCGGAAGCTAACGCAAAAACAATATAAAATAAAGAATTAATCCGCACTTGCAACTAACAAGCTAGGAAAGCAAAAATAAAATTTCTATTAACAAGAAATAAAATGCAATAAACTTCCAAAAGTTTAGGTTGAATTTTTGGGAGTTTGGTATGGGGGATTGGGTGCCGGAAATGAACTCGTATTGAAGAAACGAATGAAATGGAGGTATTTTTGGATTTTTCTGGACTCGGGACAAAAGGAAAACGGCACTGTGCATCGGCCGCTACAATGAACGGGCGCACGCCCACCGCTGCTGAGTGCGCGCGCGCGAAAGTCGCGCGTTTAAACCGGCGACTGGGCCCTCGGGCGCGGCCCAAGTGCGCGAGCGAGCGCCAGCGATCGGAGCCTTCCGATCTTTGCGCAAGGGCTCGGATGCGAACGCGTCGACGCGGCGTGGTCGTCTTCTTCCTCGAGCCAGCGACGGAGGCGGGAAAACAGAGCGCCGCCCCAGTTCGCGATTTAGCTCCGACAGCGGTTCTCAGCGGTCAACACCGGTACCAACGGACTCAGTGAGGTGAGGGGGTTCCGGTTTTGGGTTCAGGTCGGCGAGAGGGGGCAAGGAGAGGGTCGCGGCCGAGGGGAAAGGCGACGGATGAGGAGGCGATTCCAGAACATTCTAGAAGAGCATAAGCTCGAGGGCCTACGATTTGAGCATCTCTGGGGGATGGGTTTCACGGGTGAGACACGAGCTCAGCTCGGGAGGGATCCAGCTGAGCTGCCCACGGTGAGGTGGCGGCGGCGCTGGGAGGCTCACGGTGAGGGGCTACAGAGGGCATTGTTTTGCAAAATTGAGCGAGGCTTTGGACTCAAGGGGTGGTGGTGAGGCTCTAGCAGCGGGGAATCGAATTTTGATCGCGCGAGTAGGGAGGTTGGCTCGGGAGCTCACCGGAACCAGGACACGGCGGCGCGGGAGCTACGGCGAGAGAGAGCCCAATCGGCTGCTGCAAGAGGTTCACTGGGGTGGTGGGAGGCGATCTGTAGCTGGAATTTGCTTATAATGCTCGGTTAAGGCGGTTTCAACAGGGGCCCGAGCTTGGCTCCGCTGGCGCATGGAGGAGGGAGGCAAGGGAGCTTCGCCCATGGGGGAAGGAACCGCAGGTGAGTTGGTGTACTTCTCTGCAAGCATTAATGAGGGAGAGACAGCCCGGGTACGGTTCGGGGACGCGCGGACGACTCGCCTCGCTCGGGTGCACGGCGGAGCTCCTCTCCGTCGGCCCTGGCGCGAGAAGCGAGGAGAGGGAATGACAGGGTGGCACTGGCAGGTGGGGCCGGCGGCAAGGAGGCGCTGACCCGGGGTGTGAACGTGCACGGGGTTGCGGCGCCGCAAAAACGGGCGAGGAGACGCTGGCGCGTGGGAGCGAGCGGCGAGTGCGAGCGCGCCAGCGCGAAGGAAGGGGAGGGATGAGCACCAATCTCAAAGCAAGGAGCAAGGGCTAAGGTTGGTTTGAGGTTCAAGCAAAGATTCAAAAAGAAGTTCAAAGTTTTGAATTTTGAGGTTGTTTCAGTGCAAGATAGAGGCGGTTTTCAGAGGAAGTTGCAGCAACTCCTCTTGAATTTCTTTTATCTGGAATTTTTTTCTTTGCTATAATTTCAGCACGTAGGTAGTTGCTACAGACTGCAGCCAACGTGGGAATGGAATTTTTTCTTTGCTATTTTTCTTTGTTCAGCCTGCAGCCATTTTTTCTTTCATTTCTCTTTTCTATCTTTTTTTTTTTGCTAGTTTCGGCAGTTTATATCCCTTCAGCCGGCTCCACATGCAGTTGTGCAGGACGTGGGCATCAGTTGTGCAAGACTAACCCTCCATTCTAGTGCTATTTGACTTGGCCTTAACCTACTTGTTAATCAGCCAAGCAAAACACTAATTAGTGCATCTATGCAGGCTTAGACGTTGGAGCATGCATGCAGTCCATGCAAACTTTCTTTGTCTGCGTTTTTTTTATAGCTACCATATGGACTACTAATTCCTTCATGCAAGTGTATTTAATTCTTTTGTTAATCAGCTAATCAACAAACTGAGTACTAATTAATAGTCTCATGCATGTAGGCAGTCTGTTGTAGACGTGGGAGCAGTTGGACCCTTCTCCTGTGCATGTATGGCTGCAGCTAGTAGTAGTAATATCCTTGCTAACAACTAGTAGTGGAGGATGTGTGCACAGTTATTTATGGCCCTGTTCTTTGCGGCTTCTAGAAGCGGCTTTTGACTTTTGCTACAGTAACTAACTTTTAAACGGAGTATTTTTTTAAGATGGGGTCTACAAGTTAATTGTAGTACACGTTAAAAAACTAATATCTGTATCATCAAAAATCGCAAGCGAGTATCTCTCTTTCCGCAATCTCTGTCGCAAACAGCCAAAAAGCCATCAGCCGCAGCCAAAAGCCATCAGCTGCAGCCGCAAAGAACAGGCCCTATATCTCGTAAAATAGTAAATATTTTTTTTATTTACTCGAGAATACGTTGTATGTTGTATGAATTGACAAATGAATATACCTTCAGGCTATAAAGAAGCTGATCCATATGAATTATGGGCCCAATAAGAATGGATTACACGTGCTTAAGAATGTGGAAAGAAATAGAAGCAAAACAAAGTTCTCAGTCTTATTCTATTCGAGTGAGCATATGTGCTCTGAATGAGCTAAAAATTTGACACAAGCTTTTCACTTGCCCTGTGAATATACCGTAAAAATTCGCCACTCAAATGTAATATATAGCACACACAAAAAATCTTGGAAGGTGGATTTGTGCTTTGTGTACAATCCTCTTTTTTTTTGTACATGGACGTGGTGGTGACTTTCTTTTTTTTATTAATCCATGGAGAAGGCAATTAGTACTTGTAAGTATTTTGATTTGTCTTTATGCATGCATGCAGGACGTGCATTCCATGGTGGTTTCATGCATGGACTTGGTCATTCTTTAAGGCACTATTTACTTAATGGTTTTCATGCATGCATGAGTGCGGTCATCTTTAGTTTTGATCAGTTAATCAAGCAGAGAAAATTAATCTAACAATGCAACGTGGGAGTAGCACATGAACGTGATGCATGGAGTTCTTTTTTTTATTTTGGCCGTGCCGGCTTATCTTCTTTGATCTTTTCTTCCTTCTTTTTTTTTTATCATAGATGTTTATTGGATTAAAGCATGGGTCTATTTATCATTGAAGAAACTAATTAAGCATTGGATTTAGTACCTTGATTAACCCTCTCTTTTTTTTTGGCACGTACAGGTAGTCCTGGACAAACGTATGCTTATCAAACATGTCATGTACGCGCGCATATGACCACAGCTGCTACACCCTTTTTTTTAGGGTGGCCTACGCGGCAAGATATATCTTTTCTCTTTAATTTTCTTTTCCTAGTATTGTTTTTTGTGTACGCCGTTCGGCCACATCAATTTATATAAGTAGCATTTGTTCTCTGAATGATCTAAAAATTAAACACGAGACTTTCACCTGCATCACAAACATGCCATAAAAATTCGCCACTCGATTGTAATGTGTAGCACACACAAAAAATCCTGGAAGGCGGACTTGTACTTTTGTGTACGTCATCCAGCCGTATTATCCTATTCGAGTGAGTATATGTGCTCCGAATGATCCGAAAATTTGACACAAGCTTTTCACTTGCCTTGCAAACATATGGTAGAAATTCGCCGCTCAAGTGTAATATGTACTGCGCAGAAAAAATCTTGGAAGGTAAAACTTTGATTTTGCGTAATAACTCGAGTGTAAAAATTTAGGACAAAATCGGTGTCAACAGACCTACACTAACCTAACCACGGGAATCCACCCGGACCAAAATAACCAAAACCATCACTTTGCTCAAAACCAGTTTTGTAAAACCAAGTCTAATCTGTGATAACTCTACTCAGCATGTTCATGACCGTGAACACGGCTATCCAGGCTTCATTTCAGATCGTCATTCCATGTGAAAGATTTAATCCCACCTAAATTTATACTAAGCCAGGCTAAGCATTTCTGTAAAATTTTCTAGTCAATACTATGGTACTAACTAGTTTTCAGCTTGGGTGACAAGGTATATGAATTCAGGATTCAAATGGGCTAAATTCAAAGGATTATAGGTATATCTAACATTTAAACTGAATTTAAGATAAATTTGAATAGAAGTACACATACATATACAGTAAAACAACATAAATAAATTTGAAATATTAGGTTCAACATGGTCAAAGGTGTAACTTGCCTTGATCGAAGTCCTGCTGGGAATCGTCGAACTCGAACTCTCCGGAATCGTCAAAATCTAACGTAAAGAGCCAATTCAAAAAGAAAATTCAAATAAATTCAAATTTTCAAAATGATGCCAGAAATAAATAGATCATGATTTTATAAAAATTTAGAAATTTGAATGGGTCAATTTGGAGTTAAAATGAGAAAGTTATAGCCCTCTAAAGTTTTAATATAATTTAAAAGAAAATACTCAATTCCTGGAATTATTTTTAAACCGAAAAGCATTTATGACGTCAGCTCAAATTATTTTTCTAAAGGAAAATTTTGGTTTATGACATCACCTCCGAATTATAATTTCGGCCGAATTAATTTCATACGGAAAAATCGGTTTTATTGCGTCAGCATGACGTCAGCAAGGATTTTTGGATTTAATTAAAAACTGGTAGGGCTGACATGGCGGGGGGGCTAACGTGGCCTCCATGTGGCTGCCACTTGGCACCACGTGGTCGCAACGTGGCTGCCACGTCACGGCAATATGCCGATGTGGCGGCGCAAGCGCGGGGTGGCGGGGAGGCGCCCGGGTGTGGCGCTGGATCGGTGGTTACGTCTGCGCCACCTCGGCCGACGGTGATGGGGCGGGCGGCCGCCGTAGCGCTTCGGGGCCGATGGTCGTCGGCGCTCCGGCGGGCGACGGCGCCGGCCGATGGGTGCAAAAGGTAGAGGGAAGAACGGGAACGCATTGGTACCTGGCGCGGATCCCGAGGGTGACTGGAGAGGGTGATCGGCGAAGAGGGGCGGCGGCCGGAGAAGGGGTTCACGGCGGCGGAGGGGTTCCGGTGGCGCAGACGCTCGTGGCAGGGGTCGTCGGGGATCGCCGGGGCACAAGCAACGTCAGGGAGGCGTTGATGAGGCTCGGGGAGTTGTGAGGCGGCGGCGATTGCTCACCGGAGCTGGTGAAGCCGACGGAGAGAAAAACAGGCTCAGGGAGGCTCCGGTGCTCAAAAGCTGGAATTGAGAGGCGAGGGAGGGGCGGTGTGAGTAGAGGGTGCTCGGGGGGTCCTTTTTTTAGGTGGGGAGGTGCGGTAACGGCCGCGCACGATCTCGCCGGAGAGCAACGGGCGGGGAGGATCAATGCGACGGCGTACAGGGCGTAATTGAGGGGGATAACGCCTGAAACGGACGCGGGGTGGTGGCTATTTGAATGTGCAGTGGTGCAGGGGAATAATTGGCCAAGAAACCGAAGCTTTTAAAGCTTCGGTTTTCTGATTAATGGCGGTGCAAGCGGCGGTGATCGTGCGAGGAAGAAGGCAAGCGATCGGGGGAGATGGACCTGACAAGCGGGGTCCACCGGTCAGCGAGAGAAGGAAGAAGGAAAGGGGCGAGGCGACGGTTAGATCTGCGACGGGTGGCAAGGAGGGACGATCGGGACCGTCGGTGCTGCGCGAAGGGGTAAGTGAACGGGAACGGCCGAGATTCCATCCGACAACAGGGATCCAATCAGGGCCGATCGGTGCGTTAAGTGGGAGGGGGCGGCTGCGATTCGGTACGGCAATGGGGACGGTGCCGATTATGCCACGCGTCACGCGGAGAGGAGAGGGGTGCGGGCGAAGCGGTAAGTGGGAGCGGGCGGTGAGGATCAAGTCGAGCGGGGATGAGGCAGATCCGATGCGCGACACGTGTCGCGTGCGGAGAGAGGGAAGGCGGGGTGAGGCTTTAAGTGAGATCGGACGGCTGAGGGGTCGTCCGGCGATGGTGGCGGCTCCGATGGCTGACACTTGGCAGCCCAAGGAGGATTTAGGATTTTTTATTTTCAGAAATGAGTTGAAGGCTTTAAAATACTCAGAAAAATATCAAATAAATTTTAAAAATCCCAGAAAAATTCAGAGAGCCCCCTGGGACTAAATTAGACTTAATAAAAATATTTTTAACCCATTTTGACAATTGATTTTTACATAAACACAAATTGACTTTAAAGGGAGGGTTTTAAATCTTTATAATTTTCTGAAAATTTAAGTAATTGCAAATTTGACTTTAGAAAAATGAGATAAATTTATTTTGACTCTCATGAATTGCAGCAAGTTCAATTTAGCTTTTATAAATTAAAGTTTTTAATTTTCTCACAACAGGACTTGGAATAAAATCTAGAAAAATCCAATAAACATTTTAATAAAGGAATAAAATTTGTGGGATGTTACAAACCTACCCTCCTTAAAAGAGATGGGGATGGCTGGCCTTCAAATTCTCTTCTCGCTTCCTGGTGGCTTCGTCTTCGGTGTGGTTGCTCCACTGAACCTTGCGTAACTCGATGGTCTTCCTTCCGTCCGACGCTCATGGTCTCGAGGATCTTGACTGACTGCTCCTGATAGGTGTGATCATCTTGAAGGTCCAAGGTTTCCAAGGCGGCTTGCTCTGCGGGAACCCGGAGGCACTTCTTCAACTGGGAGACATGGAAGACGTTGTGCACTCCTGACATACTTGGTGGCAGATCCAACTAATAAGCGACTTCACCTCTCCGATTCAGAATCTTGAAAGGTCCCACATATCTTGGTGCTAACTTTCCTCTGACTTGAAACCTTTTGACTCCTCTGAGTAGGGATACTCTGAGATAGACGTAGTCCCCGACCTCAAAGGTCAAGTCTCGACGACGGTTATCCGCATAACTCTTCTGTCGAATTGGGCTATTTTTAGTCTGTCTCTAATCTTCTTAACTTTATCTTCGGAGTCTTGAAGCAGATTTGGTCCAGCTTCTTGAGGTTCTCCTTGCTGATCCCAAAGCAAGGGTATCCTGCACTTTCGTCCATACAATGCTTCGAAAGGTGCCATTTGCAGACTGGCTTGGTAGCTATTATTGTATGAGAACTCCGCATAGGGCAATGAACAGTCCCAATTGTTCCCAAAGTCCAGAGTACAAGCCCTCAGCATATCCTTGAGTACTTGATTCACATGTTCCATTTGACCATCTGTTTGAGGCTGGTAAGCTTTACTGAAACTGAGCTTACTCCCCAACTCTTCATGTAACTTTTGCCAAAATCGAGAAGTGAACTGACTGCCTCGATCTGACACTATCTTCTTGGGAACGCCATGTAGTCACACAATCCGAGACATATACAGTTCAGCCAACTTACTTTCGGAATAAGTGGTCTTGACTGGAATAAAGTGAGCCACTTTAGTCAATCGGTCTATGATTACCCAGATTGAATCATAACCTGATTGCATTCTCGGAAGTCCGGTTATGAAATCCATATCGATTTCTTCCCACTTCCATTCTGGAATTGGCAATGGTTGCAACAATCCAGCGGGTCTCTGATGTTCTGCTTTAACTCGTTAACAGGTGTCACAAGCCTCAATAAATTATGCTATCTCTCTCTTCATACTAACCCACCAATATCTTTCCCTTAAGTCCTGGTACATCTTGGTACGACCTGGGTGGATTGAGTATGGGGTGTCATGAGCTTCTTTCAGAATCAGGGCTTTGATATCCTAATTATTTGGCACACAGATGCGGTTTTCAAACCAAACCGTGCCATACTCATCTTCACTGAATCCTGGTACTTTGCCTCTTCTCATATTCTTTTTGATTTCTTGAATATCCTCGTCAACCTTCTGAGCTTCCTTAATCTGATCAGGTAAGCTAGGTCGTATTTCCAGGGTGGATAGAATGCTTGGTCCCATCGGGTTTAGACTTAGATGGGCGACTCCCTCCTGAAGTCGGGTCTGGTCTTCTTCCGATAATACCGCATTTGCATAAGACTTCCTGCTCAAGGCATCGGCTACAACATTTGCTTTTCCGGGATGGTAATGTATACCAATGTCGTAGTCTTTTATCAATTCTAACCACCTTCACTGCCTCAGGTTGAGTTCTGCCTAGCTGAAGATATACTTTAAGCTCTTATGGTCCGTGTATACTTCACAACAGTTACCGATAAGATAGTGACGCCAGATCTTCAAGGCGTGCACTACGGCTGCTAATTCCAAGTCATGAGTTGAATAATTGCACTCATGAGGCTTGAGTTGGTGTGATGCATAGGCTACTACCTTACCCTCTTGCATCAAGACACACCCTAAGCCTAGACGAGAGACATCATAGAAAACCTCGAAGCTTTTATGCACGTCCGGCAAAACAAGCACGGGTGCTGAGACCAGTCTTTTCTTGAGGGTCTGGAAACTCTGCTCACAAGCTTTTGTCCATTCGAACTTCTTTTCCTTTTTCAACAACTGAGTCATGGGCTTGGCCAATTTCTGAAAACCCTGCTATGAATCGACGGTAATAACCCGTAAGTTCAAGAAAACTCCTGACTTCTGTCACGGACCTTAGTTGCTTCCACTCTATCACTGCTTCTATCTTGGTAGGATCCACAGCTATTCCCTCAGCTGTCACGATATGTCCAAGGAAGGCAATCTCTTTAAGCCAAAATTCACATTTACTGAATTTGGCAAAAAGCTGATGCTCTCGAAGCTTTTCTAAGGTGATCCTGAGATGCTGCTTGTGTTCTTCTTCATTCTTGGAGTAGATGAGGATGTCGTCGATAAAGATCACCACAAACTTATCCAAGTATTTCATGAATACACTGTTCATCATGCTCATGAAATAGGCCGGTGCATTGGTCAGTCCAAACGACATGACCGTGAACTCATAATGTCCGTATCTGGTGGAGAAGGCAGTTTTAGAAATATCTTCTTCACGGATTTTCAACTGGTGATATCCTGATCGCAGTTCAATTTTGGAGAAGACACCGGCTCCTTTCAACTGATCAAACAGGTCATCGATCCTGGGCAGAGGGTACTTGTTCTTGATTGTGACATCATTGAGTTCTCTGTAATCCACACATAACCTCAAACTCTCGTCCTTCTTCTTGACGAATAGGACGGGTGCTCCCCAAGGCGACGAACTAGGTCAGATGTATCCCTTGTCCTCCAACTCCGTAAGCTACTTCTTCAACTCTGCTAACTCGTTAGCAGACATCCGATATGGTCTCTTGGAAATTGAGGCGGTGCCTGAGGCTAGGTCAATCACAAACTCGATTTCCCTATCCAGCGGCATCCCTAGTAATTCTTCGGGAAAAACATCTGGGTATTCCCGCACTATTGGCACTTCTTCCAAGACTTGAAGGTGAAAGAGGACACATTCTTCTGCTTCTGGAATTTGAGGAGAGAAGATCACTTCTATGCCTTGGTCATTGGTGAGGGTGATGGATCTGGTAGCACAATTGATCTGACCTTGATGCTTGGCTAACCAGTTCATTCCGAGAATGACATCTAGTCCTTGCGATTCCAAGACCAAAAGGTCAGCTAGGAATCGGGTTCTATCTAGGCGCAATTCTACTTTCGGGCACAAGGTCACTGCTCTTATTTCTGCTCCAAGGGAGTGAACTATCATAGGGTTGCTAAGAGTCACCATGCCCAACCCATGCTTATCCACAAAAGTTTTTGATACGAAAGAATGTGATGCTCCGGAATCGAAAAGAACTGATGCTGGTATTGAGTTGACAAGGAACATACCCAGACGACGCCCGTGTAGCTCGAGCTTCAACCTGCATCACGTGTTCACTCTCCCCTTGACGAAGGTCCGCGCTTCGCTGCCCTCGGTTCGACTTCCGAGGCTCCACGAGTTCTTCCGCTTGAATCTTCTTGGGGCACGCCTTGGCATAGTGCCCTGGTTCTTTGCAATAGAAGTAGGTCACTCCGTCCGATGGTAGACTGCTCTTCTGCACCTGGCCATTGGCAGTTGGGGTGCGGCTGGTCTGAAACTGCTGGCGGCTGGCTTGGAATGGCGGGCGGCTGGTTGAGGACTTGAACTTGCCCGACTGGGTCTTGAAGTTGCTTCCTTGAGGTCTGAACTTGTTCGCGTGTGAAGGAGTGCTGCGAACCTTGTGAGAACCTCCAGAGTTATTCCTCTGATTCGCCATTCTTCTCTTCCGGGTTTCCATCTCCATATGCTTGCCCTCCTGGCGGATGGCCTTACTGACTAGCTGGTGGAAGTCAGTATAGTCACCCGATATCAGCTGCACTGATATATTGTCGTTTAGGCCCTCCATGAACCTTTCATGCTTGGCTTTATCGGAGGCCACATCTTCTGACGCATAGCGGGCCAGCTGGTTGAACTTTTGAACGTACTCATTGACGGTACGACTTCCTTGTCGCAGGGCTCTGAACTCTTTCTTCTTCAAGGCCATGGTGCCGGTGGGAATGTGAGCTTTGCGAAAGCTCTGCTCGAACTTGTTCCACGTCACAGTTTGCGGGTTGGCATGCGAGGTGATGAAAGTATCCCACCATTGAGACGCAGGCCCATTCAGCTAATGGGAGGCGAACAGGACTCGCTCGCGATTAGTGCACTGCAAAATATCCAGTTTCTTGCCAATCGACCTGAGCTAGTCGTCGGCGTCCATGGGTTCAGCACCGCCAGCGAAGGTTGGTGGCTTGATCCTTAGGAATTCCGAAAGCCGATTGGGAGGTGCTTGGGCCGGTTGATGATGAGCTTGAGGATTGTTGATAGTTTGAGCTAACGACTGGATCAACTGGTTTTGATTGGCCATCAACTAAGCCCAATCCAATCCTGCTGCTGGTGGAGGCGGTGGAATGAGGGCTGACTGGCTCCCTTGAGCTCCGGGGTTGGCATTGTCGCTGGGGTTCCTCCTCGTGTTCACCATTTGTCGAAGCTTCCAGATTTAGAGGAAAGAGAGAACTAAAGGAGAGGGTGCTAGTAACAATCCCACAACCAAGAACACACAAAAGCAAGGAAAATCACAAGTAAGAGCCAAATAAAATTTCTTTTATTTTATTAAAATAGTCTCGCGGCTGTTAACAAGGGACTACAGCTCGCGGATAGCGTTTTAAGGCTAAGACTAAGGGTTTTCTAGACACTGGTGCTACGCTCGAGCCTTCTCGGAAATGGCTCAGAAGTAGTGGAGTCTGCATCCTCGGCACGGAGCTCAGCCAGTTCTTCTTTTACTGCACGAAGCTTCTGGGTCGCGGTGTGCAGCTCATCCAGAGTGGTCTGGTACATGTGATCCATAGACTTGGTGAATTCCACCTGTCGTATGAGACAGGGGTTGCTCTCGTACTTCGTAGATGAGAAATCGCTGGCAGCACCAAGAGGAGTCTTCATGGGGAAGTAGCGAAAGTCCGTGCACTGCAGGTCCCGAGCGTAGATGTTCCTCAACTGGCGAATGGCCTCCCGGGCTGCATCTTGCACTCCGTCGAAGAAGGTAGCTCGAGGTAGGGGGCGTCGAAGATGTAAATGGCCCCGTTGGCTGCAGAATCTTTGAAGATCTTCACTTCCACCCTCCAGCGCTCGTCGTCTCCGTACATGCCTACATACCCTTGGTAGAGGAGGTACGGACGGAAGTTGAGCTCCTGCATGAGGTTGTACAGGTCGTCCGCGAAGAGTCCGGCAAGGGTTCCGTGGGAGACGCGGGTAGGTTGCTCCATCTAAAATTTTGAAGAGGAGAGGAAGTTAGTAACCAGTTTTGATAAGAGATTGAGCAAAGGATGAAGAATTTTAAAGAGAGTTTTCTTTTAATATATATCCTAAAGGTTGGTCTCTAGCTAAGGTCACGTCTTAGGGTCAATATTGCTCTGATACCATTTCTGTCGGGACCCGGAACAACAACTCCAAGTTCCTCTGTGTAAATCGCACTATCCCAGGAAAAGCTAGTGCACACAGGGTCAACAGTAATGTATATCATGCAAAATCACCACAAATAATTATTAACCGAAAATACGGCCGTATGGCCAAGTCTTACAATAAAGGGGCACAAGGCCAACAAGAGAAATTAAAGCCGCGGAAAACAGTAAAGGTAGCGGAACAGCCCATCCAACCTCCCACAGGCGAATGACTGTAAGACGCGTCCTACTCGCTGAAGTAGTCCTCACCGTCGTAGTCGCCATCAAAATCTGGCAACAGATTTAGCAAGGTGAGCACAAAAAGTACTCCCAAGGTAAGCACATAGGTACTTACGCAAGTTACACCATGAATTTTAACAGAGTAGATGCATGCATAGGGATAGCAAAAGAAGGCTTAACAGTTTATTTGCGCGAAAAGCAGTACTTGAATCTTAATGCAATAACAGATAAGTATGAAAGCTGAATTTAATACAATATATGAAACAGTATTTTATCAAGTATTATCGTTAGTGTAGGCTCCGACCTACACTAACCTAACCACGGGAATCCACCCGGACCAAAATAACCAAAACCATCACTTTGCTCAAAACCAGTTTTGTAAAACCAAGTCTAATCGGTGATAACTCTACTCAGCATGTTCATGACCATGAACACGGCTATCCGGGATAGGTTTTAACACGCGATAAACGCACTTCCTTTGGTGTGCGGCGGAGAGTTCATGACAAGGCTGTTCTAATGATCCATAGCTAAAATAATTACGCCGCCACTAAGATTTCACCAAAACCTTATATTGATAAGGTTCATAAAATATTTCACAAAAACGGTCCTTAAGTTGATTTAGGCTCAACCACGTACCCACATGCACGACAATCAACCAGGTGTCACCAAACATGAGGCATGCCGGCACCCACCACCTAACCATTAGCCTAAGTCCAAATCATAAGGTTCTATTTTCATTTTTAAATACTTTTTATAAACCACCCTTGACTCACCAAAGTCAAGGCTTCATTTTTAGATCGTCATTCCATGTGAAAGATTTAATCCCACCTAAATTTATACTAAGCCAGGCTAAGCATTTCTATAAAATTTTCTAGTCAATACTATGGTACTAACTAGTTTTCAGCTAGGGTGATGTAACATCCTGTTTTTCTGAGATTTTTAAAGCCTGGATTTCAAAAATGAATTTTCTGGAATTTTCTGAAATTAATTGAAGCTTCAAATGAATTTTTAAAGTTTTAAATGATTTAATGTGATTAAAATAAACATTAACATAAGTGGAAAATATTTTATTTGAGTTCCTTGTGTCACAAGGAATTTTCTGGTATTTTTGGTGAATTTTCCGGATTTATTTGCTATTTTCTAGAGCTTTTAGAAGTTTATTTGAATTTCTGGAAAAAGAAAAGAAAAGAAATTTAACCTCAGCCGCCCGATCTCCCTCTCTCCTCCACGCGTCGCCCATCCCGCGCCCGCCGCCGCCGCCGTACCAGTTCCCGCGCGCCCGCTCGCCCCGCCGCCCGATCCCGCCCCGCGCCACGTGTCGCGCATCCGCGCTGACACGCGGCGGCACCAGCCAACGCCGCACCGCCGCCGCGCCCGCGCGCCCTCGGCCCGCCCGATCGCGCACCCGCGATCTCCGCCGCCCATCCTCGCGCCACGCCGCAAACCCTAACCCTCGCGTGCGTCCGAGCCGTCCGATCTCTCGCGTTGAATCCGGCCGCCCAAACCAAACCGCGCTTGCTCCGTGCGTAACCGATCGGGATTGTCTCGGTTCGCGTGATAAATATCGCGTTCGTCCCTCGGTTCGCGTGCGTTCGCCGCCGACGAACTCGCCGCCGCCGCCCTCGCCTTCGCCGCCGCGCGCGCGCCGCCGCCGAGCCGCTCGCCGTCGCCGCTGCGCGCCGTCGCGCTCCGTCGCCCGTCCCGCCGCCGCCGCCGAGACTCGCCGGTGAGCTATCGCCGCCTCTCTCTCGCCGTCGCCGCGCCGCCCGCCCGCCGCCGCCGCCGGACCGCTCCGCCCCTCGGTCCTCGAGCCCAGACCCGCGCCGCGCCACAGCACTCTGCGCGCGGCGCGCGCGCGGGCGCGCGCCGCCACGCGCCGCCGATCCGCCCCGCGCGGCCACACGCCGCCATCTCCCCGCTCCGCGCGCGCCTGCGCGCGCGACGCTGCGGCGCAGCGATGAGCCGCCACGCTGCCGCCGATCCGCCGTCGCCGCGCCGCGCCGCGCAATCCTCGCCGTCGCTCGGATCGACCGAAGGTCCAGATCGTGCCGCGTGATCGCCCTCCGCCGTCGGATCCCGCCGTCGCGCCGCGCGCCGTGCGCGCGTCGGCCGGGCCACGCCAGCCCTAGCCGACGTGGCATCCCACGTGGCATGCCACGCCGGCCGTGACCCACCCGTGTGCCACGTGGCAGCCACGCCGGCCGCCACGCCGGCCGCCACGCCACCGTGCCACGTGGCAAGATATGCCGCCGCCACGCCATATGCCCCGCCGCGTCGGCCGCCCCGTGCATCTGTTCGTGGACGCGTCCACGGTGGACTCGAATCTCGTGGACCGGGTTCACAAAGACAAGAAACTTTTCCGATTTTCCCGAATTAATTTTGAATTAATTTTCCGGAGCCCGTTCTCCTCCGTCCTAGCTCCGATTGACCCCATTCTTTTTCTAAATTCATCTAAAATCGAGCTCTAGCTGTTGGTTCTGTTTTGTGAATTTTGAGTTCTTTTGCTTGTCATTTTATGTGTTTCTTTGTTTCCTGTCGCTTTCTCTCGTTAGATTCGGATTCCGAGGAGCGAGTTTCGCGCTGTAAGACCAGAGTACCCCACGAGCATAACGAAGGCAAGTCGTGTCCCTTGATCATGTTGAACCTAATTTTACAAACTATTATTTAATTATTTTGCTTTAAATTACATTGCATTGCTATTTTTATTCAAACCGTTGCACAGGTAGTTATTGTCCCAATTGCAAATATACCTCCTTGACACTTTGAAATACCATGATGCCTTTGTCACCATAGGTTGGGAGATTTATTAGTGATGCTAGTTTATTTATCACATGGGTTGGTACGATTAGATTGCTTAGCCAGTTTATATTTACGATTGGTCTCATCACGCATGTTAAAGTATTAATTTGAATTAATGACATATGTAACTGTGGTTGGTGCCACGTGTATTAAAATTTATGCCACGTCATTGGTGTGACGTTGGCTTGGTTCTACAAATTGGTTTTGCACTCGGGCGAGTGATCGTGCAGTAAAGGGGGAAGTACAGTTGTACTTTGGGGGATGTGGTAGTCTCGCCCGGGTAATGTTAAGGACTTAACTTTGTGCGCCATTGATCTGAGCTTAATCGCAAACCACATGTCTATTATGGGATGGACTGGCTGATTAATTTGTAATATTTCAATTCGATTCGCCATTGTGATGGACATGGTTGCTTGATTTCCATGTGGCGCAAGGGGGTGTGATGAAACCCTAGCGGGCGGGATTGTGTTGAGGTAGAGCATTGTAAAGGCCTTGTTGTGATTTCCTTAGGCCTAGGCTAATCACATCGTGTGGGTACAGTTGTGCAACCTCTGCGAGTGTAAAACTATTCGAATAGCCGCCCTCGGTCATGGACAACGCTCGGGATTTCACACGAGGGTTAGTGTTTCATTTATAACTTGGTGGTTTATGTTGGGAGTGAGCAGTAGTTCATCGTTGGTTTAAACTTGTGAATTGGTGTTCACAAGTGGTTCTTGTTTATTCCTTTGATTATCTATTATTACTGCTTTGCTAACTTTCGCTTTCAAGTTATTTAATATATTTCATCAATAAATGCCTTTATGCAAATTAACCTTTTAGCCTTCCTTTGGTAAGCCTTGCATATTATATTGCATTTATTGTTACAAACGACTTGCTGAGTACCAATGTACTCACGGCTTTACGCCTATGTTGCTCGATTGAGGAGAGGAGTACTATCGGCAGGAGGTGCCGAGGAGAGTACTACGACGACTTCACGGATTAGGCTTCGTTCTCCACTCGATAGCCTGTGGCTTGTCGATTGGTCGCTACGCTTTATTTTGGATTTCCGCTGCTATTTTGTTAAGCCCTTCCGGCTAGAGATATTGTAAGCTTGGCCATAAGGTCGTACCCTTGATATTTTATCGATGTTCGAGTTTTCCTTTATTATTATCGTGTGTATGACTATGATGACATCTATGTTTGACTGTGTGCACTAGCGTGATCCTGGACTAGTGCAGTTTACACAGAGAGACCGAATTTGCATATTCGGGTCTCGACAGAGATGGTATCAGAGCCATATCGATCAGAGGACGAAGCCCTAGTTAAATTGGTCGATAGCCCAAAAATTTATTTTCTAAATCAAACCAACTAAACTTGATATTTAGTAATATCTCTATCCTCTTACCTCATTCTTAAGGATTCTTGTCTCTCGCCCCAACTCTTGCAAAATTTGTTTTCCTAAAGTTATAAACTGATCTTTCCTTTATAAATGCATTAGATGTCCCAAACTTCCTACAGCCCGACAGGAGGATGGAGGTCACTTCTACGCGTTTTGTTGCGGTGCCTCGGATTTAAGAGATTGCCCGTCTACCTCACCAAGGATGAGAAGCAAAAAGGTCAACGCATCGGGAGCATCTCCAGGCTATACTTCACCACCCGAGTCGGCAAGCAGGTGCTACATCACAGTTTCAAGAACACCGGTGCCAGTGGGGAGATGTCAGCACAAGGAGTTGCGCACAAAGCCATCCGTCGACTTTGCAAGCTATACAAGATCAACATGGCCAGACTCGTCCGGAAGTTCAAGGAGCAGTACGGAGCCACCCCGAGACTACCAGAGCCAGTCTGGGAGGAGCCCCGGCCGCAGTCGCCAGTACCTCTACCGTCGCCTACACCGCCGAGCCCAGAGGAGAGACGTCGTATCACCGGAGATCGTCGCGCCTACCTCAGCCGGTTCACTCCAGCCCCAGTCAGAGAGCAGTCGCCGCCGATCCGCAACTCGTGGGTTGTCTACAGCGATTCTGAGGACGATAGCAGTGTACCCTATTTGTCAGGACCCGAGTGGGAGCCTTCAGAGTAGATAGTGCGAGTAGACACGTTGGATTTTATTTGCAGTTGAGTGTGATGTGAGCTGCAAATATTGCCTTAAAAGCATTATATTGCGATCATGTCAATCTTTTAATGGAGTTTATTTTTGTTCAGTTTCTTAGTTAGCCTTTTGGCTAAGTGTTTGTTTAGTTAGGTCTCCATTAAGCAAAACCCCCTTAGACGCATTTACCTCTTATCTATGCTTTTCCCTCTCGTCTTTCACCTTTGGTCAGTCAGCAGTTGTTTTCTTTTCAGAGCAAGATGGTTGATACCAGGAACTCCTCCAGCCGCAATCAGGGGAACCAGACCCAGAGAACGATCTTTGCGCGGCGGTGCCACCTACCTTGATCCCGCCTCGCCGCTTCTTGATGGCCTGCACTCGATGATGCGGACTATGATGTAGGGTATGCGGACTATGATGCAATGACAAGCACCAGAGCCAAGACACCGCCAAGACTCGTCGCCAGACCAGCTATGCAGAGTTTATGAGGACGAGACCGCCTGTTTTCTCCAGTTCATCAGAGCCTTTGGAGGCCGACGACTGGGTCCGTTCAGTCGAGAAGAAACTGAACTTGGCTCAGTGCACCGACAGGGAGAAGGTTTTGTATGCAAGACATCGCCTTGAGGGACCAAAGCAGCAGTGGTGGGAGAACCATGTGCCGCCCATGAGAACCAAAGACAACATCACCGGAAGGAATTCGCAAAGGCTTTCCACACCGCTCATGTCATGGAGGGAGTGGTTGAGATGAAGAAGGATGAGTTTCGGGAGTTCCAAAGAGAGGAACTCATCGGTGAGTGAATATCTCAATAAATTCACTCGCTTGGCTCGCTTCTGGCGCCCGAGAGGATGTAGCGGCAGATGCAGCTCGCGAGAAGAGGTTCAAGAAAGGCTTGAACCCGGCTTTGAAGGTGCAAGTCGTAGGCAACGACTATGCCGCCAGCAGCGATTGGTGGATAAGGCCATTCTCATCGAGGAGAGTCGCCGCGAGCTCGAGAGAGTCGCCGAGCTCGAGGAGTCTCGCAAGAGGAGGTTGATCCAGAGGGATCACACCACACCATCCTCGAGGCCTCGCTTTGGTACCTACCACCGCACGAGCGCCACAAGCGGCAGCAGCGGCAGCAGCTTGAGCCTTCGGATTCCGACTCGACACCGCGCGCTTTGATCGATGTCATTCTAGTGGTTCCAAAGGACAGCAGCAGCAGAAAAGCAATAATTCAAGAAGATCCATCACTTGCTTCAAGTGTCATGAGGTGGGACACTATGCTAGCAAGTGCCCTCGAGGCGAGCCCGACGCCGATTCGTTTTGACTTGGGAGCCACACCCGGCCGCACCCCTACCCCGAGCAGGGCGAGGAGCACCCCGCCTCGGGACAGCCAGCGGGGCGCCGGTGGTGAGAGGTCGTGAACCACGCCACCGCAGAGGATGCCCAGCAGCACCAGACGTTGTGATCGATGCGCTTTCGTACATTCGGCCTCCGCCACCGCTTTATTTGATTCTCGAGCTTCGCGTTCGCTTGTTTCTGGAGTTTTGCTTTAAAGCAACAATTGAAAATGTTGCTCTTGGATCTGTTCTTTTAATCCAATCCCGGATCCGAGTTGAGATCCAACCTAGGTTGTCCAGAGTTAGGATAACCATTCGGGAGTTGAGTTCGAGGCCGACTGATTTTGTTGGATATGCGATCCCTAGATGTAATCTTGGGAATGGATTAACCGAAGCGGCGATGTTAGATCTGTGGGAGCAGAGCAGTGACCTTAACTAATTCAGATGGAGTTAAGGTGCGATTCACAGCCAGTGAGTGCCAGCCAGAGCCAGTCATGATTTGCCAGAGTAAGGTAATCCAGTTGGAGGGAGTACCAGTTGTCGGAGAGTACCCCGACGTGTTTCCAGATGATCTTCCAGGTATGCCACCAGAGAGGGAGGTTGAGTTTCTGATTGAGCTTGTGCCAGGTACCGCTCCGATTTCCAAGAGACCCTATCGGATGCCAGCCAATGATTTAGCGGAGTTGAAGAAGCAAATTCAGGAGCTTTTGGATAAGGGTTACATCGGCCAGAGTTCGTCCCGTGGGAGCGCCAGTGCTGTTCGTCAAGAAAAAGGATGGTAGTCAGCGCATGTGTGTGGACTACAGAGCACTTAATGAGGTCACTATCAAAAATAAGTACCCTCTGCCCAGGATCGATGACCTGTTTGACCAGCTTAAGGGAGCAGGAGTGTTCTCCAAGATTGATTTGAGATCAGGATATCATCAGATGAGGATACGTAAGGAGGACATACCCAAGACAGCCTTCTCAACTCGTTATGGTCTATACGAGTTCACAGTGATGTCATTTGGTTTGACTAATGCTCCAGCATATTTCATGTACTTGATGAATAAAGTGTTTATGGAATATTTGGACAAGTTTGTCGTTGTATTCATTGATGACATTTTGATATATTCCAAGAATGAGGAGGAACATCAGGAGCACCTGAGGTTAGCATTGCAGAAATTGAGAGATAATCAGTTGTATGCAAAGTTCAGCAAATGTGAGTTTTGGATGAGGAAAGTCGCCTTTTAGGGCATGTGTTGACAGCAGAAGGAGTCGCGATTGACCCGTGGAAAGTAAGTGATGTTTTGGATTGGCAATCACCCACTTGATTACCAGTCGGGAGTTTTCTGTATGGCAGATACTACCGTCGCTTTATTGAGGATTTTCGGTGTGGCTGACCCCTCACGCAGCTTGCTCAAAAGGAAAAGAAATTCACTTGGGCGCCAGAGTGCGAGAAGAGTTTTGAAACTTAAGGAGAGTTTGACCACAGCCCAAAGGCTTGTGTTGCCTGATATTAACAAGGATTTTGAGATATTTTGCGATGCTTCGCGCAAAGGTTTGGGTTGTGTCTTGATGCAAGACAAGAGAGTGGTAGCCTATGCCTCACGCCAGTTGAGACCGCATGAGGAGAACTACCCTACCCATGACTTAGAGTTGGCAGCCGTAGTGCATGCTTTAAAGATTTGGCGTCATTATCTGATGGGTAACAGATGTGAGGTTTACACGGATCATAAGAGTCTGAAATACATCTTTACCCAGTCCGAGCTTAACCTCGAGCGAGAGGAGGTGGTTAGAGCTGATAAAGGATTATAATGTGGGCATACATTATCATCCCGGGAAAGCTAATGTGGTTGCAGATGCCTTGAGCGAAAGGTATACGCAATTCGGTGATGGTTCGAGAGAGTCACCACTTTGCATGAGGAATTTGAAGCTTAACCTTGAGTTGGTTGAGCGAGATTTTTGGCACTATGGAGATGCACCTACTTTGGATGGTCGATTCGCGGGCTCGGTCGGATGATGAGGCATTTCAATGGATCGAGAAAGAATTTAAGTGAAGGTAAAGAGTCGGGATTTTGGTGGATGATCGGGGAACCTTGTGGTTCAAGCAATATTTGTGTGTGCCCAACAAGCAAGAACTAAAGGATGTGTTATTAAAAGAGGCTCATGAGTCACTATATTCGATTCATCCAGCGGTACCAAGATGTACCAGACATTAAGGATAAGTATTGGTGGCCAAGCATGAAGCGTGAGATCGCTGAGTATGTAGCCCTTTGTGATGTTTGTCAAAGAGTAAAGGCAGAGCACCAGAGACCTGCAGGTTTGCTACAGCCATTGAAAGTCCCTGAGTGGAAGTGGGAGGAAATTGGTATGGACTTTATAGTCGGTTTGCCTAAAACCAAAGAGGGTCATGATTCCATTTGGGTCATTGTGGACCGTTTGACCAAGGTTGCTCATTTCATTCCAGCTTAAGGCGACTTACGGTGGTGACAGATTGGCGAGCTATATATGTCCAGATTGTCGGTTGCATGGTGTGCCCAAGAAGATTGTGTCGATCGTGGATCGCAGCTTCACCTCTCGGTTTTGGGGTAGTTTCCATAAGGCTATGGGAACTCACCGAATTTCAAGACATATCACCCCGCATGATGGTCGACAGAGCGAGTTAATCGATTCGAGGACATGTTGAGAGCCCGTGTGCTTGATCATGGGTCTAAGTGGGACGATTGTTTACCCTTTGCGAGTTCTCATACAACAACGATTATCGTGCCGCTTTGCGATGTCACCGTTTGAGGCATTGTATGGCAGAAATGCAGGACCCCTCTCAATTGGAAGGAGACGGGGAAGGTCGAGTTTTGGCCCGCATTGTTTGAAAGAAGCCGAGGATAAGGTCCGCTTGATTCAGAAAGGTTGAAAGTCGCCAGTGCCGACAGAAAAGCTATGCAGATACAGGCACGCCGAGCCGAGTTTTGAGCCGATGACTTTGTGTATCGAGGATCACACCATTCAAAGGTGTGAAGAGATTTCAGCTAAAAGGAAGCTTGCACCGAGATATGTTGGTCCGCTCGGGATTCTCAAACGCAGGGAGAGGTTGCTTATCGCTTGGAGCTACTCGCGTCCTTGATGGGGTACATGACGCCTTTCATGTGTCCCGGTGAAAGAAGTGCTCGCGCACTGAGGAGAGATTGTGCCAGTTGAGGCCGTTGATCTTCAGGAGGATCTGTCGTACAAAGAGCACCTAGTCAAAATCTTGGAAGTGTCAGAGCGAGTCACCCGGAATAAAGCGGTCCGTTTTTGCAAAGTTCAGTGGAGCAACCATTCCGAGGAGGAAGCCACATGGGAGCGCGAGGAGGATCTCAGAGCGGAGTTTCCAAACCTATTCTCTTAGTTGGCCCGGATCTCGGGTCGAGATCTCGTTTAAGGGGGTAAGGTTTGTAACATCCTGTTTTTCTGAGATTTTTAAAGCCTGGATTTCAAAAATGAATTTTCTGGAATTTTCTGAAATTAATTGAAGCTTCAAATGAATTTTTAAAGTTTTAAATGATTTAATGTGATTAAAATAAACATTAACATAAGTGGAAAATATTTTATTTGAGTTCCTTGTGTCACAAGGAATTTTCTCGTATTTTTGGTGAATTTTCCGGATTTATTTGCTATTTTCTAGAGCTTTTAGAAGTTTATTTGAATTTCGGAAAAAGAAAAGAAAAGAAATTTAACCTCAGCCGCCCGATCTCCTCTCTCCTCCACGCGTCGCCCATCCGCGCCGCCGCCGCCGCACCAATTCCCACGCGCCGCCGCCCGCCGCCCGATCCGCCCGCGCCACGTGTCGCAGATCCGTGCCGACACGCGGGCGGCACCAGCAGCGCCAACGCCGCCGCCGCGCCGCGCCCTCGGCCGCCGATCGCGCGCCGCGCGATCTCGCCGTCCCATCCTCGCGCTGCGCGCAAACCTAACCCTAACCCTCGCGTGCGTCCGAGCCGTCCGATCTCTCGCGTTGAATCCGGCCGTCCAAACCAAACCCGCGTTTGCTCGTCAGAACCGATCGGGATTGTCTCGGTTCGCGTGATAAATCTCGCGTTCGTCCCTCGGTTCGTGTGCCCGCCGCCGAACTCGCCGCCGCCGCCCTCGCGCCTTCGCGCTCGCGCCGCGCGCCGCCGCCGAACGCTCGCCGCCGCCGCTGCGCGCGCCGTCGCCCGCCGTGCGCCGTCCGTCGCCGTCGCCGAGGACCTCGTCGGTGAGCCATCGCCGCCTCTCTCTCGCCGTCGCCCGCCGCCGCCGGTCGCCGTCGCCGCACCCGCTCCGCCTCGGTCCCGAGCGGACCCGCGCGCGCGCCGCGCGCACTTCACGCGCGCCGCGCGCTACATGCGAGCGCCGCCACGCTGCCGCCATCTCCCCGCTCCGCGCGCCCGCGCGCGGCTCGCTGCCGCCGCGCGCGAGCCGCCACGCGTCGCCGATCCGCCGTCGCCGCCGCGCGCGCGCGCGCAATCTCGCCGTCGCTCCGATCTCGACCGAAGGTCCGGATCGTGCCGCGTCGTTCGCCCTCGCCGTCGGATCCCGCCGTCGCGCGCGCGCTGCGCGCGTCGGCCGGGCCACGCCAGCCCTAGGCGGCGTGGCATCCCACGTGGCATGCCACGTCGGCCGTGACCCGCCCCGGTGCCACGTGGCGCCACGTCGGTACCACGTCGGCGCCACGTCACCGTGCCACGTGGCGGCATATCTGCTTTGCCACGCCGGCATGCCCCGCCGCGTCGGCCGCCCCGTGCATGCATTACGTGGACGCGTCCACGGTGGACTCGGAATCTCGTGGACCGGGTTCACAGCACAGTAACTTTTCCGATTTTCCCGAATTAATTTTGAATTAATTTTCCGGGAGCCCGTTCTCCTCCGTCCTAGCTCCGATTGACCCCGTTCTTTTTTCTAAATTCATCTAAAATCGAGCTCTAGCTGTTGGTTCTGTTTTTGTGAATTTTTGAGTTCTTTTGCTTGTCATTTTATGTGTTTCTTTGTTTCCGGTCGCTTTCTCTCTCGTTAGATTCGGATTCCGGAGGAGCAGGTTTCGCGCCAGAAGACCAGGAGTACCCCGCTGAGCATAACGAAGGCAAGTCGTGTCCCTTGATCATGTTGAACCCAATTTTACAAACTATTATTTAATTATTTTGCTTTAAATTACATTGCATTGCTATTTTTATTCAAACCGTTGCACAGGTAGTTATTGTCCCAATTGCAAATATACCTCCTTGACACTTTGAAATACCATGATGCCTTTGTCACCATAGGTTGGGAGATTTATTAGTGATGCTAGTTTATTTATCACATGGGTTGGTACGATTAGATTGCTTAGCCAGTTTATATTTACGATTGGTCTCATCACGCATGTTAAAGTATTAATTTGAATTAATGACATATGTAACTGTGGTTGGTGCCACGTGTATTAAAATTTGTGCCACGTCATTGGTGTGACGTTGGCTTGGTTCTACAAATTGGTTTTGCACTCGGCGAGTGATCGTGCGATAAAGGGGGAATACGGTTGTACTTTGGGGATGTGGTAGTCTCGCCGGGTAATGTTAAGGACTTAACTTTGTGCGCCATTGATCTGAGCTTAATCGCAAACCACATGTCTATTATGGGATGGACTGGCTGATTAATTTGTAATATTTCAATTCGATTACGCCATTGTGATGGACATGGTTGCTTGATTTCCATGTGGCGCAAGGGGGTGTGATCACGAAACCCTAGCGGGCGGGATTGTGTTGAGGTAGAGCATTGTAAAGGCCTTGTTGTGATTTCCTTAGGCCTAGGCTAATCACATCGTGTGGGTACAGTTGTGCAACCTCTGCGAGTGTAAAACTATTCGAATAGCGCGTCCTCGGTCATGGACAACGCTCGGGGATTTCACACGAGGGTTAGTGTTTCATTTATAACTTGGTGGTTTATGTTGGGAGTGAACAGGTAGTTCACTGTTGGCTTAAACTTGTGAATTGGTGTTCACAAGTGGTTCTTGTTTATTCCTTTGATTATCTATTATTATTGTTTTGCTTAACTTTAGCTTTCAAGTTATTTAATATATTTCATCAATAAATGCCTTTATGCAAATTAACCTTTCAGCCTTCCTTTGGTAAGCCTTGAATATTATATTGCATTTATTGTTACAAACGACTTGCTGAGTACCAATGTACTCACGGCTTTACGCCTATGTTGCTCAGTTGAGGGAGAGGAGTACTATCAGCAGGAGGTGCCAGAGGGAGAGTACTACGACGACTTCACGGATTAGGCTTCGTTCTCCACTCGATAGCCTGTGGCTTGTCGATTGGTCGCTACGCTTTATTTTGGATTTCCGCTGCTATTTTTGTTAAGCCCTTCCGGCTAGAGATATTGTAAGCTTGGCCATAAGGTCGTACCCTTGATATTTTATCGATGTTCGAGTTTTCCTTTATTATTATCGTGTGTATGACTATGATGACATCTATGTTTGACTGTGTGCACTAGCGTGATCCTGGACTAGTGCAGTTTACACAGAGAGACCGAATTTGCATATTCGGGTCTCGACAGGTGACAAGGTATATAAATTCGGGATTCAAATGGGCTAAATTCAAAGGATTATGGGTAAATCTAACATTTAAACTGAATTTAAGTTAAATTTGAATAGAAGTACGCATGCATATACAGTAAAATAACATAAATAAATTTAAAATATTAGGTTCAACATGGTCAAAGGTGTAACTTGCCTTGATCGAAGTCCTGCTGGGAATCGTCGAACTTGAACTCTCCGGAATCGTCAAAATCTAACGTAAAGAGCCAATTTAAAGAAAATTTAAAAACAAAATTCAAATAAATTCAAATTTTCAAAATGATGCCAGAAATGGATAGATCATGATTTTAGAAAAATTTAGAAATTTGAATGGGTCAATTTGGAGTTAAAATGAGAAAGTTATAGCCCTGTAAGTTTTAATACAATTTAAAAGAAAATACTCAATTCCTAGAATTATTTTTAAACCGAAAAGCATTTATGACGTCAGCCCGAATTATTTTTCTAAAGAAAAATTTTGGTTTATGACGTCACCTCCGAATTATAATTTCGGCCGAATTAATTTCATACGAAAAAATCGGTTTTATTGCGTCAGCATGACGTCAGTAAGGATTTTCGGATTTAATTAAAAACTGGTAGGACTGACGTGGCAGGGGGGCTGACGTGGCCTCCACGTGGCTGCCACTTGGCACCACGCGGTCACAACATGGCTGCCACATCACGGCAATATGCCGACGTGGAGGTGCACGCATAGGGTGGCGTGGCGCTTGACTGGCAGCTACGTCTGCTGCCACCTCAGCCCGACAGCTGACAGGGCAGGGCGGCCGACGGTGGCGCTCGGGGCCCGATGGTCGTCGGCGCCGGCCGATGGGTGCAAAAGGTAGAGGGAAGAACGGGGAACGCATTGGTACCTGGCACGGATCCCGAGGGTGACCGGACAGGGTGATCGGCGGAGAGGGGCGGCGGCCGGAGAAGGGGTTCACGGCGGCAGAGGGGTTCCGGTGGCGCAGACGCTCGGGGCAGGGGTCGTCGGGGATCGCCGGGGCACGAGCAACGTCAGGGAGGCGTCGATGAGGCTCGGGGAGACGTGAGGCGGTGGCGATTGCTCACCGGAGCTGGTGAAGCCGACGGAGAGAAAAACAGGCTCGGGGAGGCTCCGGTGCTCAAAAGCTGGAATTGAGAGGCGAGGGAGGGGCGGTGTGAGTAGAGGGTGCTCGGGGTCCTTTTACGGTGGGGAGGCGCGTAATGGCGCGCCGCGATCTCGTCGGAGAGCAATGGGCGGGGAGGATCAATGCGACGGCGTACTGGGCGTAATTGAGGGGGATAATGCCTGAAACGGACGCGGGTAGGCGACTATTTGAATGTGCAGTGGTGCGGGGGAATAATTGGCCAAGAAACCGAAGCTTTTAAAGCTTCGGTTTTCTGATTAATGGCGGCGGCAGCGGCGGTGATCGCGCGAGGAAGAAGGCAAGCGATCGGGGGAGATGGACCTGACAAGCGGGGTCCACCAGTCAGCGAGAGAAGGAAGAAGGAAAGGGGCGAGGCGACGGTTAGATCTGCGACGGGTCGCAAGGAGGGACGATCGGGACCGCCGGTGCTGCGCGAAGGGGTAAGTGAACGGGGACGGCCGAGATTCCATCCGACAACAGGGATCCAATCAGGGCCGATCGATGCGTTAAGTGGGAGGGGGCGGCTGCGATTGGGTACGGCAATGGGGGACGGTGCAGATTACGCCACGCATCATGCGGAGAGGAGAGGGGTGCGGGCAAAGCGGTAAGTGGGAGCGGGTGGTGAGGATCAAGTCGAGCGGGGATGAGGCAGATCCGATGCGCGACACGTGTCGCGTGTGGAGAGAGGGAAGGGAGGGTGAGGCTTTAAGTGAGATCGGGCGGCTGAGGGGTCGTCCGGCGATGGTGGCGGCTCCGATGGCTGACACTTGGCAGCCCGAGGAGGATTTAGGATTTTTTATTTTCAGAAATGAGTTGAAGGCTTTAAAATAATCAGAAAAATATCAAATAAATTTTGAAAATTCCCGAAAAATTCAGAGAACCTCCTGGGACTAAATTAGACTTAATAAAAATATTTTTAACCCATTTTGACAATTGATTTTTACATAAACACAAATTGACTTTAAAGGGAGGGTTTTAAATCTTTATAATTTCTTGAAAATTTAAGTAATTGCAAATTTGACTTTAGGAAAATGAAACACATTTATTTTGACTCTCATGGATTGCAGCAAGTTCAATTTGGCTTTTATAAATTAAAGTTTTTAATTTTCTCACAACAGGACTTGGAATAAAATCCAGAAAAATCCAATAAACATTTTAATAAAGGAATAAAATTTTTGGGATGTTACACCAGGCCTATTTTGCTGTATCTTTGATGTCGAGAGTCGCTAGCATCTCGAACGGTATGGCACGCAGGATTGCTGACAATGCCAGCCAGTCGTCATGGTAGTCGACGATGTCTCTAGGTTCGATTACCACCCAGAGCCCTTGTGCCTGCAAATTGACTCTAATTAAGATGGACCAATAGCCATAGTTCGTGCGCGTCAATATGGGGTAGACCACCGTGCCTCCCATCTCCTTCACAACCCACTGCACCACCATCTGGTGGACTCCATTGCCGTTGCCATTGCCTTCTTCTCAGACTCCAGTCTTCGGTGGAGACCTCGATTCATGCTCTTGCTCTGACATTGTGTCAGGATCAAACTCAACGCTTGCTTTGATACCACTTTTTGCGACAAATCAGAGCACAAGCACATAGACTTGCAGACTTCTGACTAGGAAGTCATAGCTTCTTCCGATCAGGTAGTCGTAGCTTCTTCCGACCAGAAAGACACTCGTACTCGAAATGAGTTACAACTATGAAAGAACATACTCATAATGAGCCACGACCATGAAGGAACATACTCAGAGTAAGCTATGACCACAAAGGAACGTGCTCGGAGTGAGTTACGACCACGAAGGAATGTGCTCGGAGTGAGCTACAACCACGAAGGAACGTAGCCGACTACTAAGGTCAAAGCACTCGGGAATCTCTGAAAACACTCGTGAATCCACGGAGAAAACAAACTCGTATGTTTTTTGTGCTGCTCCTTCACTGTCCTTGTAACGTTTTCTTTATTGATATTTATACTAAAAAATAAAGTAACTGACCCGACATACATGCCACGTCCTGCTCTTTACAACGTGCCATCCCACATCCGAGCTATTCATAAATTTTATGAACGCACACACTAACTCTCTTAACGCAATCATTAAGTCTCTTAATGCACACATTCATCCTCTTAACACACGTACTAACTCAGTACAACTACAAATAAATGTGACACTGACCCATGTGCGATTATGGTTAACTCCAATAGCAACTTCAGCAGTGTTCGTTGCAAGGCTGGCCCTTGACCCAGACACCAACCCTTGGGTATGAAATAGTTCCCTGCCATCTGACCGGCAACTCAGTTTGAATCATCTAATCTCTTAAGACATGGCAAGAAGTTGCAGACAGTGACCGGCTACAGGGCATCTGAGTTGAAGGATTGCATTACTTGCATACATGACTTGCTACTGAACAGGAAAGGATCATCTTTGATGGTGATCACTTGCTGCTGAACAGGAAAGGATCATCTTTGATGGTGATCCGGGACGAATACAAGCAACACAGGGCATGGATCTTAGCAGTCACATAATTTCCTGTCAGATCATTGACATTATTCTGCTGTTGGTCTAATGTTGCAAGCATCTCTGGAACAGTTTAAGGGTGTATCAGCATTGCTACCTCCGGTTGAGATCCGCACATCGTACTTCGAAGACCTCAAGGATTAGGTGTTCCTTGATGATGCTGTAGTAAGATTAACACACTTTGAGCTTTCCTCGAGCTAGGTACATGATGACTGAAGTTGAGAGGTGGCTTTGTCAGTCCAGTTAGGGGTCCTGAGAGGTCCTTGGATGCTCGAGTGTCAAAGCTCAGCTAGGAGCTTTCGGAGCTGATTTATTAGAAGTTAAAGCTCAGTAGGAGGCTAGGCAAGTGCAGAATTGTACCTGCGTATCATATGCATACATTACAAACCTGATGCCTCTATTTGTTAGGCCACAATTGCAATATTTAGTTCACTGGTCCATGAACCTTATTTTTTCTGCTATTGATTCTTTTTTCATACATATTCTTTTAGTGGACAACTCTAGATCAGATGTAGAATTAGGAGTGTATCTAAGTAACTTTTAGTATGCACTATGCACTAAATGATGTGCTCTTCACATGATGTGTCTTAGACCAGATTAGAATGTCAGATTATTTTTATTGATGAGAACTTCTACAAATGTGGTGGAAATGACAATCTGAATTATTTTTATCTTTATAACAGATTAATACCAATTTATGAATTAACTTCTGTATAATTATTTAAGTGGCATACCACGATGCACTGAAAGTTCATTCTTGAAGTATTGTCTGTAATTCTGTATATGCCCTGGAAGCTTGATAAACAGATAAGATGACTTAACACACTAATGTTTGTTTGTACGTTCTAGTCTGAATTTAACATAAGTCTTGCACTTAGTATGATATGAACATTGAAACAATGTAATGCTTCATTGATCAGTTATTAAGATGTTATTGATCTCAATTCAAAACATAGTGCACAGACAGAAGTTTCGCTGACAAAATTGTCGTGATGTGCTTATGTTCCTTGGTAAATTTCTGGTCCTCTTTTCCATTGATTCCATGATTTTCTACATTTGGGGGGCGCCGGACCCAGCCCTTCCCACGCTCCGGTGGTGCGGCGGCCACGCAGCCACCTCTTGCAGCCCGGTGGCATGGTAGGACGGTGGACCCCCACCACCAGCAGTGCCCGGCCCTACCATTCCGCGCTCAGTGACTGGCCGCGCTCCGCGCTGAGCTTCCACACTCTGGGGTCTCAGCATGCGCCTGGTGTCGAGTGCCTGTTCATTCGTGCTCAGGACAGCGCCTGGTGTCGAGTGCCTGTTCATTCGTGCTCAGGACAGCGCTAAATCTGCAAAAAAAAAAAAAAAAGCAAAAGGAGCTAGGTTTGCAGAAAAAAGGCACAAGGGGCCAAAAAAGGAAAAAAAAATCCAAACTAAGCCTTTTATAAATTCCACAAAATTTGTCAAGTCACTGAGTCAATGGTGGGTAGGCCCATCAATGACTTGGCTGCATGTTTCACTGATTATGAGCTGTGCTTTCGGATTGCCGTCAGAATGGAAGGAAGGTAGACCAATAGTTACCAGATTCACTGTAACCCCTCACTAATGGTGTACCGAATTCATGAAACCGGGTATGATTTGTGGTACGTGCTACACGATTGCTGTGGACTTTGGAAGGAAAGTGGCGTACCGTGTGCCACGACCTAGACGTACCGTGACCTAGACGTACTGCGTTTCAGGTAACTAACCTCAAAAAATTAGAGCACAATTTGTTCAGGGATAAGATAAAGTTCTTTACAAATATGATGGAAATGTAGATAATATTTTAATTTCAAGTTTTACTAAAAGACAAATATAATATACTAGTGATGCAAAGCTAACTACTAACAGTAGACTACTCATCATACTTTGAAATATACGCAAGAAAAATATAGTATCAAAATCGTATGAACACACGAACAACTTAATGTTGTGCTTGATGAAGAACAGGAAGCAGTGCAGGCGTGATGCAGTGTAGGCTCGATGCAGTGCAGGATGTAGATGAAGTAGAGTAGGAGCAGTCATGCAAATGCGCTGCCCAGAAACCTTATTACCGCCCTGTGCAGGTTCTCTCTGCCACAATGGTTCAGAGATCCCGCTCTCCTCTCTTACCGGTGCACGCTGAAAAGAAAGGTCGACGAGGTTCGGTTACTCAGCACTTAGTACAACTTCACCAGAATGAAAGAAGACAATAAGAGAAAGGAATGGAAGAGTTCAGTCTCAAACCTAGACGTTTTCAGGCCTTTTATAGACGTGCTAATTACTTTCTAGTAACTAACGCCATTAAACTAAAATAATACTCAAGTAACTGACTCCATTATTCACTGGTAACTGCTGATATTCGAACCAAATAATAAAAATTAAACTGTCTCATTACCAGTCAAAAAGAAGTAACTGACTCCATTATTCACTGGTAACTGCTGATATTCAAATTAAATAATAAAAATTAAGCAATCTCATTACCAGTTAAAAAGAAGAGAGATGATACATAGTTAAGCAAAAATAAGGTGGATTTGGACTGCCAGGTGGAGCGTCACAATTCACAAGTCACATAATTTTCACACGAAAATACGCGAATATACGCGCGCGTGTGATTACCCAAAGCCCTCCCCATGCCATCCCCATCGATAATTTAAGGAGTGGCATGGACTTTACTTTATAAATTGATCTCTCCTACTTTGCCTTAGTAATATGGTTCTAAACCATACACGCTTTGGAATTAAGAAAATAGGTCTCACTCGTGGGCCTATTTTCAACACTCACAACCAAATTAGGCCTCTCTTGGATTGGGAGACGTGACCTCATTCGTTGGCGAGACCAGCAGGATTGGGAGTGCTGGCCTCACTCCATGGTGAGGAGAGGATGAAGCTGGCAGTGGCGGGGTCCATTGTAGTCTCGTTCAGTGGAGCCTGTCGCAAGCACACACCTTCCCCGAGCCAATCTGACCATGCTGAATTCAACCCGTCGTCGACGAGCCCTTCAACTCTCCCTAGCAGATCAACCCTATCCAAATGCAGCAAGGGACCTGAGATGAGGTGCTAGGTGAGGGGGACGCTACGTGGGAAGGTGCTAGGTGAGGGGGACGCTACGTGGGAAGGGGAGAAGCTATGTGAGAAGGCCGGAGTCGAGAAGAGGCGGTGATTAGGTGAAGTCTAGTGGTGGCGGGGGATGTGGCAGGAGGGCGCTGGGGAAACAAGCGATGGATGTTTCTGTTGGAGCCGATCTTGGAGCTCGGCTTGGATCGCGACGTGCAGTCTCTAGCAAAACGCAGCTAGCGAGATGAACTTGAGGAACACAAACGTACACGAGAAAAGTTGGCTTGGTGCTTCCTGTTGATTGCTTGAGGCGCTGCCTGTATTTTGTTACAAGAGGCGATGCCTTGATTGATACCTTATTGCTTCACTTTGCAAGGCCTTTTATAGGATACAAGTTTGAATACGTATATGAGACTAGAAGCCGTACACAAGACTAACTAATTCCAATACGGAGCCGTAACAAACCAATTCCGATACGTAATCGTACAACTAGATTAGAGCCGAACATTCACCCCCTTAATCTTGTTGCACTTGAACAACGCCCAGACGCTGACGGAGCTCCATGAACTTCACCCGACCAAGTGCCTTGGTCAGAATGTCTACCAGCTGTCTTTCAATGCTAACGTGGTCAATGTCGAGTCTCCCTTCTTAATTGCACTCGCGTATGAAGTGATACTGAGTGTCAATGTGTTTGCTGTGATCATGATGGACTGGGTTCTTGCTGAGTTCAATTGCCAACTTGTTGTCAACCAGTGGCTTGAACTTCTGAACACTAGCGCCGGTATGCTCCTCGATCAGCCTGCTCAGCCATACTCCTTGATACGTGGCTGTAGCAGCTGCGATGTATTCTGCTACACACAACGAGAGAGCCACCACCTTCTGCTTTTGGGACACCCAGGTGATGAGTTTCGGACGAAGGAAGAAAACCACGCCTGTTGTACTCTTGCGCTCGTCAATGTCCCTGGCATGATCACTATCGCTGTAGCCCACCAAGTCTTGATGCAAACCTCGCCCCTTCGTGTACCAGCCATAGCCGATCGTACCGGCCAGGTAACGGAGAATGCGTTTCACCGCCACCTAGTGCTGCTCCGATGTAACATCATATTTTTCTGCTATTTTTGAAGCCAGAAATTTAAAAATGAATTTTCCAGAATTTTCTGAAATTAATTCAAGCTTCAAATGAATTTTTAGAATTTTAAAAGATTTAATATGACTAAAATAAACATTAACATAAGCTAAAAATATTTTATTTGGATTCTTCAGGTCTCAAGAAATTTTCTCGTATTTTTGGTGAATTTTTGGGATTTATTTGGTATTTTCTAGTGCTTTTCGAAGTTTATTTGAATTTCTGGAAATAAAAGAAAATAGGGAAAAAGTCTCAGCCGTCCGATCTGAACCCGCGCCACGCGTCATCATCGCGTCGGCCTAGCCCGCCCATCAGCCGCCCCCGCCCACCTCGCCTCCGCGCCTCCCCGCGGCCGCCGTACCCTTTCCCGCCCATGCTTCCCCACCGCCCGATCAGCCCCGCGTCCGCTCCCGCAAACCCTAACCCAAATCCCGCCGCCCGCGCGCCCGCATCCCCGCCGTTGATCAAGCCACGTGGCGGCACCAGCAAGACTCGGGCCCGCCGCACCCGATGCTGTCGGATCACGCCTCGGGGCTGCATCCGAGTCGTTCAAACCAAACCACTCCGCGCCCGCGACCGTCTCCGGATCAAACTCCCTCGGTTCGCGTGTTAAAACCCCACCGCCCACCTCGGTTCGCGTGCCCGCTCGTCGCCGCCGCCGAACCCTCGCCTCCGCTTCCTCGCGCCCGCGTCGCCGCTGGGACTGCTCCCGGCCGTCCGTGTTGCCCCGCCGCCATCCCCGACGTCGCCGGAGCCACCCCGTCGCCGGAGAGCCGCCCTCGCCGCCGTTCCCGCCGCCGGTGAGTCGAGTCGCCCGCGTCGCCCTTCGCGTCGCCGCTCACCTCGCCCCGCGCCTCGCCTCGGTCCGCGAGCCTAGAACCGCGTCGCCCCCGCGCCGCTCAATCCTCACCGCCGATCCAGATCTGAGCCGAGGGATCCCCGCCGCCCGCGCCCGAGCCGCGCCGCGTCAGCCCTACCACGTGGCAACCACGTCAGCCCTAGAGCCACGTGGCATCCCACGTGGCATGCCACGTCAGCGCCACGTCAGCCAGACCCCCGCCCCCGAGCCACGTGGCAGCCACGTCAGCATGCCATGTTAGCCCTAGCCACGTGGCAGCATCAGCAGCTGCCACGTCAGCGCGTCCCCGCCGCGTCAGCGCCGCCGCCCCGCGCACTGTTTCGTGGACCGAGTCCACGGTGGACCTGGTTTCCGTGCGCCCGGTCCACAGCACAGTAACTTTTCTGATTTTCCCGATTTAATTTAGGTTTAATTTTCCGAGAGCCCGTTCTCCTCCGTCCTAGCTCCGATTGACCCCGTTCTTTTTTCTAAATTCATCTAAAATCGAGCTATAGCTGTTGGTTCTAGTTTGGTGATTTTTAGAGTTCATTTGCTTATCATTTTATGTGTTTCTTTGGTTTCGGTCGCTTTCTCTCTCGCTACATTCGAATTCCGGAGGAGCAAGTTCCACGCCCAAAGACGAGGAGTACCTCGCTGAGCATAACCAAGGTAAGTCGTGTCCTTTGATCATGTTGAACCTAGCTTGAAATCTATTATTTAATTATTTTGTTTTAAATTACCTTGCATCGCTATTTCTATTCAAACATTGAAATTGGTAGATATTGTCCCATATTGATTATTCCTCCTTGACAACTTTGGAACATCATGATACCTTTGTCACCTTAGGTTGGGGATTATATTAGTGATACTAGTGTACTTGTCACATGGGTTGGTGCGATTAGACTGCTTAGCTGGCTTATACTTGCGTCTGGTCTCATCGTCACCTGTCAATTAATAATTTGACTTAATGATATATAGAACTGTGGTTGGTGCCACGTTTATTAAAATTTGTGCCACGTCATTGGTGCGTCGTTGGCTTGGTTATACAAACTTGGTTTTGCACTCGGACGAGTGATCGTGCAGTAAAGGGGGAAGTGCAGGTGCACTTTGGGGGATGTGGTAGTCTCGCCCGGGTAATATTAAGGACTTAACTTTGTGCGCCATTGATCTGAGCTTAATCATACAAACCACATGTCTATTATGGGATGGACCTGGCTGATTAATTTGTAATATCTCAATTCAATTCTGCCATTGTGATGGACATAGTTGCTGATTTCCATGTGGCGCAAGGGGGGGTGTGATGCGAAACCCTAGCGGGCAGGATGGGGTTGTGGTAGAGCATTATAAAGGCCTTGTTGTGATTTCCTGAGATCGAGGCTAATCACATCGTGTGGGTACAGTTGTGCAACCTCTGCAGAGTGTAAAACTATTCGAATAGCCGCGTCCTCGGTCATGGACATTGCTCGGGGATTTCACACGAGGGTTAGTGTTTTCACTTATAACTTGGTGGTTCATGTTGGGGGGTGGACAAGTAGTTCACTATTGGTGTAGCTTGTGAATTGGTGTTCATAAGTGGTTCATGTTTAATCCTTTGATTATTCATTATTACTGTTTTCAGTTAACTTTCGCTTTCAAGTTATATATTATATTTCTTTGTGAAATGCCTTTATGCAAATTAACCTTTCAGCCTTCCTTTGGTAAGCCTTGCATATCATATTGCATTCATTTGTTACAAATGACTTGCTGAGTACCAATGTACTCACGACTTTACGCCTATGTTGCTCAGTTGAGGGAGAGGAGTACTATCAGCAGGAGGTTCCAGAAGGAGAGTACTACGACGACTTCACGGATTAGGCTTCGTTCTCCACTCGATAGCCTGTGGGCTTGTCGATTGGCCGCTACACTTTATTTTAGATTTCCGCTGCTATTTTGTTAAGCCCTTCCGGCTAGAGATATTGTAAGCTTGGCCATAAGGTCGTACCTTTAATATTTTATCGATATTCGAGTTTTCCTTTATTATTATCGTGTGTATGACTGTGATGACATCTATGTTTGACTGTGTGCACTAGCGTGATCCTGGACTAGTGCAGTTTACACAAGGAGACCGAATTTGCATATTCGGGTCTCGACATCCGACGATGCTTCCATGAATCGGCTCACCATCCCTATTGCATGGGCAATGTCCAGTCTAGTGTTGACAAGGTAGCGGAGACTCCCGATGATGCTCCTGAACTTGGTTGCGTCTACAACGGTGGTACTGTCCTACTTGCTGAGCCATACTCGGCTCCCCATGGGCGTGTCGCAGGTGTTGCATCCTGCCAGTCCCGCCTGCTCGAGGATCTTTGCCGTGTATGCACCTTGGCACCGCGTGATCTCCCTATTCTTCTGCTTTACCTCGATCCCCAAGGAATAACTCAGGAGACCGAGATCGCTCATCTCGAAACGCTTCATCATCTGTTGCTTGAAGACAGCGATGTCGTCGTTGTTCGGCCCACAGATGATCAAGTCGTCGACGTACACACCCACCAGAAGAAGAGAGTCACCGTCTCCCCTCTTATACACAGCGTGCTCGAGCGTACTCCGCTTAAAACCGAGCTTGACCAGCTCCTGGTCCAGCCATGCATTCCAAGCACGCGGGGCTTGACACAGTCCATAGAGTGCTTTCTTCAACTTCAACACTTTGCTAGCTTGTTTGTCATCGATGAAACCCGTCGGCTGTTGGACGTAGACCTGCTCGAGGAGATCACCATTCAAGAAAGTGGTTTTAACGTCCATATGGTGTACCTCCCAGCCACCATGCGCGGTGAATGCCAGTAGCAACCGCATAGTCTCCATCCGTGCCACCGGCGTGAACACCTCGTCGAAGTCCACCCCCTTTTGTGCTTCACGATGTTGCTGGCTGGATCTCTCTTCACTTTGAACACCCACTTTAGCCCAATGGCACGATGGCCACTCAGAAGCTCCGACGGTGTCCAAGTCTTGTTCTCGTGGATCGACTCCAGCTCAGCCTCCATTGCCTCCCGCCAACACGGTTCCGCTAGCGCCTGCTCGACGCTGCTTGGTTCATCCGCGCCCAGAAAACACAAGTCGCTGTACTCCAAATCGTGGATTTCATCAGTAGTGCTGTAAATATTTGACAGCATTCGATACCTGAGAGGCATGTTCTCTGAATCTACTGCTCCATCAGTCGGTGGGGTCGCCCACTCAATGCCTGATGATGTCGGTGGTATTGTTGTTGCGGGACTTGGTGCAGGTGTAGCTGGTGATCCTGGATTCGGCAACCCAATCGAATGTGATATGCTTGGGGTCTGAACTTCTCCTGCCTCCATCTCCTAAAGATTTTCAGTGTCGCCTGTTGTTAGACCACCAACAGTGGCCAGGATCTCGACACAGAACGTCTCCACCACATTTTGCTCATCACCAATGCTGCTCCAATCCCATGACCGATCCTCCTCGAACATCACGTCACGGCTAATGTGCAATTTCTTTGCCATTGGATCAAAGACTCGATATCCTTTTATCCCTAGCTCATAACCGACAAATACCATCTTCTTGGACCTGTCCATCAGCTTGCTCATGACAGGACATGTGTTCTTCACATGGACCACACACCAAAGGTGCGCAGGTGATGAACACGGGGCTTCTTGCCAAACCATGCTTTTACATGGGGTGATGCCGTCGAGGCTCTTCATTGGTGCACAGTTCAGTACATAGACGATAGTCGCGACAGCCTCGCCCCAGAAACGCGCCAGAACACCCTTGCTCTTGAGCATTCACCGAGCCATCTCCACCACCGTCTAATTTCGATGCTCCACCACACTATTTTGCTGTGGAGTGTATGGCATGGTGGTATAGTGCTTGATGCTGGACTCGTTGCAGAATACGATGAAGGCGTTAGAGTTGAACTCGCCTCCACGATCCGTCCTCAGTCCCTTCAGTCGCCCAGCAAGTTCAATCTCTGCACGAGCCTTGATCTTTTTGATGTAGTGGAGTGCCTAATCTTTGGTACTCAGCAGCTCCACCCACATGAAACGATTGAAGTCGTCAACGACGAGTAAGCAGAAGAGCTTGCCTCCAGGCGTTGGTGGTGTAATCTAGCCTCAGAGATCCGCATGGAACAACTCCAGTCCACGCTGCGCACGGTCTCGTCACCAAAACGAATGGTGCCGCGCACGGTCTCGTCAAGATGTGCCAATGCCGATCTCCTGCCTGTCATGTGGTTGCTGGCTCCGGAGTCCAGGTACCACGTGTCATCATCGCAATCGGTCGGGATCACTTGCCACTCGTTGGGGTAGACGACTTGCAACTCCGCTCGAGCCGTGACACTCACCGAAGCCATCAGTAGAGCTGGTTGCTCGATGTCGGCCTTGCCCAAGTGTGCCTCACGGTGCTCCTTCCTGGGCCTCTTGCACTCCTTGGCCCAGTGTCTGTAGATGCCACAATTGCGGCATATACCCTTCCGGCGAGGAGTGCCCTTCAAGGTCAATCTAACGGTGGTGTCGCGGCCCTCCGGGCGTGCTCCACCCTTGCTCCTTCAATGAGAATTCGCATTGCCTCCTTCCTTGCTCGACGAGGATTCTGGCGTCAGCCAGTGCTTGTGTTTCGTCAGCCAATCCTCCTCGGTGAGCATGAGTTGCCCGGTTCTGTCCACAATCCGCTTGACGCTAGTGTTGAAACGGTCTTCCGCCGCGTTCAGCCTCCCAGCGAGTTCTTTGATCGAGAGTGTCTTGATGTCGCAGAACATCTCGATCGAGACCGCAAGCTGGTTGTACTACGAAGGGACCACACGAAGGATTTTCTTGACGACACGTGTGTCGTTGATGGACACACCGAGCGCTCGAAGATTACTGGCGAGGCTGGAAATTCATATTACGAAATCGTCGACAACCTCACCATCCTTGAACACAATGTTCTCGAAATCCTTGAGCAGCTTCTGTGCATTGACCTCCTTGACACACTCTACTCCAAGGTGCATCATCTTCACCGCCTCCCATACCTCCTTGGCGCTCTTCTTGGAGCCCAAGATAGAGTACATGTTGGACGGTATGCCCCAGATCAGTGCGGCCAGAACGAGATGGTCCTCGCGCCAACCTTGCCGGGCTCGATCGCCTTCCAGAGTCCCATCGCCTCCATGTTGATTTGCATCAACAGGGCCCACTCGTTGTAGTTTGTTCTTGTCAACATCGGGTACACCATTGACGCGCTCACCTCCTTCGCCATTCGCTGCAGCCCGACGTCGCTCGACTTGGTGTCGCTGCTCCCGTCGGTGGTGACGGTGGACTGCTGCTGCCGCTCATTCAATGCTGGAGACCGCCTCAGCCTAGGCGCTCTGATACCACGTGTTAGAGCCGATCTTGGAGCTCGGCTTGGATCGCTACGTGCAGTCTCCAGCAAAACGCAGCTAGCGAGATGAACTTGAGGAACACAAACGTACACGAGAAAAGTTGGCTTGGTGCTTCCTGTTGATTGCTGGAGGCGCTGCCTGTATTTTGTTACAAGAGGTGATGCCTTGATTGATACCTTATTGCTTCACCTTGCAAGGCCTTTTATAGGATACAAGTCTGAATACGTAAATGAGACTAGAAGCCGTACACAAGACTAACTAATTCCGATACGGAGCCGTAACAGACCAATTCCGATACGTAACCGTACAACTAGATTAGAGCCGAACAGTTTCGACTCGAGACGATTGACTGGTGGGACAAAAGAATTGCATCTAGTATTAAGTCTGAAAATGGCGTGGAATCATTGATTCCGACCAGAGATGGCCACGTGCTACGCCGCGCGCCAGTATCGGGTATAGCAAGAGCGTTCAGCATTAGGTATGCTAACTGTGTGTATACGTGTATCGTGGTATATTTATCGTGGTGTACAGTGCTAAGTCTGCACAGAGAATAAGTAGGGCACGATTATCGTCTTGTTTAGCTCAGCTGGTAAAGGATGTAAGGAACAAAGGTAAGCATTGCAAAGCATCAAATACAGGAAAACACAGTAGGGGAGGTCGTTAGTTGATCACTTCTTGGTTCTAGATGGCACAGCGAGTGAGCAAAATATGGTTGGCATAGTCTGTGTGCATGAGACCAAAACGGTGTGGTACCATTTGTAGCTGTTTTTCACTGCAAGAAGAAGTTGCGTCAATGAAAAATTTGGGAACATCTACACAAGGTATAGTTAATCAGGTACACTAACAAGCATTTGAATACCTTTTTGAAGGCTGACTGCTTGAGCTGCCCTGAAACAAGCGCCTTTTAGCCGTAGTTTTTTTTTCTTGTAAGGAGCTGCGATGATTCATCAAAATGGAAAGATTGAGCTAGTCATTTATTGCAGATGATGCATATGTAAACGGCTCTGAGATAATTTGGAGTGTATAGGTCTGTAAATAGGGAATGCAATCGTGTAGCGTGTTAGAAAGGTAACGTGTGGTGATGGTGGTGTTTCTTTGGAGAGATCTTTCTCGGTATGATGCTGAGAAAAGTGAGTGGGTAACATGTTCAGAACCGGGTGAAGCCATTTTCTGTGGCTCAATAGCGAGTACGGCAGGGTCAGGATTCGCTGAGCGGGTGGTGGCCGAGTTTGAACAGGAGGTGTGTCCTCTTGTACAGTATGTATATTGCTTGTACTAATAGTCGTTTCAATTTCTATTTGTTTACTGCTTGAGGTAGGTGTCGAGGAACACAAGAGAGCCGAAACAGAATCAACCTGGTAAGATATATTTGCTCGTTGTAGCACCCGTCGTGTCACAGAGACTTTTAAGTGATATCGCCTTCTGTAGAGCCTTGCTATCTACGGTGGTATGGCCTTGAAGTCCTTCCGGGGGGCGGCCACAAGTGGAAGCACAGGAGAACCAACTAATTCTTCACCGATCTCTCCCAAAAATACGTGAATACGTGAAAATACACGAATACACATGCATGTGCGTGCGAGCGCATGTGATTAGCCGAAGCCTTCCCCATACCATCCCCATCCGTAATTTAAAGAGTGGCATATACTACATTTGATAAATTGATCTCTCCTACTTTGACTTAGTAATATGGTTCTAAACCATACACACTTTGAAATTAAGGAAATGGACCTCACTTATGGGCTATTTTTAACAAAATATACTTCACAATTCCTGTTGTCTTTTGTTTTTTGGATAGGAAAATTCTGTTGTCGAACAACTGAACAAGATGCGTCGTGTAACTTTTTGGGAAGTTTTCAAAACCATTTGCATACTGTTGTGTGGTGGGGACTACAAGAAAATCGAAAGGAGGGTGCGATGAATGGGATGGACCCCGACCTTACCCTATCTTTAAATATGCTAATTCTTTCTGGAATAGTTAGCTAACATAAGCGAACAGGGTTGCTTCTGCTGATCTTTATCTATCTTTATGCTGAGTGGAATGGCAACTGCAAGTTGATCAATGGGAACAGCTGACTACTGTACTGTCCATGTCAGACTTGCCCGAACAAAGTCAGATTTCACAGGCCATATTATTGAAGTACAACTAGAATAGCACGAACTCTGTTATTATCAGCCAGTTGTTTGATTCAGACCGGCAAGTTTCTTTCTTATTTGGCTGCCTTTTTTTAGATCTTTTCCTTTGCTGAATAGTGTATGGTTTTGATCACGAGGGAAGTAGAAAATATATTGAACTGTTAGACTTTTAAAATTAAAAAGAACTCTTAAAATTATTCTTTCTTAGTACTATTTTATATTTGTATTGTACTCTCATGCCTTTTCCCTGAAAGCTCTTGAGATATGTTTGCCACGTTAAGAAAATTGCTTACACACAGGGCCATTAGGCAATGCAGAATACATTCTCTCTTATCCTTTCTTATGCCAGAATATGACACCTGTTCATCAGATCATCCTAACTTTCTAACATAAAAACATTGCAGGATGCAACCTTAAAATGAATTTAATATCTGAAAAAACAACAACTGAATAGCAAAACCCTCAAGAAATGATTGCCTGCATGCCTCTATTGATGATATCTGAAGATTGAGACTTGACTGATAGTTCATTTCTTCCTGGAACCATTATTCGGAGGCTAGAACAAACTCGAGAATTAACTTCATAATTATTTACTAGTCAAAATAATTAATACAAGTATCTAGCTAGCTCTACAACTATGATCATCTATCGACCATTCACAGCCTGAGGCTCAAGTCTATCTTCTTACTTTGCTCTGATGGCTGCTGCTGCTCTGAGCTAGGAGGCTCGGACTGCGTCCTCATCCTGAAGCTCCCCGGCCACGACGTCGAGCTGAGCACCTCTTCGTACACGAGCGGCGGCCACAGGTCGATCACGCCGTCGTGGAACCTCGCCGCCGTGGCTTCTTGCGTGATCGGCTTGTGGATTCCCGAGCTCGACGGGTTGACCCGCAGGGCTCCCACGAACGCGGCGTGCGCCTCGAGCGGCACGCCAGGCGTCACCATCCTCTGGTGGTGCGCGTGGTGGTACGATAACGACGACGACCGCTTGGCCGCGCTGCGCTCCAGCTTGTGCGCGTTCTGGTGCCCGCCCAGCGCCTGCGAGCTGAAGAACTTCCTCATGCAGAAGTTGCACGAGAACACCTTGTGCGGCGCGGCAGAAGCGGGAGAAGGAGGCTTGGCCGGCTCTCCGTCCGAGGAGTTCGCGGCCTCTGTCGCCTCCTCCGGCTCCGGCTGCGAGCCGTTCACGCCTAGCGTGAGGTCCAACCACGTCACGGCGCCGTCTTCCCGCTGCTCGCCGCCGGCGGTAAGCAGCTGCTCCGGGCTCCCCTTGCTCACCGACGCCTCGTCCATCTGCTCCATGTCCCTATCTTGCATGCAACTAGCTAGTGCTGTTTCTTGCAAGCTCTTGCTGATGGTTGTGTTTGGTGCAGGCAGGTCATGCATATGCACTTGCCAACACTACTATATCTGCGCCTGCTTATTCAGGGTTCGCACTTCGCGTTTTGCTTTATAGAGGGGATCCGGGACAAGTAAACGTAGAGAGAGAGGGAATATACTCTAATTCTTTTGGGTAATGGAGGCTTGTGGAGGGTCCTAGTGAGGAATCAGGAGGCAGAGAGAGAACTTCACTCCACTTAGTAGTGGATCTCTCTCTCTCTCTCTCTCTAGCTGCTTAATTATCTCTTCTTCTTTTCTCTTTGTTCCCTTTTCCATCAGGATCTGTCCCACGTCCCTGGAGCAATGCTCGCTCACGTCACCTTCACCGGTTGCCTGCCATGCTCATCTGGGTCTCTAAGTTCATACTATTGCTTGCTACGTACCTAGCTCAACTCTTGTAGTGCCTTTGACAGAACGGATCCTGGTTGTCTACTAGGTCTAATCAGATTTTTACTTCCTGGGTCCTAGATCTAAATAGACTAAACACATAAACCCATGTACTGTCGTATGCAAACCCTATAGCAACAACCTTATAAGTAGTATTATATATTTTTCTATAAAAGACTAGTCTAATAAGTAAGATCTCTCTTATACTTATAAGTTGTGCTGTTTTCTTTCCCAAATCCAATGCGAGACTATTCTTAATATTCTCATTCTCATCCCCATACATTAGTTATGCACTTCTACATCCATGGAGATATTAGGTGTCTGGGCTCTGATACCAAAAAATAATAACTTATAAATATAAGGGAGACCTCACTTATTGCACTTATTAGGTTGTTTAGAGCTTGCGCACTGCAGCCCATGGGCTTAGTTATGTTTAGCCTGTTTGGATTTAGAAACTGAGGAGTAAACCTAGTTACACTTAGGCATATGGTAGGGTCTGATCTAACAATTGGTATCAGAGTATAGACGTCTAACATCTCTTTGGACTTCATGACTACGGAAGTACACAGCTGATGTATGAGGGGAGAATGTTGCGAATAATCCCACATCGATTGTGGAAAGGAAAAAAACAAAACTTTTAAGTGTGAGAGAGACCTCACCCATTGGACAAGTCTTTTGGGGGGAGAATACCCAATGCCACTTCTAAGGCTATTGCTTTAGGATTTGCATGCGGCAGCCCATGAGTTTTGTTGTGTTAAGCTTGTTTGGACCTGAAGTCGGAGAGTAAATCCGGTTAGACCTAGGCATGCAATTACGATCCGATCTAACAATCTAGACTTGTCCAAATTCTTCATGCATAGCATCTGCCGACGCTCGATGAACTTGACTTTGTCTAGCATTTTTGTGAGTATGTCAGCTTGCTGTTCTCTGATGCAAACAAACTCAACCTTGATCTGACCTACTTCGACACACTCCTGAATGAAATGAAAATATGTATCTACATGCTTGCTACACCCATGAATGACTGGATTCTTCATAAGAGCTAACGCTAACTTGTTTTCAACAAAGATTGTGATAGGTTTCAGGTTATAGCCGGTTACATCGTTGAACAAATTCTGCAACCACAAAGCCTGGCATGCTACTATAGTTGTCACCATGAACATGGCTTCACAGGAGGAGAATGCCACCGTCTTCTGTTTCTGTGAACAACAGGAAATCAGATTCCCAAACAGATAGAATGCCATGCCTCTAGTGCTCTTCTACTCGTCAACATCTCCGACATGATCACTATCTGAATATCCTACCAGTTTCTCTTCCTCCTGACCTCTCACATATACTAGACCATAATCGAGTGAGCCCTTTACATACTGAAGTATGTGCTTCACCACCTATTGATGCTTAACGGGTGGGTCTTCCATGTATCGGCTAACTAGACCAACTACATATGTCAAGTTTGGATGAGTATGGGTCAGGAATCGAAGACATCCAATCATTTGTTGATACTTAGTTGGATTTATAGGCACTCCATCAGGATCCTTCCCGAGTTGAGTCTTCAGCTCTAGAGGACTCTTGGTTGGGTTGAACTCAACTAATCGGAACAGATGCAATAATTTCCTTGCATAAGCCAATTGTTTCAAGGTGATCCTGTCCCCTAGATGATCTACCTCAATCCCAGGGTAGTATGAGAGCAAGTCAATATTGCTCATATCAAATTCTTGCATCATCTACTACTTGTATGCCTTGAGCTCAGTTATACTTGAGCCAATGATGACTAAATCATCAACATACAAGCCAACAATCAATGTATCATCTACAGTTCTACGCTTATACATTGCCTGCTCCAAGTGCGCCCACTAACATAAAGTGCCTTGGACAACTTGTAGACCTTTTGCATACTTGTCTAAGCACATGTTCCATGACCCTGGCACTTGCCATAGACCATAAAGTGCCTTGGACAACTTGTAGACTTTTTGCTCATTACCCTTGATAACATAACATTTAGGTTGAGCAACGTACACCTCTTCTTAAAGATCACAATTCAGAAAAAGCCAACTTGACATCTAGATTATGTACCTCCCAACCATGTTGTGATGCAAGTGCAATGAATAGTCACATAATATCTAGCCTTGCCTCAGTGCGAACACCTCATCAAAGTCAACTTCATGCTTCTTAACATAGCCTTAGGCCACCAATCTAGCTTTATACTTGACGATCTACACATCACTGTCTTTCTTCACCTTATACACTATTTGACCCTGGGTTTGATGACCCAAAACCCTTTGTCAATCCACTGCACTATTTTCTACATCAGTAGATATTACTCATAGGTACATTGTTGGATCATTTCCTACACAATAAATACCATACCATTACAATATCAGAGTTCAAATAGACCGCGTCGGGTTGAGTTCAACAAGTTATGAAATCCACTCCAACTTCCTCCTACTTCCATTGAGGAATTTGCAGGGGTTGAAGTAGTCCGGCAGGTCTCTAATGTTCAACCTTAACCCGGTTGGCACACATCACAACATGCTATATACTCGGCAATATCTCTCTTCATACGGGGCCACCAATATAAGGTCTCCTGATACATTATGGTGCTGCCTAGATGCAGGGTGTAAGCAAAATTATGGGCTTCCTTGAGTATCAAGTCCTTGAGATCCTTTTGGTGGGGAACAAAGAGGCATTTTCTGTACCATAAAGCTCCTCGTTGATCTTCTACCATCTTGGGGGGCTTTTCCCTTGGCCATGAAGTGCTTAAACCTCTAGACTCTAGGGTGTCCTTCCTAAGCTGCTATAATCTGTTCTTCAAGAGTTGGGTGCACTTCCATGGCAACTAGGGTACCATGTTCTACTAACCCCAGGTTAAGGGCTTCAAATTCCTTTTAGAGCTCAGGTTGAAATTCTTGCACCATGAGGTTATTGCAGTAGGGCTTATGACTTAAAGCATTGGTCACTACATTAGCTTTCCTTGGGTGATAATGGACATCCAAATCATAGTCTTTGATATACTATATCCATCTTCTGTGTCTAAGATTGAGATATGTTTGGGTGAAGATGTACTTAAGACTCTTATAGTTTGTATATATATCACAATGATTCTCAATCAGGTAATGCTACAAATTTTCAGAGTGTGCACTATTGAGGCTAGTTCCAGGTCATGGGTTGGATAATTATCTTCATAGGGATAGAGTTGTTTGGACACATAAGCCACAACCTTTTCTCCTTGCATAAGCACATAGTCAAGACTTGGCATGAGACATCACAATATACATAAAAATCCTTATGTATGTCTGGCAAGACTAACACAGGGGCTGAGGTCAACTTCTTCTTCAACTCTTGAAAACTCTTTTCACATGCCTCTGTCTATTCATACTTCTTCTCTTCCTTGAGCAAGTGAGTAATTGGTTTGGATATCTAAGAAAAGCCTTCTATGAAGCGTTTATAGTATCTGGCTAGACCCAAAAAACTATGCACTTCAGTGACTGAGATAGGTTGTTTCTATTCCAGAACTGCCTCTACTTTGGAGGAGTCAACTACTACTCCTCCAGAGGATACAATGTTTCCAAGGAAACTAATCTCGTGTAGCCAGAAATCACACTTGTTGTACTTGGCATATAGCTGGTGTTCTTTGAGTGTCTCTAGGACTACTCGCAGATGTTCTGCATGTTCTTCAGTGGTCTTTGAGTAGATCAGAATGTCATCTATGAATATGACTACAAATTTATCCAAGTATTTCATGAACACTTTGTTCATCAGGTTCATGAAGTAGGCTGGAGCATTGGTTAAACCGAACAACATGACTGTATATTTAAACAGGCCATACTGGGTGGTAAATTCTATTTTAGGAATATCTTCTGTGCTGATCTTGAGCTGATGGCATCCTGATCTTAAGTCTATCTTGGAGGAGACTATTGCTTCGGACAACTAGTCAAATAGCTCATCCATCAGGGCAAGGGATATTTGTTCTTGATGGTTATATCATTGAGAGCTCTGTAATCTACACACAATCTGGCGATACCATTCTTCTTTTTAACAAAGAGTATTGGTGAACCCTAGGGCGATGTGCTGGGTCTGATGAATCCTTTTTCTTGGAGGTCCTCAATTTGTGCTTTTAGTTCTCAAGTTCATCTACTGCCATTTTGTATGGTTTTTTAGCAATTGGGGCAGTCCCTGACTTCAGCTTGATCACAAATTCTATATCTCTATCTGGTGGCGTGCTTGGCAATTCTTCTAGAATGACTTCTGGGTATTCTTGCACTACATTCGTTTCTTCCAATGGTCTTCTTCAAGGTGATGGATTGCAAGGCCCAAGGAGGGGCTTGTCAAGACCCGAATATACAAATTCGGACTCTCTATGTATACCGCACTAGTCTAGGATAATGCTAGTGCACATAGTTAAACATAGATAAAATATTAACCATATACACGCTAAAATAAGGAGAAAACTCATATATTAATACTTATTCCAAAGTATGACCTTATGGCCAAGCTTACAATCTCACTAGTTAGAAGAGCTTAAAATCTAGCAGCGAAAAACAAAAATAAACGTGGAAGCCATTCGACATGTCCACAGGCAATCGACTGGGGAACGAAGTCCTAATCCGCGAAGTCGCTGAAGTAACCTCCATCTGGAACCTCCTGCTGGTAATACTCCTTCTCCTCAACTGAGCAACATTGGGCATAAAACCGTGAGTACATTGGTACTCAGCAATTCGTTTGTAACAAATGAATGCAATGTAATATGCAGGACTTACCAATGGATGGCTGGAAGGTTAATTTGCATAAATCGATATTTAAAGTAAATATGATAAATAGATTGAAAGTGAACTTTAAGGAAAAGCAATAATAATTAATCAACGGAATTGAATAAGACACTTGTGAACCTCCCATCCATAAGCTAATCCGACAGTGAACTAATTATTCACTTTCTAACAAGAACCAATCCAAGTTTTATGAAAACTCTACCCCTCATGTGAAATCACCGAGCATTGTCCATAACCGGGGACACGGCTATTCGAATAGTTTTACACTCTGCAGAGGTTGTACAACTGTACCCACACAATGTGAGTAGTCTCGATTTAAGGAAATCACAACAAGGCTTTTACAATGTTCAACCTCAACTCAATACCGCCCACTAGGGTTTCATATCACACCCCCTTGCGCCTCATGGAAATCAGCAATCATGTTCATCACAATAGCGAGATTGAAATTGAAATATACCAAATTAATCAGTTAGGTCTATCCCATACTACACATGTGGTTTGCACGGTAAAGCTCAAGTCAATAGCGCACAAAGTTAAGTTCTTAATATTACTCAGACGAGACCTCCACATCCCTCGAAGTGAATCCACACTTCCCCCTTTACTACACGATCATTCGCCCAAGTGAAACCCAGTTTTGTATAACCAACACCAATAACATACCAATGTCATGGCATAAATTTTATAACTGTGGCACCAAACACGATTCTATATCTCATCAAGTCAAATTAATTATTCACATGCAATGATGAACCCATCGTAACAAAAGCATAGCTAAACATACTATTCGTACCACCCATGTGACATCTAGTGGTATCACTAAATAATTCCCCAACCTATGGTGATAATGGCATCATGATATTCAAATTATCAAGAAGGGATGATTCAATTTAGGACGGTAACTACCAAGTATAAAGGTTAGTAATAAAGTAGCGATGCAAGATAATTTAAAATAAAATAATTAAATAATAGATTGAAAACTAGGTTCAATATGATCAAAGGACACAACTTGCCTTGGTTTGGCTCAGCGAGGTACTCGGGATCTTCTAGCGAGGTACTTGAGAGAGAAAGCAACCAAAACAACAATAATAAAATCAAATAAAATCCAAATAAACTCTAAAAACCTTGAAACTAGAACCAAAAGATAGCGCTCGATTTTAGATGAATTTAGAAAAAAGAACGGGGGTTAATCGGAGTTAGGACGGAGAAGAACAGGCTTTTGGAAGATTAAATGGGCTGGAAATACCAAAAATCAGAAAAGTTATTGTGATGTGGACTCGGTTCATGGAAAGACGGGTTCATGGTGGACTCGGCTCACAAAATAGTGCACACAGGGGTGGTTGCTAACATGGCACTGAGACGTGGCACGATAGGCTGATGTGGCACTGACACGTAGCACCTAGGGCTGACGTGGCACTGACACGTGGTATGCTGACGTGGCATATGGGGGTCGGTTGGTGCTGACGTGGCACTGACATGTGGCACCTAGGGTTAACGTGGCTACTAACTGGGCTGCTGACGTGGACGGTTTGTTTCCACGAGTCCACAACTGACAGGTGGGACCGAGGTGTTGGTTTCCTGGCACACAGTAGACAGGGTGCACTGAGGAGGCAAAGTGTTGGTGGCGCGTGGGTGCGGGTTGACGTCAGAAAGATCCGACGGCTGAGGGGTGGACACATGGCATGATCTTGGCCGTTGATCCAGATCTAGATTGACGGTGGCAATGGGGATCGTGGTATGTCGTATGGCTGACGCGTGGCGGCCCGCTGCGCGAAGCATCGTGGGCGCACGGTGCGAGGTGGTGCGGGACCTGGTGCAGGTCGCGGGTGCCAGCGACGGCGAGGAGGCGGGATGGCAGAGAGGGCTTGGGACGCGGCGAAGACTCACCGGTGACGGCGAGTTCGGCTTGGCGGGGTGCGAGGCATGGTGATGTTGGGGAGGCGGTGGCGCGAGGTGTCGGCGGCAAGGAGGCGGTGGCGCTCGAGGTGAGGTGCGGTGGTGGGGAGGCGACAACTTTTATGCACGCGCACCGAGGATGATCGGCGCGGACACGACGACAAGTTCAGGTCGAAGACGGAGAACGCGCGCGCGACATATGAACGGACGTGGTGGAGACACGTGGCACAACGGTGATCAGACGGCGGAGGCGGAATGCACAAGTGCACAGTGCACCGGCCTCCGGATGGCCGACATGTGGCCGGGGAAGCGCTCGGGCGGCGAAGGTGGAGTGGCGGGCACGGGTGTGAGGATGCGCGACACATAGCAGAGGGGTGATCGGACGGCGGCAGCGCAGCTGGGCTGTGAACAATGATGGGTTGGGCCCGCTACTGTTCACAAGATTTTCTCTGGATTTTTTTTTCTGAAATTCAATTAAAATAAAAGGAGCTCTAGAAAATAGTAAATAAATCCAAAAAATTCACCATAAATTCCAAAAAAAATCCTTGAGACACAAGGAATCCAAATAAAATATTTTTAGCTTATGTTAATGTTTATTTTAATCATATTAAATCCTTTTTAATATCTAAAAATTCAATTTAAGCTTTATTAAATTCCAAAAAATTCTATAAATGCATTTTTATTTTGAAACTTGAAAAACTACTGAAAAATAAGATGTTACAGATACTTACCTTTATTACTAGCCCAGGGTACTTGGTGAGTACTACCTTTCTGTTAGCACAATCTATAATACCCTAATATTTGACTAACCAATCCATCTCTAGGATGACGTCTAAGGTTTGGGATTGCAATACCAAAAGGTCCACTCGGAAACCAAGGTCTTCCATAGTGACTTCAACCTTAGGGCTCACTAGAGTAGCAGTTAGAGGTCCTCTTGGTGAGCTAAGTACCACAAGTCTCTTTAGTTTAAAGGTTGGTAACTTAACCCTTTCAACAAACTTTCTAGAGATAAAAGAATGTGAAGCCCCAGAATCAAATAGAACTTGTGCAGGTATTGACTTAACAGAGAATGTACCCATGAGCACTCTAGAGGCATCCTGGGCATCTTCAGTGGTGATGTGGTTGACATGGCCCTGGTTTGGAGTCAATGCTATTTGTGTAGCTTGAGGCATCTGGTAGTGCTTTCCTGGCATTGAAGATTGACATTGGGACGGGGTGGTCCCTAAATTGAATTTCACCGGAGTGACTTGGCAATCTGGGCATTTGTTGGCGAAATGCCCTTTTGCTCCATAGTTGAAGCAGTGGAGATTTGTTATTGGATTGGTCGAGGAAGACTGCCCTGTGGGGTAGGGCACATGAATTACACTTCCACTAGAGCATGGTGCTTCAGTTGGAGCCTAGGGCATTGACATTACCACTTGGCGGAAGGACAGGTTGCCCTGGTATACTGGCTTGGATTGGAAACTTCCTTGGGGCTTTTGAGCTACCCACTTTCTTTTATGGCTGGCTTCCAGGATTCTCCTCCCATTCTCTAGGATGAGAGGCTTGTTAACCAGGTGGTGGAAGCTATGATGATCGTGCAGAATCAGTTGTGCCCTCATCTCTTCATGCATCCCTTCTAAGCAGTGGTCAATCTTCTCTTCTTCATCAACTACGTCTTTTGGGGCGTAGCGAGCTAGTTGATTGAATCGTGTGAGGTACTCGCTAATGGACATATTTCCTTGCTATTGGTTTCAAAACTCATTCTTTTTCATCCTCATTATACTTGTTGGCACAAAGTTTTGCCGAAAGGCAACCTTGAATTTAGCCCATGTGATGACAGACTTGGTTCGTGCTATATCTTCTCCTTCCTCAGCATTATCCTCTTTAGTTGCCTACTCCTCTTGCTAGCCTCCTTGCGGAGTGCTAGCTGCTGAGGTCTCTTCTCCTGCCTCTACTTCCTCCTCCTCATCATCATCATCTTCTTCTTCTTCCTCCTCCTCCTCCTGCCTAGGGGACTCTCTTTTCCATGGCAAGCAAGGTAGTTTCCCACCATGTCGCTGCGACACCTTTAAGTTGATGGATGGCGAAGTCCACCTTATCTTATTTTGTGCATCGAGCAAGTTAGAGCTTCTTCTCAGTGTCACTAACCATTCTTCTACTTCTAGAGGCTCATTAGCTGAGGAGAATGTCAACGGTCAGGTCCTTAGGAAATCAGCTAGCTTCGAGTTGCGGTTGGTTGCCCCTGCTTGTTGGCTGGTAAACATGGCATAAAGGATTTGTGTTTGTTGTGCCATTACTTGTGCCTTGGTCAGGGGTCCTGGTGTTGGCGGCGGTAGGTTCTAACTGCAGTCACGACCTCTTCCACGAGCTGGGGTTCCTAAAGCTTGACCCCTTCCACAGGCGACAACTTTCCTAGGTGCCATCTGGAAACAACTAAGGCTTCTTAGGGCCAGACGAGAGGGAGAAAGCATATATGAGGGTTCACTAGCCCTCTAGTGGCACAATAGAAAAACCAACTAAATAAGATAAGCAATGCAATAAAAAGCACAAGGCCTAAGATAGTTCATTACAATAGGGGGCAAATTTTACATGACTTTAAACATGGCATATAGGCTATGTCAGGTCAAGTCAGGACATCTGGTGCACAACATCTACTACATTGGGTACAATAGGGACGAGGAGACATATAGAGTGCTTGCAACCCAAAAGACTCCCTAGCAAGTCTGGGAACCCAGAGTTGAAACTCCTGGACCCCTTGTGTATTACAGTACTAGTCCCAGATCAATGCTAGTACACATAGTTAAACAAAAACTGATACATTGCCAACCACGCTTTATTACAATAATAACTGAAGTTCATACTTCTTGGCCATTGCCTTACAACCGAGATTTACAGAACCTCTTACAAAAGAAAGATAACAGCGGAAGCAAAAACAACAACTCAAGTAAACGGCCCATCAATCTGCCACAGGCAATTGACTGGGGAAACGTAGCCTAGAAATCTGAAAAGCCTCTGTCGAATCCATCCATGAAGTAGTCGTAATCCGCCTCTTGAGCTTCGACCTCCTCTGAAAGTTGTTTTAAAGTGTAGCATGTGAGTACATAAAGTACTCCGTAGGTCTTGGGAAAGATGCAGTAGATGCAGGGCTTAACAAAGGAAGGTTATATGGTTCTTTTACATAAAGCAGCATTTTATTTCAAGTACCATTATGTAATTTCGAAAGCATCAATTTGACAAAATAGTTGCAATACTGAAACTAGATACAATTTTTCTAGTGAAAGTTCCAACCACCATCACTAGTAAACAGGCTCTAACCGCCAAGGTTTAAAATTACGGGTTCCATCCACCCTCACTGGCTCTATCCGCCAGGACACACACTCCCGAGAGTTCCAACCACTCCCGAGTTTCGAAAACTTTTATTTTAAAATCAAAACCAAAGGTGTACCATGTGAATGCATTCTTTGGCATGAGACCCAGATAAAATATCACAAAGCCTTTACCTTACTCTAGTCTAGTTAGATACCACCCGCTGAGGTTTCACTGCTGAAGGGTTAAATCCACCACAGTCAGAAGCCCCCTCTTGCGCCATGTGAGTACAGTAAATCCCTGTCCCTCACTGTGAGTAAACCAGTAAATTCCTGGTACCCATTTTCCGATGGCGGCATCTATACTAAACTATCGTAAGTTAGTTAGCTAGGTTGTACCCATTTTAACTTGTGGTTGTACGGTAATGCTCAGTCTGGACAATCACAAGCGCTGGTCCTTAATTGACTAGGCAGAACATACACTTTACAAGATCTCGTGCTAAATCCGCACCAATCCAATCTTACCATCCGCCCCGGTCTACAACAATTTTCACATATTAATTTATTTAAAAAGAACAGTGGCAACACCAATCGCCACTAAATTTCTCAATACAACAGACTAGTTTAAAGAATTATAATTTCCCATCCAAGGTTACAAAGATTAAATAGCATGACTAAGCATTTTACTACCGTTCTAATATTTGTCAAAGATTTAATAATAATCTCAGTATTGAGACAAAGAAAATCCTAAGGTTACAAAGGTACATGGCATTCAACTACAATTGAGGGCCTAACAAGGTTGGATTAACTAATACCTTAAGACATAAGTTATCATTTTATGTAACATAGCAATGCATCTAAATTTAAAATAATTAAATGATTTTAGCAAACATAGGCACAAGATGATCAAAGGAGACTTACCTTCTTGCACGCCGTATGGAACTTCTTCTTGCGGATCGGAAAAATCTTCGGCGACGTCGGGTTCTACGCGCGAAACGACAAATGCAAATAAATAAATAAATATAAAATTACAAAAATATAAAATATATATCTGGAGAAAGGTTATGATTTTATATAAATTTAGAAATTTGAATAACTGGATTTGGAGTTTGAATGAGGGAGAACGAGCATTTGGAAGATTGAATGGATTGGAAATTCCAGAAAATGCAAAACCGAGAGAATATTCTCTGGAATCTTATTTCTGGCTGATTTTTGGATATATTTGAGTGTATGACGAGTGGGGCCCGGTGGTCATTGACAGAACATGGCCAAGGCTAACCGAAAAAATAATGTGCCTTGCCTAGAATTTGAACCCACCACCTCCCACATGCACGCACTAGCTTGCCTCCACTAACCAAGTGAGAATTTGTTCTTTCATGAAAGGAAGCATCAACAAGACAAAATAAACAAGGAGGAAAATGATTAGAGAGGAAAAATTACAGAGAAGACACACGGGGGAATGCGCGGCCGGCGAACTCGCCGACGGCCGGAGGCAGGGCGGCGAGCGGCGGCGGGAGTAGTAGGGGCGGCGGCCAAAAGAGAGGAGAAGGACGGCGGTGAAAGAAGGCCGAAAGGATGAAAGAAGAGCCGGCATTCGGGAATTTATAGGAAGAGAGAGGAGAGGAAGGGGCTGACGGTTTTGAGAGCGAATTAAAGGGGAAAACGGTCGGTGGATTAGTGGGGGTGATTAGGGCATCAGTTTTCATGCTTTAATCGGGAGTTAAGAGGAGGAAACAGACGACAATCAAAGCTTTATTTCGGTTCTAATGGTGGAGGAGAGAGAGAGTGGGAGGAAGGAGAGGTTGAAGAAAGATATGACATGTGGGGTCCATGTGTTGGTGAGAGAGAGGGGAAGTGAAGGGGTACAGGCCGTCGGATTTGCGACACGTGGCAAGTGAATAACTCAAGGCCTTTGGATGAATATGAAAGGGTAAGTGACTTTGTATGGCTAGGATTAAATTGTAGAGAGAGATGGATTTAATCTGAGAATGACATGTGGCAGGCTAGGATTAATTTCATTTTTATTTTCGGAATAAAATTTCAAAAAATACTAGAAACTTTATAAATACTTAGAAAATAGCTAATATAGTCTAAAAATTCCAGAAAAATCATAAAATATTCCTGGAAGCATTTTAGACTTAGGAAAAATATTTTTAATTTCAGATTTGCATTTACTAATTTTATAAAATACTTTTTAACTTTTAAAATTGATTTTTAATTCCAGAAAATTCTCAAACATTAATTAATAATTTAGGGAAGGCTAGGAAAAATAAAATAAACTCTTTTTAGCTTTAATAAAATATTTAAAATACATTTTTTTACTTTAAATTTTTAAATAAAATCCAGATAAATCCAAATAATTTGAATTAATTAATTTAAAATTGTTCTCTTCAGGAAAAATAAAATTTGGGATGTTACAGCAAGCACTACTGTCTAACCTAACCTATAGCAAACTACTCCTCCATGGAGTGGCTCCTACCACAGAGGACGCAGTTCCCCAGGGAGTGGGAGGGGAACAGTTTTGACTGAGGCGGGGAGACCAGGAGCAAGAATGGGAATAGGAGGGGCCTAAGCTGTCACTGGGAGACCAGGGATGGGAAAGGGAATGGGAGAGACATCACTTCCTGTTGGGTCCTCCAAGGTTGTTCTTCGGCGACGGACATGTGCACTTGCGTGCTGTGAGAAGGGGTCCTTGGCGCTGAGTCGCACGGGGCCTCAGGAACGCAGCAGAGGTACCAGCACCGGTGCTCATCACCGTGCTTGTCTTTGGGGTTGAGCCGAACAGGTTCTAGCGCTCACGCTGCTATTGATGCTGGTGCTCGAACTGATGGCACTCCAGCCTAGCCTCAGCGACAATCCTATCAAGCTCTGCCACCTGGAAGACGGCCTAGCAGCGGGTGAGTTGGGCATGGAGGACGTCCAAGTGCTCGTAGCTGGAAGTTAGGAGCATCAACAACTACCCAATCTCCTGTAGGGCATGGGCGTAGGTGACTGCCATCGCCTATATTAGCTAAATCTAGTGCGACAACAGGGGGCCATCCACCCTAGCATCGAGGCACTCCGGAAGATAATCCCCATCACGGATGCGAGGGAAGTGGGAGAAAGGGGACTATCACAGCCTCTCCTCATGCATTTGACATAGGTGGGCTGCTGCTAGACTGCTGCATCATGGATGGCATCCGAAGGTGCGTCTGAGGGGGCCCAGCCGGGATGGTTTGGTAGTTGAGCTCCCTGTCCCATGCATAGAGGAAAACCTCCATGGTCCACAGGTCTCAGTTCTGGACCCGAGTCCTCCTACCCCTGAAGATAGGCTAGCAGCCATACCCTTGGTACTGCAGGAGCTATCACAGGTGCTCGACAAGCTCCCCGTCGTCCTCTCCATAGGAGAAGTGATCCCACAGACCGACTGACGAGGCTCTGGCCATCTACAATTTTGAACACGAAAAGGTTAGAATAGGTGAAAATACAAATGGGAGTACAGATGAGTGAAGAACTAGGAGGGATAAGTAAAGCAAGTAGTACACTATACTTTGTCAAATTTTTTCTTAATTTTCAAAAATAGGACTCCGGCTTTAGAACACGACCAGTCTAACAAAGGTTTCTATAGTCGTATGTCGGACCCCGGGTTTGATGACCCAAAATCCTCTGTGAATCTACCGCACTATTCCTTAGATCAATAGATAGTGCTCATAGGTATATTGTCGGATCATTTCATACACGATAAATACCATACCATTACAATACCAGAGTGCAGCTAGACCGCGTCGGATCGAGTTTACAGTAGAGCCACCAGGCCAAATATTTACATTACATAAAGAGTGGAAGTGGAAGCAAAGACAAACATGGTAAGGCACAACCCGTCACAAGCAAGTGACTGAGACAACTTAGGTACCACTGATATTAGCCATGGCTCTGACTAATATTTGTACCACCCAAACATTAGCTGGTCAACTAGACTGAGGAGAGAGGCAAGACTACTAAGTGCTACTCTAGTTTCCACCATCTTCATCGCCTTCATCGCCCTGGTCCTCATAGTAGAGATAGTGGCCTTGGTTCACAGACTCTGAAGGGGATTGAGAGCGAGGGAGAGTATAAACAATCGTGCTCCACGAGCCAACACACATAATGCATATAGTAATAGATGCAATGCTTATCAATGATGGCTCAAGTTCTTTTATTTGCATAAAGCAATATTTGCAATAACTATAATTAAAATTCCTATGATTTTGCATTTTACAAACATTCTTTAAAGAGTTTGAAATTATGCAGTATGTATAGCAGAGTAGGTTCCATCCACCAATTACATAGTTCCACCCACCTATGCTAGATTTGGATCGTTAGGTTACTTCCACCTTATTAGCAACGCTGGAGTACATCTCTCCAGCAAAATGCCAAAGTCAGGTTTACATCCGTCTGACAGATTTCTTCCTACCCACAAAGGTTTTGAAATAGAACTAACTCGAAAGATCTCATGTCCGCCCTTGACTGTGGGTACAGCTGTTAGAACAGTTTATACTCTACAGAGACTATACATCTTTACCCACAAAAAACAATCAATTCGATGACCTACGTGATTCCTTGGTCACGCAGATCGAGAGATTGTCACAAGACCTTTATAGTACCTCGCCTCAATGCCATTTCACCTTTATGGAGAACCACTAGAGTTAGCTCCCATAAGTTAGTACAGGAAGTCATACCCTAACATGGCTTTTCCCTACCGCTAGAGAAACAGGAACACATCACCTTCACATAGTGCCCCATTCATGTTGGACTTTTCAGCCCGCACAAGCACAACTTCACTCCCCCACCCGCGGAATGACCCTGAGGCATGGTAAATCATTCAGCTAAGCCTATAGTTTGCCAGCTTATGGCAGTACTATTTTACATGAGTAGGTTATCATAGGATGAAGTCCTTAATTTGTCCAGGCGGTTCATACTACAAATCATAAATTCTCGTGTTACATCCACACCAACCTCTCTTACCATTCGTCCAGATAGGTATAGCAAGTTTTTAGGATTTTGAGAAGCATAAACTATGTTATCATAAACTACCAGTCAATTATATCCTGTGACTATTTGAAAATAGTTTTTGTGTTTAAAGATTGATGATCAGGGCAAGCTAGTGCCTTGGACTTTAGACAAGACCTTTGCATGACATTTAATTTGACTTATAGCATAAACTATGTTATCATAAATTACAAGTTTCATGGATATTCAAGTGTTAAGGATGGAGTATTATATTACTAGATTTACAAGCGGGTGTTTAGCTATCTTATAAGTAACATGCATTTGCATATAAAGTAAAGCATGCATTTTTTAATAATTTAAATAAACATAATTTCACATGAAATATAGGTTCAAAATAATCAAAATACTAACTCGCCAGGATCAAAAGCTTGCGAATCTTATTCTGCTTCAATCGGGGGCTCGTTCGCACCTTCGAACTCTACTCGGGAGAATGTATTGAAAAATAAACCGCAAGCGAGAAAACACAAATAAATGCCAAATAAAATTTAAATGAACTCCAAATTGAGCAAAATTAGTGCCAATTGACAGATCTTGATTTTAAAAAAATTTAGGAATAAGTTTCATTAAATTTGGAGCTACAACAAGAGAGAACAAGCTCCTCGAAGTTTTATTCTCAGGAAAATCCCCAAAATAATAGAGGAGAGAAGAATGTCTCTGTGACAGGTAGGGCTCGAGGGTTTTTTAAATAATTTTTAATTTATCAATTGTTTTTAATCTTCAGAGAATGACATGTGGGCCTATGGTTTAAATAAAAGAATTTACATGATTTAAATAGAAGCAGGACCTGTCTGTTTTTGAACTGGTTTAAACTAGAGATAATTGGTCGTGGGGTCCACTATTAGTGTTTGAGGATAGCCAATTAAATGGTCATTAGCTTAATTAACTAACAACAATGATTTGATTATGGTGCTACGGGGATATGTTATAGTGCATCTTCCCTGCCGTGAGGCCAGCGAAGCCTGCTGGCAGTGAAGGTGGCCATGGTGGCTCAGTAGCATGCGCGAAATGGACTCCCTGGCCCTGTGTGCACCTCTAGGAGAAGCAGCCTAGCTTGAAATGGCCCAACAACCGCCGGCGGTGAGCACGACGGTGGCTGGAACAGGGGAGGAGACTCGGCGGTGCTACACTTGATAAAAAGCTAATTCGTCCGAAGGGGAGCTACTAGGTGTTGGTGGAAGCTCACCAGAAGTGGTGGCTGAGCATGGGGTGATCGGGGTTGAGTTGGCAATGGCGGCGGTCTTGGCGGTGGGGTGACTCACGTGAGTGGCGCATCGGATGGGGAGAGGAAGGCCAGCGCGGTAGGAGTCGACTTTGGGACATCCTAGAGGAGCTCCACATGCGGCTAATTGGCCGGAGATGCGGTGGAGCGATGGGGTAGTGCGGCACTGGCGCTAGGGAAGAAGGCGTTCGCTGGTTTTAACTCACATTTCACTTATGCACGTTTTTCAAAGCGCATAAGCCCAAATCTATTAAGTCCTTTGCCTTGACTCGTCTCGATCTATTCAGCTCCACCTTAAACTAAATCGCTCTCCAACACGTCGCCCATATGCCGTGGTTTTGATCCAATGTGGTTTCCCATATTTTGGCCAAACTACTAAAATACCCCTCGTTGATCCGATCATCACCATCCATTGCAAGTAATCGTCATGCTCGCAATGTATAGGTGCACCACTAGCTTGCTACGCATCGCGAAGTCTCTCCCATCTCAGTTCTACCGAACCACGGTTCACTTGGATCGTCCAAGCCTCATGGTACAATCCTGCCGTTCGAACTCGCCTTCAACATTTCCTGCCTTTCTTGTGCCATGCTTGAGCTCACCATCTCACCTGGCATTCTCGATCATTCTGGGCCTCAACTCCTCCATGAGCCTAGCCCCGATCCTCGCCGTTGACTACGATTGACTTCAAGCGACCCTACATATCCAAAGACAAAAATCATTTTTGGGCATAAGTTTTTCACAACTTAATCCACGTTAGCTGAGACATGCATCATGCAACCTTAACATAATGAACCAGGTCACCCCAACTCAATCTATGACTCAAATCTCAAAATCCTCAATTTCTACCAAAAAACTATCCTTCCAAATAACAATATTTGCAAAATGAAATAACCACTCCACAAATATTGCAATGGTTCATCACAATATTAAACAGGACCTTCTCACATGAGTCATCAAGATACATAGAAGAAGATAGAACATGTATATAATGAAGTGGTTGCATTTTATTTCTTTTTAGCATTTAGGAGCTATAAAAATTATCCAAAGTGACTCTATAATTATCACACCAAGCCATATTATGTGAAAGAGCTATATAGATCATGTCAAACCATATATAGCAAAGCTAAAGTCAGATGAGCAATAATCTGAAATTAAATAAATTTTTAACATGTTAAGTTGCTCAAGACCACAGTTTAGCCAAAGGTATCCAAAAATGAGTCAAGCCATGTCAATATTTTAAATAGAACCAAGAAGCTACAATTGAATCAATTTAGAGTGCTACAAGTTCAAGATAGAAATAGCTTGTTCAAGCACATTTAGCACATTTGATATTTTCTGAAATTTATTTTTGGTTTGAGCTGAGCTTAAACCATTTTCCGCATGATTTTGTTTTCTTAGCCGTGTGTTAGATCTCAAGCCTTATGAGACCACCCCAAGTAAGAAGCTTAAGGAAGTGATCTTGGTCATCCAAAACTACCCCTGATTTCATGCCTAATGCAATGGCAAGCCATCTCATGAGAAAGAATTGGTGAGATCAGTTTTTTCGCATAAGAGAGCTCATTTTGTATTTTCTTAACTTAATTCAAGAACAAAGAGCTAATGCTCACTCATGCTTCAATAAAGAACTAGCGTAGCTCAATCTAAAGCTCAATTTAGATTCAATGCTCAACTTAGCTTATTTGACATGGCATGAATCATTAGAGGATCACTAGAGCAAAACTAGTCACAAGATTTAACAAGACGATAATTTAATTCAAGTTATTCACATTTGATAGAGCTAATATGGCAAAAAGCTAAGATATACATATAATGACGTGATAAATTTAACAAGCTAGCATAAGATATGACAAGATATAAAGCAATTTAACCATGCCCCCAATTTTCCATCTCATTCATTGCTTCAAAGACTGCCATCTGCTAGGCCTATTTAATACATAGCAGCTGTGCAAATCATTCCATTGCTGTGGGAAAAAATTGGTTTTCAGATCTGATTTAGCAATTAGAACACACCATAATTTCTGCCTTTAGGAGTATATCATATTGGATAATTTGGTCAAACAAAAATCTAAAGGAATAGATCCCTGTAACCAAAATCACAATTTTTTCCTTCAGTAAACTGAGAGACATAAAAGTAATTCAAATATCTTTTCAGTGATTTAGAACATTAATGAAAAAGAAAAGGTATAACATGAATAGATTAACATGTGGAGAAAACACAAAAAAATGTCTGAGCGCTTAACAATGTCCATAAAAGACTGCCCAAGGGGCCACCTGCTTGGCCTTGAATTGTGTGTAGAATAATTCCATCCCTGTGAAAAAAGCATTGGGTTTCAAATCTGATTTAGCAATTAGACCACTTAGTTGCTTCAAATACTGCCTAAGGGCCACCTGCTTGGACTTGAATGATGTGCAAAATAATTCCATCCCTATGAAAAAAATGTTGGTTTTCAAATCTGATTTAACAATTAGAATACAACATAATTTCTATTTTTAAGAAGTACATGCCCTATGGATCATTTGGTCAAATCAAAATTGGAAGGAACAGATTCCTCAAGCAAAATGGTAGGTCTTGAAACTGAGGGAGATAAACTAAATTGATGAACAATGTATTGCTCCCAAAAGAACTGATACACTTCCAGTGAACTGGCAAAATATAAGGACACATACCAAACGGCCTATATGTGCCCTATGGAGAAAGATTGCAAGAATCATGACAGAGTAAAAGAAAAGGGTATAAAGAATGTAGGAAGAGGTGCTCAAGCTCACCTTACATCTTTTCTATAGTGGAATCCCCTATCCTGTTTTAAGCATGTATAGCTAGCCACGAGTCTTCTCCAACTTCGTAATGTAAATCCAGACCAAATCTGAAAACAAAAGGCAGATCAGAATCTGCAAATACAAAATCCTAGGGGTTGGTGGAAGCACGGTTAGCCATGGCTACCAAAGTGGGAAACGACTCCCAGACGTTGTGTTGAGGTGGCAAACATGGACGGCGGTCAACGGGAGGAGCTGTTGTGCGTCAGGGAGTGGAAAGGGCGAGCGAGGGGGCTGGAGACAGCTGAGTACGCTAGACGGGTGGCTGCTGGAGGAGACACTAGGGAGAGGAGATCGGGAGGAGGGGAGGGCACAGCGGATGGACCTGGGAGAAGAGGAGGCAGCCAGAACTTCTGGTTGTTAGGAGTCTCAAGAAAGCAAGATCCAGCGAAGAACGACGCGTGAATAGCCACCTCTCTGCCCTTCGTGTTAGACCATATGGTATTTTAGGTGATGAATAATTGACAACGTTAATTTTAATATTACTTAAGGTGTATTGCGTGTGTTCGGATTGATGTTGGTCAAGTTCGGACGAACTTGTGCTGAAAAAGTGTTGGTTTGGTCTTTGCATGTGCAGGATAACTCGGAGATGATTGTTGTCTACGGCAAGGACTGGGAGATGGCTTGGTGTGAAGCTATTGTTCAGAGGGTCAAGGATGTCAGAGGAGACAGTCGTGCTCGAGTTGGGGTGCATGGAGATCAAAGACGGTCGATGCGTGTTGAAGCTACGGAGGTGTGGTCCGGGGGCTACGATGCGTAGTAATTTTGGGAGTATGAAATTTTAGTTGGGGCTTGTGTTATCAAGTCGTGTATGCATAGCTTGTGTCGCATATACGATATACGTATACATGTCGTATACGGAATCGTCACTGTCACCGTTTCCAGTTTGAAGTAGGCGAGAAGGAGAGGCTGAGCAATGCGGCTTCGAGTGTCGAGACGCTTGAAAAGGATTAGGTGACGAATACACAAAGGAGTCGGTAGTTATGGGCATGTATGTCGTGACTTGCATGCGAGACGTGAAGAAATAGAACTGTTGAAGACCGAGTTGAAAAAGGTTACGGCGCTGTCTGGGAAATGAAAAAACGGCAGGCGTTTTGATATAAGTTGCAGCCGGCAGTCGGGTATTTAAATAAAGGAGGAGCAGGCAGTTCTTGTGCTGAGATCTAGCGCAGAGCAACGAGAAATCCTGGTGTCCGGCGTTTTGCATGCGCTGGTGATTTTTGGTAGCAGGCGAGAAGAAGATTTGTGGGCGGCTGCTGTTTTTTCTGGGCGCGCACAGGAAAAAGAGGAGGAGGCACTGCAGGGATAAAGAAGGTGCTGTGTGGCGGTGAGGCTTTGATCTGAAAAGTGCGACTAGAAGAAGAAAAGGAGGCCTGGCCGAGAGTCTTCACGGAGGTTCCAATTTTGTAAGTTTTTGCAATAAAGAAACTCTTACGTGTCTTGGCTAGAAAATTGAAAAATTGTTGAACAAAAGGGTGCTGATTACTTTGCTTGAATGCATTGTTTCTTAATGCCTGGCTGATCGTCCCTCGTACCAAAAATTCTAGTAGATTGGCTTCATATCATAGTTTTTTTGTGAGAGTTTTTCTTAAAATTTATTTTTTAGCTTTCGTAATCATTACCCTCCTCTGATTGCCTATCCTAGTGTGAATCGATCCTACAAGTGGTATCAGAGCAAGGTTTATTTTTCTAATTGATCTTAACCGGTGATTAGAAAATATATCGACGGATAAATATTCCACAAAACCTTGTGTTTTCGATGGTGTTGATTTTCAGTATTGGAAAGCAAAGATGGAGGCATATATTCAAGTTCAAGGCTTTGCAATATGGGAGAAGGTCTACAAGCCTTATTAAGTGCCCGAGAATGATGCTGTGTCAGCAACAAACATAGCACAAGTGAAGGCAAATAGCAAGGCAAGAAACCTGATAATTCAAGGACTAGGAAGGAGTGATTTTGATCGTGTTGTGCATCTTAAATCTGCATATGAGGTATGGAAAACACTATGTGAATATCATGAGGGTTCATCTACTATTAAAGAGGTACGTCAAGATATGTACAAAAAGGATTACATGCGTTTTGAAATGAAACCTGGTGAATCAATAGATGATTTCTTTGCTCGCTTTAATAAAATTCTTAGTAACTTACGCTCTGTTAATGTTACTTATACTGATGTTGAAAGTGCACGTCAATTACTTGGAGCATTAGATATGTCTATATGGGAGATGCAAGTTACATCTATTAGAGAATCTACTGTCATGAGTACACTTACATTAGATGTGCTTTACTCTAAATTGAAAACTCATGAATTAGATGTGTTTGCTAGGAAAAATAATGGTAATAAATCAATTGCTTTAGCTTCACAATCTAGCAAGTCTAATTGTAATAATTCTTCAACTAGCTATGTTTTGTCTTCTTTGTCTTCTCTAACCGATGAATAACTAGAGCAACTTCCGGAAGATGATTTGGCACTTCTCTCCACACATTTTATAAGAGTTTTGCAGAATGTGAGGTCAAGAAAAAGAGGAAATTTTGGTCCTCAAAGGTGCTATGAGTGTGGTGATCTCAATCATATTCGTCCCAAATGTCCAAAGTTTCTAACAAAATTTACAAGGGAAGAAAATGAGAAGGAAGAAGAGATGGAGAAAGATAAAAGGAAGAACAAAAAGAAGAGTTATATAAACCGCAAGGTGGTGCATCGTGTTCTTTCCGCTCTTGAGCAAGTTAATTTGAGTGATGTAGACATGGACAGCGAGGATGATACTCCTAAAGGCAAGAAAGATTTAATTGGATTGTGTCTAATGGCAAGTAGCAAAAGCTTCACCGACAATGATGATCTTGACAGCAACAACTACAATGAGGTAGAACCTTCTTATGATGATTTAGCTCAAGCTGTTGCTAAACTTGGTACTTTGTTTGAAAAGAAAGATAAAAAGATTAAGAAATATGATACTTTGATTGAGTCTCTAAATTCTGAAATTGCAAGACTTAGAGTTTTAATTCCTAATGATGAATCTTGTGAGTCTTGTCAAATTTTACATTCTGAGTTAGAAAATGCTAAGTCAATTAATGCTTTAAACATGGATCAACTTAGAGATGTAACTGTTAAATTTGATGAATTAAGATTAGCACATGATTCTTGTGATGAAAAATTGAAAAATGCTAATGATGAAATTAGAAAGCTCAAAGTTAGTTCTTCTTCATGTTTAGAATCAAGTAATTCAAATGCTTATTCTAAAGTTTGTTCTAAATATGAATTATTAGAAGCTAGACTTAAATCATCTCAGGAAACAATTCAACAGATGATTTATCATGAGATATCTTCTTGTTCTAATTGTTCTATTTTAACTAAAGAAAATGAATACCTTAAGAACATTTTAAAGAGATTCTCTTTTGGCAAGAAAAATCTGAATATGATTCTAGACAAGTCGAAAATAAGTGTGAAAAATCAGGATTTAGGATTTCATTTCATTGAGCACGCCAAGAATAATCCTCCTAAAATTTTTAAACTTCTTGAACCTGGAAAAATTGAAGTATCATCTGAACAAAAACAAACTATGTTTAAATCTGCTGGTATTATGCCATTTACTAATCAAGTGAATGCAAATGTTGCTTCTAATTCTCAAGTTAAACATAAAGTTAAGTTCACTTGCAGTCATTGTGGTAAAGATGGACATCTTGTGAAATTTTGCTTTAGACTAGCCAAACAACAAATGAAAGAAAAAGCTAAGGCTTGGTCTAATTTGAGGAATGTGCGTTCTTTTGTAACTAGAAACATGAGTAATGCTAACTCTGAATTTTACGTAAGAATACTCGTGATGCGCCTATTTTTGCTCGTCGTGTGTCTCAGTACTGGATTCCTAAATGTTTTATTTCTAACCCCAGTACTGAGGCCTCGACATCTTCTGTCTCTATGTAGGTTTCTCGTGTGAGGAAGGAGAACATATGGTTAGTAGACTCCGGATGTTCACGTCACATGATCGGTGATAAAAGATGGTTCTCCTCCCTTTCGCATACATCTCGAGCTAAAAGTGTTACTTTTGGAGATGCTACTTCTACATCTGTTTTGGCAAAAGGTATAGTGAAGGTAAATGAAAAGTTTATGTTTAAAGATGTGGCTCTCGTTGATAACTTAAAATTCAACTTGCTTTTTGTATCACAAATGATTGATGAAGATCTTGAAGTATGCTTTAAGAAAGGTGAATATAAAGTGTTAGATGCTTCAGGTGATCTAGTTTTTAAAATTTCAAGATTTGGAAGAGTTTTTAAAGCTGACTTTGATGCCTCACATGATGCTAAGTTTAGGTGTCTAGTTGCCAATGTTATCAAAGATTTATTCTTTTGGCATCGTAGACTTGGACATGTTGGTTTTGATCATCTTACGCGTGTTAGTGGTATGGATCTTATACGTGGTTTGCCTAAACTTAAGAATGAAAGCCATATAGTATGCTCTTCTTGTAGACATGGTAAGATGTGTGCAGGTTCACATTCTCTGCTTACTATGGTCATGACAAATGCGCCGGGACAGCTCCTACACCTTGACATAGTTGGACCATCGAGAGTTCAGTCCTTTGGTGGTAAGTGGTATGTACTAGTGATTGTTGATGATTTTTTCTAGATATTCTTGGGTTTACTTTATGGCATCTAAAGATGAGGCTTTTAGTCATTTTAGAAGTCTTACTCTTAGAATATCTATCGAACTTTTAGGATCTCTTAGAGCTATTAGAAGTGATAATGTAATTGAATTTAGAAATTCCTCTTTTGATCACTTTTGTGCTGAAAAAGGAATTGATCATCAATTTTCGTCACCATATGTTCCACAACAAAACGGTGTAGTTGAGAGAAAAAATAGAACTTTGGTTGAGATGGCTAGAACAATGCTAGATGAATATAAAACTCCAAGATAATTTTGGGCTGAAGCTATATCTACTGCATGCTATATTTCAAACCGTGTGTTCTTGAGATCTAAACCTGAGAAAACTTCATATGAGCTTCGATTTGGACGTAGGCCTAGTGCATCTCATTTCAAAGTTTTTGGGTGCAAGTGTTTTGTATTAAAATATGGAAACTTAGATAAATTTGAAGCTAGATCAACTGATGGTATTTTTCTTGGATACCCTGCTCATTCACGTGGCTTTCGTGTGCTTGTTTTAGAGACTAACAAAATAATAGAAACCTGTGAAGTTTCTTTTGATGAGGCTATTCCAGGCACTAGTCTAAGTGATGCAGGTACAAGTGCATATATTCAGGGGGAGAGCATATTTGTTGATGACGATGAGGATGATGAAGATGAGGTTATGGTTCCTACTACTTCTCCACTTGTAGTTTCTTCTACACCTTCTACTACTGCGGCTACAGTTGGGCATCCACAAGCTACTACTTCGTCTACATATATTGGAAATGAACAAGAAGGTGCTTCAGAAATTTCTGCTCCTCGACACATTCAAAGGAGACATCCACCTGAACAAATAATTGGAGAACTAAATGAAAGAGTAACAAGGTCCAGGTTTATTGATTCTAACTCACATGCTCATTCTGCTTTTGTTGCTTCTTTTGAGCCCAAAGATGTATCTCACGCATTAACTGATGAATCTTGGATCAATGTCATGCATGAAGAATTAGAGAATTTTGAACGTAATAAAGTTTGGGAGCTTGTTCCACCTCCTTCGAATCATACTATAATTGGAACTAAATGGGTGTTTAAAAATAAACAAAGTGAGGATGGTGTTGTTGTTAGAAACAAAGCTAGGTTGGTCGCTCAAGGTTTTACACAAATAGAAGGTTTAGATTTTGATGAAACCTTTGCTCCTGTTGCTAGATTTGAAGCCATTAGAATTTTGTTAGCCTTTGCTGCATCTAAAGGTTTTAGATTATATCAAATGGATGTAAAAAGTGCTTTTCTTAATGGCTATATAAATGAGGAAGTTTATGTTAAGCAACCATCTGGTTTTGAAAATCCACAGTTTCCTAATCATGTTTTCAAATTGTCAAAAGCCTTATATGGGTTAAAGCAAGCTCCTAGAGCATGGTATGATAGATTGAAAAACTTATTATTAGAAAAAGGTTTTTCCATGGGAAAGGTTGATAAAACTCTCTTTGTACTTAAGCAAGGTAATGATCAATTATTCGTTCAGATTTATGTTGATGATATCATCTTTGGGAGTGTATCTCACGCTTTGGTGATTGAGTTTTTAGCAACGATGAGTAAAGAATTTGAGATGAGTATGATGGGAGAGTTGACTTACTTTTTGGGACTGCAAATAAAACTAACAAATGAGGGAATTTTTGTGCATCAAAGTAAGTATACAAAGGATCTTCTATGTCGTTTTGGGATAGAAAATTGCAAGCCTATTATGACACCTATGGGAGCTGCTTCGACACTTGATCCCGATGAAGATGGTGAGGCTGTTGATCAAAAAGAGTATAGGAGCATGATCGGCTCACTATTATATCTTGCTGCTTCGAGGCCAGACATACAATTTTCTGTGTGTTTATGTGCTCGCTTTCAAGCTTCTCCACGTGTTTCACATCTACAAGCTGTCAAACGAATTTCAGGTATGTACATGGTACTCAAAATTTTGGCATATGGCTTTCTGCTTCCTCATGTCTTAGTTTAAGATCTTTTTCGAATGCTGATTTTGGAGGTTGTAGAATTGATAGAAAAAGTACATCTGGCTGATGTCATTTTTTTGGGTAATTCACTTATTACATGGTCATCTAGAAAACAATCTTCTGTTGCGCAATCTATTGCTGAATCTGAATATGTAGTTGCTGCTAGTTGTTGTTCACAAATACTTTGGATAGTATCTACACTTAAAGATTATGGGATAATTTTGGATAGTATTCCACTTTTCTGTGATAATACTAGTGCTATTTGTATTGCTAAGAACCCAGTACAACATTCAAGAACTAAGAATATTGATATTAGATTTCACTTCCTTCGAGATCATGTGGAGAAAGGGAATGTGGTGATTCATCATATAGATACTGAATATCAGTTGGCAGACATTTTCACGAAACCTTTGGATACTTCTCGGTTTGTTCGTTTGCGAAGTGAGTTGGGTGTGTTGCACCCTATGGGATTATTCTGAGGGGGATCTTGTCATTTCAAAATTCAGAAGCTTTGTTTATTATCCTTGTCAAATAACTCATCAAGTCCAAGTCATTAAAATCAATTGAGTAGTAGAGCTCTCTTTATCATATTTATTCATATGTTGTGTAGTTTTGATCACGACTGGTTATAATTAATTTGCTACATTTGAATTAAAAGCATGACATGACGAAATACTTTGACTAGATTGATTATATATATTACTTTGCGATGTCCTTTGAAAAGGATTAGCTTGATAGTGAGTCTTATTTTAACTCTTGATTCTGAGGCTCGTATGTTTCATGTTATAATTTTTTTATAAGCACTCAATTTGGCATGTTTTTTTTAAAAAAGAAAAGGACATTTGAAAAGATGTATGCTTCAAACATGCCATGGTGAAAAAAAAGAGAAAAAGCACAAAAGTGCGCAAAATGAAAAGAAGTATGCTTCAAGCATGCCACCATCACAAAAAAAATATGTCATTACGAAAAAGAAGTATGCTAGAAGCATGCCACATGCCTAAAAATTGAGTGTAGAGCAATAAGTTATTACATGAGACTGCTAGCCCGTCTAGAATTAAGGTTTGCTTCATTTTTAGGTTTTGACTATTCGTTGTGATATCCCATTGTGCTCTTTATAATTAGTCTAGTCGTTATTGCGATGCCTGTCATTGATATAAATTGCTTAATCATATTGATGGATTTGTTTTGACATTGCTATATAATATATGGCTTTCTATGATCTAGATAGCTCTACTAAAAAATATGACTTAGTTGCTTTATTAAACTAATGCAATGTGACTTGGATAATCTACAAAGCTTCTAAATTTTTATTATCATTGCTCCTTCTTAGATTTATTCTTATTCACTGAAATTCTTGATGATTACATTGCCAAAGGGGGAGAGAATTTTGAGAGATTGGAGAGTTTTCGGAGAAATTACAATTATTTTTCTTGTGTTGAGAGGAAGAGTTTGAGAGTTTGGCTTCAGTTCTTCACTTAGATTTGTTGAAAGTCATATTAATTTAATGTGTTGTCAATGTATTCATCAAGGGGGAGATTGTTAGACCATATGGTATTTTAGGTGATGAATAATTGACAATATTGGTTTTAATATTACTTAAGGTGTGTTGCGTGTATACGAATTGACGTTGGTCAAGTTCGGACGAACTTGTGCCGAAAAAGTGTTGGTTTGGTCTTTGCATGTGCAGGATAACTCGGAGACGATCGTTGTCTACGGCAAGGACTGGGAGATGGCTTGGTGTGAAGCTATTGTCCAGAGGGTCAAGGATGCCAGAGGAGATAGTCGTGCCCGAGTTGGGGTGCATGGAGATCAAAGACGGTCGATGCGTGTTGAAGCTACGGAGGTACGGTCCGGAGGCTACGATGCGTAGTAATTTTGGGAGTACGAAATTTTAGTTGAGGCTTGTATTATCAAGTCGTGTATGCATAGCTTGTGTCGCATATACAGTATACGTATACATGTCGTATACGGAATCGTCACTGTCACCGTTTCCGGTTTGAAGTAGGCGAGAAGGAGAGGCTGAGCAATGCGGCTTCGAGTGCCGAGAGGCTTGAAAAGGATTAGGTGACGAATACACAAAGGAGTCGGTAGTTACAGGCATTTATGTCGTGACTTGCATGCGAGACGTGAAGAAATAGAACTGTTGAAGACCGAGTTGAAAAAGGTTACGGCGCTGTCTGGGAGATGAAAAAACTGCAGGCTTTTTGATATAAGTTGCAGCTGGCAGTCGGGTATTTAAATAAAGGAGGAGCAGGCAGTTCTTGTGCTGAGATCTAGCGCAGAGCAACGAGAAATCCTGGTGTCCGGCGTTTTGCATGCGCTGGTGATTTTTGGTAGCAGGCGAGAAGAAGATTTGTGGGCGGCTGCTGTTTTTTCTGGGCGCGCACAGGAAAAAGAGGAGGAGGCACTGCAGGGATAAAGAAGGTGCTGTGTGGCGGCGAGGCTTTGATCTGAAAAGTGCGACTAGAAGAAGAAAAGGAGGCCTGGCCGAGAGTCTTCACGGAGGTTCCAAATATGTAAGTTTTTGCAATAAAGAAACTCTTACGTGTCTTGGCTAGAAAATTGAAAAATTGTTGAACAAAGGGGTGCTGATTACTTTGCTTGAATGCATTGTTTCTTAATGCCTGGCTGATCGTTCCTCGTACCAAAAATTCTAGTAGCTTGGCTTCATATCATAGTTTTTTTTGTGAGAGTTTTTCTTAAAATTTATTTTTTAGCTTTCGCAATCATTCACCCCCCTCTGATTGCTTATCCTAGTGTGAATCGATCCTACACTTCGCCTGAAAGTTGCCGACGGCGCTGTTTCTCTGGTGCGGAACGAAGCGAATCCGAGCAAAACGAAGCCGAAACCGCGGCTCGCTATCGGTGCGCAGCCAGCCCACTCAGGCCCCGCGCGCGCATGCGTCAGACCAGCAGCGCACGGGCGGGACATAGCAGGGGCGAGCAGCGAGGAATCCCCCAACTTTGATTTACAGAGTATCCGTCAACTTGAAGCTGTACGTGACAGTAAGAAATCCTATTTGTACAGCAGTTCCTTTCTTCAGAGTGATGGTAAAACTTCCCACACTTTTCTTGCAACCTGATTAGAAAATTAGAGTCTGGGCGTGTCATAAATGAGCAGTACTCTTCCTAATTGGAGTCACAAGTGAAAGAGATTAGTTCTCTCTCCAAGTCCAAAAGGCAGCTCCTTTTTTCATGAGAGTTTCCGGTGATGGCCACCCTTGTCTGCCACTTTTGCTTACTACTACTAGCTAATGACCCATCACACAATGAGAGGGCAGAATGCTGTGCAAGAAGGTCTCTAGCAATTGCAATCTGCAGAAACTATTATGCCCACTTAGGATGGCAAAGCCTCCAAAATCTTTTGTCAAGTGCATGTGGGTGTGTGTTGGCATGTTTATTCCTTGGACGTAGTTTGGCCACAATGGCAACCATGGGATTCCAAAGGAAGCTCCTCATGTCTAGAAGCCAAAAGAGAAGGAGAAAGTGACATCTAGTTCACAACGTGCAGGATTAGTGGGCCAAAGGAAGAGTGGGGGGTTTGTTTGACATGGAGTGCAAGAATATTGGGAACCTGATAAGGTCTACTCTTCCATGATACTTACTGAAAAATCAATCTTGGGTCCAAATTGAGCACTGCTCTCCTCTTTGTCCTCTCGTGCTTGCCAATCGCAGTGCGACATGGACCGATCCTTGAGGTCGCACCCGCATCTGTCGAGACGCAAAGATCTCTCAACATTGGACAAGAACTTCCTGTAGTAGCTGCTTTGTTGAAGTATCTGACAAGCGATAAGGCTCGAGTCTGATGCAATACACAAGTGAGATCACGTTTTTGCTACTCAGATCTGAGATGGGTGTCTTGGCGATGTCATACTCTGATATCCCTTCTTATATACAGCAGCCCCTAGATCTGATCAGAGTTGCGAGATACGGCACAAGTGTGCACGGTATCAAAAATAAATTAGGTGAATCTCGTAGAGAGAACCGAAATAATAACATTGAAATAGTCACGACAAAGGAGAAACATTTGGCGAAGCCGACCGTAAATCCCTCAAGTATAACCTCAAAAGAATATAAAGCATTGTCACAATTTCACAATCCTCTCAAACCTTTGTAAAAGAATAATCTCTCAAGTAATCCTCTCATACACCTTTTGCTCTGGATGAGTTGTTTTGTGCCTTGTTTTCTCCCTAACTACACCTCATAGCTTCATATAGTGCCCCTAGTTTTCCTCTAAAGAGAAGTAGGAATTCTAATTATATTTGGATTCATATAGGAATCCTTTTGCAGACCTCTTCGAGTCCTAGCAGATTAGGATACGAGTCACCTCTCAACAATCTCTAGTTTAACTCTTATCCATTGAAGTCATTATGCTCCTCTAAGAACTTGCTACAAGTAGGCTCCTTTTTTATGTTTTTTCTTTTTTTTCTTCTACCTTTGGGAGTGCCCCATCACAGGGGTTCATGCACATCACCAAAATGTGCGTGTTGGTGTTTGGGCTCGCCTGTTTGGACCCTTCACCTAAGAGCTCATTTGTTCTGTAGTTTGGTTAACCATACATTCTATTCCTACAACCATCTATACCATAGATTTGTATCGTCTCTGAGCTCCACCTTCTCGCATGTACCACGTGTTGGTCCCACCACATCTTCCTTCTTTCGGCAGCTTGCACCTTCTCATCTGCAACTGCTAGACTTTGTGACCATTTTTGCAGTTTTGCACATAAGTACAAATAAGATCTAAGTATCTACTATTAACAACATAGTTTTCTTCTCCTAACTAGGATTTTTATGAAACCTCTTATTGGTTGCTCCACTTTCAATATTACACTTTAATTGATATCCTCGATGGATTTGGGTATTTTTCATGATCATCTGTCATATGCATGTAATTCATATGACTCTACCTCGAAGTGATACCATACAATCTTCGAGTTCAAACAACCTCAAAGATATTAGATTATTCTTTGTCGGGAACATACCGAACTCCGACTAATATGCGATGTGTTCTCTTCTACATCTTCAATGTAACCGTTCCCACCTCAGTAATTACATACTACTTGCAATCTGCCAAGTGAACAGTTCTATACACTAGACATAGAGATTCTTCATAGAACATCTCCCTCGCCGAGCATATATGGAAACAACAAACTACATCTACAACTAGCCATGAGAAGTACCTGGTTTACTGATGATAAATACATCTAAAACATGTTTCGCTACCACTACTGAGCATGCACCTCTCATTTGCTTCAAATTTGGATAATCCTTTATCATATGATTTTCCTAGTCATACAAATAGTCTACATGTGTATCCTTGCTCTTGCCATTCTTCTTTTTGTGACTTTTACTTTTGCCTACAACACCTATAACAACCAATGCTTGATTGTAATAGCCTCAAAAATTTAATTCTAGAAAAAACAATTATTTTCACTCATTGTTTAAATTTTTAGGCATTTTTTATTTTTTTTCAATTTTTAATGCCTTTTTCTTATTTTCATGAGTCTAAAAGAATTTTGCATATTTAACAAAACATTTTCATGTGTTGCATATATTTTATTATGGTTCCAAATATTTTAAGGTGGTATGACTGTCTTTGTGTGAGTGGTCGGACTAGGACAACAGTCTAACCAGCTCCATGTGAGTGGTTTGACCTTGTAGCGATCCGGATTTGCGGATTTGACAATCCGAATGTCCCTAGATCAATAGCTAGCTCACATAATATGACATTGGTAAATATCATATCCATACATGCATAACAATAAAAAGAGTACTTAATATTACATAGAGAAATGTAAATAGATCTTAAGATCAAGTTTTACATGACGGGTCGATAGGCCAAATAAGATTGTTCATAACAAACCAGCAGAATAATAAGTAAACCAAAAGGTCTACAATCAACTGGGTCTAATCTAGTCCTAGTCTTCGTCTTCCATGTTATAGCTGGAAGCATGGACATATCCATACACTAGGCCATCAACTCCATTATCTAAAACTACATATTAAGCAATAATGAGTACAAAAGTACTCAGCAAGTCTCGATAGCAGATTTCAACTGTATATATATACATACACACACACACATATATACATATATACATATATACATATATACATATATACATATATACATATATACATATATACATATATACATATATACATATATACATATATACATACATATATATATACATACATATATATATATATATATATATATATATATATATATATATATATATATATATATATATCCAAGTGAAGATCTTATGTATCTTTTAGCATAAAGCCAATTTTGTCAAAGGTACTAATTTAGTTAATTTCTAAACCTATGACTTATCTATTTTTACATTAAAACCAATATCCATTTTCGAGTCAAGTTCATCATGAGATCAAAATCCCTTTGCTTTCATTTTCATTCAGATTAAGTTATCGCAAACGATTACCATGTAACCATTAATTTATGAAAACTATGCAGTTGTGACATTTCTATACTTTTGCCCATGTCTGGGGATATGGTTATTCGAATATATTTTTTAACACTCTAGAGAGGCTGTACAGCTTTACACACAACTTATGATTAACTCATAATGTCGACCAATACATGCTTTTGTAAACGTGCAACTGAGAAAATCATAACAAGATTTTTACAATGCTTAGCTTAGATGCTTACTCCCGCTCTAGGGTAAATTCTCAACACTGGCGATAGTGGATGTTTCCATCCCGAGTTACATCTCACCCCCAGAACATTCCCTTCTATGCTATATTTTCAATGAGGGACCTATCTGTTAGGGAGTCTATGACCCTTCATGTTTATGAAATCCACAAGATAGTGACCGTTACGGGTCACTCCCACCAATCACAACAGAACTCTAAAAACCTACATACCAATCTAAATGTGTAGGATTCACAATGGAGCTAAGCAAATTAGTGGGCCAAGTTCATCCCAAAACTAGACTTGTGGTTGCACGATTTGTGTGTACAAAAGAGATAGACAAGAATTCGGTCTTTAAATAACTCAGGTGAGACTAACCACAAAACCCAAAGCTTGTGCAATCCCTGCATAGCTATTCACAAAATGATACGTGCAATCCCTACACGGCCAATCCGTAAATAACATGCACAATCCTTATATGATCAATCCAAAAATAACACATGCAATCCTTGCACGACCAATCCAATACGTGCAATCCTTGCACCAGTCTCCTACCAACCACTCGATCGAGTCTCTACTATTTTAGAAAATATTTTTCTATTTTCAGTGGTAACCCATGTTACTATTCTCATTATCATATTTTCACATTCAGTTGGCAATGCTTGTGTTGTATTTCATTTCAGCATTAAGGCATTTCTATGCACAACCATAATATACTAAAGTTTAACTAATGGTGGAGTTATTATCATTGTAAGTATCCTAGGACGATGTGGCAAGAGAATATCAACAATCAAGGAAGGGAAATAAAGGCAATCAACTTTTAACATAGTATTTTAACAATTATTTCTAATAAGCATGCATTTTTATTTGTATGCAAAATATTGGTATTTGAGAGACCATGTGGAGGTAACCCTGTGTGTGTGATGAGTAATTGACATGTGCTCTAGAAAGTTTGAGTTTGTCTCAGGCATTTTGTGCTATTTACTTATGCTATTGTTTAAATATAATATTTTATGCGGTGCTATGTGATGGGTTTTCTTGTCTGTGATGACTGTAGGACTTTTGAGACGGAGTCATGGTGAGACACGGGGTGACCGACTAGGCACAAGCGGTGCTGAGGTCGGAGCGGTCGGGATGTGTCGAAGACAGCGAAAACTCCAAGTGGTTGCGAGACTTGCACGGCAAGAAATAAGGAAGCTTCCAGAAATGTGCAGGAGTGGCATTTTGGAAAATGCGCAAGGCTGCATAAATGAAGCGAATTTGATTAGGAGAGAATAGATAAAGTGATGAGTTGTTGAGAGCTAATGGGTAAAGTGCTAAAAGTAGTTGAGAGATAATGGATAAAGTGTGTTGTAAACTCATTAGTGGAGGCTATAAATAGATGGTGCTCTCTAGTGGGAGAGATTGAGAGTGAAGGGTGTGAGTGTTAAGGTTTTCACTAATGCTTGTGCTCTTTAGTGTTAGAGATTGAGAGTGTTAGAGTGTTAGGGTTTTCTCTTTAGTGTTAGAGATTGAGAGTGTTAGGGTGTGAGTGAACATCGATTTGGCGTAGGTTTTAAAATAATCGCGGAGACGCCCGACGTTTTGGTAAAACGTGGGAATGGGAAAATAATAGTTTTGAGCTAGCAATAAATTGAGAAAGATATAGAAATATAATTTAATATAAAAAATATAGTTTAGAGAGGGTGGGCCTGCCACCTTTGGCCAGGGGGCCGAAGGGGTGGCCGCACCCCCCTCCACTTAACCGTAGCCCCTTGTGGCCGCACCGTTCCCCCTTCCTCCCCCAAGCCACCACCCCTGCTGCCCCTTGCGCCCCCCAAAACCAGGTGCTGTCCCTGTGCAAGGAAAAGGAGGAGAAGGAGGAGAAGAAGGAGAAGAAGGAGGAAAAGGGAAGGAGAAGGAGGAGAAGGGAAGGAGAAGGAGAGAAAGAAGAGGGTGATCCCAATCCCCTAGGTAATTCTTCCTCACCCCAATCTCTCTGTTTTATACTGAATTTAGGGTTCTTAGCCCCAGATTTGAAGGGATTAGCATTTTAGAAAACCCCGATTAGAGAATCCCGGTTGGCTGTCTGTAGATCAAATCACGTGATATTACTGTTCATGTGGTTTAGACCCCTAAGATGATTTTTCCCAAGGGTCTTCCCAAAAGGAAAAACGTAGAGGACGACAATACAAATCTACTGTATTTTTTTCAGATTTTGTGACCAAGTAATTTAGGCGTACCAGGGCCTGGAATCTCGCTATCTATCAGAGGAGCAGTCAGGGATAGACTACTGTTCAGATGGGAATTAGGGGTAGTAGATGAATTTTGTAATTTTGGTCACCATTAAGAAAGTTTTGGAGAATTTGATAAGCTAGCTTCTGTATAAAAATCAGAATTTCTATAGCCTTACTCTGTTGTTGGGAGGCGTTTGAACCTGACTGTTCTGACTGTCAGAACAGAGGATGAGCTCTGTTTTGGACAATGAGATACACCTTGCTAAGAACAAAATAAAAATATGTGATCTATATGAAAAGTGTAGGTATTTAAGTGAGGAATCCAGATATATATCTTTTTTTGTGATTATTTTTATATTTTTAAAGATAGAAAATTGTTAAGCAGCGTCGCTGCAGTGGGAATATTGTAGAACCGTTACGCGGGGAAGGATGTTGTGGGGTTTAGGGTTTTGGCGACACGTAGCGGATGTGCTACCGTTTAACCCGTTATTCTTACTACTTGCAATATGCATGATTTATCGTAAAGTTAAATGATATGTCATGGTTACAAGATTTCTAAGTAAGAATGTGATAGCAAGATATGAATCAATCGCTATGTTTGGATGAGTTTTGGTAGTATTGTGGTAATTTGCTTAATGAGCGAATTGTCGTATACGAAAGTAAATACATGGTGGATATGATGATATTTCCTTGTTGTTAAATTCATGAGGTTCATATTGATACCCTTAAAGTTGGTATAATTGTGGCCTTAGTGGTAGTATTCTTAGTGAATACTTGTGGTTGTGGTGGTAGCAATCTTGATGAATATATATTGTGGTCTATGTGGTAGGATTCACTATGGATCGATTGATTATGATCTTGGCAAACCGAATGTGGGTTATGTGGTTGACCTTCGTGGTTAAATCCTTGTGGTTTATGATTATCATATCATTCATAACATGTCATGACATTGCATTGTGGATGTCGCCGCTTATAGCGCGATCGTGCCGTGACTGACATCGTGTATTGCCGTAGCACGATGCACACTTTTACCTTGTTGGGTAAAGGTGCAGTGGAGCATAGCATGCATATGCATTGCATTGTGGAAAGATCATTTGCATACTTATGCAATATCTTGTGGTGAAGTTATTTTATAAACAACTGCAACTTCATAGTTGTAATGTGGAATTGGGTCTTGAGAGTCACTTGTGGTATGTGGAAAGTGGCTGTGGTCGTGGATTGGGGTTCATCCCTTGTGGTATGGTAGGTGTTGTGATTGTGGCATGATGTTCTTTTTTCTTGGGATAGCAGTTGTGGTTGCGAGAAATAATAAAGTTAGTGAGGTAAAACATGTTAATGCTTTATTGTCATTGGTAGTGGTAGTGGTGGATAGTATGAAGTAGTTAATCAAGATTCATTTACTGAAGTTTTACCATTGTTGGTAGTAGATATGGTTGAGACTATAATTGTGGTCATTATGGGAATGGGTATTGATGCTTAATATCATTGTAGTTTAATTAGCTTGATAATGAATGTGAATGCATATTATGGATATGGACATGTGGATACTATAATGATGTTGTATATTTGTTTGTAGTCTGAATAGCCTGTTAAATAGTTTGCTTGCTGAGATTTTTATCTCACCCTTGTTTTCCCCCTACAGGTGATTCATGAGCATTCATGGGATGGGTAGAGCGGCAGCACAATAATGCACTTGGTTCATAAATTCATACTGTAATAAAGTCGATGGAATTCTAGCCAAATGCCTAGCTATCCGTGGATGATTGTTTTAGTAATAATGATGACCTTGTGATATATTCTTTGATTAATCTGCTAGAGGTTGTTTCAGATATTGAAGTTGTTATCGTTATCTTTATTCTCCTAGTTGATTATGCTTCCGCTTAATGCTTTATGTCTAGAAAATTGTTGCCGAAATAAATTATATTGAAATTTTTGGCTAGCTGTAGAGTGGTTTAGTGGCATCCCAGGGTGATGAGGATCCTGGGGTGTTACAGTTGGTATCAGAGCGGGCTTTAGGTCCGTGGTAATTAAAAATATTTAATTGACACACTGGTGCACAGTAGGATAGGATGGGTCAAGCATTGCATTCATGCTTTGACATGTTACATTGATTATTCATGCTATGAGATAATCTTGTATGCTTATGATTTGTATCTATGACTGCTATGAGTGAGGACAGTCAATAATAAGATGTAGAGGTTGTAGCTATTGCCTTGGGCATTTCCAGTTTATACCACCGTTTGTGGTATGGGAATAGTGATGCAGTTACCTCGGGTAACTTAGTTGCGGATGTCGTGAGTAAGTTTCTTAGAAGTGTTTCCTCCTTGAGCTGATTTTGGCCAATTCTTGGCCTACTGCGGTAGATGAATTCCTCTTGAGTTAGAGGTTTATTGCAGTTGTTGGGTGCCTTTAGACCTTTAATTGTCCTTGAGACAAATATTGTTTCTTTGGATTGGTGAGTTGCTTTTGCTGCTCGTGAGTAGTGTTATCTTGTGAGATGGATATTTTATTGTTGTTTCTATCTTTCGTACTGAAAAATATGGCTCATTTATTCGTTTCACATTTTGAAAAAAAAAGAATCAAAGCTTTATGTCGGGAGTTGTTAACTTATGGAAGCCTTGGCGCTATGCATTACTTTTGAGTTATTTCGACTATTGAAGTTTGATTCCTCTTTTTCTAAAAGGAAGTGTTAAAACCCTTTGTGATATTTTGTTGGTATCTAAGTAGGAGTTGGCAATTATGTAAATCATTGATAAGTTGTGAATTATCAAGTTGAGTTGTTAGCGTGGTGCATAAATAATTTCTTCTAATATCCTTAGAAGTGAGGTTGTTTAATATGATGTCCTGTTGTAGTTTCTTGAAGAATTGTGGTGAAGAACTTGTCGATTCATGTGTAGAACTCATGCAGTTATTAAGGAATATGAAAAACAATTGTTTTGATTATGGTAGTTGTGTAAGTTTCCCAACTTGTTGGATAGATTGGATTGATTGATCTTAAGTAATTAATCTGACCAGTAGGGATGGTTAAGTAAGGAGTTGTTGGAATATTGTCTTAATAATATTAACCTTTAGTATGTCCTCTCTTTAAATACTTGATGAGCATGTACAACTTCTAAATTATTGAAACATGCATAAAGAAATAGATAAAGACTGATGTATTAACTTATGGAATCTTATCTTGTTAAGCTAGTATTATTGAGGTTTAAATTTATTTTGTTTTAATTTCTGAACATTATGCGGAATATTGAATCTGTGCTCATAATTGTTTGCGATTGCAAAATAGAGATAAGATCATTAATGATACAATGATGAAAAAATAATAATCAGTTATTGACAGTAACAGCTAGAGTGCACCTAATTCTTTCTAAATTAGAGTTGAGCATCAATAAGAAGTTAAATGTATGAAATCTAATAAGAGTTTTATACTAGCATGTTTGCGAGGATGTCATGTTCTAATATCATCTTGTTAAAGAGCTTTGTTTTAATATGGTGACTTATGCACTAGGTTTTTCCTAGATTAAGTAGTTGGAACCTTATCTAGATAATAAGAACATGAAGTGATTTATGGTGTTCCTTTTGGAAAATATGAAGGAGTAAGAGGATATGATTATTCTTGCAAAGAATATTTTATCTAATTGTTAATACAATTGATAGCATGTAGTTATGGTTATGATGTTGAATGTTTTAAAAACAAAGGAATTTGTTAGTTTCATGATACTAATTGAATTAAAGGGTGGGAGATTTGCAGTTGAGATCTTTTGGACCTTATGACTTGTGTGGTAGCCGTCATTGCCTTGAGTAAAACGGCATGTTGAATGATTGCATTGGTTTTATCTGAATCTTGCGTTGTGGACTTCAAATATCTTTCGTTGGAATTGGCGGGATGCTGTAATTAAAGGGAATTATTTCTTGTTAAAAGAAAGAGTTATACTAGAAGTATTTGAGGTACAGATGATCACATCTTGTGTTTTCCAACCTCATTGCCATCTACTTTCTCTTTGTCTTTTGGCTACTGTGAATGATAGCGAATTTCTGTGTGCTGAAATGTATTTCTTCTTATCTCTTCTTCTAAGAGAAAGGTAACCGATTTGAGTTGCGAAGTTTTCTTTGTTGCGTGATGGCAACTGGATAGTGGTGGTCTAGTAGATGTTTTTATGAAAAGTCTTAAATATCAAGATGTTATTGGTATATTAGATGATATATTATTCTTGTGAAATAATCCTTGGGAAGGATTTGTTTTAAATAGAAGGTTTGTCTTGGGGCTGAATGATTTGTTCATGTTACAATTGAGGGTGTGTAAATTGTGGAATATTAGGGTTTTCACCCGAGGATTTCCCTATCTCTATACGGGAAGTTGTTATAGGAGTCTTGAAGGTTGAGTCGGAGTTTTACCTTTTGTTATGGTAGAACCTTAGATACCTAGTGTCTCCGTGTGGGAATAGTGGAACAGAGTGGATACCAAATAGAGTGATGATTGTGGATAGCATCCTCGAGGTGCTACTAATGATTATGTGTGGGTGTGACAAGAATTTCGGGTCGTTATCCTTAAGGGATTGAGGCTCATTAGGAATTATTTCTCAACATAATTCCGTTGGTTGAGGTCTTAGCTGGAGTATGTTTTTTGGGAGCAGTGAGTCTCTCTACAAGAGTGTAGATGATGTACTCAGTTTGGGCTTATTGTTGAGGTAGCCAACTTGAGTTAAATGAGAGGGTGTGTTGGGCGATGAGTTGGAAATACTCTGTTCAAGAATGTCAAAATTTTGAAAGGGAATAGATTGGAAAATTATTGGTATCTCGAGTAGTAAAATGCTCGCTTGATTCTTGTTTATGCTGTGTGTTTTGGCAGAGGTCATCTGCAAATTGAGTTGTTTATTGTTGATGCGTAGTCCTTTCCAGTTGGAAAAAGAAAATGATTGTTTTGGACTTTCGATTGATTTTCACTCTTAGCTTATGTGCTGTGGTTTCTCCAATTGTCTACTTGGAGAGTGAAAAATATTTTGTGGTGAATCCTTTGAATTAGATCGTGGTCCTTTGAAGGAAAGCTGGTTGCTGGTATGTTGCTTGAGAATCTGTAAATATATCGTTGTGCTTCTAGTAGAATTATGTGAGTGGAATCTGTGGTCAAATTCTTTTAAAGGGGTACAATATATTATCCCGATTATGATAAATAGAGAAAAATATTCTAAGTAGGAGGACGGTATTAGAAAGTTGTTTAATAGTTGTCGCAGAAAAATTTTGCGAAAATGGTAAGACCCGTTGGCCGCTCAGAGCTGGCCTAAGAGTTATGTGGATGTTCGGTTTAGACCAACGTGAATCATGGGCTCGCCGGAACTGACCGTGAGGAAGAGGGCCATCAAGAATGTGAAGACCCTCTGGACGAATCAGTCCGAGCGGGAGGCGACGTGGAAGCTTGAAGACCGGATGCACAAGAAGAGCCTGAGCTCTTAGAGGCGGAAGAGTACCTGTAGGTGTTGTTCCCTTAGGATGCTCTACCCTTTGATTGTTCTTTCCTTGATTGTTCTTTTATCTTGTGGGTTAAGGAGTTAGATTCGAGGACGAATCCTTTTTAAGGTGGGGAGAATGTAATGCCCTGAACGTCGATTTGGCGTAGGTTTTAAAATAATTGCGGAGACTCCCGGCGTTTTGGTAAAATACGGGAAGGGGAAAATAATAGTTTTGAGCTAGCAATAAATTGAGAAAGAGATAAAAATATAATTTAATATAAAAAATATAGTTTAGAGAGGGTGGGCCAGCCACCTTGGGCCAGGGGGCCCAAGGGGCGGCCGCACCCCCCTCCACTTAACCCTAGCCCCTTGTGGCCGCACCCTTCCCCTTCCTCCCCCCAAGCCGCCACCCCTCCTGCCCCTTGCGCCCCCCAAAACCAGGTGCTGTCCCTGTGCAAGGAAAAGGAGGAGAAGGAGGAGAAGAAGGAGAAGAAGGAGGAGAAGGGAAGGAGAAGGAGAGAAAGAAGAGGGTGATCTCAATCCCCTAGGTAATTCTACCTCACCCAATCTCTCTGTTTTATACTGAATTTAGGGTTCTTAGCCCCAGATTTGACGGGATTAGCATTTTAGAAAACCCCGATTAGAGAATCCCGGTTGGCTATCTGTAGATCAAATCGCGCGACGTTACTGTTCGTGCGGTTTAGACCCCTAAGATGATTTTTCCCGAGGGTCATCCCAAAAGAAAAAAACGTAGAGGACGATGATACAAATCTACTATATTTTTTTCAGATTTTGGGACCATGTAATTTAGGCGTACCAGGGCTTGGAATCTCGCTATCCGTCAGGGGAGCAGTCAGGGACAGACTACTGTTCAGATGGGAATTAGGGGTAGTAGATGAATTTTGTAATTTTGGTCACCATTGAGAAAGTTTTGGAGAATTTGATAAGCTAGCTTCTGTATAAAAAGCAGAATTTCTATAGCCTTACTCTGTTGTTGGGAGGCGTTTGAACCTGACTGTTCTGACTGTCAGAACAGAGGATGATCTCTGTTTTGGGCAATGAGATACACCTTGCTAAGAACAAAATAAAAATATATGATCTACATGAAAAGTGTAGGTATTTAAGTGAGGAATCCAGATATATATCTTTTGCTGTGATTAGTTTTATATTTTTAAAGATAGGAAAATGTTAAGCAGCGCCGCTGCAGTGGGAATATTGTAGAACCGTTACGCGGGGAAGGATGTTGTGGGGTTTAGGGTTTTGGCGACACTTTTCTTTGAGAGTTATGATTGTATTTCTGTGTATTGTGCTGAGAAGTACCTTTTTGGACAGGCGGTTTTGATTCTGAACACGCGTGATTTCGTCGCTTCGCTGGTAGAGGCAAGTAAACGTAGCGGATGTGCTACCGTTTAACCCGTTATTCTTACTACTTGCAATATGCACGATTTTTCGTAATGTTAAATGATATGTCATGGTTACATGATTTCTAAGTAAGAATGTGATAGCAAGATATGAATCAATTGCTATGTTTGGATGAGTTTTGGTAGTATTGTGATAATTTGCTTAATGAGCGAATTGTCGTATACGAAAGTAAATACATGGTGGATATGATGATATTTTCTTGTTGCTAAATTCATGAGGTTCATATTGATGCCCTTAAAGTTGGTATAATTATGGCCTTAGTGGTAGTATTCTTAGTGAATACTTGTGGTTGTGGTGGTAGCAATCTTGATGAATATATTATGGTCTATGTGGTAGGATTCACTATGGATCGATTGATTATGATCTTGGTGAACCGAATGTGGGTTATGTGGTTGACCTTCGTGGTTAAATCCTTGTGGTTTATGATTATCATATCATTCATAACATGTCATGACATGGCATTGTGGATGTCGCCGCTTATAGCCGCGACCGTACCGGTACAGCATCGTGCATTGCCGTAGCGCGATGCACACTTTTACCTTGTTGGGTAAAGGTGCAGTGGAGCATAGCATGCATATGCATTGCATTGTGGAAAGATCATTTGCATACTTATGCAATATCTTGCGGTGAAGTTGTTTTATAAACAACTGTAACTTCATAGTTGTAATGTGGAATTGGATCTTGAGAGTCACTTGTAGTATGAGGAAAGTGGCTGTGGTCGTGGATTGGGGTTCATCCCTTGTGGTATGGTAGGTGTTGTGATTGTGGCATGATGTTCTTTTCTCTTGGGATAGCAGTTGTGGTTGCGAGAAATAATAAAGTTAGTGAGGTAAAACATGTTAATACTTTGTTGTCATTGGTAGTGGTAGTGGTGGATGGTATGAAGTAGTTAATCAAGATTCATTTATTGAAGTTTTACCATTGTTGGTAGTTTATATGGTTGAGACTATAATTGTGGTCATGATGGGAATGGATATTGATACTTAATATCATTGTAGTTTAATTAGCTTGATAATAAATGTGGATGCACATTATGGATATGGACATGTGGATACTATAATGATGTTGTAATTTGTTTGTAGTCTGAGTAGCCTGTTAAATAGTTTGCTTACTAAGATTTTTATCTCACCCTTGTTTTCCCCCTACAGGTGATTCATGAGCATTCATGGGATGGGTAGAGCGGCACCACAATAATGCACTTGGTTCATAAATTCATGCTGTAATAAAGTCGATGGAATTCTAGCCAAATGCCTAGTTATCCGTGGATGATTGTTTTAGTAATAATGATCACCTTGTGATATATTCTTTGATTAATCTGCTAGAGGTTGTTTCAGATATTGAACTTCTTATCGTTATCTTTATTCTCCTAGTTGATTATGCTTCCGCTTAATGCTTCATGTCTAGAAAATTGTTGCCGAAATAAATTATATTGAAATTTTCGGCTAGCTGTAGAGTGGTTTAGTGGCATCCCGGGGTGATGAGGATCCTGGGGTGTTATAGTTTTCTTGTCTGTGATGACTGCAGGACTTTTGAGACGGAGTAGTGGTGAGACACGGGGTGACCGGACTAGGCACAGGCGGTGCTGAGGTCGGAGCGGTCGGGATGTGTTGAAGATGACGAAGACTCGAAGTGGTTGCGAGCCTTGGACGGCAAGAAATAAGGAAGCTTCCAGAAAGGTGTAGGAGTGGTATTTTGGTAAATGCGCAAGGCTGCATAAAGGAAGCGAATTTGATTAGGAGAGAATGGGTAAAGTGATGAGTTGTTGAGAGCTAATGGGTAAAGTGCTAAAAGTAGTTGAGAGATAATGGGTAAAGTGTGTTGTAAACTCATTAGTGGAGGCTATAAATAGATGGTGCTCTCTAGTGGGAGAGATTGAGAGTGAAGGGTGTGAGTGTTAGGGTTTTCTCTAATGCTTGTGCTCTATGTGTGTTAAAGTTTTCTCTCCATGTGTTGGCTTATATTCTTGAGAGAGAGGGTGAAATTAGGGTTTCATTTATTTCTCTCTATGTGTGTGTGAAAGTGAGAGAGTTCTTGTAAATATTCCTTTTTTATAATCATTCATCTCTCTTTGTCTCAATCTAAGAAATCTTTTTGCTTGAGATGTTTGGCTCTTGTGTTTTGTTTTTTTTCAGTTCTTGAGAGAGTAAACCCTGTTTGTACTTGTGGTGGAAATCTGTCTGAAAACCATTTGGTCAGTTAATTTCGATGAGCAAATCGGTTTTCTCTAGTTTTTCAGTTGATCTTTTGACTGCTCCTTCGTTGCTTTGAACTGGGAAACATCTCAAGGCCTCTTGGCTAGTTCATCCCGAAAGTAAGCATTTCAATCTTTTTGGCTCTCTAAAATTTTTGTTAAATTGCAGATTTTCTTGTCTCAGTACTAGAGAGCAAAGTATTTGATTCTTGCAGTCAGGAAGTAACAGGAGATAAGTTTATGTGTTCCCTGTTTACTGTTTTGTTTTGAATTTTTCTTCCAGTTCTTTCGGCTTGCTCTGCCTCTCTTTTTAGTTATTTCAGCCAGGTCTCTGGGAGTATTTTCTGTGTTCAGTTGCTGCTATTTTCTGCTATCTATCTGTGGTTATTTGGCTGCTGCTAGTTGCTAATTTTTGGTTTAGCTTTTAGCTTTTATTTTGTGCTTTTCAGCTTTTTACTTTGTGCTTTTCAGCTTTTACTTTGTGTTTTTCAACATTTACTTTGTGATTTTCAGGCTATTTTTGATAGCAATTTGTGTTACTTTCAGTTGCTGTTTTCTCTGCTCTATTCTCAGCCAGCAGTATTGTTTTAAGTGTAGTTTCCTGCAGTTTTAGTGCTATTTTAAAAGTGTAGTTTTCTTCAACATTCACCCCCTATTGCCATTTCGGTCCTTCAATTGGTATCAGAGCCGGTTAGGTCTCGTTGATAGATCTTAACCGGTCTGTGAGCCATGGCAATAGACAGATATTCCACCAAGCCTCCTATATTCGATGGGGTCGACTATCCCTTCTGGAAGAGTAGGATGGAGTCTTACATACAGGCTCAGAGCTATGCGATCTGGCGGAAAGTAAAAACTCATTTTATTGTTCCTGCCGATGAAAACATCTATATGAATAACATGTTTGATGTTAAGGCAAATGCTAAGGTAAGGAACATCATAATCTAGGGTTTGAACCAGAGCGAGTTCGATCGTATTTCTCATCTCTCGTCGACCTATGATATCTGGGAGACTCTCGATGCATACCATGAGGGCACCACCCAGATTAAGACCGTACGACATGACCAATTCAAGTGAGATTACAACAAGTTTGCAATGCTCACTGGTGAGTCCTTGGATGAGTGTTTTGCGAGATTTTACAAGATTTTGAGCAACCTCCGAGCCATCAGTCTCACATACTCTGACTCGGACAACGTTCGACAAATGCTTTCAGCCTTGGATTTGCGAGTTTGGAAGATAAAGGTGACCACCATTAAGGACACGATCGATCTTTCGACTCTGACTCTTGACGTGTTGTACTCACGCCTCAAGACTCACGAGATTGACATTGTCTCTCGCAAGTCAAAATCGCAGTCGATGGCTTTAGTCACCGATCCCAATCCTGCTTCTGGTGTTTTCTTTGACAATGCTACCGGTTTTTCTCTAGCTGCTCTCTGTGAAGTAACCGATGATCAATTAGAGCAACTACCAGAGGACCAGTTAGCTCTTGTTGCCAGAAAATTTTCCAATGCCTACAAGAGAGTGAGGGATAGAAAGAGGAGTGGGCCGATAATCTGCTTCGAGTGTGGTGGTCCCAACCACATTCGAGCAAATTGCCCCAAGTTGGAGAAGGGCAAGAACGACTACGGCGGTGTGAACAAGAACGACTACATCAACAAGAACCGCAACAAGAAGCCTCCCGCTCACCTCCAAGGCAAAGAGAATAAGTTCCGCAACTTTGGCAAAGCCAAGAAGCTCTTCCACCGCGTCCTCACCGCCTTCGACGACATCGACTTCAGCGACGTGGAGGGGTAGAGTGACAACGATGGCAAGGATGATCAAGATCCCAAGGATGGTGATGACTTTATCGGCATGTGCTTCATGGCCAACGAGACCGACATTAGCGACAGCGAGCTCTACAGCGACTCCGATGAGGTATATCCCTCCTACGACCAGCTCAATGATGTATTTCTTAAGCTTGGAAAGTTTTATGCTAGATCTAGAGCTAGAGTTGTTCATCTTGAGAAGGAATTAGAGAGGTTGTCACGAGAGTTTACTTTACTTATATCTATTCCCTCTCGTGACGAATATGATGTATGTTCTTCTTTGCTTGGAGATATGGAGAAGCTAAGTATCTCTCATGATAGTTTGACTTCTGAACTTGACATACTTAAGGTGGAGAATATTAGTCTGCTTGCTGAACTAGAAATGAGTAGGGTAGCTTCTATTTCACCTACTATTGAGTCTATTTCTTGCACCTCATGTGAGGATAAGGACAATGCTTTTAGAGATCTTTACACTATGCTTCTTGATCTGCCTGAAAATTGTGAAAATTGTAATAACTTGAAAATAAACTTAAAAAAGGCAGATCATAAAATTACTAAATTGCATGCCTCTTTGCTTGAGCCTATTGCCACTTGTTTGAATTGTCCCAAATTGACTGCTGAGCTTGAATCTGTCTCAAAACAGTTTCAAGATATGATTGATCATAACAAGAAAATGGCTCAATATGCGTCTAAGGACCCTTTTAGCTCACCATGCAATAATTGTGAAAAACTAAAATTTGAACTCGTTGCTTTGAATGATAAATGTGTGAAGCTAACTCAGGATCTTCTAGAGAAGCCACAATCTCATTGTAATGTGTGTGCTATTGTGGGGGAGAAGCATAAGAAAGTGGTAGAGACAATTAGGCTCAAAGACCAAACGGTTAGAAGTAGGACTGTCCCTCCTGCTCCTTGCGAAGACCTCAAAGTTGAGGCGGCTGTGCGTGCACATGGAATTCTTTCTTCTGCTGTTGGTTCTTCTTCTTCACCCTTACCTTCTGCTGTCTCTTCTTCCCCCTGCTCTTCTTGCATCTCTCTCTTTCGGGAGTCTCAGTATCTTATGAACACTCTTGAGAGATTTGTTGGAGGCAAGAAGAAGCTAAATCTTATTCTGTACCAGTCCAAGATTTGCAAATTCAATTAAGGTCTAGGATATGATTTTCTTGAGGATGTTAGAAAGCATCCACCTACTGTTCTCAAACCCGTAGCAGCAGGTGTGATCGAGGTCAAGCCCAGAACCAAAAAATTGAGTTCAAATCTGCGGCTTCGTCCAAGGGATTTCTGACAGTAAGGTGGTTTCACCTGTTGCTTCGACCTCTCAGAAGGCGAAACCCCATCATGCTACTTCTACCTCTCAGAAGGTGAAGTATCATTGTACATTCTGTCAGAAGGATGGACACATGCTCGAGAGATGCTTCAGGAGCGCCAAGATCGCCCGGAGAGACCGTGTTCAGACTCTTAGGCGTATTCAGTGTCAGCTCCAAACCTTAAGTGCACGTAAGATCAACACGAGATCTAGAGTTGATCATGTTGATGTGTTTGGGCAGCATCGAGGACTTGGTTTTTCTGATTTTCGTCCTCGGTTTGCTTCTGATCGTGATATCCGCCGTCCTGAGGGTAGATTTCATTTTTCCCATCGAGATAGCTACCTGCGGCAAGATCAGCATGTTGTTGATGCTTTCACTCGCTCTTCCATAGCACTCAATCCCAACAATAGCTTTAGGTCTGCACATGGACCTTCTGGCTTTTTGAGCGACGGAGAGCATAGGGTAGTTAGAGGTCAGTCGTGTGTGACTACTTCTTCTGCTCGTCATGTGACTCAGTATTGGGTGCCAAAATCGCTTTTGGTTTATCCTAGTACTGAGTTATCTCTCTCTTGTTGACTCAGGTTCGTCGGGCAGGGAAGGGAGAGGTTTGGCTTGTTGACTCCCGTTGGTTCTCTTCCCTAGCCCGAGCTCCAGGTGATGAGACGATTACCTTCGGAGACGCCTCATCTAGACGCGTCATCGCTAAAGGTACTGTGCGCGTTAATGATTCATTGATTTGAAAAGATGTTGCCCTAGTGAGTAAGCTGCAGTACAATTTGCTTTCAGTTTCCCAACTTACCGGTGATGATTTCGAGGTGAGCTTTAAGAAAAATAATTGAAAAATTCTTGATTCTTCAGGGTGTCTGGTTTGCAGGATTTCTAGATATGGGAGGATTTTTTGTGCTGATTTTGTTGAGTCTTCTAGTGATCCTCTCAGGTGTTTAGTTGCTTCTGAGTCCCGTGACCTCACCTTCTGGCATAGGAGACTTGGTCATATTGGATTCGATCACTTGACCTGAGTTAGCAGCCACGACCTCATTCGTGGTTTGTCTAAACTCAAGATGGTCAAAAATTTAGTTTGCACTCCTTGCCGCCACGGCAAGATAGTTGCCGCTTCTCATCCTCTGGTCACAATGACTATGACCGATGCACCGGGACAGCTGCTCCACATGGACACAATTGGACCAGTTAGAGTGCAGTCAACAGGAGGGAAGTGGTATGTTCTTGTCGTTGTCGATGACTTCTCGAGGTACTCTTGGATGTTTTTCTTAGCCTTGAAGGATGAGACATTTACCCATTTTTGGGGTCTTTTTAGTAGGCTTTTTATTGAGCTCCCGGGTGTCTTATGAGTAATCCGCAGTGACAATGGCACGGACTTCAAGAATTCCTACTTTGAGAGGTTTTGCGATGAGATAGATATAGAGCACCAGTTCTCTTCTCCATACGTCCCCAGCAAAATGGCATTGTGGAGAGGAAGAACCGTACCTTGGTCGAGATGGCCAAGACGATGCTCAATGAATACTCTACTCCTAGGAAGTTTTGGGCTGAGGCGATAGCCACCGCATGTCATGTTTCAAACAGAGTTTTTCTGAGGACACACTTGCATCGCACCTCTTATGAGTTGAGATACGGACGAAAGCCCAGTGTCTCTCATTTTCGTGTGTTTGGTTGCAAGTGTTTTATTCTGAAGTCTGGGAACCTAGATAAGTTTGAGTCACGATCATGTGATGAAATTTTTCTGGGTTACTTGACTTCTTCGCGGGCGTATAGGGCGTATAGGGCGTATAGGGCCCATTCCTTCCGCATCTTCTGGAGCTAGTGGCTCTGTTCCTACCTCGTCAGCTCACGAGGTAGAGGCCACTTCTCCTTCTTCTCATTAAGGACCTCCTCGTAAATTTCAAGAACGTCATCCTTCAGAGCAGATAATTGGAGATCTCTTTGAGCGTGTCACACGCTCAAAATTTGGCATGTCTCACTTCTGTCTCCACTCTGCCTTTGTTGCCTCTTTCGAGCCCAAGGATATCAGTCATGCTCTTTCTGATGAGTCTTGGGTCAATGCCATGCGTGAGGAGTTAGAAAAATTTGAATGAAACATGGTTTGGTCGCTTGTCGAGCCCCCTGAGATCATAATATCATAGATACCAAGTGGGTGTTCAAAAACAAGCAGAGTGAGGATGGAGTAGTCATTCAAAATAAGGCTAGATTGGTAGCTCAGGGTTTCTCCCAGGTTGAGGGTTTAGATTTTGAGGAGACCTTTGCTCCTGTAGCTAGGCTAAAGGCCATTAGGATCTTGCTTCTTTTCGCGGCATCTAATGGCTTCAAGCTTTTCCAGATGGATGTCAAGAGTGCTTTCCTCAATAGGTATATTGAGGAAGAAGTCTATGTTAGGCAGCCTCCAGATTTCGAGAACCCCAAATACCTAAACCATGTTTACAAGCTTTCCAAAGCCCTGTATGGACTTATGCAAACCCCTAGAGCTTGGTATGAGAGGCTTAAGTTCTATCTGTTGAGTCATAGGTTTGAGATGAGTAAGGTAGACAAGACCTTGTTCATTCGTAGGTATGGTAATTTTTTGTAGATGACATCATCTTTGGTGGCTCCTCTCATGCTCTTGTTTCCCAGTTCTTGGATGTCATGAGCACCGAGTTTGAGATGAGCATGATGGGCGAGTTGAGCTTCTTCCCTGGATTCCAGATCAAGCAGACTCAGGAGGGTACCTTCTTGCATCAGGGCAAGTACACTCGAGACCTCCTGAAGCGCTTTGACATGCGTGATGGCAAGCCAGTGTCAACTCCGATGGCATCATCAGCTTCACTCGATCCAGATGATGATGACGAGCCAGTTGATCAAAAAGAGTACAGAAGTATGATTGGCTCTCTCTTGTACCTCACTGCCTCGAGACCAGACATACACTTCTCTGTGTGTCTATGTGCTCGATTTCATGCTTCTCCTCGCGTATCCCACCGTCAGACGGTGAAACGCATCCTTCGGTACCTTCGAGCTACCATTGACTATGGTATTTCTTACTCTTCCTTTTCCTGTCTTTCCCTCAGAGCCTACTCAGACGCAGACTTTACTGGCTGTAGGATAGATAGGAAGAGCACTTCTGGCACCTGCCAATTCATTGATACTTCTCTTGTTTCTTGGTCATCTAGGAAGTAGTCCGGTGTTGCACAGTCCACCGCAGAGGCCGAGTATGTTGCTGCTGCCAATTGCTGTAGCCAGATACTTTGGATGACTTCAACCATGTAGGACTTTGGGTTAGTTATAGACAGTGTTCTACTCTTTTGTGATAACACTTCTGCCATTAACATTGCTAAGAACCCAGTACAGCACTCTCGGACCAAGCACATTGATATCAGATATCACTTTCTTAGAAACCATGTGGAGAAGGGTAACATAGTGCTCTGGTTTGTGGAGAGTGACCCCCAGTTGGCTGATATCTTTACCAAGTCTTTGGATAGCTCTAGGTTTTCAATTTTACGGGGAGAGCTTGGGGTGGTCTGTCCGTATGGATTGTTGTGAGGAGAAGCTTTGTGCCTTATGCTTTATCATGTTTATATGCTTCTGTTTCTCTTTATTGCATTGCATAAGGGTACATTTGGGTTAGTCCTTCTAGCATAGATTAGAGTGGTTTTCTCGTCTAGTTGCTTAGACTTCTTTCTCTGATCTTGTAATTCTAGGATGCTGCTTATTAGCTGTTTCACTGCTCAAGATTCTAGGATGCTGCTTATTAGCTGTTTCACTGCTCACTAGGTTGAGTTCACTCACTTCTTATAGGTCTAACAAGGGTTGGGCCACCCTTGGGTAGACAGGGAACGTGTTTACTCCCTAGTAAGTTAGAAGACCAGTTAATAGTTCTAGAGTCATATGGGGTAGATGAGAGTCAGTCTAAGCCATAGTATCCTCTATATCTTGTCTATACTTTAAGGACTGCCTTTTATGATTTTGTTGCCAGCTTCTCGTTTTTATTGCTTTAGTTCAGGGGGAGTTCATTTGGGTTTGCTAGAATTTAATTTTGTCATAACTCAACTTAAACTAAAAGTGCATCACATGTTGAGGGGGAGTTAGATTCTCTTGCATTTTAATATTCTGCATTGTAATATAACTACATGGAGCCTTGATTATTATCCGTTTATGACATGAAACACCTGCTTTACTTCTTGCCATGATCTATGCTAAAATTGCTAGATTTATCATGACTTTATATGTGTAGTCTAGTCTTTACCATAATGAGTTGATTAAAAATTGCATAACTTAAACTAATTCATGTCATGTTAGTTTTTGAGACTAGTCTGTCTTTAGTTATCCTCTTATGATTTATGCCATGTCAATAGGCTGAGTTGAGTCTTGAATCTCTATTAAGCTTTAGATTGAGCTATGCTAGTTCCTTTATGAAGCATGACTTATCTTTAATTTCTTGGTCTAAGAACTACATTCTACAAAAGCAAAATGATCTCTTTTGTGCGAAAAAACTGATTTCACCAATTCTTTCTCATGAGATTGCTTGCCATTGCACTAGGCATGAACTCAGGGGGAGTTTTGGTTGACCAAGATCACCTTCTTAAGCTTCTTGCTTGGAGTGATCGCATAAGGCTTGAGATCTAGCACATGGCTAAGAAAATAAAATCTGTGAAAATGGTTGAAGCTTAGGAGGCAGTTGTGGATGGCTCCTAGTCCAAGACTTGCTTTGCTAAGATAAAACCAAAAATGATTTTCTTTACTACTTTAAAAGAAGGAGTTGGTGGTTGATGAGTCCTCCTCATTTTTTATTAGCCATTCGATCTGATTATGAGATAGAATCTGAACCGTTCTCCCTCCCCCGCCCCCTCCTCCCCCTCCGCACTCGCCGCCCCGATCCGCTCCCCTAGCTCTCCCCCTATTGCCCCAATCCGCTCTCCCCCCGCCGCCCCGATCCGTTCCCCTTCGCTCTCCTCCCGCTGCCCCGATCCGCTCCCCCTCGCTCTCCCCCCGCCGCCGCCCGCCTCCTCCTCCCCCCACCCCGCGCCGCCGCCTCCTCCCCTCCCTCCCACCCCGCGCCGCCGCCACCCCCCGCCTCCTCCCTCCCACCCTAAAGCTGCCCGCCTCCTCCTCGCTCTTCCCCCTCCCTCCCATGCCGCGCGTCGCCTCCTCAGTACTCACATCTTGATTCTAGCCCTAATTCCCCGATACGCCGCCGCGCCCTCTTCTCCAAAGCTGCTGGCAGCCGCTCCTTCTCCCCACCGCCGTCCCCTTCTTCCCACCACCACGCGCCCTTCTCCCCACCTCCGTCGCTCATTCTCCGATCCAGTAGCGCCCCACCTCGCCGCCGCATCCTCCCGCCCCCAACTCCCCTCTCCGCCTCTGAACCGCCTCGCCGCCTCCCCCTCTCCGTCCCCCGCACCGCCGCCTCCTACTCCCCTCACCCCTCGCCGCCGAGGAAATAAACTGCCATAAGAAGCCCAGCTTCTCGATGCATAAGCCAAAGAAATGAACTTAGATGACATTTGCATACTTGCTCATTCGCATTTGAGGTGAGTCTAATTTATGCATCACTTTGGATATTTATAATGTTCAGATCTTCTCTCATACGTAGCATTATCTTCTTTTTGCAGAAGCCATGTTTCTAAGAATTCAATTCAACCACTATTCCGTCTAGCCCAACAGCCTCATTTCCCCCAATCAGTTTTCTACTGGCACAATTGCTCCTTCAGCGCAGAGGTGAGAAGACCATATATATGCTTCCATTTTTTCTGTTGCAACAACCAAATGAGCAATGTCTTGCTATTGAAACCATCCATGATTTTATCCTTGTCATTTGTTTACAGTCCATTGTTTCACTTGATTGCAGCAATTTCTTGTTGTACAACTATTGATCGATTTTAGAAAGTTATTTTATTTGAGGTATGCATGCAAATAATCCCAGATTCCCAGATGGTTATTTCAGTGTACTATCTCAGTGCTATTATAGTGTGGTCGGCATCCTATAGTTTGTCTTGGCCAGAACTGTAGATGTGGATGTTAGCTTCTCTTATGAACATCATAATCCCTGGTACATTGTAATCCATGTGTGAAACAAAACAAGCATTGATAGTTCTTTCTATAAGTCTTCATTGCATCTTATTAGAGGCATCCTTACAGTAGTGCTGTAAATCCTTGAGGTTTTGTTGAAGCATAAAGCAAAGATATTATTTTTTTTGCCATGATAGACAAGGTTTATTTCATGAATTGTCAGATGTTTTGTATTGATAATTTGTACTAGCCCAAAATTGTCAAATTATTCCAGTAAAATAGGATAGAAGCAAATACAATAAATTATTAACCTATTTATCTAAAACAATATATAACCCAACATGTTCTATGTCCGCGTGAATTGCTGTGCATGCCGCACATGGCTGAAGCAGAGAGGATGGCAACGATGGCCTCATGCGTTGTGGCTAGCTCAACAACAATGTAGATGGGGAGCGTAGCGACAAGCTTCTCATCATTGGCTAGGTATGTTTTTATTCAGTTGATGTAATCTTGGTATTTTTTTCTATATATAGATTAATTTGGATGTGGTGTGTATACACTATTCTATGGTTCAATCCGCTGAAGGTAAGATTGTCATCCCTGTTTCTCTTGAAAGGTCAGTTGCTAAATTAGTTTGTACTTGGATTTGTGTTCCTTCTGGCAGAGATTGGTTCAGCATCAACCTACGCAGTATCCAACTTTTGAAGAGCTGAGCATTGGGAAGATCAAGTTCAAGGCATTTGATTTAGGAGGTCATCAGATTGCTCGCTGTGTGTGGAAGGATTACTATACCAAGGCATCACCTTCCTCTTTTATCTTCTATTTTTTTATTTATCTAGATGAGTTATTCGATGTATGATTATATCTGCTTAATGTGTTCGTCTCCTGCAGGTGTGATTTCTAGATATATTGTGTTGTCATTTAGTACTTCTTTAGCGCCTTATGAAATACATAAATAGTAGCATGCTTCTGTTAGCCTTAAAAGTTTTAGTAGTTGTCATTAACTTTTTGTTCCCGCATGTAATGCCAGCTGCTTATAGCTATATTTTTTGTCAAGTTGGTTAGTGGGGTTAGTGCATAAAACTGTAAGCAGCTTAGTGCTATATACTATCCCTCCCTGGTGTAGTACTATAGCTATCGTAATCCATAATGTAGCACCAGTGATATATGTGTGATTTGGCAATCTAGCTACTTATGTAAAAAGGGGAAAGATACTATGATATGAGTCTGTGTGCACCATCATCATCAACAACAACCACAACAAAGTCTTTTATCACAAACAAGTTAGGGTAGGCAATCTGTGTGCATCATCATGTTTTGAAATACTATTGCTTTTCTGGTTTTGTCTGTTTTTCTGTATCTTAGCATATATGTTGTTGTGACTTGACATTTTGTTCTATCTATCATATATGGTTGCCTTTTTCCTCCAAAATAGCTTTGTACTGTTTTATGAGGTAGTGGTTTTGTCTTAGTGGATCAAGTTGTGGATGTTCCCCATTCATGTGATAGAATATGCTAGATAAATAGATACTGTACGACAGTATAGAGAAATATTTGCATTAGAATGTTGCAGCAGTATTAGTTTGGAGAAACAATTGAGCTCTGAGAGTGGCGGTTTCCACCTTGTGATATGCATTTTTACGGGGCATATGATGCTACTGTTTTCCTTTTTCTTACAACTTAGCAGTAGGTGGCTTTGAAACTGCTGTTGTTTGCTGATTAGATTTCCTTGGTCTATTTGCATAATCAGTAATACATCCCACATAGTTCTTTGCTTTGTATGTGAAGGTCCACGATGTTTGATTAATCAATAGTGGTAATAAAGTTATCATCATAACTAATCACCACCTATGTATGAAATATGAAGTTGTTAGTAGCTTTTGTGATTTTATTTCACCCTATCTGATTTGTTGTATTCTTAAGATCATATGGTTGGGCAAATGGAACTCTACACGCATTGTTAGCTTTCAAGTAGTTTTTGTGCTATAATGAGAGGTTTTGTGGCAACATTACTATACCTTCCATAAACCTTGATAAAAAAGCAATACAAATTTGTGGACAAATCCAACTAAATCTAACAATCAGGTATACTGGATAGCACCACATAACAAAGCTAGATCAATTCAATTACGTTTGGTCAGAATTGTACATGCATCATATATCGAAAACTGCCAATGTGATTTTGAGATAACACTCGGACCATAATATTTAAATGAAATGCTAAGGCTGGCAAGTAGACTGTTCTCGTGATGGATATCAGACAACTTTCTAGACTAGGAGTCAGTGTAAGTTTTGTATGGGCCAAGATTATGTTATCCAGGTTAGATTAGATAGTAAAATCAGTGTGTTAAAAAAAGATCTGCAGACTGACGTAGCACTATAGCTATCACAATCCATAATGTAGCACTAGTGATATATGTGTGATTTGGCAATCTAGCTACTTATGTAAAAAGGGGAAAGATACTATGATATGAGTCTGTGTGCACCGTCATGCTTGGATTAATTTGCTATTTGAATGTGTGTAGGATGAGCAGATACACTGAAACATGTCGAATCTTGTTTACTGAACTGTTGAAGTTCTGGTTGTTTTAAGCCTTGCCAGGGGATATTAATGTATGAGTTTGTTTCCTGGTAGTTGTTTAGGGAATATATTCCTTCATAGCATTTTAGTATTCAGATCTTAAATCAGATTAGGGCTCTGGGGAATCTTGGGCTGCAAGTTGTTTGGTCAAGCATGATTTCGTTGTGCCATTTTTGTAATGGTGGAAGCTTTGATTAAGTACTTAGTTGGTCAACATGTTTTTCCTACTAGAATATCGAACCATATTTTGTGTTCAACTTCCGTCATCTACAAGATCGTTGCTTCAATGTACGACATTGGTTGGTTGTTGCACTATTTCTTCTGTATTCAGAAACATTTGAAGTAGCAGCTAGATTCCTGAGAGGTACTGTCAATCTTTTGCACAACTCATGAATCAGTGATCTATTTGTTCTCTTCAAGCATTGTGTTCATTCCATGGTTGTTAGGCGGTCCATTTTGCAAAAAGTTGTTTGTGAAACATGTTGTTTTCTTCTGAAATTCCATGGGTGGTTGCAGAGTTTTATTTTTTTAAAAAAGAGCCCTCTCATTGCACAGGATATCACATACTCGGCAGGTTTTTCGTATGCTTAATTAATTTCCCCTACTATTCTTGCAGGATTTGCACGACATGCTACCTGGACCTGTAAGCATTTCGGGAAGTGTTGATAGGGCTGCAAACAGGAGGCCTCGTCACATATTTAGGCGTTCAACGGAGAAGAATACTATGGAATGATATTGTTTACTATCATTTCTGTACATATTGTTGTATGTGGTGCTTGTTCTATCATGTTTCACTAATATAATGTTTGATTTATTTACGAGTATGAACATGTATGTTTCGTTTGATACATGATGATGTAAGAAGAAGTTGATATTTATTATTCAGTTTGAGATCATATTTGATAGTATGTATCACTTTTATTTGGTTTTTCGTTGCAACGCACGGGCACCTTACTAGTTTAGAAAAATGCTTTGCTTTGCTTATTTACAAAAGACCAAGTACTTGATCAAATGATTCATTCTTGAACTTGTAGTACTCTAAACTGACTCAATACTAGCTTCTTAGTTTCACTTAGATTATTGACATGGCTTGCATCATCCTTGGATACCTTAGCTAGACTATAATCTTGGTTGACTTGACATGCTAAGAAAACTGGCTAAATTTCAAATTATAGCTTATTTGGTTTAGCTTATTAATGCATAAATCGTCATGATCTTGATAGTATTCTTATGTGTTATGGCTTGGTGTAATACTCACAAGGTCGTTTTGGATAATTTTCATAGCTCCGATTGTTTAAAATAAATAAAATGCATTCATTTCATTCTCTTTTGAGCATCTTGATGATTTTATTGCCAAAAGGGGGAGAATTTTAGAGAAAAAGCCTTCTGGAGCTTTGCAGAAAAATTTACTCTTTCAGTTTCTGCTCCAGTTTTCTCTTTTGTCGACATCGTCTTGAGTTTTCTTATTCCTTTTTAGACCATGTTTGACTCTCAAACACAAACTCAACTTTATGTTTTTTCTGTGTTTGTCAATATACTCATTGTGAGACCCGGAAGTAGAAACTCCCAGACCCCCCTGTGTATTGCAGTACTAGTCCCAGATCAACGCTAGTACACACAGATAAACAGACAAAGTGATACATTGCCAACAACGCTTATTACAATAATAACTAAAATAAAGTCCTGGCCCAAGGCCTTACAATTTCGGTTCACCGAACCTCATACACAAAATAAAACAGCGGAAGCAAAATGTTCAGATAAACGGCCCATCAATCTGCCACAGGCAATTGACTTGAGCAACGAGTCCTAGTCCTCTGGAAAGAATCCATCACAGCCGCAAGCGGAACAGTAGTCGTAGTCTCCTTCCTGAGCTTCAACCTCCTTTGAGAATTATTTGAAGTGTAGTATGTGAGTACATAAAGTACTCCGCAAGTCTTGGGAAAGATGCATTAGATGCAAGGTTGTACAAAGGAAGACTATATGGCTCTTTTGCACAAATCAGCATTTTATTTCAATTTTATCTAACCTTTCTAAAAGCATTTTATTAAACATTAAATTTTCCTAATCTGAAGTTTATCAAATACTTTAGTGAAGGTTACATCCACCATCACTGATCCATCGGCTATTTCCGCCAATATTCAAATTAAAGATTAAACCACCTGAACTGGTTACAACCACCAGATCAAAAATTACGAGAGTTCCATCCACTCTCTAATTTTCCAAAAACCTTTTCTTTTTAAATTCAAAGTCAAATCTCTACTGTGTGAATGCATTCCTTGTCCGCCCTTGACCGTGGGCACGACTATTCGAATAGTTTTATTACTCTGCAGAGTGTGTACAACTTTACCCACAAGAGATATATTACCTTAACAGTCAACACGCTTCCTTTGGCATGAGACCCAGATAAAATATCACAAAGCTTTTCACCTACTCTAGTATATTTTTATATCACTCGCTGAGGTTTCACCGCTGAAGGGTTAAATCCACCACATTCAGAAGCCCCCTCTTGCGCCATGTGAGTGCGATAAATACCGCCCTCGCTTTGAGTAATCAGTAAATCCATGATACCCATTTTCCAATAGTGACACAAAAACTAAACTATTATAGGTTAATTAGCTAGGTTGTACCCATTTTAACTTGTGGTTGTACTGTTTTACTCAGATTGGACAAACACAAGGATCGGTCCTTAGACGACTAGGGTGGATCATTCACTAACCCGTTATCTGTGCTAATCCGCACCAGCCAAACATTCCATCCACCCTCGTCAAATTTTACCTTGAACTTTATTTTTATTTTAAATTTACAGTGGTAATATCTATTACCACTTTTCAAACAAAACATTAAATCACAAATAACTCATTAACCATTTTTCTCATATGAGCATTTTTACATTTATCAGCTAGACTAAGCAATTGCTAATAATTTAAATTCAACAAAAATAATACTAACTCATTATTGAGCCAAAGATTATCCTAAGTTGACAAGGGTACATGGTACATAATTTCCAAAAGAGGGCATAACAAATTGGGTGCTTATCTAAATTTTAGAATTTAAATTATCAATTTACTAAACATAGCAATGCAAATAATTTAAAATAATTACAAAAACTATTTATAAAACAAAGGAGCAAAATGGTCAAGGAGACTTGCCTTCTGGAATTAAGTTGGAATCTTCCCGCAGTTGTTCTTGAAAATCGTCGGACAGATCGGATTCTACACGAGAAACGAGAAGAACCAAATAAATAAAATAAAATAAAAACTCAAAAATTAAAAATAAATATACCAAATGAAAGTTTGGAATTTTAGATGAATTTAGAAATTTGAATGGGTCAATTTGGAGTTAAAATGCAAAAGTTATAGCCTTCCAAAGTTTAAATACAAAATAAAAGAAAAAGGCTATTTTCTGGATTAAATTTTAAACCAAAAATCATTTATGACGTCAGCAATAATTATTTTCCTAACGGAAAATATGGAATATGACGTCAGCAAGACAATAGATTTTCGGCCGAATTATTTTTATACTGGAAAATCAGATTTAATGCGCCAGCATGACGTCAGCAAGGAATTTTCGGATTTTAATTAAAACAGGTAGGGCGGGATGCTGCCACCTCAGCCCGACGGCTGACGGGGCTGGCGGCCGGCGGTGGCGCACGGGGACCGAGGGTCGCCGGAGCTCCGGTGATCGGCGGCGCCGGCCGAGGGTACCGGAATGAAGAGGAGGATGCGGGGAATGCATCGGTACCTTGCGCGGAGGCCGAGGGTGACCGGAGGGAAGAATCGGCGAGAAGGGGCGGCGGTTGGAGAGGAACCTCACGGCGGCGAAGGAGCTCCGGTGGCGCAGCAGCTCGAGAAAGGGGTCGCCGGAGATCGCCTTGGCACCAGCAACGTCGGGGAGGCGTCGGCGAGGAGCGAGGAAACCTGAGGCGGCCGAAATTGCTCGCCGGAGTACTTGAAGCCGCGGGGAAGAAATCGGGCGTAGGGAGGGCTCTGGCGCTCGGGTGGTTCGCTTGAGAGGTGAGGGGGGGCCGGCAGCGGTAGAGGGAGCTCGGGGAGTGGGTATTATAGGCCGGGGAGAGGTGTAACGGTCGCGCGAAGTCCGCCGGAGTGCAACGGACGGGGAAGGTAAACGCGAAGGTGATAACGGCTGCAATTAGGAGTGATTATGCCTCAGAGGGGTGCAGGGAGGCATTAATTTGAATGCGCAGTGGTGCGGGGAAATAAATCGGCAAGAAACCAAAGCTTTCAAAGCTTCGGTTTTCTAATCAATGGCGGCGGCAGCGGCGGTGATCGCGCGAGGAAGAAGGAAGACAATCGGGACGAGAGGACTGGACAGCGGGCTGCGCTTGATGAGAGAAGAAAAGAGAAGGAAATCGGCGGCGGTTGGATTAGTGGCGTGTGGCATAAGGAAAAGATCGGGCGCTGGATCACGGCGAAGGGTAAGTGAAAGGAACGATCGAGATTCAATCGACAACACAGTTAGATCCGAACCGATCGAGTACTTTAAGTGACTGGAGCGGCTGTGGTTGAAAGTGGCAACGAGGAGCGGTGCGGATCACGCCACGTGCCGGGCGGAGGGAAGAATGAAGCGGGCGAAGCGGTAAGTTGGCGCGGGCGGTGGGGATTGAATCGGGCGGGAAATGGACGGCTCGATGCTTGCCACGCGTCGACCTGACGATGGGGGAAGGCGGGATTGAAACGGTAAGTGAGATCGGACGGTTAGAAATAGACCAGCGCGCTGGCGCCCGATGGGCGACACTTGTCGGCTCCAGGAGAGTTTCAGAATTTTAATTACTTTTTGATTTTCAGAAATGACTAGGAGGCTTTAAAATAATCGGAAAAATACCAAATAAATTTTGAAAAATCCAGAAAAATTCATAGAAATCCCTGGAGATGTTTTAAACTTAAGAAAAACATTTCCAACCTATGTTGGTATTAATTTTTGGTTTTAAACAGAAACTTTAATTTCTGAAAAATCCAAATAATTTGAATTAACTGGTTTAAAATTATTCTTTCCAAATAAAATCAAAATTTGGGATGTTACAAACCTACCCCCCTTAGAAAGAATGTCAACCCCGAGATTCGGAAGGACTGGAAAATAGACTAGGGAACTCCGCTCTGAGATCTTCTTCTCGCTCCCAAGTGGCTTCCGACTCTGAACAATTGTTCCACTGCACTTTGCAGAATCTTATGGTCTTGTTTCGGGTACGACGTTTCGCTTCTTCCAAAATTTTGACTGGAAACTCTGGATATGAGAGATCTTCGGTCAATTCCACTTCTTCTAAAGGTATTAGCTCCTCTGGCACTCTTAAGCACTTTTTCAATTGTGACACATGCAACACATCATGCACATCTGACAATTGGGAGGGAAGCTTTAACTGATAAGCAACTTCACCTCTTCTAGCTATAATTGGAAATGGTCCAATATATCTTGGAGCAAGCTTGCCAATAACTCGGAATCGACGTATTCCTTTTAGAGGTGATACTTTCAGATACACATGATCTCCTGGTGCAAACTCTAACATTCTGCCGTGATTATCTGCATAGCTCTTTTGCCTGGTCTGTGCCGTTTTCAACCTGTCTCGAATTAAACAAACTTGCTCTTCTGCTAGTTTCAAAATATCAGGTCCAAAAACTTGACTTTCTCCTGTCTCTGACCAATACAAGGGTGTCCTGCATTTTCTGCCATATAAAGCTTCGAATGGAGACATCTTCAGACTAGACTGATAGCTGTTATTGTAAGAGAATTCTGCATAGGGCAAACTTCGGTCCCAACTGGCTTTATTAGCTAATGCACATGCTCTCAACATATCTTCCAAGATTTGATTTACCCTTTCTGTCTGACCATCGGTTTGAGGATGATAGGCAGTGCTGAAATTTAAATTTGTTCCCAAAACTTCATGAAGTTTCCGCCAAAACCTTGAGGTAAATTGAGATCCTCTATCCGATACGATCTTCTTTGGAATTCCATGTAAACTAACAATTCTTGACATATAAAGCTCTGCCAATCTATCTCCTGAATATGTAGTCTTTACTGGTATAAAATGTGCAACTTTTGTTAAGCGATCCACTATAACCCAAATTAAATCATAACCTGACTTGGTCTTTGGTAATCCAGTTATAAAGTCCATTCCGATTTCCTCCCATTTCCATTCAGGTATCTGTAAGGGTTGCAAAAGACCAGCGGGTCTTTGATGCTCTGCTTTAACTCGCTGACATATATCACATAAGGCTACATATTCTGCAATTTCTCTTTTCATACTGGTCCACCAGTAACTTTCCTTTAGATCCTGATACATTTTTGTACTTCCGGGGTGAATTGAATATCCTACTTCATGAGCTTCTTTTAAGATTAAATCTTTTATTTCCCTTTTCTCGGGTACTAGGATTCTCTTTCCAAACCAAAGAGTCCCCTCTTCATCTTCTGAAAATCCAGGCGCCTTACCTTTCTTCATATTCTCTTTAATTTCTTTAACATATTCATCCTCTCGTTGAGCTGCCTTGATCTGATCTTCCAGAGTAGGGTGAACCTTTAATGTAGACAGAATACCTTCGTTAACTATTTCCAAATTCAACCGCTGAAATTCTTCATGGAGGGTTAGCTGCTTATCTGGAATTGACAGATTGTTAATATGATTCTTCCGACTCAAAGCATCAGCTACTACATTCGCTTTTCCTGGATGATAGTGTATTCCCACATCATAATCCTTTATCAATTCAAGCCACCTTCTTTGTCTCAGACATAGGTCGGTGGGTGAATATATACTTTAAACTTTTATGATCTGTATATATTTCACATCGATTACTGATTAAGTAATGCCTCCATAACTTTAGAGCATGCACAACAGCAGCTAGCTCTAAATCATGAGTAGGATAATTTTCTTCATGCGGTCTTAACTGCCTTGATGCATAAGCTACCACCCTTCCTTCTTGCATTAGTACACAACCAAGACCTTGTCTCGACGCATCACAATAGACTTCAAAATCCTTTCTAATATCAGGTAACCGCAGAACTGGTGATGAAGTTAACCTCTTCTTTAGCTCTTGAAAACTGTCCTCACAGGATTTACTCCATTCAAATTTCTTTTCTTTCTTTAACAACTGGGTCAGAGGTCTGGCGATCTTGGAAAATCCTTCAATAAAACGACGATAATAACCTGCTAGTCCCAGAAAACTTTGGATTTCTGTTACTGTCTTGGGTTGAGTCCAATTAAGCACATCCTTAACTTTTCCTGGATCTACAGCTACACCTCCTGCGGAAATCACATGTCCCAAGAACTCAACTTCCTTTAACCAGAACGCACACTTGCTGAACTTGGCATACAATTGATTTTCTCTTAATCTTTGCAAAACTATCCTCAGATGTCCTTCGTGTTCTTTTTCAGTTTTGGAATAGATAAGAATGTCATCTATAAAGACAACGACAAACTTATCTAAATATTCCATGAATACTTTATTCATCAAATTCATAAAGTATGCTGGTGCATTTGTCAAACCGAAAGACATCACCAAATACTCATATAATCCATATCGAGTAGAGAAGGCTGTTTTTGGTATATCTTCAGGTCTAATCTTTAATTGGTGGTATCCTGATCGGAGATCAATTTTTGAGATAACACTCGATCCTTTCAGCTGATCAAACAGATCATCGATCCGAGGCAAAGGATATTTATTCTTGATTGTTACTTCATTCAGGGCTCTATAATCCACGCACATACGCCGGCTACCATCTTTCTTGTTCACTAGAAGCACTGGAGCTCCCCAAGATGAAGAACTCGGTCTAATAAAACCTTTCTCTTGCAATTCTTGAATTTGCATCTTAACTTCCGCTAGATCATTAGCTGACATCCGATAGGGTCTCTTAGCTATTGGTGCTGTACCAGGAACCAGATTTATAACAAATTCAATCTCTCGGTCCGGTGGCATTCCTGGTTAATCCTCAGGGAATACGTCAGGGTATTCACTTACTACGGACACATCTTCCAAACTTCTCCCTTTTAAGCTGGTCAATAAACTTCCCTTGTTTGCGGGTGTATTGGATTCATATCTAATCTGAATTCCATCAGAGTTTGTGAGAGTAATGGCACGATTGGCACAATCTATCTGTCCTTTATACTTGGTCAACCAATCCATCCCAAGTATTATATCTATGCCTTCGGAGTCTATTATAATAAGGTTCACTAGGAACTTTACTCCATTTATATCTATAGTTGATCTAGGGCAAACCAATTTAGTCCTCAATTCTTTTCCAGGTGATTGGACTAACATGAGATTCTTTAGCGAACAAACATTCCAATTATTTCTTTCAGCAAAAACTTTTGTTACGAATGAATGTGAAGCTCCAGAATCAAATATTGTAATTGCAGGAACTGAATTAACAAGAAACTTACCCAGAACCACGTCCGTGTATCTGTCTTTATTCTGCGGTGACATGGTTGACGCGCCCTTTGTTGAATGTCTGTGGAGTCTTGGGAGTCTGAGGGCTACCACGTCCCTGACCCGCGGTTGGAGCTCTTGCCGGTGTAGGATCAAGGTTGAAGCGAACCGGGGTTACTGCTTGACGTTTTTGGGGACAATTATTAGCATAATGCCCCATGTTCTTACAATTGAAGCATTGCACTCCTGCAGCTGCAGTCCTATTCGGTTGAGGTTGAGCTGCATTTCCAGATCGAGGAGCTTGAGGTAAAGGACGGGGTGCAGAAATTGGTGTCATTGATTGGTTGGGCAGAGGAGGCCGCTAAAGCTAGCGTGTGTTGGAGCGGTGACGAGCTGCTCATGATCGTTGAACTTGAAACTTCCTCTTTCTAGACTCGAAGAGCTGGCGCTGGGCATCTTCTTGCACAAGAGCTTTGTTCACCAAATGCTGAAAAGTGGGATAGTCATTGGATACTAACTGCACCTTGAGATTAGGATCCAGTCCTCCCATAAACCTCCAGATCTTTGCTTCATCAGTTGCCACATCCTCTGTTGCATATCTCGACAGCTGAATGAACTTGCTCAAGTATGCGAAAACACTAAGGTTTCCCTGCTGTAGTTGGTGAAATTCTTTCCTTTTCATTTCCATGATACTCATGGGTATGTGAGTAGCTCGGAAAGCTCGCACAAAGTCTGCCCAAACAATATTCTGAGCATTTTGGTGTGCAGCGCAATAGTTTTCCCACCAGTTTGCTGCAACTCCCTTGAGTTGATGGGCAGCATAAAGAACTTTCTCATTCTCATTGCATTGCGCCAAATTTAATTTCCGTTCAACCTCCTTTATCCAATCATCTGCTTCCAACGGATCGACAGATCCTGCGAAAGTTGGGGATCGCGTCCTCATGAATTCTCCTAACTTGGATTGGGGTGGCTGAGCTGGTGCTTGATGAGCCTGGTGAACTTGATTCTAGGCTAAGGCCTGAAGAAGCTGTAGTTGCATGGCCATCATCTGCTCCAAGTTCGGGGCTTGAGCTGGCGGAGGTGGAATTGGGGCGTTATTGTCATTGGGTGCTTGGTTATTGTTGACGTTGCTCCTTGTATTCACCATCTGAAGCTCCACCAAGAAAAGCACAAGGTAAGAGAGAAAAGCATAGATAAGAAGTGGGGTAATTAGCAATATCCCAAACCAACACTCAAGAACAAAACAATAACCAATGAACGCAACTTTTGAAATTCATATTAATTTTTAAGAATGGTTGTACCACAAGTGCACGAGGCTCGGTACATTCCATTTATTACATCACATTATCATAAAGCGTTCTAATATTGGAAATAACTAAAAAGGGTACTACTATCTAACATCTACTCATCCTCCACGATGATGCGCTCCTCAGGATCCTCCTCGGGGTCCTCCTCTGAATCTGCTGAGTGACTCTGTCCACAAATAGGGTAGTTGATCGAAGAACGGGACCGTGACCGGCTCTGGCTGAAGACAGGCGATCTAGAGCGAGAACGCTGACGGCCTCGGCTAGATCCTTCGATGTCGAGGTCGGGTAGCGGACTGGGACGTCGCACACTCTTCCTCGCTGTAAGCCTGGTGCGAGGTCCTGAAGGTCTGACTGGTGCAGAAGCAGGGGCAGGCAGGGTCGGTGTAGTGGTAGCAGCTTGGAGACGCTCCACCTCTGCCTCGGCAGCTACCCTTGCCTGAACTACGTCAGCGTGAGCGGACTCACTCTGAAGCAGCTGGGCTCGGAGAGTGTCAGAGTGGTCGTAACTCGGGCGGCGACATCCGGAGAAGTCCTATCTCCGTGGTGCTCTGGCGTAGGTCGATGAAGTCGCCTGAGTAAGCTGCACCTGGTGGGACAGACGAGGGTCATCCACCACAATCTGGAAAGGCTCCGGGTGAGTCTGTCCTGCTCTCGTAGTCGGGAAGAAGCTGAAGGGTGACTGTCGTAGTTCTTCCTTATGCCTCTTGCACAACTCTGCAATCGCCATCTGAGCCGCATCCTGAATAGCATCCGAGCAGTGGGTCCGAGGATGCTCAATATGACGCTCCACCGAGTCAATCTTCCCGTCTTGGGCGTAAATAAACACCTCCATGGACCATGAATCCATGGTCATAATCCTGGTCTTCCGCCCTCTGAAAATGGGTCTGCGAGTGTACTTGAGATCTTTGCATCAAGCTGCCGTAGAAGACTCACGAATGCCCCCTCGCTCTCACCGTGAGAAAGGTGATCCCATGGAGCTGACGACGACGAACCTGTCATCTACAATTTTTTAAAATAGGAGAGATCAGTAAATCTTTTATAGAGTGACAAGGAAGAAAAAAAAAGATACTAAGTAAGAGAAGAGTAGAAGCAAAGAAACTTAAGTTTTTGTATATAAATTTTTATTAAACATAACTCCTTAAGGCTTACCAAAACCTAGGGCTCGTCCTACAGTCAAGTTGGCTCTGATACCACTTCTGTGAGACCCAGAAGTAGAAACTCCCAGACCCCCTATGTATTGCAGTACTAGTCCCAGATCAACGCTAGTACACACAGATAAACAGACAAAGTGATACATTGCCAACAACGCTTATTACAATAATAACTAAAATAAAGTCCTGGCCCAAGGCCTTACAATTTCGGTTCACCGAACCTCATACACAAAATAAAACAGCGGAAGCAAAATGTTCAGATAAACAGCCCATCAATCTGCCACAGGCAATTGACTTAAGCAACGAGTCTTAGTCCTCCGGAAAGAATCCATCACAGCCGCAAGCGGAACAGTAGTCGTAGTCTCCTTCCTGAGCTTCAACCTCCTCTGAGAATTATTTGAAGTGTAGTATGTGAGTACATAAAGTACTCCGCAAGTCTTGGGAAAGATGCATTAGATGCAAGGTTGTACAAAGGAAGACTATATGGCTCTTTTGCACAAATCAGCATTTTATTTCAATTTTATCTAACCTTTCTAAAAGCATTTTATTAAACATTAAATTTTCATAATCTGAAGTTTATCAAATACTTTAGTGAAGGTTACATCCACCATCACTGATCCATCGGCTATTTCTGCCAATATTCAAATTAAAGATTAAACCACCTGAACTGGTTACAACCACCAGATAAAAAATTACGAGAGTTCCATCCACTCTCTAATTTTCCAAAAAATCTTTTCTTTTTAAATTCAAAGTCAAATCTCTACTGTGTGAATGCATTGCTTGTCCGCCCTTGACCGTGGGCACGGCTATTCGAATAGTTTTATTACTCTGCAGAGTGTGTACAACTTTACCCACAAGAGATATATTACCTTAACAGTCAACACGCTTCCTTTGGCATGAGACCCAGATAAAATATCACAAAGCTTTTCACCTACTCTAGTATAGTTTTATATCACTCGCTGAGGTTTCACCGCTGAAGCGTTAAATCCACCACATTCAGAAGCCCCCTCTTGTGCCATGTGAGTGCAGTAAATCCCTGCCCCTCACTTTGAGTAATCAGTAAATCCATGATACCCATTTTCCAATAGTGACACAAAAGCTAAACTATTATAGGTTAATTAGCTAGGTTGTACCCATTTTAACTTGTGGTTGTACTGTTTTACTCAGATTGGACAAACACAAGGATCGGTCCTTAGACGACTAGGGTAGATCATTCACAAACCCGTTATCTGTGCTAATCCGCACCAGCCAAACATTCCATCCACCCTCGTCAAATTTTACCTTGAACTTTATTTTTATTTTAAATTTACAGTGGTAATATCTATTACCACTTTTCAAACAAAACATTAAATCACAAATCACTCATTAACCATTTTTCTCATATGAGCATTTTTACATTTATCAGCTAGACTAAGAAATTGCTAATAATTTAAATTCAACAAAAATAATACTAACTCATTATTGAGCCAAAGATTATCCTAAGTTGACAAGGGTACATGGTACATAATTTCCAAAAGAGGGCATAACAAATTGGGTGCTTATCTAAATTTTAGAATTTAAATTATCAATTTACTAAACATAGCAATGCAAATAATTTAAAATAATTGCAAAAACTATTTATAAAACATAGGAGCAAAATGGTCAAGGAGACTTGCCTTCTGGAATTAAGTTGGAATCTTCCCGCAGTTGTTCTTGAAAATCGTCGGACAGATCGGATTCTACACGAGAAACGAGAAGAACCAAAGAAAAAAAAATTAAAACTCAAAAATTAAAAATAAATATACTAAATGAAAGTTTAGAATTTTAGATGAATTTAGAAATTTTAATGGGTCAATTTGGAGTTAAAATGCAAAAGTTATAGCCTTCCAAAGTTTAAATACAAAATAAAAGAAAAAGGCTATTTTTTGGATTAAATTTTAAACCGAAAATCATTTATGACGTCAGCAATAATTATTTTCCTAAAGGAAAATCTGGAATATGACGTCAGCAAGAGAATAGATTTTCGGTCGAATTATTTTTATACTGGAAAATCAGATTTAATGCGCCAGCATGACGTCAGCAAGGAATTTTCAGATTTTTATTAAAACAGGTAGGGCTGACGTGGCCTCCACGTGGCTGACGCGTGGTCGCCGCGTGGCTGCCACGTCACGGCTTTTTGCCGACGTGGCCGCGCACGCGCGAGGTGGCGGGGAGGTGCTCGGGTGGCGCTGACGTGGCGCCGATCTGGCCGCCACGCCTGCTGCCACCTTAGCCCGACGGCTGACGGGGCTGGCGGCCGGCGGTGGCACACGGGGACCGAGGGTCGCCGGAGCTCCGATGATCGGCGGCGCCGGCCGAGGGTACTGAAATGAAGAGGAGGATGCGGGGAATGCATCGGTACCTTGCGCGGAGGCCGAGGGTGACCGGAGGGAAGAATCGGCGAGAAGGGGCGGCGGTCGGAGAGGAACCTCACGGCGGCGGAGGAGCTCCGGTGGCGCAGCAGCTCGGGAAAGGGGTCGCCGGAGATCGCCTTGGCACCAGCAACGTCGGGGAGGCGTCGGCGAGGAGCAAGGAAACCTGAGGCGGCCGGAATTGCTCGCCGGAGTACTTGAAGCCGCGGGGAAGAAATCGGGCGTAGGGAGGGCTCTAGCGCTCGGGTGGTTCGCTTGAGAGGTGAGGGGGGCGGCAGCGGTAGAGGGAGCTCGGGGAGTGGGTTTTATAGGCCGGGGAGAGGTGTAACGGTCGCGCGAAGTCCGCCGGAGTGCAACGGACGGGGAAGGTTAACGCGAAGGTGATAAGGGCTGCAGTTAGGAGTGATTATGCCTCAGAGGGGTGCGGGGAGGCGTTAATTTGAATGCGCAGTGGTGCGGGGAAATAAATCGGCAAGAAACCGAAGATTTCAAAGCTTCGGTTTTCTAATCAATGGCGGCGGCAGCGGCGGTGATCGCGCGAGGAAGAAGGAAGACAATCGGGGGACGGAGGACCTGACAGGCGGGGCCCGCGCGTCAGTGAGAGAAGAAAAAGAGAAGGAAATCAGGCGACGGTTGGATTAGTGACGTGTGGCATAAGGAAAAGATCGGGGCCACTGGATCACGGGCGAAGGGGTAAGTGAAAGGGAACGATCGAGATTCAATCCGACAACACAGGTTAGATCCGAACCGATCGAGTACTTTAAGTGACTGGGAACGGCTGTGGTTGAAAGTGGCAACGAGAAGCGGTGCGGATCACGCCACGTGCCGGGCGGTGGGGATTGAATCGGGCGGGAAATGGACGGCTCGATGCTTGCATGCGTCGACCTGACGATGGGGGAAGGCGGGATTGAAACGGTAAGTGAGATCGGACGGTTAGAAATAGACCCGGCGGCGTGAAGCGGCCCAATGGGCGACACTTGTCGGCTCCAGGAGAGTTTCAGAATTTTAATTACTTTTTGATTTTCAGAAATGACTAGGAGGCTTTAAAATAATCGGAAAAATACCAAATAAATTTTGAAAACTCCAGAAAAATTCATAGAAATCCCTGGAGATGTTTTAGACTTAAGAAAAATATTTCCAACCTATGTTGGTATTAATTTTTGGTTTTAAACAGAAACTTTAATTTCTGAAAAATCCAAATAATTTGAATTAACTGGTTTAAAATTATTATTTCCAAATAAAATCAAAATTTGGGATGTTACACTCATCAAGGGGGAGATTGAGAGGCCATGTGGAGGTAACCCCGTGTGTGTGATAAGTGATTGACATGTGCTCTGGACAATTTGAGTTTGTCTCGGGCATTTTGTGCTATTTACTGATGCTATTGTTTAATTATAATATTTTGTGCGGTGCTATGTGATGTGTTTTCTTGTCTGTGATGACTGCAGGACTTTTGAAACGGAGTCGTGGCGAGACACGGGGTGACCGGACTAGGCACAGGCAGTGCTGAGGTCGGAGCGGTCGGGATGTGTTGAAGACAGCGAAGACTCGAAGTGGTTGCGAGGCTTGCGCGGCAAGAAATAAGGAAGCTTCCAAGAAGGTGCAGGAGTGGCATTTTGATAAATGCGCAAGGCTGCATAAAGGAAGCGGATTTGATTAGGAGAGAATGTGTAAAGTGATGAGTTGTTGAGAGCTAATGGGTAAAGTGCTAAAAGTAGTTGAGAGCTAATGGGTAAAGTGTGTTGTAAACCTATTAGTGGAGGCTATAAATAGAGGGTGCTCTCTAGTGGGAGAGATTGAGAGTGAAGGGTGTGAGTGTTAGGTATTTACTTTGTGATTTTCAGGCTATTTTGGACAACAATTTGTGTTACTTTCAGTTGCTGTTTTCTCTGCTCTATTCTCAGCCAGTAGTGTTGTTTTAAGTGCAGTTTCCTGCAGTTTTAGTGCTGTTTTAAAAGTGCAGTTTTCTGCAACATTCACCCCCCTCTGTTGCCATTTCGGTCCTTAAGTATTTGAAAATTAAGTTTAACATGATCAATTATAAGGACTTATCTTGATCAAATGTGGCAAAGGTGGGATCTTATTCATCAGCGATAGAGGCGTCCAAGGCATCAAAGTCTATACACACTTTCAACGCAACATCCAAATAAAATTCAAATGAAAATTTGGATGAACTCCAAAAATTGTGATTTTGACTTTGGTGGAATGGTTTTGAATTTAGATGAATTTAGAAGTAAAAAAAATCGCTGGTTTGATTTTAAATGAAGAAGTTATGGCATTCTAAAGTTTGATCCAAAATAAAATTTTAGAAATTCAAAAAATTTCTGACAAGTGGGGTCGGCTGGGATTTTCTTTTTTAATTATTTTTCTTAAGCAACTATCCAGTGACTAATAGGTGGGGTCAGTTGGGGTTTTACTTTTCTTTTTCAATTATTTTCTTTAAGGAAAACTTTGAGAGCCTGATAGGTGAGATCAAGTTTGTTTTAATTTATTTTCTAATTATTTTTATTTGGGAAAAATAGGAAACGTTGACAAAAGGGGTTACAGTTCACATAAGTTTTGTCTACACAGCGGTCTACGAAGAATGGGACCCACATGTCAAAAACAATGGTCCATGAACTTGGTTTATGAGATGGTTTCAAGGGTACAGGTGCATATGTTAGTGAGCCACGTGTTTAAACTAGAGTTAATTAGGATTTCTAGTCATACAGGACCAAAATGTCACACTAGTGCTAATTACCTACTTAATGGTTAACTTAATCACCTGAGTTAACTAACTATTTGACAAGTAGGGCCCGCCCACTAGTCATGGCATCGTATTACGATGCAAATGTCATGGCAATGTACGATGCTGTACCGGTACAGTTGCGGCTATAAGCGGCGACATCCACAATGCAAATATCATGACATGATATGCATGATATGATAATCATAAACCATAAGAATTTAACCACGAAGATCAACAACATAATCATCATGAATACTTCCTCATAATCCACATGTGTCTCATTAAGCACAATGCCAATGCTTCATAAGATCATTACCACATAGCCCACATTCGGTTTACTAAGATCATAATCAATTGATCTATAGGGAATCTTACCACATAGACCACGATATATTTATCAAGAATGCTACCACCACAACCACAAATATGTTCACAAAGAATACTACCCACAACTATATTTGTTACATCAAGAACAATTTCACATTCCCACAATTAAACTATCAAGATCATAAACAATTGAATTCTTAAAATACTACCACATGGACCGCATTAAGGAAGCATGTAACAATGACATAGCATCTCAAATTAAAGAATTAATTAATGTAGAAGTAGAATAATTAACGAGTTAAACAGAAGCACAACCGCTACATTTACTTGCCTCTACCTTTGAAGCGAAGTAATCATGTGCATTCAGGAGCAAAACTACCTGTCCAAAAGTACCACTCAGCACAATACAACAGTAATGAAAACACGACTTAAGAAGTAAAGATGTCGCTAAACTCCAAAACCTCATAACATCCCTCTTCGCTTAACGATTCTACACTCTGCCCGCTGTAGCAACGTTGCTTAATTTTTTTTGTATCTTTAAGATTATTAAACCTTTTATAGAGAGAGATATATTTCTAGAGATATTAAACCTTTAAAAAAAATTTTTGTAGATCACATATTTTTATTTTGTTACTAACAAGATGTAACTTAATGCGCAAAACAGAGGACGTTCTCTGTTCTGGCAATCTGGGCAGCTAGATTCTAACGCATCCCAATCACAGTGTAAGTCTCTAAAAATTATGATTTTTATATATCAGTTATATTACTGAATTTCCTACATTTTTCTCAATTGTGACTAAAAATATAAAAATCATCTACTACCCCTAAACCACTCTTGAACAGTAATCTACCCCAGTCTGCACCCCTGTCTGCCAAAAATTCTGAAAAAAATACATAAGATGCGCCTCGTCGTCCTCTACGATTTTCCTTTTGGGCAAATCCGCAGGAAAAATTGTTTCGTGGGTCTAAACTGCGTAAACAGTAATACTACACGAATTGATCTACAAGCAGACAGTAGGAATTCCCTAATCGGAGAATCTAATTGCTAATTCTGACCAATTCATAGGCTAAGTACCCTAATTACAGTAAAATTAGAGGGATTTGGAATGATGGAGAGTTACCTAGGGAATCCCCTTGGGATCACCCCTCTTCTTCTTCTTCTTCTTCCTTCTTTTCTTCTCCTTCCCTCCCTTCTTCTTCCTTCCTTCTCGCTTTCTCCTAGCACCAAGGGACAGCAATGGAGATGGGAGGGGGCACAAAGGGGAGAGGAGGGGCGGCCACAACGGGGTGGGGGTCGGCCAAAGGGTGGGAAGGGCAGCCAAGGGGTGGGAGAGGGGGTGGATAGGGTTTAGGGAGGAATAAAAGGGGTAGCTTGGGCCCCCTTTGGGCTGGTTGGCCCAAATTGGCTAGGCCCCCTCTAGGCTGATCAAATTCTATTTTTTAATGAATTAAATTTATTCTTTTATTTTGGACAATTCCCCAAATTAATTTCCGCCTCCCATGATTTATCGAATACCAGACAACTTCGCGAATACGCTAAATTTTTTCCTAGGACGCCAAAACGACGTTCAGGGCATTACATTCTCTCCACTTAAAAGGGATTCGTCCTCGAATCTAACTCCTCGACCCAGGAGACAAAAGAACAATCAAGGAAAGAGCATCCCAAGGATAGAACATCCCAAGGGAACAATAACTATGGGTCCTTACTCGCCTTGAAGATCTCGGGTTCTTCTTCTACATTTGAACTTCAAGCTCCCACGACGCCTCCCGCTCGGACTGATTCGTCAAGAGGGCCTCCACATACATGGTGGCCAGCTCCGACGAGTCCACAATACACGTTGGTCGACGCCGAGCACCCGCAACCATTCTGTTGGCTCTGAGTGGCCAACAGGTCCTATCGTTTTTCACAAAATTTCCCACCACAACTAATAAACCACTATCCACAACCATCTTCCTTCTTAAAATATTTTTCTCTATTTATTATAATTGGGATAATACATTGTAGCTTTTTAAAAGAATTTGACCACAGATTCCACTCACAATATTCTACTCGAAGCACAAACAATAACTTTTACAAATAGAGCCCAACAAAAGAACAATAAAGGATTCTCAAGAAATACACTAACAACTAGCTTTCCTTCAAAGGACCACGATTCAAATCAAAAAATTCACCACAAAACCTTTTACACTCTCCAAATAGACATTTGGAGAAACCACACCAGATAAGCCAAGAGTGAAAATCTCTCGAAAGTCCAGAATAACCTTTTTTTTCGAACTGGAAAAGACTACGCCTCTACATAATATAACTCAATTTGCAGATGACCTCTGCCATAAACACTCAGTTTAAACAAGAATTAAAATAGCATTTCACTACTCGAGATAACAATAATTTCTTAATCCATTCCCTTTCAAAATTTAACTTCCTTGAACCAAGAATTTCCAAATCATCGCCCAACACACCCTCTCATTTATCTCAAGTTGGCTACCTCAGCAATAAGCTCAGAGTGAGTACATCATCTACACCATTGTAGATAGACTCTATTGCCCCGCAAAACATACTCTAGCCTAGCCCTCGACCAACGGAATTATTTTGACATATAATTCTTAATGCACCTCAATCCCTTAAGGATAACAACTCAAATCTCACATCACTCTCGCACATACTCCTTTTCTGCACCTCAAATATGCTATCCATGATCCTCACACTATTGAAAAACCACTCTGATCCACTATCCCCACATAGAGACACTGGGCCTCTAAAGTTCTAGCATAACAAAAGATAAAGCTCAGACTTAGCTTTTAAGACTCCTACAACAACTCCTCGTATAGAGATAGGGAAATCCTCAGATGAAAACCCTTCTATTCCATAATTTACACACCCTCAATTGTTAACATCAACAAATCTTTCGGCTCCAAGACAAATATTCTATTTAAATCAAATCCTTCCCACAGATTATCTTACGAAAACAATATATCATCCAATGTACAAAAACATCGTGATATGTAGCGCTTCCACAAAAACTTCTACTAGACCACCACTACCCAGTTGCCATCACGCAATAAAGAAAACTTCGCAACTCAAATCAGTTACCCTTTTCTTAGAAGAAGAGGTAAGAAGAAATATATTCCAGCACACAGAAAATCGCTATCATTTACAATAGCTATAAGACCAAGAGAAAAATAAATAGCAATGAGGCTGAAAAACACAAGATGAGATCATCTGTACCTCAAATACTCCTAGTACACTTTTCCTTTTAACAAGAAATAATTATTTTTTGTTACTGTCGGGACTCGGAACAACACTCCAAGTCCCTCTGTGTAAATCGCACTATCCCAGAAAAAGCTAGTGCACACAGAGTAAACAGTGATATATATCACACAAAATCACCATGATTATATTAAGCAAATTTACGGCCATATGGCCAAATCTTACAATAAAATGGCACAAGGCCAACTGAAAATAAAAACAGCGAAAAACAATAAAGGTAGCAGCGCAGCCCATCCAGCCTCCCACAGGCGAATGACTGTAAGACGCGTCCTACTCGCTGAAGTAGTCCTCACTGTTGTAGTCATCGTCGAAGTCTGGCAACAGATTTTAGCAAGGTGAGTACTTTGAAGTACTCCACAAGTCACACCGGGAGATATAACAGAGGGATGCATGCATAATGGATTTCATGGAAGGCTTAATAGGGTAAATGTGCGTAAAAGCAGTACTGAATTTTAAATACGAGAACGTAAGTATGAAAAGTTGAATTCGAATACATCATAAAAACAGTACTTATTCAAATAATAACGTTAGTGTAGGCTCCGACCTACACTAACCTATCCACAGGTATTCTACTCAGCATGTCCATGACCATGGACACGGTTATCCAGGATAAATTTTTAACTCTGTAGAGGTGTACAACTTTACCCATAAGATATTCCCTCTCACTTGAGCCACGCGATAAACACACCGCCTTAGGTGTGCGGCAGAGAGTTCATGACAAGGTTGTTCTAATGATCCATAATCAAAACAGTCACACCGCCACTAAGGTTTCACCACAAATGGAATCCACGAGTTGGAGCCCCCTCTGGTGCCATGTGAGACTTCTCGTGGCCTACGCCACGCTCACACTCAGCCTATAGCGAAACTATATTTGAAACTTCACAAATTACTTAGCCAGGTTTGTCTCATACCGGACTTATGGTAGTACAAAATGACTTCATAAAATGAATCACAGAAACGATCCTTAATTGACTTAGGCTCAATCCACATACCCACATGCACGACAACCAACCATGTGTCACCAAACACGAGGCGTGCCGACACACCACCACCTAACCAATAGCGTAAGACCAAATCATAGTTTCTATTTTCATTTTTAAACCATTTTCATAAACCTTCCTTGGCTCACCGAAGTCAAGAATTCATTTTCAAATCATCATTTTATGTGAAACAATTGGTCCCACCTGAATTATTCTAAGCCAGGCTAAGCAGTTCTATAAAATTTCTAGCCAATACTATTGTACTAGCTAGGTTTTTCACCTAAGGTGACAAGGCATGTAAGTCCGAGATCAAAATTGGCTATAATCAAAGGAGTATGGGCATAACTAAACTTTAAAACATCCGTAAACTATATTTGATTAAAGATACGTATTTATATACAGTAAAACAACATAATTAAATTTGAAATAATATGATCAACATGGTCAAGGGTGTAACTTGCCTTGCTCGAAGTCCTGCTGCGAATCGTTGAAGTTGTAATCTCCCGAATCGTCGAAATATAACGTAAAGAGCCAATTCAAAAGAATTTTAAAAATAAAATTCAAATAAATTCAAAAGGATGCCAGAAATGGGAAGTTCATGATTTTAGAAAAATTTAGAAATTTGAATGGGTCAATTTGGAGTTAAAATGGAGAAGTTATGGCCATTGGAAGATTAAATTCAAATAAAAAGAAAAGACTGATTTCTGGAATTATGTTTAAACTGAAAAAGGATTTATGACATCAGCAGGTATTTAAATGAATTATTTTTTTTGAAGAAAAACCTGAATTATGACGTCAGCTCAGAATTACATTTTCGGCCGAAATATTTTTAAACGGGAAATTGGGTTTATTACGTCAGCATGATGTTAGCGATGATTTTCGGATTTAAATAAATAAAAGAATGCTACCGTGGCAAAGGGGGCTAACGTGGCCTGTGACGTGGCTGCCTCGTGGCTGCCACATCCCAGCAATATGCCGACGTGGCTGCGCACGGGCGAGGTGGCGCTCGGGTGCCCACGTGGCTGGCCGTGGCGGCCACTGGGCTGCCACATGGCTGCCAGCTCGGCCCGGCGAGCTGATGTGGCCCGGCCGGTCGGAGGTGGCGCACAGGGTCCGATGGCCACCGGTGCTCTGGCGGGCGACGGCGCCGACCAGGTGTGCCAGAGGGTAGAGAAGAGTGAGGGAAATCGATCGATACCGCGAACGAATCCCGAGGGTGGCCGGAGCGATTTGTCGGCGGAGAGGGACGGCGATCGGAGAAGGGGTCCACGGCGGTAGGGCCTTCTGGTGGCGCAAATGCTCGGTGGAGGGGTGGACGAAGATCGCCGGCGCACGAGGAAGGTCGTGGTGAGGTCGGAGTGGCTCGGGAAGGCTTGAGGCGGCGACGATCACTCGCCGGAGTCAGGGAGGCCGGTGGAGGGGAAAAAGAGGTGTGGGGCGGCTGGAGTGCTCGGGGATCCAAATTGAGGGTGGAGGGAGAGGCGGTGTGTCGAGAGAGAGCTCGGGGAGGGTTTATATAGGCGGGGCGGGGTGGTAGCGGGCGCACGTATTCAACCGAGGCGAAACGGCCGGGGAGACTTCATGCGACGGCGAGCAGAGGCTTAAAGGAGGAAGTAATGCCAGAAACGGACGCGGTGGACATGGGAGAGCATTTATGGCTATCAATGGTAGGGAGTAACGACCGGGAGTGGGAAAAGGAAGGAGCTAGGCGGGGCGGTAATGGTGGTGGTGTTGGCGGGCCGAGGAAGAAGAAAGGGGCGAGGAAGACGGTGCTGACAAGGGGGGCCCACCGGTCAGCGAGAGAAGAAGAAAGGAAAGGGGCGGGGCAACAGTCAGATCGTTGACACCTGGCGCGAGGGAAAAGATCGGTCGTTAGATCAAGGGTGAACCGGTAAGTGAACGCGAGCGGGTGTGTTCAATCCGGCAACGGGGGTTGAATCGGGGCCGTTCGGGCATGGGCCGAAGGGATAAGTGGCTATGGGCGGACCATATTTGGTATGGCAACGGGGAACAGCGTGGATTAGGCCATCTGTCGGGCGGAGGGGAGAAGCGGAGGGGCGAAGCGGTAAGTAAGATCGGGCGGTGGGGATTAGATCGGCGGGGTGAGGGTGAGCTGGATGCGCGACACTTGTCGGGCCAAGAGAAGGGGGAGGCGAAAGTGAGGACGGACGGCCTGGATTGGATCCGGTGGGGGGGAATTGCACCCGGTGTCGCCACGTGTTAGCCTGAAAGGGTTTTGGATTTGATTTTTCTTTTTGATTTTCAGAAAGGCTAGGAGGCTTTAAAATACTCAGAAAAATATCAAATAAACTTTGAAAATTCCAAAAAAAATTTACAGAAACTCCTGGAACTAGTTTAGACTTAATAAAAATATTTTCAACCCAATTTGATATTTAGATTTTGCAAAAAAACACAAATTGACTTTAAAAGGAGAGTTTTAAATCTTTATAAATTCCTGAAAATTATTATAATTACATATTTGACTTAGCAAAGTAAAAATGCATTTAATTTGACCTTTATAACATGAAATAACTTTATTTTGGTCTTTATGAAATGAAAATTTTAACTTTTCTCATTTCAGGGTTTGGAATAAAATCCAGGAAAATCCAATAAATTCCAGAAAACACTTTAAAAGAGGAATAGAATTTTTGGGATGTTATAGTTACCGCATCCCGCCTGTTCCAACAAAAGAGGCTTGAAGACCACAACGCAAGGTTTAGTTAAAAAAACAATTAAAATGTTCAACACATGGCTTTACTCAAAGCAACCTCGGCTACCACATAAATCATAAGGTCCAAAAAGATCCCACCCGCAAATCTCAAATCCTTTAATTTAAATAGTATCATGGAACTAACAAATTCCTTTATTTAGAACATTGAACACCACAATCACAACTACGTACTGTTAATTGTATTAACAACAAGATAAAACATTCTTTGTAAGAATAATTATATCCTCTTATGCCTTCATATTTTTTTCAGAAGGAACACCATAAATCACTTCATTATGTTCTTACTATCTAAATAATATTTCAACTACTTAAACTAGAAAAAACTTAGAGCACAAGCCACAATATTGCAAACAAACTCTTTAACAGGATGATATTAGAATATGACAACCTCACAAACATGCTAGTATAAATCTCTTGTTAGATTTTATACATTTAACTCCTACTGATGCTCAACTCTAATTTAGTAAACATTAATTGCACTATAGCCATTACTGTCAATAATTGATTATTATTTTTCATCATCGTAGCATTATGATCCTCTCTCTGTTTTGCAATCGTAAAAATAATGATGAGCACAGATTCAATATTCCACCTTATGTTCAGAAATTAGAATAAAATAAATTTAAGCATCAATAATACCATCTTTATAAGATAAGATTCCACAAGTCAATACATCAACCTTCATCTATTTCTTTATACATGTTTCAACAATTTAGTATGACAAAAGTTACATAAATTTAGCAGTTGTACATGCTCATCAAGTATGTAAAGAGAGGACATACTAAAGGTTAATATTACTAAGGCAATATTCCAACACCTCCTTACTTAACCATCCTAAATGGTTAGATTAATTACTTAAAACCAAATTGTCGGGACCCAGAACAACATCTCCAAGTCCCTCTATGTAAATCGCACTATCCCAGGAAAAGCTAGTGCACACAGGGTTAACAGTAATGTATATCATGCAAAATTACCACAGAATATTATTAACGAAGGTACGACCTTATGGCCAAGTCTTACAATAAAATGGCACAAGGCCAACTGAAAATAAAAGCAGCGGAAAACAATAAGGGTAGCAGATCAGCCCATCCAGCCTCCCACAGGCGAATAACTGTAAGACGCATCCTACTCGCTGAAGTAGTCCTCACCGTCATAATCGCCATCGAAGTCTGGCAACAGATTTTAGCAAGGTGATCAGATAAAGTACTCCCCAAGGTAAGCACATTAAGTACTTACGCAAGCTACACCAGGAATTTTAACAAAGTGGATACATGCATAGGGATAACAAAGGAAGGCTTAATAAGTTATTTGCGCGAAAAACAGTACTTGAATTTAAAATACAATAATGTAAGTATGAAAGTTGAAGTTTAGTACAATATACAAAACAATGCTTGTAACAAGTAATTTCGTTAGTGTAGGCTTCGACCTACACTAACCTAACCACGGGAATCCACCCGGACCATTATCAAAACCACTGTTGTTTTGTTAAAACCAAGTTTTATAAAAATCAAGTCTAATCTGTGAAGACTCTACTCAGCATGTTCATGACCATGAACATGGCTATCCAGGATAGGTTTTAACTCTGCAGAGGTGTACAGCTTTACCCACAAGACATTCCCTCTCACTTGAGCCACGCGATAAACACACTGCCTTAGGTGTGCGGCGGAAGTTTATAACAAGGCTGTTCCAATGATCCATAGCCAAAATAATCACGCCGCCACTAAGGTTTTACCACAACTCGAATCCACGAGTTGGGGCCCCCTCTGATGCCATGTGAGACTTCTCGCGGCCTACGCCACGCTCACATTCAACCTATAGTGAAACTATATTTGGAACTTCACAAATTACTTAGCCAGGTCCATCCCATACCGGACTTGTGGTAGTACGAAGTAACTTCGTAAAATAAAGCACAGAAACGGTCCTTAATCAGACTTAGGCTCAATCACATACCCACATGCACGACAATCAACCAGGTGTCACCAAACACGAGGCATGCCGGCACCCCACCACTTAACCAATAGCCTAAGTCCAAATCGTAAGTTTTCATTTTTTTAAACCATTTTCATAAACCATCCTTGACTCACCGAAGTCAAGATTTTAAAAGGAACTGTTATTTCATGTGAAATAGTTGATCCCACCTAAAGTTATACTAAGCTAGGCTAAGAAATTCTATAAAGTTTTCTAGTTAATACTAAGTTACTAACTAGTTTTCAGCTAGGGTGACAAGGTATATGAATTCGAGATTCAAATTGGCTATAATCAAAGGGTCATGGGTGTAACTATATTTAAATCGAATTTAAACTAGATTTGAATAAAGATACACATGCATATACAGTAAAACAACATAAATAAATTTGAAATACTGGGGTCAACATGGTCAAAGGTATAACTTGCCTTGCTCGAAGTCCTGTTGGAAATCGTCGAAGTCGAACTCTCCGGAATCGTTAAAACCTAACGTAAAGATCCAAATCAAAAGAAATTCAAAAATAAAATTCAAAAATTCAAAAGGATGCCAGAAATGGATAGTTCATGATTTTATAAAAATTTAGAAATTTGAACGGGTCAATTTGGAGTTAAAATGAAGAAGTTATAGCCTTCCAAAGTTTTAATACAATTAAGAAGAAAATACCCAATTTCTGAAATTATTTTTAAATCAAAAAACAGTTATGACGTCAGCCTGAATTATTTTTCTAAAGGAAATAACATATTATGATGTCAGCACATGGATTTAATTTCGGCCAAATTATTTTCAAATGAAAAATCAGTTTTATTGCGTCAGCATGACGTCAGCAAGGATTTTTTCGGATTTAATAAAAATCGGTAGGGCTAACGTGGCAAGGAGAAGCCGATGTGGCCTACACGTGGCTACCACGTCACGGCGTCAAGCCGACGTGGCTGCGCGCGCGGGGTGGCGGTCGAGCGCCTGCGTGGCCGAGGCGTGGCACGCACGTGGGCGCCATCGATCGCCACTTGGGCGGTGGTCTTGGCGTGGCGGGCGGCGCGGTGGCGCTGGTCGGATAGCCATCGGCGTTCGACGGCGCCGCCATCGTACTTTTCTCAATTCAAGGCTTGGAATAAAATCCAGAAAAATCCAATAAATTCCAGAAAATACTTTAACAAGAAAATAAAATTTTTGGGATGTTACACAAATAATCGAATCTACCCAATAAGTTGGGAATTTAAACAACCACAATAATCAAACCACTTTTTTGTTTATATTCCTCAATAACTGCATGAGTTCTAAACATGTATTGATAAATTCTTAGCCACAATTGTTCAAGAAACTATAACCATTTGCGGAAGTTATGGCCTTTTTAGTAACTGCCTGTCAGGTTGTCCCGAACCGAATCTGAATTGAGTTCTGAGTTGAATCTGAGTTTGAATTCATTTGGGCTTGTGGGTGGTCTGAATTGAGCTTAAAAATCTTATTCAAAACTTGCACTTTAAGTTCTTTGGCTCCCCCCTTTTGATCTCCTACCACATGGGCTTTCTTTCCCATCCGCATGTGCTTTGTTCCATCATGCCTTTGGCATCTAATGTGGTTATCTTTTTTCTTGTGCCTCTCCATTGCTTTGGCCCCGGCCTCCAGCTCCTCTCTCTTAGTTCCAATATCTTTCATTTGACAAACATGAAAATGCACCATGTGATAACATAAGATAGTATTCCATTATTATGAATAAAAACATTAAGTTTAGTTTGGAATGAGTTCACCTGACCATATTTCATGCGACTCAATAATTTTTTCCAGTTGAATAATATATTTAGCTGAAAAGTACAAGACACGTGTGTATCCGCATCATCCTCCCCTTCTTCAAGAAAAACCGTCTTCGGCTTTTGATAGCCTGAAATTTTACTAAACAAAGAATACAACGTGTATGCATGATATATATATTTATTATCAACACTTCTTCTGCTTAGCACATCATGAACATCTGAAGGTATAGTAAACGAAAAGAACAATGCATATATACGGTATATGTAAGAATCAATTGTTGTGTCATTCTTGTTATTTTGTACAACTCGATTAGTGTAACAGCGATCAAAAGATATATGCATTGCAATATTTTTATTCATATCATTCTCCCTTGAGAGACCATGTGGAGGTAACCCCGTGTGTGTGATGAGTAACTGACTCGTGTTCTGAAAAGTTTGAGTTTGTTTCGGGCATTTTGTGCTATCAACTAGTGCTAATATTTAATTACAATATTTTGTGCGGTGCTATGTGATGTGTTTTCTTGTCTGTGATGGATGAAGAACTTTGGAGCTGAGTCGTGGTGAGGCACGGAGTGACCGGACTAGGCACAGGCGGTGCTGAGGTCGGAGCGGTCGGATGTGTCGAAGACGACGAGGACTCGAAGTCGTTGCGAGGCTTGGATGACAACAAATAAGGAAGCTTTCAGGAAGGTGCAGGAGTGGCATTTTGGTAAATGCGCAAGGCTGCATAAAGGAAGCGGATTTGATTAGGAGAGAATGGGTAAAGTGATGAGTTGTTGAGAGCTAATGGGTAAAGTGCTAAAAGTAGTTGAGAGCTAATGGGTAAAGTGTGTTATAAACCCATTAGTGGAGGCTATAAATAGAGGGTGCTCTCTAGTGGGAGAGATTGAGAGTGAAGGGTGAGTGTTAGGGTTTGAGTGGAATTAGGGTTTCATTTATTTCTCTCCATGTGTGTGTGAAAGTGAGAGATAGGAGAGTTCTTGTAAACATTCCTCTTTTATAATCATTTATCTCTCTTTGTCTCAATCTAAGAAATCTTTTTACTTGAGATGTTTGGCTCTTGTGTTTTATTTTTTTTCAGTTTTTGAGAGAGTAAACCTTGTTCATGCTTGTGGTGGAAATCTGTCTCAAGACCATTTGGTCTGTTAATTTCCATGAGCAAATCGGTTTTCTCTAGTTTTGAGTTGATCTTTTTGACTGCTCCTTCTTTCCTTTGAACTGGGAAATATCTCAAGGCCTCTTGGCTAGTTCATCCCGAAAGCAAGCTTTCCAATCTTTGTTGGAACTCTAAAATTTTTTGTTAAATTGCAGATCTTCTTGGCTTAAAACAGGATATATTCACAAGGCCCGTTGGCTAGTATTTTCGAGAGCAAAGTATTTGATTCTTGCGGTTACGAAGTAACAGGAGATAAGTATATGTTTTCCCTAATTGCTGTTTTGTTCTGAATTTTCTTTCAGTTCTTTCAGCTTACTCTGCCTCTTTTTTTTCTTGCTGTTTTGGCCAGGTTTCTGGGAGCATTTTCTGTGTTCAGTTGCTGCTGTTTTGGCTGCTGCTAGTTGCTGATTTTTGGTTCAGCTTTCAGCTTTTACTTTGTGCTTTTTTAGTTTTTACTTTGTGCTTCTTTTATTTTGTGCTTTTCAGCTTTTACTTTGTACTTTTAAGCTTTTACTTTGTGCTTCTTTTACTTTGTTCTTTTCAGCATTTACTTTGTGCTTTTCAGCTTTTACTTTGTTCTTTTGAGCATTTACTTTGTGATTTTTAGGCTATTTTGGACAGCAATTTGTATTACTTTCAGTTGATGTTTTCTCTGCTCTATTCTCAGCCAGCAGTGTTGTTTTAAGTGTAGTTTCCTGCAGTTTTAGTGCTGTTTTAAAAGTACAATTTTCTGCAACATTCACCCCCTCTGTTGCCATTTTGGTCCTTCAATTAGTATCAGAGCCGACTAGTTCTCGTCTATAGATCTTAACCGGTCTGCGAGCTATGGCAATAGACAAGTATTCCATCAAGCCTCCTATCTTCGATGGGGTCGACTATCTCTTTTGGAATAGTAGGATGGAGTCTTACATACAGGCTCAGGGCTATGCGATCTGGTAAAAAGTAAAAACTCATTTTATTATTCCTGCCGATGAGAACATCATGTGAATAACTTGCCTGATATTGAGGCAAATACTAAGGCAAGGAACATCATAATCCAGGGTCTGAGCCGGAGCGAATTTGATTGCATTTCTTATCTCTCGTTGACCTACGACATCTGGGTGACCCTCGATGCATACCATGAGGGTACCACCCAGATTAAGACCGTACGACAGGACTAGTTCAAGCGAGATTACAACAAGTTTGAAATGCTCGCTGGTGAGTCCTTGGATAAGTGTTTTGCAAGATTTCACAAGATCTTGAGCAACCTCCGAGCCGTCGGTCTCACATACTCCGACTCGGACAACGCTCGACAGATGCTTTCGGCCTTGGATTTGCGAGTTTGCGAGATAAAGGTGACCACCATCAAGGACACGACCGATCTTTCGACTCTGACTCTTGACGCGCTATACTCACGCCTCAAGACTCACGAGATTGACATTGTCTCTCGCAAGTTGAAATCACAGTCGATGGCTTTAGTCACCGATCCCAGTTCTGCTTCTGGTATTTTCTTTGACAATGCTACTGGTTTTTCTCTAGCTGCTCTTCGTGAAGTAACTGATGATCAATTAGAGTAGCTACCAGAGGACCAGTTAGCTCTTCTTGCCAGAAAATTTTCCCATACCTACAAGAGAGTGGGGGATAGAAAGAGGAGTGGGCCGATAATCTGCTTTGAGTGTGGTGGCCCCAACCACATTCAAGCAAATTGCCCCAAGCTGAAGAAGGACAAGAATGACTACGGCGGTGTGAGCAAAGAGAAGAAGTTCCGTAACTTTGGCAAAGCCAAGAAGCTCTTCCATCGTGTCCTCACCGCCTTCGACGACATCGACTTCAGCGACATGGAGGGGTGGAGTGACGACGACGGCAAGGATGATCAAGATCCCAAGGACGGCGATGACTTCATCGGCATGTGCTTCATGGCCAACGAGACCGACGTCAGCGACAGCGAGCTCTACAGTGACTCCGATGAGGTAGGTCCCTCCTACGACTAGCTCAATGATGCATTTCTTAAGCTAAGAAAGTTTTATGCTAGATCTAGAGTTAGGGTTGGTGATCTTGAGAAGGAAGTAGAGAGATTGTCACAGGAGCTTACTTCACTTATATCTGCTTCCTCTCGTGACGAATGTGATGTATGTTCTTATTTGCTTGGAGATATGGAGAAGCTAAAGACCTCTCATGATAGTTTGACTTCTGATCTTGATATGCTTAAGGTGGAGAATGTGTAACATCCTGATTTTCAGAAATTTTTAAAACCTTGAATTTAAAAATAAAATTTTGGAATTTTCTTGTATTTTAATCAAGCTTAAATTGAATTTTAAAAATTTTAAATAAATTAATATGATTAAATTAAATCTCAACAGTAGCTGAAAATATTTTTAATTGAGTTCCTTGTGTCACAAGAAATTTTCTAGAATTTTCTGGGATTAAATTAAGCTTCAAATGAATTTTAGAATTTTAAAATGATTTAATCTGAGTAAAATAATACTCAACATAAGTTAAAAATATTTTATTTGGATTCTTTAGGTTGCAAGGAATTTTCTGGTAGTTTTGGTGAATTTTTGGGATTTATTTGCTATTTTCTAGAGCTATTTAAATTTTCTTTGATTTTCTGGAAAAACAAATTAAATTAAAATCTCTCCGGGCCGTTTCCCGCCGCCCGATCCTCTCCCCGCCCATGCGTCGGCCATCAGGCCCGTTCCCGCGCGCCGCCGCATTGCCCCACTCCTCGCCGCCCGAAGGCCCACGCGTCGCACAACCGCACCGCGCCGCTCGCGCCTGCGCCTAACCCTAGCGCCGCCTGCCCCCACGCCGTTGGATCCGCCACGCGGCAAGCATCCGCTACCCGCCCGCGTGACCGCTCCCGCGCCTCGCCTCCGCCGCCCGATCGCGCCACCCCGCCACGTGGCGGCACCAGCGCCACTGTGCCGCGCCCGCTTCGCCGTCCGTCGCGCGCCGAGCCGTGGCTCAATCCCGGCCGTCCGCTCCCCGCGCCCGCACGAAACCCTAACCCTAATCTCGCCCGTGCCCCCCAGCCGTCAGATTCGCGCTCGTGCTACGCGGCCGCATCCCGACCGTCCAAACCGAGCCACGTTTCGCTCCGTGCCATAATCGATCGGGTTATCTCGGTTCGCGTCATAAATACGCCGCCGCCCCCTCGGTTCGCGTGCACCCATCACCGCCGCCCTCGCCGCCGCTTCCTCACCTCGCGCCGCCGTCACCGGAGCCAGTTACCGCCGCCCGTTCGTCTCCTTCCCCGCCCGACGTCGCCGGAGTAGTCGCTACCCTCGCTTCCCTCGCCGGTGAGTCGCCGTCGCCTCCTCCGCCGTCGTCACCTCGCGTCGCCCGCCCGGACGCCGCTCCTCGCGCGCGCCCGCCTTCGTCCTGACCCTCGGTCCCCGGGCCCGCGCACCCCGCGCACCCCTGCGCGCCCGCGCCCGCGCAACGCTTTGCGCGGCGCGCCCAGACACGCGTCGCCGATCCGTTCCCCGCGCCAGCCACGCGTCGGCAATCCGCCCACCGCCCGCGCCCGGCCGCCGTATCTCCGCCGCTCGCTCAGATCTGAGCCGAAGGCTCAGATCTCGCCACGTGGACGTCCGCGAGCCGTCCGATCCCGCGCCGTCGCCGCGCCCGAGCTGGAGCCACGCCAGCCCTAGCCGACGTGGCATCCACGTCAGCCCTACCGCCCACGTGTCATGCCACGTCAGCAAAACCGACCGCCCCGAGCCACGTGGCAGCCACGTCAGCCGCCACGTCACCCTCGTGACACGTGGCAACACCAGCCGCTGCCATGTCAGCCCGCCTCGTCGCGTCAGCACCCTCTCGCCCGCGTACATTGTTCCATGCGCCGGGTCCATGGTGGACCGAGTATCCCGTGGACCGGGTTCACAGCATAGTGCTATTTTTGATTTTTCCCGAATTATCTTTAGGGTTTATTTTCCGAGAGCCCGTTCTCCTTCGTCCTAACTCTGATTGACCCTGTTGTTTTTTCTAAATTCATCTAAAATTGAGCTCTAGCTTTTGGTTCTGGTTTTGTGAATTTTGGAGTTCATTTGCTTATCATTTTATGTGTTTCTTTGGTTTCGTTGTTTTCTCTCTCACTAGATTCGGATACCGGAGGAGCAGGTTCCGCGCCTGAAGACCAGGAGTACCTCGCTGAGCATAACCAAGGCAAGTCATGTCCTTAGATCATGTTGAACCCAGTTTACAATCTATTATTTAATTATTTTATTTTAATTACATTGCATTGCTATTTTATACAATGTGGGACCCGGAGTAGAAACTCCCAGACCCCCTGTGTATTACTGTACTAGTCCCAGAGATCAATGCTAGTACACACAGTTCAAACAGAAAAGATGATACATTGCCAACAACGCTTTATTTCAATAATCGAGAATATAGGCCTCGAAACCTTTATTACAAATGAGGTTTTAAGACCTCACACCAAACAGAAAATTACAGCGGAAGCAAAAAGAAACTAAAGCAAGACCCATCAATACGCCACAGGCAATTGACTGGGGGAAACGCAACCTAGTTCTCCGGAAAGCCTTCGACGAATCCATCCACGAAGTAGTCGTAGTCCACCTCTTGAGCTTCGACCTCCTCTGAGATTTATTTTTAAGTGTAGCATGTGAGTACATGAATGTACTCCGCAAGTCTTGGGAAAGATGCATAGATGCAAGGTTTAACAAAGGAAGGTCATATGGTTCTTTTGCGAAAATCAGCATTTTATTTCAAATACCAATATATAATTTCAAAAGCAATTTGTTAAACATCTCGTTATCAATAATTAAAATTAGATAAATAATCTTAGTGAAGGTTAAACCACCAACACTAATATCTCAGGCTATCTGCCAACTTTTTCCAAAACCTCAGGTTAAATCCACAGAATCGTTACACCACCAGCCTAAAGATCACGAGAGTTCCATCCACTCCCGAGTTTTTTTTTCCAAATCATTTTATTTTGAAAACAAAATCAAACTTTCTACCATGTGAATGCATTCTTTGCCCGCCCTTGACCGTGGGCACGGCTATTCGAATAGTTTTTACTCTGCAGAGGTTGTACACTTTACCCACAAGAGATAAATTATTTTAATAGTCAACACGCTTCCTTTGGCATGAGACCCAGATAAATTATCACAAAGCCTTTCGCCTACTCCAGTATAGTTTAAATACCACCCGCTAAGGTTTCACCACAACTCGAATCCACGAGTTGGAGCCCCCTCTTGCGCCATGTGAGTACAGTAAACCCTGTTCCTCACTATGAGTAACCAGTATACCCTGGCACCCAATACACCACTGGTGATATCTAAGCTAAACTTTTATAGGTTAGTTAGCTAGGTCGTACCCATATAGACTTGTGGTTGTACTGTTTTGCTCAGTTTGGACAAACACAAGCGTCGGTCCTTAATCGACTAGGGTGGCTCATTCACAAACCCAACAATTCTCGTGCTAATCGCACTACCAAACCTTCCATCCACCCTTGTCAACTTTTCCCTTTGAATTTCATTTTTATTTTCAAATTAACAGTGGTAACATCCATTACCACTTTTCAAACAAAATATTTAACAATGGTAACATCCATTACCAATGTTCAAACAAATCATTCATCAAAACATTTGATAAACATGCTACTCATTTGAACATTATTACATTGATTTGCTACGCTAAGCATTTGCTAGTATTTTAAACATTCAACCAATATAATGCTAACTCATTATTGAGTCAAAGGGATATCCTAAGTTGACAATGGTACAAGGTAAACAATTTTCAATGGAAGGTATAACAAATTGGGTCTTTAACTAAATTTTCTAAATCAAATTATCACTTGATATAACATAAGCATGCATTAATTTAAAATAACTACCTAAACATTTTTCCAAATCATTTGAACAAGTTGATCAAAGGAAACTTGCAAAACATGGGAGCAAAATGTTCAAAGGAGACTTGCCTTCTTGCGCGCTATATGATCCCTCTTGCCGCGTCTCGACAAACTCTTCGGCGACGTCGGGTTCTACGCGTGAAACAACAAATGCAAATAAATAAATAAATACAAATAAAATCACAAAAATATAAAATATATACTGCAACTTAGATTATAATTTTATAAAAATTTAGAAATTTGAATCACTGGATTCGGAGGTCGGACGAGAGAAAACGGGCGATTGGAAGTTTGATCGGTTTGTAAATTCCAGAAAATGCAAAACGAGGGAATATTCTCTGGAATCTTATTTTGGCTGATTTTTGGGGTATTTTGGAGTGTATGACACGTGGGGCCCGGTTGTCATTGGGTGTAGAATTTTATTTTATTATTTTATGACAAGTGGGTCCCGCTTGTCATTGAACAGAGGGTAACAAAAATGGGGGCTAAATTCCAACCGAAATGGCATGCCTAGGATTTGAACCCACAACCTCATGCATGCATGCACTAACATGCCTCCACTAACCAAGTAACCAATTGTTCTTTCATGACAAGGAAGCAACACAAGACCAAATAAACCAGGAGAAAATGATTAGATGAACAACATCACAAAGAATACACGGGAAGAACTCGCGGCGAGCTCACCGGTGACCGGCGGCCGGAGGCGGGCGGCGAGCGGTGGCGGGAGTAGCAGGGCGGCGGCGCACCTCACCGGCAGCGGCGGGTTGGCCGGGTCGGCCGGCGGCGGCGGAAGGCGGTGGTGGCGGCGGTTGGGATGGGGCGGCCGGAGGAAGGTGGCCAGGCGGCGGTTGGGATGGGGCGGCCGGAGGAAGGTGGCCAGGCGGCGGGAGCCGGCCGAGAATGAGTAGGAAAGGGAAGAGAATGGTGAGGAAGGCCAATTTATAGGAAGATAAGGGAGGAAGAGATTTCGGTTTGAGAGGGTTAAAGGACGGAAACGGCCGGGAGATTGATGAGGGTGATTAGGGCGTCCGTTTCCATGTTTTAATCGGGAGTTAAGAGGGAGAAACGGCGGAGTTTCAAAAGCTTCATTCGGCTCTAATGGTGGAGGAGAGAGAGAGTGGGAGGAGGAAGAGGAGGTTGAAGAAACATATGACATGTGGGGTCCATGTGTAATAGAGAGAGGGAGGAAGTGAAGGGGTACGGGCCGTCAGATTTGAGACACGTGGCAAGTGAATAGATCAAAGCCTTTGGATGAATGTGAAGGGGTAAGTGACTTTGTATGGCTAGGATTAAAGCGTGGAGACAGATTGATTTAATCTGAGAGCGACACGTGGCGGCTAGGAATAATTTGATTTTTATTTTCGGAATAAATTTCAGCAAATACTAGAAACTTTATAAATACTTAGAAAAATAATATTTAATGTCTAAAAATTTCAGAAAAAACATAAAATATTCCTGGAAACATTTTAGACTTAGTAAAAATATTTTTAATTTCAGATTTGCATTTAATAATTTTATAAAATACTTTTTAACTTTTGAAATTGATTTTTAATTTGAGAAAATTCTCAAAAATTAATTAATAATTTAGGGAAGGCTAAGAAAAATAAAATAAACTCTTTTTAGCTTTAATAAAATATTTAAAATACATTTTCTTGCTTTAAATTTTTAAATAAAATCCAGATAAATCCAACTAGGCTCCAGAAAATCCAAATAAACTCGAAATATTTTTAAATAATTATTTTGGAATTAGTTTTGAAGAAAGCAAATTTTTGGGATGTTACATACAAACCATTGTAACGGTAGTTATTGTCCCAATTGAATTCATTCCTCCTTGATAATTTGTAACGGTAGTTACGATCGGGTTTATCATCACATATGAATCATAAATTTGACTTAATGAGATATTGAACTGCGGTTGGTGCCACGTGTACTAAAATTTGTGCCATGACGTTGCTGCGTCATCGGTGGTAGTTATATAAACTTGGTTTTGCACTCGGGCGAGTGATCGTGCAGTAAAGGGGGAAGTGCAGGTGCACTTTGGGGGATATGGTAGTCTCGCCCGGGTAATGTTAAGGACTTAATTTTGTGCGCCATTGATCTGAGCTTTACCGTGCAAACCACATGTCTGGTATGGGACAGACCTGGCTGACTAATTTGGGATGTTTCAACTTTAATCTTGCCATTGAGATGAACATGGTTGCTGATTTCCATGTGGCGCAAGGGGGGGTGTGATGCAAAACCCTAGCGGGCGGATTAAGTTGTAACTGAACTTTGTAAAGGCCTTGTTGTGATTTTCTTTAACATGAGGATTATCACATCGTGTGGGTACAATTGTGCAACCTCTGTATAACATCCTCTTTTTCTGAGATTTTTTAAAGCCTGGATTTTAAAAATGAATTTTCTGGAATTTTCTGAATTTAATTGAAGCTTCAAATGAATTTTTAAAGTTTTAAATAATTTAATATCATTAAAATAAATATTAACATAAGTGGGAAATATTTTATTTGTGTTCCCCAGGTCTCAAGGAATTTTTTGGTATTTTTGGTGAATTTTTGGGATTTATTTGCTATTTTCTAGAGCTTTTAGAAGTTTATTTGAATTTCTGGAAAAAGAAAAGAAAAGAAATTAATTTCTAGAGCTGTTTTAACTTGTGAATTGGTGTTCACAAGTGGTTCATGTTATTCCTTTGGTTATCTATTGTTACTGTTTTCAGTTAAGTTCCGCTTTCAAGTTACTTAATATATTTCATCAATAAATGCCTTTATGCAAACTAACCTTTCAGCCTTCCTTTGGTAAGCCTCGCATATTATATTGCATTTATTGTTACAAACGACTTGCTGAGTACCAATGTACTCACGGCTTTACGCCTATGTTGCTCAGCTGAGGGAGAGGAGTACTATCAGCAGGAGGTGCCAGAAGGAGAGTACTACGACGACTTCACGGATTAGGCTTCGTTCTCCACTCGATAGCCTGTGGCTTGTCGATTGGTCGCTACGCTTTATTTTGGATTTCCGCTGCTATTTTGTTAAGCCCTTCCGGCTAGAGATATTGTAAGCTTGGCCATAAGGTCGTACCTTTGATATTTTATCGGTAATCGAGTTTTCCTTTATTATTGTCGTGTGTATGACTGTGATGACATCTATGTTTGATCGTGTGCACTAGCGTGATCTGGACTAGTGCAGTTTACGCAGAGACCGAATTTGCATATTCGGTCTCGACAGAGAAGGTATCGAGCCATATCGACTGTAGGACGAAGCCCTAGTTAAATTGGTCGATAGCCCAAAAATTTATTTTCTAAATCAAACCAACTAAATTTGATAAAAAATTTATTTTCTAAATCAAACCAACTAAATTTGATATTTAGTAATATCTCTATCTTCTTACCTCATTCTTAAGGATTCTTGTCTCTCGCCCCAACTCTTGTAAAATTTGTTTTCCTAAAGTTATAAACTGATCTTTCCCTTATAAATGCATTTGATGTCCCAAACTTCCTACACCCGACAGAGGATGGAGGTCACTTCTACGCTGCTACATTGCGGAGCCTCGGATTTAAGAGATCGCCTGCCTACCTCACCAAGGATGAGAAGCAAAAGGTCAACGATCGGAGCATCTCCGTGCTATACTTCACCACCCGAGTGGCAGCGGTGCTACATCACGCTTTCAAGAACACCGTGCGGTGGGAGATGTCGGCTGAGGAGTTGCGCATAAAGCCATCCGTCGACTTTGCAAGCTATACAAGATCAACATGGCGGACTCGTCCGGAAGTTCAAGGAGCAAGACGGAGCCACCGAGACTACGAGACCGCTGCCTCGAGGAGCCCCGCCGCAGCCGCCAGACTCTACCGCCGCCTACACCGCCGAGCCCAGAGGAGAGACGTCGATCACCGGAGATCGTCGCGCCTACCTCGGCCGGTTCACCCCAGCCCCGATCGAGAGCGATGCGCGCGATCCGCAACTCGTGGGTTGTCTACGCGATCGAGGACGATATCGGTGTACCCTATTTGTCGACCGGTGGGAGCCTTCGAGTAGATAGTGCGAGTAGACACGTTGGATTTTATTTGCGCTTGAGTGTGATGTGAGCTGCAAATATTGCCTTAAAAGCATTATATTGCGATCATGTCAAATCTTTTAATGGAGTTTATTTTTGTTCGCTTTCTTTGTTAGCCTTTTGGCTAAGTGTTTGTTTAGGTTAGGTCTCCATTAAGCAAAACCCCTTAGACGCATTTACCTCTTATCTATGCTTTTCCTCTCGTCTTTTACCTTTGGTCACTCGTGCTTGTTTTCTTTTGAGCAAGATGGTTGATACCAGAACTCCTCCACCGCAATCAGACGAACCAGACCCAGAGAACGATCTTTGCGCAGCGGCCCACCTACCTTGGATCCCGCCTCGATCGATTCTTGATGGCCCGCACTCGGATGATGCGGACCATGATGCGGGGTATGCGACTATGATGCAGCGACAAAGACCAGAGCCGCACCACCACCAGCACCTCGTCAGCAGACCAGCTATGCAGAGTTTATGAGGACGAGACCGCCTGTTTTCTCCAGTTCATCAGAGCCTTTGGAGGCCGACGATTGGGTCCGTTCAGTTGAGAAGAAACTGAACTTGGCTCAATGCACCGACAGGGAGAAGGTTTTGTATGCAGCACATCAGCTTGAGGGACCAGCAGTAGAGTGGTGGGAGAACTACTGTGCCGCCCATGAGAACCAGCACAACATCACTTGGAAGGAATTCGCCAAGGCTTTCCATACCGCTCATGTCATGGATGGAGTGGTCGAGACGAAGAAGGATGAGTTTCGGGAGTTCTAGCAGAGGAACCTGTCAGTGAGTGAATATCTCAATAAATTCACTCAGTTGGCTCGCTACGCGCTAGAGGATGTAGCGACAGATGCAGCTCGCCAGAAGAGGTTCAAGAAAGGCTTGAACCCAGCTTTGAAGGTGCAAGTCGAGGTAACGACTATGCCGCTTTTTAGCGATTGGTGGATAAGGCCATTCTCATCGAGGAGAGTCGCCGCGAGCTCGAGGAGTCTCGCAAGAGGAGGTTGATCCAGCATGGATCACAGTCACACCAGTCCCAGAGGCCCCGTTTTGGTTCCTACCAGCCTGCACGAGTGCCACAGCAGCAGCAGCGAGCTTTAGGATTTGGACCCGGCTCGCACACGCGCGCGATTTGGTCGGGGCGGCGTCTGGTGGTTCCAAAGGGACAGCAGCAGCAGAAGAGCAATAATTCAGCGGATCCGTCACTTGCTTCAAGTGTCATGAGGTGGGACACTATGCTAGCAAGTGCCCTCGAGGCGTGCCCCGACGCCGATTCGCTGGACTTGGGAGCCACACCGGCCGCACCCCTACCCCGAGCAGACGAGGAGCACCCCGGCCTCGGGGCAGCCGCAGGACGCCGGTGGTGAGAGTCGTGAACCACGCCACCGCAGAGGATGCCCAGCAGCACGGGCGTTGTGATCGATGACGCTTTCGTACATTCGGCTCCCGCCACCGCTTTATTTGATTCGAGCTTCGCATTCGCTTGTTTCTGAGTTTTGCTTTAAAGCAATAATTGAAAATTGTTGCTCTTGGATCTGTTCTTTTAATCCAATCCCGGATCCGAAGTTGAGATCCAACCTAGGTTGTCCAGAGTTAGGATAACCATTCAGGAGTTGAGTTCGGGGCGACTGATTTTGTTGGATATGCGATCCCTAGATGTAATCTTGGGAATGGATTGGCTTCGAAGCGGCGAGCGTGTTAGACTGTGAGAGCGAGCGATGACCTTAACCAATTCGGACGGAGTTAAGGTGCGATTCGCAGCCGATGAGTGTCGGCGAGCTACATGATTTGCGAGCAAGGTAATCCAGTTGGAGGGTGTACGGTTGTCGAGAGTACCCGACGTGTTTCGAATGATCTTCGGGTATGCCACGAGAGAGGAGGTTGAGTTTCGATTGAGCTTGTGCAGTACCGCTCGATTTCCAAGAGACCCTACCGGATGCCAGCCAATGACTTAGCGAGTTGAAGAAGCAAATTCAAGAGTCAGAGGATAAGGGTTACATCGACCGAGTTCGTCCCCGTGGGGAGCGCCAGTGTTGTTCGTCAAGAAAAAGGATGGTAGTCAGCGCATGTGTGTGGACTACAGAGCACTTAATGAGGTCACCGTCAAAAATAAGTACCCTCTGCCCAGGATCGATGACCTGTTTGACCAGCTTAAGGGAGCAGGAGTGTTCTCCAAGATTGATTTGAGATCAGGATATCATCAGATGAGGATACGTAAGGAGGACATACCCAAGACAGCCTTCTCGACTCGTTATGGTCTATACGAGTTCACAGTGATGTCATTTGGTTTGACTAATGCTCCAAAGATATTTCATGTATTTGATGAATAAGGTGTTTATGGAATATTTGGACAAGTTTGTCGTTGTGTTCATTGACGACATATTGATATATTCCAAGAATGAGGAGGAACATCAGGAGCACTTGAGATTAGCATTGCAGAAATTGAGAGATAATCAGTTGTATGCAAAGTTCAGCAAATGTGAGTTTTGGATGAGGAAAGTCGCCTTTCTAGGGCATGTGTTGACAGCAGAAGGAGTCGCAGTTGACCCAGGGAAAGTAAGTGATGTTTTGGATTGGCAGTCACCCACTTGATTACCAGTCGTCGAGTTTTACTGGTATGGCAGATACTACCGTCGCTTTATTGAGGGATTTTCGGTGTGGCGGACCCACTCACGCAGCTTGCTCAAAAGGAAAAGAAATTCACTTGGACGCCAGAATGTGAGAAAAGTTTTCAGAAACTTAAGGAGAGTTTGACCACAGCCCCAGTGCTTGTGTTGCCTGATATTAATAAGGATTTTGAGATATTTTGCGATGCCTCGCTCAAAGGTTTCGGTTGTGTCTTGATGCAAGACAAGAGAGTGGTAGCCTATGCCTCACGCCAGTTGAGACCGCATGAGGAGAACTACCCTACCCATGATTTAGAATTGGCAGCCGTAGTGCATGCTTTAAAGATTTGGCGTCATTACCTGATGGGTAACAGATGTGAGGTTTACGGATCATAAGAGTCCTAAATACATCTTTACCAAACCGAGCTTAACCTCAGGCAGAGGAGGTGGTTAGAGCTGATAAAGGATTATAATGTGGGCATACATTATCATCTTGGGAAAGCTAATGTTGTTGCAGATGCCTTGAGCAGAAAGGTATACTGCAATTCAGTGATGGTTCGAGAGAGTCAGCCAGCTTTGCATGAGAAATTTCAGAAGCTTAGCCTTGAGTTGGTTGAGCCAGGATTTTTGGCAGCTATGGAGATGCAGCCTACTTTGGATGGTCAGATTCGCCAGGCTCAGTCAGACGATGAGGCATTTCAGCGGATCAGAAAGAACTTAAGTGAAGGTAAAGAGTCAGGATTTTCAGTGGATGACCAGGGAACCTTGTGGTTCAAGCAGCGTTTGTGTGTGCCCAACAAGCAAGAACTAAAGGATGTGTTGTTAAAAGAAGCTCATGAGTCGCTGTATTCGATTCATCCAGGTAGTACCAAGATGTACCAAGACATTAAGGATAAGTATTGGTGGCCAAGCATGAAGTGTGAGATCGCTGAGTATGTAGCCCTTTGTGATGTTTGTCAGAGAGTAAAGGCAGAGCACCAGAGACCTGCAGGCTTGCTACAGCCGTTGAAAGTTCCCGAGTGGAAGTGGGAAGAAATTGGTATGGACTTTATAGTCAGTTTGCCTAAGACCAAAGAGGGCTATGATTCAATTTGGGTCATTGTGGACTGATTGACCAAGGTTGCCCATTTTATTCCAGTTAAGACGACCTACAGTGGTGACAGATTGGCAGAGCTATATATGTCCAGGATTGTCAGTTTGCATGGTGTGCCCAAAAAGATTGTATCAGATCGTGGATCGCAGTTCACCTCCCGGTTTTGGGGTAGTTTCCATAAGGCTATGGGAACTCACCGAATTTCAAGATGACATATCATCCCTGCATGATGGTCGACAGAGCGAGTTAATCAGATTCTGGAGGACATGTTGAGAGCCTATGTGCTTGATCATGGGTCTAAGTGGGACAGTTGTTTACCTTTTGCAGAGTTCTCATACAACAACAGTTATCAGGCCAGTTTGCAGATGTCACCGTTTGAGGCATTGTACGGCAGAAATGCAGGACCCTCTCAATTGGAAAGAGACGGGGAAGGTCGAGTTTTGCCCGCATCGTTTGAAGGAAGCCGAGGATAAGGTCCGCTTGATACAGAAAGGTTGAAAGTCGCTCAGCCAAACGTAAGAGTTATGCAGATACTGACGCCGAGAGGCGAGTTTTGAGCCAGATGATTTTGTGTATCTTAGGATCACACCATTCAAAGTGTGAAGAGGTTTCAGCTAAAAGGGAAGCTTGCACCGAGATATGTTGGTCCGTTCAGGATTCTGAAACGCAGGGGAGAGGTTGCTTATCAGTTGGAGCTACCTGCATCCTTCAGTGGGGTACATGACGTCTTTCATGTGTCCCACCAAGAAGTGCTGCGCGCACTGCAGGAGGTTGTGCCAGTTGAGGCCGTTGACCTGCAGGAGGATCTGTCATACAAAGAGCACCCAGTCAAAATCTTGAAAGTGTCAGAGCGAGTCACCCGGAATAAAGTGGTCCGTTTTTGCAAAGTTCAGTGGAGCAACCATTCCGAGGAGGAAGCCACCTGGGAGCGCGAGGAGGATCTCAGAGCGGAGTTCCCGAACCTATTCTCTTAGTTGGCCCAGATCTCGGGGTCGAGATCTCGTTTAAGGGGGTAAGGTTTGTAACATCCTGTTTTTCTGAGATTTTTAAAGCCTGGATTTTAAAAATGAATTTTCTGGAATTTTCTGAATTTAATTGAAGCTTCAAATGAATTTTTAAAGTTTTAAATAATTTAATATGATTAAAATAAACATTAACATAAGTGGGAAATATTTTATTTGTGTTCCCAGTGTCTCAAGGAATTTTCTGTATTTTGGTGAATTTTGGGATTTATTTGCTATTTTCTAGAGCTTTTAGAAGTTTATTTGAATTTCTGGAAAAAGAAAAGAAAAGAAATTAACCTCAGCCGCCCGATCTCCCTCTCTCCTCCACGCGTCGCCAATCCCGCGCCCGCCGCCGCCGCCGTACCCTTTCCCAGCACCGCCGCCCGCCGCCCCCGATCCCGCCGCGCCACGTGTCGCGCATCCACACTGACGCTGGCGGCACCAGCCAACGCCGTCGCCGCCCGCGCCCGCCAAGGCCCTCGGCCGCCGATCGCGCGCGCTCGCGCGATCGCAGCCGCTCCGCTCCGCGCCGCGCGAACCTAACCCTAACCCTAATCGCGTCCCGCCGTCCGATCTTGCCGCGTGGCGTATCTAGCCGTCTAACCCGTCGCGTCGCGACCGACGCCCGAATCGGATCGAACTCCTTGGTTCGCGTGCACGCCCCGCCAACCGCCGCCGCCGCCTCCGCTCGCCCTCGCGCCGCGCGTCGCCGCCGCTCGCCGCCGCCCGTCGCGTTTCTCCGCTGCCGCCGAGGTCGCCGGAGCACCGGCCGCCACCGCGTCGCGCCGGTGAGCCTCTCGCGCCATTCGCCCGCGTCGCCTCCGTCGCCTCGCCGCTCGCCTCGCCTGGCGCCTTGGCGCGTCTGCGCCCGCGCGCCGCGACCCGTCGCCTCGCGCGCGCGCACCGCCACGCGCCGCCGATCCGCTTCGCGCCCGCCACGCGTCGCCGCCCGCGCGATCCGCCGCGCGCGCGCGCGCGCGCGCGCGCCGCGCGCGCGGCGGCGAAGCCGCCACGCGCCGCCGATCAAGCCGTCGCCGTGCTCGCGCCACGCAATCCTCGCCGTCGCTCGGATCTGGACCGAAGGTCCAGATCGTGCCGTGCCAGCGTCCGCCGTCGGATCAAGCGTCGCTGCCGCGCTCGAGCCGCCACCTCGGCCTAGCCACGTGGCAGCACCGGCGCGTGCCACGTCAGCCCTAGTCCACGTGGCATGACACGTGGCATGCCACGTCGGCGCCACGCCGGCCCGAGCCGTCCTCGAGCCACGTGGCGCCCACGCCGGTACCACGTCGGCCGGTGACACGTGGCGACATATATGCCGCCGCCACATCACGCGCCGCGCCGCGCGTCGACCCGCCACCCCGTGCATCATTATGTGGATCGAGTCCACGGTGGACTCGAATTTCGTGGACCGGGTCCACAAAGACAAGAACTTTTCCGATTTTCCCGAATTAATTTTAGAATTAATTTTCCGGGAGCCCGTTCTCCTCCGTCCTAGCTCCGATTGACCCCGTTCTTTTTTCTAAATTCATCTAAAATCGAGCTCTAGCTGTTGGTTCTGGTTTTGTGAATTTTGGAGTTCATTTGCTTATCATTTTATGTGTTTCTTTGTTTTCAGTCGTTTTCTCTCCCGTTAGATTCGGATTCCGGAGGAGCAGGTTTCGCGCCAGAAGACCAGGAGTACCCCGCTGAGCATAACGAAGGCAAGTCGTGTCCCCTTGATCATGTTGAACCCAATTTTGCAAACTATTATTTAATTATTTTGCTTTAAATTACATTGTATTGCTATTTTTATTCAAATCTTTGCACAGGTAGTTATTGTCCCAATTGAGATTATACCTCCTTGACACTTTGGAATACCATGATGCCATTGTCACCATAGGTTGGGAAATTTATTAGTGATGCTAGTTTATTTATCACATGAGTTGGTACGAATAGATTGCTTAGCCGGTTTATATTTACGATTGATCTCATCGCACATGTTAAATTATTAATTTGAATTAATGACATATGGAACTGTGGTTGGTGCCACGTGTATTAAAATTTGTGCCACGTCATTGGTGTGACGTTGGCTTGGTTATACAAATTGGTTTTGCACTCGGGCGAGTGATCGTGCAGTAAAGGGGGAAGTACAGTTGTACTTTGGGGGATGTGGTAGTCTCGCCCGGGTAATGCTAAGGACTTAACTTTGTGCGCCATTGATCTGAGCTTAATCGTGCAAACCACATGTCCATTATGGGATGGACCTGGCTGATTAATTTGTAATATTTCAATTCGATTCTGCCATTGTGATGGACATGGTTGCTGATTTCCATGTGGCGCAAGGGGGTGTGATCACGAAACCTAGCGGGCAGCATTGTATTGAGATAGAGCATTGTAAAGGCCTTGTTGTGATTTCCTTAGGCCTAGGCTAATCACATCGTGTGGGTACAGTTGTGCAACCTCTGCAGAGTGTAAAACTATTCGAATAGCTGCGTCCTCGGTCATGGACAGTGCTCGGGGATTTCACACGAGGGTTAGTGTTTCATTTATAACTTGGTGGTTTATGGTAGGGAGTGGACAGGTAGTTCACTGTTGTTTTAACTTGTGAATTGGTGTTCACAAGTGGTTCATGTTATTCCTTTGGTTATCTATTGTTACTGTTTTCAGTTAACTTCCGCTTTCAAGTTACTTAATATATTTCATCAATAAATGCCTTTATGCAAACTAACCTTTCAGCCTTCCTTTGGTAAGCCTCGCATATTATATTGCATTTATTGTTACAAACGACTTGCTGAGTACCAATGTACTCACGGCTTTACGCCTATGTTGCTCAGCTGAGGGAGAGGAGTACTATCAGCAGGAGGTGCCAGAAGGAGAGTACTACGACGACTTCACGGATTAGGCTTCGCTTCTCCACTCGATGCTTTGTGGTTTGTCGATTGGTCGCTACGCTTTATTTTGGATTTCCGCTGCTATTTTGTTAAGCCCTTCCGGCTAGAGATATTGTAAGCTTGACCATAAGGTCGTACCTTTGATATTTTATCGGTAATCGAGTTTTCCTTTATTATTGTCGTGTGTATGACTGTGATGACATCTATGTTTGACTGTGTGCACTAGCGTGATCCTGGACTAGTGCAGTTTACACAGAGAGACCGAATTTGCATATTCGGGTCTCGACACTCTGCATAGTGTAAAACTACTCGAATAGCCGCGTCCTCGGTCATGGAAAATGTTCGGTGATTTCACACGACTGGTAGTTATTTCTGAAAACTTGAGGATTGTGGTTGGTTAGTGGATGGCTAATCCACTGTTGGTTTAGCTTATGGATGGGAGGTCCATGAGCGGTTGGTTTAGCTTGTGGATGGGAGGTCCGCAAGTGGTTAATTCAATTCCTTTGATTATTTACTTAATTATTGTTTTACTTAAAGTTCGCCTTCAATCTATTATTTGCATTTCAACTGTCTTTTATGCAAATTAACCTTTCAGCCATCCTTTGGTAAGCCTTGCATACTATATTGCATTCATTTGTTACAAACGACTTGCTGAGTACCAATGTACTCACGGCTTTATGCCCAATGTTGCTCAGTTGAGGAAGAGGAGTATCACCAGCAGGAGGTTCCAGAAGGAGAGTACTTCGACGACTTCGCGGTTTAGGCTTCGTTCTCCACTCGATAGCCTGTGGCTTGTCGATTGGTCGCTACGCTTTATTTTGGATTTCCGCTGCTACTTTTGTTAAGCCTTCGGGCCAGTTTATTGTAAGCTTGACCATAAGGTCGTACCCTTTTGAGATTTATCGATATTTGAGCTTTTCCTTTATTTTATCGTGAATATGGTTGTGATGACATCTATGTTTAACTGTGTGCACTAGCATGATCCTGGGACTAGTGCAGAATACACAGAGAGTCCGATTTGCATATTCGGGTCTCGGCAGAGATGGTATCAGAGCTATATCGACTGTTGTACGAAGCCTTAGTTAGAATGGTCATCTTAACCCATTTCAAAATATATTTTCTAAATCAAATCAACAAAATGTGTATCTAGTGATTCTCTATTCTTGCCTTACTCTTAGGATTCTTAATCTCTCCTTCTCTGCGAATGTATTTTCAAAATTTAAATTGACTTCTTATCTCCACCACCACCATAGATTTCCGAGTGTCCGATAATCAAGAAAAAGGTTGGCCGAAAAATCTTCAAAAGTCATTGTGAAGATTGGACCAAGCAAACATCCAATTTGCTCCAAGATAAGTTTGAAGACTATCGTGAAGATTAGGAGCCGACGGATTAAGGCCCTGTTATAGTTTTAGCATCATGTAGATCGATTTGCTTCTTCTTGCCGTTGTGTGGGATGTGAGCTGCAAATATTGCCCTTAAAAGCATTATATTGCAATCATGTCAACTTTTTATTGGAGTTATTTTACCCGTTTTTGTTGTTAGCCTTTCCGGCTAAGTGTTTGTTTAGTTTAGGTTACCATTAGAAAATCCCCCTTAGACGAATTTACCTCTCCTCTATGCTTTTCCCTCTCATCTTTAAACCCGGCAAAAGCAGTCAACAGTTGTTTTTCCTTTCAGAGCAGCAGCAAGGATGGTTGACACCAGGACCACGGCAGGCCGCAACCAGACAAACCAGGATCCAGAGAGCGATGCGCGCGAGCAGTTCCACCAAGCTTGGATCCCGCCTCGCCGATTTTGGTGGCCTGCACTCGGGCGATGCGACTATGATGCAGAATATGCAGGCTATGATGCAGCGTCAGCAGCAGGAGCCAGTACCGCCACCCGCACCTCGTCAACAGTCTAGCTATGCAGAGTTCATGAGGACGAGACCACTTGTTTTCTCCAGTTCATCCAATCCTTTAGAAGCTGATGATTGGATCCATTCAGTTGAGAAGAAACTGAACTTGGCTCAGTGCACTGACAGGGAGAAAGTACTATATGCAGCACATCAGCTTGAGGGACCAGCAGCATAGTGGTGGGAGAACTACTGTGCCGCCCATAAGAACCAGAACAACATCACTTGGAAGGAGTTCGCCAAAGCCTTCCATAACGCCCATGTTATGGATGGAATAGTCGAGATGAAGAAGGATGAATTCCGTGAGTTGCAGCAGGGGAATATGTCAGTGAGTGAATACCTCAATAAATTCACTCAGCTCGCTCGCTACGCACCAGAGGACGTAGCCTTAGATTTAGCTCGTTAGAAAAGGTTCAAGAAGTGTCTGAATCCAGGATTGAAAGTGCAGGTCGTGGGCAACGACTATGCCAGTTTTCAGCGATTGGTGAATAAGGCCATACTGATTGAGGAATCCCGTCGTGAGTTCGGAGAATTTCACAAAAGGAAGATGAGCCAGCAAGGAGTTCACTCCCAGCAGTCACAGAGGATCAGACTCAACACCTATCAGCCTGCACAAGTACCTCAAAGCGGCGGCAGCCTGGCCAAGACCCCACTCTAGTGACCCGTTATGAGAATTCAGACCCGCCCTATTAATGTCAAGAATCAACCCTAAGAGTGCCAACCCCGCAGTTCAGTAATTGTTATAATTGCAAAGAGCCGCACCACTTCGCTCCACGCTTGCATGAAGCGTCAAGCAATCACACCGCCCATTTAATTTGGAGAGTACACCTACCAAGACCCTTCCTCTAGGAGCAAGCCGTGGCGACTAGCGATCTCGAGCGTTGCAAGAGGAAACCTAAACCACGCCGACTGCTGCGTCGCACCCTGAAACCCATTTCTCTTACTTGGCACGGAACTCGGGTCGAGATCCCATTTAAGGGTAAGGTTTGTAACATCCTCGATTTTCAGAAATTTTTAAAACCTTGAATTTAAAAATAAATTTCTGGAATTTTTCTGAATTTTAATCAAGCTTAAATTGAATTTTCAAAATTTTAAATAAATTAATATGATTAAATTAAATCTCAACAGTAGCTGAAAATATTTTTAATTGAGTTCCTTGTGTCACAAGAAATTTTCTGGAATTTTCTGGGATTAAATTAAGCTTCAAATGAATTTTAGAATTTTAAAATGATTTAATCTTAGTAAAATAAACATCAATATAAGTTGAAAATATTTTATTTGGATTCTTCAGGTCTCAAGGAATTTTCTGGTATTTTTGGTGATTTTTTGGGATTTATTTGCTATTTTCTAGAGCTATTTGAATTTTATTTGATTTTTGGAAAAAGAAATTAAATTAAAATCTCTCCGGGCCGTTTCCCGCCGCCCGATCCTCTCCCCGCCCACGCGTCGGCCATCCGACCCGTTGCCGCGTGCCGTCGCCTTGCCCCGCTCCTCGTCGCCCGATCGCACGCGTCACACATCAGCGCCGCGCCGCTCGCGCCCGCGCCTAACCCTAGCGCCACCTGCCCTGCGCCGTTGGATCCGCCACGCGGCAAGCATCCGCTACCCGCCCGCGCGACCGCTCCCGCGCCTCGCCTCCGCCGCCCGATCGCGCCATCCTGCCACGTGGCGGCACCAGCGCGCCTGTGCCCACACCCCGCTCGCCCGTCCGCTCCCCGCGCCCGCGCGAAACCCTAACCCTAATCTCGCCCGTGCCCCAGCCGTCGGATTCGCGCTCGTGCTACGCGGCCACATCCCGACCGTCCAAACTGAGCCGTGTTTCGCTCCGTGCCATAACCGATTGGGTTGTCTCGGTTCGCGTGATAAATACGCCGCCGCCCCCTCGGTTCGCGTGCACCCGTCGCTGCCGCCCTCGCCGCCGCTTCCTCACCTCGCGCCGCCGTCACCGGAGCCAGTTGCCGCCGCCGGTGCGTCTCCTTCCCCGCCCGACGTCGTCGGAGTAGTCGCCGCCCTCGCTTTCCTCGCCGGTGAGTCGCCGTCGCCTCCTTCGCCGTCGTCACCTCGCGTCGCCCGCCCGGACGACGCTCCTTGCGTGTGCCCGCCTTCGCCCTGACCCTTGGTCCCCGCGCCCGCGCACCCCTCGCACCCCCGCGCGACACTTCGCGCGGTGCGCCCGGACACGCGTCGTCGATCCGTTCCCCGCGCCAGCCACGCGTCAGCCGCACCCTCGCTCCCGCCCGCGCCCGCGCTTCACGCGACGCGCCGCACCACGCGTCGGCAATCCGCCCGCGCCCGCTCCCGCCTGGCCAGATCTCCGCGCTCGCTCGATCGAGCTGCGTGGACGCCCGCGAGCCGTCCGATCCCGCGCCGTCGCCGCGCCCGAGCCGGAGCCACGTCAGCCCTACCGCCCACGTGGCATGCCACGTGTCATGCCACGTCTGTAAAACCGGCCGCCCCGAGCCACGTGGCAGCCACGTCAGCCGCCACATCACCCCCGTGACACGTGGCAGCACCAGCCGCTGCCACGTCAGCCCGCCTCGCCGCGTCAGCACCCTCTCGCCCGCGTACACTGTTCCATGCGTCGGATCTACGGTGGACCGAGTATCCGTGGACCGGTTCACAAAGACAGATGCTATTTTTGATTTTTCCCGAATTATCTTTAGGGTTTATTTTCCGAGAGCCTGTTCTCCTCCGTCCTAGCTCCGATTGACCCCGTTCTTTTTTCTAAATTCATCTAAAATCGAGCTCTAGCTTTTGGTTCTAGTTTTGTGAATTTTTGAGTTCATTTGCTTATCATTTTATGTGTTTCTTTGGTTTTAGTCGTTTTCTCTCGCTAGATTCGGATACCGGAGGAGCAGGTTCCGTGCCCGAAGACCAGGAGTACCTCGCTGAGCATAACCAAGGCAAGTCGTGTCCTTTGATCATGTTGAACCTAGTTTGCAATCTATTATTTAATTATTTTATTTTAATTACATTGCATTGATATTTTATACAAACCATTGTATCGGTAGTTATTGTCCCAATTGAATTCATTAATTTGGAAAGCCATGATACCATTATCACCATAGGTTGGGAAACATACTAGTGATGATAGGTATTTGTCACATGGGTTGGAACGATAGAATTGCTTAGCGTTGCTTGTAGTTAAGATCGGGTTGGTGCCACGTGTACTAAAATTTGTGCCACGACGTTGGTGCGTCATCGGTGGTGGTTATACAAACTTGGTTTTGCACTCGGGCGAGTGATCGTGCAGGTGCAGGTGCACTTTGGGGGATGTGGTAGTCTCGCCCGGGTAATGTTAAGGACTTAACTTTGTGCGCCATTGATCTGAGCTTTACCGTTCAAACCACATGTCTGGTATGGGACGGACTTGGCTGACTAATTTAGGATGTTTCAACTTTAATCTTGCCATTGAGATGAATATAGTTGCTGATTTCCATGTGGCGCAAGGGGGGTGTGATGCGAAACCCTAGCGGGAGGATTGTTGTATGGCGAACTTTGTAAAGGCCTTGTTGTGATTTTCTTTAACGTGAGGATTATCACATCGTGTGGGTACAGTTGTGCAACCTCTGCATAGTGTAAAACTACTCGAATAGCCGCGTCCTCGGTCATGGAAAATGCTCGGTGATTTCACACGAGTGGTAGTTATTTCTGAAAACTTGAGGATTGTGGTTGGTTAGTGGATGGCTAATCCACTGTTGGTTTAGCTTATGGATGGGAGGTCCATGAGCGGTTGGTTTAGCTTGTGGATGGGAGGTCCGCAAGTGGTTAATTCAATTCCTTTGATTATTTACTTAATTATTGTTTTACTTAAAGTTCGCCTTCAATCTATTATTTGCATTTCAACTGTCTTTTATGCAAATTAACCTTTCAGCCATCCTTTGGTAAGCCTTGCATACTATATTGCATTCATTTGTTACAAACGACTTGCTGAGTACCAATGTACTCACGGCTTTATGCCCAATGTTGCTCAGTTGAGGAAGAGGAGTATCACCACAGGAGGTTCCGTATGAGAGTACTTGACGACTTCGCGGTTTAGGCTTCGTTCTCCACTCGATAGCCTGTGGCTTGTCGATTGGTCGCTACGCTTTATTTTGGATTTCCGCTGCTACTTTTGTTAAGCCTTCGGGCCAGTTTATTGTAAGCTTGACCATAAGGTCGTACCCTTTTGAGATTTATCGATATTTGAGCTTTTCCTTTATTTTATCGTGAATATGGTTGTGATGACATCTATGTTTAACTGTGTGCACTAGCATGATCCTGGGACTAGTGCAGAATACACAGAGAGTCCGGATTTGCATATTCGGGTCTCGACAGAGATGGTATCAGAGCTATATCGACTGTTGTACGAAGCCTTAGTTAGAATGGTCATCTTAACCCATTTCAAAATATATTTTCTAAATCAAATCAACAAAATGTGTATCTAGTGATTCTCTATTCTTGCCTTACTCTTAGGATTCTTAATCTCTCCTTCTCTGCGAATGTATTTTCAAAATTTAAATTGACTTCTTATCTCCACCACCACCATAGATTTCCGAGTGTCCGATAATCAAGAAAAAGGTTGGCCGAAAAATCTTCAAAAGTCATTGTGAAGATTGGACCAAGCAAACATCCAATTTGCTCCAAGATAAGTTTGAAGACTATCGTGAAGATTAGGAGCCGACGGATTAAGGCCCTGTTATAGTTTTAGCATCATGTAGATCGATTTGCTTCTTCTTGCCGTTGTGTGGGATGTGAGCTGCAAATATTGCCCTTAAAAGCATTATATTGCAATCATGTCAACTTTTTATTGGAGTTATTTTACCCGTTTTTGTTGTTAGCCTTTCCGGCTAAGTGTTTGTTTAGTTTAGGTTACCATTAGAAAATCCCCCTTAGACGAATTTACCTCTCCTCTATGCTTTTCCCTCTCATCTTTAAACCCGGCAAAAGCAGTCAACAGTTGTTTTTCCTTTCAGAGCAGCAGCAAGGATGGTTGACACCAGGACCACGGCAGGCCGCAACCAGACAAACCAGGATCCAGAGAGCAGTACCGCGCAGGCAGTTCCACCAAGCTTGGATCCCGCCTCGCCGCTTTTGGTGGCCTGACTCGACGATGCGACTATGATGCGAGAATATGCGAGCTATGATGCAACACGCAGCAGGAGCCGCATCGCCACCCGCACCTCGTCAACAGTCTAGCTATGCAGAGTTCATGAGGACGAGACCACTTGTTTTCTCCAGTTCATCCAATCCTTTAGAAGCTGATGATTGGATCCATTCAGTTGAGAAGAAACTGAACTTGGCTCAGTGCACTGACAGGAGAAAGTACTATATGCAGCACATCAGCTTGAGGGACCAGCAGCATAGTGGTGGGAGAACTCTCGTGCGCCCATAAGAACCAGAACAACATCACTTGGAAGGAGTTCGCCAAAGCCTTCCATAACGCCCATGTTATGGATGGAATAGTCGAGATGAAGAAGGATGAATTCCGTGAGTTGCAGCAGGGGAATATGTCAGTGAGTGAATACCTCAATAAATTCACTCAGCTCGCCACACGCACTGCAGGACGAGCCTTAGATTTAGCTCGTTAGAAAAGGTTCAAGAAGTGTCTGAATCCAGGATTGAAAGTGCAGGTCGTGGGCAACGACTATGCCAGTTTTCAGCGATTGGTGAATAAGGCCATACTGATTGAGGAATCCCGTCGTGAGTTCGGAGAATTTCACAAAAGGAAGATGAGCCAGCAAGGAGTTCACTCCCAGCAGTCACAGAGGATCAGACTCAACACCTATCAGCCTGCACAAGTACCTCAGCAGCAGCAGCAGCCAGTTTTCAAGACCCCAGCTCTAGTGACCCGTTATGAGAATTCAGGACCCCGCCCTATTAATGTCAGCAATCAACCCCAGAAGAGTGCCAACCCTGCAGGTTCAGCTAATTGTTATAATTGCAAAGAGCCAGACCACTTCGCTCACAGTTGCCCGCAGAAGCGTCAAGCAATCACACCAGTTCCATTTAATTTGGAGAGTACACCTACCAAGACCCTTCCTCTAGGAGCAAGCCGTGGCAGCTAGCAGTCTCAGAGCGTTGCAAGAGGAAACCTAAACCACGTCAGCTCTGTCGTCGCACCCGGTAAACCCATTTCTCTTACTTGGCCTGGAACTCGGGGTCGAGATCCCATTTAAGGGGGTAAGGTTTGTAACATCCTGATTTTCAGAAATTTTTAAAACCTTGAATTTAAAAATAAATTTCTGGAATTTTTCTGAATTTTAATCAAGCTTAAATTGAATTTTCAAAATTTTAAATAAATTAATATGATTAAATTAAATCTCAACAGTAGCTGAAAATATTTTTAATTGAGTTCCTTGTGTCACAAGAAATTTTCTGGAATTTTCTGGGATTAAATTAAGCTTCAAATGAATTTTAGAATTTTAAAATGATTTAATCTTAGTAAAATAAACATCAATATAAGTTGAAAATATTTTATTTGGATTCTTCAGGTCTCAAGGAATTTTCTGGTATTTTTGGTGATTTTTTGGGATTTATTTGCTATTTTCTAGAGCTATTTGAATTTTATTTGATTTTCTGGAAAAAGAAATTAAATTAAAATCTCTCCGGGCCGTTTCCCGCCGCCCGATCCTCTCCCCGCCCACGCGTCGGCCATCCGACCCGTTGCCGCGTGCCGTCGCCTTGCCCCGCTCCTCGTCGCCCGATCGCACGCGTCACACATCAGCGCCGCGCCGCTCGCGCCCGCGCCTAACCCTAGCGCCACCTGCCCTGCGCCGTTGGATCCGCCACGCGGCAAGCATCCGCTACCCGCCGCGCGACGCTCCGCGCCTCGCCTCCGCCGCCCGACGCGCCATCTCGCACGTGGCGGCACCAGCGCGCCTGTGCCCACACCGCGCGCCGTCGCCCGCTCCGCGCGCCGCACGAAACCCTAACCCTAATCTCGCCCGTGCCCGAGCCGTCGGATTCGCGCTCGTGCTACGCGGCCACATCCCGACCGTCCAAACTGAGCCGTGTTTCGCTCCGTGCCATAACCGATTGGGTTGTCTCGGTTCGCGTGATAAATACGCCGCCGCCTCGGTTCGCGTGCACCGTCGCTGCCGCCGCTGCGCCGCTTCCTCACCTCGCGCGCCACACGGAGCGCTTGCCGCCGCCGGTGCGTCTCCTTCCCCACCCGACGTCGTCGGAGTAGTCGCCGCCCTCGCTTTCCTCGCCGGTGAGTCGCCGTCGCCTCCTTCGCCGTCGTCACCTCGCGCCGCCCGCCGGACGACGCCTCTGCGTGTGCCCGCCGCCTCGACCCTTGGTCCCGCGCGCACAGACTCGCGCACTCGCGCGACACTTCGCGCGGTGCGCCCGGACACGCGTCGTCGATCCGTTCCCCGCGCCAGCCACGCGTCAGCCGCACCCTCGCTCCCGCCCGCGCCCGCGCTTCACGCGACGCGCCGCACCACGCGTCGGCAATCCGCCCGCCGCCCGCTCCCAGCCGCTGTATCTCCGCCGCTCGCTCAGATCTGAGCCTGCGTGGACGTCCGCGAGCCGTCCGATCCCGCGCCGTCGCCGCGCCCGAGCCGGAGCCACGTCAGCCCTACCGCCCACGTGGCATGCCACGTGTCATGCCACGTCTGTAAAACCGGCCGCCCCGAGCCACGTGGCAGCCACGTCAGCCGCCACATCACCCCCGTGACACGTGGCAGCACCAGCCGCTGCCACGTCAGCCCGCCTCGCCGCGTCAGCACCCTCTCGCCCGCGTACACTGTTCCATGCGTCGGATCTACGGTGGACCGAGTATCCCGTGGACCGGGTTCACAGCACAGTGCTATTTTTGATTTTTCCCGAATTATCTTTAGGGTTTATTTTCCGAGAGCCTGTTCTCCTCCGTCCTAGCTCCGATTGACCCCGTTCTTTTTTCTAAATTCATCTAAAATCGAGCTCTAGCTTTTGGTTCTAGTTTTGTGAATTTTTGAGTTCATTTGCTTATCATTTTATGTGTTTCTTTGGTTTTAGTCGTTTTCTCTCTCGCTAGATTTGGATACCGGAGGAGCAGGTTCCGTGCCCGAAGACCAGGAGTACCTCGCTGAGCATAACCAAGGCAAGTCGTGTCCTTTGATCATGTTGAACCTAGTTTGCAATCTATTATTTAATTATTTTATTTTAATTACATTGCATTGATATTTTATACAAACCATTGTATCGGTAGTTATTGTCCCAATTGAATTCATTAATTTGGAAAGCCATGATACCATTATCACCATAGGTTGGGAAACATACTAGTGATGATAGGTATTTGTCACATGGGTTGGAACGATAGAATTGCTTAGCGTTGCTTGTAGTTAAGATCGGGTTGGTGCCACGTGTACTAAAATTTGTGCCACGACGTTGGTGCGTCATCGGTGGTGGTTATACAAACTTGGTTTTGCACTCGGGCGAGTGATCGTGCAGGTGCAGGTGCACTTTGGGGGATGTGGTAGTCTCGCCCGGGTAATGTTAAGGACTTAACTTTGTGCGCCATTGATCTGAGCTTTACCGTTCAAACCACATGTCTGGTATGGGACGGACTTGGCTGACTAATTTAGGATGTTTCAACTTTAATCTTGCCATTGAGATGAATATAGTTGCTGATTTCCATGTGGCGCAAGGGGGGTGTGATGCGAAATCCTAGCGGGAGGATTAAGTTGTAACTGAACTTTGTAAAGGCCTTGTTGTGATTTTCTTTAACGTGAGGATTATCACATCATGTGGGTACAGTTGTGCAACCTCTGCATAGTGTAAAACTACTCGAATAGCCGCGTCCTCGGTCATGGAAAATGCTCGGTGATTTCACACGAGTGGTAGTTATTTCTGAAAACTTGAGGATTGTGGTTGGTTAGTGGATGGCTAATCCACTGTTGGTTTAGCTTATGGATGGGAGGTCCATGAGCGGTTGGTTTAGCTTGTGGATGGGAGGTCCGCAAGTGGTTAATTCAATTCCTTTGATTATTTACTTAATTATTGTTTTACTTAAAGTTCGCCTTCAATCTATTATTTGCATTTCAACTGTCTTTTATGCAAATTAACCTTTCAGCCATCCTTTGGTAAGCCTTGCATACTATATTGCATTCATTTGTTACAAACGACTTGCTGAGTACCAATGTACTCACGGCTTTATGCCCAATGTTGCTCAGTTGAGGAAGAGGAGTATCACCAGCAGGAGGTTCCAGAAGGAGAGTACTTCGACGACTTCGCGGTTTATGCTTCGTTCTCCACTCGATAGCCTGTGGCTTGTCGATTGGTCGCTACGCTTTATTTTGGATTTCCTCTGCTACTTTTGTTAAGCCTTCGGGCCAGTTTATTGTAAGCTTGACCATAAGGTCGTACCCTTTTGAGATTTATCGATATTTGAGCTTTTCCTTTATTTTATTGTGAATATGGTTGTGATGACATCTATGTTTAACTGTGTGCACTAGCATAATCCTGGGACTAGTGCAGAATACACAGAGAGTCCGGATTTGCATATTCAGGTCTCGACAGAATGTTAGTCTGCTTGCTGAACTAGAGATGTGTAGGATAGCTTCTATTTTATCTGCTGTTGAGACTACGTCTTGCACCACATGCGAGGATAAGGACAATACTTTTATAGGTCTTTATACTATGTTTCTTCATCTACCTGAAAATTGTGAAAGCTGTAATAACTTGAAGATGAACTTGAAGAAGGCAGATCATAAAATTGCTGAATTGCATGCTTCTTTGCTTGAGCCAATTGTTTCATGTATGAATTATCCTAAATTAACTGCTGAACTTGAATCTGTCTCAAAGCAATTCCCAGAAATGATTGATCATAACAAGAAAATGGCTCAATATAAGTCTAAGGACCTTGTTAGCTCACCATGCAATAATTGTGAAAAACTAAAATTTGAACTCGTTACTTTGAATGATAAATGTGTGAAGCTAACTAAGGATCTATTAGAGAATCCATAATCTGATTGTGTTGTGAGTGCTTTGGTGGGTGAGAAGTCTAAGGAAGTGGTAGAGACGTTTAGGCTCGAGGACTAAACGGCTAGAAGTAGGACTGTTCCTCCTGCTCCTTGTGAAGACCTCAAAGTTGAGATGGCTGTGCGTGCACATGCCATTCCGTCTACTGCTGTTGGTTCTTCTTCTTCACTCTTACCTTCTGCTGTCTCTTCTTCCCCCTGCTCTTCTTGCATCTCTCTCTTTTGGGAGTGTCAGTATCTTATTAACACTCTTAAGAGATTTGTTGGAGGCAAGAAGAAGCTAAATCTTATTCTAGACCAGTCCAAGATTTACAAATTCAACCAAGGTATAGGATATGGTTTTCTTGAGGATGTTAGGAAACATCCACCTGCTGTTCTCAGACCCATAGCAGCAGGTGCGATCGAGGTCAAGCCCAGAACCAAAAAGGTTGAGTTCAAATCTACGGGCTTCGTCCAAGGGATATCTGACAGTAAGATGGTAACACCAGTTGCTTCGACCCCCCAGAAGACGAAGTTTCATTGTACCTTATATCAGAAGGATGGACACATGATAGATAGATGCTTCAGGCATGCCAAGATAGCGCGGAGAGACTGTGTTCAGGCTATTAGGCGCATTCAGGGTCAGCCTCAGACCTTGAGTGCACCTAAGACCAACATGAGGTCTAGAGTTGATCAGTCTGAGGTGTTTAGGCAGAGTCGATGACTTGGCTTTTCTGGTTTTTCTGATTTTCGTCCTCGATTTGCCTCAATTAGTAGATCTCGTTTCCCCCATCGAGATAGCTACCTGCGGTGAGATCAGCACATTGCTGGTGCTCCAACTCGCTCTTCCGTAGCAGTCAAACCCAACAACAGCTTCAGGTCTGCACATAGGCCTTCTCGTTTTCTGAGCGACAGAGAGCGTAGGGTAGTTAGAGGTAAGTCGTGTGTGACTACTTCTTCTGCTCATCGTGTGACTCAGTATTGGGTTCCAAAATCTCTTTTGATTTATCCCAGTGTTGAGCCATCCCTCTTTTGTTGACTCAGGTTCGCCAGGTAGGGAAGGGAGAGGTTTGGCTTGTTGACTTTGGCTGTTCTCGACACATGACCGGAGACTCCCGTTGGTTCTCTTCCCTAGCCTGAACTCCAGGTGATGAGACGATCACCTTCAGAGACGCCTCATCTGGACGCGTCATCGCTAAAGGTACTGTGCGCGTTAATGATTCATTTATTTTAAAAGATGTTGCCTTAGTGAGTAAGCTGCAGTACAATTTGCTTTCAGTTTCCCAGCTTACCGATGACGGTTTCGAGGTGAGCTTTAAGAAAAACAATTGTAAAATTCTTGATTCTTTGGGGAGTCTGGTTTGCGGGATTTCCAGATATGGAAGGATTTTTTGTGCTGATTTTGTTGAGTCTTCTGGTGATCCTCTCAGGTGTTTAGTTGCTTTTGAGTCCCGTGACCTCACCTTCTAGCATAGGAGATTTGGTCATATTTTATTCGATCACTTGACCCGAGTTAGCGGCCACAACCTCATTCGTGGTCTGCCTAAACTCAAGACGGTTAAAGATCTAGTTTGCGCTCCTTGCCGGCACGGCAAGATGGTTACCGCTTCTCATCCTCCGGTCATAGTGTCTATGACCGATGCACCAGGATAGCTGCTCCACATGAACACAATTGGACCAGCTAGAGTGCAGTTAGCAGGAGGGAAGTGGTATGTTCTTGTCGTGGTCGATGACTTCTCGAGGTACTCTTGGGTGTTTTTCTTAGCCTCGAAGGATGAGACATTTACTCATTTTCGTGGTCTTTTTAGTAGGCTTTCTGTTAAGCTCCCGGGTGCCTTACGAGCGAACCGCAGTGACAATGGTACGGAGTTCAAGAATTCCTACTTTGAGAGGCTTTGCGATGAGACAGGTGTAGAGCACCAGTTGTCTTCTCCATACATCCCCCAGCAAAATGGCGTTGTGAAGAGGAAGAACCGTACGTTGGTCGAGATGGCCAGGACGATGCTCAATGTATACTCTACACCTAGGAAGTTTTGGGCTGAGGCGATAGCCACCGCGTGCCATGTTTCAAACAGAGTTTTTCTGAGGGCACACTTGCATCGCACCTCTTATGAGTTAAGATACGGATGAAAGCCCGGTGTATCTCATTTTCGTGTGTTTGGTTGCAAGTGTTTTATTTTAAAGTCTAGGAACCTAGATAAGTATGAGTCACGATCATGTGATGGGATTTTTCTGGGTTACTCGACTTCTTCGCGGGCGTATAGGGTCTGGAACTGCGAGTCTAGCAAAATAGTAGAGACCTACGAGGTGACCTTCGATGAGGCCAGTCCGGGGACTAGGCCTAATATCTCAGATTCTGTAGTGCAGTCTGAGACCATCTTTGTGGATGATGAGGAGGATGAAGATGAGGGTTGTCTACCCGATCTAGTTTCTCCTCCCCTTGAGATGCCTGCTTCTTCCACCGCACCTCAAGCAGATCAGCCTATTCCTTCCGCATCTTCTGGAGCTAGTGGCTCTGTTCCTACCTCGTCAGCTCACGAGTTAGAGGCCACTTCTCCTTCTTCTCATCAAGGACCTCCCCGTAAAATCCAAGAACATCATCCTTCAGAGCATATAATTGGAGATCTCTTTGAGCGTATCACACGCTCAAAATCTGGCATGTCTCACTTCTGTCTCCACTCTGCCTTTGTTGCATCTTTCGAGCCCAAGGATATCAGTCATACTCTTTCTGATGAGTCTTGGGTCAATGCCATGCATGATGAGTTAGAAAACTTTGAGAGGAATAAGATCTGGTCACTTGTTGAGCCCCGTAGAGGTCATAATGTCATAGGTACCAAGTTGGTGTTCAAAAATAAGCGGAGTGAGGATGGGGTAGTCATTCGAAACAAGGCTAGATTGGTAGCTCAGGGTTTCTCCCAGGTTGAGGGTTTAGATTTTGAGAAGACCTTTTCCCCTGTAGCTAGGCTAGAAGCCATTAGGATCTTACTTGCTTTCACGGCGTCTAAGGGCTTCAAGATTTACCAGATGGATGTCAAGAGTGCTTTCCTCAACGGGTATATTGAGGAAGAAGTCTATGTTAGGCAGCCTCCAGGTTTCGAGAACCCCAAATACCCAAACCATGTCTACAAGTTTTCCAAAGCCCTGTATGGACTTAAGCAAGCCCCTAGAGCTTGGAATGAGAGACTTAAGTCCTATCTGTTGAGTCATATGTTTGAGATGGGTAAGGTAGACAAGACATTGTTCATTCATAGGCATGACAATGACCTTGTACTCGTCCAGATTTATGTGGATGACATCATCTTTGGTGGCTCCTCTGATGCTCTTGTTTCCCAGTTCTCGGATATCATGAGCACCGAGTTCGAGATGAACATGATGGGTGAGTTGAGCTTCTTCCTTGAATTCCAGATCAAGCAGACTCGGGAAGGTACCTTCTTGCATTAGGGTAAGTACACTCGAGACCTCCTGAAGCGCTTTGACATGAGTGATGGCAAGCCAGTGTCAACTTCGATGGCATCATCAGTTTCACTCGATCTAGATGAGGATGGCGAGCCAGTTTATCAAAAAGAGTACAGAAGTCTGATTGGCTCTCTCTTGTACCTCACTACCTCGAGACCGGACATATACTTCTCTGTGTGTCTATGTGCTCGATTTCAGACTTTTCCTCGCATATCCCACCGCCAGGCGGTGAAGCGCATCCTTCGGTACCTTCGAGCTACCATTGACTATGGTATTTGGTACTCTTCCTCTTCTTGTAGGATAGATAGGAAGAGCACTTCTGGCACCTGCCAATTCATTGGCACATCTCTTGTTTCTTGGTCATCTAGAAAGCAGTCTGGTGTTGCAAGTCCACCGCAGATGCCGAGTATGTTGCTGCTACCAATTGATGCAGCCAGATACTTTGGATGGCTTCGACCCTGCGGGACTTTGGGTTAGTTATACACAGTGTTCCACTCTTTTGTGATAACACTTCTGCCATTAACATTGCTAAGAACCCAGTGCAGCACTCTTGGACCAAGCACATTGATATTAGATATCACTTTCTTAGAGACCATGTGGAAAAAGGTAACATAGTACTCCAGTTTATGGAGAGTGACCACCAGTTGGCTGATATCTTTACCAAGCCTTTGGATAGCTCTAGGTTTTCAGTCTTATGGGGATAGCATGGGGTGGTCTGTCCGTATGGATTGTTGTGAGGGGGAGCTTTGTGCTTTATGCTTTATCATATTTATATGCTTCTATTTCTCTTTATTGCATTACATAAGGGTACATTTGGGTTAGTCCTTCTAGCATAGATTAGAGTGGTTTTCTCGTCTAGTTGCTTAGACTTCTTTCTCTTATCTTGTGATTCTAGGATGCTGCTTATTAGTTGTCTCACTTCTCCCTAGGTTAAGTTCACTCACTTCTTATAGGTCTAGCAAGGGTTGGGCCACCCTTGGGTAAACAGGGAACGTGTTTACTCCCTAGTAAGTTAGAAGATCAGCTGATAGTTCTAGAGTCATATAGGGGTAGATGAGAGTCAGTCTAAGCCATAGTATCTTTATATCTTGTCTATGCTTTAATGACTGCCTTTTCTGATTTTCTTGGCAGCTTCTCGTTTTTATTGCTTTAGTTCAAGGGGAGTTCATTTGGGTTTGCTAGAATTTAATTTTGTCTTAACTCAACTTGAACTAAAAGTGCATCACATGTTGAGGGGAAGCTGGATTCTCTTGCATTTCAATATTCCGCATTTCAATTTTGTCATAACTCAGCTTCTTGGTTTCACTTAGATTATTGACATAGCTTGCATCATCCTTGGATACCTTAGCTAGACTATAATCTTGGTTGACTTGACATGCTAAGAAAACTGGCTAAATTTCAAATTATGGCTTATTTGGTTCAGCTTATCTATGCATAAATCATCATGATCTTGATAGTATTCTTATGTGTTATGGCTTGGTGTAATACTCATAAGGTCGTTTTGGATAATCTTCATGACTCTGATTGCTTAAAATAAATAAAATGCATTCATTTCATTCTCTCTTGAGTATCTTGATGATTTTATTACCAAAAGGGGGAGAATTTTGGAGAAAAAACCTTCTGGAGCTTTACAGAAAAATTTGCTCTTTCAGTTTCTACTCCAGTTTTCTCTTTTGTCGATATGGTCTTGAGTTTCCTTGTTCTTATTTTAAACCATGTTTTACTCTCAAACTCAACTTTATGCTTATTCTGTGTTTGTCAATATACTCATCAAGGGGGCGATTGAGAGACCATGTGGAGGTAACCCCGTGTGTGTGATGAGTAATTGACTCGTGTTCTGGAAAGTTTGAGTTTGTTTCGGGCATTTTGTGCTATCTACTGGTGCTAGTATTTAATTACAATATTTTGTGCGGTGCTATGTGATGTGTTTTCTTGCCTGTGATGGCTGCAGAACTTTGGAGCTGAGTCGTGGCGAGGCACGGAGTGAACGGACTAGGCACAGGAGGTGTTGAGGTCAGAGCGGTCGGATGTGTCGAAGACGGCGAGGACTCGAAGTGGTTGCGAGGCTTCGACGACAAGAAATGAGGAAGCTTCCAGGAAAGTGCAGGAGTGGTATTTTGGTAAATGCGCAAGGCTGCATAAAGGAAGCGGATTTGATTAGGAGAGAATGGGTAAAGTTATAAGTTGTTGAGAGCTAATGGGTAAAGTGCTAAAAATAGTTGAGAGCTAATGGGTAAAGTGTTTTATAAACCCATTAGTGGAGACTATAAATAGAGGGTGCTCTCTAGTGGAGAGAGTTGAGATAGAAGGGTGAGTGTTAGGGTTTTCTCTAATGCTTGTGCTCTATGAGTGTTAAAGTTTTCTCTCCATGTGTGGGCTTATATTCTTGAGAGAGAGTGGAATTAGGGTTTCATTTATTTCTCTCCATGTGTGTGTGAAAGTGAGAGATGGGAGAGTTCTTGTAAACATTTCTCTTTTATAATCATTCATCTCTCTTTGTCTCAATCTAAGAAATCTTTTTACTTTAGATGTTTGTCTCTTGTGTTTTGTTTTTTTTTAGTTCTTGAGAGAGTAAACCTTGTTCGTGTTTATGGTGGAAATCTGTCTCAAGACCATTTGGTCTGTTAATTTCCATGAGCAAATCAGTTTTCTCTAGTTTTGAGTTTATCTTTTTGACTGCTCCTTTGCTTTGAACTGGGAAACATCTCAAGGCCTCTTGGCTAGTTCATCCCGAAAGCAAGCTTTCGAATCTTTGTTGGCACTCTAAAATTTTTTGTTAAATTACAGATCTTCTTGGCTCAGAACTGGATATATTCACAAGGCTGCCGACCCCATGCCCTGTTGCCTCCCCGTCGTTCTCTCCACTGGCCGCACCTCACCCAACCCCTCCGACGGTACGTACATCGCCCCCGGCCCCGACCGCCATGCCCTGCGTCCGCCAACCCTGTCCTGTCACCGTGCCTAGTCGATTCCAGCATCTTGTGGCCACACCGCCATTACCGCCGCCCATGCCTCTCCATGTCGACAGCCCAACCCCGCCAACTGTAAAACCCACTGTGGCTCTCGATCGCTTCGCCGCACCTCCTTCTTACTCCTAACACCGGTAATTGGCTTCTCTCGCCCCACAGCTCACCGGAGCCGCCTTCTTCCCCAATTCTGGCAACCGAGCTTATCGGCGATTGAGGAAATCTCGGATCGATTCCTTGCGCCAGGAGCACCATAGGAGCTCGGTGACGTCATCCCTGCCATTCATCCCTGCCATTCCCCGAAGCTCACCGTGCTTGAGCTGCTACCTCACCTGGTGCCTCCTCGGAGCTCCTTCGCTGCACGTCGACAGTCTTCTCCAGTCACTCCCGAGCCAAGGCGACCCCAAATTCAGTGTCGAGATCACTCCCAGGTGCTTCCTTAACAGTTAATTGGAAAATTATGCCGTCTAGCTCAGCAGCTGTAGTTGCCCTGTTCTGCCACCGCCTAATCTCGCCGCCGGCAATGGAAGCCGCCAAATCTGCCGGTGAGAGCTCTCACGAGGGTGGGCGAGGGTGCGTAGGTCCCATTTTTGGGACTCTCATGTGCAGCCATTGACTCCTCCACTGGTGAGCAACCTCGCCGAAATCGAGTGGAGGACGAAGGTATTGTGTGCACGTTTTAATTAACGGCTGGATTAATTAGCATTAATGGTGGCCGTTAAATTAGTTTAGTCACTGACATGTGTGCCCGCATATTTTTAAACTGTTATTGGGTCCCATATGTCAGCGTCACGTATCATTTAAATCCCTGTGGGCCCCGTATGTCAGCAGCACCAAGGCGTGAAATTAATCCCCTCGGTGGAGCCCACGTGTCAGCCTATAGCGCCATTAGGAAATTTAAAACCCTGAGGGTCCCACCTATCAGTCTGACATACCCTCTCTCCTGAGAGTATAATAATGATTTCTGATTTTTGATTTCTAATTAAAAGAAGTAAAAGCTTTAGAAATTCATAACAATTTCATTTTAACTCCAAATTTAATGGAAAAATTTGCTAAATTCATCTAAATTCATCCTCTTTCTAGAGAAACTAAAATCATGAATTTTTGAGCTTAATTGAATTTATGATGCAAATTTAATTGGATCAGATTAAAAAGAAGCAGTTGGTGGTTGGTCCGTCCTCCTTACTTTTTTTTAACCATCCGATCAGATTATGAGATTGAATCCGCACCGTCTATCTCGCAGTCCTCTCCCCACCCCGCGCGCCGTCTCCTCCCCTCCAACCCACTCCGCTCCGCCGCCGCACCGCCTCCTCCACTACTCCCCACCCCGCGCGCCGACTCCTCCCCTCCCTCCCGCTCCGCTCCGCCGCCTCCCCCCTCCCTCCCACTCCGCGCCGCAGCCGCCTCCTCCTCCTCCCCACCCCGCTCCGCCGCCGCCTCCGCCTCCTCCTCCTCCCAACCCCACGCTGCCGCCGCCTCCGAGCTCCCCACATCCCTCCTCTCCTCCCACTACACCGTCACCCCTCCCGTCCAGCCCTGGCCGCGCAGCCTCGCGCGCCTCCTCCACCGCCTCCCGACGACTCACCTTGCCGTCCTCGCCTTCCGCCACGCGCTCTTCCACGCCGCCCCACCGCTGTCCCCCTAGCTCCCCGTCTTCGCCGCCGTCCTCTCCCGCCTCCCCGGACCTCCTACCCCCCGTCCTCTCCGCCCTCTGCGCCGCCGCCTCTCCCTCTCCGTCCCCCGCACCGCCGCCTCCTACTCCCCCCACCCCTCGCCGTCGTATCTTCCCCTCCTCCCCCCAACCCCCCAAGCCGCCGCCTCCCCCTCTCCGCCCCCCAAACCGCTACCTTGAACCGCCTCGCCGCCTCCCCCTCTCCGTCCCCCGCACCGCCGCCTCCTACTCCCCCCACCCCTCGCCGCTGCATCCTCCCCTCCTCCCTATGCATGCTCGGATCTAGACACCCCATCCCTCACCACTGCCGCCTCAGCACCGACCGGATCTTGACGACCCCTCGCCCACCGCCGCTTCCGCTAGCCGAATCTAGAAGCCCTCTCCCCCTACCGCCGCTTCCACCGGCCGGATTTGGTCGGGCTCGTGTGCATGTACGTAGCGAATGACCATGGTAGTGGAGCTATTGCAGTTGCTGGTTGCCAACCGTCGAGCTTGAACAACGTGGCTGCAATCTCAGCAGTTGCAAGCAAAGACGTGTTTGACTGGCAGTTACACTGAGGTAAGCGTGTTTCCCTATCCCTTCTTTTGTTCTTCTCTGCATCCCATCTCTTCTGACATTCTCCTATTTCTTCCTCCGTTTGCACACTCACCGGTGTTCGAGTATCTGGTGTAACCAAGCATTAAAAGGGACTCGCTGGGAGGAGAAGAATGGTGAGGATTTTGTGACTCGCTGTGAGGAGAAGAACGGCACCAGCAAGGTGAGTCAAATCAAACTGTGTAGCATTGGAGAGCAGTACTCCTTAGTTGTATTGCAACGCCAATTGGATTGGCGGGCTTTTGTGCTTTCCCCTGTTTGATTGGTCCCCTCGATGATTGTAGGGAAGGAAAGGTTTTCTTGATTTGCTGAAGAAATTAGAAGAAAGAAAAAGGTTGTTCATTAGGAGAGTTCCATGTTTGTTTTGAAGTAAACCGTTTATCTTAAAACCCAACATTTGAAAGTGTGGCACCGATTCATATATTCATGGTTTTACAATATAGGGGGTTGGTCCTGCTAAGAATAATAGTAAGTTGTTTCTAGCTTTTCAGTTATAACAAAACCACAAAGCATGCCATCATTGCAACATGTAATTTCTGTTAGAAGTAGAGTAATTTGAAAGACAAAAAATGATAACTAATGAAATAAAAAAATTGTTAACTCCCTATCGATTGCAAATATTAGTCTTATAGAAGATTTCTAGAGAATGAGCCAAGGCCAAATCTTGGCTTTTGCTCCCTATTGATTGCAAATATTTCTCTGAAATTGGTTGTTTAGAAGTGTATCAATTTGGCAACTTCACTAAATATATACCTCTACATAATCTTTCCTGCTATCAACCATTCACTTACAACTTGCAAGAACACCCATATGCAGATGCTTAGGTAAGCAGTTATAGTTTTAGAAGGAAGTAACACTGCCTGTTTGTGTTAATGTTCTTGAAGGCTTAGTAAATTAGTGTCTCCTGATATCAAACAGACGATCACCTAGCGATTAAGCATTGAGCCTTACCGAAGATAGAACACCAATGGTATGCTTTTTTGTGATTTGGTATGCTATATACCCAAAGCTGCAAGGTAATAGATGCTGCAAGGTACATTCTCTAAGCTTGTGTCCGCATTTTGCCTACTTTGTTTCATAGATTCAGCATTCTTTTGATGTTCTGCATTCCTCAAACATATCTTGATATCGCATCAGTGTCAAGCAAGGCCTGTTCTCGCGAAGAGATATCATAGCAACATAGAATGCAATGTCTACTGTAATTCTTTGTCTTCCGTACCAGGAGACGTGCATTGAATGGTTAATAGTTATGATATTTGAAAACCTGATTAACTTAAGGATGAGGTATAGTTACATATTTGAAATTTTTTTCCAGAATGTAGGTATGGTAGTTAATGCATATTTGTAATATGACAAAACTTAGTTGGCTTGTTACATTCCTATAGATTTATCATTTTCCACTCCCTGTTTATGCTTCTTACGTATCTTCTTTTGAAGTAGAATTTGTTCTGCCATAAAATTCAAACTGTAGTGGAGCATATGTAATGGTTTCAAGAATACAGTTTGATGGTATAGTTAACTACGTCGAAAGTTGGTACTTTTATGTGGGAAAGTGGATAAATATGGCAAATTCAAGGTGGGAGTTTAGCTGGTCTTGCACTTCTGGTATTGTGAAATCGCTGGAGAATTACTCCAAAAAGAAATAGCAGGCTTTGTTCCTTTTGCTGTAGACATTAGCTTAGATCAGAATAACTGATGTAAGAAAGTCATTTGAACATTCTATAGTTAATTGTTGAAGGTGCTGAAGCCATAAATAAAAATAAATGGAGGTTATAGTTTGTGGTTAGTATATTGTTTCAACTCTCAATAATTTCTTGATGCATATAACTATCTTGAATGCCTTCAAAAGGCACATATTGCTTTTCAAGTTGTATCTTGGCTTTTTGCATGGCTTACTTGTAAGTCTCGTTAGTTAACAAAAGCTTCCATCTTCACTACCAGCAGTAGCACCAAGGATGCTAGGTTCAAGTGGCGTTAGCATGACATTTGTCTAACGCTCCACACTGATATTTGTAGGTAGTTGTCGCATTAGTTGAACTATGGTTTTCCATGCTGTTAAACTCCTGTTTGACAAGTCAAATTCAGTCATAATAGCTGTGCCTGTGTTGGCCCCATTACTGAGAGATGGAATGTTGTAATGGGGGAACCCTCAAGGCCATCAACTGTTATATTGTAGTTGTAACATTTTAATGATATCCAATAGATTCCTTTCCTCAAATTTGCTTTCCTTATTGGCTGTGAGACACAATATGATAAAACCATGTTTGTTGATAAGCTAACCGGCAGGTTTCCACAACTGCTTTCCTTTTCATGGGAGTTAGCAATTAGGAAAAACAATTAGCAAGTTGTGTCTGTAGTTTGCTACCTCCAAAGTTTATTTTGCAATCATAATAATGACATATACCTGTATTTGATCAATAAACAGTCTTATTTTATTGTTTCAGGTGTTGTAACAATTTTTTTAGCATGTAGTAAAATACCTTAGTTATCCATGCACAAAGTTAATTTGGTTACAGCGAGTTGTAATGTGTATCCAGATTACGATGAAGTGGTGATTCTCTTTTGAAATGTGTGAATAAAATATCCCAACTGTGTCTAAACTTCTGCAAATGGATGAGAATTCCTGCTGTAATTGTGTTCAATGATCTGAATTCAACTCTATGTAGGTGATTCATGAGATGTTGTACTTCTAACAGAATTGACCTCTGTGGTATAATTCAGGTTCTACTCATTTCATAATGCTTATTTAACCTGCGTTCTTGTCTTTTACTCTTTATGTTTTTATGTTTTGACTATATAATACTAGGAATAGCATTTATGAAAATTTGACTATATAATACTAGGAATAGCATTGATGAAATGTGTGATGAATGGATGTAAATGAAATGATCTTTTCAAATATTGTATAATGTAAATGCATACCTGAAATGTAGTGATCATTTCAGTTGTAATGAAATGGAAAGATCCTTTCAGTGTTTGATGAACAGAGCACTTTGTTGAACTAAAAGCATAGCTCAAATATTGACTGACCAAATTGATGGCAGTGATATTTTCTTTGGACTTCACATCGGCTTCTCCATAGATCACAAAGGATTTTAGTGAAGATATCGCATCATCCAAACCAATCACAGAAAGGACAAAAAGGAGGTAGTATGAATATGTATGTTTTGTTTGATACATGCTGACGTAAGAAAAAGTTGATATTTATTATTCAGTTTGAGATCATATTTGATAGTATGTATCACTTTTATTTGGTTTTCCGTTGCAACGCACGGGCATCTTACTAGTTACTTTTAAACTTCAAAAATTCATAACTAATTCATTTTAATTCAAAATTCAGTAAGAAAAATTGCAATATTTATCTAAATTCATTTTCTATCCAATGGAACTAAAATCAAGAGTTTTTGTGTTTGTTTGAATTTTGTTGAGATTTCTGTGTGTTTGTGTTGATTGTTGTATTTCTGTTTAAATTGTGTGATCGACGTAAAATTAGCATACGAGGTCCAGGAAGAGGAGTCTGAGGCAGACCAAGGCTAGGATCAGCAAGACCATGACATTTGCGATCAAGGCGAGTCAATACTTTGATCATTTTTGAATACCTATTTTTGCAAGCTATTTAGATTTAAATTATCAAATGCATGCTATTATTTTATGTGCTATTCTATAATTATTTTACTGTCTTAGCTAGCTGTCGCATTTAATGGATGCCACTATTATACTTTCCGGCATACTATTCTGTGAACCTTGTTAACCCTAGTAGTGATCATAAATATAGTTGTTTCCAAAATCAATTATGTTTAAGTCGTATGGCCTAATAATGCTTAGTTGTTGGGAAAATCGAGGTTACCCCAACATCACATACATGTGTAAGGAGTGGATTTTTGGGAAGGTTGTAGTGGACAATGTCGTATATTTTGTTTATGCTCATTATGTTTATGTCCCAAAAATCTCAAAACTGCTTATACGTCTGGGCGGATGGTTCAGGGGCAGGGTGCATTGGTGTGCACGAGTGTGTGGAATGCGGATGAACAACCTAGATAACCCAAGGACCTAATCGGGTCACGACCTCCCATTGTAGAATCGTACAACCACAAGTCTGCAAAGTGTAACTTGGCTAAGTAAATCCTATCGAACCTCAGATTCATCTCACAGGTTGAGGAAAGGAGTACCAGAATGCCAGGGCCTGTTGTGTCTAAAGGGACACCGAGAGGAGGGTGAATTGTTTCTCAGTCTTACTAGCACTATGGGGAGTGAAGCCTGGAGGTGCTGGTAATAGTGATTAACATCTCACGCAACGTGTGGGATCCACCGCAAGTGGGAGCATCCTATAGGGTGAGATGAGACCCTGAGTCCAGGTAGTGTTGAAAGGTCACTGTGATGATCTACTCAGCTGCATGACTAAGGAATCATGCAGGGTAACGAGCGGATTGTCTCTTGTGGTGAAAGTGTACAAACTCTGCAGAATCAAAAACTATTCGAATAGCCATGCCCACGGTCAAGGGCGGACATGAGAACTTAACTCTGATATAGTTCTATTTCAAAAACAATTTTAAAAGTTGGGACTTGGTATGGAAAAATGAAGGACGATGGACTATCCTAGTTTGAGTTGTCCTGGGTGTCACCCCAGTGATAAGTTAAGCGGCTATAACGCTAAAAATTGGCTATGCAGAACAAGTGACTTGGGTCATGGATGAGATCTGTACTGATTCTATAAAATCTTTTAGTCAAAAGTATTATGAAATTTTGTCCAAAGGGCTAAGTCTAGGAATTTCTTATATTTAATCTTAAGTCTTTTCAAATGCAATTCTCAGTAAATAAAATAACCGAGCCTATCCTTGTCAAGCCATACATGTTATATAATTGCATTATGTGTATTGGCTCGCTGAGAATGGTGGTTAGTGTGCTCACACTTGCATAATCAAATCCAGAAGCAGGAGGGCAGGATCACTATGCTTACGAGGATGCGCCATGTCAAGGAGCCGACGACGGCAACTAGGGTGGATTTCAAATGTTTAGTCTTAGGCAGTAGACTTGTCATAAGGGTATTCGCCTATATGACCCAGGGTTGGGCAATATAGACACATACATTTACCCCCAGTCGCCTACCTGTGGCTTATGGTTCCACTATCATCTCTATCTTTCGCTGCTTTACCTTTTGATTGTAGTATTTGGCCTGGGAGGTCCGTTATGTAAAACAATTACCCGATGTGGTATACTTTTAAAACTCTGATGTAAATTATATTTGATTTTGACTGTATGATCATCATGTGATGTATGAATTGATCCAGCAATGTACTATGAGCACTATCTACTGATCCAAGAAATAGTGCGGTGGAATCACAGAGGATTCTGGATTGAAAATCCAGGTCCGACACCGCATTAGCCCTTTGAAGAGGCGAGAACATCCTATGTGGATGTACACTGGTGTTTTCAACTCCACCAGAGACTATGAACACAGTAAGTGTAGCTACCATTAAATTCTTTCCTTTTCTGAGTGTAATTCTGGTCTTTGAATTCTAATTTTGGTTTAAATGAAATAGACCTTGACCTAGGCGAGATCAACATCCGGGTCAAGAACATCTGTGAGAAGGCTCCGCTCATGGATGTGGAGGCTCCTCGCATTTTAGTAGACGTGTCCAACGAGGAGAGAGAGGATGCCTAAAGGTAAGTGGAACACAAACACTACCTTTTAAAGTGTGGTCGTAGAAATGTAGGTAGTCATAGAAATGCTTACAACTAGGTAGTCATAGAAGAACTTACAACTAGATAGTCGTAGGAAAACATACGACCAGTTGCCATACTCTCTCTCTTTTTCCAGGGTGTAGGAGTAAAAGACCATCAAGACAATAAGGGAGTCGAACTAATGGTTCTCGGATAGGCTACAGAGTTGAAACAAGCTCATGCTGCAAAAAGGCGTGGGCTGGTCAAAACCACCGACAAGAATAAGGATAGCTGAGGTGCTGCCACCTCTTTTGCTTCTGTTGCCAAGGTTGATCCATTGAAGCACTTCATCGCAGATCGTAGTACCGTGTCAGAAATTAGTGAAGTAGCAGTCATGTGTTGGACCCGCAAGCTCAAGGTACCTTTCTACTACAGTATTGAAACCCATTCAGTGTGTATTTCTCAAGGTTTTGCTAAGAAGCTCAACAAGGAATACCGGAGGGATTTCATGTCTTCTGTGAAGGAAATTGCTACAACAGCAGCACCAGTAGCTGAGGAGGGGTCCATTCCAGTGGTAGTTAGGGCTGCTCTTGACTAGTAGAAGGGTCAAGAGGAGAAAGGCATCAGAGGCCTTGCTTAAGGCTCTCGGCCAGATGTGGTCGAGAGCATTTCTACTCGGCTAGAAGCAGTCGAGAGTGGCCCCACACGAGCGAAAGTGGTTGAGGAACAGAGGCCGGAGAAACTAATCTCCAGAGTTTCCTCAAAGTTCAATATCAAAGTGAAGAAGACCACGTACATGTAAGCATGCATATAGCCTTTTTTTTCTTTTTAAAAGACTCTTACCTTCTTAATTATGCAGCTCGGCATCTCCATCGACGAGGGATGATCCTACGAGTGAGTCTGATGAGGACATCACTTCTACTAATATGAACACTCCTCTTACTGCTTCCATGAATGATGGGCAAGGTCCAATCACTCAGGCACGTGCTCGTGAACTCAACTATCAGGTAAACTCGTTTTTAGCAGTCAATAATATTTCCGCTGAGCATTCGATACTTCCTAAGACTTGTGATTTTCTTGTTCTTAGGAACCATAGAGAAGAAACACGCGAGCTCAAGTGTAGAAGTGGAACCGACTAGCGCAATCCAACTCATATTCGCGAGTTCGACTCAGATTCGGACTGCTTGACAGCGCCTACTTCAAACGACCATAACTTTTGATCCAGAAGGTTTCTCGGGGCCTGTGAGTACTCGTTGGAAAGATCTTGGAGTCTACTTTAGATGAATCTAGTTTCACCTCAAAATTCCATCCGAGCCGATCAGAAACTACAAAATAAGTTGTGTCATATTTCCAGTTCGAGTCAAAGTGGGCCTTGGGCCTTGTAATCACACTTAGACTATTTGGGCTAACACTATTCATAGGCGTACTGTTCACATGAACAGTACCTATGAATAGTACCGCACTCTCTTTTGTTAGATAAGTGCGGCCTCCCCTACCCCTTTTTAAGGAGGTCGCACCCCTTTAGTTTCACTTGAGTTTTTCGTAAGAGTTTATTCTGCTTAGCAGTCTCACCGCACGTCCAGTTGAGAAACCCCAACTTGTGAACTTAATTTTTATTTGCAATACAGTTCAGATTATATCTTTTACTCTCTTGCTTGTGTTCTCGATTCGTTTGCAGGAGATAGCCTTCTTGGCGAGGTCAACCGCGTTCGGCACGGTTGATAACCATCGGAGCAGTGGTGTAGTGATTGCGAGGGGATCGATCTATTTTGGTTGGAGCCTTTGGATCATCAACGTCGAGTTCTCCACAATCGACTTATCAGTACCTCTCGGAAGATCGGGCCATCGTCACATTATGGAATGTGGTAGAACCACCCAGATAACCCTCAGGACCGAATCTGGTTAGGACATCCCATTGTAAAATAGTACAGCCACAAGTCTGCAAGGTGTAACTTGGCTAAGAAAATCTATCGAACCTCAGACTCATCTCACAGATAGATGAAAGGTGTGAGGTAATGCAAGGGCCTATTGTGGCTAAAGGGATACTGAGTAGAAGGTAAAGTTTTCCTGTCATACTAGCATCATGGGGAGTGGAGCCCGAAGGCTCTAGTATTAGTGGTTAACATCCCGCACAACGTATGGGACCCACCACAAGTGGGAGCAGCCCATAGGGTAAGATAAGAACAAGAGGCCAGGTAGCTTGAAAAGTCACTACGATGGTCTACTCAATTGCATGACCAAGGAATCATGTGGAGCAGTGAGCGGATTGTCTCTTGTGATGAAAGTGTACACACTCTGTAGAGTCAAAACTATCCGAATAGTCGTGCCCACGGTCAGGGGCAGACATGAGAACCTAACTCAGATATATTTCTATTTCAAAAATAACTTCATGGGAGGGAATTGGAAAAAGAAGAATGGAGGACGATGGACAGTCCTGGTTTTTATGTTGCCCTGGGTGTCGTCCCAGTGATAATGTAAGCGGCTATAACGCTGAAGAATTGTCATACGGTGTAGGTGTCATGTAAAGGTGGATGAAATCTGTGCCATTATTATTATCACATACTTCTTTTTACAAACACTAATATTTTGGTCCAAACTGCTAGGTCAGGAGATTTCTATATATCATATTACTTTTAAAAGCGATTTTCCAGCAAATAAAACAACCTGAGCCCTTCCTTGGCCAACCATGCATGTTAAATTAATTGCATACTGTGTATTATCTTGCAGAGCATGGTGAATTTGTGCTCACCCTCGCATCATCATATCCAGAAGCAGGATGCTAGGATGTAACAGCCCAGCTGTTTATTTCGAAAATTAAGGAAAATTTTTTTAATTTAAACTAAAAACATTTACTTTTGGTTACATAAATTTTAAAAATCTATTTGCCTGATTTTCTGCTGTTAAAAAGGGTTTTTATTGTAAAAATTAATTTAAGTAAATAAAATAAAATATTATTAAATAAAGAATATTTTGAATTTCTGTATGAAAACTAATTCAAATTTATTATTTGAACTCTTTTGCCTTTTAGTTGGGCCTTTTGTGTTTTTGTCGATTTAAAATTTTAATTTCAAGGTTAAACAGTACTTTATTATGAAAACCAAATTCCAAAATAAGTTCATTTCATTTTCCCTAAGTCTTTCTTAAATTATAATAATTTTTTAGAATTTTCTAGAATTAAAAACTCCCATTTTAAAGTTAAATTGTGTTTTTATAAAATATAATTACCAAATTAAGTTGCAAATATTTTTATTAAGTCTAAAAAGGTTCCAGAAGGTTCTCTCAATTTTTTCTGGAATTTGCAAAATTAATTTGGTATTTTTCTGAGTATTTTAAAGCCTCCTAAGTATTTCTAAAAATCAAAAAGGAAATTTAAATCCAAAACTTCCCCTGTGCTAACAAGTGTTACTCATCAGGCCGATCTCCGCCGCCAGATCTAACCCCAGCCGTCCGATCTCACCAAAACCCTCTTCCCCGCCTTCCTCTCCTCTCCAACCGACACTTGTCGCACATTAGACCGGCCACCTCCCTCCTCAATCTAATCCCCTCCGCTCCCTGTGACTTACCGCTTCGCCCGCCCTCATCTCCTCTCTGGCTGACACGCGGCGTGATCAGAGCTGTTCGCCGTTGTTGGATCCAATCCCGCTCGTCCACAGCCACTTACCCCTTCATCCGAAATCCCAACGGCTTAGATGCAGCCTCACCGTGCCAGATTGAATCCCACTCGTTCCTAGTCACTTACCACTATATTCAAGATCTAGCGGCCCCGATCATCTTTCCTTGCCACCTGTCGCAAATCCCACCGCTGCCCTTGCCCCTTCCCCTTTTCCTCTCTCGCTGACCAATGGGCCCCCCTTGTCAGACCCGTCGTCCCCGCCGCTTCTTCCTCCTCGCGCCCACCGCGGCCGCCATTAGTGCCCTGAAACCAAAGCTTTAACCTTCCCATTTTTCCTCTCGCGTAATTGCACATTCAAATCCCTGTTTCTTTGCACTCGGTTCAGGCATAATTACCCCCAATTACGCCCTTTTACACCGTTGCATTTACCTCTCCGCCCGTTTCAACTCCGGCGTGCTGTGCGCGACCGTTACCACCCGCTGACCTATATAAACCCTCCCCGAGTTCTCTCTCGTCACACCGCCTCTCCCTCACCACTCAATTCGAGCATCTGAGCACCGGAGCCTCCACGAGCCCGTTTTTCCCTCCGTCGGCTTCACCAACTCCGGGGAGCAATTGCCGCCGCCTGAATCCTTCCCGTGCCTCGCCTACGCTGCTCCGACGTCCATCGTCCCTCGGCGATCATCAGTCACCCCATCGCCGGGCATTTGCAACTCCGGAGCTCCCTCGCCGCTGTAGACCTCCTCTGACCGTCTCCTCTCTCTCCGTCGACAGCCCCACCGGTCATCCTTGGGATCCGTGGAAGGTTTCCACTTGTTCCCCGCCTTTCCCTCTACCTCTTGGTGCACTCGGCCGGTGCCGCCACCCGCCGAAGCGCTGACGATCATTGGGTCCCGCGCCCCCTCTCTGGCCGACGAGCCACGTCAACCCGACGGGCCATGGTGGCAGCCGCGTGGCGGCCAGGTGGGCGCCAGTCGGGTGCCACGCCCGGCCACGCAAGCGCCCCACTGCCACTTCGCACGCGCTCGGCCACGTCAGCTTAGTGTCGTGACGTGGCAGCCACGAGGCAGCCACGTCGTGCCAAGTAGCAGCCACGTGTAGGCCATGTCACCCAAATTGTGCCACGCCAGCACCACCTCACCTCCCCGTGAGCCCGCGTGCCACCTCAGCCTCACTCTGGTCTATGGACTCAGTCCACCGTAGACCGGGCCCACTTGCCAGTCACTCGCCCGAATTTAATAATCTGAGGGCTCACGTCATAAACCTGATTTTCCGTTTAAAAATAATTCGACCGAAATTGATCATTATGCTGTTGTCATAATCCTAGTTTTTCCTTTAGAAAATTAATTCATTTAATTACCTACTTACGTCATAATTCCTTTTTCAATATAAAAATAATTCCAGAAAATAGTATTTTTTTTCCTTGTATTTAATCTTTTGAGAGCCATAATTTCTTTGTTTTAACTCCGATTCGACCCGTTCAAATTTCTAAATTTTTCTAAAATCATGAACTATCCATTTATGGACTCCTTTTGAATATTTGAATTTTATTTGATTTTTGTTTTCAATATTATTTGGTAATCCCAAGAATTAAATTTTAAATTATAATTCCCAGCTCATTTTTAACCTCAATTCATTTCCAAATTTTCAGTTCACATGCAAAATTCAAATTTAAATCTTGCAAAAATTCAAAAGCTCCATAAAAATAATTGCTCTATTTTTTAAATCCAAAGTATTCTCCTGGCTTTTCTCTTTTTCAAAGCAAAATAAAAAGAATTAAGAAGACTTCCCTAGGCCAAAACCTTCTTTTGTTTAAGTACCCTCAGCAAATAGTTTTCACCTCATCCAGTGCCATAGATCCTTCTCATTTCAGATATTTGGACTATTCCCTTTTATCCTAATATTTATTTTTTCTTCCTTTGTTGTTCATCTCCACGCGTCCGACGAGCAAACACTCTGTTTTTCAGCTAAAGTCACCGTGAGCAACTCATGCATGCGAGCAAAATCAATTCCCTTTTACCAAATTAATTTGCATGCAGTAATAACACCTTTAGTCATTGCCAAGCATCAATTCCTCTCAGTTTTATCCATTAAAATTTCAGTTTCTTGCATGCAAAGTTGAAACCGACATTTCATTCTATTCGGACAATACTTCGGCATTCAATTCCAGCCATTCCCTTGCTCCTCTCCACCTATAAATTGAACCACAGCCTCCTCACCTCATTCCCCACTTGTTTTGCATTCTAGAAAACCAGAAACCCAGCCAAGAAGAAGTTTTGGAAGACTATTCCTTCGGTTGGCTTGTTCCAACAATTTTCTTCCCAACCGATCTTCTGACGACTCGTTCTCCGTCGTTTGGACTCCAAATCTGGTGATTCAAATTCCTAAATTCATCTAAATTCATATTCTATCTCCCAGTATATATTTTATAATTTTTAGATTTTATTTGGATTTTATTTGAGTTTAGTTTTTTATGGCTTTCGCGTGTAGACTACAATTATTCTGGAGAGTATAACTTCAGTGAACCTCAGCAAAACTTCGAAGCAAGGCAAGTTACACCTTTGATCATGTTGCTCCCAGTAATTTAAATTATTTATATTATTTTTAAAATTATTATGCATGCGTACTTTTATTCAAATCTAGTTTAAATTCAATTTAAATTCTAGTTATACCCAAATCCTTTGTGTATGGCCAAATTTGATATTGAACTTCCTTATGCCTTGTCACCTTAGATGAAAACCTAGTTAGTACAATAGTATTGACTAGAAATTTTATAGAATTGCTTAGCCATGCTTAGAATGATTTAAGTGAGAATATTTGTTCACTTCAGAACAATAATTTTCTAAAATATATTCTTGACTTCGGTGAATCAAGAAGATAGATGAAGTATTTTAAAATAAAATATAAAACTTGGTTTGGACCTAGGCTAATGGTTAGGTGGTGGGTGCTGGCATGCATTGGTGTTCGGTGACACAATATTGATTGTCAAGCACAAGGGGTACGTGGTTCGAGCCTAAGTCAAGTTAAGGACCAGTCTGTGAGCTACCATTGCAAAGCCAAATCGTACTACCACAAGTCTGGTATGGGACAGACCTGGCTAAGTAATTTGTGAAGTTCCAAATATAGTTTCGCTATAGGCTGAATGTGAGCGTGGCGTAGGCCATGAGAAGTCTCACATGGCACAAGAGGGGGCTCCAACTTGTGGATTCAAGTTGTGGTGAAACCTTAGTGGCGGCGTAACTACTTTGACTACGGAACATTGTAACAGCCTTGTCATGATATCCTCGCCGCACACCAAAGGAAGTGCGTTTATCCGGTGGCAATATGGGATGATCATGTCTTGTGGGTAAAGCTGTACAACCTCTGCAGAGTGTATTATCTATCCTGGATAGCCGTGCCCGCGGTTATGGGCAAGCTGAGTAAATTTTTTTATGGATTAGACTTTGATTTTTAAAATAATTTCTGAAAAGGCCTATGGATGGATGGAATCCATGGGAGATGAAAATGCATTTGGATGGATGGAATCTGTATAAGATCTTTTGAAAAAGATGGACCAGGTGGGATACCTGGGAATAGGTTAGTGTTTGGTCAGAGCCTGCACTAACGATATTATTTGGTTAAATTATTCTTTCTATCTATTGTATCAATTTCAGCTTTTGAATCTATTTACTGTATTTACTTTAATTCTGCTTTTACGCATAAATAACATATTATGCCTTCCATTGTCAATCCTTATGCATGCATGAACTCTGTTAAACCTCCTGGTGTAGCTTGTGGAGTACTTTATGTACTCATGTTGCTTTATTCACTATTTTTCAGAGGACTTCATCAACTTCGGTGAGAATAACGACGAGTAGGCCACGTCTTACAGTCATTCGCCTGTGGGCAGGCAGGATGGGCTGCTGCTTTATGGTTCTTTTTTCGCTACTTATATTTATTTTTGGTTTATAAATCATTGATGTAAAATTTGGCCATCAGGCCCATATTTAGTTAATGAATAAATGTCATTGTGTATGATATGAATCTTTGTTATTAACTGTGTGCACTAGCTTGATCCTGAACTAGTGCGATTTACACAGAGGATCCAGGAGTCGTTGCTCCGGGTTCCAACATAGGACCACTACGCCTACGATGACGCATCAGCCCCGACGCATGGAGCAGATGATTGCAATTATGGCGAATTTGAAAATGTCTAGTCTTAGGCAAGTAGACTTGCTGGAAGGGTGTGCACCTATAATACCTAGGGTTAGACAATATAGTTTGCAGACATTTACCCTTTAGTCGCTTGCTTGTGACTATTGATCCTACCTTTTGTTTGCTTTTCTGCTGCTACCTTTTAGCATGTAAATAATTGGCTATGTTGGCCCCTATATAAACTGTCACCCGACGTGGTGTATTTTAAACTATGAAGTATATTATTATGGCTTAATGAATGTCATGCGATGTATGAATTGATACAGCAATGTACTGTGAGCACTATCTACTGATTCAGGGAATAGTGCGGTGGAATCACAGAGAATTCTGGATTTCAAATCTGGGTCCAACATTATCGAAAGTCTCTTGCAGGTCTGAAATGTGATCAAGTCGTTTGACACTTTTTAAGACTATGTCATTAGCATAGCCTTCTAAATTGTGACCCATCTGATCTATAAAAGTCAATTGCATCAAACGCTAGAAAGTCAGACCAGCATTTTTCAGACCAAATGGCATTTTGACATAACAAAATATCCCAAATGGTGCAATATACGCGGTCTTCTCATCATCTTCTGGACACATGCTAATCTGGTGATAACCAGAATATGCATCCAGAAAACTTAATATTTCAGAACCAGCAGTAGAATCTACCAATTAATCGATCTGAAGCAAAGAAAAATTATTTTTTGGACAAGCTTTATTTAAATCGGTATAGTCTATACACATACGCCACTTACCGTTAGACTTCTTAACTATTACAGGATTAGCTAACTACTCGGAGTGGTCAACTTCTCTTATAAAGCCTGCTTTTGACAACTTGTCTAGTTCAGATTTAATTGCTTCTCGTCAATCTGGTGCAGACCTCCATAATTTTTGTCTTACGGGTTTCTTATCAGGTTGTAAAGGTAGCATATGCTTGATCACCTCCCTGGGGACTTCGGGCATGTCAGATGGCTACCACGCGAATACATCTACGTTTTCTTGGAGGAAGGTGATGAGAGCGTCTTCCTATGCAAGATCGAAAGATATTCCGATACAAAGAGTATTAGAAGGCTCCGCAAGATTTAGGGGGACCTCCTTAACTCCTTCGTTCGGTTTTGGCGTAGCTTTCATCTTTGAGTTCTTGTTTGAAGGCTGCGTCACATTGGCTTCTCGAGCGGATAGTTGGCCAGCCATCTCGAGGGACTTGCGGTCACATGATAGCGCCATTTTCTTGTCACCGCACACCGTGATTATCCCTTTGAGACCTGGCAACTTAAGACATTGATAGGCATAATGAACCACCATTAGAAAACGTGCCAACGTCGGCCGACCAAGGATGGCATTATAAGCCGTATCAAAATCGACCACGTCGAAGGGCATCTTCTCTATCCTGAAGTTGTTCAAAGTACCGAACGTTACAGGCAAAGAGACTTGGCCAATGGGTTTAGCCGTAGAACCAGGTACAATTCCATAAAAGGAATATTGTACCAGCTTGATCTTACTTCGAGAAATCTGCATCTCTTCTAAAGCAGTAACAAATAGTATATTTAGAGAGCTTCCACCATCAATCAACACCCGATTAACTCAGCAGTTATTGATGGTGGGTTTGACCACAATCGGGAATCGACCGGGTCGAATTAAGGGATTCGAACAGTCATTCTTCCCAAAGGAGACTATAACATATGACTACTTAGGAAAATTACTGGCATGGGAGGGATTAATAGTTTACCTCTCGTTTGACTGTCTTATAATGTCTTTTTGACTCGTATGTGGACGAACCTCCGTAGATGTGCTCGATAGTATGCTTCGGTCTCTGGAAAGGCATGTCCTCGTCCGCATCTGAGTGCTTTTGACCGCTCAACTGTCCTGCCACCACTTTGTTTGGAGGGTAAGACCCATTACAGAATAATATTCCTTAAGTTTTTTAAAACACACGGCGGCTGCAAAGGTCGTGGCTTCCTTGTGATGGATAGGACACCACTTCGGCTTGCTTTCCCTCCGAGTGAATGCTTTGCCTTTACCTTTGTCGGGGTTACGAGACTTCTCATCACCCACAACTAAGACTTCATTTGAAGAACCGGGACAGGTCTTGTGACTCGTTGCCTTGCTCTTGGAATTCTTCTTTTTCTTTCCACCTCTGCCTTCCTCCTCCTTCCCTCGATCAGCCCGATTGAGGGATTTTGTCCATTCGACTGCCTCAGAGGCAGCCGCGTATCAATAAGTCATCTCGAAGAGTTTAGCAATAGTGGACAGAGGATGCAAGGTAATATCCTTGGTGAACATCTTGTTGTGGACTCCCTACTTGAATGCCAAGATTACAGAAGTGTTAGAGACTTCTGGAATTGAATTTTGAACCTAACTGAAACGTCTGACGAATTGACACAGACTCTCGCCACTATTCTGCTGCATCCGATGCAGGTTGTCCTCTTTCTTGGAACGGTTGTATGTCCCCTAGAAATCAGCTATGAGCAAGTGACAAAGATGCCTCGAAGAGTAAATTGACTCGAAGGGTTGGTTAAGCAACCAAGACCGAGCAGACACTTCGAGTACCGTTGGAAGGTAATTAGCCATGACATGCTCATCGCCACCTGCTGCCCGTACCGCAGTCCTATAAATCTGGAGAAACTCGATGGGATTTTGGGACCCATCGAACGTCTCCATATTGACTGGATGGAAATGTGATGGCCAGCAAACTGCTCGGAGGTCAGGCATGAATGCTCGACATCTGGTAACTACCTCCCGACGCCTCCTTTGCTGGAAAGGATAGCTTGGGTCATCGGGCGACCGCACTCGATGATGCCCGATAGTCGATTAGCCCGACCGATAGTAGGCCTGATCCATATGAGGGTAATACTCTGTAATATCCTGAACGTCGTTTCGGCATCGGTTTTAAATTGATCGCGGAATCGCCCGGATTTTTGGTAAATCACGAGAAGGAAAAATAAAATTGTGAGATAGCAATCAATTGAAAATGAATGAAATATATTATAATATAAAACAATTAGGGGCTGGTTGAAGAATGGGCTTGCCACCCTGGGCCAAAGGGCGCATGGGGGTGGCCGCACCCCCCAACCCTAACCCTAACCCAAGCCGCCCCACCCCCCCCATAAAACCCATGAGGCCGCAGCCGCAGCCCCCTCCCCCTCCCCCCCCAGCCGCAGCCCCCTCCCCCTCCCCCCCCAGCCGCCACCCCCTCCCCTCCCAATGCACCTCCACCTCTCCCCCCATGGCTGTTGTCCATTAATGCAAAGGGGAAAGTGTAACATCCCAATTTTTGCTTTTATTTTGAAGAAATAATTTTAAATTAATAATTTCCAATTATCTGGAATTTTCAGAATTTAAAGTTTCTGTTGAAAAGAAAATTTAATATCAAAATAAGTTGGAAATATTTTTATATGTTTAAAACATTATCGATGAATTATGTGAATTTTTCTGGAATTTTGGAATTTATCCGCATTTTTCTCGAGTATTTTAAAGTCTCCTACTGATTTACGAAATATATAAAAGATTTAAATATCAAAATCTCCTCGGTGACACTTGTCAAGCATCCGAGCCCTTCCTCCCGGCCCGAACCGATCCCACCCGCTCACGCCTCATCCCGCCTCCTCTCTCTCGCGGCGCCAAGTGTCGCGATCCGACAAACGACCGGCCATCCCACTAATACTCAAAAGGGTTAATCGCCCTTATTGGGTGGTGAGCCTCCCGCCCGATCGTTACCGCCGCGCTCTCTTCCCTCCCGCTCCTCGGCGCTGCTTCGAGCCCGCTCGCGCGCGAGGTTGAGTTTCTTTTTTTTGGATTTGCGCTGACAAGCGGGCCCCACCTGTCATAGATCGGTTCGCGTGGACTCACGCGCTGGGTCCCACTGCCGAGCCGTCGCCACGACGCTTGTCGTCATCTTGACCGCTCATGATTGCCGATAGATCGCAGCCGCCGCTGCCACTTAGTACACCCCATCGGCTCAGATTTAAATCCGATTGCCGGATTGAATCTCAACCGCATCTTTTCACTTACCCCTTCACTCATCATCCTACGGCCTTGATTATTTTCCTCTGCCGCGCGTCGCGCATCCGAGCCGTAGCCGTCGCCTTCTCTCCTTCCCTCTCTCACTGACATGCGGGGCCCATCGGCCAGTCGTCTTCCCCGCCACCTTCTTCCTCCCCGCGTCTCGCCGCTGCCGCCATTAATCAGAAAAACTGAAGCTTTAAAAGCTTCGCTTAACCAATTATTTCCCGCACTAATGCACATTCAAATAGCAGCTTTCCGCAACCGTTTACGCATTATTTCATCTAATTATGCACCGCGCGCCGCCGCCTTCATTCTCCGGCAGTTCCAAGTCCGGCGAGCTTATACGCCGCTACGCCTCATTCCTCTATAAAACCCGATGCCCGAGCTGTGTCTCAGCTCCTTTCGCTGTCTCCACCTCCAATTGCCCACTGTCGAGCCGAGAGCCCTCCTGCGCTTGATTTCCTCCGCCGGCCACCTTCAACTCCGGCGAGCAATCGCCGCCGCCTCAAGCCTTCCCGAGATTCACTGGTGCATCCTCGACGTTGCTGGTGCCCAGCGATCTCAAAGACCACTTTTCGAGTTATTGCGACCGAACCCCTCCGCCGCCGTGAAGCTCTCTCCGACCGCCGCCCCTTTTGCCGCCTCGTCGATCCGACCATCCTCGATAGCTGCGCAAGGTACCGAACATTCTCGTCTCTCCTCTTGCTTTTGCGCACATCGACCGCGCGCGCCGCGGAATGCCGGTGACCCTCGGGTCTGCGCGCCCTCCGTCGGCCGGCGTGCCACGTCGGTGGCTGCGTCCGGTGGCAACAGACGTGGATGCCACCGGATGCCGTGTCGGCACAAAACCCGCCACGCCAAAGATTCCACACACACTCGCCTCGGCCACGTCGGCCGCCAGACACACGTGGCGCACGGTGGCGCCCACGTGTATGCCACGTTGCTCCGCCGACCTCCCCGCTGATAATCCTTAAGAGGATTACCTACCCTTATGGGGTAGGCAGTGCCTCCCCGCTCACTTGGCTAGCGCCGCTCTCTTCCCCCTCCCACTGCCTCGGCGCGCGTTCGAGCCCCGCTCCGCGCGCGAGGTTGAGTTTCTCCGTTTTTATTCGCGCTGACACCTGGGTCCCACCCGTCAGCGACCACCCCTCTGCGCTATTCACTGACAAGTGGGTCCCGAGTTCAGTGGGTCCCATACGTCGGAGACTCATTTTAAATGAACTCGCTGACCAGTGGACCCCACATGTCAGAGATTTCCGAATTTCTGGATTTAATCAAAACTGAAAATTTCAAATAGCCATATCTTTTTCATTTTAGCTCCAAATTGGTCCATTCAAATTTCTAAATTCATCTAAAATTTCAATCTTTCAATTGGTATATTTATTTTCAATTTTTGAATTTTTATTTTATTTTATTTATTTGGATTTCTCGATTTACGTGTAGAGACCGATTTGTCCGAGCAACCTCAAGATCAAGTTCAGAAGATTTCAACCCAGCACTGAAGGCAAGTCTCCTTTGACCATTTTGCTCCTATGTTTTGCAAGTTTCCTTTGACCAACTTGCTCCAATGATTTATAAAATGATTAGGTAGTTATTTTAAAATTATTGCATGCTTATGTTATATCAAGTGATAATTTGATTTAGAAAATTTAGTTAAATACCCAATTTGCTATACCTTCCATTGAAAATTGTTTATCTTGTACCATTGTCAACTTAGGATATCCCTTTGACTCAATAATGAGTTAGTGTTACAATTGTTGAATGTTTAAATGCTAGCAAATGCTGAGCGTAGCAAATAAATATAATAATGTTCAAATGAGTAGCATGTTTATCAAATGTTTTGATGAATGATTTGTTTGAACATTGGTAATGGATGTTACCATTGTTAAATATTTTGTTTGAACATTGGTAATGGATGTTACCATTGTTAAATATTTTGTTTGAAAAGTGGTAAGGGATGTTACCACTGTTAAATTGAAAATAAAAATGAAATTCAAAGGGAAAAGTTGACAAGGGTGGATGGAAGGTTTGGCTGGTGCAGTTAGCACGAGAATTGTTGGGTTTGTGAATGAGCCACCCTGGTCGATTAAGGACCGACGCTTGTGTTTGTCCAAACTGAGCAAAACAGTACAACCACAAGTCTATATGGGTACGACCTAGTTAACTAACCTATAAAAGTTTAGCTTAGATATCACCAGTGGTGTATTGGGTGCTAGGGTGTACTGGTTACCCATAGTGAGGGACAGGGTTTACTGTACTCACATGGCGCAAGAGGGGGCTCCAACTCGTGGATTCGAGTTGTGGTGAAACCTTAGCGGGTGGTATTTAAACTATACTGGAGTAGGCGAAAGGCTTTGTGATAATTTATCTGGGTCTCATGCCAAAGGAAGCGTGTTGACTATTAAGATAATTTATCTCTTGTGGGTAAAGTGTACAACCTCTGCAGAGTAAAACTATTCGAATAGCCGTGCCCACGGTCAAGGGCAGGCAAAGAATGCATACACATGGTAGAAGTTTTGGTTTTGATTTCAAAACAAAATGAATTGGAGAAAAACTCGGGAGTAGTATAACTCTCGTGATGTTCAGATCGGGGGTGTAACTGAGGTTTTGAAAATTGGTCGTGATGGCTCGAGATATTAGTGTTGGTAGTTTAACCTTCACTAAAGTACTTATCCAATTTCGATTATTAAAACAAGTTGTTTACAAAATGGCTTTTAAAGTAATTATGTAGATTTGAAATAAAATGCTGATTTTTGCAAATAAACCATATAGCCTTCCTTTGTGAAACCTTACATCTATGCATTTTTCCCAAGACTTGCGGAGTACATTTTTGTACTCACCTGTTGCTCTATAAATATAAAAGCAGAGAATGGAGAAGATCAAGCTGGTGAGTATGACTTCTGCGCCGAATGTGGATGCGGTGGATTATTCTCGGATGCCTAGGATTCGCTTTCCCACCAATTGCCATGTGGCGATTGATGGGTCGATCAAGTTATCTTTTGCTTCCGCTGTGTTTATTTTTTTGCTTGAGGTTCTGTGAACCTTAGTAAGGCAATGGCCTTACTAAAACTTCAGTTACTATTGTAATAAAGCGTTGTTGGCAATGTATCATCTTTTCTGCTTGAACCGTGTACTAGCATTGATCTCTCGGGACTAGTACAAGAATACACAGGGGGTCTAGGAGTTTCTACTCGGGTCTCACGTATGGTATCGAGCCATCTTGACTGTAGGACGAGCCCTAGGTTTTGGGAAGCTTTAAGGATTTATATTTAATAAAAATTTATGTACAAAAATATAAGTTTCTTTTGCTTCTACTCTTTTCTTACTTAGTATCTTGTTCTTGTCCTACTTCCACTATTTAAAAATCTTTACTGATCTCTCCTTATTTTCAAACTTATAGATGGCAGGTTCTTCGTCGTCTTCAGCCCCATGGGATCACCATTCTCATGGCGAGAGTGAGGGAGCTTTTGCGACTCTTCTACGACGCTTAATGCAGATCGAAATATAATCAACAGCCCATTTTCAGAGGGCGGAACACTAGAGTGATGACTATGGATTCATGGACCATGGAAGTATTCATCTATGCTCCAGATGGGCAGCTTGACCCCGTCTACTGCAGGATTGAGCACCCTCGGACCCACTGTACGGACGCTATCCAGGATGCAGCCAAGATGGCGATAGCAGAGTTGTGCAGGAGGCACAAGGAGGAGTTACGACAGTCGCCCTTCTGTTTCTTTCCGACTACCAGAGCGGGACAGACCCACCCCGAGGCTTTCCAGATTGTGGTGGACGACCCACGCCTATCTCATCAGGTGCAGTTCACCCAAGCATCGACCGCGACTTACGCCAGAGCTCAGCAGGAGATAGGACTTCTCCGGATGCTTCTGACGTCGAGCTACGACCACTCCGACACTCTCCGAGCACAGCTGCTTCAGAGTGAGGCCGCCCACGCCGACGCTGTACAGGCGAGGACAGCTGCTGAGGCAGAGGTGGAGCGTCTTCGAGCTGCCACCACTACACCGACTCCACCAGCCTCTGTTCTTCCTCGGCCGACTCTCGGACCTCGCACTAGGCTCACCGCAAGGAAGAATGTGCGACGCCCGACCGCTACCCGACCTCGACATCGGCGGATCCACCGAGGATGCCGCGCTCTGCTCGGATCACCTACTTTCACCAGAGCCGATCACGGTCGCGTCGCGAACAACCGCCGTGGTTGTGGATGAGTCACTCGTCGGACTCAGAGGAGGATCCCGAGGAGGAGCCAGAGGAGCGTATCATCGTTGAGGACAATTAGATGTTAGATAGACTACCCTTTTTCAGCTTGTTTGTCGATACTAGAACGCTTTTATAATGTTATGATGTAATAAAATGGATTGTACCGAGCCTTGTGCATTTGTGGTACAACCATTTTCAAAAGTTAATTTGAATTTCAAAAGTTGAGTTTTTCTCAATCTGTTGTGTTAATCTTGTGTGTTGTTTTGGGATGATAGATTGCCCTGCCTCTCATCTATGCTTTTCCTCTTTTCAGACTTTTCTTGATGGAGCTTCAGATGGTGAACACGAGAAGCAACATCAACAACAACCCAGCGCCCAACAACAATGAAGCCCCAATTCCACCTCCGCCAGCCCAAGCTCCCAACATGGAACAAATGATGGCCATGCAACTTCAACTTCTTCAGGCTTTGGCCCAAAATCAAGTCAATCAAGCTCAACAAGTACCTATTCAACCACCGCAGTCTAAGCTCGGGAATTCATGAGGACCCGACCTCGACTTTCGCAGGATCTGCCGATCCGTTGGAGGCGGATGATTGGATCAAGGAAGTGGAAAGGAAGCTGAATCTAGCTCAATGTGCTGAACATGAGAAGGTTATATACGCTGCTCATCAACTCCAAGGAGTTGCTGCCAATTGGTGGGACAATTACTGCGCTGCACACCAGGATGCCCAGAACATTGGTTGGGCAGAATTTTTGGAAGCCTTCCGTAATGCTCATATTCCTATGAGTATTATGGAAATGAAGAGGAAGGAGTTCCATCATCTGCAGCAGGGAAACCTGAGCGTTTCCGCTTATTTAAGCAAATTCATTCAGCTATCTAGATATGCCCCAGAAGATGTGGCGACTGATGCCGCAAAGATTTGGAGGTTCATGGGAGGGATAGACCCCAACCTCAAGGTTCAATTAGTCTCCAATGACTACCCTACTTTTCAGCATCTAGTGAATAAAGCTTTATTGCAAGAAGATGCTCAACGCCAACTCTTCGACTCCCGGAAGAGGAAGTTCCAAGCTCAAAGATCATGAAAGCAGTTCACGATTCACGCCACCACAAGACAACCGATCTCCAAGACATAGTCATACAAGGATACCGATTTCGCACCTCGCCCTTACCTCAAGCTCCTAGAATCGAAATGCAGCCCAACTGCAAAGCAAAATGCAAATGTAGCTGCAGGAGTGCAATGCTACAATTGCAAGAATATGGGACACTATGCCAAGAATCGCCCACGTAAACGCCAAGCGGTAACCCCTGGTTCGTTTCAATCTTGACCCTACACCAGCAAGAGCTCCAACCAATGGTCAAGGACGTGGAAGCCCTCAAACTCCCAAGACTCCACAAAACATTAATCGAGGGCGATCAACCATGTTACCGCAGAGGCGTGAATATGCACCGCACGTAGTTCGGTAAGTTTCTAGTGAACTCGCATCAGCAATTATATTATTTGATTCGAGCTACACATTCTTTCGTAACAAAGGCTTTTGTTGAAAAGAATAATTGGAAAATTTGTTTGCTAAAGGACCTTATGATAGTCCAATCTCGAAAAGAATTGAGGACTAATTTGGTTAGCCCTAGTGCAACCATAATTATAAATGGAGTAAAATTCCTAGCTAACCTTATTATAATAGACTCATGGCATAGATATAATACTTGGTATGGATTGGTTGATCAAGTATAAAGGATGATAGATTGTGCCAATCTTGCCATTATCCTTACCAATTCGATGGAATTCAGATAAGACATGAGGCGCTTATGCACTCAAAGAAGGACGAGATGTTAACCAAATTAAAAGGGAAAAGTTTGGAAGATGTGTCGATAGTTCGAGTACCGATGTTTTTCTGAAGATTTGCCAGATTACCACCAGATCGAGAAGTTGAATTTGTTATAAATCCGTGCCCGCATACCTCAATATCAAAGAGACCCTATCGGATGTCGTGGATGATTTAGCGTAAGTCAAGAGGCGATCCAAGAATTGTATGAGAAAGGATTCATCGCACCAAGTTCTTCGCCTTTGGGAGCCCCAAAGCTTCTAGTAAAGAAGAAGGATGGTAGTCAACGGATGTACGTTGATTATCGAGCTTTAAATGAAGTCACTATAAAGAATAAGTATCCCTTACCTCGGATCGATGATTTGTTTGACCAACTCATAGGATCAAGTGTCTTTTCCAAGATTGATCTTGGTCGATATCATCGCTTGAAGATTAGACTCAAGATATACCAAAGACACCTTCGCCACAAGATATGGATTATATGAGTATACGGTGATGTCTTTTGGTCCGACAAATGCACCGCATACTTCATGAACTTGATGAATAAAGTCTTTATGGATTATTTAGATAAGTTTGTTGTTGTTTTCATAGATGACATTCTTATCTATTCAAGAATAACAAAGAACATGAAGGTCATCTAAGGATAGTGTTGCAAAGACTCGTGAACACCGCTTATATGCCAAATTTAGCAAATGTGCATTTTGGTTAAAAGAAATTGAGTTTTGGGACATGTGATCTCAGCAGAAGGAGTATCCAGAGATCCCGAAAAGTTAAGGATGTATTAAATTGACTCGCCCAAGACAAGAATCGAGATCCAAGTTTTCTCGGGATTAGCCTACACTATCATCGATTTATTGAAAGCTTTTCCAAGATTGCCGACCTTTAACCCACCATGTTAAAGAAGGAGAAGAAATTTGAATGGAGTAAATCCTGTGAGGATAGTTTTCAAGAGTTAAAGAAAAGGTTAACTTCAGACCGGCTCGAGGTTACCCGATATTCAAAAGATTTTGAGATATTTTGTGATGCTTCAAAACAAGGTCTTGGTTGTGTGTTAATGCAAGAAGGAAGGGTGGTAGCTTATGCATCAAGGCAGTTAAGACCGCATGAAGAAAATTATCCCACTCATGATTTAGAACTAGCTCTTTACAGTGCATGCTCTAAAGTTATGGAGGCATTACTTAATCAGTAATCGGTGTGAGATATATACAGATCATAAAAGTTTAAAATATATATTCACCCAGCCTGACCTTAATATGAGACAAAGAAGATGGCTCGAATTGATAAAGGATTATGATGTGGGAATACACTATCATCCAGGAAAAGCTAATGTAGTAGCCGATGCTTTGAGTCGAAAGAGTCATATAAATAATCACAATTCGGATAAGCGCTTAACCCTCCATGAAGAATTTCAACGATTAAATTTGGAAATAGTTAACGAAGGTATTCTGCGCATTGAAGGTTCATCCTACCTTGGAAGATCGATCAAGGCAGCCCAACGAGAGGATGAATATGTTAAAGAGATAAAAGAGAACATGAAGAAAGGTAAAGCACCTGGGTTCTCAGAAGATGAAGAAGGAACTCTTTGGTTTGGAAAGAGAATACTAGTACCCGAGAAAAAGGAAATAAAAGATTTAATCTTAAAAGAAGCCCATGAATCAGATATTCAATTCATCCCGAAGTACAAAAATGTATCAGATTTAAAGGAAAGTTATCGGTGGAACAGATGAAAAGGGAAATTGCAGAATATGTAGCCTTGTGTGACATATGTCAAAGAGTTAAAGCGGAGCATCAAAGACTGTGGTCTTTTGCAACCTCTGCATATACCGAATGGAAATGGGAGGAAATTGGAATGGATTTCATAACAGACTACCAAGAACCAAGTTAGGTTATGACTCAATTTGGGTTATAGTTGACCGCTTAACAAAAGTCGCTCATTTCATACCAAAGAAGACTACATATTCGGAGATAGATTGGCGAGCTTTATATGTCAAAAATTGTGTGTTTGCATGGAGTTCCAAAGAGGATCGTGTCGATAGAGGAACACAATTTACCTCAAGATTTTGGCGAAGCTTCATGAAGTTTTGGGCACCAATTTAAATTTCAAGATCGCTTATCATCCTCAAACAGATGGTCGACAGAGCGGGTAAATCGATATTGGAAGATATCTTGAGAGCATGTGCTTTAGTCAATAAAGTCAGCTGGGATAAAAGTTTGCCCTATGCGGAATTCTCATATAATAATAGTTATCAATCTAGTTTGAAGATGTCTCCGTTTGAAGCCTTGTATGGCAGAAAATGTAGAACACCGTTATATTGGTCAGAGACCGGAGAGAGTCAAGTATTCGGACCGGATGTCTTAAAGTTAGCGAAGATCAAGTTCGCTAATCCGAGACCGATTGAAAACAGCATGCACTGCATAAAAGAGTTATGCCGATAATCGTCGAAGAATGTTGGAATTTAAGCCAGCGATCATGTGTATCCGAAAGTGTCACCTATGAAAGGGATGCGTCGATTTAAAGTCGATGGTAAGCTTGCCCCAAGGTATATTGGACCATTTCTAGTTATAGCAAGAAGAGGTGAAGTCGCTTATCGCCTAGAACTTCCTCCTCGCTTGTCGATGTACATAATGTATTTCATGTATCACGCTTAAAAAAATGTTTGAAAGTACCAGAGGAGTTGATACCTTTGAGGATGTGGATTTAAAAGAGGACTTGACGATTCTGAAATTTCTGTCAAGATTTTAGAAGAAGCGAACGCCGCACAAGAAACAAGACCATCAAATTCTGTAAAGTGCAATGGAGCAACCGCCCGTAATCGAAGCAACTCAGGAACGAAGAGGATCTTGAGCGAGTTTCCTAATCTATTTCTCAGCTTCTTCCGAATCTCGGGGTCGAGATTCCTTCTAAGGGGGGTAGGTTTGTAACATCCCAATTTTTGCTTTTATTTTGAAGAAATAATTTTAAATTAATAATTTCCAATTATCTCGAATTTTCAGAATTTAAAGTTTCATTGAAAAGAAAATTTAATATCAAAATAAGTTGGAAATATTTTTATATGTTTAAAACATTATCGTGAATTATGTGAATTTTTCTGGAATTTTTGGAATTTATCCGCATTTTTCTGAGTATTTTAAAGTCTCCTACTGATTTCTGAAATATATAAAAGATTTAAATATCAAAATCTCCCTCGGGCTGACACTTGTCAAGCATCCGAGCCCTTCCTCCCCGGCCCGAACCGATCCCACCGCTCACGCTCATCCCGCCTCCCCTCTCTCGGGCGCCAAGTGTCGCGATCCGACAAAGACCGGCCATCCCAAATACTAATACTCAAAAGGGTTAATCGCCCTTATTGGGTAGGCTGAGCCTCCCCGCCCGACTGGTTACCGCCGCCGCTCTCTTCCCTCCCCCGCTCCCTCGGCGCGCGTTCGAGCCCCGCTCCGCGCGCGAGGTTGAGTTTCTTTTTTTTGGATTTGCGCTGACAAGCGGGCCCCACTGCCATAGATCGGTTCTGTGGACTCACCGCCGGTAGGTCCCACTGCCGAGCCGCCGCCCCCGACGCTTGTCGCCATCTTGACCGCTCATGATTGCCGATTAGATCGCAGCCGCCCGTTGCCACTTAGTACACCCCATCGGCTTAGATTTAAATCCGATTGCCGGATTGAATCTCAACCGCATCTTTTCACTTACCCCTTCACTCATCATCCTACGGCCTTGATTATTTTCCTCTGCCGCGCGTCGCGCATCCGAGCCGTAGCCGTCGCCTTCTCTCCTTCCCTCTCTCATCGACATGCGGGCCCATCGCCGATCGTCTTCCCCGCCACCTTCTTCCTCCGCGTCTCGCCCGCCGCCATTAATCAAAAAGCGAAGCTTTAAAAGCTTCGCTTAACCAATTATTTCCCGCACTAATGCACATTCAAATAGCAGCTTTCCCACAACCGCTTTCGCATTATTTCATCTAATTATGCATCGCGCGCCGCCGCCTTCACTCTCGGGCAGTTCCAAGTCCGCGAAGCCATACGCCGCTATCGCCTCATTCCTCTATAAAACCCGATGCCCGAGCCGTGTCTCGCCTCCTTTCGCCGTCTCCACCTCCAATTGCCCACCGCCGAGCCGAGAGCCCTCCTGCGCTTGATTTCTCCGCCGCCACCTTCAACTCCGCGAGCAATCGCCGCCGCCTCAAGCCTTCCCGAGATTCACCGTGCATCCTCGACGTTGCCGGTGCCCAGCGATCTCAGCGACCACTTTTCGAGTTATTGCGACCGAACCCTCCGCCGCCGTGAAGCTCTCTCCGACCGCCGCCTTTTTGCCGCCTCGCCGATCCGACCATCCTCGATAATCGCGCAAGGTACCGTAACATTCCTCGCTCTCCTCTTGCTTTTGCGCGCATCGCCGCGCGCCGCCGCCGGAATGCCGGTGACCCTCGGTCTCGCGCGCCTCCGTCGGCCGGCGTGCCACGTCACCGGCTGCGTCCGGTGGCAACAGACGTGGATGCCACCGGATGCCGTGTCGGCACAAAACCCGCCACGCCAAAGATTCCACACACACTCGCCGCCACGCCGGCCGCCGACACACGTGGCGCACGGTGGCGACCACGTGTATGCCACGTTGTTCGCCGACCTCCCGCCGATAATCCTTAAGAGGATTACCTACCCTTATGGGGTAGGCGGTGCCTCCCGCTCACTTGGCTAGCGCCGCTCTCTTCCTCCCACGCCTCGCTGCTGCGTCGAGCCCGCTCGCGCGAGGTTGAGTTTCTCCGTTTTTATTCGCGCTGACACCTGGGTCCCACCCGTCAGCGACCACCCCTCTGCGCTATTCACTGACAAGTGGGTCCCGAGTTCAGTGGGTCCCATACGTCGGAGACTCATTTTAAATGAACTCGCTGACCAGTGGACCCCACATGTCAGAGATTTCCGAATTTCTGGATTTAATCAAAACTGAAAATTTCAAATAGCCATATCTTTTTCATTTTAGCTCCAAATTGGTCCATTCAAATTTCTAAATTCATCTAAAATTTCAATCTTTCAATTGGTATATTTATTTTTAATTTTTGAATTTTTATTTTATTTTATTTATTTGGATTTCTCGATTTACGTGTAGAGACCGATTTGTCCGAGCAACCTCAAGATCAAGTTCAGGAAGATTTCAACCCAGCACCAGAAGGCAAGTCTCCTTTGACCATTTTGCTCCTATGTTTTGCAAGTTTCCTTTGACCAACTTGCTCCAATGATTTATAAAATGATTAGGTAGTTATTTTAAAATTATTGCATGCTTATGTTATATCAAGTGATAATTTGATTTAGAAAAATTTAGTTAAATACCCAATTTGCTATACCTTCCATTGAAAATTGTTTATCTTGTACCATTGTCAACTTAGGATATCCCTTTGACTCAATAATGAGTTAGTGTTACAATTGTTGAATGTTTAAATGCTAGCAAATGCTTAGCGTAGCAAATAAATATAATAATGTTCAAATGAGTAGCATGTTTATCAAATGTTTTGATGAATGATTTGTTTGAACATTGGTAATGGATGTTACCATTGTTAAATATTTTTTTTGAACATTGGTAATGGATGTTACCATTGTTAAATATTTTGTTTGAAAAGTGGTAAGGGATGTTACCACTGTTAAATTGAAAATAAAAATGAAATTCAAAGGGAAAAGTTGACAAGGGTGGATGGAAGGTTTGGCTGGTGCAGTTAGCACGAGAATTGTTGGGTTTGTGAATGAGCCACCACAGTCGATTAAGGACCGACGCTTGTGTTTGTCCAAACTGAGCAAAACAGTACAACCACAAGTCTATATGGGTACGACCTAGTTAACTAACCTATAAAAGTTTAGCTTAGATATCACCAGTGGTGTATTGGGTGCTAGGGTGTATCAAGTTACCCATAGTGAGGACAGGTTTCATCAGTACTCACATGGCGCAAGAGGGGGCTCCAACTCGTGGATTCGAGTTGTGGTGAAACCTTAGCGGGTGGTATTTAAACTATACTGGAGTAGGCGAAAGGCTTTGTGATAATTTATCTGGGTCTCATGCCAAAGGAAGCGTGTTGACTATTAAGATAATTTATCTCTTGTGGGTAAAGTGTACAACCTCTGCAGAGTAAAACTATTCGAATAGCCGTGCCCACGGTCAAGGCGAGCAAAGAATGCATACACATGGTAGAAGTTTTGGTTTTGATTTCAAAACAAAATGAATTGGAGAAAACTCGGAGTAGTATAACTCTCGTGATGTTCAGATCAGGGGGTGTAACCTGAGGTTTTGAAAATTGGCTGTGATGGCCTGAGATATTAGTGTTGGTAGTTTAACCTTCACTAAAGTACTTATCCAATTTCGATTATTAAAAACAAGTTGTTTACAAAATGGCTTTTAAAGTAATTATGTAGATTTGAAATAAAATGCTGATTTTTGCAAATAAACCATATAGCCTTCCTTTGTGAAACCTTACATCTATGCATTTTTCCCAAGACTTGCGAGTACATTTTTGTACTCACCGTTGCTCTATAAATATAAAAGCAGAGAATGGAGAAGACTGTGGTGAGTATGACTTCTGCGCCAATGTGGATGCGGTGGATTATTCTCGGATGCCTAGGATTCGTTTCCCCAGTCAATTGCCTGTGGCAGATTGATGGGTCGATCAAGTTATCTTTTGCTTCCGCTGTGTTTATTTTTTTGCTTGAGGTTCTGTGAACCTTAGTAAGGCAATGGCCTTTGTAAAACTTCAGTTACTATTGTAATAAAGCGTTGTTGGCAATGTATCATCTTTTCTGTTTGAACTGTGTGTACTAGCATTGATCTCTGGGACTAGTACAGTAATACACAGGGGGTCTAGGAGTTTCTACTCCGGGTCTCACAGAAAGCAAGGAAGGAGAATAGAAGGAAGGGAAGAAGGAGAAGAAGAGGAAAGAAGAGGGGTGATCCCAAGGGGATCCCCTAGGTGGTTTTGTTCCCGAATGCACGTGATTGCTTCCAATGCACCGCCACCCTCTCCCCTCCCAATGCACCTCCACCGAATGTAGAATGAATGTAGAGGTAAGTAAACATAACGGTTGTACTATGGTTTAACTCGTTAATCATTCTACATTCATATTAATTAATTCTCTTAATTTAAGGTGCTATGTCTTAGTTACATGATTCTTTTAATGTGGTCCATGCGGTAGTATTTTAAGAATTCAACTGTTTATGATCTTAATGATTTAATTGTGGGTATGTGGAATTGTTCTTGATGAAACAAATATAGTTGTGGAGTAGTATTCTTAGTGAATATTTGTAGTTGTGGTGGTAGCATTCTTGATGAATATATTGTGGTATATGTGATAGGATTTCCTATAGATCAATTGATTATGGTCTTGGTGAACTGAATGTGGGTTATGTGGTAATGATCTTATGAAACATTGGCATTATGCTTAATGAGACACATGTGGATTATGAGAAAATATTCATGATGATCATGTTGTTGATTTTCACGGTTAAATTCTTGTGGTTTATGATTATCATATCATGTCATGACATTTGTATTATGGATGTCGCCGCTTATAGCCGCGATCGTACCGGTACAGCATCGTATATTGCCGTAGTATGATGCACACTCTTACTTTGTTAGGTAAGAGTGCAATGTATCATACGCATTCATATGCATTACATTGTGGAAAGATCATTTGCATACTTATGTAATATATTGTGGTGGAGTTAGTTTACAAATAAATGCAACTTCTTAGTTGTAATGTGGAATTAGCTCATGAGAGTCACTTGTGGTATAAGAAATATGGCTGTGGTCATGGATTGGGGTTCATCCCTTGTGATATGATAGAGGTTATGATTGTGGTATGAGATTCTTTTTCTTTTGTGGCAACTGTTGATAACAGTTGTGGATGTTAGAAATAATTAAGATAGTGAGGTAGAACATGTTAATACTTTACTTTGATTGGTAGTGGTAGTGGTTGAGGATTCGAAATAGTCAATCAAGATTTATTTGCTAATCATTTATCATTGTTGGTAGTAGAAGTGGTTAAGGCTATAATTGCAGTCATTGTGAGAAATAAATATTGATGATTAAACTGTTGTAGTTTAATTAGCTTGTTAAACAGTTTGCATACTAAGATTTTTATCTCACTCTTGTTTTCCCCCTTCTAGGTGATTCTCGAGCATGCATGGGAAGAGTAGAGCGGCACGTCACTGTCACACACCATATCATGTTTTATATTGTAATAAATAAGCGTAGTCTCTGGTTATTCATTTTTATCTCTCATTGTTGATCACTTTTAATTATTAAAGTTAGGATGTGGTTCACTTTTATTGGTTAAAGTTACTAGCGATTGATATTTAATTAGTAGTGTTCCATTACCTTCGTTTTAGTATGCTTCCGCTTAGCTTATCATGATTTAGAAAATTATTGCCAGTTTATGTTATCTTGTAAATTGGCTAGTTTGTGGAGTGGTTTAGTGGCATTCTAGGGTAATGTAGATCCTGGAGTGTTACAGTTGGTATCAGAGCGGGCTTTAGGTCCGTGGTCTTTAAAATATTAAATTAACACACAGGTGCACAGTAGAATGGGATGGATCAAGCATTGCATTTATGCTTTTGACATGTTGTATTGATGATTTATCTTATGAGATAATCTTGTATGATTATGGTTTGTTTCTATGACTGCTTTGAGTGAGGAGAGTCAATGATAAAAGGTAGGATTGCAGCTGTTGCCTTGGGCATTGCCAGTTTATACCACCGTTCATGGTATGGGGATAGTGATGCAGTTACCTTGGGTAACTTAGTTGCGGATGTCGTGGGTGAGTTTTTTTAGAAAAGTTGTTATCTTCCTTGAGTTGATTTTGGCCAATTCTTGACCTATTGTGGTTAAAGAATTTCTCTTGGGTTAGCAATTCATTGCAGTTTTTGGGTGCCCAGTGGCCTCTAATTTTTCTTGAGATAAATATTGTTTCTTTCTGATTGATGAGTTGCTTTTGCTGCTCATGACCAATGTTAAATTGGCGAGATGGATATTTCAATGTTTGTTACATCTTTCTTACTGGGAAAATATGACTCATTAATTCGTTGGATATTTTGAAAAGGAATCAAATCTTTATGTTGGAAGTTCGTTAACTTGTGGAAGCCTTGGCTCTATGCATTTCTTTTGAGTTATTTCGACTATTGAAGTTTGGTTCCTTTCTTTTCTAAAAGGAAGTGTTAAAACCCTTTGTGATGTTTTATTGTGTCTAAGTAGGAGGCGGCAATCATGTAAGTAATTGATAAGTTGTGAATTATCAAGTTGAGATGCTAGCGTGGTGCGTAATTAATTTCTACCAATATCCTTGGAAGTGAGGTTGATTAATATGATGTTGTCCTGTTGTAGTTTCTTGAAGAATTGTGGCTAAGAATTTGTCGATACATGTTTAGAACTCATGCAATTATAGAGGAATATATAAAAAAAGATCGTCTTCATGTCGAACCCTTCGCGGAGAGTTCCTTGAATGACTTGAGGCAGTGATGTTTGTTTGACTCCCTAGATTATGCCGATTAGGCCGCTCAAGCCTATCCATCATATTGCACAGTCTTTGCGCAATTCCTTTAGCAAAATGATCATAGCCAGGTGCTCGAGCAAGATCCAAACTCTAGTTTTCGAGAAGATCGTTGGTGTCCTGGAGTTCTTGAGCCTTTTCAAACTGATACTAGATGCACCCAGGCAGAGTCTTCTGATCAGCCAGTCGCTTCCTCCGAGCGGTTTCAGGATCTTCAATTTTTGAGGCAGGGTTTTCTTGCCTCAAAGGAGAGCGATGATTTCTAGGATTGCTACTGCACTCATCAGAGTACTGATCCCGTTCATAGTTGGAGGTGTTGCCAAGACCTCCTGTGTAGAAACTCGACTCCTAGTGGAGGTAGATTCATCCGAGGAGATGTCAAGCGACAACGCCTCACGACGAAGAGCAATTCCCACCATATAGGGAAAGTTTGGGTTATATCCATCTCCGATGAGGGGAGCACTCTGTGATCGTGAGGACAAACCATAAGGATCCAAATTCCCCGATGCCTCCATTGGAGAGCCACCAACACTAGGTCGTGCCGGAGCCCCCGAGACTGGTCCTTCAGAGTCGAGCGAAATTGGGCAAGCCGCTGTTGCTTAGTTGAGGAGGAGGAGTGTTATCAACAGGAGATTCCAGAAAGAGAGTACTTCGAAGACTTCACGGATTAAGACTTTGTTCTCCACTCGATAGCCTGTGGGCATGTCGATTGGCCGCTACATTTTATTTTGGATTTCTGCTGCTAGTTTTGTTAAGCCCTTCTAGCTAGAAATATTGAAAGCTTGGACATAAGGTCGTACCTTTGAGTTTTATTATTATTGGAGGTTTCCCTTTATTTTAGCGTGTGTATGGTTGTAATTACATCTATGTTTGACTGTGTGCACTAGCGTGATCCTAGACTAGTGTAGTTTACACAGAGAGTCCGAATTTGCATATTCGGGGTCTCGACATCATCCCTTAGTAAAAAGGTGCTGAGATACTTATGCAAGGACTGCAGTCCTGCTGTCCGATGGCCCATGGGTCATTGAAAGGGAGAGAGATGCAGAAAGAGGATCAGAGTAGGGGAGCTTTCAGCTGCAGAGGGGCCAAAACAAGGGCAAGGGCATGAGGCCGGACGATGAGTGTCGGCAAGGGATGGTACAGGGGGGAAGAATCGGTGAAGGCCGACAAAATGGGTTGCCCTGTGAGGAGGGGCCTAGGGAGGCGGTAGCTTAAGCCGGGGCGACGGTGTGGTGATGGGTCCATGCAGCGGTGATGAGAGCCGAGAGAAGCACCGACGGCCAGAGTGGAAAAGGGAGGGGAGGCGAGGTGAGTGTGAGCAAGAGGAGGCCACAAGGAACTCACCAGTGGTGACGACCCGACTAGAGAGTTGCAGAGGCGAGTTGGCGACATGAACTTGAGGCGGTGGCGGGTGGCTCTCGTGGAGGGATCGCGCCGGTGGGGAGGAGCATCAGCCGGTGGTCAGAAGAGCTTTGGGGTGTCGAGGGGCTTCTCCCGTGGCGAGGAATCGGAGGGAGGCCGACCGAGTGGGAGATGGCGGTGGGAATGGCGATGCCCGATCGTGACGGGGGTGGCCGGCGTGGGTGCCCAAGTGCGGCTTGTGTTGAGCTTGGTTTTGGGAAAAGGAAGAAGGTGGGCAGGAAGGGAGGAGCAGTAAGGGCAGCTCGGGAAGCTGTTTTAAAAACGAAGGGGAGGCCATGGCAGCTGGGCAAATTGAAGAGTGTGCGGAGGAATAATGCTAGGGCGACGATGTTGAATGCGCACACATAGGTGCTGAGGGCAGGGCGAGGCCGACGCTGGAGCTAGTACAGGGGCAATGGTGCTTAGCTTAGGAAGGGGGGCATCAACCAGGCGCGTAGCTAGGGCTGAAGGGCAGCGCGACGTGCACAAGTAGCACTGAAGATTCTAGGCCGATGGAAGTGACGGCTAGTTTGGCAGGGTGACTCGACGTGCGGTATTGAAGGCGGGGTAGAGGAGGGGTGCTAGGTGTACGGGCGCGGCGCGGAACCGGGGCAAGGCAATCGGTAGGCACAACGGCGGATTGGGCCAGAGCAGCTGGCATACAGGTAGCTGGCGCACGGGCTAGATCGGCTGTGAACGGGCGCCAGGGAGAGGAGGAGTGGAAGACGCCGAGACGGGCTGGAGGCGAGGGGAAAGAAGGGGACGCTAGGCTGGAGATGGGATGGCCGAAAGAGGACAGAGGAGAGGGGAGTATAGGGAGGAGGCCGGTGGGCTGGTTACTGCGGCCGAGTGAAATGGGGAAAATAAAGAAGTGGTTAGCGGCGGCAGGAAATGAAAGGGGAGTGGGGAAAGAGAAGAACCAAGAGGGGTGGAATAGAAAAGAGGAAGGGGAGGCTGGCTGGTCTGAGTGTGCCGAAGGCCAAGGGAGAAAAATGGTTAGGGCCCAAAGGAGGTTTTGATAATTTTTGATAATTGCAATTCAGGTGAGAATACTTAATGTTAGACTTTTAATTTATATATTGCTGTTAAATTTTCTAGTTTTCAAAAATTGAATTTAGGAACTGCAAGGAACTTTGGAAACTCGGATTTTGATTTTGGGCTTGACTCTTGATTTAGCGAATTTGTTTTGCTTAATTGAACTTTTGCCAAAAAGAATTTTAAATCAAGAGCTGAATTAAAGATGAATTTTGAAATATACCACAATAAGGAAAAGATTTTCATTATTTTCGTGATTACAATATTCCCGTACTTTTGGGATGTTACAGTTACTAGAGGGTAATTAGCATATCAATAAAAAGGCATGAAGACGTTCAAGCTAAAGATACTGAACTCTTCTATTTTCTTCTTTCATTGTCTTCTTCCTCTCTAGAGAGTTTGTACTAAGTGTTTAGCGACCGAACCTCATCGACCTTTCTTCTCAGCGTGCACCTAGAAGAAGAGTGAGTGGCTATCTCTGAGCCATTTCCGTAGAGAGTACCTGCATGAGGCGGCAATAAGATTTTTGGGCAGCGCATTTGCGCTACCGCTCCTACTCTGCTTCAACTAAATCCTGCCACTGCATCAAGCCTGCACTGTATCGGGCATGCACTACTTCCTGCACTGCATCGAGCCCGACAGTAAGTCGTTCGCGCGTTCGATCGACTTTGATACTATATTTTGTTTATGTATTTTCTGAAGTACAATGCGTAGCTTGCTGTAAGTTATATATTTTGCATCATTAGTTTATTGTATTTATCTACTAGTAAAATTTAGAATTAAAATATTGCCTACATATCCAATAGTAATATCACATATGGTTTATGGTAAAAATCGTCTGTGATACTTCACAGATGGTTTTTACTATGAACCGTCTATAATATTACACTTTCACAGACGGTTTTTTGCGCTGGTAGTAACACAGATAATCTCTAAACGAAAACTATCTGTGATAGTATTTAATATTGATGGTTTTAGGAAACCATCTGTGATGTGGCATCTAGTATTAGGCTTTTTGTAGTAGTGATAGTCTCTAGTAGTGTAAGTCTTACCCCAGTCATGCTGACTAATTTGTGTCTACTTGTTTCAATATTATTCAGGTTCTTGGTTAATATCGGTCGCACATGTTCTATCCTAGTCGCTTGTCTATGGTGAGATATGCCCTTTCTTTTTATTTTCGTTTTCGCTTCTATTTTATATAATGAATCTATTTGGCATGATCGGGCTTATTGTAAATTTGATCTAATGCGGTCTATTTAAATTCTAATAAGTAATATTAATGTATGGTATGATTTACATCATGTATATAATGAATCAATGATGTATCTATGAGTACTATTTACTGATACAGAGAATAGTACAGTGATTTTACATAGAATTCTAAATTAGCTAAATTCATGTCCAACAATTGCCCTGATTGGACTTTGGACTCCAGGAATCGTGCCCAATCAGAGCGACGGAACCGATCCCGCGTGCATTTCCTCAATCCGAGACGCGAGCTCTCCCGGAGATGCGGACAACGGGGATGCCTCCCATGGCGGCCGGAGAGCAAACCGTAGGTTTAATTTGCGAGATCCATCGTTCGTGATTGTCAAAGCTAATACAGCAAAGAAGCTGGGACATTTTAGGGGGTTGACAGTACCAAATTAATGACGCGTGTTTGTTTAACTTTGGTGAGCCGCGCGCAGAATGCAAAGGATCATATAATCTTATTGTCCTAGTTTATAGAAGCTCCTGCAAATCGATGCCTGAAATGCTTCTAGCAGTAGTTAGCCTGTCCTCTGGACTCCTACTGAACTTCGGTGGAACACACGGACTTGGCGCCTGCGTGAAGTGTGGCGTGCTTGGCATGGCATGGGCATAGCTCACCACAGTACTTGAAGGCGTGCTTGGCATTGGCATTGGCACGCCTCCGTCGCTGCTGCACCGCCGCTTCGCCGCTCGAGGCCTTTCCCTCGATTCGTCTGAACTTTAGTTGCTGATCTGCAAATGTGAAGGCAGCCAACAAGGAGACACCATGATGACAATTAGCACATGATTGCTCAACTTGATAAGCTATGAAATGATACTGCGTATTTTTGCTAGTTACCTGTCAATTGTCAATGTACATCACAGAGCAGCTGCGATGGAGAAATCAGACTATGTATGCTCATTGCTAAAGGGCAATTTCTGGCCATCAGTTGAGACTGGAGACCAATGCACACATTGCAGTTCTTGATGAGCAGCCCCTGCACGTCATCTTCACCCTCGTCCTTCCCCAAGGTTCCCAACACTGCATCAACGTCAACTAGCTAGTTCTTGAGCTTTCATGCAATTCTGTTGGGAAATTACTCTTTCCTGTGCAAGAAATTCAGACTCTGCACAGTGACCAAGCGCGGCCACGGTGGCTGTATTGGGGAAAAAACATCTATGGGGACACATCCTCGAAGCATGATCGGACAGCTATAAAGCAGTTCCCACGTGGGGATTATCTCCACAATAGTTTTCTCCCCAAATACGTCGAAATTCTCATTATGTATTTTCATCTGTATGTATATATCCAAAGCACATCTATTAGGTCAAGCGTTGTATCATCATGTGTTCTCAATTGTTGCATAAGATTCTCTGTGCTTGGGCCGTTTGATTGTGTATATTTTGGATAATGCACCATTTGTTTATGCGGGTCTGTATTTTTTTACAAAAAAGACACACGTCGTTGGAATTGTCATCAATATCTTTAATTTGTGATAATTATGTGTCCGTCGGGTATTCTAAGTGTTGATGATGGTCTCTGTGCTACCTCGTACCCACAACCATCTCAGAGCAACGGTGTCCATTAGAAGGTCTACCTCGAGTCAAGTCCAAGGTCAACTCCAGGCGAAATATGTAAGACCATCCATGGGAGGACCCCAGGCCATGTATGTAGGACCATCCCTAGGAGGACCCTGAGCCCGGCCCTAGCGGGGCCTGCACAGAGCAATTGACCGAAATACCCCTAGGAGTAGGCCAAACCCCAAGGACAAATTTGTAACTATGCAGGCCACCCCTCTTCTCCTATAAATCAAACCGCTTGCAATGGGAGAGGAGAGGCTATTTTGTAAGTCTAAACACTCATATGGAATATACTTGGGGGACGAAGGAGGCCTTCCGCAAAGACTTTAGGGTGGTGTGCTTCTCTTGAGGTCTCTTTGCACTCGCGATGGTCTTCATATCTGACCGGAGGTGCCTACAAGTTTATTGTCCAGACGCATTCTGATGACAGTTGGCGTCGTCCATAGGAACTCGAGCGAGAAGCCATACCGCTTAGGATGATGACATGAAAGGTCACGAGGTAGCTATGTGCCATCCGTGCAAATATCTTTTGGATTCTATCCACACAGAGCTCCTCCGAACACCACCGCGAACCCTGTTCGAATCCCCTTTGGGCGCCTCTGCTCCGCCCCGTCTAACCTTGGGGCACCCATCCCCAAGTCGCCCTACCTTCATCGTGTCTGACCTCGAGGTTCCCTCCCCTAGGTTGCCCTTCCGTCGATGTCGCCGGCCTTGAGTCTGTGTAACACCCCAGGACCCACATTACCCTGAGATGCCACTAACCACTCCACAAATATCTAATTTACAAGATAAAATAAACCGAAAATAACTTCTAAAATATGATAAGCTAAGCGGAAGCATATTAAGATAAAAGGTAATGGGACACTATTAATTAAAAAACAACTGCTAATAATTTTAACCAATTTAAGCAAACCACAACCTAACATCATTAATAAAAAATGATCAACAATGAGTGAAAAGGATGGATAAGTAAAGACTCCACTTATTTATTACAACATGAATCATGATAAGGTGTGTGAAAGTGTTGTGCCGCTCTACCCTTCCCATGCATGCTCGAGAATCACCTGGAACGGGGGGGGAACAAGAGCGAGATAAAATTCTCAGCAAACAAACTGTTTAACAAGCTAATTAAACTACAATAGTTTAAGCATCAATATTTATTTTCCACAATGACCACAATTTATAGACTTAACCACACTTACTACTAACAACAACAAAACATTAGCAATTAAGACTCGAATGCCTACTTCTTAATCACAACCACCGCTACTATCAACATCGATAAAGTAACTTATTTTTCTCACTAACCTTATTCTTTCCCACAACCACTAACAACAGTTACCATAAGAGATATTCCTCCTACCACAACCACATCCCCTACTATACCACAAGGTGGGTGAACCCCACTACATGACCACATCCACATCTCTCATACCACAATAGACTCTCATGAGCTAATTCCGCAAAAACAGTTAAGAAGTTGCATTTGTTTGCAAATAATTCATCCAATACACATTGCATAAGTATGCAAATAATCCATCCACAATGTAAATACATATGAATACGTATGATCCACTGCACCCTTACCCAACAAGATAAGAGTGTGCATCGTACTACAGTAATGTACGATGTTGTATCAGTACGATCGCGGCGATGTGCAGTGACATCCACAATGCTAATTGACATATCATGATATGAATGATATGATTCACATGATTCATAATAATATAACCGCAAAGATCATCAATATATTCATTAAGTAGTCTACCTCATCATCCACATATGTTTCATCAAGAACACCACCACTAACTACAAGTAATCCATCAAGGTATAAACAAATGATTCTTAAATTACTATCACATATATCACATTAAGAAATCATGTAGCAATGACAAAGCATCTCAGATTAAGAGAAATATTTAATGTGAAGGTAGTATGATTAACGAGTTAAACGATAGCACATTCGCTACGTTTAGTTACCTCTACCGTTGAAGCGAAGCGATCACACACAGTTAGGAGTGAAGCCACCTGTCCAAATTACCTCTCAGCACACGACTACAGCAAGGTAATTACGACTTAAGAAAATAAAGATGCCGTTATACCCCAAACCGGACAATAACCTCTCCGCTTGTCGATCCTTCACACAACCCACTGCGGCAACGCTGCTTAATATTTTTTTGTATCTTTAAAACTATTAATCTGATTACAGCAAATAAGAAAAAAACTACAATGAAATATCAATAATTTTTAAGTAGGTAACTTATTTTTATTTTACTGCTAAAAGGTTGCAAATTAAGGCGCAAAACAGAGGACAGACTCTGTTTCGGCAATCTGGTCAATCATCTTCTAACGAACCCCACTTTCTGTACAAAGCTCTAAAATTCATGATTTTTTTACAGTTGCTAGATCACAAGATTTCCTACAACTTTTGTTATTGAGAGAAAAATTATAAAAATCATCTTCTACTCTGAATATATACTCAAATAGCAATTTATCTTGGACTACACCTCTACCAAATAGTAATGTTCCCGACTCTGCTGCGCCTAAACCCCGATGCCAAAAAATCTAAAAAAATAAAGAAGTTATATCTTGTCGTTCTCTACAACCTTCCTTTTGGCCAGACCCACAAAAAAAATCGTTTCGAAGTCCTAATCTATGCAAACAGCCACGCTGCACGAATTAGACTATGCGCAAACAGTAGAAAATCATTAATCGGCTAATCGCTTTGCTAATCCCCTTCTAATCCCGAGCCAAGAACCCTAATTACACCACAAACAGAAGGATTTGGGATGAAGAAAAGTTATCTAGATGATCCCTCAAGATCACCCCTCTTCTCTTCCTTCTCTTCTACTTCCTCTTCCTTGCTTTCTCCTTTGTATCAATGGATAGGGTAGCAGTGGGGAGACAATGGGGAAGGAGGTGGAGGCGCAAGGGGGGCTGAGGGTGGTGACCCCAAGGGAAAGGGGGGGAGGGGGCGGCCAAGGGGGCTTTTATGGGGGAGGGGCTAGGGTTTGGGGGGTGCGGCCCCCTTTTGGGTCGGTCGACCCAAAGTGGCTAATCCATTCCTCTGGATAGCCTAAAATCTCTCATTTTATTTATTTAATTTTTTTATTTTAGACTATCCTGTAAATTTATTTTCACCTCTAGCGATTTACCGAAAAAACCGAATGACTCCGCGATTCCGTTAAATATTTTCAAGAACGTCGTATCGACGTTCAGGGCATTACAGTCTGCTTCCCTCGGGTTCTTCCTTCATCCGTGCGCGCCAAGTCGACCTTGCCCTGACCTTTTCCGCTGCTCCACGCCAAATCGACCTCGCCTTGACCTTGTCCGCTGGCTCATGTCGGGTCGACGTCACCAGTGAACAGGGGTCGAAACATCCTTGGGTTGCTGCGCCCATGGGCCAACTAGTCGCTGAGTAGCAGGTTGGGGATGCTATTATGTGAACCGTGCCCTTTTTGGGTTAATCTTTCTCCGGCTGGATGGGCCTAGTCCACTATGGACCAAGCATGGCCCTAAACATCCCCCTCAAGCCAACTACATCTCGTCCCCCATTCCGCATCGCCCCAGGGCCTTCTGCCTTACTCTTCCCCATTCCGCATCACACCACGCTGGCCCTCCTCTTCCAATCCTCCATTCGGCATCCAGCTCCCGGCTGGCAGCCTCCTCTCCAGCTCCTGCGCCCAGCAAGCTCTCGTTCGATAGCCTCCTCCATTGGTCGGGCTCCCATTCCGCCACACCGGAGGTCCCCCTCGCCCCTCTGTCCCTTGCGCCATCTATGGGCCAAGCCGTCGTTGCCCCCCGAGGCTCTCCTGTGGTCCAAACTACCGTCTTCACGCTTGGCCTTGGATATCCCTGGGAGCCCCCCTGCCGCTTGTTCTGCTCCCCAAGAGCTTCCACCACCGTCACCCAGGCCTCCCTAGGGCAGATGCCGGCGAGTCTGTGGCCATGTCGCTCTCAATGTTCTTCACAAAGAATAGGAGGCACACTGTGGCGACCATTTGTGATGGCGGTGGTGATGTGCGGGGAGTGGTTTGGATGGCAGGGAGGGAACGAGTGAGCTTATGAGGGTTGAGCTCCCCTCACCGCCACCTGGGCCTCGTCGGGTCTCCTTCCCCATCGCCCAGGCCTCCCCCGGGAGACATCCTCGGCCGGTCACCAGGTGCCTCCATATACCAGCCACCCCCAGGATCGGCGTCCCCAGCCTCCTCCAGGACTCGGTGCCCCCAGCACCCCCTAGGAATTGACGTCCCTGGCTCCCTCAGGGCACGGCGAGCTTGGTGCTGCTCCGCCGGTGCTGGAGCTCCATCCTGTTGGTTCCTTTTGCCCTGGTTCTTGGTTTGGATCTGAGAGGGAGAGGGAGAGGGAGGAGTACTAACCGTCTGTCGCATTGGAGGAGGATCCCGCCATCGCTGGTTCGTTGGTGAGGTCTGCGCACGGGCAGCGACGGTCGGGGAAGAAGGCCGGTGACGGTGGCGGCGGTCCGGCGACGGTGACGGCGGTGGTGCTTCCCGTCGCTCACTGCGCGTCCCTCTAGATCGGTTACGGGATATGTTGGGTGGAGTTGCGGCTCCGTACAACCTCGTGAGTCGTACCGCCGGCCTCCACCCCTCTTTATATTGCGCAGTGACAGGCCCACCAGCCTTGATATAATGGGCGCCCGATCGTATGCGGGTCAAGGCCCGATTAGCCGTTGGGCTAATCGGTGGAGATCAATCTAACATTCTCCCCCTTGATCTCAACTATGCTTTAACTTTAATTACTTTTGACTTTACTTATTCCATCATAGATTAGTGCATAGAACATGTCTCATCGTCACGGTCAAACGCCGATAGATTTAACAGCTACAATACACCTCTCTGTTCTGAAACAGTTACTTTAATCTTTTGGGCCATCTTTTAGTCCAGAATCATAGGCTTTCCTTAAACCCATGCCGCTACATGTTCTCTCAACACGTTGGGTGGTAAGCCTTTAGTAAGCGGATCCGCTAACATCTTTGCGGTACTTATGTGCTCAAGACTTATAATTTGATCCCGAACTTTATCTTTCACAACATAGTACTTTATGTCAATGTGTTTGGCAGCACCACTTGACTTATTGTTGTGGGCATACATTACTGCGGGTTCATTGTCGCAGTACAACTTAAGTGGTCTATTGATGTCGTCAACCACTTTTAAACCGGTATGAACTTCTTTAGCCGTTCACCCCCCGTAGCCTCATAACATGCTACAAACTCGGCATACATTGTGGACGATGTAGTGACGGTTTGCTTTGAGCTTTTCCACGATATAGCTCCTCCAATGAGAGTGAATACATATCCGGATGTTGACTTTCTATCATCTCCGCATAATCGAATCAGATACCCCACTATATGGAGTAAATCTGATCTTACGTATGTCATCATGAGGCCTTTTGTTCCTTGCAAATAACGCAAGACTTTCTTTACCAATTTCAATGCTCTATTCGAGATTGCTCGAATCGCCAAGTAACCCGGTAACAAACGCTAAGTCGTATGCGCGTGCACACTTGAGCATCTTGTAAGCTTCCGATTGAAGCATATGGAACCGATTTCATTTGATCGAGCTCAGATTGGTTCTGGGGCATTGAAAATCCCCATATCCGCCGCCCTTGACTATAGGTGCAGTGAAGGACTACTTTTATGCATACCAAATTTCTTTAAGACTTTCTCTATGTATGCCTTTGCGATAGTCCCAATGTCCCTTTGTTTCTATCCGGTGAATTTCGATTCCTAGAACGAACGGCTTCACCAAGATCTTTCATATCAAAGTTTGAGGACAAAACTTCTTTGTCTCGATGAGTGCATCGACATCACTACTAGCTAGTAGGATATCATCCACATACGTGATTAGGAAGATAAACTTCCCATCTTTAAACTTTGCATAAACACGCTTGTCCTCTACATTCTCTTTAAACCCAAATTTTCTTATTGTACTGTCAAACTTCAAGTACCATTGTCTTGAAGCTTGCTTTAACCCATAAATCGATTTCTTTAGGCGGCATCCCATTCTTTCATTTCCTTCCACGACAAAACCTTTCGGTTGTGCCATGTAAACATTTTCCTCCAAATCCCCATTAAGAAATGCCGTCTTTACATCCATCTGATGTTACTCTAAATCATAATGTGCTACTAATGCCATTATGATTCGAAGGAGTCTTTACATGAGACTGGAGAAAAGGTCTCATTGTAATCAATCCCTTCTCTTTGCGTAAAGCCTTTTGCCACAAGTCGCGCTTTGTATCTTTCTATATTCCCTTGGGAGTCGAGTTTTGTCTTGTAGACCCATTTACAGCCTACTGTTTTGGCTCCTTTAGGAATAATTTCCAAGTCCCAGACTTTATTAGTCTTCATGGACCTCATTTCCTCTTCCATGGCCTCAAGCCATTTTGAGGAATTTTAAGCTTCATGGCTTCTTCAAATGAGGTTGGATCATCCTCCATTTGAAATTCCTCTGTATGATAAATTTGATAATCATCAGAAATAGCTGATCTTCTTACTCTTTGAGACCTTCTCGGGGCCTCCTCATTTGGTATATTTTCTATTTGAGGCTGTTGTTGCTCCCCCTCATCTGTGGCAATGGGTTCTATAGGATCCTGAAGAACAGGTTCCACATTTTCATTCATTGTTGCCACAGGAGGAACAATAACAGGTGCTGGCACCACAGTGTCTTGCACCGTCGGTGCAGCAACAGCAGGCGGTGTGAAGAATGGCTCTTGAATCATCGGAGTGGGCGCATACGCCTGCTTCTCTTCAAGGTCAGTCTCTCGAGCTACCATGCTCCCCCTCATCATTTCATCCTCTAAGAAGACAGCGTGTCTCGTTTCTACAAACTTTGTATATCGATCTGGACAGTAGAAACGGAAACCTTTTGACTTTTCAGGGTAGCCAATGAAATGGCAGCTTACTGTTTTGGGATCAAGCTTCCCAAGATTTGGGTTAAATACTTTAGCCTCAGCAGGACTCCCCACACACGTAAGTGGTGTAGTGAGGGAACTCTTCCTGTCCACAACTCGTACGGTGTTTTGGGCACCGATTTACTAGGTACTCTGTTGAGAATATGAATGGCGGTTTTTAACGCCTCCATCCATAAACTCAATGGCAGTGTGGAGTAGCTCATCATACTTCGCACCATATCCATCGAGTACGCAGTTGCGTCTTTCAGCTACTCCATTTTGCTGAGGTTCGCCCGGTGTAGAATACTGGGCCACTATACCATTTTCCTGTAGAAACCTTGCAAAAGGTCCAGGAACTTGTCTATATGGGGTATGTCGACCGTAGTACTCCCCCCCACGATCAGATCGGACTATCTTAATCTTTAAATCATGTTGGTTTTCAACTTCAGCCTTAAATATCTTGAATTTATCTAAGGCTTCATTTCTTTCTTTGATTGGATAAATATATCCGTAACGGGAGTAATCGTCCGTGAATGTTATGAACGAGTCATATCCATCCACACTTTTCACAGGAAAGGGACCACAAATATCTGTGTGAATAATTTGTAGAACTCCTGTGCTTCTTTTGGCGTCTTTCTTAATTTTCTTTACATATTTTCCTTTAATGCATTCTCTGCATTGTTCTAAGTCTGAGAACTCTAATGGAGGAAGAATATCATTCTTAACTAGTCTTTCTATTCTCCCCCTCGAAATATGGCCTAAACGACAGTGCCATAATTTCGACGACGCATCTAGAGTTCTCTTTCGTTTTCTGTTTGCATTCGTTAGACGAGGATTCATTTACTTTCTACACGTGACGTTCCCATTATCGCATACGACATTCACATCATCACATACGGAATTCACATTTTCACGAAGTGACAATAAATAAAGCTTGTCTTGTTTGATGGCAAGACCAATGCATTTATTATTAAACATTATTTCACACTTGCCATTTCCAAAATGACAATCATAACCATCATTGTCCAAATTTGAAACACTAATCAAATTCCTCTGTAAAGAGGGTACAAAAAGGACATCTCTAAGTAAAAGCTTTGAACCATTAGCTAACTCTAATGAAAGATCGCCAACGGCTTCAACTTCAGCTTGGACTCCATTTGCAACTTTAATGCATCTTTCGTTTCTTTGCGTAGTCCTCGTCGAAAGGAATCCCTGTAAGGAATTAGCAACATGAACAGTTGCTCCTGAGTCAATCCACCAAGTGGATTTCGAATATTGCACATACAGGCATTCATTTACAAAGGTAATAATGTTCTCACCTTTCTTTGCCATTATCATCTTTAAATAATCAGGACAGTTCTTCTTGTAGTGTCTGTCTTCTTCAATGAAGACACCGATCTTTGTCTCAAAGAAACTTATTCTGTTGAGGCTGATGGACAGAGGTTTTTCCCTTGTTCTTTGAGAAGGAGTGATTGTTGAAGTTCCTTTTCTTGTTATCCTTCACATAGTTGATAGAACCACCATGTGAGGATTTAATTCTTTCCTCCTCTTGCACACACATAGCTATGCACTTTTCCAAGTCCCATTTCTCGGGCTGCATATTGTAGTTGACAACAAAGGTGTCAAACTCTTTTGGCAAAGAAGCAAAAATTAAATGAATAAGGAACTCATCCTTGAGAGCCAAATCCATTGGTTTAAGCTTGGATGCCATGTTACTCATCCTCAGTATGTGCTCTCTTATGCCACTGCCACCACCAGAGTACCTTTCTCACACAGTCGTTTGATCACCGTAGCATAAGTCTTTGAAGAGCCATGAACCGACTCTTTATTCTCTCAAGGTACTCTGTGACAGTGTCACACTCTGCAATTGAGCCCACAATTGCAGGCTCAATTGTGTTCTTTATCACAGCCATACACTTCTTGTTGGCTGTGGTCCATTTCTTATGATCAAGATCATAAGACATCTGTAAGGGAGCATGATCCCTCTGTCTTTTCTGCCAAGCAGTATCATCCTCATTTGGATCCTCATCGGTGCCATAGGCTCGGTGGGACGTCTTGTAGTGAGGACCCACCACCTCGGCCAAGATAAACGCTAAGTCTATCTTTTTCTTCCACTCTCCATAATTATCTCCTTTAAGAGTGAGGATCTCTCTGATACAACTCATCAAGTTGTATCCGCCTGAAAATATTTCAAATAAAGTGAGAACATAACAGGAAAATTATATGTCTTATTTCCAACGTTGGTCAAAAATACGACATACAATTAAAACAATTTTATTTATACATTAAATCTATATCACCGTTGGGCAGAAATAGAAATAATGCATAAAAACATCAATTAAATTATAATACTGTTATTATCAACGTTGGTCAGAAAATAACAATATTATAATGCACAACATTGCTCAAAAATCAAATTCTCCCGTTGGTTCGAATTTAATTTAAAGACTAATCACTATTTAACTTTTGCAGCGGAAACTGTAAACAATTAAAAATTATATCTATTTTTCCAAAATTAAATTCTCCCGTTGGTTCGAATTTAATAATGAAAATTATATCTTTTCTTTTAGATATATCATATATATCTAAAAGTACACATACCATAAAAAATATATGTATATACATACAATTAAAAGTAATGAATGTATTAAGACATATCTTTTGACCGGTCAAATCTTCATCTTCCCAAGAAAAAATCTTGCACGATTGCTATGGACCTCAAAACATGCTGGACCACACAAACAAGTAGCTGACCAGTCAAAAAAAAAATCTGCCTTCTTTATTCATCCACCCTCCCACCATTATTGCTCCCTGGAAAAGAGGATCTGGCAGGTTCCGATCCACTTTTTGTGGGGAGGTGGGGCATGCGCGCCGGCGTGCAGGGGCTCAGGCGGCGTGCCGGCTGTCTGCAGCGGCGCGTGGCGCTTGCTGCGCGGCGGCCGGATGAGCGGCCGGCGGCAGCGGCGCGCGTTCTTGGGCGGCGCAAGGTCGGCCGGACGGGCCGCGCAGTCGGCAGCGCGCTGCGGCTGGGAGAGCGCCGATAGGCGCCAGTAGGGCGCGCGACAGCGCGGCGCATGCGCAGCGGCGGCGCGGGCTGCTGCGCAGCCGCAGCTCCATCGGGCGGCGGGCGGCTCGCCGCGCTGTGGAGCAGCGGCGCCAGGGGCCGGCGGCCGCTCTGCGCTGCGAGCAAGGGCGACGGCGGCGGCCGCTCGCCATCGGGAGGTGCGGCGGCGCCGCAGCCGCGCCGCAGATGGCGGCTCCCGCGCGCGGCGGCAATGGCTCGGGCTCAGCGCAGGCGGCCGCGCAGCGCGCAGCGCGCGCGCGGCGGCCATCGGCCGGCGTCGCGCAGCGGCGGCTTAGCCGGACGCCCTCGCTCGGCCGACGCACCGAGGGGCTCAACGGCGCACCGCACGGCGGCCGGACCGGTAGGCTCTGATACCAATGTTGGTTCCTTTTGCCCTGGTTCTTGGTTTGGATCTGAGAGGGAGAGGGAGAGGGAGGAGTACTAACCGTCTGTCGCATTGGAGGAGGATCCCGCCATCGCTGGTTCGTTGGTGAGGTCTGCGCACGGGCAGCGACGGTCGGGGAAGAAGGCCGGTGACGGCGGCGGCGGTCCGGCGACGGTGACGGCGGTGGTGCTTCCCGTCGCTCACTGCGCGTCCCTCTAGATCGGTTACGGGATATGTTGGGTGGAGTTGCGGCTCCGTACAACCTCGTAAGTCGTGCCGCCGGCCTCCACCCCTCTTTATATTGCGCAGCGCGACAGGGGCCCACCAGCCTTGATATGGGCTGGACGCCCCCGATCAGGGCGCGGGTCAAGGCCCGATTAGCCGTTGGGCTAATCGGTGGAGATCAATCTAACACATCCTTCTTACTGTGCCTTGCCAACTGGGTTCCCACCATGGTGCACATATCCTAGATCCTGGCCCCACCAGGAGTGCCATGCCACCTAGGGCTGGGGTACCTCAGTCGTCTGGTTGCCTCCACCGTTGGCCTGCTACCTCCACCAACCAGCTCCTGACTTCATTGATCTAACCTTGTCCAACTAACCCACGCCTCTCCACTGACCTACTCGTCCTTCAATCTTTGAGCTCCGCCTGAGGCTGCTACTCGCCCCCAGGTTGCGTTTGGCTCACTACTTCTAGGAGGAGCATATCGGGAATGGAGCACTGAGATCGTGGGAGTGGCCTTCACCTGTTGTCGTTAGGGCTTCCACGGGGCCTTCAAACAGGAGTAGTTAGGGGCATGGAATGGCCTTCGCCTTGCCAAGCCCAGCCCTCAGGTCCGCAGCCACCCCCTGTGGACATTGCTTCCTGAAGCCGTCCCGAATCCCCTGGGGGTCTCTTCACATCATTACCCGGGACCCCCTAGGGGCATCCCTAGGCCCAGGAGCTGGACGAGCTAGCCCCTGGGCCGTCGCCTCTGTCCAAATCGCCCCATAGGCTTTCGCAGTGCACCCCTGGAGAGCCTCACGCCGAGCGCTCGGAGATCCCCCGGGCCATCCTAGAGCAGATCCGCACTGTCCCTAGGACGCCACCTGCTTCGAACTGCCTCCTCCCACATGGGTGCCCCTCGGGTGACCTCCGAGCTCACCCGAACTACTACCCCAGACCCCCTTGGGGCTCTCCCACGTCGCAGCCCCGAACCCCCTGGGGGTCTCCTCGTTCACTCTGGCCGTCCCCATGGTGGTTTGGGGCACACGGTGCCCCAGCCCGAGGTGATCTGGGGTCGCACGGTGTCCCCACCCGAGAGCGCATGCGCTCGCCTCTCCCCCCACTTGAGGGTTGCCCAGGGCCTTGCCACCTCATTGCCCGGGTGCATCCTAGATGCTAGCATGCATCACACCCAGGGCAGTCCAAGGGCACCCGATTCCTCCACCTGGGGTGGTCAAAGTCAAACGGCGCCTCCAACCTAGGGAAACCTACGCCCGTACCCTCCGTTCAGGAGAGCTCGGGCCTGCTTGTCCCCTTCGCACAAGGGACACCCAGGGTTTCGCTATCTCTTCACCCAGGAACATACCGAAGGCAAGCGCTCAGATGGTCCAAGAGGCCTACAGCCTCTCCGCTCGAGGGCTCTTGGGGGGCAAGGCGAGTGGGCAGTGTCCAGAGCCGGTCGCTGGGGAGTAGCCGATTGGTCCCCGAGTGACGGACATAGCTGAGTGAGTGGGTGTTAGTAATTAATCCTGTTAATCATGTATCTCATGTTTATTTCTAGTGCATTTTCGTTTCAGCACTGCATGCACCTGTTTCTCTATCTTTCTGATGTTGAGCGATTCTTCAGTGGTAGTTACACCAGTTGAGGTAATGGCTTGTTTCTCGCATAATTAATAGGAGTAGTGGACTTTTATGTATTTTAAGTACCTCTTTTCAGTTAATGAAAACTCTCTCCAACGCCAGCATTCTCGCATACTCATCTTCCACCTGAGATGTTCTGAATATACTCTGTTGCAGTACTGTTCATCCTCCTGGCAAGAACACTCTGTGCAGTTTTCTGCAGGTTACAGAGTTGAGCAAGTTCAGGGATTACAGGAGGTAATCCCAACAGTGGGATGGCCAGCAGTGTCTTGGAGGCTCAACAGGAAACTAGAAGTTGGGGGAAGATGATAGTTGGGTGAGTTTGCCAATGAAGGGGATGCGCTTATATAGAGCCTGGAACGGTCTGCCCTGGACCTGGTCCGTACGGCCCCTCAAGACCGTGCGAGCATGCGGCTCGTCCTACAATGTGTGCCCAGCATGCAATTTCAGTTCTTCATTTCTACAGTCCGGCAGCTAGCAAATAGGTGTTCTACACTGCTAGCTTTCTATTGCGGTTTCATTGCCTCCCACGACACCCGAGACTCCGCTGCCTCTATGCAGAAAGCGCACGGGGAAGGGGGATCCAAAGGAGGAGGTGAGGGTGTGAAGTTTGGAGGAGGTGAGGGACTGGAAGTATTAGGGGGACAGGAGCCAGCCCTGGTGTCCCACATGAAGGTAGGGCTGTAAAAAAAGCTCGAGGCTCGCGAGTTATTCAAGTTCGGCTCGTCGTAGAATCGATTCGAGCTCGATTCGAACTGTTAACGAGCCGAACTCGAGCTTCAATATAAACTCGCGAGCCTGATCGAGCCGAGCTCGAATAATTCGATCAGACTCGCTTCAGCCAGTCAGTGATCGGATCCGCTCGAAATATCAAAAGCTGAGGCGCGCAAACAACCGAGTAAAGGCTCAATTCTCAAAAGACCGCGCGCGGGTCCGCGCGTACCGCATGGCGCATGACTCCCTCGGGCTCGGGGCTCGCGTACCGCCTTGGTCCTTCCGCGCACCCTAATCCCTAATTCCCGTTTCCCGGTTTCCCCATATCCCCAATTCCCCCCACTCCCTCCCCTCGGTCCCTCCGCAAGAGCCAAGACCTCCGCGGCTCCGCTGCCAGACGCCAGTCCGCCCCTCCTCTCCTTGACTCCTCTCCTTCCACCCGCCGGCCGCCTCCGCCCCTCCTCCCAGCCGCTGCCCACCTCCGCTCCGGCCCTCCTCTCCTCCCACCCGCCGGCCGCCTCCGCCGGTCCGCCCCTCCTCTCCTCCCACTCGCCGGCCGCCTCCGCCCCTCCTCTCCTCCCAGCCGCCGCTCGCTTCCTGCCCTCCTCTAGTCCTCTCCTCCCACCCGCCGGCCGCCCCCGCCCCGATCCCCCTCTCGCGGCCCTTTCCCTCTCCGAGTCGCTACCCCTCCCTCGCCGTCGCCTCGTCCCCCCCGCGGCGGCCTCGCCCCTCCTCTCCTCCCAGCCGCCTCCGCCCCTCCTCTTCTCCGCCGTCGCCCCTCCTCTCCTCCCAGCCGCCGCCCGCCTCCGGCCCTCCTCTCCTCCCAGGCTCCCAGCCGCTTCCCGCCGCCGTGTTCCTCCTCCGCAAGTCAGCAAGGCCGCCGCCGCCGCCGTGTTCCTCCTCTGCAAGGTCTGCTGCCGGCAGCCTCAGATCTGCCACCGACAGCCCCAGATCTACCGCCGACGCCGTGTTCGGTGTTCCTCCTCTGCAAGGTATTTCTAAATTGTTGGCTGACAATTTCTAAATTGTGTTTACAACCAAAAGATGGTCAATGCAACAGCTCTCCTTTGGATCCATTTGTGCAACTACATAAAAGATCAAAATTTGTGCAACTGGCTGTATGGCAGTATACCTGTTAAGTGGATTGGATTCTCTGAATGCTCTTAACTAGCAGTATGCCTGTTAGTGCCTTTGTCTGCTTTAGTTATTATAAATCAGAAACATTTTGTCTGATTGTTTGGCTGCATGGAAAATTGAGGATAAAATAGCTAGCAACTGTTAGCTGTTAGCTGGTGTAACCAACTCTTGTTAGCTGTGTTAATTTGCTATTGAATGTCAACTGTTAGCTAGCTCAACTCCTGTGGACTACCTTATGTTTGTGCTGCTACTGCTGAGCCTTTGTATGCTGTTCGAATGATTTGTTACCTACTTCCTGTTCTGTATGTTGTATGTTGTTTGGCTGTTGGAGAGTTTGACTACCCTTTACGCTTAACGAGCTTCGACGAGCTTTGTCGAGCCGAGCTCGAGCTTCGTTCGAGCCGAACTCGAGCTCAGCTCAAAGCTTGAGTGGCATCTCCGGCTCGCTCGAGCTCGGCTCGAGCTTCTAACGAGCTCGAGCCTGACAGGCTCAGCTCGCTCGAGCTCAGCCCGTTTACAGCCCTACATGAAGGCCACCGCTTGCAGCCGATCGAGTGGACCCAGCTGGCGCACGACTACTCTCGGGTCATCTCCACCCGCCGAGCGTCCCTTCGAGTGCCCCCGCGTCAAGTCACCGGGTAGTCCAGGGGCGCCCCCACGCTGAGTCCCTAGGGTTCGCCCCTACTTCTGCCCGGGACGCCTCTTGCGACTTCGTGCAGGTGCGCGGGGCTCCCCCTTGTCTCCACCAGGGGCTCCCCAGGAACGTCCCCGTCGTTTGCCAAATGCCACCCCAGGAGCACCATCATTCTTCACCCCAAGCCACAACGACACATAGGAGCTACCCCATGGGTCAGCACCATGCGCTGCACATCCTGGTTGTATATACTACCTGGGTCTCTTGGACTCCGCCCCCATGCGTGTTAGTGCTAATCTTGTTTTGTCCTGTTGAGTCAGAGTATCAGTTTCAGTTTTGAATAACGATGCCGGTTTTTTTCAATCTGTCTTTGGTTGTTTGAGCATGTTGCGATCAAGTCGAGAGCGATCTACAAAGCTTCAACAACGGTTCGCATTGCGAGATAAGTTTGTTTTTCGGTATGCATAAATTGTAGGTTTGTGATCCGGGTTATTAGGATCATGGACCAGGGCAGTGCTTGCATGTTGCGAGCTTCTCGGTTGTTAGTTCAGAGTCTGAGGCATTGTGTTTAGAGTTATCTCCTGTTTTTCGGATGGCACTGTAGCACGTCCGAAAAAATTCAGAATTTCAGAAACTGAGGAATAAACTCTGTGTTCCAGTCCATTATCTCCGAAGATCCACTCGTGTGTGTGTGTGTCCAGATCTTGTTTGTTTTGCAGATTGGGTGTTCTGATCCAATATTTGGTATCAGAGCTGGGACCGGTGAAGAAGATAGCATTGGTGGATGCCCAAAGTTCATGCCGGCGGACACCATGAGAGGAACCGGGAAAGAGAGTTTAGGCAGGCTGCCATATCCAGTACTGACGCGATCCAACTTCTCGGCGTAGTCCATCAAAATGCAAGCTGTGATGGAGGCAAATGATCTATGGGACGCGGTAGATCCTGTTGATTTAGAGAAAACGGTGGACACCAAGCAAAACAAGATCACATGTGCTGCAATCCTCAGTGCAATTCCAGAAGACGTACTTTTTCTTGTGGCGAAAAAGAAGAGTGTGAAGGAGGTATGGACAACCCTGAAAGTTATGTTTCTAGGGATTGAACATGTGTAGGAGGCAAGAGTGCAATCTCTGAAAGAAGAATTTGACGGTCTCAAGATGAAGACAAATGAAACTGTTGAGGATTATGCATTCAAAGTTGGCATTGTTGTCAACAAGATCAGAGAACTTGGCGACAACATCGAAGAATCATACGTCGTCAAGATAATGCTGCGTTCTCTCCCAAATAAGTTCCTGTAGATTGTTAGTTCCATTGAACAATTTGCAGACCTCAAGTCCATGACGGTAGAAGAACTCATTGGACGACTCAAAACACACGAAGGGCGTCTGCACAGCGCTGAGGATGAGGACGATGAACATGTCCTACTCACCAGGGCTCAATGGAAAGCCAAAGAGGAGAAGAGAGGTGGTGAGTCATCTGGGACTAGCACCAAAAGAGGCAGCTTCGGCCGTGGCAGAAGCCGTGGATGTTGGTGTGGACGCGGTTATGGTGACGGCACAAGCAGAATCGACAGAGAGTTCATGCTTGACAATAGAACCGACAAGGAGTTCAAATTCGACAAGATGAAGGTGAGGTGCTACAATTGCCAAAACTATGGGCATTACTCCTGTGAGTGCAAATCGAAGAAGAAGGAGGTAAAGGCACACCTTGTCGAGAAAAACGATCATGAGCCATCTTTACTGATGATACAGACAAATGAGCTGATGCGAGTCACAAACCTTCCAGCTACAATAGTACTACTTAATGAAGAAAAAGTGCTTCCAAGTCTTGGAGATGGAGATGGCCCAATAAACCTCACTTGGTATCTTCATTCAGGAGCTAGCAACCATATGTCCAAAAACCGTAAAGTCTTTACGGATCTGGACATGATAGTAGCTGGCACGGTGAGGTTTGGGGATGGGTCAGTTGCAGAAATCCGTGGGCGAGGGACAGCGTTGTTCCAACACCAAACAGTGGAGCATAAAAGCACTGACGGAAGTCTACTACATTCCACAATTGAAGAGCAACATACTAAGTTTGGGTCAACTGGATGAGAATGGTTGCAAAATCGTAATTGAAGATGGGATGTTGAGGGATTTTGATCAAGAAAGACAGCTACTGGTAAGAGTTAGAAGATCAAGCAACAAGCTGTATTTGCTAAAACTTCAGCTGGCAAAACCGATATGTTTGTTAACAGTACTCAAGGAGAAAGAATGGCTTTAGCATGCAAGATTTGATCATTTAAACTTCAGATCATTGAGGGACATGGCAAGGCAGTAGATGGTTGAAGGATTATCATTGATTAAGCATGTAGAGTAGCTCTGTGAAGGATGTTTGGCTGGAAAACAACACAGGTTGCCATTTCCTCAAAAAGCGAAATATTGGGCACAAACACCACTGGAACTACTTCATGCAGATTTGTGTGGACCCATATCTCCAGCTACATCATCAGGGAAGAGATACTTTCTGTTAATTGTAGATGATTACACTAGGTTCATGTGGATTGTACTCATCAAGACAAAGGATGAAGCATTGGCTGCTTTCAAGTCAGTGAAAGCAAAGCTGGAGCTGGAAACCGGTCTGAGACTTAAGGCTCGGAGAATAGATAGAGGAGGAGAATTCACCTCAAAGAATTTCCATAATTTCTGTGAAGAGTTGGGCTTGAAAAGGTACCTCATAGCTCCATATACACCCCAGCAAAATGGAGTGGCTGAACGAAGGAATCAAACCATTCTTGCAATGACTAGGAGCCTGTTGAAAAGCAAAAGGATGCTAGGGAAATTTTGGGGTGAAGTTGCAGCTACGACAGTGTATCTGTTGAATCGGGTTTTGACAAAAAGTATTGTCGACAAACACCTTATGAAGCTTTGTATAAAAGAAAACCTCAAGTCCACCACTTGAGGACATTTGGGTGTGTGGCTCATGTGAGGACAGCAGCTCCACACCTTAGCAAACTATAGGATCGAAGTGCTCAGATGGTGTTTATTGGTTATGAATCTGCTTCTAAAGCCTATCGGTTCTATAATCCAAGGACCTGCAAAGTGCATGTTAGCAGGGATGTTGCATTTGAAGAGGAGAGCTCATGGGCCTGGGAAGAGTAACCCGACAGTGACATAAAGCAAAGAAGCCATGGTGATACATTTACAATTCATTTTGAACAGAATGGTGATACAAGTGAGGTGCAGAATCCAGAACAGCAGGTACCAGTTGCAGATGGTATTCATGAGAATTCAGATACCGAAATTCTGGTATCGATGGAAACTTTGGTGCAGATAACAACAATGAAGAAGATACATCTGAGCATATTAGTAGTCCACCATCTACTCTGGCTGGTTTGTCACGAATCACACCAGCTAGATCAGCAATGTCGAGTGAATCATCAAGTGAAGGTCCACGACGTTTTCAGTCACTTCAGGAGATATACAATGCTACTGAACCGATCGAACTGCAATCTAAACAATTGGAATTCTGCATGATGGCAATAGAAGAGCCAACCAGCTTTGAGGAGGCAGTAAAAAAAGTGTTGGAAGGAAGCTATGCAAGAAGAACTGAAGTCCATTGAAGACAATGAAACCTGGAAGCTTGTGCAACAATCGGGTACTCAAAAGCCCATAGGATTGAAGTGGGTTTTTAAGGTGAAGAAGGATCCCACATGTGCTATAGTTAAATACAAAGCTCGTTTAGTTGCGAAGGGGTATGTTCAGTGTCATGGAGTGGATTTTGACGAAGTCTTCACGTGAGTTGCAAGGATGGAGACTGTGCGGTTGCTTGTGAGTTTGGCAGCACAGCAGGGTTGGGAGGTCCACCATATGGACATAAAGTCGGCATTCTTGAACGGTGAGCTTGCTGAGGAAGTGTTTGTGCCACAACCCCTGGCTTTGAGATAAAAAGTCAAGAGCATGAAGTATTGAGATTGAAGAAGGCTTTGTATGGACTCTGTCAAGCGCCAAGAGCATGGAACATCAAGTTGGATTCGAGTTTGACAACACTGGAATTCAAACACAGTCCATTGGAGCACGCTGTGTACAAAAAGGTGACAGACTCCTCGGTCTTGTTAGTTGGAGTATATGTGGATGACTTGATTATAACGAGATCAAGCAATGCTAAAATTACTGAATTTAAGGCCCAAATGCAGCAACTATTTAGCATGAGTGATTTTGGTTTGCTTAGTTATTATTTGGAAATCCAAGTCAAGCAAACGGGTGAAGGGATCACATTGTGTCAGTCCACATATGCTGAGAAGATTCTGCGGGCAGCAGGGATGGAAAAGTGCAATCCATGTGCTACTCCCATGGAAGAGAGACTCAAACTGAGCAAAGAGAGCAAGAGCCCTCTAGTCAATCCAACCCTGTACAGAAACATCATTGGAAGTCTAAGATATTTGGTCAATACCTGGCCAGATATTGCATATTCAGTGGGCATTGTCAGCCGGTTTATGGAGAGTCCCATTGTAGAGCACATGACTGCTGTGAATAGAATTCTCAGGTACATAAGTGGTACACTCAATTTGGGGTGTTTCTATAGAAGAAGAAACAACAGTGATGTGGAGTTAATCGGGTATAGTGACAGTGATCTTGCTGGAGATGTAGATGATCGTAAAAGTACCACCGGTGCTGTGTTCTATCTCAGTTCAAGTCTGATTGCTTGGATCTCGCAGAAGCAAAAGGTAGTAGCTTTGTTGTCATGCGAAGCTGAGTATATTGCAGCGACAACATCAGCATGTCAAGGCATTTCGATGGCACGGTTGTTGAGTGATCTGTTGAATCAAGAGCAAAAGAAGTTCAAGTTATTCATTGACAACAAGTCAGCCATTTCATTGTGTAAGAATCCTGTACTCCACGACAGGAGTAAACACATTGATACAAGGTACCATTTTCTTTGTGAATGTGTGGAGAGTGAGAAGATTGAAGTGGAGCATGTGAGGACGGAAGAATAGCTGGACGATATATTAACGAAGTCGCTAGGCCATGTAAAATTCCTTGAAATGAGGGAGAAGCTTGGCATGGTGGATACGGCAAAAGGGAAACAAGATTAGGGGGGTGAATGTTAGTGCTAATCTTGTTTTGTCGCTGTTGAGTCAGAGTATCAGTTTCAGTTTTGAATAATAGTCTGCACTGGTTTTTTCAGTCTGTGCTGGTTGTTTCAGGCATGTTGCAGTCTGAAGCTGAGAGTAGTCTACGAAGCTTCAACAACCGGTTTGACAGATTGCAAGTAAGTTTGTTTTTTGGTATGCATAAATTGTAGGTTTGTGATCCGGGTTATTAGGATCATGGACCAGTGCAGTGCTTGCATGTTGCGAGCTTCTCGGTTGTTAGTTCAGAGTCTGAGGCGTTGTGTTTAGAGTTATGTCCTGTTTTTCGGATGGCATTGTAGCACATCTGGAAAAATTTAGAGTTTCAGAAACTAAGGAATAAACTCTATGTTCCAGTCCATTATCTTTGAAGATCCACTCATGTGTGTGTCCAGATCTTCGGACCACCTCTGGAATGCCTTGGCCCTTCACAGGGTGCCCCAACCTCCTACCGAGCTGCCTCTGCCAAGCATCGGTTCACCATCGACTTCCCACTACGCCTAGCCTCGCTTGCTCCAAAACAACATGGGCATCACACCCCAGACCTCCCATCCACACCACCAACACTCAGGTGCCTCAGCGATGCCAACATGCTTGTTCTATGTTGTCTACTCGACTAGGAGCTCCCCCTAGCTTGACTAACACCTCAGTGGGTCTCAATGCGCCTCATGGCTTGGCCTTGGTGCGGATCAGCTCGGCGTCGATAGCTTTGCCTTAGCCGAGCTTCGCTTTTCCTTCACAATGTCTATTTGATTTGTGGTTTTCTCCTCGAATAGGGGCTCCCCCTAGATTAACGGATTCACCTCGGTGACCCCCACCACGCATCGATGGCCTAACATTGGTATGGTTTACTCTGGTCCTGATGGCTTTTGTCTCAGCAGAACTTCGCTCTGCTTCGATGGCATCTCTTTGGGTAGGGGCTCCCCCTAGCTCAAGAAGCTAAAGAAGACACACAATTTGGGGGAGAAGTCAGGAAGTGAGGGAATGGGTGCAGAAGATAAATAAGGGGAAGGTGGTATGGTTTGGTTCTCCATGGACTGGGGCCATCCAACGCCCTTCCTCAAGTGATCTCCAACAATGCGGGTGTCTTGTACTACGTGCCACCCCCTGCGGTAGGACTTTGCGCCGGTTACCTTCCCAAGTCTGCTTTCACACCAAGATATTAACATTTTGTCAGGTCACTGTAGGCTACTAGGGAGATCATTGGCCCGAGGCTCTCCCTAGCTCGATGGATTTGCCTTGGCGAGCCTCAACGCACCTCGATGGCTTTGCCCTAGCGCGGTTCACCTCGAGTTCGAAGGATTTTGCCTCAGCCGCATCATATCCACTCTTTGGGGACGGGCCAACAACCGCTCATCCCCAGGGCCTAGGAGACTTTGGCATTCCCAAGCTCCATTTCACTTCGACGACATCTCCTCGACCAGGGGCTCCCCTCTAGATCAAAGAATTCACCTCGTTGACCTCTAACATATAGGGGTGCCACCATATACCACCCCGGACCACCCCGGGGCACTGCCATCTTTAGCCCCGGGCCATCCCAGGGGCACTGCCATCTTTCGCCCTAGGCCACCCCTTATATATCTACCTTCGCTAGCTTGACAGGCTCACCTTGGTGATCCTTAATGTGCCTTGGTTGTTTGGACTCGGTGTGGTTCACCACGACCTCAGAGACTTGCTTTGGATAGCTCACACCCACCGTCTAGGGTCAGGTCTCCAACAAGTGCTAACTTTTCTTTTTTAGATGGGAGACTGTGATGTTCCCACTGCCCCGACCAGGCCCGGGATACTCTAATGTTGCCACCGCCTGACCAGGCTTGAGAGACTCTATTGTTCCCACTGCCCTGACCAGGCCTGGGAAATTCTGTTGTTCCTAACGCCCCAACCAGACCCAGAAGACTGATCCTCCCCTCTAGGGTCGAGTGAAGTCTCCCCTCCAGGGTCAAGCTAGTCCTCCCCTCTAGGGTCGAGTGAAGTCTCCCCTCCCGGGTTGAGCTAGTCCTCCCCTCTAGGGTCGAGCTAGTCCTCTCCTCCGGGGTCAAGTGAAGTCTCCCCTCCGGGGTCGAGCAAAATTTTCCCTCTAGGTCAAATCTGCCCTCAATGGTCAAAAAGTCCACCCCTTTGACGTTGAGTGAATTCTCCCCTCTAGGGTCGAGCTAAATCTTGGTGCCAAATGTTTTCCAATGGGGGATGCCCTAAGCAAAGTGCCACTCATGAGCTTCGTCTCGAGCGCCAAGTGTTTTCCGATAGGAGATGGCGATGCTCTCGCCTCCTCCCCCAAAACCGAAGTGCTGCTCGTGAGCTTCGTCTCAAGCATTAAGTGTTTTTCGATGGGAGACAGTGACGCTCTTGCCTCCTCCCCTTGAACCAAAGTGCCACTTGTGAGCTTCGTCTCTAGTGCCAAGTGTTTTCCGATCACCTTCTCCCCTCTAAACCGAAGTGCCGCTTGGGAGTCTCGTCTCGGGTGCCAAATATTTTCTAATGGGAGACAGCGACGCTCTTGCCTCCTCCCCCCAAACTAAAGTACCGCTCAGGAGCCTTGTCCCAAGCACCAAGTTCTTTTCAATGGGGGGGGTAGTGAGATACCCCCAGTAAAAGAATAGTGAACGAACTCTATTATAACATTAAGGGATAGGGTAGTTTCGCCCCCTTTGCATTCTCACTAGATAAAAATGTATGATCGTAGGATAAACTTCAGCTAGCCTGGCTTTGCACCACACCAGCTAGCGCATAAGCTAGTGTTGCTTGTGCATAAAGGAGAGTTCCCGAATGCCATGTTTTCCCGAGGAGAAATGCGCACCGTCGTCCAGACTTGACCTCCACCACACACCATCACCCCGACTCAGGTCGACTCAACCGCTGCTGCTACTATTTGGGCTTAACCTAGTGGGATCCACCCATGATGGTCTTGAGCGCTACCCTAGCTTCAACCTTACCATGCATCATGTGTAAGTCCTGGCTAGAGATAGTGTGCTTAGGCATGGTGTCATTGCATTCCCTAGACCAAGTCTGTGCTTCGCCAAACACAAAGTCGATGTCACTCCTGAGAAGGTCGGCCTTTCCAGCACAATGGCAAAACTTTTTGAGTGTCATCGCGAAGCATCTGATCCAGATTGTCATCGTGCAGCCTATCCAAATCCGAACCACAATCAACATCATCCGGCGGTATATAATTGATTTCACCGGCGATGTCATCTGGCGGCATATCATTGACTTCACCGGCGATGTCATCGGGCGGCATATCATTGACTTTGCCATGACTGGTCCAACACGTATATCTCTTTTTGAAACCCCTCCGAATCAAGTGCGCTTCAATCTGCTCTCGGTTCTTAAACATCTTTAAATTCTCGCAGTCAGTGCATGGACAGTACATATATTCTACCCCCTTATTCAACATATCCTCCTCGGCAGCTCTTGTAAAAGCAGACATGCTGTTAATGTACTCTTCACTGACACGGTTCGCGGCATACATCCAGCTTTGGTCCTACGTTATGCATATATATAGCAACTTAGTATTAAAAATTAAATTAATTAATTATTACTACATATGTACCATAGACGGTTCATTGGTAAGAACCATGTGTGATACTCGTTTTTTCCGAGACCAATAATACAAACGGTCTCCAAATTAAAACTGTCTGTGATAGTGTACGTCTCAGACGGTTTGATAGACGGTTTTATCAAACCGTCTGTGATTTTGCATCTACTAATAATATTTTTGTAGTAGTGTATGTTAAAAGTACAACACTAAACCTTACATGTAACGATCCAAGTCCTGGCTAATCATTCAAGTGCCATAGTAACACTAAGAAAATCTCACATCCATCATCACGTACGTTTGCACAATGCAATATCGACCTGTTTGTCTTTCTCCAGTGGCTTCACGTGTTCTTATGGGAGCAGTTTCAGATCAGGCTCAGAAGAAACCACAAACTTTTGGTGCGAAAAGAGGCACTGCCGCATTGGATACACCGTCATCATCTGGATGGTTTCGTCAGGCGTGACAACCAGAAATGGAGGCGATGAGAAAGCGTTGCTGATTTAACAAATTGGAATTTGGAGGCATGCAGCAAAGCCAATTAATCAGAAGACGGGAAGGTAAGAGTTTGCTGCCGATAGCTGTAGCTCGAGGTTTCCACCCTGCGAGTTTACTGTCATTTCTTGTTTACATTTCTGTCAATAGCGACCATCCGACATGCCTTGTGATCATCAATTGATTTGTTTCAGAATTTCGGTGTAAATTTTGTTTTGTTGTGTACTTCTGTGTACAAGAGTTGCTTGGAAATGGTTGTACCGAAAAGAGCGATGATTCGTGCGTGGTATTTTTTTATAGGATTTTTTTAAAAAAATATAAGATGGAGGATGCTTATCTGGTTGGGTTTATATTCGTTCGTAGTATAATGTAAGCTAAATTTATCTACAATGTAGAATGCATGGTCAGTTAGTAAAGACTATACTATAATACTACTGTAGAAAATCATCATCACAGACGGTTCAAAACATCATCACAGACGGTTTTCTGAACCGTCTAAATTTATAGGTCAATGATAATACGATGTCATCACGAACGGCTTTTGAACCGTCTGTGGTGTAAATATCACAAACGGTTTTTAACTAAAAACTGTCTGTGAAAATGATAATCACAGACAGTTTTTAACGACAAACCGTCTGTGATATATAAATATTACAGATAATTTTTAGTTACAAACCGTCTGTGATTACCAACCATCACAAACGGTTCATCAGTAAGAACCGTCTGTGATACTCCTTTTTCCCGCCACAAACACCACAGACGGTTTCCAAATTAAGTGTATATTACAGATGGTTTCACAAAACCGTCTGTGATTTGACGTCTAATATTAGGTTTTCTGTAGTAATGTAAGCTTCTATGTAAAATTATTCACTAGTGGGAGTAAGCTTGATTTATCTGTGTAAAGTTATTCGCTACCAGGAGCTATATGTGGACGACTATATAAGACTTTTTTTTTAAAAAAAAATAAAGATCGCTAAGATGCTACACGTACTGAAGCTCACCCACCTTTCAATACTAGCAGCAGATCCAATTTCCTGCAGTCAAATAAGAAAAGGTTTTATTGATCTGATTTTAAGCGGTTTCAAATAGGTTTTACAAGTTCCGACCAAAACCTGACTAGGAATAGCTAATCCTATAGGATCAAAACCCTATTGGGTCTATCGATCCTTTCAAAATCTCTGAAATTATGTAGATTTCTATAAAATAAACAATAAAAATAGAGGTGTTTTGCAAAAATCTGTTGATCCCACAGGTAAAGCCTCCCTCTGCCACTGCCTATATGTATGTATGAAAGTAAGAATATGATGGCATGATGTGTAGCTAGTTAATTTATAGTACAGAATGAGAACTTTTAACTTGCTTCGAGAGACCTTTGACGTTGGAATCCAAGTAGATTCCAATTATAAAATGGAGCAAGTTGTGTCAAAAATGCATTACTTGACCAATTCAAGCCCGCAAAAATGCCAGATAAATAATTGGTCTTGGTTGGACCTAAAAGCTTTGGAAATAATACGACATCAACTAACCACCAAAAGATGATATTTGGAAGTATATATGGACCTTGTCAAAGCCTGAAAAGGAATGGATACGTCAGGGTCCTTTTTTCCTCCTTTTTTTTCTCCCTCCTGTTGTCTTCTCTCACTACTATTAAATTAAAATCAAGAATACATGAATTACACAGTGATTAGTACTGAATAGCTATTACATGAATTACATGGATTTCAATTCCATTGATTGGATCACCATATTCACTTCCTTTTTTACATCAATTGGACCACCTTATTTTAAATCATATAAAGGAGTTCTTTTCTTGCGATGGCTACAAAGGAGTTGATGACGATGCATATGCCACATTAGCAATACAGCGCTGACAAGGCATGCATGGACATCCTATGCTAACATGCCATACCACATCATCGATCTTTTGCTGGCATGCCATATTACTCAGTGTGAGTCTTTTGTATTATTTAAATGGCGAAGAGGGGCAACTGAATCTGAAATGAAAATCTATGTAATGAATTGACGAAATTGGGATGCTAGATTCCAATTGAAGTTTTGAGAATATATAAAATGTGGCCCAATGGTCAAATTTACTTATTGAGGCTTCATATATCATGATATCTCTGGATAATTAACCAACACAGCCAGCTTGGGTATTTCTAAAATAATGATGGTAATAATATGTTGCAAATTTTTATAGTACATCTATAAAACAATGGTGTTGATGCCGAACTATCTATTTGCTTTAAGTGTGCATTGCTTTTTCTCTCAAAAAAAAGTATTGTTTTCGACGTGCAAAACACGTGCATGTACAGTAATTTGTGAAAAAATGCTCCCCAAGTATCATGGACGCCACAGGCCAACGTTAACAAAACCAAGCATAGATGAGATACAATATATATCTTTTTTAGAATATGAAAGAGAATCTTTTATGCGCCTCTTTCAGCTATGGAAAGATATGCATACCCTGGACCAAACGCTAATTAACGAAATACTAGATCGTAGGCCATTTTCTTGAAAATGTATGAAAAGATAGCCGTCAGTCGTGACCTTTTGGTTTTTAAATTTGTGATGCTTAAAAATGTGTATGCATCGAAATTTTCAGTTTCAAACTGACAATGATGGCTGTTTGATTCTCGTCAAAGGAGGAGAAGTAACGCTCAGAGAATTTCCGACATAATTCATACTTCCTCATGTTCTTGATTTCTAGAGAAGAAAGGATAGAACTAGTGTGCACAACCATTTTCAACCACCGAACGAAACATTTTACCAAATCGTACCTTGTATTTCACTGAACTTTGCTGGACGAGTAAGGGTTGAACTTAAAACGATAGTAGAATGGAAACAATATATTTTCTAGAAAATAAGGGTATAAATTTCTAGATTCTATTTTATAGTTCGAATTCATGCAAGGTGAACTAGAATTGAAAAGTTTAATGAAGGTGTAATATCTTTTGAAAATATATCTTTGCGATCCTGCAGCAATCATTGTAGCATCAAAAGTGATGCATTACATAGTAGTACAGATATGTGGAAATTTGCAGATATAGTTGTCTTACCAGATAGTACTACAAGGATTCCATGATCTCTTACCTCATTTTTTCCATAAAATTTTTTTCTAGAATTTCACAAAATTCTGAAGCACTTCTTTGTTCTAAACACCTCTTTAGAGAATCTTAGAAATGATTCATATGAATCTTAAGTTAGCATTCCTTCGTAGTAAAACATTTGCGTCGAAAAATTTCCTAAAGATTAAAATCCTCAAAGTTCTTCCACTTTTTGTCAATCCCAAACAGGCCTTACTTCTTGTCTAACAGTTTGTAGGATCGGTACGACGAGTTAGAAGGGGTGAATAACTCTTCAAAACTTTTCCCTCAAATATCAACTCTATGCAACAGAAACACAAACTCACAAGCTCACCAAATCCAAAAGCCAAACTCCACCCGAGACAAATTGTCTCCATCCAATCTGACAGCCGGCCAACCAGCGGCCAAACTGCTGGCCGAAATGACCATGTTGGTCTGACCAGTGGTCGGTCTGACCGCTCGGATCCTTGTGATCTAACGACTCGCCGAGAAACAATAATGCACACAATCCAAAAAAAGTTCTAACTCTTAAGCCACTGATCTAAATGCAGTGAAACTTGATACAAACCCTCCCTAGGATGTCAGGAACTAATTCTAATCATAGATCGTGAAGGTCAATGTCAAAGTTCTTACCTTTATCCAAAAAAGAGAGTTATCCGTGATGGATATATTGATGTATTCTTTCTCATGAATCCATGATGACCTTGATGATCTAAATAACCATGGATGAGTTATCCCTAGGGTTGAAAACGGATTGGATACCTCCCAACCGACCGACCGTCGAATCCGAGTCGGATCGAATTTGGGTAGTCATGTCGGATAATTGTCGAATTCGGAGTCAAATTCGGATAGTTGTTTTCGAATACGGAATCGGGAGCGGACTATCCGACGGATACGAATACTATCCAAGATTTTATCGGATAATAGCCGGATATATTTATTGGATACCCGGCCCATCAGCCAAATCATCATTTTCAGCCCAGTCAATCAGCCCATTAGCAAATCCAAATAAATTTCAACAAATCCAATAAATGCAAATAACTCCAAAAAAGTTTCAGAAAATTCACAAAAATACTATAAATCTAGAAAAACTTGGGGAAATAACATAAACTATTTTGAGCTTTTAAAAATAGTTAAAATAAGTTTTTTTGCTCTAGGCTTTCAAATAAAATTTAGGAAAATCCAAATAAAGTTCAACAAATCCAATAAAATGCAAATAATTCTAAAAAATTCCAAACAATTCACAAAATACTATAAATTTAGGGGAGCTCTGGAAAAATAATATAAACTATTTTTAGCTTTTAGAAAATAGTTAAAATAAGTTTTCTTGCTTTGTGCTTTCAAATAAAATCCAGAAAAATCCAAACAAATTCTAACAAATCCAATAAAATCCAAATAAGATTTCTAGAAGTGCAAGAAATCTGGTGGAGCCACCTTTGAAATATTTTCTACCAGGATCCTGCCAAAAAATTTTATTACAAATACATGGTGGGTGTCGTGCGCACTTATATGCCCTTTGTATTCCTGCGTAATATCCGACTAGATATTCATTATCGTATTCGCAACCGCTCCATATTCGTTCCGTATTTGTGACCGACACTACACGGATTCGTATTCTTATCCGATACTATTCGTATTTGATTCCGAATCCAAGAAAAAATATAGGATAGGATATGTAATAAGTAATATCCGATTGAATTTGATCCATTTTCACCCCTAGTTATCCCATGTCAAAGCAAGTTAGATCATAGCACGAGATATCTAGCTAAATCCCAAAATCACCTCTCTTTAGTTCATACCTAGATGGATAGGATCTGATCTCCACGAGATGTCTCCACCTCTTACAATCTTTCACACTAGGGAAGATCAAGAAGAGATAAATTCAAATAAGAAATTTAAGCAAATCAAAAGCATAAGAAAAGATTCATGATATAACTCACTTGGGCAAACTTTGGATGTTTATTTTACTTGGAGAGGAATATTTCACTTGTCTAAGACTAGAGCACATACAGAAAGGCTCCAATACAGGAAACTCTAATCCTAATCTCTCAAGTGTTCGAAGTGTTAAAGGTCATCTTTCCTTAGCACACAAGACTTATATAGTAGAGACTTCCACCTCAGACCAAACCCTAAACAATCAACCACTTCTTAATAGATCACACCACTTATAAATGAAAAATCCCGTAACCCACATACAAATGATTTTTACTCTCACACAAATTTACACGCTTTTCAAAGCATAACTTACATGGTTCCACAAGCCCAATAAGACATTCTAACCTCAAAGATGTGACCAAAACTATTTAGACCAATGCCGCAGTTTTACAAACCGCCAATTCACCTGTTATTAGACAATTTTCTTAATTGCCACCCATTAGTCTTCATGAATATGAGATGCCCAATGCCTCATCGTCAAAATTGTATGACTACTCCGAGGAATATTACCACATGAAACGCCTAATTCTTATGACACACCACATTGCACTATAGTCTGTGATACCTAATTATTTACCTTCAAGATCGTACACCTACTGTCACCACTTGAAACGCACAAGTCCAATTGGCCACAGCATGCACACACTCGTCTCTTCATGACTCTTGTCTTTCTCCCATACTTCATGGTTTGAGATGCTACTCCACACAGACTTACGTGACATGCCACGACCACTAAGCCTCGGTCTCGTCACTAGCCGCAACAATCATCAAAGTAACTGCACACCAAAGAACAAAAAATTGATCTGAGCACAAATGACATGTACTTGACACTTATCAATAAATAAAATTATGCATGGACATATCATGACTCATACTTATATAGACACAATATGACTAACACTTATATGAATTCCGTCATAACTAACGCCTAAAACCAAACCCACTTGGCATAGAGGCCGGTTTGACCGCAGCCACCAAGCCGGTCAGACCACTAGGCACACACCAATCAAACTGCCATACAATGGCCGGTCAGACCGCTCCTCTCTAGTCATACTGTATTTTCAATGCCAGTACTACCGCACTAGATCACAACTCAAAAACTCCAAATGACCTTCTCTGAAAAAATAGCTATTGCCAACAAAGAGCCGGTACTACTATTCACTGGTTAGACCACCATGCAATGGCTACTCACACCAGAGTCAGCCAGACCGCTACATTAGAGTCGATCATACCGCTAGCTACTGAAAGCAATAGATCAAAATGCAAATTCTTATAATCAAAAGAAGATCAAATTCTCATCACCATCATAGGACTACCACCACGTGGTCTTACATAGTCCTACTTAACCTTCCTAAGCCTTGGAATACTTGGTCATCAACCCTTTTCACACCCTATGTAAATTTTGAGACAAAGACATTATGACCCAAAGCACGACTTGTTTATTAATCTATAACACCAATTAAGGCTTTCCTTTGGAACCAATTTTTTTCCCAATTTCTATAGGAAATGTTCAGTTTCCTAAAATTCATTAGTCTCAAACAGGCCCTAAGCCTGACCTTGCTTAGCACCAGGTTAGGCCGCACCAACCTTGCTCAGGTCCTAGACTAAAAATGTTTATTTTGCTAGAGACACCATGTTTCCTCGCAAGAAAAGTAATAAACAGATAATTAACGGTGAGAAATTCATTGAAAACCACAAAATTTACCAATTCCTATGTAAAGCATTTGAGCCACTTTACTCACCTTCCGTATGTAAAGCTCCCAAAACGATACTCATCACGACGTACTCCTAGAATACAATACGTACGCAAATCCAAATGAGCTTGAGCTAGCACAAGCAGCAAGAAGGCATCCTCCATTATCCCCTCCTCATTTGTCTCAAAATCCATCCTCAAGCTCTCCTCACCCTTAATTATATATACTCCATTCCCCCAACCTCATACCTAGCACCTTCCCTTCACCTTGACCTCAGCTAAACACAGAGCAGGGAGAGACATCCTGCACAGCTAGCTTCAAGTATCCATCCATGGCGCTCAAGCGCAAGTCGTCTGCCACCATGGCCGAGCTCGCCTCCGACGACCATCACCACGCGTCACTCCTCACCACCGCTGCCAGCGTCACATCTGCAGCTGTGACGAGGGGGTCGTGGGCGGAGACGGTGGCCGCGGTGCAGCGGCCGAGGAAGCGGTTCGTCGGCGTGCGGCAGCGGCCGTCGGGGCGGTGGGTGGCAGAGATCAAGGACACCATCCACAAGATCCGGGTGTGGCTCGGCACCTTCGACACCGCCGAGGAGGCCGCCCGCGCCTACGACGAGGCCGCATGCCTCCTCCGCGGCGCCAACACCCGCACAAACTTCTGGACTCGCACTGCCGCCTCCGCCGCCACATCGGCCGGGGCGCCACACCACGCGCCGCTGCCGCCGGCTCTCCCCTCCAAGGTCACCAACCTCCTCCTCCTCCGCCTCAAGAAAGCATGCAGCAGCAGCTACCTTGGTGCAAGTGCCACTGCACAACAAGCGTTGGGGCAACAGCAGCGAGAGCAAGAAGGGTACGGCCACGAGGAGTGCAGCTTCCAAGTCGACGACTTTTTGAGCTACAACAGCACCGGCGACGAGCATGGCGTCCTGAAGCTCGAGGAGGAGTCCAACTGCTCGCAAGAAGCGGATGATGACGGGGACGAGGTGGCCGGGGAAGAGGAGGAGGAGGCGCCCTTGGACTTCGGGTTCATGGACGCGCACCCGTCTCCGCCCGGGGAGGTCGACGAGGCGGGGCTCTACTCGCCGTTTGGGATGATGGCAGCGGAGCCTGGTGGGGCGGTGGAGGCGGAGACAGAGACGGCGGGGTACGCTGGCAACGAGAGAGCGGGCGAGCCCTCGGCGGTGATCCACGAGGTGATGAAGAGGATGAAGTACGACAGAAAGATCTCCGCCTCGCTCTACGCGCTCAGCGGCGTGTCGGAGTGCCTCAGCATGCGCCTCGGCAACGCCGGTGATCGTGCCGGAGCCGCCGGCCACGAGCTGGCTCTCTCCGGTCTGAGGGATGCATGCAGGAAGAAGCAGCAAGAAGTAGTAGCAAAGGGCGATAAGGTGGGCCACGAGGAGAGCTCAAGCAGCAACAGCAGCTCGTCGGAGGTAGTGACGATCAGCTCTTCACCGGAGGCGGCAAGCTCTTCGTCGAGCGCGAACGCCGTCGACAGCGACGTGATGCTATGGAGCTCCCTTGATCTGCCTCCCATCTGCTTTATGTCATAAGTTTTGTCCTAGCTTTGTGTTACAGATGGTAATAGAACTTTGTGAACTTTGTGATATTATTTTTTGTTCCAGGATACATCAGGGGCCCTTTGCCTGTCATATTTTGCTTGCACTCTAGTTTGGATTTGCTTCTACATTCTTGGTGTGTTTTGGGTTGACAAGGTGTTCTAGAACAGATGATGTGCTAGCTTCTGATTCCTGGTAAGAAAACTGCACTGCTGTTTTTGAGTTTTTGCAATTTGTATGTTGACGTTTTACCATCTGTATCTTTCTAATCTTTTGCACTTGACTTGAAATCTACCATTTGGTTCCCAGACCTTTGGTGCATCCGTGCATGGTACTCTTACTGAGGGTTCAAAATTTCGGCAAAATTTTGTTTTTTTCGTCCATTTCATTACCCTCCGAAATAAAACCAATCTAGTCAAATAAATTCGTTTTCATTTGAATTTTGATCCGGCTACAAATTTTGACCAAACTTCGGTAAAGAATACAAACATGTTTGAAAATTTCATCCGAATCATAGAACAAAATATCGAGATTTCGTCCCTTTCGTTGGCTGGAGAATTTTTTCCAAAGCGAAAGAGTTTTCCCTGCTCCTACTACTTGGCATGCATGCTGAATGTTGAAAGCCTGGGATGGTACAATTCCCTCGCCTTTTAATGTATGTTACATCTGTTGTACATGCCATACTGGCCCGTATATATACATGGCAGATGAATAATAAACTGAAGCAGCAGGGCAGTTTTGTTGCATACACAAGTTGAGCAATGTAGGTTCGTTCATCCACACAGGGTCGAGACGACCATGTACAATCTGCTGCTGGCTGCTGCTGTTAAATGGAAGTACGAACAACCATGTATACCCGTTGTAGTCTGCATCGTTGCATGCATAAATAACTGAAAGCCAAAAGGGAAAAATTGAAGTGTCCTGCTTTTCTGCAGCCCTGCAAACTTGAGTGACATCAGAACCATTGTTGAGAAAAAAGAAACATTAAACGATCGAAAAGAAAGAAAAAAAGGAAAAGAAGCATCAATGCAGAGCTTGCTGCTGATGCAAGTGAGCAGAAACAGTTAAGGGCCAGGAAAGTGAACAGAAATTGCAGATGGGGTTAGGTAAGTATAAGCGGGGCAGAAATCGCCCAGGAAAACAGCGGATCGGCGCCAGGAGTGTGGATGGAGAGATCATCACCGTGAATCAAAATGCTAGCTATTTTCTCTTCTCGTGCACGCCCCGAGCTCTGGCTTTTGGTTTTATGTTTATGGTATTTGATTTTTGCTATAGTAATTAGCTTTCAAATATGACACTGTTGTGGTTACAGACCAAATAGAGAGAGAGAGTATGGTAGTAGAGAGTTAGGTGAGCAATGCTCTGGGCCTCCTTTGGCTTGTATCACGTATATTTATGTACTCAGGGGAGTGTTTTTACAGTTATACCTTTACATCCAAATATCTTCTACACGGGCATTCAGGCCATTACACATGTTCCACTTAGGCCTTATAACTCTCTAACAGGCCAGTCGGGCTTAGGTGGGGGCCACCCTTACAACAGGAGCCTCTCATGGTGAAGGGTTTCACAGGCCGAAGCCATGTTACCGAGCCCTTTGACCCCCTCCGTCCTTGCGGCCTATGAGCTGTTTAGATTAGAAATGTAGTTGCTGGTGCGTCTCCGCTTTGTGGCGAAGACGTGGAGTTAGGCGAGGTGCCGAAGCCATCCCCACATCGCGGCGAGGGCGCGGAGGCAGGGAAGCTACCGAAGTCGTCCGTGCTGGACGCCCAGGATGGGGTCGGCTGCGTAGGCGGCCTCCAGCCGTGGAGCCCTCCCTTGTGGCGCCACAATTACCGGTGGAGTCGTGTTGCGGAGCCGAAGGTGTTGTAAGTTTTAGGCGTGACGCCGAGACTCCGCTGGGGAGTTGAGGATGGGGCGGTCTTCGCCAAGTCCGAGGTCGTCATACACCAACTGCTCTGTGGGCGAGGGTGGCGTCTTAATGGTGGCGCGAATCGCACCGAGTACTGAAAAGCCAGGGGCAAGCTGGCATGGCCGTACGCGCTGTCCCGAGAGAGAGGTACACGTGGTGCAGCGCGGTTGGCATGTCGTGGGCTGTCAGCGGTCATACGACCGCAACCCTATGCCCCTTCCCGATAGAGGCGGGATGCGTGGCGGGATGTAACCGGCGCGTCATACGTTGCTTGGCAGGCTACTGCCGCGCGCCTCTGACTGTCAGTGGCTACCCTTCCCGATCGTGGGGAGCCGAACCGGTGGGCTCCCACCGGTTGCGCTTCGAATCATGGGGGATGTGAGGGGTCTTCATAAAGCATCCCTGTCGGCACGCGAAGGCATCCCGTGCTCGTGTGCCGTTGCCTTCTCTTTTCCCTGCTGCGCCCAATCTGTCCCTGCTCCTGCTTCCTCAGCCTTCGACTACATCGGAGGATGGCGTGCCGTGAAGATCCTGCTCGCCGGTTTAGGGGCATTGCCTCATCGAGCCAGCGCGGCTTGACGCCGCCACCGGTGGAATTCCCCTTGGTGGCTCGCACGTCGCCGCAGGTCGACAAGTGGTGGGACGCCATGAAGAACCGGAGAGGCCAATACTCCCGCGTCTTAGGGCGGAGTCGCGTTACAGAGAGGACGATCCAAACTCTTGTCGAAGAGAGGAAGATAGAGGAGCACGCAGGAGCTTGCCTGCCTACCCGCGACGAGGTGGAGCCGCACCCTCAGGAGTCGGAGGCGATTGTTTTGTCGCGTTCTTCGGGGCTGGGCTCCAGACGCCCTCGACGCATTTCGTCGGTGAGGTCCTACGGGCTTATGAGTTGGAGCTGGTGCAGCTGATCCCAAACGGGATAGTTCGCTTGGCTGTTTTTGCTTGGGCGGTCCGAACAGAAGGTGTCCGTCCCAGCGCTAACCTGTTCGCCCTTCTTCATGACCTGCGGGGGGCGGCACCTTCGAGTCTCGAGCTCTAGCGGTAGCCTGCCGCAGCGCCACGATGGTGGTATATGCCCGCGTGGCATGGTCGCAGTGGCCGTGCGCCCTGTACCATCTGCCGTGGTCCGCGATTTCTTACCCTGTGCGTAGTCTCTCGTTGTGACCCCTTCCGTAGTCTGATCCCTGGTCTACCCCGTCCCTCCCAGGTAAGGCGGGGGTAGCTTCCCAGGAGCATCCTTTATGCCGAGGGCGCAGCGGGCCATTTGGGGCCCGCACTGGTTGCGTCGGGGCTTGTAGCTGCTGCTTGACGAAGTCTCGCAGAGCTCGACGTTGTTGCGCATGAGAGCGTCCCTCGTAGATGCTGGCTGGCTCTTGCCTTGCAAGGAGCCTTCCTTCGGCGAATCTTCGCTCTTCGCCGCGCCTTCCGCCAGATTGGCATCGGCGTGCTCGCCTTGACACCACCATGCGTCTCCTTCCGCTCTGGCGTACTCTTTGATGGCGTGGCGGCTATCCACTCGCTCTGGCGTGGGCTCCGGCGTGACCACTGGCGGGGTCTGCCGACTCCGAGCCTCTTGCATGCTCTGCACAGTTCCACGGAGATCTGCTAACTCCCGCTGGAGCGTGCCGAGGGCCGCTAGCATGGCGTCCTCCCCAGCTGACGTGGCCGCGGCGACCGGCGCGCCTAGTCGCGCTGCCGGGGCAGCAGTGACCACGGCTTGCACTTATGGGTTGCCCGCCGCGTCGGCGTGGTGGACTCCGACCTGGATGCCGGGGCCTGTGTTGCTGCCAGGACCGCTCGGCGCTCCCGCACAGGCGCCGATGCTACCACTCCCTACCCCCCAGCTAGTACTGTCGGAGTTGACTGTTGCACCGGCGGTGGGTTCGGGCGTCACGGGCAGGGCGGGTCGGCCATTGCATCGGCGGTGGGGTCGACCGCCACGTCGGCAGGGGCGGGGTCAACCATCGCATCGGCGGTGGTGGGGTCGACCGTCGCATCCACGACCGCCACTGCCGAAGCCTTGGTGTTGACGCGGGACTTCACCGCTGCCCCCTCCTTCTTCTTCGTCGCCGATGATGAAGCTTTCTTCGGTACCATCCTTCTTCGAGATCTTGAGGTTTGCTCTTGTCATCCCCACGGACGGCGCCAACTGTTGTGGTTACAGACCAAACAGAGAGAGAGAGAGAGTATGGTAGTGGAGAGTTAGGTGAGCAATGCTTTGAGCGTCCTCTGGCTTGCGTCACGTACATTTATGTACTCAGTGTAGTGTGTTTACAGTTATACCGTTACATCCAAATATCTTCTACACAGGCATTCAGGCCATTACACGTGTCCCACTTAGGCCTTATAACCCTCTAACAGGCCAGCCAGGCTTAGGTGGGGCCACCCCTATAACAGACACTATCGTGGCTACAGATCAAATAGAGAGAGAGAGGTGTATGGTAGTGGAGAGTTAGGTGAGCAAATGTCCTCCCTTGGGTCTTTTCCAAGGGCTAATCGTAATATATATGCTTCCTCGTAAGGAGCGCCTTTACAATCGTAACCTTACACCGAAGCCTTCGACCGAGGGCAACTACGTCCTTAGTACATGGTTTATAGCTTTCTCAACAGGCTAGCCGGGTTTAGGTGGGGGCCACCTCTACGACAGGAGCCTCTTATGGTGAAGGGCTTCACAGGTTGAAGCCATGTTGCTGAGCCTTTTGGCCCCCTCCGTCCCTACGGCCTGTGACGTTGTGTAGTTGTGGGCGAAGATGATTTTGCGTATGTAGGTCGGCGTGGCTCCGCAGAGTCGACACCGGGGGTCCGCGGCGGAGCCGATGTCGAAGTATCGCGTCCGCGCTGCGGAGTCGGAGACCTCGTCGATGCGGGAGGAGCAGGCAGGCGTGGGAGGTTTGGGTGTCGCATGCGCGTGAGTGGCCGCTCCGGTTCGACTCCCGCCAGTTGGGCGCGTGTGGTCAGCCGCGACGGTTGGACCTGTGTCGGTTGCGCTTGTCGAGGTGATGGCGGCCGGGGCGCTGTGTGCGTTCGAACGACCACGCGTTCGCGCGCCTTTCTAGTGGCTGGCTTCGTGCCAGTCGGTACGGGCTCCTTCCGACTGACCTGCTGCGCCAATGCGTTCTGCAACCTAGCGTCCATGGAAAGGCATGGGACATTAGGGTGCGAAAATGGTTGTGCTAAGAGTGAAGATACATGATGTGCAGCGAGTGCCAGGGCTGTCCCGAGCCACCGGAGCGGAAGGCGAAGGTCTTGTCGAGGGCGGGGCCGGAGTCGTTCCGCTGAGGCGAAGGCTTCACGGAAGGCGAAGCTGGGGTTATTGTGCGTAGGTGCGATCAAATTGAGACGTCGCACGCGTACGGGCGGCCGTGCTGCTTCGGCTTCCGCCGGTTGCGCCTCTCCGCACGTGGGCGACCGCGTCACTTCGACTTCCGGCGGTTGCGCTTCTCCACGCGGGGGACAGCTGTATATATATATCAGGAGGGCCGTAGCGGCTTCCAGGTGTAGTTAAGATGGTGTCGATTTCGAAAATATGTCTTCTTCAGTTCATGAACATGCAGAGGAATATTACCATGTTGATGAACTGATGGAGGCCTATTTTCGAGTGCAATATCTGTTTTGATCGGCGCGGACTCCGCTAAACGGACAGCTCCGTGAATGCTCCCCAAGACGGGGGGCATTCTCTGGCGCGCCACTCCGGCGGGCGGGTGCGTGTGGAAGCCGGAGGCAGACCCGGGACTGTCATGCGGAGGCGAAGATGTCGTCGAAAGCGGAGCCAGGTTGCCTTGCATAGATTCCGAGCAGACACGTGGCGGGGCGCTACTGGCGCGTCGTGCACTGTCAGGCCCCTTGGTGCGATCGCCGCTTGACCGTGCGTGGCGCGCATGGGTTGGTGTGCCACTGTGGTGGCGATAGTGGGAAGGTGGGCGGTTCGCCTCCCAGCAGTTATGCTTCATCGATGGCGTGGGAGACACATGGGTTTTAAATACCCCTTGCATTATGCCGCTTGCACGTTCGTCGTCTTGCCTTGTAGCTCCCTGTCACACGCCCCCAATCTCATGTCTTCCTTGCTGCCTCGTGCGTCGTGGAGCTGTAGGAGGGCGATGGCACACGACGGAGCGCGCGCCGAGGCGGCCGATGGCAGCGCCGTCTTCCAGCGGCTGTCGCCGCTCGAGGTGGGGTACACACTCGAGGGGCGCGACTCCGCACAGGTGGACAGATGGTGGACGACGGCGGAAAGAGTAGGAGGTTCGCGTTCCTGCGTCCTGGGCTCGACGCTGGTGACGGAAGAAACGATTCGTGGCCTTCTGCGCGAAGAGAAGCTGTCGGACCGCCGAGAGGTGCGCCTGCCCGCGAGCGATGAGACTGAACCACACCCCGAAATATCGGAGGCGGTCGTGTTCGTCGCTTACTTCGAGGCTGGATTACGCATTCCGGCCGCCAATCTTGTCGGGGACGTCCTGCGGACCTTTGGGCTTGAGCTGGCGCAGACAACGCCGAATGTGATAGCCCGTCTTGCCGTGTATAGTTGGGCACTACGCACGGAGGCATGTTGGCCAACCGCGTCACTGTTCAGATTTCTTCACAATGTCCGGTGTGCGTCGGAGGATCAGGAGGACGGGGCGTTGGGCGACTTTGGCAGCGTCGACCTCACCTTGCGCCCGCAGTGCGGGAAGATTTTTCCCGTGGAGTCGAGTCAGGCGGAGTGGGAGCCGAACTGGACGAGGCAGTGGTTCTACCACCGTGTTGCGAGCGGTAGCGGCCTTGAATGGTCGGGGCGGCCGGTGGTGGTTAATACCACGCCCGACGCGCCGATAGATGATGAGGATGAGCGAATAGCGCAGAGGCTTGTGGGGATCACCGCCCGCTTCAACATGCGTGACCTCGCTGAGTAGTTCATCATGTACGGCGTGGCACCACTTGCCGCGAAGTGGCGTATTACCCCTGGGAAGCTTCGGCGCGACAACGTCCGCCCGTCCGTGTGTTCGCTGCCGAAACCCTCCGGTCCGCGTAAGTTGCGGTGGAGCTTGCTTTTGTGTGCTATTCCTTGGGCTGTTTTGTTTACGACGTGCCCCCGTGCCCCTCGCAGGTGCTTCCCTAGAGGACGTGGAGCATGCGGTGGGTGCGTTCCTCGGACCGTATACGGCCAAGGAGCACACGCTGCACGCAGTTGCGACCGCAGAGGCAGGTCTGGGGTGGTTGAACCGTGTGTGCGAAGCCTTGGGTATTAGGGTGCCAGAGCGCGCTGTCCCGGCCCTGAGTCCATCTCTCCGTGGCTCCATGGGGGAGGGAGTACCAGCGGGCGCGGGTTCCGATTCAGCGGAGCATGTCGTCTTGGTGGTGAGCACGAGTGCTGCTTCGCCGCCAACCGGCATTGAGGCGGAGTTGTCGCCCTCAAAGGGTGCTGGTGCGAAATCCGTTCCCACCACGGTGGAACTTCCTCCTGCGGCGATTTCGGAGGCGGGGCCGCCCTCGTGCTTCCCAAAGGTGAAGCGGCCCCGCATTGGATCGCCCATTCGCTCGGTGGGGGGGTTCGTTGTAGCGAGCAAGGTCAGAGTCATATGGGACTCTAACTCAGACACCGAGTGTCTCGGCGTCCCTGCAGCCCTGATCAGGTCTGCAGCTGCCGGTGGCGAGGGCTTGGTGGAGCTAAGCTCCGACACAGAGGCCCCCCACCTGACGGGGAGGCTGGGGATGCCGCGATCCTTGCGGATTTGGGCGAGGCTGAAGGTAAACTCACATTGGTTGGATATGACCCACTGTGCCGTCATAGGGCTGACCACCATATCCCCTTGCAGCAACATGGTTCGCCGAACACGGGGAGCCCCCGGAGTCCGAGGACGGTCAGTTGGGAGCGCGGATGCGGCCCGACGTCTAGCGGACTTCATCCCGGCGAGAGCAGCGGCGTGGCGGGGGCGCGGATGGTGCGACGCGAGCTGAGTGTGATGCGCTGCGGTCGTGGGCACGGGTGCTTGAGGGAGTGGTAGAGGTCTTCGAACTAAGGGTAAGTGCCTGACCCTGAGTAGCACACGGCCCTTGGGAGGTGTACTGATTGCTTTATCGCGTAGACCTTCGCCCTTAGCCGGGCGCTGCAGGCGGCCCATGTCTGGGAATGGGAGGCCTTGGAGAACCGGCTGCGTGTCGCCGAAGGGGCCCTTCGTGCGTCGGAGGAGGCGCATTCCGCTAATGACGAACGCGTGCGGCTCCTGGAAGTGGAACGCTCGGGGGCCGTCAAATATGCCACGGAGCTTGTGGCATCGACTCGGCAGGCAGCAGTGGAGGAGCGGGACGGCCTGCTCCAGCAGGTTGCCGTACTGGAGGAGGAGAATGGCCGCCTTGCTGCGTCTCTGAGGGAGCAGGATCAGGCGCTGGGTGTCACCTCGGTGACGGCATGGGAGGCTGTGCTGGCCCTGGAGGGTACCCTCGAAAACCTTGTTGTCAAGGTGCCGCCCCGCTCATTTGGACCCGAAGAGCTTTCGCGGACCCTTCGACGGATTAGGGAAGCAGCTGATCTTACTCAGGCCGCCGCGACGTCCTTTGGCAATCACTACTCCTACGTGACTGCATGCCTGGCGTGTGCGCTTCTCCGACACCGGGGGTGCCGTCACGTCGACGAATTAGGTGACCCTCAGCTGGAGTTGCCTGCGGGGGCCGGCGTGATATCCAGTGTCGTGCGCAGTGTTCGGCCCGCCGTTCGGATTTTCCACGAATGGATCTGGGAGTACATCGGGGAGGCCACGGCGAAGGTGGAGCTGCGGCGGAACATGTACGGTGAGGCGAACCTTGGCGAGTGGCTGGATGGAGTTGCCCGGCGCGACGATGACGGGGCCGATGGCTCGAAGCAGGTGTGACCCCGAGGTTTTTGTGCGCCGGTGTGTGTTGTAACCTGTGTACCCCATGCCGCGAATGAAGTGGGAATTGCTGTCCTTCTTTAACCAACCACGTCGTTTTATTCCAAGCAAGCGCGATGGGGACGGTGCGATTTACGACGCCGTGACCGGCGCCGTTCTGGTCTTGGTGGTGGTCGAGACTCGCTGAACTTCTGGGCGAATCGACCTTCGACGGATGAGGCTCCGGTGCGGGAGGTTGTCCAGGCGAAGCCAGACGAGTAGCGTTGGCCTGGTGGGCTTTGTAATCACTGTCTAGCAGCGTGATGATAAGCCAAAATGTTCGCCCTCGCCATCGTTTTTGGGCGCACCCGCTTTGTGCTCTTGTTGTAAAGTATGTTGGCCAGTTGGGGTAGACGCTTGAGGTAGGCGCGGAGCAGGCGCCCACACGAAACGGACGTGCGAGCGAAGCTGGCGCCTAGTCGAAGTAGACGCGCGAGCGCTCCGTCCCCTACCCTTCAAAGTGGTGGCAGCGGAGCTGGTGCCTAGTAGAAGCAGACGCGCGAGCGCTCCGTCCCCTACCCTTCGAAGTGGTGGCAGCGGATGCCTAGTTGAAGTAGACGCGCGAGCGCTCCGTCCCCTACCCTTCGAAGTGGTGACAGCGGAGCTGGCGTCTAGTCGAAGTAGGCGCACGAGCGCTCCGTCTCCTACCCTTCGAAGTGGTGGCAGCGGAGCTGGCGCCTAGTCGAAGTAGGCGCGCAAGCGCTCCGTCCCCTACCCTTCGATGTGGTGGCAGCGGAGCTGGCGCCTAGTCGAAGTAGGCGCGCGAGCGCTCCATCTTGTACTACTGGGCAGGATAAGGATAAGATAGGTTTGGGGAGTGACAGGGACCTAGCTCCGTAGGTCTGTCCCGGCCGGTCGATGGGGACCTAGCGGCGCCATTGTTTTTGCGATCCCGGACACCGACGGGACAGCTGAAGCGAGATCAACGGAGTGCAGCACATGGCATCGCATGCGGCTGCGAGGGCGTCCTTGCCCCTCATCCGTTGCTTCGGGCCCCCCAGGATAGGGGGACGCGTGGAGTGTAGTTAGCGGAGCCCTGTAACTGGAGTGGGGCAACACTATTGCACCACGTGCCCCTGGGGCAGGCGATGGGACTCTTGAGGTATAATGTCCGTGGTCTTGCTTCCAGGGTACTTTAAAAGGGGCGAGCGGCCAAGGGGATCAGCACTCGCCTTCCCAAACATTGCACCCCCGCAACTTCTTTTGTCGAAAGTGCCGTCCCCAGTGTGCCCGGCCGCGCCGATGGCGTTGAGGGCTCGGAATCGGTGATGCCGCTGAGCGTCGCGGTCGGACATCCCGCTCATGTGGGGGGATGCGGCGCCGCGATGTGTTTTCCCCTCGCCCGTACGTCGCAGAGCCGCGACTGGTGCGGGGTGGTGGGCAATTCACTTGTACTTCATCGAGGCCACTCGTAGCTTTGGGAGTAGACTTCTATGTCGCACCAGTGAGGCCGCATCCGGCCGCGCTGTCCCATGCAAACGCCTGTCCTCTCCCCCAGTCCCCTTCCCTAGCTGCTGGATGCTTGGGATGAGGAGGGGTCTTGCGCTTGCGGTGATCTGAGGCCGTCTTTGCTCTGAGGCAGACTCGGACTCCTCCAGCTCGGGGCGGCATGCTCTTGGGGTGCGCCCTTGGGCGCTCTCCGTCTCGATCCCGGGCGTCTGCTGGGGCTCCTCTCCGCACTGGGGGCCCGCGCCCGTGAGGGCGCTTTCGCCGAGCGCGTTTGGTTTCTCGGTTCTTCTACAGAGGCGCAGGCCATTGAGCTTGTGCGCCGCCCCTCCCCATCGTCAGAGACCAGCTTGTCGGGCGAGAAAGCTGGTGGCGAGGTATGGTGCCAGGAGGAAGCTTTGACCACGCGGGGAGCCTCTGGTGCCCGTGCGCCGTTGAATGTAGACTCCGGCGAGTGCGTGGGAATATCGTCCACATCTTATTTATACTCCGGAGAGTACGCGCGGTGACAACATCTGTGCGTGCGCGGAACATCCGCGTCTTGTTTAGACTCAGTAGAATGCGCATGGAAAACATCTGCGTCTTTGTTTGTAGTCCGGAGAATGCATGGGACTATCGACCACGGCTTACTTAACCTCCGGAGGGTACGTCAACGCGCGCGCGGGACATCTGCGTCTTGTTTAGACTCAGTAGAGTGCGCAGGAAAAACATCCGCGTCTTTGTTTGTCCTCCGGAGAATGCATGGGACTATCGACCACGGCTTACTTAACCTCCGGAGATGCGCCAGCGTCTTGTGCGGGACATCGCATCTTGTCTAGACTTCGATGAGAGTGCGCGCGGAGGCGTCCCCCCGCTGCGTCTTATTTATACTCCGTAGAGTGCGTGCGGAGGCGGATCTCGATGCTACGTCTTATTTATGCTCCGTAGAGTGCGTGCGGAGGCGGACCTCGACGCTACGTCTTATTTATACTCTGTAGAGTGCGTGCGGAGGCGGACCTCGACGCTACGTCGTATTTATACTCCGTAGAGTGCGTACGGAGGTGGACCTCCGTGCGGTGCGTGTGCGGAGATGAGTCTCCGTGCGGTGCGTGTGCGGAGATGAGTCTCCGTGCGGTGCTTGTGCGGAGATGAGTCTCCGTGCGGTGCGTGGGAACATCGACCACGTCTTTATACTCCGGGGAGTACGCGTGGTAACAACACCGACGCATGCGCGGAACTCCGCATCTTGTTTATACTCAGTAGAGTGCGCAGGAGAAACATCCGCGTCTTATTTATACTCCAGGGAGTGCGTGCGGAGGGAAACCTTTGCATGTTTTTGGTGGGGGCACGAATAGCTTCGCAAACGGCGGACTTTACTAAATTCCCGTTTGCGCGGGTGAGCGAGTACAAAAGGTCAAGGACTAACCCTTGGACTCATTGTCGTGACGGTGAGATGCGAAGCCTTTGGTGCTTGGGCTGTCGTAGGACGTGTACGGGCGTGCCTAACTAGGGGCCTCCCTAGACTCCCGCGTGCAGGCTTCGGGTGCTGTGCTCTATGTGCCGGGCCATGTGCTGATCGCCAAGGACAGTGATAATACCCTGCGAGCCTGGAAGCTTCGCGCATAGAAAGCCATGGTGTGGGACTACCCCTAAGGAATTGAGGATCGGTCACCCCAGAATAACGTTGTAGGGGTACTGGATATCCATGACATCGAAGGTGGTGTCCCTGCTCGCCATGTTGTCATCCTGGCCGAAGGAGACCTGCAAATATATTTGGCCCAGCGCCAGTAGCGGCTGACCTCCGAAGCCCTGTAGCGGAATTCTTGAGGGGCCTAGGCGGCTTCGGGGGATCGCCATTTGGTATAAGGCCTGTGCGAACAATATGTTCGCGGAACTGCCCCCACCGACCAGGACACGCCGGACGTCACACCCGGCAATCGCGACCTGGATGACTAGGGAATCTTGATGAGGGAACTCCACACCTTCGGCGTCGGCGGGCGTGAAGGTGATCGCATGCTGCGCCCAATCTGGCGGTGCATGAGCCATGCACGCCGCCACGTGGTGTAGCCTCCGTACGTAGGCCTTGCGCTGTCGCTCCGAGGCGAACTCCAAGGAGGAGCCTCCGGAGATTACGTTGATGACCCTACGCGGAGCGCCCTCAAGGGCATGGATCCGTAGGGGGCTCTCCTGGGGCTGTTGCTCCTGATCCCGAATCCTTAGGGGACCGTCCAGTGGTTGCTGAATGTGCGCCACGATGGGTGGGTGGGTCTCGAGATCCCTATCTCTGGAGACGCTTTGTCGAAGTGCCGCGATGGTGGTGCAGGAGCGGGTGTCATGAGTGCCTTGGCCGTGCACCTCGCACCACTATGGGCGGTGTTGGTTGCCATACTCCGTGCGGGCCCAACCGTCGCGGCCCCAGCCTCATCGAGCCCTGGATTGGCGCTCTTCATGAGACCCTCCGCTGGATTGATATCGGCCATGTTGTCCTGGCGCCGCCTTGCGTCTTCTTCTGCCCAGGCGTACTCCTCCATCTTGTCGAAGAGCTTCGCCACTATCTTGATTGGCTTCCGCGCGTTGTACTTGGCTAGCGGGCTCGGGCGGAGACCCTGTACCGCCGCGTTGATGATTGTTGTCTCGTTGACATCTTTGACCTGGCAGCGGACCTTCGCGAAGCGCTTGAAGTACTCGCGGAGCGTTTCCGATGGTTTTTGCTTGATTGCGAAGAGCTGATCCGCGTCGACACGCTCGCCGTAGTTCCCCTGTATGTTGTTGTAAAGGCAGTTGCGAACCTGCTCCCATGCGTATATTGAGTTCGACTCTATGGTGAAGAACTATGAGAGCGCCACTCCCTGCAACGCGAGCGGGAGCCCCTTCGCCTTGGTGGTGTCGTCTCTGCCTGCCGCCTCGATGGCGGTCTCGTACATGCGCACGAATTCTCGTGGATCCATGTCGCCCTTGTACGACGTGACGGAGCTGGGGAATTTAAAGTCCACCGGCCACGCTGTCTGCTGTAGGCCCGCCGATAGCGGGGACTCCGGGTCCACGCGTCGCAGCGAAGCGCGACTGGATGTGGGGGCGTCCCGGCTGTCCGCGCGCTCGGGCGTGGGCTCCGGTGCGGCCACTGGTGGGGTCGGCTGATTCCTAGCCTCTTGCATTCTCCGCACGGCCCCCCGGAGATACGCCAACTCCTGCTGGAGCGTGCCGAGGGCTGCCAGCAGGGCGTTCTCCACTGCAGGCGTAGATGGGGGAATGGGCGCGTTTGGTCGCACGGTTGAGGTAGTCGCAACCACCGCTTGTGTCCTTGGGTTGCTCATCACGTCAACATGGTGGACTCCGGTGTCGACGGCGGGGTCCCTACCGCCAACGAGGCCGCTTGATGCTCCTGCACCGGATGTAGGGACGGTGGTCGCGCCTCGGCGGGCGTCGGGGCTAGCGCTCCCTACCACCCGTCCGGTATCGTCGAGGTTGACTGTCACACCAGTGGCGGGGTGGGGTGTGACGCGTAGGGTGGGGTCGGTCGTCGCGTCGGTGGTGGCGGGGTCGATAGTCGCGTCGGTGGTAGCGGGGTCGATGGTCACGTCGGTGGTGGCGGGGTCGATGGTCGCGCGATGAGCGTCGTCATTTTCAACCCCGACCGCCGATGCCGAAGCTCTGGTGTTGACACGGGGCCTCGCCACGACCCCCTCCTTCTTCTTCGCCGCCGATGATGAAGCTTTCTTCAGTGCCATCCTTCTTGAGATCTTGAGGCTTGCTCTCGTCTCCTCACGGACGGCGCCAACTATCGTGGCTACAAACCAAACAGAGAGAGAGGTGTATGGTAGTAGAGAGTTAGGTGAGCAAATGTCCTCTCTTGGGTCTTTCCCAAGGGCTGATCGTAATATATATGCTTCCTCGTAAGGAGCGCCTTTACAATCGTAACCTTACACCGAAGCCTCCAACTGAGGGCAACTACGTCCTTAGTACATGGTTTATAGTTTTCTCAACAGGCTAGCCGGGTTTAGGTGGGGGCCACCTCTACGACAGACACCTTTTCAGGATGGGATCTACAAATCATGTAGTAGATATGTACCAGCTTTAGCTATATCGACGAAAATCACATACAACTATCTCTCTTCGTATTCCCTTTCACGAAATAGCCAAAATTCAAAAATCATAAAAATTATAAAACACAGTCTAAAAGTACCCACCCTAATCTCATAGAGCAGCCTTTACTTTTTCATGCTTGATTGGGCCATGTCTTCTCAATGGCCCACCTGGGCCCACTCTTGCACCGCGCTAAAGGCCGACAATTTTTCAATTTCCACGTGAATCAGACAGATTGAAATCCATGGTTCAATTTCCCATTTTGCGTTCTAAAACGGGCCTAAAGTTCTGTGCTACCAGTGCAGCGGTGTGTATATATATTTTAAGCTACATTATATAAGCTAGATTGCACACAGGACGTTCCAAGTAAACTTCCGTTCGGCTAATCCGCTGGATTCCAACCCAGCAGATATCGTCCGTTCGTGTGTGGACCTAACATGGGCCATTGGATGAGGCGTTATTGAAATCCATGGTCGTCCTCGACTTCATTCTTCGCATGCTAACAATTCCCATGCATGAGGAGTCGACGAGAGATGGGAAGGCTTCATCATCTATTCATCTTCATCCTTGGAATGCACACCCCAAACAAATCGCCACCGTGTCATGCGGCGTTGCCTAGCAATCGGCGAGAAATGCCACCGCCGCTGGGGCTGCGAGCCTCCACCTCCACTCTTCGTTGTTGGAGCCGATCAAGGATTTCGGCTTGGACCACGAGCAGATTCCAGCGAAACGCGGTAAGCGCGATGCTCGGACCGAATGTGGGATCTCAGAGTAGAAACTCCTGAACCCCTTGTGTATTACAGTACTAATCCCAGATCAATGCTAGTACACATAGTTAATATGAAAATAATACATTGCCAACAACACTTTATTACAATAATAACTGAAGTTCACACTTCTTGGCCATTACCTTACAACCGAGGTTTACAGAACCTCTTACAAAAGAAAGATAACAGCGGAAGCAAAAACAACTTCTCAAGCAAATGGCCCATCAATCTGCCACAGGCAATTGACTTGAGAAACGCGGCCTAGTCCTCTGCAAAGCCTTCTTCACCAGCTCCCTCGAAGTAGTGGAAATCATCCCCCTGAGCTTCATAGTCTTCTGATATAGGAGTTGGAATGCAACAGGTGAGTACAAAATTGTACTCCGCAAGTCTTGGGAAAAATGCAGTAGATGTAGAGCTTAACAAAGAAAGATTATATGGTTCTTTTGCACAAAGCAGCATTTTATTTCAAACCTAACTAATTATTTCAAAAGCAATTGATGAAAAAAATTATTTTCCATAGTTGAAACTAGTTAATTAGTTTAGTGAAGGTTTCAACCACCAACACTAATAGAATAGGCTATATCCGCCAAGTTTTAAATTTTACAGGTTCCAACCACCCGCATTGGTTCCATCCACCATGCCAAAATCCCGAGAGTTCCATCCACTCCTGAGTTTTCCAAAACATTTTATTTTTAAATCTGGAAACAAAAGTCTACCATGTGAATGCATTCCTTGCTCGCCCTTGACCATGGGCATGGCTATTCGAATAGTTTATTATTCTACAGAGTTTGTACGGCTTTACCCATAAGAGATAACTTATCTTAATAGTCAATATGCTTCCTTTGGCATGAGACCCAGATAGAATATCACAAAGCTTTTATCTCACTCTGAAGGTACCACCCGCTGAGGTTTCACCACTGAAGGGTTGAATCCACCACAATCAGAGGCCCCTTCTTGCGCTATGTGAGTACAGTAAGTTCCTGTCCCTCACTGTAAGTAAACTAGTAAATCCCTAGCACCCATTTTCCAATGACGGCACCTAAACTAAACTATCGTAAGTTAATCGGCTAGGTCGTACCCATATAGACTTATGGTTGTACGGTAGTGCTCAGTTTGGACAAACACAAGAGTCGGTCCTTAAGTGACTAGGGTGGAATAAACACAATTCAAATTCTTGTGCGAAGCTGCACCAAACCAAACTTTCCATCCACCCTGGTTTAATTTCATTTAAAAGTTTTATTTTGTTTTGAAATAACGGTGGTAACCTCTATTACCACCATTTTAATAAATATATATAAGCTCAAATCATTCAACAATATATATTTTTCTCATATATGTATTTTCGAAATGAACAGCTAAACTAAGCATTTTATACCAGTCTAAATTCATAAAAAAGTAGTACTAACTCATTTATGAGCCAAAGGGTATCCTATGTTGACAAAGGTACATGGCAAACAATTTCAAAGGAGGGCATAACAAGTTCTGGGTATTTATCTAAATTTTCTAAAATTAATATTAGCATTTTATACAACATAGCCATGCAATTAAATTTTAAATTAAGCATGAAATCATTTGCAAAACTTAGGAACAAAATGGTCAAGGAGACTTTCCTTCTTGCACGCTGTCTGGAAATTCTTGCTGGGGATCAGAAAAATCTTCGGCGACGTCGAGTTCTATGCGTGAAACGATAAATATAAATAAATAAATACAAATAAAATCACAAAAATATAAAATATATATCTGAATAAAGTTTATAATTTTAGATGAATTTAGAAATTTATATCACTGGATTCGGAGTTCGAATAAGGGAGAACGAGCATTTGGAAGTTTGTCACAAAAAAATTGAAAAGTGCACTTTTGTGTTTCAGCCGCTTGGCTTGATATGCTATAGTGAACAGCATATTTGCCTATGCGTGCTCGGCCGCGAGACTCACCGGCGAGGAGGAAAACAAGGAAACTGGCCAAGGCAAGATGGATTGGCGGCTCACCAGGGAGTAGCTGACCAGTGGTGGTGCGGCGGCCGGCGACTTCAGAGGTGACTGACGGTTGCGAAAAGCTTGGCGAGGCTCGGGAAATCAACTCGTGTTGCGACAGTGTGCTAGAGGTTTGGAAGAATGGTGCAAGTTAGGAAGAGTGGTAGGAGATCACGATGGTCATATTTATAGGCTTGGAAGGAGAGGAAACGAATTGAAACGGCTTAATAAAGAAAGTTTCGGTTTTTAAGTTGAAGAGTTTAGAAACTAAAAAACGGATGAATGATTGTGTGAGAAACGGATATGGATTGATTGCTTACATTATTTGGAGCATTTTTCACTTTGGCAAGTCAAGGAGATAAGGCTTGCATGAGGAGTTACTTGAGATGTGCCATGGCGTGAGCAGTCGGTTCGGTGGTCTAAAGCTTGAAGATAAATAGTGCTCAGGTAATAAAGAATAAAAGAAAGGGAGGTGGGAGAACACATGACAAAGAATTCACTTAACTGGTGGTTGGTTGCTCGGGAATTGAGATGTTAAGCGTGCTCAGCTCGCAGCAGCACTTGGATGGGTGACCCCTTGGGAACATTTTTTTAAAAGAGGGAAGTGCCAAGAATATTAGCTTGAACCTAGAAAAATTAGAATAGATATTTTTCTAGAGATTTGAACTTTTTTTTTGAAAATTTGAATTCGAAGGTTTGGATTTGGAATTTAAATTCGAGAATTCGGATTGGAATCGAGATTTTGATATTTCCTTTCAACAATATACAAATAATCCAAATAAGATTCAAATTTTTTTAAGTAATTAATTTAAATTAAATTTTAAAGAAGCGAAAATTTGGGATGTTACACCGAACAAACACACACACACGAGAGGATGTATTTTTGGGGCTACCTGTACTTTGCAAAAGACGCTGCTTCTTTATTCCCACAGGAGACGCTGCTACCTGTTCAATGTAATACTGCAAGCGCTGCTTGATGCTTTTGCTTGGCGCTACCTACATGTATTTATAGTACACAAGTTTGCATGTGAGTCGAACACAAGTTACAGACTGCGCATGAGACTCACACACAACTCCCAGGCGGATTTCTATACATATACGTCACTCATACGGATTGGTATAACAACTAGATTAGCAAACATTCACCCCCTTAATCTTGTTGCACTTGAACAACGCCCAGACGTAGATGGAGCTCCACGAACTTCACCCGGCCAAGTGCCTTGGTCAGAATGTCTGCCAGCTGCCCTTCAGTGCCGACGTGGTTAATGTCGAGTCTCCGTTCTTCGTTGCACTCACGAATGAAATAATACTGAGTGTCAATATGTTTACTCCGATCATGATGAACTGGGTTCTTGCTGAGCTCAATTACTGACTTGTTGTCAACCAGTAGCTTGAACTTCTGAACGCTAGCGCCGGTAAGCTCCCCGATCAGCCGGCTCAGCCATACTCCTTGACACGCGGCTGTAGCAGATGCGATGTATTCCGCTTCACAAGACGAGAGAGACACCACCTTCTGCTTCTGGGACGCCCAGGTGATGAGGTTCAGACCGAGGAAGAAAACCACGCCTATTGTACTCTTGCGCTCGTCAATGTCCCCAGCATGATCACTATCGCTGTAGCCCATCAAGTCTTTATGCAGACCTCGCCCCTTCGTGTACCAGCAGCCGTAGCCGATCGTACCTACCAAGTAATGGAGAATGCGTTTCACTGCCACCCAGTGCTGCTCCGACGGTGCTTCCATGAATTGGCTCACCATCCCTACTGCATGAGCAATGTCCGGTCTGGTGTTGACAAGGTAGCGAAGACTCCCGATGATGCTCCTGAACTTGGTTGCGTCTACGGCGGTGGCACCATCCCGCTTGCTAAGCCATACTCAGTTCTCCATGGGCGTGTCACAGGTGTTACATCCTGCCAGTCCTGCCTGCTCGAGGATCTTTGTCGTGTATGCACATTGGCACAGCGTGATCTCCCCGTTCTTCTGCTTCACTTCGATCCCCAAGTAATAACTCAGGAGATCAAGATCGCTCATCTCGAAACGTTTCATCATCTGTTGCTTGAAGACGGCGATGTCATCGTTGTTTGGCCCACAGATGATCAAGCCATCGACATACACACCCACCAGAAGGAGAGAGTCACCATCTCCCTTCTTGTATACGACGTGCTCGAGCGTGCTCCGCTTGAAGCCGAGTTTAGCCAGCTTCTGGTCTAGCCGCACGTTCCACGCACGCGGGGCTAGACACAGTCCATATAGTGCCTTCTTCAACTTCAACACCTTGCCAACTTGTTTGTCATCGAGGAAACCCGGCGGTTGATGGACGTAGACCTGTTCGAGGAGATCACCATTCAAGAAAGCTGTTTTAACGTCCATATGGTGTACCTCCTAGCCACCGTGCGCAGCGAGCGCCAGTAACAACCGCACAGTCTCCATCCGTGCCACCGGCGCGAACACCTCGTCGAAGTCCACCCCCTGGCGCTGAGCATACCCTTTAGCGACCAGTCGAGCTTTGTGCTTCATGATGTTGCCGGCTAGATCTCTCTTCACTTTGAACACCTACTTTAGCCCAATGGCACGATGGCCACTTGGAAGCTCCGACGGTGTCTAAGTCTTGTTCTCGCGGATCGACTCCAGTTCGGCCTCCATTGCCTTTCGCCAGCACGGTTCCGCTAGCGCCTGCTCAATGCTGCTTGGTTCATCCGCGCCCAGCAAACACAAGCCGCTGTACTTGAAATCGTGGATTTCATCAGTAGTGTTGTAAATATTCGACAACGTTCGGTACCTGAGAGGCACGTTCTCTAAATCTGCTGCTCCATCAGTTGGCGGGGACGCCCACTCAATGCCTAATGACGTCGGTGGTATTGTCGTTGTGGGACTTGGTGCAGGTGTAGTTGGTGATCTCGGATTTGGCAACCCAGTCGAATGTGATGTGCCTGGGGTCTGAACTCCTCCTGCCTCCATCTCCTGAAGATCTTCAGTGTTGCCTGATGTTGGACCACCAACAGTGGCCAGGATCTCGACACAAAATGTGTCTACCACATCTTGCTCATCACCGGTGCTGCTCTAATCCCACGACCGATCCTCCTCAAACATCACGTCATGGCTAATGTGCAGTTTCTTCGCCACTAGATCAAAGATGCGGTACCCTTTTGTCCCCGGCTCATAACTGAGAAATACCATCTTCTTGGACCTGTTCGTCAGCTTGCTCACGCCAGGACCTGTGTTCTTCACATGGACCACACACCCAAAGGTGTGTAGGTGATGAACACGAGGTTTCTTGCTTTACCACGCTTCATATGGAGTGATGCCATCGAGGCTCTTCATTGGCGCACGGTTTAGTACATAGACGGCAGTCACCATTACCGCGCCCCAGAACAGCACCGAAATGCCCTTGCTCTTGAGCATGCACCGAGCCATCTCCACCACCGTCTGGTTTCGACGCTCCACCACACATTTTGCTACGGAGTGTACGGCGTGGTGGTGTAGTGCTTGACGCCAGACTCGTTGCAGAACACGATGAAGGCATTGGAGTTGAACTTGCCTCTGTGATCCGTCCTCAGTCCCTTCAGTCGCCCGCCATGTTCAATCTCTGCGCCAGCCTTGATCTTCTTGATGTAGTGGAGTGCCTGATCTTTAGTACTCAGCAGCTCCACCCACATGAAATGACTGAAGTCGTCGATGACGAGTAAGAAGAAGAGCTTGCCTCCAGGCGTCGGTGGCGTGATCTAGCCGCAGAGATCCATGTGGAACAACTCCAGTTCACGCTGCGCATGGAACGATGTCGCCCGCGGGAACAGAGCGCAATGTTGCTTGCCAAGGGTGCAGCCATCGCAGACCTGTTCGACCTGGTTTATCACCAGGATGCCATCCACCATGCTCTTTGTGCCGAGGTCGCGGAGCGCCCTGAAGTTGAGATGCCCGTAACGGGCATGCCACCGCCACGCTTCGTCGTTGGCCTTCGACAATAGGCACACCGGTGGAGCTACCACCAGCTTCACTATGTATAGCCTATTGCTCGTGCGCGGAGCACTGATAAGCAAAGCGCGTTCCCGGTCGAACACAAAGAGCCTGCCGTTCTCTAACACGATCTTGCACCCCGCCTCCTTCAATTGCCCTAGGCTCATAATGTTACTTCTCAACTTAGGTATAAAATACATCTCAGTTAGTACCTTATGCTCATGATGATGCCCTTCCATGATCATCGACCCAAGCCCACAGATATCCACATGCGATCCGTCACCAAACCAAACGGTGCTGCTCACGGTCTCGTCAAGATGTGCCAGTGCCGATCGCTTGCTCGTCATGTGGTTGCTGGCTCCAGAGTCCAGGTACCTTGTGTCATCATTACAGTCGGTCAAGATCACTTGCTGCTCGTTGAGGTAGATGACTTGCGATGCCGCCCGAGCCATGACATTCATCGAATCCATCAGTAGCGTCGGTTGCTCGATGTCGGCCTTGACCAAGTGTGCCTCCTCACGGCGCCCCTTCTTGGGCCTCTGCACTCCATGGCCCAGTGTCCGTAGATGCCACAGTTGCGGCATTTACCCTTCTGACAAGGAGTGCCCTCCGAGGTCAATCTGACGGTGGTGTCGCGGCCCTCCGGCCGTGCTCTACCCTTACTCCTCCAGTGGGAATTCGCATTGCTTCCTTCCTTGCTCGATGAGGATTCTGGCGTCAGTCGGTGCCTGTGTTTCGCCAACCAGTCCTCCTTGGTGAGCATGAGCCGCTCAGTTCTGTCCATGATCCGCTCGACGCTGGTCTCGAAATGGTCTTCCATCGCACGTAGCCTCCCAGCGAGTTCTTCGATCGAGAGTGTCTTGATGTCGCAGAACATCTCAATCGAGACCACAATCTGGTTATACTACGAAGGAACCACATGAAGGATTTTCTTGACGACACGGCCTCACCATCCTTGAACGCAATGTTCTCAAAATCCTTGAGCAGCTTCTGTGCATTGACCTCCTTGACACGCTCTACTCCAAGGCGCATCGTCTTCATCGTCTCCTATGCCTCCTTGGCGCTCTTCTTGGAGCCCAAGATGGAGTACATGTCGGACGGTACGGCCCGGATCAGTGCGGCCAGCACGAGACGGTCCTCGCGCTGCTCCACCTTGTCAGGCTGGAGAGAAAGAGCAAAAGCCAGCAACAAGGAAAGGAAAAGTGACTAGCACAAAAACCGAGGCAAGAAAAAGGGTGTTGGTTAGCTTCCTTCACGTGAATTCGATAGAAATTTCTATGTGCACCTGAAATATGTATTAGGAGTTTTTTGTAAGATTTTTGCTAGATGCACATAAAATTAGTATTACTAAATTTTAGATTTCTTCCGTATAGCGACTCTAAAGTATGATTTTCTACTGTTGGATCATGATATGAGGCTTTCTCTATGGCAAGTCAAGATTGTTTTATCATAGCTTAATTTAGATGAGGCTCTTTTGGGAATCAACAAGATACTAGCGATATTGTCCGCCGATGAGAAGCAATGTAAAGACCATAAGGGCTTATCTCAAATTCATCTTCATATATCAAATAATATTTTATAGGAGATTATAAAGAAGATATCCGCCACCGCATTATGGCTGAAGGTAGAGCAGATTTGTATGACCAAAGATCTGACCAACAAGATGCATCTGAAGCAGAAACTTTATTTGAATCACCTGGCAGCTTTCAAAGAAGTTGTTACTGACCTCGAGTCTATGAAGATAAAATATGATGATAAAGATATGAGTCTTATTTTGCTATGCTCTTTGCTCAGTTCGTACTCTACTTTTAGATATACTATTTTATATAGTCGAGATACTCTTACTCTCAATAAAATTTATAAGGCTCTGTATGCTAAAAAAATATGAAACTTATGGTTCCTAGTGAAATTGAAGTACGCATGCAGAAGATTTGTCTGTCTACGGCAAACAATACGAGAAGGGTTCAAATGACAATTCAAAAGGTAGAAGCAAAGCATATATAGAGGTAGATCTAAATCCAAGAACAGAAAGTCATGCAACTATTACAAGAAGAATGATTATGACATATCAGAGTGCTGGAAGTTGCAGAACAAGGAGAAGAGAAATAACAATTTCAAGCATGATCAATAAGAAGATGAACTTAGAGTCACCGTTGTCACCAAAAAAGGTTCTGATAGATATGTTCTCGTTGCATTTGCCGGTAATTCCAAAACTAGTGATATTCAGATTCTTGATTCAGCCTGTACTTTCCACATGAATCCAAACCACGAGTGGTTCGTTACCTATGTAGTTATGCCATGTGGATTTATATTGATGGGTGATAATACATCATGCAAGGTTGCAAGTATTGGTTCTATCCAGATTAAGATATTTGATGGCACCGTTATAACTTTGTCGGATGTTCGTCACATTCCGAATTTGAAGAGAAATATTATCTCGTTGAGTACTCTTGATACTAAAGGGTACAAGTATTCAGTTGAGGTGGAGTTCTAAAAGTCACCAAAGGTTTTCTTATTGTGACGAAGGGTGATATGAAAGCTACCAACTTATATCATTTGCGAGGCACTACAATTTCAGGTAATGTTACTGTTGGCTCAAATAAATCATTTGATTATGATGCTCCTAATCTTTAATATATGCGTCTGAGGCATATGAGTGAAGCTGAAATGATAGAATTATGTAAAAGAGAACTTCTTGATGGTCAATGCATTGACAAGTTAAAGTTTTATGAACATTGTGTCTTCGACAAGCAAAAAGGATAAAATTCAACACTACGACTGACTCTACAAAAGACATATCTGATTATGTTCACTTTGATTTGTGGAGAAAATTTCGTCTTCTATCACTTAGAGGTGCAAGATACATGTTGATCATCATTTATGATTACTTAAGAAGAGTTTTGTCATATTTCGCCAATCACAAATCATATGTATTCAAGATATTCAAGGAGTGAAATATTATGATTGAAGATAAACTGGTAAGCATGTAAAGAAGCTTTGTATCGACAATAGCTTAGAGTTCCGTTCTGGAGAATTTGAAGCTTTATGCATATTGTTGTGGTTATAGACCAAATAGTAAACCAAGAACTAGTAGAAGTTTTTCCTCCAAAAAATGTTCCTCCTCTCGGGTGATCCCGAGAGGGCCTTTTATATGGTTGCCATACTCTTTTTTTATGGTACTATCCTTGGTTATGGGTGTTACCCTAGGACACAGTTATCCTTTATATTTTTAAATGGGCCTCCTGGACCTACACCATTGTGCCACCCCCACAATACCAGGCATATCCATACACATCCTACTAGGCTATTTAATCATGTAGGCTGAATGGGGTTTAGGTGGAGGCTATCCCTACAACACATATCAAAAGGTATTGTGAAATATTATACTATCGTAGGCACTCCTCAACAAAACGGTGTGACCGAATGCATGAATAGAACCATCATGGAGAAGGTACGTTGCATGTTATCAAACTCTAGATTATCTAAAAGTTATTGGCTGAAGCCACTTCCACTGCTTATTATTTGATTAATTAGTCACCCAATTTGGTTATTGATAAGAAGACTCTAATTGAGGTATGGTATGGCTCTCGAGCAGATTATTCAAACTTGAGAATATTCGGTTGTTCTACTTATGCTCATGTCAACAACGGTAAATTAGAGCCTAAAGCAGTTAATTTTATTTATCTTGGTTATAAAACTGGTGTGAAAGGATATAAATTATAAAATCCTGAAACTAGAAAGTTGGTTATTAGTAGAAGTATTTCTTTTGATAAGTCTGCTATATTGCATGATAAACCATCTATTAATATTCCCATTGAAAAGCAATCAAGCGTGCTGATAGAGCATGTTATTGATTCAGGATCTACATTAGATATTAACAAGAAAAATATTTCAGAAGTTCCTATTGTTGCACCACCAATACAACGTTCGATTGCAAATAATAGAGAAAGGAGAAACATTCAATCTCCTTAGAGATTGACTGAAGAAGCCAATATTGCGGCTTATTGTTTAAATATGGTAGAAGAAATTAAAGGTATCGTAAAACCTTATTGTTTAAATATGGCAGAAGAAATTGAAGGTATCGTAAAACCTTCATCTTATTTAGAGACAATTTCTTCTAGTGATTCAAAAAGGTGGATGATTGCTATGCATGATGAGATGAAATCTCTTAACAAGAATGACACTTGGGAGTTAGTCAAGTTGCTAATAGAGAAAAAGTCTATTCGCTGCAAATGGATCTTGAAGAAGAAAAAAAAATGCATTTATCACACTACTATAGAAAGCCTAATGCTAGATGGCACATCATAGACGGTTTCTCAAAACCATCAGTATGAAATACCATCACAGATGGTTTTAGTTTAGAGATCATCTGTATTGCTGCAATCCCTAGAAACCATCTGTGAAGATGTAATATCACAAACGGTTTGTGATAAAAACCATTTGTGAAGATGTTGAAGTTGATCTGAATTCTTACTATGCAACCTTATGCCAGACGTGGCATGATAGGTGTCTGGGTTATGTGCAGGGGTTGTATTAGACGTGGTATTAATCTGTAGGGATCGACTCTGATTTGATTTTCCCTCCGTATGGGATTCGTTTCACTCGTCCTATATATGTAGCCTAGTAGCTCATTATAATCTTTCTTCATTATAGTGATTTGTCTTTATGTGCTCGTGATTTTTTTCATAATAGTTTTTCATGTAAAAATTTGTATCTCTTATCTCTATTTTTCTATGCATTATTTACAATAGTGGCTAATTATTAATCTCTTCCTCCTTAATTTGCCGCTTCCATGACCTGCTTCTGCGGCAGGTTCTGACGCATTTCGCACCTATTGCTGCCTCACCTCTCCTCTTCCTGTCAGCCGCTCGCTATTCAAAATCTAACTTGGCACCGCTCGCCTAACCTTGTCATTCTGTGACCTATTCACTACCATGCGTCCTCCACTCCTCGCAAAAGTGTGCACTATAGACACAGGCTAAATACGATTTTAAGGTAATATGTGTCAAAACCCGTTTCAAGGTGCGAAAATACAAACTTACAGGTTAAGACGACAAATCATACCCAAAATAGCATAAAAGGATCATCTTACATACAACACCACAAAAAAATAGTAGCACTTATCAAGAGGGCCAAAGGATCAAATCGCACGAAAAAAAACTAGGCTACCATCAACCCAGGAACCCCTTAAAAAAACATCACAGGTATATGTCGATTTGAACTCTATCCATTGATACGGTAACCAGGTATTTTAGTTAGCTAGACTACCAACGGTTGGTATAGCATTTTTTTGGTCACATTTAGTAGTGTTTGGTACTATAATTATAAAAATAGTTGTATACGAAGCGTATTGGCAAAAATAACATTTTTGCCGTCTGGTAGACGGGAGGCAACATGTGAGGGCGGATGCATGGCGGCTGCCATCCGCCCACCAGACGGCAGGCCACTGCCACCCCATGGCCAGAGGGCAGGTGCCTGTCGCCCGGTGGTGAGATAGCAGTTGATTAGGCCGGCTAATTAGTCGGCCTAATCATCTGTCTTTTATAATTTTATTTAAAATTGTATAAATTTTTTAATATAGCAAACAAGCTCAAAAAATTACGAACATTTATGTACAGACTCTTGACACAACATAGTTGACCGTATAATGTTTTTGTAATTTTATCTACTGTAAATGTTGCTCAAATATTCGTACAGTTTTGATATTCGTAGAAGCTATTACATATAGCAAACGAGCTCTAAAAATTACGAAGTTTTATGTGAAGCTCCCGACATATCATAGTAATTATAATTTTTTTTTGGAAATTTTATATGCTCTAAATTTGCCACATTAATTCATGTTAATTTATTCATGAAATTAGCGATGCCGTCCTCCCTCGCAGGCTCCCTTGCGTATCGTTAATTTTATAATTAAATTAACATAAATTAACGTGGTAAATTCAGAGCACATAAATTTTTTAAAAAATTTATACAATTACTCTGAGTATGTCAGGAGTTTCACATAAAATTTTAGAATTTTTAGAGCTCGTTTGCTATATATAATAGATCCTACTAATATCAAAATCATACGAATTTTTGAGCAATATTCACAGTAGATAAAATTAAAAACAATTACACGATCAACTACGTTGTGTCCGAAGGCTGCACATAAATTTTTGTAATTTTTAAAGCTTCTTTATTGTATTAAAAAATTCAAACAAATTTTACATAAAATTAAAAAAATGGGAGGTGATTAGACTGGCTAATCAGCTCGCCTAATCACCTGCCGTCTCACCACCGGGCGATAGGCCCCCTGCCGTCTACCCACCAGGTGGTAGACAGCTTGCCGTCCGCCCACGGGATGGCAGGGCCACGCATCCGCCCCACCACGCTGCCGTCCGTCCACCAGACGACAGAAATGTTATTTTTGTTAATACACTTTCTATACAGCTATTTTTGTAAATACAATGTCAAACAATACTAGATGTGACGAAAATTCATTGGTACAGCGTACATCCTATAGTGTCTATACTATACGTAAGAAAGTACAATCATCGTTAGGTCCGCTTGAAACACAGAAATGAAATAGTTTAGTTCCTTTTGGCTCTCAAACGGGCCACATTATTTTTCTACTCGGATTTTTTAAGTAGTCTCTAGACATATGACCGGCAAGGCGGGCGTGCACTGCAGGGAAAAGCCCGATTATTTGCACGGATTGGCCTCTCTCAAAAGATGAAAAGGCCATTTCACAGAAACTAAATGACAATAGATGACACAAAGGAAATTGTAAACATCGTGACTTTGTCTGGAAGAGCACCAGTGATCAATTTAAAGAGATGTACTTTCCCTATATTGCCACCCAAAAAAAAAACAGGATTATGTCATGAAACGTTCCTGCACACATCACCGATGACCAAACCCCTATGGCAATTACAAGCATTCCAATGCTACAAAAACATCATCGGCGATCGGACGACAAAGTCAGTAGTATTCCTAATTCTAACATCGCTACTCTAATGTAAAGGCAAATGGAAGCAGGAACAGAACAAAACCATGGACATGATTCTGTTACCACCAGCCACTAGGGCACCGAACGCCTCGTGTTCCGCGACGGTGTGGATTCCACCTCCTCTGGGTTGACGGACCCGGGGCTCTCCGACGTGTCCGAGCTGCTGTTCTCACCGCCGCTTGTTTTCCCGGACCAGAGCATGCTTAGTATCTTCTTCGGCGTCGGCATTCCCTTCGCCTTACCGGCGCTCTTGTCGTCGCTGTGCTTGTTGATGTCGCTGCTGCCACTGCTCCTCTCGCTGCCACCGCTGTTGTTGGCCAGTCTCATCGACCTGAAAGAGCTGACGTCACTGGATGTTGGGACTCCACTACATTCCTCTTCGGTTGTCGTCGTGGCAGCTGACCTGGAGCTGCCATAGGAGCTGCCATTCTCTCCAGGAAGAAGCGAGTGAGCAGCGGTGGGAAGCTCAGCTGCAGTTGCGCTCCTTCCAGAAGCAACAGATGCTCGAACTTGCTCAAAGAAGAGAACCTGCACAACCACACGCAGAGGAAGGCGCTCGTTCTGCACAGCGTGCATGCACGCATCTTGGGACAGCTTCTTGCAGTCCATTAATCCGCATAATCTCTTCTTTTCGTTCTTTGATAGGCTGGGGTGCTCCTGTAAGCATGGAAAGGAGTGTAAGTTTTGACCTCCAACAACACATGTACACAGTGGAAATAAAGACATGCATTTGTGTACACTACCTTGAGATACATGTCAATGGCACGATATAGCCCGTCATGCATTTGTCGGGATGAAGCAGACACCATTTCAGCAAGCGCAATGAACTTTGACATAGGCAGGTTGGGGTCTTTAGCAATCTCAGCAAGATACCCATCGATCAGCTTTGCAACTGCCAGCTTTGACGTGCTGGACACAGAAGTAAGGTTCTCGACCTCCACAATTTCTTCATCGTCTTGAAAATTTGTCTTGCTATTATCACTATGCTGCGCAAACTCCTCCACTATTGCCATGATCAAGTCTACATTATATACAGCGTTTTTGCCGGTATTCGCTGGTATAAGAAGGTCCGCAACTGCAGCACCATCCAATTGTGTGCCTATTCTCTTGATCAAGTTATCGCGATAAGACTCCCCAGATTCCAGCAAGCAGGCAGCCCTTAGCAGCTTAAGAAGAAAGCCACATGACACTGAACCTTTCTCAGTGGGCAACAGAAATGCGATGGTTTCGAGAACTGCATGATGTTTTGTGCAATCAATTCCATTGCTCACAGCATCTTCTAGGGAACCAAGCAGTTGTCGGTATGCATAGGCTCTCAGTGCTTCTCCAATTACTATAGCAGGTGTTCTTCCCTTTGCCTTGATTGTCATGATCACCCGCTTGTACAAATCCGTCTCGAGTTCACAAAGGTCCTCAACCCACCAGTCCTTAGGGACTATCGGTTGCTTCCTGACGCCATTCCAATGAGAATCGAGGCCATTCTCAGATGGGAGTTTCTTTCTGTTGTAGGTGTATGACCACCGAACCTCTGACGGATCAATTGACGCATTCGATGCAATAGAGTCGATGCAGTGGTTGATTACCTTCAAATTCTCAGAACAAGGTAGTAACGACTTTGTGCTTTGTAGGACTATGATTGAGTCCTTCCAGGTGCGAAATATGCTTGATGTCAAGAACACATCAATTTTGTAGATAAGGTTTCCTTTGTCGATGGTCTCAAACATTTCTAGATACTCAGCTGAGCAGCGAGCAGCAAGGACATTATACGCATTGAGTGTGACAATCATGCCGTAACAGAACTTAGCACAAATTTCAAATGCTGAAGGTCCACCAGGGATGTCAAAGATATCCACCTCATCGTTGCTTTCCTCATTGCTTGAAGCCACTAATCTTTGCAAGCGGGCACTCTTTGACAAAAGAGGAAACTGCAAATAAATTGCACAACCATGTGAATATTTTTTCCTATTTACAAAGAAAGCAACTTAACAAGTTGATTAACATAAAACAAAGCTGCATTAGATAAGAATCATCGTCTGAGCAAACCACTCTACTCAATCATATGGCATAAAACATATGTATAAACAAATCGTTCCGTTGCAATACAAAAGTATAGGCTACACACAGAATGTAAACTTTCAAAGCTTTCAAGCACTTCCGAGGTTCAAACCATGATTTGTATATAATATCTATTCAAGATGGTTCACAAAGTTCTAAGATTTTTGAAACCAAACAATGTTCTAAAATGTTTTTGTTAATCAAGGATTTCCTTTAAAAAAATGCACCACTCAAAAAAGAGAGGATGTGGTGCTCCAATAAATAAATCATAAAAACACACAAAAAGGATTGTCATCATAAGCATACCTTACAATTTCAGGTGGAATGAAACATAAATTATATACACTAAGGGCTAGTTTGGCAGTGCTGTAGAATCTAGTTAGTTATACAAAATGTTTACCAATTCTAGTAAAACATTTCTATTACAGATCTAAAAAAGAGTATATCAGTTAGTTTATACTTATTAACAACAATTAGTTCAATAAAAGTGCTTTTAAAAAGTCACCACAAGTCAAACAGACCATGAGAATACTAATGTGTACAAATAAAAAAGTTGGTACCTTGTGAAGATAAAATTTGACATCTCCTATGGAGATAACAATGTCTGTAGCCAGCTCCGTCGCAACAAATCTGAAAAGCATGTTATCACACTAAACATTAGTATCAAAGCTACGCGGTACAGGTAGAGGATAAGCACAATACAGAAGTCAATTGAGATGAAGAAAATGTACAAATCAATCATCTAATAAAAACAGGTGCAACATTAGAAGTGCTGGTCATAGTTCACTTAACCTGAATAGATCCAGAAAAAACAAAAGTAATGAACAAATTCCAATTTGCCACATATTTACATATATTCCTTTGCATAGTTTCCCTCTTCTGTCCCTCCCTTGATGTGGATACATGTCATACCTATGTTATATATGTTATAAATATTGTGTGTATATTGAAAAGACCCCAAGGGCCATATATATAAGGGAGTATAGGAGGATATATGCCATGTAGAGATAAGACATATATAGAATAGTGCCCGCCGCGCCATCACAGCTCCTTCCTCCCTTGCGCGCGCGCTTGCACTAGCTTTCTTACAACGCTGCCGAGGAGGCCATCACGCGTGCCACGTTCGGCCAAAGCTACGACTTCGGCCGCGTCGTGTTCCGCATGCAGGTCCGCCTCATGGCCTTCGCCTCTGAGGCCTTCCGCAAGGTCCTCGTCCCCGGATACCAGTTCTTGCTGACCAAGAAGAACCGGCTCTCGTGGGGTCTGGACTGGGAAATCAGGCAGGGCCTGATCCGGCTCATCGGACGGCGCAGCAGCGACACCACCGAGGAAGGTGGAGATGGCGGCGCAGGAGTCGTTGGCAAGCGCATCCTTGCACACGCAGAAGTGGAGCTGCTCGTGCCCTGTGGGTTACGCGAAGTCGACCAGTGCGTCCCCACCGATGTGCCAGGCCCCGATCGGTGCGGCGTAGATCTGAGAACGGTTGGAGAGGTGGCCACCCCCAGGAGCGAAGATTGATCCTCCCGAGGGCAGCGGTAGTAGAAGACGTGCGGAGGCTAGGGTTGAGAGGTTTGAATTTTGGCTCTGATACCATATTATGAATATTGTATGTATATTGAAAAGACCCAAAGGGCCATATATATAGCGGAGTACAGGAGGATATATACCATATAGAGATAAGGCATATATGGAATAGAATACAAACTCTATATCTTAATACGAACTCTATCTCCTTAACAATATATAAACCAATATTACTAGCATATTACCTAGATGTGAACAATACGAGTGTATTCAGACGGTAGCAGTGCCATGTTATTACTTGATGAACACAGTGCATATCATTTTTTCCCTGAGGAGATGGCAGTAATGAAGACTCATGTGCATCCTTACAAGAGTGGCAAAGGTACAATATGTGAACATAGTGGATGGTAAGAAGAGTTACACAATGAGTGAAATTAGCACAGTTCATAAAGTGGGCTTACATTAATAGTAAAAAAAAAGATGGTAATAGATGTTGGAAGGATAAAATTCTTGTCTTACAGGCCACTGAAGATGGTAAGGTAAATTCACATAATCCAAAATACCAAATAAGGCAGAGCTGAAAATGACATGATGAAACCAAATCTCCACCCACCAAATCAGCAAAAAATGAGGTAACGAGTGACAGAGCATTTGGCTAAGTAAAGTGCCACAAGCAAAGCTAGAAAAAGGTGAGAAAACATACTTGACATTTAGTAGCAGTGTGCATGAATGGTATAACAAATTGAACTGATAAGTGGTCCTAGAACAATGATTACACAACAAATTGGATGTAGCAAGGCAAGGCAAACTTAATTGAGCTCCAAGAATTTAATTTACATATGGACCACAATGTCACCAACCAATCCACTCATCGAAAAGATAAGCACTGAATAAATTAACAAAGGCAATCCTATTGGTAAATTTTCACATGCCCTCAAAGTACAGAGGAAGCTTAAGAACATATGCCACTAGCAAGAATCAAGTACAAATTAACCTATAAAGAAGGTTAGTTGGATAGTTAGCTATCTGAATTTCATCATAAGATGCACTACTTAGCATGCTATGCAGTCCGTTTTGTGAAGATTGTTAAATGTGAAAGCAATCCAAACCCTAGTGCACATGTTTTAAAATTAATTGGTACACATGCTACATATAAAATAGTGGTAGCTATGAAACTTGGATTAGTTATATAGATTTGAGAAGATGGAACTAATCCAACAGATATTTGCTACAAGGAATAAATTCAAAGTCTCAGTTGGCAGCTGCTGCCCTAATAAAGAAATGAGTGGTAATATAAATTTGTAACAGTAATTATCAATACTTCAAAATTATTGCAAGAATCGTGCAGACTCCTAAACTCAAACTAATTGATAGCACCGATGGAGAGTGCTCACTCTTCTTCTGGTTTAAGAAACAGAGCACAGAAAACTACAGAACTAGGTCCTGTTTCCCCCACACAGCTAATTAATTTCTGATCTGATATGACTAGTTTACCAGTATAATTAGAGACTTCCTTGATTTGGACTTTATTTGAGGAAACAGTCAAAAGTAGATCCCCTCGAACTTGGCTGAATTGCAGATTCAAGACGCATATTAAGACACAGTTATGTCAGGAAAATGAGCACACGCTAGAATTAGCAATGCGGAAGCCCTATCTCTGTAGAGTGAAATGGATCTTATAATACCTTGCACAAACGCACTACAACAATTCATGAACTAGCGATCCTTGCAATGAAACGGTGGTGAAGTGGAGCAAATCAATAAAAACACAGTGCAGAATGAGCACCAAAGAAATTTAATATCTCTGGAATCTGTAAAACGACTCTGAGAAAGAACAGAAACGAATTAACTAACCTGACATTGCTGCCCTCTGTCTGAAAGACATCCGGCTTCGATCCAAGCTTCATATGCTTCATTGTGCCACGCCGAAAAATAACCCGAAAATCCCCTCTCTTCCTTTTGTTCTCTCTAGCTCTTCTCCTTTCCCTTCCTTCTCACCAGTCACCCAGTCACCACCAAATGGGGAACCAAGAAGAAACACCACAACAAACCCACGACACTTAACGCATCAAGAAAGTACCAAACCGGTGGTCACCGCCATGTGAGTGCTTACCAAGCCCAAAGGACAAGACCAACAACTAGTGATAAAGATCCAGGACGAACTGCCCCCCCTTGCGCGGCGGCAGAGCCCCCACCAAATCAGGCCAAGAACCCAGCCAGACTCCCTCTATATCAGTAAACTACTCGGCAGTTGCATCAAGATCTTGGTCCGGGAGGGCACAATGCCAAGAGGCCAAGAACAAGAGCTCCTCCTCCAAACTGGATCACACACGCAGAGGAAGCAGCAGCATCTGCAAAGCACAAGGGCAGCAACTTGGGGTGAGGGGACAGTGTGAATAATTGATGAGGCAATGTTGGGAGACCATGCGAACAAGCACCAGTGAAGGGAGGAATCTTGTTTTGGTTAAAATTGCAAGCAAGCGATATGAGTGGCAAGATAGGTTGCAAGATGAAAATTTTTTAAGGATCTAGCACATGAAGCAAACAGTGTTTCTCGAAAAAAAAAACAAGGCAGTCAAGCAGGGATTAAAGAATTGCAATCCATAGACCACGCGTTTTGTTTTTTGTCCTTTTTTTTGGTTGGCAACAAGATCGGAATGTGCATAAGGAAATTGAGAGATATTGTTGGTGATTTTAGCAGAGGAAAAGAAAGACATGTAAATCCCACCAAACTGAAGAAATGGAGCAGAAAAACTGTGAACTTTCTCTCAACAAAAAGCCCGCAAAAATATGGGAAAAGAACACCTCTTGGGTCGATCCCCATTATTCATCTGCGAGGTCAAGACTGAAGAATTTGACACGTAGCAGCACATTTCTCAACAAACATACACTTCCGCTTCCGCGCCAGCAATTTAAGAAAAATAACAAACTTTGTGCATAAAAACCCATGCTCGCCTCCAATAAAATTTGTAATTTGCTTTCAATCAATCTAGGATACGAGTTGACTATCACCCACCTGATCTCAGTGTGCAACCAATATCAATTTTCCAAAAATAATCGATAGACGCAAGTTTTATTCAGAGTTGGAGAATTGTTACAAAGAAAAAGATCATCTTGCAAATTGACAAGCCGGCCAAGAAAAAGCCAAACCGACAGAAACTCATGCAATTGGTGGAGCTGAAGGGGAGATTAGCTCCCTAAGAAATCGGATAGAGCGGCGGCGGCGGCGGAGATGGCATTGGCGCGACGTACCTGCGTTGGGAGCGAAACGAGCCTCCCGCCGGCGCCAAGAAGATCTGGCTGAGAAGCTGAGAAATGGTTTGGGTGAAAGACAGGAGAGAGACCAACAGAGTTTGTTGGGATCGACGAGACGCGAGAAGTATTAGTTTTCCTCCTTCCCCAAGATTATAACAGAACTGCGATTTCTTCTCAGAGGGGACTGAAAACGTCTCACAGAAATCAACAGAAAACCGCAGAAGAAATGCAGCTTTTTAGGACAAGAAAGTGACAACCAACATCATGAAACATTCCCACAGAACTACTACTAGAGAACAGCATTTAATTTAACGGAGATAAATGTGCTCCAGATTCTAACCATCCATCAAGCTTGCTTCACTATTAAAGAAAGAACAAATACTACTAATCTTGAAAAGGAAATAGAAAAAATGAAAAGAAGACAAGAACTACTAGAAGCTCACCTTTCTCTGCCCCCGCTGCAGGAACCCTACAAGAACTGCTCCAGGAGAAAAGAACACTGCCAGAACCGCAGGGACACACGCAGAGAGACAGACACCAGCAAGGGAGCTAACAGAGGAAGCAATGAAGCACTTTTTTGCCCTCTGCTCATGTGTGTCTTCCAGGGCAAGTTGCATTTGCTGCTGCCCCCCGCCTGCTGCTGCTCTAATGCAGGCTTAATGGATTTGATTTTTTTATCTTAAAAGCTAGTGGGGGTGGGGTGGCACTGCACAGGGTTTGTGAATGGAGTAGTGCCCCCCTAAACGTTCTTGCTGGTCCCTCCCTTTCTCTCCTTAGTGGCTACATTTAGGCACCCATTTATTTTAGTTTAAACTTTTCAGCTTTAGCTAATTTTTTTATTTTTAAATTTTATCTTTTTTCTAATTTTTTAGTTTTTTTCAGCTTTTTTGTCGGTTCTTTTTTTTCTCGAATTTATTTGCATTGCCTATAATGGGCTAATTTTTTATTTTTAAATTTTTTAAAATTAATTATATCAAATAAGCTACCATCAGTTACAATACAAAATAAGTCAGCTACAATGTAGATTTAGCCATAAACCGGCTTAAAATGCCCAACTGAGCGGCCTCTTATAATCCTATCCCTACTTTTGTTCTCTTTGTATTTATTTTTTATAGTTTTTGATGTGATTACGCCACAAACACATATGATTATAGCTCCCGAGAATAAACAAAAGGTGAATTCATTTCTTCGGTTCCAATTTATTTCAAATGAGAATATAATGCTATCTAAAAATGAAAATATATATTTGTGCAGCTATACAAGAAGGATTGCATCAACGCTACGTGCTCGCGGTTAGGGTCTACCTAAAGGGAAGCCGACCAGTATATCAAGACAAAGTCAACGCCTTCCCCAACTCTTATTCAAGGTCACTTCGTCACTTTTGGATCAATTCAAGCAAGAATTCAAGTGGGATATATTTTGGAATTCAATTCGGCCTCCAAATTACTTCAGATTCAGTCTGATATGTCCGACTTCAAATCTGCATAACTTTTACATACGAACTCCGTTTGAGATGTGCAAGTACAGCATAGAAAGAAGAGCTCGTCCACTTTTCAATGGATTTGGCTCCACCTTCAAATTCCTTCTGTGTGCACCGCAATTACCAAAAAAATCCGACGCTGATTCAACCTGACAGGATCGACTTTCAATGCTCATAGATTTTACATGAAGAGTCTATTTGGAATGTGTGAGTACAGCATGAAAAGCTTATCTTGCCCTCTATCCAATTGATCTAGCCCTATCCTAAAATTTCTTCTATGCACGTCGGAATCATCAAAACAATATTTTGGTTTTAGAAACAGAGATAAAATCAGGTATGATTTGATTACTTTCCATATGTTGAAAACTTTTCATAAGCAATGGTCTGCGTGCCCTTATAAATAGAGGCTCAATTGGCCATATAACTCAGGTTTATGTAGATTAGTTTTACACCATAAAACTTCATCGTATATTCTTGTGTCGACTAGACCAATAACTGCGATTGCAGGCCTCATCCCTTTGTGTTCCTCATTCATATTTGTAATATTCATATTGCTCTTTATCTTGTTCTTGCTTGTTCTTCGATTGCTCGCAGAAATTGAACCTCGTGTTCAGGTCAACTGCGTTCTTGGCACGGTTAATATCGACTAGGGTGTGGTGTAGCAATTGCAGGACGGACTTGGTCGTCTCAGTCAAATAATCTTATGTCAACGTCATATCAACAATCAAAGTTATTTTTCTCATCGGAAGATCAGGCCAAAAGAAACCCCCCTCATCAGTTTTGGTGATAATTTTTCAAGAAATGTAAGTTCACATTGATCTCGAGACACGTTTGAGATGATGATGATAGCATATGGACATCTATATACATTTGGGAAAACCGATCTTGTGTTATTGATGATTTTGCAACATAAGAAAGTAGATATAAGGCTGGGTTCTTTTTCACTTTCAGCAAGTTTAAGTTTGTACTGTCTACAGTAACTAGTTTTTAAACAGTATTTTTTTAAGGCAAGGTCAACAAGAAGATTGTTGTAAAAAAGTGTACTAAGTTCAACTATACCGGTCAAAATCGCATACGACTATTTTCCTGTACGTACTATCTCTCGTAAATAGTCAAAATTCAAATATTTAAGCCATAAACCATAAGCCCAAAAGAACCCACCCAAACTTTTGGAGTAAGATTCGCCTATGTTCTGCTTCCTCTATCCATTGAAGTGAACTTCAAATGGAAGATGATGAGGACATCAATATTATGTAGGCATCATCTCCATAATCATCACCTCTATTATTAAATTCAAGTAATAATGACAATGATAAAACTAGTATTGGTCCAATGGCTGAAACTTTGTAACAATTTTACAAGAGACTAATCACTTGAGTTAAAGCAAGGAGAACTCACCAAATAGGTGAATCTAACCCTAAGTTCCTTTGATTTCACTGCTAAAGACAGCTTGCTACCTAATGCTTTCACTTATATATTCTCAGGTTATTAGGCGAGCAAAAACTTGGTGCTACCAAGTGGGAGGTGAGAGAAGCTGCCGTACTAAGAGAATGTCCAAAAGGAGGATATGATCATATTTCACTTATGTTAGTGGGAAAAGCCATTAAGATGCTAGAATCAAGTTTTCAAGCTTCGAATTGAAGATTGGAGAAGATTATGCTTTGGAAGCTGATTGTGTCTAATCTTCAATTCTGAGTCCATTTGATTTTTTGGCCAAGCTCGATGAGATGTGGGCTAGTTTGTATCTATAATAAGATATATTCCACCTCATGGGTGCACCAAGGCAATCAGCTAACCACTTTTTATTGCTTTTAGTTTAAATTAGAAATTAGAATCGGATTCGAGTTGTTTCCCTATTATGAGTCCGGCTAGGCTTGTACAAGGGTATAAAATCTTGGACACTGTCCCCTGTAACCATCAGACGTTAATTTTAAGTCAAAGTAATTTCTTACTATTTGGTTTATGTCATACGCTGCCATGGGAGTTGGAAAGTTGACTAGTTAGAATTCTACCAAATTACCGGTTACTAGTGTTCTTGTTGTTCCTCTGAACCAGCAACATCGTCTACCTTGGTGTGGTGAGAAGATGTAGATCTAGAGTGTGTTGCTAGTTGAATTCCAGTATATAGGAGTCTGTAATCGAGACAAACAATCGTGTGCTTTCGTTCAACAGAATTCACGGGATTTTAGGTTAGCCACATATTTACTCTTCAAGTGAGATCCTACGTCATGAAGATCGGGCACCCCTGTATTAGAAGAGATTGAAAATTTGAAGTACTTAATGTACTTTACCTTTTCTTTTTGTATTAAAGTGGTTTCTTTGTTGATATTTATGTCTAAAGGACATATGGAATTAAAAAATTGTACTGCTCCATTTAAGTGAACAAGGAAAACACATATATACCACTGAGAAAATAGCATAGATGTCTACCATGCTTAGTAATTACCTTCACTAATGTAACATTCCATTTTGGGACTCTGACAATTTGCTTGAATGAAATTTTAAATTGAATTTGAATTCAAATTGTTCCGCCCTAACCCTCCTCTTCCTCCCTCCTCCGCACGGCAAGTTGCCCATGCCCGCTGATCCTGTACCATGCCCGAACTACGTTAGCTTTGCGTGCCCACATTATTCGCTCGCCTGTTTCCTCTAACGTGTCCCCTCTGTGCCATTACTCTTCTCCATGTCGCATGCCAGCTCTGCCCCTCCGCTACACCGTGCACCTAGCTCTGCCACCATTGGGACTCTATGCTAGCTATCATGGCACCCAATGGCTAGCGACCACTCCTGTGGCTATAAAATCCTTGGTGGTCCTCCCTGTGCTCCCAATCGCTCCCTGCCCCTCCATCGCCTTCGAGAGCCACTTGAACCACCTTCCTCCTCACCTTCGGCCGTTCCGTTGCCCTCGACACCGTTCATGACTCACCGTATCTCGGTCCAATTGCTCGCGCTTGGAGCTCCACCCGAGCATCTCAAGGATGACCCAAGCCACATCGAGCCTCTTCTCCCTCTTTGGCGAGCCCTCCGTGACAACCTCTTCCGCCACCTTAGCTCTCCATCGACAATCCGCACTGAGCCTCCCCGAGCCTCGCCATTGCTTCTGGTAAGCTTCTCACCACCCATAAAATGCTCCTCTAGCTAGGAATTACCTTCTAGAACATGTAGCACCATGGTGCCATGCTCCCTATTCCGTCGCTTAAGCTCGCTGCTGACCACCGTAGACTTCAAATAGAGCTGCGCCACCTCACATGGGGGTTCTGCCACACTGAGGAACTCATTTTCAGCCTTTTCTCTGACCACCAACGCTCCCCTTGCTGGCGGTGAGCTTGGCCTCCTCTCGGTGGGAGAAGACAACCATAGCGACACCATTAATTTAACCGCATGTAATTAAGTTCCTTAATGACCTTGCTCAGTATCAGTTAATCTCGTTGACCCATCGGCCGTCCCCATTTAATTAAACCATTGTCTCTGTGACATGTGGCCCCCAACAGAGTAAGAAACCTTTTAAAACTTGGCTTTAGGTTTAAAATCATTGAAAAGTGGGCCTGCCTTACTGTTTGCATAGTAAATGGGTCCCACCTGTCAATCTCTTAGCTTTTTTCTTTTAAGAAATAAATCAAAATGATTTAAAATCCCATGGGACCCAACTGTCAGTCTTAGTAAGCTTTTTCAATAGAAAATAATTCAAAATTTTTATGAAAACTTGTGGACCCTACCTATCAGTGAGAGAGACTGTCTCCTCTATTAATTTTTGGATTTAATCATATTTAAACTTTGGAGAGTCCGTTCTTACTCATTTTAAATCCAAATTTAATAAAATTTATTTCTAAATTCAAGATCTATCTAATAGAATTGTTCTATCTGGAGTTCATTTGAATTTTTATTTGTATTTATTTGTTTTCCTCATATGTTTGTTCACTTTCTGATGCGATTGTCCGACTATAGTACGAGGACATAGAAGAACCCTAGTTTGAGACAATTCAAAAGTTTCAAGACCAACCCGCTTGTGAGCCAAGTGAGTTAACGCTTTGATCATATTGAACCTATATTTTTATGCAAATTCGTGTTTATTTAAATTATTAAATTGCATGCTATTATTTGTTATACAAATGTCTTTTAAACTTAAGGTTAGATATATGCCTACTTGATATTGTAATATTATTATACCATCCTTGGCACTTGAATCACATAATTCTTGTCACTCTAGATACTTAATGATAACTTTACTAAATATAGGTCGTACTTAAGCGTCAGGCTAGTCTTGCTTAAGTACTAGGGCATTAAATTACCCTAATCATCATCTTTTAATCTTAAAACTTATTTTGGATAGTCATTTGAGGAAAATGACTAGTATATTTAGATAAATTTGTTTTGTACTTCCCAAAACTCTAATACTTGTTGTTACCATATTTATACGGATGGTATTATGGTTAGTGCGGATATAACATAAGAAATGGTGGTTTGTGGTATGCACCACCCAGATAACTTAAGGATTGAATACTATGATGACCTCCTTATGTAAAATAGTACAACCACAAGTTTATAATGGGTACGACATGGCTAACTAATTTGCATTTGCCAGTGCGAGTTGCACCATTGAAGTGACCCATGAGTCATGTCACTGGTTTAAGGCATCGTAGACACTAGTCATATCGCTAATGTAAGCCGTAGTATGGTGCAAGAGGGGGTCTGGGTGTAGTGGAAGTAACCTCACTCAGATGAAACCTTAGTGGGTGTAATCTACATTGTAGGATACGTTCTAAAGATCTTGTGGTGATCTTCTTGATTCACATGTATAAGTAAATATGTGAAACATAATAAGTAGATTATCTCTTGTGGGTGAAGTGTACAATATCTGCAAAGTATAAACTGTTTGAACTGCCAAGCCTATGGCTAAAGGCGGGTATGGGAACTTACTCGAGTTAGTTTCTATTTCAAAAATCTTTGTGGGTGGGATAAATACTTATCGGGTGGATGTAACCCTGAATTTAGCTTTCCTTGAGTGGATGTAACCAAGTGTTGATAACTAGGTGAATGTAATCTTAGTAATAAAAAACTAGCACATGGTGGATGGAACCATGTAATAGGTGGATGGAATGTAACATCCCAAAAATCGTGTATTTGTTTATTCAAGTTTAAATTGGATTTTTTTTGGAATTTCCTTTTCCTTTTTCCCTTTCTCTTTATTTTACCTAGAGTTAAGAAAAGACACATGTGTTTCTTTGTATCCCAATAGTCTTGTTTTTATTTTTCTTGAGTTTCCATTACTTTGTAGAATTTACTAGAATTTTCCTAAAATTTTTAGGCATTATTTGGTATTTTCTAGACCTTTTTAGAATTTTATGGCATTTCTAAAAGTCCAAGGGAATTTTAAATCCCCCAAATCCTTGGGCCGACAACTGGCCGGCCCAACCTCCTCCCGCGTCGGCCTAGCCTTCCTTCTTTTCCTCATGCACGTGACTCGGCCTGCCTCCCATACCAGCCCACGTGGCCCAATGCGCTGTCCAGGCCTCTCTCACTCGCCACAACTCCCCTCACTGCCATGCGGGCCCCACTCAGTAGCCTCCCCCGGCTGCCACCTTGGTCCCACCTGTCATCCTGTCTCTTATCTTCTTCCTTCCTTTAATTTCTTCCTCCCCGTCTCCTTCCTATTCTGCGTCGACGATTAGTTCTGGCCCAGCTTCGATTTCCTTCCCCGCCTCACCCTTTTTGGAAGCATTCACTGCCTGTGACATGGAACTTAAGAATCCTGCACTCACCTTTCTTCTTATGCCCCCTTCCTTTTTCTTCCCTCCAATTTGGCACTGCTATGATCTCTGGTGATGAATTGGCCACCTTGTGCCCCTCCTCCACTTATCAATACCCTCCCTAACTCTGCCTCATCTCACCACAAAGCGCCCCGAGGCACTCCTACGCCTCCCTCACTCTCCCCAAACTCTAGCGAGGGCTCTGGTGAGTAATTGGCATCGCTTCGGGCCACCCCCGAACCTTACGAACGACGTCGTTAGCTTCCCCAAGAACTCGCAGCCCTCGTCCACCACCCCACCGAGCAAGGGCCCCACTGGAACTCCCCTTCTGTTGGAAGACTCTCGTCATCATCGCCTTTTCTCGTCGTCGGCCAACTCCGTGCATCCTCGAGCCTCATGCCTTGATGAGAAGTCATCCCCAACCTCCCCTCTCTCTATTGTGCACCTCGCTACCCACCACCACTCACCAGAGCCTCGGTTACCATCGGGATCCACACCTAACTCACTGCTAGCTGCCACATTAGCACACGACAGCCACATGGTGGCCATGTGGATGCCACGTGCATGCCATGCCAGAGCTCGACTACCTTGTCAGTCCCCGCACCATGTCAACTGTAGCTGGTCCACCATGGACTAGGCCAAGCCTCATGGACCCTATCCACAAGAACCGTGTCCACATGTCAGTGAGCCAACTATTTTCCTTTACAAAAATAATTCGGTCGAAAATTCTAATTCCCTACTGATGTCATATGATAGAGTAATTCTAAATTTTCCTTAGAAAATTAAATCAACCAAAAACCAAAAATTTATGTTGATGTCATAATTCCCTTTTCCTATAGAAAAATAATTCCCAAAAATTTCTTTTATTCATTTCTTTCTCTTTTTCGTAGGATTAAAACATTTGAGACCCCGTTTTGCTTCATCCTAGCTCCGATTTAGCCTAATCAAATTTCTAAATTCATCTAAAATCTTAATCTATCCATTTCTATAATCTTTCTAAATTTTGGAGTTTATTTGATTTTTAAATTTATTTAGTTTATTTGAATATTTTCACGTGTAGACTGCAATGTTTCCGAGGAGTTCTACTTTGACGACTCGCACCAATCTATGGAGCAAGGCAAGTTACACGCCTTAACCATGTTATCTTAGTTTGTAAATAAAATTATGTTATTTCAAAATATTCAACAAGTATATATTTATTCAACATATTTCAACTCTAGTTTTAAATACTTAGTTAATACTTACTTGTTATGACATCTTTGACACTACAAATCCTTATATCTTGTTACCCTAGAATAAAAACTCTAGTTAGTACACTACTATTAGCGAAAAAACTTTGTAGCAAATGCTTAGACATGCTTAAAGATAATTCTAGGCTAGGGATAATTTTTTTCATAAAATGATGAATCTTGCAATGTATTCTTCACTTTGGAGAGACAAGAAGGTCTATAAAATATTTGACAAAGTAAAAATAAAACTTGGTTTATACTTAAACAAATAGTTAGGTGGTGAGTGCTTGTTGGCACAATATTGTTGCTTGGTAGCTCAACATGGTTTTCTGGCATCTGGGTATGTGGAAAGTCTGCATAATTCAATTAAGGACCGGTCTGTGAGCTACTACTACAAAGTCCTTTTGTACTACCATAAGGCTGGTATGGAATAGTCCTGATTAACTAATTTGTGGGTCCCAACCTGAGTCTTACTATAGATTGAATGTGAGTGTGGCTGTCGTGACCCGAATATGCAAATTCGGTCTCTCTGTGTAAACTGTACTAGTCCAGGATCACGCTAGTACACACAGTCAACATAGATGTAATCACAACCATACACACGATATAAATAAAGGGAAAACTCAAAATATTGATAAAATCTCAAAGGTACGACCTTATGGCCAAGCTTACAATATCTCTAGCCGGAAGGGCTTAACAAAATAGCAGCGAAAATCCAAAATAGAACGTAGCGTCCAATCGACAAGCCACAGGCTATCGAGTGGAGAACGAAGCCTAATCCGTGAAGTCATCGTAGTACTCTCCTTCTGGAACCTCCTGCTGATAGTACTCCTCTCCCTCAACTGAGCAACATAGGCGTAAAGCCGTGAGTACATTGGTACTCAGCAAGTCGTTTGTAACAAATGAATGCAATATAATATGCAAGGCTTACCAATAGAAGGCTGAAAGGTTAATTTGCATAAAAGGCAATTTCAAAATAAACATAATAAATAGATTGAAAGCGAAGTTTAAAGAATAACGAGGATAATAAATAATCAAAGGAAAAAAATAAGAACCATTTATGAACACCAATTCACAAACTAAAACAACAGTGAACTACCTGTCCACCTCCAACATAAACCACCAAGTTATAACTGAAAACACTACCCCTCGTGTGAAATCACCGAGCAATGTCCATGACCGAGGACGTGGCTATTCGAATAGTTTTATACTCTGCAGAGGTTGCACAACTGTACCCACACGATGTGATTAGCCTCGATCTCAGGAAATCACAACAAGGCCTTTACAATGCTCTACCTCAACCCAATCCTGCCCGCTAGGGTTTCGCATCACACCCCCCCTTGCGTCACATGAAAATCAGCAACCATATCCATCACAATGGCAGAATTAAATTGAGATATTACGAATTAATCAGCCAGGTCCATCCCATAATAGACATGTGGTTTGCACGATTAAGTTCAGATCAATGGTGCACAAAGTTAAGTCCTTAACATTACCCGGGCGAGACTACCACATCCCCAAGTACATCTGCACTTCCCCCTTTACTGCACGATCACTCGCCCGAGTGCAAAAACTAAATTTGTATAACCAAGCCAACGACACACCAATGACGTGGCACAAATTTTATTAAACGTGGCACCAACCACAGTTCCATATATCATTAAATCAAATTAAAGGTTGACATGTGATGATAAGACCATTCGCAATTATAAGCAAAACTAAGCCTCTACTCGTACAACCCATGTGACAATAATCATACATCACTAGTAAGTTTCCCAACCTATGGTGACAAGGGCATCATGGCATTCTAAAATATCAAGGAGGGATAAACTCAATTGGGACGATAACTACTGGTACAAATGTTTGAATAAAAAGTAGCGATGCAATGTAATTTAAAACAAAAATAATTAAATAATAGATTGCAAACTGGGTTCAACATAATCAAGGGACACGACTTGCCTTGGTTATGCTCAGCGAGGTACTCCTGGTCTTCGGGCGCGGAACCTGCTCCTCCGGAATCCGAATCTAGCGAGAGAGAAAACGACTCAAACCAAAGAAATACATAAAATGAGGATCAAATAAACTCCAAAAATTATCAAAATAGAACCAAAAGATAGAGCTTGATTTTAGATGAATTTAGAAAAAAGAACGGGGTCAATCAGAGCTAGGACGGAGGAGAACGGGCTCTCGAAAAATTTAATCTAAAGAAAATCGGGAAAAAGAAAAATGTTACTGTGCTGTGGACCGGGCGCACGGGAAGCCGGGTCCACCGTGGACTCGGTCCATGAAACAGTACGCGGGACGGTGTCGCTGATGCGGCGGGGACGCGCTGACGTGGCAGCTGCTGGTGCTGCCACGTGGCTAGGGCTGACGTGGCATGCTGACGTGGTTGCCACGTGGCTGGGGGCGGGGGTCTGGATGATGTGGCGCTGATGTGGCATGCCACGTGGGATGCAACGTGGCTCTAGGGCTGACGTGGTTGCCACGTGGTAGGGCTGACGCGGTGCGGCTCGGGCGCGGGCGGCGGCGGCGGAGATCCGACGCCGGGAGTGCGACGCGCGGAGCGATCGACTCAGATCTGGATCGGCGGTGGGGATTGAGCGACGCGGGCGCGGGGACAGCGGGGATGACCGACGCAGCGTGGCGCGCCACGCGAACGCGTCGCACGGCGGCGCGCAGCGCGCGGGCGACGCGGCGATTTCGAGCTTGCGTCTCGAGGCGAGGCGCGGGGCGAGGCGAGCGGCGACACAGAGGGCGACGCGGGTGATTCGGCTCACCAGCGGCGGGAACGGTGGCGAGGGCGGCTCTCCGGCGACGGGGTGGCTCCGGCGACGTCGGGGACGGCGGCGGGGCAACACGGACGGTGGCGGAGCGGTTCCAGCGGCGGTGCGGGCGCGAGGAAGCGGAGGCGAGGGTTCGGCGGCGGCGACGAGCGGGCACGCGAACCGAGGTGGCCGCGACGGGTTTTATCACGCGAACCGAGGCGTCCGGATCGGGGACGGCGCGGGCGCGGAACGGGCGGGGTTCGGACGGCTCCGATGCAGCCACGAGGCGCGATCGGACGGCTGAGGGCGAGCGGCGGGTTAGGGTTAGGGTTACGCGCGGTCGGGCACGGTGACGCGACGCGTGGCTTGCGGGCGGCATCGGACGGCTGGGGCAGGCGGGGGCGCGCGCGGGCGCGGGCCGGGCTGATGCCGCCGCGTGGCAGGCACGGGATCGAGCGGCGGAGGCGCGAGGTGGGCGGGAGAGTGTACGGCGGCGGCGGCGATGGGCCGGATGGCCGACGCGTGGTAAGGGAGGGATCGGGTGGCTGCGGGGATTTCCTTTTCTTTTTCTTTTCCAGCAATTCAAATAAAATTCCAGGAGCTCTAGAAAATAGCAAATAAATCCCAAAAATTCACCAAAAATAACAAAAAAATTCCTTGAGACCTGAGGAATCCAAATAAAATATTTTCTACTTATGTTAATGTTTATTTTAATCATATTAAATCATTTAAAACTTTAAAAATTCATTTGAAGCTTGAGTTAAATTCAGAAAATTCCAGAAAATTCATTTTTAAATTTCTGGCTTTAAAAATAGCAGAAAAACAGGATGTTACAGTGGCGTAGACTACGAGAAATCTCACACAGCACAAGAGGGGCCTCCGATTTAGTGGATTCTTTATTGGGGTGAAACCTTAGCAGAGTATGGCTAAGTTGATGGCTTTGTATTGTAAATGTCTTGTTGTGATTTTCTCAGTTGCACACCTTCATAAGCGTATAGTGGCCAATATTATGAGATAATCACATCTTATGGGTAAAGTTGTACTACCTTTGCAGAATGTATAAACTATCCTAGGTAGCTATGCCCAAGGTCATGGGCATGCTGGTAAAGTTTTTCATGGATTAGACTTTAATTTTTAAAAACTAATTGAAGTATAATTATCAGAATCTTTTTGGAGAAAGATGGTCCAGGTGGGATACTTATGGGTAGATTAGTGTCAGGTTGGTGTATGCATTAACGGTACTAATTTGTTTAAATTACTGTTTTTACATACTATATTAAATTCAATAATTTTTTTGTCTATTTACTGAACTTCTTTAAACTTTGCTTTATACTCAAATAACCCTATATGCCTTCACTTGTTGCCCTTACATTAATAATGCATTTTCCCGTGTAACGTGTGGAGTACATTTTATGTGCTCACTCTTAATTCTGTTTCTCAAAGGAGGATGACTTTAACTATAGTGAGGATTAGGATGAATAGACCATGTCTTATTGTTATTTGCCTGTGGGCAAGCTCTTTGGGCTTCATTGCAAAACTTGAGCATAAGGCTCATACCATTTTTACTTAATAAAGTCTATCATTATGCATGATATATATCCGTGTTATCCCTATGTGCGCTAGATATTACTGGACTAATGCGATTGATATGGAGGATCTAAAGTTGTTATTTCTAGGTCTGACAGAGATGGTATTAGAGCTGTAATGACTCTAAGACGTGACCGTAGATAGAGTAGAAATTATACACCATAAGGACTTATTTTAATAGAATATATAATTTCAAAATCTCATAAAAACATATCTCTCCTTTTCTTCCTCAACCATGTACTTTTATTAAAGTTGTTTTCTAATTCTTTTCTTCTCAAATAGTTTAGATGTTCGAGACCCTTACCAAGATTTCTGATGGAATCTTGTGGGTAAAATGTATAGTCTATGCAGAGTATAAATTGTTTGAATAGCTGTGCCTATGGTAAAGGACGGGCATGAGAACTTAGTTGAGTTAGTTTCTATTTCAAAAACCTTTGTGGATGGGATGAAAACTCGTCTGGTGGATGTAACATTGAATTTGCTTTTCCCTAGTTAGATGTAACTCAATATTGATAGTTATGTGGATGTAGCCCTAGTAATAAAAAAACAAGCATATGGTGGATGGAATCTGCATTGTTATAAATATTGCACACATTTACTCCCTTTATTAAAACATGGTTTGGTTAAAATACTAAGTCATAAGAATTTTTAATTATTGTAGTTTTCAAATGTTGCCTTAAGCAAATGAAAGGACACCGTTGTTTGTGCTCACCCTCACTCACAAAAACCCTCAGAACCTGTTGACCAAGGACACTATACGTATACGATGCTCCAAGAGCTGATGGTGAAGATGGAGAAGATTAGGATAGTCTCTAGTAATCTAGGCCTTACCTAGTCTTACTGACTAAGTTGATATTTGCGTGCATCAATATTATCCAAGTTTTTAGTTAATATCGGTTGTACATAACTTACCGCAGTCACTTGCCTGTGACGTGATGAGCCATCTCCTTTTGCTTTTGCTTCTGTTTTCGCATTTATGTAATATATCCATTTGGCCTGATTAGCCCTATTCTATATTTGACCCGATGCAATTTATTTAAACTCTGATGATTGTAATATTAATATATGGTATGTTTACATTATGTATGAAATGACTCAGTGATATATTCTGTAAGTACTATCTACTGATTCAAGAAATAATACAGTGGTTTCATAGAGGATTTTAGATTAGGTAAATCTGGGTCTGACAACTAAGCTCTCATATAAAATGATCGTTTCCTTGGAAATTTAGTGAGGAGCTTAATTGCATGTCTTGAGGATAACAAGCCATAAACAGTAATTAGAATTGGAATCAATGCAAGGTAACCCTACCTGGGGAACCAGGACGAAATATCAACAGGAGAAATGGCTAGCTACCATTCATTACGCTGTCGCATCTTGGAGTGCTATTTTCGGTGTAACAGTGTATTTCGTGTGAACTGTCTCAATAAACCTTCACCTATGAAAATGATATTTTTCATCTATTAATGTACACTGGAAATTTTCTATCAATTAACCTATGTAACGTGAATGACTCGTCAAACACGGCATCAAATTGTTTTCAAAGAAAGACATATTGCCACAGATCTTGTCAACATGATGTCCATTGCTTGAGCCATTTTCTCGAGCCATCTGCTGTCGGCGTAATATATACCACCAAAAGTAATCCTAGTTATCCTTTTGTGCTCTAAAAACCGGTGGCTCTTTTCCATACATAAGTGTAGCCTTCACTAGCCAGACAAATGTTCATGTCACTGCCGGCAGGAGACAGATTTTCTTGACATCATTAGCACATTCGTCCATGCTAGAGCTGATTTTATCCCCTGAAATGATTTAGCGCCAGTAGTTTACAAAAAAATTCGTTTATTTTGCACGTAGAAACATTATCAGGCGTGGCAGCTCTATCCAGATCGGTCGATGTGCCACATGCCTAGAGGTTTTGTTCAGCATATGTATTTATATTGCTCGCAAAAAAATATGTACTTATTTTGATCGAAGTGAAGACCGCACCTATTGGCTAGCTTAGACAAATGAGAGGAAACTTTGTGCAAATCTATATATGGTACATGCCAATTCTTTTCAAGGGGAAAGCATGTTTCATGGCCGATGAATTGTCATGTCTTGTGTGCTATGCGCCATATATCCCACCTCCAAGTGGCCTGGAATGTAAGGATTGAGATAGTTGGGATACAAGTAGGTTACACTATCACAAATTAAAATCTTCTACCATGTAAAATAGGAAGTCATGCGAGTAAGAGATTATAGATCGTTATCACTAGACGCGCAGTGCAACAGAAGTAGAGTTGAAGCAGTTGGTTTAACGAAGAGCGTGTCGGTGTAGTGGAAGCAGTCGGTCGTCCTCCGGCCAACCTTCTTCTCCTCGTGATCGTCTCGATCAGCTCCTCAGTTGTAGCAACGGCTCTACCAAAGTCCACACGTGTAGTGAGGAAACACCATGTGTTGGTTTGCTAGCACTAGCACGCACGGCAGGGGTGTGTTTCGGGATATCTCCCTTAGCCCCCGCACCTCTCCTTATATAGCCTCCAATCGGATCCTTATCCGATAGGAGTAGAGATCACATCCCATTTGGAAACTATTATCTGAACCCTTATTGTTCCAGCCTATTAAGTGTGTGACCTTATAAGTTTATATATATTTGGCCATGGGCCAAAAACTTCTTTCTGGTTTATAAGTCGGTAGCGGTCCATAGAAGGACATAACAACTCCTAAATATATATAAAGATCATATCGGATGAACCTATATAATGTTTATGTACTGATCCCTTTGCCTCATTATACCGGATCGAACTCAAAGAGAGAAGTGTGCAATCATATGATAACTCGATCTCTCACTCGAACCTGTAGTAGATTACTCAGTTGATCACTCATATCCTCCGCATGTTTCATAGTAAACATGAAAGCCATCTTTATGACTACCCAATCACCAGAGTAGTGTTTAGTAACCCTACTACTACAGAAACACTATTAATAGACGCTAAATCACAGACGAATTTGTAAATTCGTCTGTGATATACACTATCACAGACAGTTTTAATTTGGAGACCATCTGTGTTGTTGGTGGAGGGAAAAAGGAGTATCACAGATGGTTCTTACTGATGAACCATCTGTGATACTGGACTATCACAGACGGTTCCAGATTATCACAGACAGTTTTTCATTAAAAACTATCTGTGATAATCTAGAATTATCACAGACAGTTTTTTTTAATAAAAATCGTCTATGATATTCCAGTACCACAGACGGTTTTTGTTAAAAATCATCTGTGATAATCCGACTATATATTCATTGCACCGCTCAGAACCGCATCTGTCTTCATTTCAATCCAGATCTAGTCGGTGCTGCAACTGGAGGCGACAAGGCTTTCAAACAATTTATTCTGGTGGAAGGAGGCTTATTTGGTAAGAGAGCTTTGAAAATTCAACAAGTTCTTGGTTGCCCTAGATATGGTTAGTAACGAAATTTATTTTTCGTTGTATTAAAATTTAGATCTAGCTGATTTTCGGTGACTGTTATATATATACTTTGAAGATCTAGCTAATTTAGATTTAGCTAACCTCAATGCATCCAATATACGTAGTAATAATTAATTAATTTAATTTTTAATACTAAGCTGTTATATATGTGCATAATATAGGACCGAAGCAGGAAGTATACTGTGAACCGAGTGAGTGAAGAGTACATTAATGATGTGTCTGCTTTTACAAGAGCCGCCGAGGAGAATATGTTGAATAAAGGGGTGGAATATATGTATTGTCCATGCATTGACTACGAAAAGTTAAAGATTTTAATAATCGAGAGCAGATAAAAACGCACTTGATTTGGAGGGGTTTCAAAAAGGTGTATACATGTTAGACCAGTCATGGCGAAATCAATGATATGCCGTAGGATAACATCGCCGGTGATGTCAATGATATACCGCCAGATGACATCACCGATGAAGTCAATGATATGCCGCCGGATGATGTCAATTATGGTTCGGATTCGGATAGACTGCACGATGACAATTTGGATTAGATGCTTCGTGATGTAGAAGAGAACTATGATGAGAGAGAGTATGTTAAATTCCGGGGCTTGATGGAGGACTCGAAGAAACCTTTGTTCACGTGCTGCAAGTCAAAGTACATGAAGTTGTCAGCCGTGCTTGAACTGTTGAAATTGAAGGTAAGCAACGGTTGGTCCGATAAAAGTTTCACAGCGCTGCTAGGTCTTTTAGCGGACATGCTTCCAGAGGGAAATGAGTTGCCTAAAACCACATATAAAGCCGAAGTTTCTTTGTCCATTAGGAATGGAAGTAGAAAGAATACATGCATGTTCAAACGACTGTATCCTCTACCGTAAAGAGTATGCAAACATGCATGTCTGTCTGGTGTGCAACGCATCCCAATACAAACGTAAGAATCAATTAGATAATGATGGCGAGGGAACAGAGGTGAGAAAAGGACTTCCTACAAAGATGGCATAGTATCTTTCTATAATTCCCCGTTTAAAGCGGTTTTTTGCAAATCCAAAGGAGGCAAAACTGCTGCGTTGGCACTTGGAGGAGCGCAAGAAGAATGTAATGCTGAGACACCTTGTTGATTCCACCAAGTGGAGAAACATCGATAGGAGTGTTCAGATTTTGGTGTAGAATCAAAGAATATAAGGTTTGGATTGAGTATAGATAGAATGAATCATTTTAGTAGCATGAGTAGCCAACATAGCACTTGGCCCATGATTCTGTACATCTATAACCTTTCTCCTTGGTTGTGTATGAAGCGAAAGTATATTTTGCTGTCGATACTTATCCAAGGGCCAAAGCAACCTGGGAATGATATTGATGTGTACCTAGTATCATTGGTGGAAGATCTAAAAGTACTGTGGAACGAAGGGGTATAGGTATGGGATGCATACAAATGAGAGAACTTCACTTTGCACTCCTTATTGTTCTGCACCATAAATGATTATCCTACCTTTACTAACCTATTGGGCTAGAATGCAAAAGGTGTCAAATCTTGTACTCACTGCTTAGATGGTACCGAGAGTGTGTGTGGCTAAAACACTCTTGCAAAACTATGTACATACGTCACAGCAGGTTACTTAAGAGGACTCAACTACACCACAAGATTGTAACATTCTGTTTTTCTAGAGTTTTTAAAGCCTTTATTTTAAAAATGAATTATTAGAATTTTTTTGGAATTTAAACAAGCTTAATTTGAATTTTTAGAAATTAAAATAATTTAATATGATTAAAATAAACTTTAACATAAGCTGAAATATTTTATTCGAGTTCCTCAGGTCTTAAGGATTTTTTTTGGCTTTTTTGGTGAATTTTTGGGATTTATGTTCTATTTTCTAAAGCTCTTTTGGTTTTATTTAGTTTTCTAAAAAAGAAAAGCCCCATAAACCCTTGTAAACAGTTTTGGGCTGAGCCCCATACTATTCATTAGCCTACGCCACCCTCGCCCGTCCAATCTCCTGCAAACCACGCGTCGCGCATCCCGCACGCCCATGCCCGCGCCCCACCCTGGACTCAACCGCCGCTGTCAGATCTTTGCTCGTGCCACGCGTCGCACATCCGTGTGTTTGGGCACTGTTCATCGTCTCCGAGACGAACTCCTCCGCCGCTTAGGGTTTCCTCAGTTTGCGTGTGTAAATAGCGTTGCCGCCCTTACCGCCTCCCACCCCGAGCATCGTCGCCCTCACCGTCCGCGCTAGCGCTGCCGTTTCCCTCGACGACGGCCGGAGCTCGCGCCGCCTCCGTCTTCACCGTGTGCCACCACCCCTCATGCTGTCGTCGCCTCTTCGCCCGTACCGGTGAGTTCCGCCACCCGAGCTGCCTCTGTCGCTTGTCGGACCTTCCCCGTCGCTGCATCGCCGCCGGAGACTACCTCACCACCGCGCCTGAGTGCGTTCGCCCGCACAGCATCGCCCCTCGGTCCCCGCGCCCGCGACCCTTCAACCACTGAAGAGCCGCTGATCGTCCGAACCACCCACGCCTCCGCAACCGTCCGATCTCTCCCAACGGTCGAGATGCACCGCTCTGTTCGGATAGTTCGAACATCTCCGCACCTCCGCCGCCGTCCGATCATCCTAATTATCGGACAGTCCGATCGTTGCATCTTCGCGGTCGTCCGATCGATGGCGGACCATCCGATCAAAGTTATCGTAGGACAGTCCGAACATCGCCATCTTCGCAGTCGTTTGATCGTCGCTTCGTAACCACCCGATTGTCCCCATCCAAATCGTTGCCTCGCTGCTAAGTCAACCCTAGCGCCCACGTGTTAGAGCCACGTTAGCTGCCATGTCAGCCCTACTGCCACGTCAGCACCACGTGTCACGCCATGTCAGCACAACCGATCGCCGTGCCACGTCAGCATGTCACGTGTCAGCACCAGAGCCCGCCACGTCAGCCACACCGGTTGTGTCGGTGTGACATTATTCCATGGACCGGGTCCACCGTGGACTCATCCTTCCGTCCACCGGGTTCACAGCACAGTAGCTTTTTCGATTTTCCATAATTTTCTTTAGAATTTATTTTTCGAGAGCCTGTTCTCCTCCGTCCTAGCTCCGATTGACCCTATTCTTTTTTCTAAATTCATCTAAAATGGAGCTCCAGATTTTGGCTTTGGTTTCAAGGTTTTTGGAGTTCATTTGCTTATTATTTTATTTGTTTTTGTTGTTTCAATCATTTTCTCGCTCGTTAGATTCCTATTCCGAAGGAGTAGGAGCGACGCCAGAAGACACCGAGTACCTCGCTGAGCATAACCAAAGCAAGTTGTTTCCTTTGATCATGTTGAAACCAGTTTATAATCTATTATTTAATAATTTTTTTTTAAATTACATTGCATCGCTATTTGATTACAAACTTTGTATATGGTAGTTACCGTCCCATATTAAATTACCCCGCCTTGTTATTTTGAATGCCATGATGCTATTGTCACCACAGGTTGAGAAATTTATTAGTGATGTTATTGTAGATTTCACAAGGGTTGTACGATTAGAATGCTTAGCTATGCTTATTTTACGAAAGGGTTTATCATCGCATGTGAATAATTAATTTGACTTAATAAAATATGGAACCGTGGTTAGTCCCACAGCTATAAAATTTGTGCCATGACATTGGTGTGTCATTGGCATGGTTATACAAACTTGGTTTTTCACTCGGGCGAGTGATCGCGCAGTAAAAGGGGAGTGTAGGTTCACTTCGGGGGATGTGGTAGTCTCGCCTGGGTACCTTTAAGGACTTAACTTTGTATGCCATTGATCTGAGCTTTATCGTGCGAACCACATGTCTAGTATGGGATAGACCAAACTGATTAATTTGGGATATGACAACTTCAATGGTTAGAATTGAACTTTGTAAAGGGCTTGTTGTGATTTCCTTAGCGCGAGGCTAATCACATCGTGTGGGTACAGTTGTGATTTCCCACGAGGGGTAGTGTTTTCATGAGAAACTTGGGGTTTATGGTTGGAAAGTGAACAGGTAGTTCACTATTGGTTTAACTTGTGGATGGGATGTTCACAAGTGGTATATTTAAATTCTGTTGATTACTTATTAATTATTGTTTTCATTAAATTTTGCTTTCAATCTAATATTCGTATTTATCACAAAATGTCATTCTATGCAGATTAACCTTTCAGCCATCTATTGGTAAGCCTTGCATATTATATTGCATTTCTTTATTACAAACGACTGGCTGAGCACCAATGTACTCACGGCTTTATGCCTATATTGCTCAGTTGAGGAGGAGGAGTATTATCAGCAGGAGATTCCAGAGGGAGAGTACTTCAGTGACTTCGCCGAATAGGACTTCGTTCTCCACTCGATAGCCTGTGGGCATGTCGATTGGCTGCTACGCTTTATTTTTGGATTTCCGCTGGTAGTATTTTGTTAAGCCCCTCAGGCTAGTGATATTGTAAGCTTGATCATAAGGTCGTACCTTTGAAATTTATTATTATTTATGTTTCCCTTTATTTTGCGTGGATATGGTTGTTATGTCATCTATGGTTGACTGTGCGGACTAACGTGATACCTTTGAGTCCAAATTTGCATATTCGGGTCTCGACAAAGATGAACATGTAGAGAAGAATGTATGTGATAACTTGATTGGTCTCTTACTAAATATTCGTGATAAAACAAAGAATGGTGCCAACGCACGGCTTGACTTAGCTTGGGTTGTAATGCCCTAAATGTCTTTACGGCATCCCTATGAGTATTTAGTGGAAACGCGGAGTGTTAGGAGTATTTAGCGGAATCGCGGAGTTTCTCAATTTTTCAGTGGATCGCAGGAGGCGAGAATAAAATTATAGAATTGTCTAAAGTAAAATAAATAAATAAATTAATTAAAAATTAAGTTTTGGGTTGCCTAGAGGGGTGGGCTAGCCACTTTGGGCCAACCAGCCCAAAAGGGGCCCGAGGCACCCCCTTTTCTTCCCCCAAACCCTAGCCAAGCCCCTCCCACCCCCTTGGCCACCCCCACCCCCTCTTGGACGTCCCTCCCTGCCCTCTCTCTCTGCCCCCATGGCCAAATTGTAGAAAAGGAAGGGAAGAAAGGGAGGAATAGAATGGAGAAGGAGAGAAGAAAAGAGGAAGAAGAAGAAAGAAGAGGGGTGATCTTGAGGGATAACCTAGCTAATTGTATCCACCTTAATTCTTCCTATTTTAGATGTAATTAGGGTTCTTAGCTCGGGATTAGTAAGGTTTTAAAAGAGGAATTAACCAATTAGGGTTTTCTGCTATCTGCGCGTAGGCTGATTCGCGCAGTGTAACTGTTTATATAGATTATAGAATTATCACAGACGGTTTGTAATACAAACCCGTCTGTGATGTTGTCTGTCCGATGTTAATATATATATATAACTACAGATCGAACGGTTTGTATTACAAGTTGCTTCTAATAACTTATAATAACCTACATACAGAACTACTGAGACAAGATCATAAATTAAAGGGAAATTTATTACAAAAGTCGCACATAAAGAGATTCCCAGATTCTAATCTTCAGGGCTTCATACGCTTCTTCTTCGACTTTGTCCGTTGGATGAGCCGCTGAGTTCTCGAACGCCGCTAAGATTGACCTTGCCCTCAGCACTTCCTCCTCCAGCCTGGGCAAATGATCAGTAGCATAGTCCATAATCTCGAAGAGGATTGCATTGTAAGCTTCCTCAGACTTTGCCATTTCTGCTTGATCGGCAATGCTATCCATTAGCCTATGCAATGCCACAAGAGCTTCTTCCGCTCTGTGCACATTGTTGAGAAGAACTAGGGTGAGGGCGAATTCCCTTTCTTGAGCGGCAGCGAGACGCCTCCGTCGACGGCGGATGATCAGGTCGAGCTGACGGATGCAAGAAAGCTGGGGAAGGAGAGCAGGGCGTGTGCAGAGAAGCTGCTCCAGACGTAAATTGCTGGCCACCTGTGCAAGGTTCCGGCCGAACAACTCTTGATGAACAAGTGAGAGGAAGGAGATGATCACTGAAGCCATATTGCATGTACTGCGCGTTGAGAATTAGGCCGGCGCGCATATTTAACCTTTAGCAGAGACAGTTCGTATACCAAATTAATGATCGAGACGGTTCGTATGCCGAGACGCTTCGTATGACGATAGTGCTACCGAGTCCCGATGGAGCTATCACGAGCGGTTTTATTTTGGAGACCGTCGGATGAGTATCACGACGGTTCTTACTAACGAACCGCCTGCGCGATAGTCAAACATCACGAGCGGTTCTTACCAATGAACCGCTGCGTGATAATCGAATATCACCGGCGCTTTTAATAAAACCGTTTGTAGTAAGTTTCACGCACGGGTTTGTTTAAAAACCGTCGTGATAATGTCGCTATGTATTTATTGCGCTGCTCGCATCGCATCTGCCTTCATTTCGATCCGCATCTTAGCCCGTGCTTTGCACCGAGAGCGCAAGGCTTTCAGGCCAATTTTTTTTTTTTGTGGAAGGAGGCTTATTTGGCAGGAGAGCTTTGAAGATTCATTGAGATCTTGGTTGCCTTAGATATGGTTAGTAATGAAATTTGTTTGATCTAGCTAATTAATTTTCGGTGAACTGATATATATATATATATATATATATATATATATACTTTGAAGATCTAGCTAATATTTTAGATTTAGCTAGCCTCAATGCATGTGGTATATATGTAGTAATAATTAATTAAATTAATTTTAATACTAAGTTGTTATATATGTACATTATATAGGACCGAAGCTGGATGTATACCGCAAACCGTGTGAGTGAAGAGTACATTAATGGCATGTCTGCTTTTACAAGAACTGCCGAGGAGGATATGTTGAATAAGTGGGTGGAATATATGTATTGTCCATGCACTGATTGTGAGAATTTGAAGATGTTTAAGAATCGAGAGCAGATTGAAGCGTACTTGATTCGGAGGGGTTTCAAAAAGGGGTATACGTGTTGGACCAGTCATGGCGAAGTCAATGATATGCCGCCGGATGACATCGCCGACGAAGTCAATGATATGCCGCCGGATGACATCGCCGGTGAAGTCAATGATATGTTGCCGGATAATGATTGTGGTTCGGATTCGGATAGGCTGCACGATGACAATCTGGATCAGATGCTTCGTGATGTAGAAGAGAACTATGATGAGAGAGAGTATATTAAATTCCAAGGCTTGATGGAGGACTCAAAGAAACCTTTGTTCACATGTTGCAGGTCAAAGTACACGAAGTTGTCAGCTGTGCTTGAACTGTTGAAATTGAAGGCAAGCAACGGTTGGTCCGACAAGAGTTTCACGGCGCTGCTATATCTTTTAGCGGACATGCTTCCGGAGGGCAATGAGTTGCGTAAAACCACGTATAAAGCCAAGAAGATTCTTTGTCCATTGGGAATGGAAGTAGAAAGAATACATGCATGTCTGAACGACTGTATCCTCTACCGTAAAGAGTATGCAAATATGCATGTCTGTCCGGTGTGCAACGCATCCTGCTACAAACGTAACAATCAATCAGATGATGATGGCGAGGGAACAGAGGTGAAGAGAGGACCTCCTGGAAATATGGCATGGTATCTTCCTATAATTCCCCGTTTGAAGTGGTTTTTTGTGAATCCAAAGGAGGTAAAACTGCTGCGATGGCACTCGGAGGAGCGCAAGAAGGATGGAATGCTGAGACACCTTGCTGATTCCACCCAGTGGAGAAACATCGATAGGTGCTTTGCAGATTTCGGTGCAAAACCGAGGAATATAAGATTTGGATTGAGTACAGATGGAATGAATCCTTTCAGTAGCATGAGTAGCCAACATAGCACTTGGCCTGTGACTCTTTGCATCTATAACCTTCCACCTTGGTTGTGTATGAAGCGAAAGTATATTTTGCTGTCGATACTTATCCAAGGGCCAAAGCAACCTGGAAATGATATTGATGTGTACCTAGCGCCGTTGGTGGAAGATCTAAAAGTACTGTGGGACGAAGGGGTACAGGTATGGGATGCATACAAACGAGAGAACTTCACTTTGTGCTGCTTATTGTTCTGCACCATAAATGATTATCCTGCACTTGCTAACTTGTCGGGCCAGAGTACAAAAGGTGCCAAAGCTTATACTCACTGCTTAGATGGTACCGAGAGTGTGTGGCTGAAACACTCACGCAAAACCGTGTACATGCGTCACCGCCGATTCCTTCGTAGGGCTCACCCATACCGCAAGATGAAGAAACAATTTGACGGAGAGAAGGAGAACGGTTCAGCTCCAAGGCATTTAAGCGGAAAAGAGGCTTATAATATGGTTAAGGATTTAAATTTTGTCCTCAGAAAGGGACGTAAATTGAGGGGTCGTGAGAAGAACATCTGGAAGAAGAGATCAATATTTTGGGACTTACCTTATTGGGAGTACCTAGATGTTCGACACTGCATCGACGTCATGCACGTAGAAAAGAATGTGTGTGACAGCTTGATTGGTCTCTTACTGAACATTCGTGATAAAACAAAGGAAAGCGTTAACGCACGGCTTGACTTGGCTGATATGGACATCAGGCGTGAGTTAGCACCGAGAACAACAGATAATGGACGAACGTACCTTCCCCCTGCGTGTTACACTCTGTCCAAGGCCGAAAACAGAATCGTACTCGTGCTTGCATGGTGTCAAAGTTCCGTCTAGTTACTCCGGTAATGTGAAGAAACTTGTTTCGATGCAAGATTTGAAGTTAAATGGAATGAAGTCTCATGATTGTCATGTGCTGATGACACAGATGCTCCCTATTGCAATTCGGAATATTTTGCCGATCAAAGTCTGAGAGACAATCATGAGGCTATGTTATTTCTTTAACACAATTGCTCAGAAGGTCATCGATCCTGAAGGACTAGATGCTCTGCAGGACGAGGTGGTGATGACTCTATGTCATCTTGAGATGTATTTTCCTCCTTCATTTTTTGATATCATGGTCCATCTCATTGTTCACGTTGTGTGGAAGATAAAAATGTGCGGGCCCGTATTCCTACGTAGCATGTACCCGTTTGAGAGGTTCATGGGAATTCTCAAGTCATATGTACGGAATCAGTCTCGGCCAGAGGGCAGCATCGTCGAAGGTTATGCAAGCGAAGAGGTCATTGAGTTTTGCGTCGATTTTATGGCTCAGATTCAACCGATAGGTGTGCCTCAATCTCGTCGTGAGGGGAGGCTCAAGGGTATTGAAACTATAGGAAGGAATGCAATCACTCCAGATATGGACGCGTATGCGCAAGCCCATTTCACGGTCTTGCAACACATGACTAAAGTGGCCCGTTATGTCGACCAGCACAAGGATGTGCTTCAGCAATAGAATCCGGAGCGACCGGATGTTTGGATCATGAGACAACACAACAGTCGGTTCAACCAATGGTTGAAGGAGCAAATCGCTACGAGCTCGTCAAGTGAGATGCTGATATGGTTGGCAAAAGGGCCAACATTTACAGTTGTGACATAGCGAGGATATGACATAAATGGGTATACATTCTACACAGAGGCTCAGGATGTAAAGAGCACTAACCAGAACAGCGGTGTCCGCATAGATGCGTTCAGTACTGATGGGGTGAAAAACTCGTACTATGGGTTCATACAAGAGATTTAGGAGCTCGACTACGTGGTTTTCAAGATCCCCTTATTTTGCTGTCGTTGGGTTCATACAAGGTTGACAAGTACGGTGTTACTACCGTGGACCTCCAATGTGTCGGGTACAAAGACGAACCATTTGTACTCGCCAACCAAGTTGTTCAAGTTTTCTATGTAACCGACCCGGCAAATATGAAGCGCCATGTAGTTCTTCATGGAAAAAGGAGAATTGTCGGAGTAGAGAATGTAGTGGACGAGGAAGAATACAATCAATTTGACGAGTTACCTCCTTTTGGAAATGGCATAAGGGTCAACGACGAACAATGTGACGAAACTAGTTACGTACGCATTGATCATCATGAAGGGTTAATTTTTAAAGGAAATAAGCAAGTGGAATGAGAATGGATACATATATGTATGTATGGGATGTATATGCATGTGAATTGCCATTTATGTATATAACAATTAATGCATGCATGTGTGTGATATGTAGGTGAATTTTGAGAATGAGTCATACAAATGTATCTCTATGTTCATTGGGCTGTTGTAAAGAAATATACCGGGTTGTTGTAAAGAAATAACTACAGCTGGGCAAAGGCTTATTGAATGCTGGTTGGTGCAGTTATATTAACTACAGCCGGGCAAAGCCTTATTACAGACGGTTGTAAGTTTAAAACCGTTTGTGATTATTATCACAGACGGTTCTGAGATAAGAACCGCTCAGGAGAATAACTACCACGAGCGCTTCTTATCTCGTAACCGCTCGTGATATCATAGATATCACAAACGGTTCTTAGTTCGTAACCGCTCGTGATAGTTGATTATCGCGCACGGTTCTTATCTCTCAACCGCTCGTGATATTTATTATCACGAGCGGTTCTAGTCTTACAACCGTCTGTAATAAGCCTTCATATAAAACCCCGAGCTAGGGTTTTGCGCGTACACTACCAGTTATTTAGCAATACCAACCTAGACTTAGTCGCTCTCCCGATCCCCCGAGCCCGTCGCCGCCGCCGTCCCCTAAGCCCGTCGCTGGCCTCCTCCGGTCTCGAGCCCGTCACCGGCCGCCGTCCCAGAGGCCGCCGCCGCCTCGAGCCTGCCGCCACCGCCTCGCCGAGCCCCGAGCCTGCCGCCGCCCTCGAGCCCGCCGCCGCCGCCTCGTCCCCCAACTCTGTTAGTTTCTTTTAATAGAAAATGTTGATTTAAGCTTAAGATCTAATATATAGTTGTCATATAACTGTTGCATAGTATTATGCTGATTTTAGATACATGATATTTATGTTGGGCATAAATTTCTACTTGAATAACTTAAAATGTTTACATGTGTATATGTTGATTAAGTCATTTTTATGCCTGTTGTACAGTATCATGCATTATGCATATGTATATGTTTTCTATGTTGGACAGTATCATGCATGTTGTATATATAGGAAAGAATAGGCACTTATTTGAACATATATTCTTGTTATTTCATAAATCTTATTGTTGTTAAATCTTACAGTTATGCATATGCATATGCATATGTATATATATGTTGCTAATGAACTTAGATATGTATATGTATACTTGAATATATGTATACATATATTGGAATTAAATTTAAGTATGTGCTTATACCGCACTATTTACGTATATATGAGAAGGCCAACATGTCATCCGCGTATTCTTCAACATCATCGCCGGAAGCGTCCGCTCCGAAATCAACACGCAAAGCAAGAGGACTATCGAAAAAACCCGAGGGTCGATTTACCATCACACAGGTCGATAAATCTGGGACCCCTCTCCTTCCTGACAAAGCAGCAAGGGCATTTCGAAGAACGATCGGAATAGTTGCACGAGAACGAATTGAGATCACATTCGACTCGTGGAAGAGCGTGAGTGAGACTCAGAAACGTGAGCTGCTGACAGAGATTTTTGCATCGTTCGAGATCCCAGAAGAACACCATGACTCCGTGCAATGACATGCGTTGTCAGCGGCGTGCAAAGCATGGAAGAACTTCAAGAGCGTGCTTGTCAAGGACTATGTGCAGAAGGATCTAACGCCCTTTGACAGGTATCCATTCCTGGAACCACAATGGGATGAGTTTAAGGCGATGAAGACGACCGAAGCTTTCAGAAGTGCAAGCGCGGCGCACAAGGCCCTCCAGCAAAAACACACATCCCCACGCTTCGCACACCGGGTATGCGGGTAAAATCCCGCAGTGGAGGCGGGAGGACGAACAGGCAATCCTGCGGAACACCGCCCCACCATTTGCCACGATCCCGGATGAGCGCGCTCGAAATTGGATTAGAGCAAGGTCATCTACCACATCGTCGGGGGACATCTCCTTCCGGAACCCTGCAGACCAGGAAGTGTCCCACTGCCTGGTAAGATATCGAACTACGTAGCTTGTAATTACTCCACTACTTCCCTGAAAACTAAATGACATGTCGGGCTCTTGCAGGATGCACTGAGTGTCGAATCTTCCCAGGGATCATTCCAGTCAATTAGGGAGAAAGATATACTCTCCGCAGCACTGGGAAACAAGGAGCACCCGGGTCGTACGAGAGGTCTTGGGTTTTATGTTCCTTGGAATCAAGGTTTCTCAGATAACCCTGAATTGTATCGGAGTAGGAAGAGAAACAAAGCCGAGCATGACGCACGGCTACGAGAGGAGATCAAGGCATCTCTTAGAGAGGAGCTTGCTGATTACGTCAGAGATGAGGTGTGAAGACAAACAGAAGAAAATCAGCAGGCCAACACCGCTCCTATGCTTGCCAGCCCCCCAACTGTCGGAGTAGCTGCGCGTCCAATCCTACGACGGAATGCGACGGCAGATTTCCTGTGGACGACATCTTACAAGCTACGAAGTGCAATCTCCAAGTGAGATATGCCTCCGTTGCCTTGTGCGCTACTTGGGGCCTAGCATATCCGTCCGGTGAAGGGGCCATGGTGCACCGTGCACCTTTAGCTCCAGGCTTCAGAAAAGTGTCTGTGGATGGTGTGCATGCCAATTTCGATGTTGTCCCGCTACCGAAACCCTCCAACGACGAGATCGTGACTCTAGGGCAAGCCATTGGAACCTTCATCCAGTGGCCCAAAAATGACATCTGCCTGGAGGCTTCTTCACCGGTGGTAGGTTCACAAGGGCAAGACGAACCAGAGCAACTTGCACTAGTGCCATCTCCACAAGGTCTACCTCCACCACCGCTACCTGCACCAGTGATGAGTCCACGGGAGCTATTCCCAGTGCAACAACTTCACCGGTGCTACCTTTACAGTCGACCTACAGCCGAGGTAGCAAGGACAGCCGAGGCAGCAAGGGCGAAGCAAAGAAAACCGATGATGATATCTGGTACCTGCCATTGGCCCACAAATTCGTGCTTGGCGAGCCGATGGTCGATCCGGTGATGCGCCTCCCATTCCTATCAGTAAGTTGCAGGACATTACACAATTGGTATATGGAACAATCCAATAAGCCAAAGGATGAACGGTGCACAGGTCTCACTGTCAAATTCACGCATCATCATTTCCATCACGAATTTCAAGATGGTGTCTTCGTGGTGACCTTCGATGATTTATTTGATCTTTATACGCTCAACGCTCTCGACGCCTCACTCGTTCAATGCTGGACGCTGTAAGTGTGTACAATCACAGTCTCTGTTCATGTCATACCGATAAATATCATATATAATTTGTTACTTTTGTGTGTATATATGTAGACACATGGTGACTCAAGCTAGAGCATCCAAATCATCGGTTGGTTTCTTGGACCCACACTTGATCGCCAGTTATACCATCAACGAGGATGCTGGTGTCGTTGAGAGGTACATTGCAGCATCACTGCTGGCTTACCGCGATAAGGAATATATACTGATGCCCTACAATCAGGAGTTTCATTGGATTTTAATAGTAATTGTACCAAAGTGGAACAGGGTAATATACCTTGATTCCCTAAGTAAGAATAAAACTGACTACACAGTTATCAGCCAATTAATCGATAGGTAAGTACATTTTTCTATCATAACTATATTGTACTCTTTCTTTCCTTCCGAATGACTAAGGTCAACTTTTTTGAATCACGTAGGGCGTTCGCGACGTACGTTAAAAAGGCAAAGCTCTCGACGCAAGGGGCCAAACCCCTAACACACGACCGAAATTTTAAGGTATTCGTTAGTACATATTAATTAATCCTATGCAACAGTTGGTAGTATTAATGCCTCTTGAATTAACACATTCTATTTTTTGCAGTGCCACCAGCAGTAGCTGGGCAACACGTGTGGATTCTACGTTTGCTACCATATGAAACTACTCCTTGATTCCTCGAGGATCACCAATGCCAATACTAAGGTTTGTCAATATTCTCATAATTACTTCATACTTATCAAGTTATGTATATATACGCATATTGATATTCCTATCGACAGGCTGCGTCCATCCCGAAAACTGCATTGCAACAGCTCAACCTTGAACGAATTCTAGGAGAGTCCGCGTACTTTTTGGTGGCTCAAGTCCTAGCTCAAAAGGCAGAGTTCCACAACCCACAATGATTTTTTTATTGCTCTTATCACTCTGGAATCGAGGTCTCATGAAAGAAATAGATCCATAATCAACGACTTTTCAGACTGCATAAGCAATACTTGGATGGCAATCATGCACCATTCAAGTAATGCTTATACAGCCTGACAAGTTCGTTGATTATGGATCTGTTTCTTTCGCGAGACCTCGATTCCGGAGTGATAGAGTAATAAAAAATACAATGTTACCATCTAAGTGCAAATGCAATGTAGATCTTTTGCAATTGTGTATTGTTAATGGATATTTTACTTCATGTCAATTAATTGATTTGCGAAATGGATGTTTTATGTTTGTGAAATGAATTGAGATATGAATTGGATGTTATATGTTTCTGAAATGAATTGAGATATGAATTAGATGTTATATGTATCTGAAATGAATTTGATGTTATATGTTTCTGAAATGAATTGAGATGTGAATTGTCTGTATGTGTACATGTTGATCTGCTTGTTTCAGAGGGCATGGCTAGCATTTCCTGAGGCTAGCCAATAAACAGAAATAGATCTAGGGGTAGGAAAGAATATCACAAACGGTTTGTAACTACAGACCGTCTGTGATAGCTAGTATCACAGACGGGTTGTAAGAAACAACCGTTCGTGATATAGGCATATCACGAGCGGTTTTTAACAAAAATCGTCGTGATATATCAATATCACGACGGTTTGTAACAAATGCGCGGTTACAAACCGCTCGTGATATTGATATATCACGAAAAGTTTTTTGTTAAAAACCGCTCGTGATATGCCTATATCACGCACGGTTGTTTCTTACAACCCGCTCGTGATGCTAGCTATCACGCACGGTGCAGTAGTTACAAACCGCTCATGATACATACTCTGAGCGGTTTTCAAACCGTCTGTGATAACCTTCGATTATCACTGACCCATAAAGTCAGACGGTTCAGAAAACCGTCTGTGATGACGTTTTTGAACTGTCTGTGATAATGGTTTCTGTAGTAGTGGGAGGTTTATAACACCTAGAATAAAGAAATTTACATTTTTCTTAAATTAATTAAAGATTAATTTGAATTTTAGAAATTAAAATATTTCATGTGAATTTTTTGTATTTTCTAGGATTGTTTGGAGTTTATTTGCTTTTTCTTGGAGCTCAATTGAATTTATCCCAATTTCTAAAATTAAGAAATCCTTGGAAAATATGAAAAATCTCCTATGGTCCCTACTTAGCAGATGAAATGTGCCTTGCACTGTTTATTATCCACCTCTAGAACTCCTAACCGATTGCCAAGCCGATGTCATCTCCAACTTAAACACCCTCCTCCTCGAACTGTAAAAATGAGGTCGTCCATGTCAAGATACTATCCTTAATTTTCTCTTCTAAAATCCCTGGGCTTCATCCCCGATTCTACTGCCATCTCACCAAATCAAGCCCAAGAAGTCGAGCACTGTCGAAGATCTTCGTCGCCACAAGTGAGCTTTAGTCCATGCCATCATAGCTGCAAGATTCACCTCATCACGTTCTACATGGTGCCCCCTCACTTTCCCCAGAAACCTGCTGCAAGTTTGTCGCCTTCGACACCTAGCCATGGTGTAACATCCTGTTTTTCCAAAGTTTTTAAAGCCTTGAATTTAAAAATAATTTTTTGGATTTTTTTTGGAATTTAATCAAGCTTAAATTAAATTTTTGGAAATTAAAATGATTTAATCTAATTAAAATAAACTTTAACATAAGTTGAAAATATTTTATTTGAGTTCCTCAGGTCTCAAGGATTTTTCTGGTATTTTTGGTGAATTTGTAGAATTTATTTGCTATTTTTCTAGAGCTTTTTGGATTTTACTGGAATTTATAAAAAAAGGAAAAGGGGAAATTCTAAAAAGTCCCGTGGGCCGATTTCCCTCCGGCCCACGTTCCCTCAGCCCGCCACGCGTCAACCACTGCCCTCGCTCTCACCGCTCCGCGCCGCCGGATTCACCCCCTTGCCACGCATTCGCATCCCACGGCCCCCCTTCGCGCCCGTGCACGGATGCCCTAGCGCCGCCTCTTCCGCGCCGTTGGATCCGCGCCCGCGTCGCATGCCCCATCCCAGCTGTCCACGTGTCGTCTGTATCTGACCCACGCTCGCGCCGCATTGTTTCCAAACCCTACCTCGGTTCATGTGTTTTTAACCCTCGCTGCCCCTCGGTTCGCATGCCACCACCGCCTATCGCGCCCTTGTCGATGTCGACCGCCGTCACCAAAGACCGCTCCGCCGTCGCTCCGAGCGCCCCTGTTCCTGTCATCTCCCACCGCCGTGCACCCATCCCCGCCGCCACCGGAGTCCCCACCGTCGCTCCCCGTCACACCTGGTCCGTCACCACCGTCGTCGTCTTCTTCGTCACCGGTGAGGATCCTCGCCGCCGTGCCCCGCTCTCCCTCTCGTTCGCCATCGCCCATCGGACGACCACGGCCTATGATCCCAACTATCACCGCAGATCCGGATTGACGGCTCGGATGTGCCCACGTGGCCACACCTCAGCCGTCGGATCAAGCCGCCGCCGCTCGCACCAACACCGCCACGTCAGCCCTACCCACGTGGCAAGCCACGTCAGCCCTAGGCCACGTGTCATGCCACATGTCCGCCACATTAGCCAAACCGAGCCCTCGGTGCCACGTCAGCACGCCATGTCGGCCGCCACATCAGCGTGCCGTATGTCGCCACCTCAGCCTGCCACGTCAGCCACGCCAGTGCACGTGGCATGACACTGTTCTGTGGACTAGGTCCACCGTAGACCCCTCTCTCCCGTGAACCCAGTCCACAGCACAGTGTAATTTTCTATTTTTTATATTTTCTTTAGGGTTGATTTTCTGAGAACTCGTTCTCCTCCGTCCTAGCTCCGATTGACCCTGTTCATTTTTCTAAATTCATCTAAAATCGAGCTCTAGCTTTTGGTTCTAGTTTCAAGATTTTTGAAGTTCATTTGCTTATCATTTTATGTGTTTTTGTTGTTTCGGTCGTTTTCTCTCTCGTTAGATTCCGATTCCGGAGGAGCAGGAGCTACGCCGGAAGACCCCGAGTACCTTGCTGAGCATAACCAAGGCAAGTCGTGTCTTTTAATCATGTTGAACCTAGTTTGCAATCTATTATCTAATTATTTTTGTTTTAAATTACATTGCACCGCTATTTAATTACAAATCCTTGTATTGGTAGTTAATGCCCCGTTTAACTTATTCCTCTATGATAATTTGGAACCCCATGATACCATTGTCACTCTAGGTTGGGAAACATACTAGTGATGCTATGTTATTTGTCACATAGGTTGTACAATTAGCATGCTTAGCATTGCTTATGTTTACGAGTAGGTTTATCATCACATGTGAATTGTTAAATTTGACTTAATGAGATATGGAACCGTGGTTGGTGCCATATTTATTAAAATTTGTGCCATGACATTGTTGTGTCATCGGCGTGGTTATACAAACTTGGTTTTACACTCGGGCGAGTGATTGTGTAGTAAAGGGGAAAGTGCCGGTTCACTTCATGGGATGTGGTAGCCTCGCCCGGGTAAACCTAAGGACTTAACTTTGTGCGCCATTGATCTGAGTTTTATCGTGCAAACCACATGTCTAGTATGGGATAGACCTGGCTGATTAATTTGGGATGTTTCAACTTTAATCTTGCCATTTTGATGAACATGATTGCTGATTTCCATGTGACGCAAGGGGGGTGTGATGCGAAACCCTAGCGGGCGGGATTAGGTTGGAATTGAACTTTGTAAAAGTTTTGTTGTGATTTTCTGATATCGAGGTTAATCACATCGTGTGGATACAGTTGTGCAACCTCTGCAGAGTGTAAAACTATTCGAATAGCCGCGTCCTTGGTCATAGACAATGCTCGGTGATTTCACACGAGGGGTAGTGATTTCATTTAAACTTGTAGTTTAAGGTTGTTTAGTGAACAGGTAGTTCACTTTGGCTTAGTTCGTGGATGAGATGTCCATGAGTGTTTCACTTCAATTCCATTGATTATTTATAATTATTGTTTTCTTTACAGTTCGCTTTCAATCTATTTATCATATCTGTCTTAAAATATCATTTATGCAAATTAACGTTTCAGCCCTCTTTTGGTAAACCTTGTATATTATATTGCATTCATTTGTTATAAACGACTTGCTGAGTACCAATGTACTCACGGCTTTATGCTTATGTTGCTCAGTTAAAGAGGAGGAGTATTATCAACAGGAGGTTCCAGAAGGAGAGTATTTCGACGACTTCACGGATTAGGCTTCGTTCTCCACTCGATAGCCTGTGGGCTTGTCGATTGGCCGCTATACTTTATTTTGGATTTTTCGCTATTAGATTTAAAGCCCTTCTGGCTAGTGATATTGTAAGCTTGGCCATAAGGTCGTACCTTTGAGATTTATCGATATTTGAGGTTTCCCTTTATTTTAGCGTGTGTATGGTTGTGATTATATCTATGTTTGACTGTGTGTACTAGCGTGATTCTGGACTAGTGTAGTTTACACAGAGAGTCCGAATTTGCATATTCGGGTCTCGACACATAGCCGCTTAGGATACCTCACGTTTCCTACTTATCCAGTGAGATTCTCTTCAATCCTTCTGCATCAATACATGTTCTACCTTCCAATATAGTTATCGTTAAGGTTATTCGATTTTCCTTCATAGAGCACCAAGATTGAGCCATCTTTCGTGAATTCGACCAACCATCTCCATTGCCCAAATTCCTCATCACCAGTGATTCCCAAGTTCTGTCGTTCACCTCCCCAGCTTCACGCACAGTGTTTGCCAAGGCCGGCTGTGCTCGTGCTTGCCAAGGCCGGCCGCCTGTCGCAACCTGCCGCTGTTCGTTGCCCATGCTGTTGTGTTGCATCTCTAGCCACACCGTCACCTCCTATGTATCCCTCGAATCGCTAGCAATCTATTTGGTGCATCCCCCATGCCTCTAGCCTTTTCCCCCACCGATGCCACCCCCCATCTTCGTGCACTGCACAAGGTCTAGGGAATCCTTTGTTTTTGCGTGAGAAATAGCTTTTCATTCTTCTCTCTCTTACAAGTAAGGCCCACATATCGTACCTTTTATTTTTCCCTTTTCCAATGAATGAATATCCCTTGGAACCCTTGGAATATTCCATCCTTTTTCTTTTCAATATTATTCTTTCTGACCAATCTTCAAAAAGCCCATTCTCCTCCATTCAAACTCCGATTGACCCAATTCTTCTTCCTAAATTCATCTAAAATTGGGCTCCATATTTTTGTTCTAGTTTTATTGCTTATGGATTTTATTTGGATTTTAAATGAATTTATTTATTTTTTGTTTACTTTCTCTCTCATTAGATAACATCTTCGAAGGAGCAGAAACAAAACTTGAAGATCAAGAAGTGTTAACTGAGAAAGGGCAAGGCAAGTCATGACCTCTAATAATATTCATTCTATTGAATCAAATTTAATTATTATTATTTTATTTTAAATTATCATGCATTGCTAATTTATTATAAATATTTGTATTTGGTAGTTATCAACCAACTTTGATTCTAATTCTCCATGATAATTTGAATGCCATGATTTCATTGCCACCATAGGTTGGGTAATTATCTAGTAATACATTACTAGTGTCCAGTTGGATTGTACGTTTAGTATGCTTATCCACGTTTATTGTTATGTTGAGCTCATCATCATATGTTGATCAATTAATTAATTTTTACTTAAGAAGATATTGAATCGTGGTGGTCAGCCACAGTTATAAAATTTATGTACCATGACATGGGTAGTGTCATTGGTGTTGGTTAAACAAAATGGTTTTTACTTGATCGAGCGATCATGTAGTAAAGGGAGAAGTGTAGTAAGCACTTTGAGATGTGGATGTCTCACCTGGGTAATATCTAAAGACTTAACTTTGTGCGCCACTGATTTGAGCCTTACCGTACAACTACAAGTCTAGTATAGGATGGATCCAACTAATTAATTTATGATGTTTCAACCTTAATTTCACCGTCGGGATATCTTGTTAGCTCAAGAGGGGGATTTTACTGATTACGTTGTCAGTCTACTCGGCAGCAAATCCTTAGCGGGTGAGATCATTTTGAGATTGAGCATTATAAAGGCCTTATGGTAATAACTTAGTTGCACGCCCAAGGAAATATGTATTGACTGACATGATAAGTTGACTATCTCTTGTCGGTAAAGTTGTGCAACTTTTGACAGTGTAAAACTATTCGAATTGTTGTGTCTCTAGTTATGGACAATGCTCGGTGATTTGACATAAGGGGTAAAGTTTCCATAAATCTTGGTTTGGTTGGAAAGTGAACGGTTGGTTCACTTGTGGTGGGGAAGTGAATAGTTAGATCACTCGTGGTTTACTCAATTCCTTTGACTTATATACTTATTACTTGTTTTAAAAGTGCACATTTAATCTATATGTTGTATTTACTCCAAATTATTGGTTTATGCAAAATAACCACTCATCTATCAGTTGATAAGTCTTGCATCATTATATATTGTATGTTGTTACAAACTACTTGCTGATTACTCTATGTACTTATGACTATATCCTTTATTGCTTAGTTACTGAGGAAAAATCATATTAGCCAGAGGTATTTGAAGGAGAATTCTTTGATGACTTCACGGAGTAGGACTTTGCTCCCCAGTCGATTGCCAGTGGGCTTGTTGAATGGCTATTATGTTTATCTTTATTTTCCACTATTTGTTTTTGTTAAGCCTTTTAGGCTGTTATTGTAAGTTTGACCATAAAGTCGCTGCTCTGATATTTAAGAATATTTGTATCTTTCTTAGTTAATAGAGATTATAGTTGATATTTCACCTATGTTTCCACTGTATGCACTAGCGTGATCCCGGACTGGTGCAGAAGACATAGGAGAGTCCAGATTTGTATATCCAAGTCTCGAAAGAGATAGTATCAGAGCCATGGACATAGGATGAAGCCATAGTTAGAAAGGCCAATTTAGCAAAATTTTCAAAATTTATTTTCTAAATGAAATCGACAAATAGATATCTAGTAATTCTCTATTCTTTCATCATTCTTAGGTTCATATTCTATGCATTTCTAAAACATTATTTTTGAATCTTAAATTGACTTCTTATCTCTATAATATCTATAGATGTCCTGAGTTTTCTATAATTAAAGTGGAGGTTAGTTTGGAATTTTTCAAGGTTTGCTGCAAAATTGGGGATCAAGGAAGCACCCAATTTTTTTCACGATAGAAGAGAAAGTAATGGACCAATGCATTGGATTAAAACAAGATTACCATGAAGATTGGAAGCCATTAAATTAGAACCAAGTTATATTTTTTAGCATCCTATGGATGGTTTCACTTTTTCTTTTCAGTTGTGTGTGATATGAGCTACAATTTTGCTTCATCATTATGTTGCAGTCATGTCAAAGATTTTTTTTTATGGAATTTGATGCTTCTTTGTTTGCCTTTTTTTGGGTAAGTGAGTGTTTTTAGGTTAGGTTTTGCCCTTAGTTTATCCTCTTAGACGAGTTTACCTCTTATATTTGCCTTTTCCTCTTTCCTCTGTAACCTATGGTGTCAACTTAGCAGATAGTTGATACTTAGAATTCAGCTGGTCGCAATCAAATGCATTCAGATCATAGCAACAGTGCCACAAATCCTTCTGTTCTGGGTCAGCTGTCAGCCCAAGTTGGTTTGGATCCATGTTTGAGTTAGTTTATGACAGCGCAGACTCAGCTCATGAATATGATGATGAAAATTCTAAACAACATTATGAATCAGTGGAATCAGGTAGCTGTTGCGACTCAGTCAGTTCATCTACCATCTAGATTTGCAAAATAAATGAGGACTAGACCGCCTACCTATTCCTATTCTATCGAGCCTTTTGAGGCAGATGATTGGCTTCGTTCTGTGGAAAAGAAGCTAGCCCTTTCTCAGTGTACAACTGCTTACGCTTCGTACAGATCGAGACAAAGTTCCTTACGCTGCTCACCAGCTTGAAGGTACCACAATAGAATGGTGAGAGAACTATTGTACAACTCATGAAGATCAGCAGAACATCACTTGGGCTGAGGTCACCAAAGCCTTTCGCCAAACCATATCATGGATGAGTGGTTGAAATGAAGAAGGAAGAGTTCTGCGAGCTTTAATAAGAGAACATGCCAGTGTGTGAATATCTCAATAAGTTCACTCAGTTAGCTCACTACATTCTAGAGGATGTTTCCACAGATTGAAGGTTCAGGTCGTTATCAACGACTATGCTAATTTTCAAAACATGGTAGACAAGTCTATACTTATTGAGGAGTCTTGCCATGAGTATTTGAAAGAGAATTCTTCGATGGCTTCATAGAGTAGGACTTCACTTCCCAATAAATTATTTGTAGGCATGTTGAATGGCCACTGTGTTTATCTTTATTTCTCACTACTAGTTTTTGTTAAGTCCTTTTGGCTATTATTGTAAGTTTGGCAATAAGGTCGCTACTATGATGTTTAATAATATTTGTGTCTTTCTTAGTTAAACTTGACTATGGTTGATATTTTATCTATGTTTTCACAGTGTGCACTAGTGTGATCCTAGACTAGTGCAGAATATAAAGGGGAGTTCAGATTTGTATATTCAGGTCTCGACAATGATGGAACACATCGCATATTGATGGTAGTTTGGTATGTTTCTAGCTTAAAGAAGAATCTAATATCTGTCAGGTCGCTTGAACTCGAAGGTGATGAGATATCACTTCGAAGTGGAGTCATGCGAGTTATTTAAAAGGGCAAGTGATCATGAAAAGTATCTAAAGTAATGGAGGATACCAATTGATTTGTACACCTAAAGGAAGGGCAACCAATGGAAGGTCTAATAAAAATCCTAGCTAGGAGAATAAAACAGTGTCAGCAACAGTAGATACTTAGATCTTATTTGCAATTATGTGCGGAACTGTAAAGACGGTTGCAAAGTCTAGTAGACGCAAAGACGAAGGTAAGGGTTGTTAGAAGAAGAAAAATGTGATGGGACCAAGCATGCAAAACAGGTGAGTAGATGGTGCTCAGAGGCGGTACAAACCTATAGCATGGAAGGATGTAGCAACAAGAGGTGTGGTTAATCAAATTACACAATAAATGAGCTCTTAAGTGGAGGGTCTAGGCAGGCAAGCTCGAACACTAACATGCACATTGTGGTGATGTGTATGAGCCCTATGGTGAGGGCACTACTAAAGGTGGGAGGAAAAAAATAAAAAATTGTGGAGTCGACTTAGAGTGAATTCTTGGAAGAACACAATCACTTCAATGGATAAGAGTAAATGTGAAGATTATTGAATATGGTGACGCATATCTTAGTCATTTAGGATTAGAAAAGTGTGCTATAATGAGTCCTAAATGAATTATAATAGGATTAAGATTTTTATTTTCTTTTGGAGTAGGATTCCTACTTTACTTTGAAGCAGTGTTAGGAAGGACTATATAAAGCCATACAGGATGCTCATGGAGAACGCCAACAACTAATCAACAAAGCAAAGAAGCTATTCATTGAACTGTAAAGGTGCATCAGAGGATTATAGGCTAGCTAATTCTTTCGTACTAGATTCTTATATAGGGCAAGGATCTAAGATCCTAAAAGATTCGAGAGGGTTATAAGAGTGACAATCTCTTGTACTCATTTGAGTTTGTGCTTAAGGAATCTGAGATTGGCTTGCCAAAATCTTTTCTCTTATCGTGATTACTTCAATGTTGAAATTTATCTTCTTTGTTCTTGATATTGTGTATGCTTGTGCTATCTCTCATAAACTCTAATCCGATCCGAGAGATGCTACATATAAAAGAGGTATTAGTGCAACGAAGGTACCGAGAAGAGTAGCTACTATGCTCGATATCCGAACCTGGATATATGGCCTGTTCTTTTAGGCTATGATTGATAGTTTTTGTTTGTGCTTCTCGAGACGGTAGCAAATGACGGAGACAGTAACATGGACGGTGCACACGATTTTAGACTCAGGAAGCCGTTTGGAGAATCTGCTTCACAAAACTACCCCGTTTGTTTTGACTTTTGGAAAAGCCAGAAAGTTGTTCTTGAGAAATCTTCGAGTTAGATCAGCTCCGTAGTCTCCCTGAATTTTCCACAAGTATACATTAATAGTTAACTAAGAGTACCCTCGTGCCGGTTCGACGACCACTACTACAGAAACCATATTACTAGACGCAACATCATAGATGATTTTGTGAAATCGTCTGTGATGTATACTATCACAAACAGTTTTAATTAAGAGATCATCTATGTTGTTGCCGTTGGTAAAAACCGTCTGTGAAGATTTAATAACACAGACGGTTCATGGCAAAAACTAGATGTGAAGTATCATAAAACCGTCTGTGATGTATACTATCACAGACGGTTTTAATTTAGAGATCGTCTCTGTTGTTGCCGTTGGTAAAAACCGTTTGTGAAGATTTAATATCACAGACAGTTCATGGTAAAAACCATATGTGAAGTATCATAGATAGTTTCTAGTTTGAACTGTCTATGATAATCAGTTCATCGTAGACGGTTTTTATTAAAAACCATTTGTGATAATCCGCCTATATTAATTGTGCCGCTCAGAACCGTGGCCTCTGTCTTCAATTCAATCTAGATCTAGGCCGGTGTTGCGCGTACTTGGAGGCAAGGCTTTGAGGCCATTTAATTTGGTGGAAGGAGGCTAGCTATTTGGCAGGAGAGATTGAAGATTCATCAAGTTCTTGATTGCCCTAGATACAGTTAATAATGAAATTTGTTTCTTGTTGCATCAAAATTTAGATCTAACTTTCGGTGACTGTTATTGAAGATGGTTTGCATCTACTTGGCCATACATGATCGGTAGTATACTAATTTTTAAAAATTGTTGGATATAATTGGTTCCCCACTGGAAAAATAGCTGTTGTGTTAATATTAAGCTAGCAAATCCTCAATACATGTGGTATATATGTAGTATACTAATTAATTAATTTAATTTTTAATACTAAATTGTTATATATATGCATAACATAGCACCGAAGCTGGATGTATGCCACGAACTGTGTGAGTGAAGAGTACATTAATGGTGTGTCTGATTTTACAAGAGTTGCCGAGGAGGATATTTTGAATAAGGAGGTGGAATATATATATTGTCCATACATGGACTACGAGAATTTAAAGATATTTAAGAACCGAGAGCAGGTTGAAGCGCACTTGATTCGGAGAGATTTCTAAAAGGGGTATACGTGTTGGACCAGTCATGGCGAAGTCAATGATATACCACCGGATGACATCGCTAGTAAAGTCAATGATATGCCGCTGGATGATGTCAATTGTGGTTCGGATTCAGATAGGCTACACGATGACAATCTGGATCAGATGCTTCGCCATGTAGAAGAGAACTATGATGAGAGAGTATGCTAAATTCTGGGGCTTGATGGAGGACTTGAAGAAATCTTTGTTCACGTGCTGTAAGTCAAAGTACATGAAGTTGTCAACCGTGCTTGAACTGTTGAAATTGAAGGCTAGCAACGGTTAGTCCGACAAGGGTTTCACGGCGCTGCTAGGTCTTTTAGTGGACATACTTTCAGAGGGAAATGAGTTGCCTAAAACCACGTATAAAGCCAAGAAAGTTCTTTGTCTATTGAGAATGGAAGTAGAAAGAATATATGCATGTCTGAACGACTGTATCCTCTATCGTAAAGAGTATGCAAACATGCATGTATGTCTGGTGTGCAATGCATCCCGATACAAATGTAATAATCAATCAGATGATAGCAAGTGAACAGAGGTGAAGAAATGATCTCCTGTTAAGGTGGCATGGTATCTTCCTCCAGGCAAAAAACACGCACCCCACAAACTCGGCATAGTTGGATATGCAGATAAAATCCTGCAATGGAGGAAGGAGGACGAGCAAGCAATCCTGTGAGACACTTCTCCGCCATTAGCCACGATCCCGGATGAGCGCGCTCAAAATTGGATTAGAGCAAGGTCATCTACCAGTCATCGCGGGACATCTCCTTCCAAAACCTTGCAAACGAGAAAGTGTTCCACCGCCTGGTAAGATATCAAACTACGTAGGTTGTAATTACTCCACAACTTCATAGGAAGTGAAATGATATGTCGGACTCTTACAGGAAGAGCTGAGTGTAGAATTTCCCAAGGATCATTCCAGACAAGTAGGAAAAGAGATATACTCTCCGTGGTCTTGGGAAATAAGGAGCACTTGGTCTGTATGTTCCTTGGAAACAGGTTTTCTTAGATGACTCTGAATCGTATCGAAGTAGGAAGAAAGCCAAAATCGAGCGTGAGGCATGGCTACGAGAGAATATCAAGGTATCTCTTAGAGAGGAGCTCGTTGATTATGTCAGAGATGAGATGCGAAGGTACAGAGAAAATTAGCTGGACGTCGTCGTCGCTCCTGTGCTAACCAGCCCCCCAACTGTCAGAGTAGCTGCGCATCTAACCCAACCATGGAAAGCGAACCCTGATTTCATGTCAACGATATCTTGGTAATAATTATTATCTCTGGAATACTCAATCCGTTGTTAGGCCTATTGGAGTAGCTAATTTTGTATCATTATGTAGGTGGCTACGAAGTGCAAGCTCTAAGTGAGTTATGCCTTTGTTGCCCTATGTGCTGCTTGGGGCCAGGCATATCCGTCTGGTCCCAGAGCTGTGGTGCACCTTTAGTGTCATGTTTTGAAAAAGTGAATATGGACAGTGTTCATGCCAATTTTGAGGTCGTCCCGCTACAGAAGCCCCCTAACAACGAAGTCGGGACTCTAGGGCAAGCCATTGGAACATTCATCTAGTGGTCCAAAAGCGACATCTGCCTGAAGGCTTCTGCACTGGTGCTAAGTCCACAGGGGCAATTCGAACCAGAGCTACCTGCACCGGTGCCATGTCTACAGGGGCCATCTGCACCAGTGGTACCTGCACCGGTGCCATGTCCACGGGTGCTATTCCAACCAAAGAAACTTACACCGGTGCTACCTTTACAGTCGACTACCATAAAGTCGACCTACAGTCAAGGCAGCAGGGGCAAATCAAAGAAGACCGATGATGATATTCCCTACCTACTGTTGGCCCATAAATTCGTGCTAGGCGAGCTGATGATTATCCGACAGAGTGCCTCCTAACCTTAGGACTTAATTGCTAGAGATTACACTCATGGTATATGGAATAGGTAAATAAGCCAGAGGGACAATGGCGCTTGGGTTTCACTGTGAAATTCAGGTCGTATCATTTGCAGCATGAAGTTCATGATTGTGTCTTCACGGTGACCTTCAAGGATTTATTTGATCTCTTCATGCTCAATGCTCTCGACGCCTCACTCGTTCGATGTTGGACGTTGTAAGTGTGTACAATCACAGTCTCCGTTCATGTAATACCGATAAATATCATATATAATTTGTTGCTTTTATATGTGTGTGTATATATATATACACATGGTGATTGAAGCCAGATTATCCAAATCACCAATTGGTTTCCTGGATTCATGCTTGGTCGCCGTAGATACTATCAATGAGAATGCATCCTTCATCGAGAGTTACATTAAAACAGCATTGGTGGCTCACCGCAATAAGAAATTTGTACTTATACCCTATAACCAGGGGTAAGTGTTGCACTAGTTGCTATACTTGTTGATTTCTACTTTATAAGTAATACAAGATTAGGTTTAATGATAGCAGCCAACATACCTGTGTAGGTTTTACTGGATTTTAATTGTAATTATACTAAAATAGAACAAGGCAATATACATAGGTAAATACATTTTCTCCATACATAAATGTATTGTACTCTTTCTTTCCTTCCGAATGACTAAGGCTAACTTTTTAGAATCATGTAAGTTGTTCGCCACGTACGTTGCAGAGGTACGTGGCTGGACGGAAGGGGCCAACGCCCTGTAACATGTTCGAAATTTTCCGACATTCGCTAGTACACATTAATGCTATATAACACTTGATAGTAATGCCTCTTGAATTAACAAATTCTATTTTTGTAGTGCCATTAGCAGTCGCCAAGCAACACCTATGGATTGTATATTTGCTACTATATGCAACTACTATTTGATTCCTCGAAGATCACCGATCCTAAGGTTTGTCAATCTTGCAGTAATTATTTCATACTTATCAAGTTATATATGAACGCACGACATTGATATTCCTATCGATAGGGTGCGCCCATCCCTACAACTCTGTTAGAATAAACTGACCTTGCACAGATTCGAGAAGAGTGCGCGTTCTTTTTGGTGTCTAAAGTCAAATAATCAGATGGAGAGTTCCATAATGTAGAATAAATTTGTTTGGGAAAAGATTGACATTAATTGTACATATGTATTTGTTAATGGATATTTTATTTCATTTTAGTTAATTGATTTGCAAAATGGATGTTTTTGTTTCTGAAATGAATTGAGATGTGAATTGAATGTATACATGTGTTGATCTGCTTATTTCAAAGGGCATGGCTAGTAATTCTTGAGTCCAGCCAATAAATAGAAATAGATTTAAGAAAAAGAAAAGAATATTACAGACGGTTTTTAACTACAAACCATCTGTGATAGCAATTATCACAGACAGTTTTAACTATAAACCGTATGTGATATTTGATTATCACAGACGGTTCGTAGTTAAAACCGTCTGTGATATTTAGCTATCACAGACGGTTTTTAAGTAAAATCATTTGTGAAAATAAACTATCACAGACGGTTTGTAGTTAAAAACCATCTGTGATATTACATCACGGACGGTTCGAATGCCGTCTGTGATAACCTCGTATCATAACTGACCCATTAATTTATACGATTTACAAAACTGTTTATGATAATATTTTCTATAGCAGTGGATGATGGTAAATGGCATATAGATCGATTAGTACTTCCCCTCATTGCATGAATTGAAACTACAGACGGTTGGCTAATTGCACAAATCGAGTAGTTAAGTAGTAATAATGACTAATGATGGAACAACAACACCCCGGCCAAATGTTCTATTGTTAGCCAACCTGTCACACAGTGAACCTTGACGCATGGTGCTGACTCCCCCACCTTGTGATCAGGAATACTGTGTGGATTTTTCCGAGAGCACGCCTTGTACTGACCTTCCTTTTCTAATACATATAGTATACCTCTTACTTTATTTTTCAATCCTTTTTGTATGTACTAGATATACATATTTTCAGGGGGGCTGCTTACATAAGTACATGCAAGGCATATATTATTCTTTGTGCATGCAGAGTGATCGATCAGCTCAGTTGCAGGAATCTTGCATGCATTTTGGATGGGTTAGTTGTCAAATGTGTACTTCTGCCTGATGGGGGCGGTTCACTGCAACTGCTCACTTGCCCCGCTCAGATCGGAGGTGGGGCGTTGGCTTCTCATGGTGCGTATTTCGGCAATTCTAGCACTGTGCAGTAATTTGTTATTTTTTTGTTTTTTTTTTTGAATTTTTATGTTATGTTTTTTTCCTGTATTTCTTTGTATTGTCCGTTTTAGATTAGCATGCTGTTTTTATTTTTATATTTTTTAAATTTAATTATACCCAATAAGTCAACTCAGCTACAATAAAAAATCAACCAGCTACAGTAAAATTTCAGTAAAAATCAAAAACCATCACTATTCCGAACGCCCCCTAAAAATGCTACCACAGTTTGAGTGAAATCAGCTTTCTAGCTCGGTACCACCTTCCATGCTTTGTACTTTAGCAGGATCAGGATGCATGACGTTATTACCATTTATTTGTCTTAATTAAAGTTTGAGCTTTTCACCTAAATAAATTTATACAAAATAAAAAAGAAACTTTCATCATAACTAAATATACTCCCTCCGTTCCCATGTACATGTGAAACTATTACCTTTGAAATCTTATTATCAAATGCATACCATTCTACGGTTTTAAGATTACTTTTAACCATTTTAGGCTTTCAGTTGATCTTACGATGCTCTCACCCTATATCCAAAGAATTTTTACATTCATCAGGGAAGTTAAGTTGTTTCAGATATTCACATTTATACTTTAATTTGCCTACAATTCCTAGCAAGATGTGCCAGTGTGCATATAATGAATTAAGAAAGCAAAGACCACGTCTACTAGCAATAACATGACGATGCTATGGTGATAAGTGTTCTTGGTTGCCCAAAATATCTTTGACAGCAGCCTGTTCGGTGTGTATATATATACGTAGCCATCAGTCTTTATTATTTTGACTTTAAGCAGTTACGCAGCAATTTGGAACCATGAAATTTCTTTGACTTGTCGTTGAGATATCACCTTACGTAAATTAAATTGATTAAGTGTAGGACATATAAAATTCAGCAGCAGAATCGGTCTGGCATGTAGATTAATGAATATAAATATCCTTCTTTCTTTTGTGCTGAATTGAGGTGATGCGTACCAGTTTAGAAAAAAGAGATAAGATCGTAAACAGCTAGGGTTTGGCATCAAGTGACTTAGGTGGTGATGGTTTTAACGATGATTTTTGGCTTTTGGATTTGGATTGCTGTTCCTGTCTGTTTGGAATTAATAGGCAGCTATGAAAGGCAATCCATGCTGCATGCATGGCCTGATTTGGCATTGAGCTAGTGGCATCGAATCTTTCGAGACCTCTACTAACTTCCCACTTCAGTTCTTTGTTAGTGCGATGCTGTCACTCAAATTCTGATGTGCATGGCCTGATCAAGGGCATTGCTAACATGCTACTAACTTGCCGTTTAAGTTTTGATCTACCTAGCTAGGACAAAAAAGGAGATCAAAGTCGATCAACTGTGCACTGGTGATACTCGTACAGTATCACCAGTGTCTTGCGGGCACAACAGTAAGGGATGCAAATGTGCACTGCAAGCGTGAATGCATGATGTAGAGAGAGAGAGAGAGACTCACCTTGACATGCTTGGTGCATGGGACTCAGGCCATGCCTCGCGATATCCACACGCAATCTATCCACCTATATGATCTGCCATACAAGTGCATGCGAGCGTGGAAAAGTTTTAGGATCGGTCGATCCATATATACCAAGCTGCCATAACTCGTTTATTTATGCTGTTCAGGTATTCAGAGGCAAACATTCTGATTTCTGATGTGCTTTTCGTCTTGGAATGTCATAAGTGGATATGGATTCAACTACTACTACATGGCAATCAGGGGCCGGATTTAGGCCCATGGCAGCAAAGATCTCAACCTTCATCCTGTGGACAGCCTACTGAGGAAGGTTTTATCTAGAGCAATCCAGACTATTCATATACCTCTCACCGACCCGACAAATACACTCCAGACTAGTTATATGACTTTTCTCACTAACTTAGCTTATGCACTACTTTCATGATGCAAATGCAAGTGATACAATATTTTTCAATAATCACTTACTATGTCCTGGCATTACCATGTAACATTCAATAAAAAGTTAAGAATACTCGAGAATGTTTTGTAACTTGGTCACCGAGAATGTTAAATTAAACATCAACAATAAAAATATTGAACTTGAAACTCAAGAAACTTTTATTCGGCAAAATAAAAAAGTTAAAAAGGCTTGACTCCGGCCCCCAAATACTTTACTACACATTTCTCTTCAACAAAGAAACCCTTTTTCTTTGATCACAACGGTACTTTGCCTACCAAACAAGAAAATCTTATAAAGATGAAATTGCATAAACCACTTATAAACCATGGAAACTTTCCAATACCTCAATAAAGTTTATTTTCGATGAAAATATAATACAACTACATCATAAGTCGTCAACTCTGAAAGCTTATGAATATAAATACTAAAAAACTTTCATTTAAATGACACAACAAAAGGCAATCAAATTCTCTTCTTTCTAAAAGAATCAACACTACCCTCAAGAATCAACACTACTCTTAACATGCCTTACTAACAAGCTTGATATCATCAATTTACTAAAACTCTTAACAAGAATCATCAGAATCCACTACTCCATCTTAAAACTCACTAGAACTCACTAATTAGCTTCATACTACTTTATCATCTCCATCTCAAATTGAGAATCCACCAAAACTCCGCAACTTCACTACAATTCCTACTTCATTCTAGAAGAAATCTAATGCACAAATCAAAAGGTTCTACCAAAATTCTTTTATGAATACTCAACTATCATCCGAAAATTCCACAAGCACATAAATATGAAACACTTTTGAAGCCCATCAGCTCGACTCTTGAGTGAACCTCAACGCCAAATCCTAGCACACAATAATTGCCTTCAATGATTTATGTTAACAATTGGCTTCATATTGAAATCTACTTTCTATTCTACTTCTATTTGCAATTGCATTAATATTTACAAACATGTACATATTCAACCGTTTCACCTTATGTTCAGAATTTCGAGTATAATCCTGTTAAAATTTCGATAATTGTAATCTTATATCAACCAAAGTCTCTCACAATACTACAACAAATTTCATCCAATCACTCTAGCTAGAAGAACTATCTGAAACTCCTCCCATATAAATTCTAGATCCACCTATATTCAGATTTTTGAATCCTTTGTACACAATTTCAACAATTAATCATATTAAGAAATGAATCTAGTAATTTTATGTGATCACTAAGTATCCATACAAGGGATACTTCTAAGATTAATATCCACCAAGACAATAATTCAGGATCTTCTTAATTTATCTATCCCAAACGGTTATATTAATCCATTGAGATCCAAATAATCCAATATATCCAACAGAATTTGTAGATTAAATAATCTTAATGATATTCATCAATATTTCATACTTCTTTATAACCCATTAATTCCTATTAGGAAAAAGCATACTCTTAGTCACTATTCACCATGTAACTACTTTCTCATGATAGTGAACTTACAAAAGACATTTTCCATTGCCCACAACATCGAACAAGTAAATATAGCACTCCCCTAAAAAAATGATAATACCCCCCACAAAAAGGTTGATCTTGCAAATAGACAACTTTCATAAGTAGCAAGAATAGCTCAACAACTCAAAAAATAACAATTCCTTCATGGAACAAAATACCCAATAAAAAACTCATCACCGGCACTCTAAATAACTAATCAATGAAAACTCATGAAAAAATAATAACTCACCCATAGAACGAAAGTAACCAATAGAAACTCACATCCGATCATTTGTGACTAAGGTTATCTAAGGAAAACTTATCGCTAATCATGCACCACACGTGGTAGTATAAGTTGGCCATGCCCACGGCCACAACAAAGTCCTCCACCTCTTGATATTGATATCTATCTCAATTAAACAACCATTATATCATAATATAAGCAAAATCTCATAACATTTTTAAACAACAAAATATGCCAATAGAAGCATAATGCAATGCATGAACTAAACTCAAACTACTATGCACCAATGTGTGCCAAATTAAATTATTTAACTAACATAAGTCAAGTATTAGTAATTAATTAACTGTAACATCCCATTTTGGGAAAGTGTATGTTGTTTAAAGAAATATTTGAAACCAAGTTTGAATTCAAAGGGTTCACCCAATTTTCAACCAAATCTTCAAATTTTAAAGAAAATTGTCAAGCAACCAAACTATCCTTGGGCTTGGGCCAGGCCACCTCTCCCTTTCTCTCTCTTGGGCCTAGCCTATTTAGCCTCTAGCCTAGCCTAGAATAGTCCACGCTGGCCTGTGACGCTCGGGCACGCCCAGACGGCATCTTGCACACACCCACATGCTACGCTACCTCGGCCTTCACTCAATGCTACGCCAGTCCCGTGCCCCCACCTGTTTCGGGATTCCTGGCTTTACACCAAGGCTGCATAGCCCCATCCCTGCAGCAGCATCACCCCTACACTCCAATGCCAATTGCCTCTTTCTATTCTCCCCGCTACACCATCTTAGTCATTCTGTTATGTCAAGCCATGCTTACCAGCCCCCTTAAGTCATGTGCCCACATTTGTGCGTGTTTAATCCCACGCCACCCCCGTGTGCCTCTATGCTGGTTCTCCGTCAGCGCCACTATCGCAGTCACAGGGTGCCATCATGGCACCTAACGTTATCCGTCTTCCTCCCCTACTATAAAGTATGTACCCAATATCCTTGCACCTCCACCCATCTCACCTCACCACCAATCGAGCCCAAAAGCCTCTGAGCCCTCTTCATCCTCATCTTCAGTCGATCTGCCACTCGAAGCAACCCCAGCAAACCATATCTCCTCCAGTCGATTGCGTGCGCTTGGAGCATCACTGAATGGTCTCAAAGCTATCCCAAACCACGCCAGCACCTCTCTTCTTCCCTGGTGAGCTGCATGCCCAAATCAGCCTCCTTTCCGCTGCATTGGTCCATTGTCGCCAGCCCTCTACGCTCATCCCCGAGCTTCACTGTCACTTTAGTTGTGTTCCCCATCATCCTTAGATGCTCCCGTAGCGCTAAATTAGACTCTAGTGTACCATAGCATTGTCGTGCCTTGCTCGACCTTGCACCACCGCATGTGCTCACTGTCAGCAGCCCTAAGGTCCAAATTAGCTTGTGCCAACTTGACCGAAGGATCGCATGGCGCCATGGAACCCATTCCCAACCTTGCTTCTGGTTGTCAAAGTCCCCATCACCAGTGAGGAGCTTCACATTTTCTCAGCGGGGAAGAAGCATTGTAGCGAGATGATTAGAGCTAACATGTGTGATTAAGTTAGCATAATGATGGTAATTAGTTATGGTTAATGAACCGCTGACCTATGGGCCCTCCCTGTTTAGTTAAGGCCTTGTCTCAGTGATATGTGGGTCCCTAGCCCTTTAATTTTCTTTTCAAATTTGTTGATAACCCTGGATACACTAACATGTGGGTCCACAAGTACTATTTGCACATTACCTTGGCTCCACCTGTCAACCTCTTGACCGAATTTCCTTTCAGAAAATAAATCTAATTTAAATTTCAACCTATGGGGCCCCCTTGTTAGTCTCAGTAGCCTTTCCAATTAAAGAAAATTGCTAAAAAGAAATTCAATTTGTGGGCCTCACCTATTAGTGAGAGTAACCTCTCTCGTCTTTTTATTTCTTGAATTAAAACCAGATTTAAACTTTGAAGGACTCATTCTTATTCATTTTAACTCTAAATTTAATAAAATTTATTTCTAAATTTTTATATAAATTCAATATCTATCTAATGGCACTGGTTTTGTTCAATTTAGAGTTTATTTGAATTTTTTATTTGTACTTATTTATTTTGCTCTCTTCTGTCTACATTTTGAAGTGACCACCGGAGTAGAGTACAAGGACACCGAGGAGCTGCAGTTCGAGCAAGCTTAAGAATTCCAAGACCACCCTACTTGTTAGTTAGGCGAGTCAATACTTTGATCATATTGAACTTACATTTTATGCAAATTTATGTTCATTTAAATTATCAAATTGTATACTATTTTTATTATGCAAATGTATGTTAAACTTAAGGTAGACCATGCCTACTTAACATTATAATATTACGATATCATCATTGATACTTGAATCATATAATCTTTGTCACCCTAGATACTTAATGATAACTTTACTTGCTATAGGTCGTACTTAAGCACCATGCTAGTTTAGCTGAAGTATCAGGGCATTAAATTACCCTATCATCATCTTTTAATCATAAAACTTGTTTGGGCAGTCATTAGAGGGAAGTGATTGGTATATTTGAGATAAGTTAGTTTTGTGCTTCTCAAAACCCTAAAACTTGCTACTACTTGTCAGGGTGGATGGTATGAAGGTTGGTGCGGATGTAGCACAAGAAATTGTGGTTTTTGTAGAACTTCCACGATAGCTCTAAGAACTGAATCCTGTAATAACCTCTCATTGTAAAACAGTACAACCATAAGTTTCATAATGGGTATGACCTGGGTAACTAATTTGCATACACCAGTACGGGTTGCACCATTGGAGTGACCCACGAGTCATCTCACTAGTATTAAGTCATCATGGACACAGGTCGTGTCACTGGTGTAAGCAGTCATGTGGTGCAAGAGGGAGCCTAGATGTAGTGGACGTAACCTACTAAGGTGAAACTTAGCGGGGGTAACTTACACTGGGTGATGCATTATAAAGGCTTTATGGTGATCTTGATTCACATGTCCAAGGAAATATGTGAAACTTAACAAGTTGATTATCTATTATGGGTAAAGTGTATAGTCTCTGCAGAGTGTAAACTATTCGAACAGTCATGGCCACGATTAAGGTTGGGTATGGGAACTTGCTCGAGTTAGTTTCTATTTTAAAAACCCTTGTGGGTGGGATGAAAACTCATCAGGTGGATGTAACCCTGATTTTGGCTCTTTACTGGGTGGATGTAACTCAGTATTGATAATTGGGTGAATGTAACCCTAGTAATAAAAAACTAACACATAGTGGATGAAACAATGTAACAGGTGGATGGAACCTGCACCGTTATTAATATTGCAGACTTTCACTCTCTTTAATAAAATATAGTTTGATTAAAATGCTAAGTACATTATAAGACTTTCTAATTATCAGTAATTTATAAATGTTGCTTTTAGCAAATAAAAGAACCCAAACCATCCTTATTAAGCATTGCATATATAAACATCGCATTCTATGTGTTGACTTGTAGAGTACTATTGCTTGTGCTCATCCTTGCTCACAAAATCCATCAGAGCCTGTGGACCAAGGGCACTATAAGTACTATGATGTTCCAGAGCTAATGGTGAAGAATATGGAGGAGAGTAGATTAGCCCCTAGTAGTCTAGGTCTCACTCCAGTCTGGCTAACTAAGGTAGTGTTCACGCACACCGATATTATCCAAGTCTCTGGTTAATATTGGTTATACATAAAACTTTCCAGTCGCTTGCATGTGGTAAGATATGACTTCCCATTTTGCTTTTGTTACGCTTTCGTATTTTATGTAATGTATCTATTGGCCTAGTTGTCTCTACTATAAAATTAACCTAATGTGGTCTATTTGAACTCTAATGTTGTAATATTATTGTATGGTACGGTTTACATCTTGTATGAAATATTTTAGTGATGTATTTATGAGTCCTATGTACTGATCCAAATAATAGTGTAATGGCATTCATACAAGATTTTGGATTAGCTAAATCCAGGTTTGATATTAACCTAAATCAAATCTTATTTAATTAGCTAACCAAAGTCAACTTTTAAATACTTTAGTTCATCAATACTAAGTCAAATTTTAAATATTTAGTTCACCAATGCTAAGTCAAATTTTGGTTAGTTAACTAACCCAAGTTATCAATTTATTTACCATAGACCTAATGCTCACTCTAAAACCAATTGTAACACCCTGACCCAACAAAGAGCCCAGAATGTCACCACTACCTTTTTCTCTTACCAATTTAAACCATCTTTAACAAACTTCAAAAATCAATATTTTAACCACTTTTCCACAAGGCTTACTTAAACACAAGCTTGACAATTAATAAAAGAACATGGATTAACATTAACTGAGATAACCATATATCAAGTTTAACCAACAGTACTTTAGAATTCCATTGTAATATTATTATGTTCTTGGAAGAATCATTAACTAACTCTCATAGTTGTATAAATGATCTTTCTAATATATATATATATATATATATATATATATATATATATATATATGTGGAATATATTTAAGTGTGATAGGTAAAACAATGGTGATGCATGTGTTGATCGTGCGCTATTCCTCCCATGCATGTTGTCTTCATCGGTCATCTAAAAAACCACAACTGAGCAAGGGTGAGTTTATGACTCAGTAAGTACAAAATAAAATGATAAACATCAATAAGCAATAGACATAACTCAGCCATGTCAATATCCATGTATCACTATGCAACATAACCATGGCATCATCCATAAATCTTTTTACATCTTTTCATTTCATGTAATGTAATTCATATGCTCATGCACATCCCTCATCATCATCATAGCTTATACCGGTATCGACAAACTACTCTTGCCCTGTCCTCTTTCATACAAGATCTCAACATCCATCCTGTAGAGAGCCTACTGATGTAGGTCTTTCTTTGAAGCACTCTCGACTAGTCATATAACTTTCTCACCGACCTGGCACATGCACTCTGGACTAATTATATGACTTTCTCACTTTCATGATGCAAATGCAAGTGATGTAGTATTTTCCTATAATCACTTACTGTGTCCTAACATTACCATGTAACCATCAATACCATGTATCATTACCATTATCTATCATTATGTCATCATCCAATAACCGTTATATGATCATCATGAAACATTAATAATTATCACATACTAGAAGATAGAAGTTGCATCAAACATAACTAGTAACAACCACCAAACTTATTTTACCGTTATACCATGCACTTGCCTTAACCATGAAGAAAGACGTGACGATCACGATCAACCATAGAAGAATTAAAACCTAACAATAATCATGGTACAGAACCTCAATACACATCTATAACATGCAATCACGTACTTCTATGCTTAAACATGTCTCTCGTCCCTTCTCAACTTATCGATATTGTTGTCATAGCTTTTGAAAAAGTATAACTCACAATCCAAGAACTCAAATATATTAAATAGTATAATTTATGGAATCTACATAATATTTTATACATTTTTATAGTTATTCAAATTTCTTGACTAGGTTGTCTATGCCATTGTCTTCTATCCCGAAGGTCAATCTAAAATAATTATGGACGGCAGACACTATTGCAGAAAATGTTATCACAGATGGTTCAAAAATGTCATCGTAGACGATTTTGTGAGTCGTACGAATATATGAGTCAGTAATAGCATGAGGTTATCACAGATAGTTTTTGAACCATCTGTGATACAACTATCACAGTCGGTTTCAACTACAAACCATCTGTGATATTAACTATTACAGACGGTTTTCAGTAGAAATCGTCTGTGATATATAAGTATCACAGATGGTTCCAACTACAAACCGTCTGTGATAGTTTAGTTTGTAGTTAGAACTGTTTGAAAATTCCCATGAACCTCTCGAATAGATACATGCTACGTAGGAATATGGACTCGCCTATTTTTATCCCTCACATAATGTGAACAATGAGATAGATCATGATATTGAAAAATGACAGAGGGAAATACATCTCAATATGACTTAAAATCGTCACCACCTCCTCTTGACAATCTCGTGTACTTTGACTTGCAGCACATAAACAAATGTTTCTTCGAGTTCTTCATCAAGCCTCGGAATTTAACATACTCTCTCTCATCATAGTTCCCTTCTGCATTGCAAATCATCTGATCTAGATGCTCATCGTATAGCCTATCTAAATTGAAACCACAATCGACATCATCCGGTGGCATATCATTGACTTCACCAGTGATATCATTATAACTGCCTTCTTGTGTAATCATCTCTTCACCATGACTAGTCCAATGCGTATACCCCTTTTTGAAACACCTTCGAATCAAGTGTGCTTCAATCTACACTTAGTTCTTAAACATATTTAGATTCTCACGGTCAATGTATAGACAGTACATATATTTCAACCCCTTATACAACATATCCACCTTGGTAGCTCTTGTAAAAGCAGACACTCAGTGTACATCCAGCTTCAACTACTACAGAAAGCCTAATACTAGATGCCAAATCACAGACGGTTTTGTGAAACCGTTTGTGATGTACACTATCACAGACAGTTTTAATTTAGAGATCGTCTGTGTTGTTGAAGGAGTATCACAGACGGTTCTTACGATGAACCGTCTGTGATACTGGAATAGTACAGATGGTTTTTAGTTAAAAATTATCCATGATAATTCCATATTATCATAGACGGTTTTTAGTTAATAACCGTCTGTGATACTGGAATATCACGAACGGTTTTTAGTTAAAAACCGTCTGTGATATTCCAGATTATCACAGACGGTTTGTAACTAAAAACCGTCTGTGATATTCTAGTATCATAGATGGTTTTTGTTAAAAGCCATCTGTGATAATTCTGCTATGTTTTTATTGCGCCGCTCAGACCGCATCTGTCTTCATTTCGATTCAGATCTAGCTGGTACTACAGCTGGAGGTGGCAAGGCTTTCAAGCCATTTTATTTGGTGGAAGGAGACATATTTGGCAGGAGAGCTTTGAAGATTCATCAAGTTCTTGGTTGCCCTAGATATGGTTAGTAATGAAATTTATTTTTTATTGCATCAAAATTTAGATCTAGCTAATTTTCGATGACTATTATATATATACTTTGAAGATCTAGCTAATTTAGATTTAGCTAGCCTCAATGCATGTGGTATATATGTAGTAATAATTAATTAAATTAATTTTAATACTAAGTTGTTATATATGTGCATAATATAGGACCGAAGATTGATGTATACCGCAAATCGTGTGAGTAAAGAGTACATTAATAGTGTGTCTACTTTTACAAGAGCTACCGAGGAGGATATGTTGAATAAGGGGGTGGAATATATATATTGTCCATGCACTGACTGTGAGAATTTAAAGATGTTTAAGAATCGAGAGTAGATTGAAGCGCACTTGATTCGGAGGGGTTTCAAAAGGGAGTATACGTGTTTGACCAGTCATGGCTAAGTCAATGATATGCCGCTGGATGACATCGCCGGTGAAGTCAATGATATACCGCCGGATGACATCTCCGGTGAAGTCAATGATATGCTGCTAGATGATGATTGTGGTTCAGATTCGGATAGGCTGCACGATGATAATCTGGATCAGATACTTCGTGATGTAGAAGAGAACTATGATGAGATAGAGTATATTAAATTCTGAGGCTTGATGGCGGACTAAGAGAAACATTTGTTCATGTGCTACAGGTCAAAGTACACGAAGTTGCCAGCTGTGCTTGAACTGTTGAAATTGAAGGCAAGCAACGGTTGGTCCGACAAGAGTTTCGCAGTGCTGCTTGGTCTTTTAGCGGATATGCTTACGAAGGGAAATGAATTGCCTAAAACCACATATAAAGCCAGAAGGTTCTTTGTCCATTAGGAATGGAAATAGAAAGAATACATGCATGTCCGAACGATTGTATCCTCTACCGTAAAGAGTATGCAAACATGCATGTCTGTCCGGTGTGCAACGCATCCCAATACAAATGTAACAATCAATCAGATGATGATGGCGATGGAACAGAGGTGAAGAAAGGACCTCCTACAAAGGTGGCATGGTATCTTCCTATAATTCCCCGTTTGAAGTGATTTTTTGCGAATCCAAAAGAAGCAAAACTGCTGCGTTGCCACTCGGAGAAGCGCAAGAAGGATGGAATGCTGAGACACCTTACTAATTCCAGCCAGTGGAGAAACATCAATAGGAGTTTTGCAGATTTCGGTGCAGAACCGAGAAATATAATGTTTAGATTGAGTACATATGGAATGAATACTTTCAGTAGTATGAGCAGCCGACATAACACTTGGCCCGTGACTCTGTGCATCTATAACCTTCCTCCTTGGTTGTGTGTGAAGCGAAAGTATATTTTACCGTCGATACTTATCCAAGGGCCAAAGCAACCTGGGAATGATATTGATGTGTACCTAACACCGTTGGTGGAAGATCTAAAAGTATTGTGGAACAAAGGGGTACAGGTATGGGATACATACAAACGAGAGAACTTCACTTTGTGCTCCTTATTGTTCTACACAATAAATGATTATCCTGCCTTTACTAACCTGTCGGGCGAGAGTACAAAAGGTGCCAAAGTTTGTACTCACTGCTTAGATGGTATCGAGAGTGTGTGGCTAAAACACTCACGCAAAACAGTGTACATGCGTCACCGCTGGTTCCTTCGGAGGGCTCACCCATACCGCAAGATAAAGAAACAATTTTGCAGAGAGAAGGAGGACTGATTAAGGATTTAGATGTTGTCACCAGAAAGGGACGCTAATTAAGGGCTCATGAGAAGAACATCTGGAATAAGAGATCAATATTTTATGACTTACCTTATTGGGAGTACCTAGATGTTCGACACTGCATCGACGTCATGCACGTAGAAAAGAATATATGTGACAGCTTGATTGGTCTCTTACTGAACATTCATGATAAAACAAAGGACAGCGTCAACGCACGGCTTGACTTAGCTGATGTGGACATCAGGCTTGAGTTAGTACCGACAGAAATAGATAATGGACGAATGTACCTTCCCCTGCATGTTACACTCTATCCAAGGCCAAGAAAACATAACTGTGGCAGTGCTTACATGGTGTCAAAGTTTCATCTGGTTACTCTGGCAACGTGAAAAAACTTGTTTTGATGCAAGACTTGAAGTTAAATGGCATGAAGTCTAATGATTGTCATGTGCTGATGACACAGATGCTCCCTATTGCAATTAAAAATATTTTTTCGATCAAAATCCGAGAGATAATCATGAGGCTATATTATTTCTTTAACACAATTGCTCATAAGGTCATCGATCCTGAAGGATTAGATGCTCTGCAGGATAAGGTGGTGATGACTCTATATCATCTTGAGATGTATTTCCCTCCTTTGTTTTTCGATATCATGGTCCATCTCATTGTTCACGTTGTGTGCGAGATAAAAATATGCGGGCCTGTATTCCTACGTAGCATGTACCCGTTTGAGAGATTCATGAAAATTCTCAAGTCCTATGTACGGAATCGATCTCGGCCGGAGGACAGCATCATCGAACGTTATGTAAGCGAAGAGATCATTGAGTTTGGTATCAATTATATGGTTCAGATTCAACCGATAGGTGTGCCTCAATCTCGTCATAAGGGGAGGCTCAAGAGTATCGGAACTATCGGAAGAAAAGCAATCACTCCAGATATAGACACGTATGCTCAAGCCTATTTCACGGTCTTGCAACACATGACTGAAGTGGCCCCTAATATCGATCAGCACAAGGATGTGGTTTGGCAACAAAATCCGGAGTGGCCAGATGTTTGGATCATGAGACAACACAACAATCAGTTCAACCAATAGTTGAAGGAGCAAATCGCTAGGAGCTCGTCAAATGAGATGCTGATATGGTTGGCAAAAGGGCCAATATTTACAGTTGTGATATGGCAAGGATATGATATAAATGGGTACACATTCTATACACAGACTCAAGATGTAAAGAGCACTAACCAGAATAGCAGTATCAGCATAGATACGTTCAATATCGATGGGTTGAGAAACTCGTACTATAGGTTCATAGAAGAGATTTGGGAGCTTGACTATGTGGTTTTCAAGATCCTCTTATTTCGCTGCCGTTAGGTGCATCTCTCACAGGTGAAGGTTGACAAGTACGGTGTCACTACCATGGACCTCTAACGTGTAGGGTACAAAGACGAACCATTCGTACTCGCCAACTAAGTTGTTTCAGTTTTCTATGTAACCGACCCGGCAAATAAGAAACGTTATGTAGTTCTTCATGGAAAAAGGAGAATTGTCATAGTAGAGAATGTAGTGGACGAGAAAGAGTACAATCAATTTGACGAGTTACCTCCTTTTAGAAATGGCATAAGGGTCGACGACGAACAACGTGACGAAACTAGTTACGTATGCATTGATCATCATGAAGGGCTAATTTTTAAAGAAAATAAGTAAGTGGAATGAGAATGTATGACATATATGTGGTATTTGTATTTATGTATATAACAATGCATGTATGTGATGTATATGTGAATTGGCATTTATGTATACAACAATGCATGTATGTGATGTATTTGTGAATTTGCATTTATGTATATGTGAAAATGTGTGATATATAGGTGAATTTTGAGAATGAGTTATACAAATGTATTTCTATGTTCATTGGGCTGTTGTAAAGAAATACTTCCAACTGTTGTAAAGAAATACACTCTGTGAGGTCTCATTGAATGCTGGTTGGTGTAGTTATATTAATAACTACAGCCGCAGGGGCAAAGGCTTATTACAGACGGTTCTAAGTTTAGAACCGTCTATGATATTATCACAGACGGTTCTAAGGTTAGAACTATCTGTAATATTGATATCACAGACGGTTCTGATTCTTAAATAGAACCGTCTGTAATAAGCCTTTATATATAACTCTCAGCTAGGGTTTTGCGCGTACACTGCAGCTATTAGCAATACCAACCAAGCACAGAGACTTAGTCGCTCTCCCGATCAAGCTCGTCACCGCCGCCGTCCCCCTGAGCCCGTCACCAGCCGCCTATGGTCCTCGAGCCCGTCGTCGGCCGCCTCCATCCCCCCGAGCCTATCGCCGGCCGCCTCCGTCGAGCCCTCGAGCCCGTCGCCGTCCCCCAAGCCCATCGCCCTCTTCCTCCCTCGGGGCTCGTCGCCGGCCGCCTCCGTCCCCCCAAGCCCATCGCCATCCACCTCCGTCGACACTCGAGCCCGTTGGCCGCCTCCATCCATGCTCGAGCTCCTCTAACATCGCCAGAATCCCCTCGGTGAGTCCATCTTCAATTTTGGTTATTTAGATGTAGTTGAGATGTCCATTTGTGTTATTGTTTAAGTAATATTGTATATCTAAGTAATGGCTATCGATCTATAAGTAATGTTGTATATCTAGGAAAGAATAGGCACATGAAAATAATGCTTTTACTTAGCAGAGCCCTAGGAATGTATATGTATATGTATATATATGTTGCTAATGAACATAGATATGTATATGTATATGTATACTTGAATATATGTATACATATATTGTTGTTGTTTCATAAATCTTATTGTTGTTAAATCTTACTGTTATGTTTATGTATATATATGTTGCTAATGAACATAGATATGTATATGTATACTTGAATATATGTATACATATATTGTTGTTGTTTCATAAATCTTATTGTTGTTAAATCTTACTGTTATGTATATGTATATGTATATGTATATATATGTTGCTAATGAACATAGATATGTATCTATACTTGAATATATGTATATATATATTATTGTTGTTTCATAAATCTTATTGTTGTTAAATCTTACTGTTATGTATATGTATTTGTATATATATGTTGTTAAATCTTAGCAAGTAGGAAGCTTCCAACCAGCTCCAACTAATGGAATTTGAGTGTTCTCAGAAACCGTCTTTGTCATTATTGTTTATATTGGAATTAAATTTAAGTATGTGCTTATACCGCACTATTTACGTATATGCTACATTATGCTTACTTTTCATACATGAGAATACCAACATATCATCCGCGCATTCTTCAACATCATCGCTCGATACGTCCGCTCCAAAATCAAGACGGAAAGAAAGAGGATTATCGAAAAAGCCTGAGGGCCGATTAACCATCACAGAGGTCGATAAATCTGGGACCCCTCTCCTTCCTCCCCAAGCAGCGGGCATATTTCGAAGAATGATAGGAATAGTTGCACGAGAACGAATTGAGATCACATTCGATTCGTGGAAGAGCATGAGTGAGACTCAAAAATGTGAGCTGCTGACAGAGATTTTTACATCGTTCGAGATCCCAGAACAACACCACGACTCCGTGCAACGACATACCTCGCTAGTGGCATGCAAAGTATGGAAGAACTTCAAGAGCGTGCATGTCAAGCAGTATGTGAAGAAGGATCTAACACCGTTTGATAAGTACCCATTCCTGGAACCACAATGGAAGAGTTTAAGGAGACGAAGACAACTAAAGCTTTCAGAAGCGCAAGTGCGGCGCACAAGGCCCTCCAGGCAAAAAACACACACCTCCACAGACTTGGCATAGCTGGGTATGCGGGTAAAATCCCGCAGTGGAGGCAGGAGGACAAACATGCAATCCTGCGGAACACCGCCCCGTCATTTGCCACGATCCCGGATGAGCGCGCTTGAAATTGGATTAGAGCGAGGTCATCTACCACGTCGTTAGGGGACATCTCCTTCCAGAATCCTACAGACCAGGAAGTGCCCCACCACCTGGTAAGATACCGAACTACGTATATTGTAATTACTCCACAACTTTTTATGAAGTGAAATGACATGTCGGGCTCTTACAGGATACACTGAGTGTCGAATCTTCCCAGGGATCATTCCAATCAACTAGAGAGTAAGATATACTCTTTGTAGCACTGGAAAACAAGGAGCACCCGGGTCGTACGAGAGGCCTTGTGCTTTATGTTCGTTGAAAACAAGGTTTCTTAGATAACTTCAAATTGTATCGGAGTAGGAAGAGAAACAAAACCGAGCATGACGCACGGCTATGAGAGAAGATCAAGGCATCTCTTAGAGAGGAGCTTACTGATTACGTCAGAGATGAGGTGCGAAGATTTACAGAAGAAAATCAGCAGGCCACCGCCGCCTTTCCTATGCTAGCCAGCCCCCCAACTGTCGGAGTAGCTGCACGTCCAATCCTACGACAGAAAGCGAGGGCAGATTTCCTGTGGACGACATCCAGGTGGCTACGAAGTGCAAGCTCGAAGTGAGATATGCCTCCGTTGCTTTATGCACTGCTTGGGGCCTGGCATATCTGTCCGGTCAAGGGGCCAGGGTGCACGATGCACCTTTAGCGTTAGGCTTCAGAAAAGTGAATGTGGATGGTGTGCATGCCAATTTCGAGGTCGTCCTGTTACCAAAGCCCCCCAACGACGAGCTCATGACTCTAGGGCAAACCATTGGAACCTTCATCCAGTGGCCCAAAAGCGACATTTGCCTAGAGGCTTCTTCACCGGTGGCAGGTCCACAAGGGCAATCTGAACCAGAGCTACTTGCACTGGTGCCATCTCCACAAGGCCTATCTCCACCACCGCTACCTGCACCGGTGTCATGTCCACGGGTGCTATTCCCGGTGCAACAACTTCCACCGATGGTACCTTTATAGTCGACCTACAGCCGAGGTAGCAAGGGCAAAGCAAACAAGACCGATGATGATATCCCGTACCTACCACTGGCCCGCAAAATTGTGCTTGGCGAGCCGCTGGTTGACCTGGTAATGCACCTCCAAACCCTACCAATTAGTTGCCTGCAATTACACATATGGTATATGGAACAGTCCAATAAGCCAGAGGGAGAACGACGCTCAATTATCACTGTCAAATTCGGGCTGGATCATTTACAGCACAATATTCAAGATTGTGTCTTCACGGTGACCTTTGAGGATTTATTTGATCTTTACACGCTCAACGCTCTCGACGCCTCACTCATTCGATACTAGACGCTGTAAGTGTGTACAATCACAGTCTTCGTTCATATCATACCGATAAATATCATATATAATTTGTTACTTTCGTGTGTGTATATATATAGACACATGGTGACTAAAGCTAGATTATCCAAATCATCGGTTGGTTTCTTGGACCCACACTTGGTCGCCATGCATACCATCAATGAGGATACACCCTTCGTCGAGAGGTATATTGCAGCAGCACTGGTGGCTTACTACGATAAGGAATATGTACTTATGCCCTACAATCAAGAGTTTCATTAGATTTTAATAGTAATTGTACCAAAATAGAAAAAGGCAATATATCTTGATTCCCTAAGTAAGAATAAAACGGACTACACAGTTGTCGGCCAAGTAATCGATAGATAAGTACATTTTCTCCATACATACCTATATTGTACTATTTCTTTCCTTCCGAATAGCTACGGTCAACTTTTTCGAATCACGTAGGGCGTTCGTGATGTACGTTGCAATGGCAAGTGTCTCAACGCAAGGGGCCAAAGGCCTAACACATGTTCCAAAATTTAAGATATTCGCTATTACACATTAATTAACCCTATGCAACAGTTGATAGTAATGCCTCTCGAGTTAACACATTCCATTTTTTGCAGTACCACCAGCAGTCGCGCGGGCAACACGTGTAAATTCTACGTTTGCCACCATATGAAACTACTCCTCGATTCCTCGAGGATCACCAATTCTAAGGTTTGTCAATCTTCCCATAATTACATCATACTTATCAGGTTATATATATACGCACATTGATATTTCTATCAACAGGTTGCGTCCATCCTGTCAATTGCATTGAAACAATCCGACCTTTCACAAATTTGACGAGAGTGCGCGTACTTTTTGGTGGCTAAAGTCATAAACTCAGATAGAGAGTTTCACAACGTAGAATGATTTTTTATTACTCTTATCACTCCGGAATCGAGGTCTCGCGAAAGGAACAGTCCATAATCAACGAACTTATTAGGCTGCACAAGTAATGCTTGGATGGCAATCATGCACTATCCAAGTATTACTTGTGCAGCCTGATAAGTTCATTGATTATGGATCTGTTCCTTTCGCGAGACCTCGATTCCAGAGTGATAAAGCAATAAAAATATGCAATGTTACCATCTAAGTGCAAATGCAATGTAGATCTTTTGTAATTATGTATTTGTTAATGGATATTTTATTTTATTTCAATTAATTGATTTGCAAAATAAATATTTTATGTTTGTGAAAGGAAAAAGTTCAAATTACTACCCCAAGTATAGCCTAAGTCCGGATAACCCCCTAAAGAATGAAAGGTTTACTTAACCCCCATGTGTTTGCTAAACTAGATCAAAGTTCACCTTTTACCCATCTCCAAAACTGGTTTTGCTGAGTTGGCCAGTTTTATTGACTAGGATTGACACATAAGCTATCCCCCAAGTATATGGTTCAACCAATACAATTATCGGTACCATATCATGCATCTGAATTACTATAGAACAAAACAGATGAATCCCGAAAGCATGTTCCAGCCGGTGTTTCCCAAGTTTAACCAAACGTACAAGGTAGAATCCAAGGATTCCCCCAAATATCTAAGAGGACTAGTACTGATGATAACACGAGATTGTAGTGCACCTAATGGAACAAACTGAAGCCCATGTCCTGCACACATTAGATGAAATGATCAGCCCCGAATCTAAACGAGAAATGTGCTAGAAAGATACACAAGGGTTTCAAACAGCTATCATCGTAATGGAATGGCATGATGCAGCCTAGTTATTCAAAATGGGGGGAAATAAGATTATCTGTAAAGCAAACTGGTACTAATCTGCATTTCAATTTCAACACAACATGTAATTCCATAGCTTCTACAGAAACCTAACAAGGAAAGCAACTATACAGTATAGAGCAAATGCAAACATAATATTGTGCCAGAAATGGACAAACACTTTCCTGAAACCTGTGCAGCTTGCAAACCAAGTCGACAGAATATGATTGCCATGTAGGATAGCTTATGTGTCAATCCTAGTCAACAAAACTGGCCAATTCAGCAAAATCAGTTTTGAAGATGGGTAAAAGGTGAACTTTAATCTGGTTTAGCAAACACAGGGGATTAAGTAAACTTTTTCATTATTTGGGGGGTTATCCGGACTTAAGCTATACTTGGGGGTAGTAATTTGGATTTTTTCCTTTGTGAAATGAAGTGCGATGTAAATTGGATGTTTTATGTTTGTGAAATGAATTGAGATGTGAATTGGATGTTTTATATTTGTGAAATGAATTGAGATGTTAATTGTATGTATATATGTATATGTTGATCTGCTTGTTTCAGAAGGCATGGCTAGCATTTCCTGAGGCTAGCCAAAAAACACAAATAGATTTAGGGGTAGAAAAGAATATCACAGACGGTTTGTAACTAAAAACCGTCTGTGATAGCTGATAATCACAGACGATTTGTAAGTAAAAAACCGTCTGTGATAGGTGATAATCACAGACGGTTTTTAACTAAAAATTGTCTGTGATATGTCCACAGATGATTTTTAGTTAAAAACTGTCTATAATTATCATCTATCACAGACGGATTTTACTTACAAACCGTCTGTGATTATTAGCTATCATAGACGGTTTTTAGTTACAATCCGTCTGTGATATTTACACCACAGACGGTTGAAAAACCGTTTGTGATAACCTTCGATTATCACTGACTTATAAATTCAGACGGTTCAGAAAACCGTCTGTGATGACGTTTTTCCTACGTTACGCCCCTTTAGAAAATGTGGCGGCTGTCCTTTAGAGAGAGGGAGGCAACCCTAGTGAAATTTGAATACAACTCTTTTTTTAGGGAAAGTCTTAGATGGGCTAACCCATCTACCCCTCATATCCTAAATTAATTATTATTATCAATTTACTATTATTATTAATATTATTGTTTTTAGTCATAATAGTCAAAGATTTAGGACATATATATTAATTAGGGTTTAAAATTATAAATAATTAGCCTACTAATAGCCAATTAGGCCCAAATAGCACTAAGTGTTTAATTAATTTAATTTATTCACAATAAAAATTTTAAGGATATTACACCCATCCTTTTGTTTTTCTCACCAGTCACTTACATAAGGCCCCGTTCGGTACATGAGAATTCGATGGGAGTTTTACAGAAAGAAAAAAAACACTCACACAGAATATGTAGGGTATTCCTTTAGATGGACGATTGGAAAAAAATGACATTGACTTCCTGAATGAAAACTAGTCATATTGCACTCTGTCGTAGGTTCAGAAAATTATAAAAAATGTGGCAAATTAAAAGATGTTAGTTTGTTCATTTATGATTGGAAAACGTCAGATTCGATGCATGCATGCAGTATATTGCATGTATATTGTTGCTTGATGGCCAAATCTGATCTAACTTGTGTAGGTAGGATTCTAATTGAGCTGAGCTCGGTTTGATACAGGCTCGAGCCGAGGTCTAGCAAACCTGAGTTAGTAGTCAAGCTTTGAACTAGGCTCGAGCTCGGCACGCTAAGGCTCAGTAACACAGGAGAGGCAGCGACCCACAGAGTGTTGGAGCGTGTCAGGGAGTGGAAGCGGGAACGAGAGCGCTCAGGGAGCGGGAGCAGAGGTGGCGGGCTGGCGGGGTGCTAGAGGATAGGTAGTCGGAAGGGAGAGAGAGGGGAGATGGATGAGGAAAAAAGAGGATTGAGCTAACCTCTACCTCCACCGTGGCCGTAGCCCCCACTGCCACCTACCGGCCACTGTCACTATTGCCATCGTTGCCGTCGCTATCACTGTTGCTAAGGCCCTATCCTTATCTGGAAGGAGCCCCAAATCAGGACACTGGTGATAAAGGAGACCTAGATCTGGACACCAGCGATGAAGGAGGCCCCGATCCCAGGGAGTAGGAGTGCGGGTTGTGGCCTTGTGGGAGTGAAGACTTGGTTTGTGGACAGTCTAGGTCAGAGGGGGAGCTTTTGGGTTGGGCTGTACTTGGGCGAAGCCCTGTTGAGCTATTCGAGCTCAGCTCAGTAAAAGTTCACAGGCCTGAGATCAGGCTTAAGCTCTACTCATTTGGAGCTTGAGCCGAGCTTAAATCGAGTCTGAAGATAACCAACCTTGAGTATTTGGTGAGCCTCGAGCTTTTCTTGCAGCCATATGATCAAGTTCTACTACTACAAAAAAGTTTATATTAGACGTCACAACACAAACGGTTCATAAAAACCGCCAGTATTAAATACAATCACAGACGGTTCTTGGTGAGAACTGTCTATAATATTATCACAGACGGTTCTTAACAAGAACCGTTTGTGATATTGACAATATCATAGACGGTTCTTGTTAAGAACCGTCTGTGATATGCTTCCCGCCTCATACATCCCTAAAATTTCATAATTTTCCGCTTGAGTTCGAGTAGGATTTCGTTTCGACACACCTTCAGTAAAACAGGCATAACTTTTGCATACGGTGTCTGTTTTTGATGTTCTTGTACTTGTTGAAAAGCTAACGACAAGTCCAATCCAAAAAAACAACCCAATTGCACCAGTCATCCTCTAAGACCCCCAAATCGTCATCTTTAGTCTCAAATTTGCATCGCAAGTTTTTTATTTCTGTTTTTGCCAAAATATTCGATCTTTCCTTCGAAATTTGGGATTTGTCTCAACTGTAAAGTTGTAGATCTCGTCGAAACCTCTCAAATGAGTATATATAAGCCATACAAAATTTTGTTATTTTATATTTTAAGACTAGTTGTTTATATTGTATCGGTATATATATAGTCAATATCACAGACGGTTCTTAATAAGAACCGTCTGTGATGCTTTTACAGATAGTTCTTACTAAGAACCGTCTGTGATAAATTGGTCTCTAACCGTTGGGCCCGTCAATCCTCCCCAACCCAATTCCAGCTAATAGGAACCGACCAACCCACAACCCACAGATCGTCCTACCTCTCTCTCCCCTATAAATACTCACCTGTACCCATCACCTACTCTTTATGCGCTCAAAATCTCTCCAGACTCCTCTCTGTGCTCCTTCTCGATCGAAGTCTTTGTGGTTAGGGCTCCCTCCATTATTTCTTCTAGTATTTGATTATGTAACTTTGTGTTGCAACTTTGTGATGTTTAGAGCTGTCTGGGAGCTTACAGTGAGGCGGCTGTTAAGAAGGTCTACTCAAGCTACTTTGTGGGGTTTAGGGTTGCTCGGTTTGTAATGTAAATGAAATATTCTCTGCTATGTTGTCTTGTGATGTTGTAATGGTGGATTGTAATATTATGATATTGTAATGGTGGATTGTAATGGAAATAGAATGTTCTATGCTATGTTTGATATCATATGTGTGAGTATCACAGACGGTTTTTGTTTAGAACCGTCTGTGATAGTATTTTTCACAGACAGTTCTAGTTACAAACTGTCTGTATTGTATTTATCACAGACGGCTCACAAACTATTTGTGATAACATTCGATTATTACTGACCCATAAATTCAGATGGTTCAAAAAACCGTATGTGATGATGATTTCTGTAGTAGTGTTCTATAGTCACGTTGGTCTCTTGCCGGTCCAATAATTAATTTAGACGGTCCATTCCTGTGTGGACCTAGCCAAATTTATTAATGACAACAACGTATGTACTACTCAAAGTTTGCTAAACCACACGTTTGCAGGCATGGTCATTGGTCACTCACATACTCGTGAGACACATGAGAATATTTAGCGGTCGGTGTGGTGCGTGCCACTGTTCATTAATTTTTTGTTGCATCGACGTACGTATATGATGTACATTACTGAATCCATAATCTAGAGACGATTCCACTATGTATTCTCTAGCTAGTGCGTAGAGAAGTTGACGTTCGCATCCAATAATCCGGTACCGGGATCCTGGCTAGCTTGAAAACGTTGACATTTGCTTCCCGAGACAGTTACAGTTAGGCCCGCCCAGCCAACCGTACCTGCCCACTCTAACAATATAGGCTCATTTTTTTACTACCCCCAGAAAAAGAAGCATATCGTTAGCATCCACAGAGAGAGAGAGAGGTATGCATGAGAGCGTTTGGAAATGATTCCACATAGGATACCACTAATCTTGAGCAGTTAGAAACACTCAAATAAACAAAGCAGATGCATGCATGGCATCCATCTCAAAGAACGATGCGATAGCAAAACAATATTGCTATATGTCTATCCCGGCCCATAGATAGTGCTACGATGTGACATCATGTGGCAATCTGGAATAACTTGGCATCATGTGCCGCCGGGGTTTAGACTAGGAGGGTTTTGTTCCCTACGGTGGGCAGCCTGGCCGGAAAGGGCGCCTTGCCTCTGCCGGCTCCAGAGGGGGAGCACCCAAGTCTGGCTTTCTATTTCTTGCCTGACACCCGTGAGCTATCCAAGTTCTACACATTTTCTCGTTGAGTCGCACTCTCCGAGAGCTACACAAGTTCTACACATTTTCTTGCCTGACACCCGAGAGCTATCCAAGTGCTACACATTTTCTCGTTCAACCGGTTAGTGCTGCACGCACGAAAGTGGCAGCAAATTAAGAGAACCCATTAAATGATAATAGGATTTTTTTTAAGGGAAATTACAAGGGTAGTAAAGCATTCCTGCGAAAAAAAAAGAATGTTAGTTAAGAATGTGTGCTATGCGCCGAGGACTTGCTCGCTGGTAGACTGTTAGGACTACGTACTTTCTTATTGAGTCGATCTCTCGTTACGTGGCGAGAGAAAAGATAGGGATTTGCCTCAGGTGGATGGAATTGTTCTTTCTCACCAACCGGGCTAGGGCTGCGTCGAAGAAAGTGACAGCTAATTAAGAGAAAAATGCAGAGGAAAATAGGATTTTTTTTAAGGGGTTACGAAGGTTTCTTAAGCATGTGTGGTAGGACGAGTAGACTATGCTCTGTTCATTTAGGCTTAGGTTTTTTTTATTTATAGCTTAAAACTAAGTTTTTGGTTTAAAGAGCTTAAAAGCAGTCCGCTTTTAAGCGGTGGGTTGTCGCTGGCATCTGGACACCATTGCTCTCATCGTCGGGATCTAGAGATGATCTATTGCCACTGCAGACAAGGTCGGCAGAGGGAGGTCAAAGGAGGCTAGGGTGGTGGAGTGCAACACTGGTTAGGTGCAAAGAAGCGGGAGTGGTTTGTCGGACAAAAGTGGAGGTCATGGAGGGGATCCAATGATGACAATGGAGATCCGAATAGGGGTCGCGATGGAGATCCAGACGAGACGGATGAGGCCTCAAAGAAGTTTCAGGAGAGCGGGGAGGACGAGGCCACAGTCGTTGGCCTTAAAGAGGGTGGTACTATCGGCGTCAGTGCAAATATGGCGCGGGTCAAGCTCTAGAGGCGAGTCGTATGGTTTGGTTTGGCGGAAGGATTGGGACTATATAAGCAATAGTATTAGTGGGTAATTTCCGCGAAGTTAAGTGGCAAGCCCTATTCTCAACCCATAAAAACCAAAATAAGCACCTCTTTTTTGGCTTTTGGTTTATAGCTATAAAGTGGATTATGGCTTTTGAAAAGCTTGGTTAAAAAGCCACCTATTTGTTTAAGTTTTGACTTTTTTTCTTTTAAATCGAAGAAAATGTCTAAATAAATAGGACCTGGCCATTAAGGCTTATTATCCTTTTTAGAAAAAGAGTCCAAAAAACTCATTGGACTCTTGTAGTTTAATTTGAACTTCTTTCTTAGCCTTTTGTGACCTAAATAATCTGGACCGGTCAATCTGCTGAGGCCCAAAGTGTCAGTCGACCCAGATTAAAACGTACGTTGTAAAAGGCCAACAGAAGACAGGATCATTTCTGTTTCGGCCCGATCAGCCCAAACCGTTGTAACAAGCCGAAACTTCCCAGCTTGTTTGCTGTGGCAAGCTTGGTCGGGCCACAATAACGATGACGATGGTGGGCTGTTCTTTTATTTAGCTTTTGGCTTTGATTTTTTTAGAAGTTCAAATAAATATAGAAGTTTTTTGAAGCTATTTTTTCAAATAGTTTTCCGAGCTCGTCGCCATGTGTTGGACCCTAGGTTTAGCAAACCTAGATTCTTTGTGATTCCACCATACTACTATCTAGATCATTAGATATTGCTCACAGAAACATTACTATATACCAAAAACATATCATACTAAAGCTTTAATTAATAAAGCAATAACTTACGTATAGACCAATGAGGCCGAACATGAATAAATGCTACAGCGGAAACTCACAATGGTGGGGCCCTTAGGACTTGTCCACAGGTAGACAACTGGGACTCGCGACCTAATTCTTGTCCTTAGCATCTTTCAACTCTGTTGATCTTTTTTAAGGCACCATATGGCTTGATCTTCTGTTTCTTACTGACTGAATAATGGTAATTAAGCAAGAGTAAGTACAGTAGTACTTAGCAAACTACCACACATGATACAATAATAATGCATGCAAAGCTGTCAAGGGAGGCTTGATGTTCTTTAGTTGATAAAAGCATTGTTTTGAAAGTACAATAAGTAAGAAAACTCCTGAAACTTAGCAGTTTTAACTAAACCAGATTGTGAGAATGCAATAATAATAGTAACGCAGGTTACATCCACTTTTTACAGTGCATGTCTACCTCTGCTGATGCTAGTTTTTATCACCACCGGAGTACGTCCTTCTAGAAAAAGCCAAAGTTAGAGTATTTCCCTTTGATAGGTTTCTATCCCACTCACAAAAGTTTTGAAATAGAACTAACTCAAGGAAATTTTCATATCCGCCCTTGACTGTGGGCAGGGCTATTCGAATAGTTTATACTATGTAGAGACAGTACACTTTACTCATAAGAGACAACCAACCCAATAGCTCTACACGATTCCTTGGTCATGTAAATCGAGCGATCATCATGCAGCTTTTCATAGTTACCTTGCCTCGATGTCAGTCCACCCTTATGGGAAACCACCAAGGTAGCCCCCATAAGTTAGTGCGGGACGTTATACCCTAACATCGAGCACAGCTGGACCACAACTTTCCATAGCACAAGTGAAAAAGGCCCACGACCACCTCGGCGCAACGACACCCATTGCAAGATCTACCTCAAGCCAAATCCCCAAGTCAACCCCAGACGACATACACGAGACCGGCCCAGGGGCGTTTGGGGTTGACCTTGGGCAAGGTGCGTGAGCTCGACCCCAGGAGGGTCAGGAGCCAACCCTAGGGTCTTAGACATGGCGGGGCCCATGCGGAGCAAATGACCAGAATGCCCTAGACGTAGGCCACACCCTAAGGGTAAATGTAGGATCAAAAATGCCAACAGAGGGGGGGGGTGAATGGTGCCTCTAAAAATCACCCCAAGTATTCACACACAGATCCTCTTCTTCGATAGCTATAGTAGCTATGAAGTCAGAAGTGATTCGCTCAGAGGATGTCGAAAACAATTTTGCTGGTTCACTAAGAGAACTCAAAGACGAGGCAAAACAAGACCAATGTATACTTCTACGAAAAGCACATTTGATACTTGGGAAATTCAACAAAAGCCTCAGAGAAATATCATACCAAAGAGCACTCACAAGATGCATGAACTGCAGCTCCACAAAGCAGACACATACTAACTGGTCATCCACAACTTCTAGCAATCACACACAAGCATTACCAAAGCAATTCACAAGGCTGCATACACAAATTATCTGACCGAAAACAAAACACTAAAAAAAACCGAATGTACTCAGAGTACTGAACACCTGAATACTGCAGACCGGAAACTTCAAGGATTAGCTGCTGCAGACCGAAGGTAACAGACTGAAAAACAGTGATAACAGAGCACTTAACACCCGGCTAAAACCTGAATGAAATCTGCATATAGTTGAGCCTCAAATTTGAAAACTAAAGTTATCTGGAACTGACAATTGAAATCTGCAGTTGGCTGAAACAAAAAACTGAAAACTGAACTAAAGAAAGTGCAGAAACTACTGCAATTACAGAGCAAGAAGCACTGCTGAAATCTGAACTAAAGGTGCACAATCTGCTGAAAATTCAGAGCAAGAAGCAGTGCTGAAATCTGAACTAAAGGGCAGCTGAACTCTGCAGCGAGTAAGGGCTGAAAACAGCAGCGAGTAAGTGCTGAAATCTGCAGCGAGTAAGTGCTGAAAAATAGCAGCTAACTGAGGACTGCACAATAGAAAAGTGACTGCTGAAATCTGCAATCTGAGTTCTGTAGAAAACTGAGATTTTAAACTGCAGAAATCTGAAATTTAAGAGCTGAAACCTGAAAATTAAAACTGCAATCAAAGAGGGAGAAAGGAAGACAGTCTGCTGCTGAAACCTGAACCTGAAATTCAGCAAGGGACATTAACTACTGCAGCAGTCCGAAATACTAAGAAATCCATGAATAAATTCCCCCCTCCTCAGACCAAAACAGCAAGAACTTCAACTAAATAGCATTGAGACCTCAGGGAACAAAAGGTTACGTCAAGAGAACTAGAAAACAAGATTTAATCAGAAATCTGAAACTTCAATTTAGAAGGGATTTTCATTTTCCCATCCTTTTGATTCCTTTGCTCAATCACTTTTGCTCAATCCTTTGCACAAGAAATTTGGAGAAAACACAACGAGAGCTCACTCCAGAATGCTCTACATGGCCTACTCCATACACACAGGAACAAGAAGCACCCAAGCTAAAGCACTGGACCAAAGAGAACACCTTCTTCCTTACCTCTACTCTCCTGCTCCTCACCAAAAAAGAAGCACACACCCAGAGCTAACTCCATACTTTCTGGACGCCCAGGCCACAGGAGGCAAAAGGAAAAAACCCCACTTGCTTCCCATCTCCAACCAGCAAATCAAGAAGTGGCAGCTGTTTCCACTCACAAGCCTCACACCCATATGAGGCAAAAGTCAAAGCTTAGGGAACAAAATGGAGGGAAAACCCACTCCTCTCATTTTCTTGAGTCAATTTACCAAATTGCCCTCAAGCACCTTCCCGGAAGCTTCCGCATCCGGTACCTTGACCGTCTGGACCTCGACTCCTCCCTGAGTCTAAACCCGGTCTGCTCATCATCGCCCGTCGTGTTCATCGCCGATAGCTCCGGTTCCTCGTCTCCCGACTCGCAACCACCTCAGCAGCCTTGATTATCTTCGGTATCACTGACCGTCTGGACCTCAACACCTCCTGTGCCTAGTCCCGGTCCTCCTCGCTTTACCATGACCTAGCTCTAAAGTCCTGCAGTCACACAGACAAGCAAACCGTCACATAGCACCGCACAAAACAGCATAGTCAATATTTGTACAAGTAGAAGGTATTCAACCCCAGAATACCCAAAACAAACTCAAACTCACTAAACCAACTGTCAATTACTCATCATAAATATGGGGACACCTCCACATGGTCTCTCAGTAAAGTTGTAGCTACACTGGCCTCCTCCTCTCCTCTTATAAATAGGACCCTTTGTAATGGGAGTGGGGGGTCATTTTTTGTAATCCTAGACTCCCATATAGAATACAATTAATGGTTGCATGCTTCTCTTGAGTCCCTTCGCACTCGCGGTGGTCTTTATATCCGATTGGAGGTGCTTATAAGTTTACTATCCAGACTTGTACCGATGACACATTTATTAAATCCATGCTAATTACTTGTCATTTGGAAAAATAGTTCATGCATAATCTTGTTTTAGTTAATCTTTACATGAAAGTTTTTTATTAATCTTTATTGTCATGCAATTAATTAAAGTTAAGTTTTTAATTTAATTGCATAAACTCTTTAATTAATCTCATGAACAAACCCTTATTCCCATTTTTATTTACAAAACATATTTTACCAAGTTGCTCTTTTGCATAAATATTAAACCATTAGTCAAATGCAAGAAGATGTTGACATGCATGTAAGTGTTGGGCATTTTATCCAGTGGGCCCACTTGCCATATAGAGAGAAGGGGCCAAGCAGAGGGGGAACAGAAGGAAAAAGAGAAGGAAAAAGATGCTAATGACCATGTAGAAACAAGGAGCAAAAGAAAGAGCAAGTTTTCCTCAAACGCTCTCAAAGCTTTCAAAAAGTGGTTTTTTCTCCAATATTCTCCCCCTATTAGCAATAGAGTCATCAAGATGCAAAAGAGAGAATATAGCATTTTATTCAATGTTAAGCAATGAGAGCCATGAAGATTATCCAAAAAGACTATTTGAGTATTACACTAAGCCATAACATATATGAAGGCTATCAATATCATGACAAGATATGCATAATCAAGGCAAGCCACATAAGTAACAATCTGAAGATTAGATAAATTTCTTAGCATGTCAAGCCAGTCAAGAGTATAGTCTAGCTAGAGGTATCCAAAGATGATGCAAGCCATGTCAATAATCTAAGTGGAACTAAGAAGCTAGAATTGAGTCAATTTAGAGTGCTACAAGTTCAATAATGAATCATTTGTCCAAATACTTGATTCTTTTAGTAGTTAGGCAAATTTAGCACAATTCACATGTTTTTTTTGAAATCCATGGTTGTCTCCAACCAAAATTTTAGTCATATGCTAGATCTCAAGCCTTATACGACCATTCTAAGCGAGAAGCTTAAGGAGATGATCTTGGTCATCCAAAACTCCCCCTGAGTTCATGCCTAGTGCAATAGCAAGCAGTCTCATGAGAAAGAATTGATGAGATCAGTTCTTTTGCACATAAAAGAGATCTTTGTGCTTTCTTAAATAGTTGTACTAACTCATGCTTCATCAAGAAACTAGGATAGCTCAATTAAAAATTCAAAACTCAACTTAGCCTATTTAACATGACATGAATCATAAGAAGATAACTAAAGACAGATTAGTCTCAAGAGCTAACATGACATGTCTTAATCCAAGTTGTGCAATTTTAATTAACTTATCAATGGCAAAGGCTTGACGACACATATGAAGCAATGATAACTCTAGCAATTAAGCATAATCATGGCAAGATGTAATGCATTGTAAACATGTCAAATATGGATAATAGTCAAGGCTCCATGTAGTTATATTACAATGCAGAATGCTGAAATGAAATGCAGGATATCCAGCTCCCCCTCAACATGTGAAGTACTTTTTAGTTCAAGTTGAGTTATGTCAATATTAAGCTCCAGAAGCTCCTAAATGAACTTCCCTTGAACTAAAGCTATAAAACGAGAAGCTGGCAAAGAAATCAAAAAAGGCAGTCCTTAAAGTATAGACAAGATATAGAGGAAACTAAGGCTCAGACTGACTCTCATCTACCCCATACGACACTAGGACTATCAGCTACCCAACTAACACACTAAGGAGCAAACACATTCCCTGTCTACCCAAGGGTGGCCCAACCCTTGCTAGAACCTATAAGAAGTGAGTGAGCTCAACCTAGTGAGAAGAGAAATAGCTAATAAGCAGCATCCTAGAATCACAAGATAAGAGGAAGTCTAAGCATTTAGACAAGAGAACCACTCTAATCTATGCTAGAAAGACTAACCCGAATGCACCCAAAATGCAATGCAACAGAAAGAAGCAAGAGCAAAATATATAAGATAAAACAGTAAAGCACAAAGCTCCCCCTCACTACAGTCCATAAGAACAAACCACCCCAAGCTCTCCCCGCAAGGCTGAAAACCTAGAGCTATCCAAAGGCTTGGTAAAGATATCAGCCAACTGGTGGTCACTCTCCACAAACTGGAATACTATATCACCCTTGTCCACATGGTGTCTAAGGAAGTGATATTGAATATCAATATGCTTGGTCCGAGAGTACTGCAATGGGTTCTTAGCAATGTTAATAGCAGAAGTGTTGTCACAAAAGAGTGGAACACTCTCTATAACTAACCCAAAGTCCCGTAGGGTCGAAGCCATCCAAAGTATCTGGCTGCAGCAACTGGCGGCAGCAACATACTCGACCTCTGCGGTGGACTGTGTAACACCGGACTGCTTCCTAGAAGACCAAGAAACAAGAGAAGTGCCAATAAATTGGCAGGTGCCAGATGTGCTCTTCCTATCTATCCTACAGCCAGCAAAGTCTACGTCCGAGTAGGCTCTGAGGGAAAGACAGGATGAGGAAGAGTACCAGATACCATAGTCAATGGTAGCTCGAAGGTACTGAAGGATGCACTTTACCGCCTGGTGATGAGATACGCGAGGAGAAGCCTAAAATCGAGCACACAGACATACGGAGAAGTGTATGTCCGGTGTCGAGGCAGTGAGGTATAAGAGAGAGCCAATCATGCTGCGATACTCTTTTTGATCAACTGGCTCGCCGTCCTCATCTGGGTCGAGTGAAGCTGATAAAGCCATAGGCGTTGACACTAGCTTGCCATCACTCATGTGAAAGCGTCTCAGGAGGTCACGAGTGTACTTACCCTGATGCAAGAAATTACCCTCCCGAGTCTGCTTGATCTTGAAGCCAAGGAAGAATCTCAACTCGTCTATCATGCTTATCTCAAACTCTGAGCTCATGACATCGGAGAACTGAGAAACAAGAGTATGAGAAGAGCCACCAAAGATGATATCATCCACATAAATTTGGACAAGTAGAAGGTCATTGCCAAGCCTGCGAAAGAACAAGGTCATGTCTACCTTACCCATCTCAAACCCATGACCCAACAGATAAGGCTTAAGCCTCTCATATCAAGCTCTAGGGGCCTACCTAAGTCCATACAAGGCTTTAGAAAGCTTGTAGACATGGTTTGGGTATTTGGGGTTCTCAAAACCTAGAGGTTGTCTAACATAAACTTCTTCCTCAATAAACCCATTGAGGAAGGTACTCTTGACATTCATCTGGTAGAGCTTGAAACCCTTAGAAGCTGCGAAAGCAAGTAGGATTCTAATGGCCTCAAGCCTAGCTACAGGGGCAAAAGACTCCTCAAAATCTAGACTCTCAACTTGGGAGAACCCCTGAGCTACCAGTCTAGCCTTGTTTCGAATTACTACCCCATCCTCACTTTGCTTGTTTTTGAACACCCATTTGGTACCAATGACATTATGACCTCTAGGGGGCTCAACAAGCGACCAGACCTTATTTCTCTCAAAGTTCTCTAATTCCTCATACATGGCATTGATCTAAGACTCGTCAGAAAGAGCATGACTAACATCTTTGGACTCGAAAGAAGTAACGAAGGCAGAGTGGAGACAGAAGTGAGACATGCCAGATTTTGAGCGTGTGACGCGCTCAAAAAGATCTCCAATTATCTGCTCTGAAAGATGATATTCTCGGACTTTGCAGGGAGGTCCTTGATGAGAAGTAGGAGAAATGGCCTCTACCTCATGAGCTGATGAGGTAGGAACAGAGCCACTAGCTCCAGAAGAAGCGGAAGGCATGGGCTGATCTCCTCGAGGTGTGGTGGTAGAAGCAGGCACCTCAAGGGGAGGAGGAACTGGATCAGGTAGACAACCCTCGTCTCCATCCTCCTCATCATCCACAAAGATGGTCTCGGACTGCTCTACAGAACTTGAGATATCGGGCCTAGTCCCCGGACTGACCTCATCGAAGGTTACCTCACAGGTCTCTACCAATTTACTAGACTCGCAGTTCCAGACCCTATAAGCCCGTGAAGAAGTCGAGTAACCTAGAAAGATCCCATCACAAGATCGTGACTTGAACTTATCTAGATTTCCAGACTTCAAAAGAAAACCCTTACAACCAAACACGCGAAAATGAGAGACACTGGGCTTTCGCCCGTATCTCAACTCATAAGAGGTGCAATGCAAGTGTTCCCTCAGAAAAACTCTGTTCGAAACATGGTACGCGGTGGCTATCGTCTCAGCCCAAAACTTCCTCGGTGTAGAGTACTCATCAAGCATCGTCCTAGCCATCTCAACCAAGGTACGATTATTTCTCTCCACAATGCCATTTTGCTGAGGGACGTATGGAGAAGAGAACTGGTGCTCTACACCTGTCTCCTCACAGAAACTCTTAAAGTAGAAATTCTTGAACTCCGTGCCATTGTCACTACGAATCGCTTGTAAGGCACTCGGGAGCTCAACAGAAAGCCTATGAAAAAGACATCAAAAATGTGTAAAAGTCTCATCCTTCGAGGCTAAGAAAAACACTCAAGAGTACCTCGAGAAGTCATCGACCATGACAAGAACATACCACTTCCCTCCTGTTGACTGCACTCGAGCTGGTCCAACAGTGTCCATGTGGAGCAGCTATCCTGGTACATCGGTTATAGTCACTGTGACCAAAGGATGAGAAGCGGCAACCATCTTGCCGTGCCAGCAAGGAGCGCAAACAAGATCTTTGACCATCTTGAGTTTTGGCAGACCACGAATGAGATCGTGGCCGCTAACTCGAGTCAAGTGGTCAAATCCAATATGATCATATCTCCTATGCCAAAAAGTAAGATCACGGGACTCAGAAGCAACTAGACAACTGAGAGAATCACCAGAAGACTCAGCAAAATCAGCACGAAAGATCATCACATAACGAGAAATCCTGCAAACCAGACTACCCGAATAATCAAGAATTTTGCAATTGTTTTTCTTGAAGCTCACCTCGAAACCGTCATCGGTAAGCTGAGAAACTGAAACCAAATTGTACTGCAGCTTACTCACTAAGGTAACATATTTTAAAATAAATGAATCATTAACATGCACTTTACCTTTTGCGATGACGTGTCCAGACGAAGCGTCTCCAAAGGTGATCGTCTCATCACCTGGAGCACGGGCTAGGGAAGAGAACCAACGATAGTCTCCGGTCATATGGCGAGAACAACCGGAGTCCACAAGCCAAACCTCTCCCTTCCCAGCCCGGCGAACCTGAGTCAAACAGAAAATAAAGGCTCAGTACTGGGATAAATCAAAAGAGATTTTGGCACTCAATACTGAGTCACACGCCGAGCAGAAGAAGTAGCCACATACGACTGACCTCTAACTACCCTACACTCTCTGTCGCTCAAAGAGCCAAAAGGTCTACTAGCAGACCTGAAGCGGTTATTGGGTCTGATTGCTATGGGAGAGCGAGTCGGAGTACCAACAACACGCTAATCACGCCGCGGGTAGCCATCTCGACAGGGGAAATGAGATCTACCCTCAGAACGGTGAATATCATGACTAGAGGCAAATCGAGGACAAAAATCAGAAACACTAGAAAAGCCAAGTCCTCGATGCTGCCCAAACACCTCAGAGTGATCAACCCTAAGCCTCGTGTTGGTCTTAGGTGCACTCAAAGTCTGGGGCTGACCCTGAATACGCCTAAGATCACGAATACGATCTCTCCGCGCGATCTTGGCGTGCCTGAAGCATCTCTTGATCATGTGTCCATCCTTCTGACAGAAGGTACAGTGAAACTTCGCCTTCTGAGAGGTCGAAGCAACAGGTGTTATCACCTTACTGTCAGAAATCCCTTGGACAAAGCCCGCTGATTTGAATTGAACTTTCTTAGCTCGGGGCTCAACCTCGATCACACCGGCTGCTATAGGTCTGAGAACAGCAGGTGGATGCTTCCTAATATCTTCAAGAAAATCATATCCTAGACCTTGATTGAATTTGCAAATCTTGGACTGATCTAGAATAAGATTCAGCTTCTTCTTGCCTCCAACAAACCTCTCGAGAGTGTTCATAAGATACTGACACTCCCGAAAGAGAGAGGTGCAAGAAGAGCAAGGGGAAGAAGAGACAGCAGAAGGTAAGGGAGAAGAAAAAGAACCAACAACAGAGGAACGAATGGCATGTGCACGCACAGCCGACTCAGAAGGGACAGTCCTACTGCTAGCAATTTGGTTCACGTCGCTAGACGTCTCTACCTTACCCTTGGGCTTCTCCCCAACACTAGCACACACATCACAAGCAGATGGTTGCTTCTCTAGAAGGTTCTTAGTTAGCTTCACACATTTTTCATCCAATGCAACGAGTTCAAGTTTTAGTTTTTCACAACTATTGCATGGTGAGCTAACAGGGTCCTTAGTCGCATATTTAGCCAACTTGTTGTTATGGTCAATCATTTCTTGAAACTATTTTGAGACAGATTCAAACTCAGCAGTCAACTTGGGACAATTGGTGCAAGAAACAATGGGCTCTAGCAAAGAAGTATACAATTCAGCAATTTTATGATCTGCTCTTTTTAGGTTCAATTTTAAGTTATTGCAGTTTTCACATGTTTCTGGCAGATCAAGAAGCATAGTGTATAGACCTCTAAATGCATTGTCCTTATCCTCATATGAGGTGCAAGATGTAGTCTCAACAACAGTAGATGAAAGAGCGGCTACTCTACTCATTTCTAATTCAGTAAGCAGACTAACATTCTCCATCTTAATCATGTCAAGCTTAGAGGACAGACTATCATGAGAGGTCTTTAATTTCTCCATGTCACCAAGCAAAGCACAGAATGTATCACATTCGTCACGGGAGGGAGCAGATATAAGTGAAGTAAGCTCCCGTGACAGTCTATCTACTTCCTTCTCCAACTCGCTACACCTAGCTCTAGATCTAGCATGAAATTTTTCTAGCTTAAGCAAAGCATCATTAAGCTGGTCATAGGAGGGGTATACCTCATCGGAGTCAGAATAGAGCTCGCTGTCACTGACTTCGCCCTCAAGGGCCATGAAGCACATGCCGTTGTAGTCGTCGCCATCCTTGGGTTCTTGATCATCCTTCCCATCGTCGTCACTCCACCCCTCCACCTCGCTGAGGTCGAGGTCATCGAAGGCGGTGAGGACGCGGTGGAAGAGCTTCTTGGCTTTGCCAAGGTTGCGGAACTTCTTCTTGCCTTGAGCATGAGTTGGGGGCTTCTTGTTGCGGTTCTTGTTGATGTAGTCGTTCTTACTCACACCGCTGTAGTTGCCCTTACCCTTCTCCAGCTTGGGGCAGTTTGCCCGAATGTGGTTGGGATCACAACACTCGAAGCAGATTACGGGACCTCCTCTCTTTCTGTCCCTCACTCTCTTGTATGTATGGGAGAATTTTCTGGCTAAGAGGGCTAACTGGTCTTCTGGTAGCTGTTCTAGTAGGTTATCACTATCTCACAAACAGTAGCAAGCGAAAAACCAGAGAGAGTGTCAGCGGAAGAGCCAGAAGCTAGACCGGGATCGGTGACTAAAGCCATCGACTGTGACTTCGACCTACGAGAGACTATGTCAATCTCGTGAGTCTTGAGGCGTGAGTACAATGCATCAAGAGTCAAAGTCGAAAGATCTGTCGTGTCCTTGATGGTAGTCACTTTCATCTCCCAAACACGCAAATCCAAAGCCAAGAGCATTTGACGAGCGTTATCTGAGTCGGGGTATGTGAGACCGACCGCTCGGATGTTGCTCAAAATCTTATGAAATCTCCCAAAGCACTCATCCAGGGACTCTCCAGCGAGCATTTCTAACTTGTTGTAATCTCGCTTGTACTGGTCCTGTCGTACCGTCTTAATTTGGGTCGTGCCCTCATGGTATGCATTGAGGGTCTTCCAAATATCGAAGGCTGACGAAAGATGTGAAATGCGATCAAACTCCATCCGACTCTTCCAGAAGGGAAAGTCGATCCCATCGAAGATCAGGGGCTTGGTGGAATACTTATCCGTTGCCATGGCTCACAGACCGGTTAAAGATCTATCGAGAAGAGCTAACCGGCTCTGATACCAATTATAGGATCGAAAATGGCACCAGAGGGGGGTGAATGGTGCCTCTAAAAATCGCCCCAAGTATTCACACACAGATCCTCTTCTTCGATTGCTATAGTAGCTATGAAGTCAGAAGTGATTCACTCAGAGGATGTCAAAAACAATTTTACTGGTTCACTAAGAGAACTCACAGACGAGGCAAAACAAGACCAATGTATACTTCTACGAAAAGCACATTTGATACTTGGGAAATTCAACAAAAGCCTCAGAGAAATATCATACCAAAGAGCACTGACAAGGTGCATGAACTGCAGCTCCACAAAGCACACACATACTAACTGGTCATCCACAACTTCTAGCAATCACACACAAGCAATACCAAAGCAATTCACAAGGCTGCATACACAAACTATCTGACCGAAAACAAAACACTAAAAAAAACCGAATGTACTCAGAGTACTGAACACCTGAATACTGTAGACCGGAAACTTCAAGGATTAGCTGCTGCAGACCGAAGGTAACAGACTGAAAAACAGTGATAACAGAGCACTTAACACCCGGCTAAAACCTGAATTAAATCTGCATATAGTTGAGCCTCAAATTTGAAAACTAAAGTTATCTGGAACTGACAATTGAAATCTGCAGTTGGCTGAAACAAAAAACTGAAAACTGAACTAAAGAAAGTGCAGAAACTACTGCAATTACAGAGCAAGAAGCACTGCTGAAATCTTAACTAAAGGTGCACAATGTGCTGAAAATTCAGAGCAAGAAGCAGTGCTGAAATCTGAACTAAAGGGCAGCTGAACTCTGCAGCGAGTAAGGGCTGAAAACAGTAGCGAGTAAGTGCTGAAATCTGCAGCAAGTAAGTGCTGAAAAACAGCAGCTAACTGAGGACTGCACACTAGAAAAGTGACTGCTGAAATCTGCAATCTGAGTTCTGCAGAAAACTGAGATTTTAAACTGCAGAAATCTGAAATTTAAGAGCTGAAACCTGAAAATTAAAACTGCAATCAAAGAGGGAGAAAGGAAGACAGTCTGCTGCTGAAATCTGAACCTGAAATTCAGCAAGGGACATTAACTACTGCAGCAGTCCGAAATACTAAGAAATCCATGAATAAATTCTCCCCTCCTCAGACCAAAACAGCAAGAACTTCAACTAAATAGCATTGAGACCTCAGGGAACAAAAGGTTACATCAAGAGAACTAGAAAACAAGAATTAATCAGAAATCTGAAACTTCAATTTAGAAGGGAAAGGATTTTCATTTTCCCATCCTTTTAATTCCTTTGCTCAATCACTTTTGTGAAATGCAGGGAGATGATCTCAGAGAAGGAAAGCACACCCTACATTGAGATTTGTATCTTGGAAAATCAAGAATGAGAGGTTCCTGCCGTCAACCCTAACAAGGTAAGAGTAGAGCAAGAGGCACACGAACTGAAACTGAAGAACTAAGGCTCAAAAGCAAAACTATTCAACGCACATTTCTTGAAATTGATAAAGAGACATGAATGATTTCATTAAGAGGAATGATTACATGGTTTTTGCTCACAGTTCTCTCCAACCCTTTTCTCACTACATGGTCTCACCTACAGGAGAACTCACACGCACAAGAAATTTGGAGAAAACACAACCAGAGCTCACTCCAGAATGCTCTACATGGCCTACTCCATGCACACAGGAACAAGAAGCACCCAAGCTAAAGCACTGGACCAAAGAGAGCACCTCCTTCCTTACCTCTACTCTCCTGCTCCTCACCAAAAAAGAAGCACACACCTAGAGCTAACTCCATACTTTCTGGACGCCCAGGCCACAGGAGGCAAAAGGAAAAAACCCCACTTGCTTCCCATCTCCAACCAGCAAATCAAGAAGTGGCAGCTGTTTCCACTCACAAGCCTCACACCCATATGAGGCAAAAGTCAAAGCTCAGGGAACAAAATGGAGGGAAAACCCACTCCTCTCATTTTCTTGAGTCAATTTACCAAATTGCCCTCAAGCACCTTCCCGGAAGCTTCCGCATCCGGTACCTTGACCGTCTGGACCTCGACTCCTCCCTGAGTCTAGACCCGGTCCGCTCGTCATCGCCCGTCGTGTTCGTCGCCGGTAGCTCTGGTTCCTCGTCTCCCGACTTGCAACCACCTCAGCAACCTTGATTATCTTCGGTATCACTGACCGTCTGGACCTCAACACCTCCTGTGCCTAGTCCCGGTCCTCCTCGCCTTACCATGACCTAGCTCTAAAGTCCTGCAGTCACACAGACAAGCAAACCGTCACATAGCACCGCACAAAACAGCATAGTCAATATTTGTACAAGTAGAAGGTATTCAGCGCCAGAATACCCAAAACAAACTCAAACTCACTAAACCAACTGTTAATTACTCATCATAAACATGGGGACACCTCCACATGGTCTCTCAGTAAAGTTGTAGCTACACTGGCCTCCTCCTCTCCTCTTATAAATAGGACCCTTTGTAATGGGAGTGGGGGGTCATTTTTTGTAATCCTAGACTCCCATATAGAATACAATTAATGGTTGCGTGCTTCTCTTGAGTCCCTTCGCACTCGCGGTGGTCTTTATATCTGATCGGAGGTGCTTATAAGTTTACTATCCAGACTTGTACCAATGACACATTTATTAAATCCATGCTAATTACTTGTCATTTGGAAAAATAGTTCATGCATAATCTTGTTTTAGTTAATCTTTACATGAAAGTTTTTTATTAATCTTTACTGTCATGCAATTAATTAAAGTTAAGTTTTTAATTTAATTGCATAAACTCTTTAATTAATCTCATGAACAAACCCTTATTCCCATTTTTATTTACGAAACATATTTTACCAAGTTGCTCTTTTGCATAAATATTAAACCATTAGTTAAATGCAAGAAGATGTTGACATGCATGTAAGTGTTGGGCATTTTATCCAGTGGGCCCACTTGCCATATAGAGAGAAGGGGCCAAGCAGAGGGAGAACAGAAGGAACGTTTCGGCCAGGGGAGGTACGCAACCACGGGGGGTGGCGGCGCCGACAACGTCGGCCGGGCCGGCGGTGGCTAAAATGGAAAGCATCCGGGAAGCGTTGTGGTTGGCCAGTGGTGGCCGGGGCGTAGAGGCTACGGGGCAGTGGTGGCCGAAGAGGAGAGGGAGTAGAGTAGGGTGAGCATGGGCATTCAAGATGTGCAAGCAAGCTTACCTAGGGTCCAAGGAGGTAGATAGGTACCCAAGTGGGTTGGCGACGAGCACCAAGGGCGACGGCATGTGGCTCTCGTTGAGGGAGGAGCTCGGGCGAAAGGGGCTTCAATTGGCGATTGAGGAAGCTCCAAAGCAGCATGGAGATGCTCCTAGTGCACTGAATCGGGAAGGAGGGCGCTGTAGGAGAGATGGCAGTGGTGGAGGTGATGGCCGATCGAAAGTAAAGGAATGGCGGCTTTCGGCGAGCTCCAGCGAGGTGCTTCGATTAAAAGAGAGGGGAGAGAGTGGAGGCTGAGGGACACGCTTTGACGCGAGCAGTTTGGTGGGGGGAGTCACCAGCATGGCCAAGGCGGTGAGGAACGCACGGTAGCGCACATGGGGGCGCCTTGTGCTGAGCTTGGCCTCGGGGAAGAAGATGGCGAGGAGGGAGGAGCAATGGGGCAGCTCGAGAGGCAATTTTATAGGTGGAGTGGAGGCAGTTGGCTGTTGGGGGCATTGAAGATGCTTACGTAGGGGAGTAATGCTGGGTGGGGGCATTGCTAGCAATAATGCCAGGCGGGGGCGCTGCTGAGTAGTAATGCCAGGTGGTGGAGCAGCGCACGCGTGGGTGAGCAGGCAGGGGTGCAAGGGTAGGTTGGTGGTAGGCGCAGTTGGCTCGGATACGATGGGGGAAACCAAGGAGGGGTTAGGCGAAATTAGGGGCGGCTTGGCGTGGTCGACGTGTGGAGCAAAAGGCGCTCGGGGTTGGGCCGGCCAGCCATGGGCGACAGGAGTAGAGGGAGGAGAAAGAAAGGGGGGAAGGAGGCTGGGTGGAGAGATGGGCCAAGGTCCTAGGGATTATGAAGGATTTCGAATTTCTTAGTGAAGTCTTGAATTTGAAAATAGATTTTGAATTTGAAATTTAGCTCAAATTTTTGGATTCAGAGTTTGGGCTTCAGAATTGCCGAGTTCTGAGAGGAGATTTTGGAATTTTCAGAATTTGAATTTTCGGATACAAAGATTAACTTGGCTTTCATTTTCTGTTTTGATCAAGATTTTGATTTGAAAATTTTAATTCAAGTTTTTGGCCCAAATTGATTTTCCAAATAACTGGCTCGTGATCCCATATTTTTAGTTTCCTTATTTGAGTTTGGCTGTAAAAACTTTAATTCAAGAACTCAAATAAATGCCAACTCTTGACATACACTGAAAACCGAAGAAAAGATTTTAACATTTTCTCAAATACATTAGTTCTCTTTTTGGGATGTCACACCGTATACGCTGTTTGTATCAACGCATTTACCATCTACCATTATTTTGAAAAGCATAGCTAAAAGCCACCTGTCTTCGAAAAGAAAATGACCGATGATGATGCTGCAAGAAAAAATTGTTTGCAGGTTGAGTTGAGATGCTATCTATTCTTCGAGACACAAAAGATGCTATTAATTGGTTGGTTATACATATGCATGGTGTAACTAAATAATAGCTAGGTGCGACAGACGATCAAGGATATGTAGGTAGCAACGATCGTTAGTCCACGTTAATGACCTTCAATCACTCGGTCAAGTATCCGAGTCAACCCAACGAATCGTCTAATTACACATGTACGCTTCAGATGATCTAAGCAGGTGTCATGCTAATTGACTCTCATCCAGACCAGATGCATGTCGCATCATTTTCTCTTGATCATATATTTAAACTGTTGTAGGGGTGGCCCCAACCTAAACCCAGCTAGCCTGTTGAGAACTATGTAATAAGGAAGGCTTCGGTGCGAAGCCACGGTGGTAAAGACACTCCCTACGAGGGTACATGTATATATATGATATCGAGTCTTGGGAAAGACCCAAGAGGTCATTTGTTTACCTAACTCTCCACCACCATACTCATCTGTTTGGTCTGTAGCCACAACAGTTGGCACCGTCTGTGGGCACGACGGAAGCAAGCCTCAAGACTGCAAGAAGGAGGATGGCACCGAAAAAAGCTTCGTCATCGGCGGCGAGGAAGAAGGAAGCGGCTGCGGCGAGGCCCCGCGTCAGCACCAGGGCTTCGGCATCGGCGGTCGGGGAAGAAAATGACGACGCTCATCGTGCGACCATCGACGTCATCGGCCCCGCCACCTCCGACACCATCGACCCCGCCACCATCGACGCCATCCACCCCGCCACCATTGACGTGACGATCGGCCCCAACCCACCCGTTGCACCCCAACCTGCCATTGGCGCGACGAGTCACCTTGACGACACCGGTCGGACGTTAGGGAGCGGTAGCCTCGACGGTCGTAAAGGCGCGACCACCGCCACCGCACCCGGTGCGGAAGTGCCAAGAGGCCCCACCGTCGGCACCGAACTCCACGGCGCGGACGCGAGGGGCAACCTAGGAGCGCAAGCAGCGGTCGCGATGACACCGACCGCACTGCCAGGCGCGCCCGCCACCCCATCTACGCCCGCCACGGAGAATGCCCTGCTGGTGGCACGCTCCAGCGGGAATTGGCGGATCTCAGGGGGGCTGTGAGGAGCATGCAAGAGGCTCGGGCTCCGCCGCCCCCACCGGTGATCGCGCCGGAGCCTGTACCCGAGAGGGCGGACAGCCGCGACGCCCCAACTTCCAGCCGTGCTTCACTACGATGCGTGGAACCGAAATCCCCGTTATCGCCGGGCCTACAGCAAGTACCGTGGCCGGAGGATTTCAAATTTCCCAGCTCCATTACATCGTACAAAGGCGACACAGACCCCCGAGAGTTCGTGCGCGTGTACGAAACCGCCATCGAGGCAGCAGGCGGGGACGACACCACCAAGGCGAAGGGGCTCCCGCTCGCGTTACAAGGAGTGGCGCTTTCATGGTTCTTTACCATAGAGCTGAACTCCATATATGCATGGGAGCAGGTACGCGACCGCCTCTATAACAACTTCCAGGGGAACTACAATGAGCGCGTCGACGCGGACCAACTCTTCGCCATCAAGCAACATCCATCGGAAAGGCTCCGCGAGTATTTCAAATGCTTCACGAAGGTCCGCTGCCAGGTCAAAGACGTCAACGAAACAACAATAATCAACGCAGCGGTGCAGGGTCTTCGCCCAGGGCCACTGGCCATATACAACGCGCGCAAGCCGATCAAGACAGTGGCAAAACTCTTCGACAAGATGGAGGAATATGCTCAGACGGAAGAAGACGCGAAGCGGCACCAGGACAACGACGCTGACGTCAACCCAGCGGGAAGCGTCGCGAAGAGCGTCGACCCATCACAAGCAAGTTCCTTGCGGAGCAAGCGCCGATAGGAGATGTCGAAGGACACCTCTCGGTACAACGACACGCCGGCTGACAAGGCCCACCACGGCCGTCAGACGTCCCGGCGAACCCGGCACATCTTTGACATTGAGGTCGGCTCCGAGGACAACGCCCCTGCCAACCGCGGGGCTAGGGCCCGACGAGGTCGGGGGCGAGGCCGAGGACGGGCCGCGACGGTTGGGCCCGAGCGGAGTACGGCGACCAACAGCGCCCGCAGTGGTGCGAGGTGCATGGTCAAGGCAACCATGATACCCGCTCCTGCACCACCATCGCAGCACTTCGCCAAAGCGCCGCCAGGACGAGGATCTCAAACGCGATCACCGCCGCGCAAGACGTTCAGCAGCCACCGGTCGGCCCCCTGAGGATTTGCGACCAGGAACCGCAGCCTCAGGAGGGCCCCCGGCGGACGTAAGCCTAGGTACAGCAGCCCCAGCAAAGTCCCCTGCAGATCCATATACTGGAGGGCGCCCCGCGTAGGGTCATCAACGTCATCTCCGGCGGTTCCTCCTTGGAGTTTGCCTCGGAGCGACAACGCAAAGCATACGTGCGGAGGCTACACCACGTGGCGGCATACCCAGCCCAGCCGCCGCCAGAGTGGGCGCAGCACGAAATCACCTTCACGTCGGCCGACGCTGAAGGTGTGGAGTTCCCCCATCAGGATCCCCTAGTCATCCAGGTCGCGGTTGCTGGGTGCGATGTCCGGCGCATCCTGGTCGACGGGGGCAGCTCCGCAAACGTCCTGTTCGCACAAGCCTTCGACCAGATGGCGATCCCTCGGAGTCACCTAGGCCCCTCACGAATCCCGTTGCAGGGCTTCGGAGGCTAGCCCCTATTGGCGTTGGGTCAAATATGTTTACAGGTCTCCTTCGGCCAGGACGACAACGTGGCGACCAAGGACATCACCTTTGATGTCGTCGACATCCAGTACCCCTACAATGCCATCCTGGGGCGACCAACTCTTAACTCCTTTGGGGCAGTACCACACTATGGCTTCCTATGTGTAAAGCTTCCGGGCCCACGAGGTGTCATCACCATTTTCGGCGATCAGCACGTGCCCTGGCACCTGGAGCATGGAACCCGAAGCCCAAGCCTGGGAACCCACCGCGATCCTTAGGCGGGCGCGCCTGCACACACCTGCGCAGCCCAAGCACAAGAGGCTTCGATCTCATCGCCACGCAACGAGTCCGGTGGTTAGTTCATATCCCGCTTGTACTCGCCACCCGCGCAAATGGGAATTTAATAAAGTTCACCGCTTATGCGAGGTTATTCGTGGTCCCCCATCGCCACAAATGTGCGGAGGCTCGCCCCCGCACGCACTCCACGGAGTATAAATAAGACGCGATGTTTTCCCCGGCACTCTCTGGTATAAACAAGACGCGGGATTCCGCGCACGCGCTGGTGTTGTCACCACGCGTACTCCCCGGAGTATAAAGACGTGTTCGATGTTCCCACGCACCGCACGGAGACCCACCTCCGCACGAGCACCACACGGAGACTCACCTCCGCACACGCACTCCACGGAGGTCCGCCCCCGCACGCACTCTACGGAGTATAAATAAGACGTAGCGTCGAGGTCCGCCTCCGCACGCACTCTACGGAGTATAAATAAGACGTAGCGTCGAGGTCCGCCTCCGCACGCACTCTACGGAGTATAAATAAGACGTAGCGATGAGGTCCGCCTCCGCACGCACTTCCACGGAGTATAAATAAGACGTAGCGATGAGGTCCGCCTCCGCACGCACTCTACGGAGTATAAATAAGACGTAGCGATGAGGTCCGCCTCCGCACGCACTCTACGGAGTATAAATAAGACGCAGCGGGGGGACGCCCCCGCGCGCACTCTGCGGAGTATAAATAAGACGCGGATGTTTTCCCTGCGCACTCTACTGAGTCTAAACAAGACGCGGAAGTTCCGTGCACGCGAGAGCGTACCCTCCGGAATTTAAATAAGTCGTGGTTGATAGTCCCACGCATTCTCCGGAGTACAAACAAAGATGCGGATGTTTTCCCTGCGCACTCTACTGAGTCTAAACAAGACGCGGAAGTTCCGCGCACGCGAGGGCGTACCCTCCAGAATTTAAGTAAGTCGTGGTTGATAGTCCCACGCATTCTCCGGAGTACAAACAAAGACGCGGATGTTTTCTCTGCGCACTCTACTGAGTCTAAACAAGACGCGGATGTCCCGTGCACGCACCGATGTCCTCACCGCGTGTACTCTCCGGAGTATAAATAAGACATGGATGGTATTCCCACGCACTTTCGGAGTCCACATACAACGGCGCACGGACCCCTGAGGTGCCACGCGACCTCGGCAAGCCGTGCGAGCCGCACGGATGGGTGGCCACAAGTACAGGAGCGAGGCGCCGGAGCTCAATGTGGGGCCCGCACTTCGCGCTTCTGCATGCCGATCAAGCAGGCGGCACAGGAGCTCGATGGCCAGCACCTCCACAGCAGGGCCGAGCAACCAAACGCTCCCGGTAAAGGCGCCCTGCGGACCTAGACCCTCAAGACGAGGAGCGCCCAGGGCTCCCCCGGGAGCATGCCGCCCCGAGCTTAAGGAGCCGGCGCCCGCCCTCGAAGTAGCGTGGCTCCCTGCAGCACCACAAGCCGGCCCCCCTCCCCTCCTTTCCTCACCCCAAGCGTCCACTAGCTAGGGGAGGAGATGGGGGGAGAATAGGTGCCTGTGCGAGACAGTAGGACAAGACAAAGCCTCGCCGGCGCACCATAACAATCTACTCCTGAAGTTAGGAGCGGCCCGGATGAAGTACAAGTGAATTGCCCACTACCCCGCACCACCCGCGGCTCTTCGGCGCGCGGGTGGGGGGAAAACACATCGTGGCGGCGCATCCCCCTGTTAGTGATATGCCCTAGAGGCAACATGGAGATGTTGTATATATCACATACTATGTTTATGATACATTACTTTGTTCCTTGGAATAGACATCATCATTATTGATCAATGAGTATGTGACTTATTCATGAGACTCTTAAATACTAAAATGTTGCTATTTCTAAATGATCCTTGATCATATATCATATGAGGAACAAATATGATTCAAAGACAAAGATCAGCATATGTATTGATTGATGATCATGTCTCATAGATCATGGTATGGTGATACCAAATCAATAATATGGACATGTGTTAGTGAACATATGTTGATAGACTGCCATGAGACACCGCAGAGATTCCATGTGTCATCGCTTGGTCTCGAGTAGTGTTTATGTAGAATCTTTAGACTTGAGATCATCATGGTTCCCAACATGAGTAGTAGCTTATTTTGGGACTACTAAACACTACTCCGTAACTGGGTAGTCATAAAAGTAGTCTTCGGGTTTGCCATGAAACATGTAGAGGGATGTGAATGATCAAGATAGAATTTGGCCCTCCTTATGGGAGAGATATCTCTCGGCCCCTCGATGTAATGGATTATGAAAGTGCATGACCATGCCAAGGTGATTGAGGAGTCAATCACAAGTTTATAATCCATCACGGAATCGAGAGAGTGATTGAGCTATTAAGAGGATGACACAGGTCTCGCCTTGAGCTCAATCTATATCGTGAGGCAAAGGGATTCGTACATGAGAGAACATTACAGGTTCAGCCGATATGATCTTTACATATACTTTGGGGTTAATATGTCTTACTAGAGGTCGCTATTAACGTGGTGACCGAAAGGCGTTTCGGGTCACGACCAAGTATACGTGAACCTGCTGGTCGCACGCTTAACTGGTTGGAACACCGATTCGAATATGATTCGGATATGGGCTCAATTCGATAAAGATCCGAATAGACTCCTAATGGGCCTCGGTCCGCAAGGCCCACGTGAGGAGGTCTATATATATGGAGGCGTAGGGGTCGAGGGGATTCGTCCTGCTAACATCTAGCAAAACCCTAGCCGCCACCTCCCGAGACAAACCCTAGGCGCCACGAGTGCTAGTACACTCGCGATCGGCGCCCAACCCTGCACGGTGGATACCGGTGGAGACGCTGCTCGTTGCAGTGTTGATCGGCGTGCGTGGAGGAGACGATCTGTTCGGAACGATCGGCTACTTCCACTACTACCTCGACGCGCGTGATTGGATCGGTTTCCAACTCTTCTTCCGTTGCGCTGCGCGTTTAAGTGGTAACGATCCATGATCCTTCCTTAGCATAATGTTCTTGGGTGCGCGGTAGAAAAATTTTCTTTTCTGCTTCCGTAGCCTACGCGTATTCCTTTACCCCCAGCAGAGGCTGGACACCCGACCCCGCGACCGCCTAGGCGGCATCAGCCGCCTTCTGGAGCCCCCTACGCTATTGAGCGAAGTTGGAACAAAATGAGTATGGGGTGCGGCGTATGGAAGGCGAGTGCCGCTCCATTTGGCCACCCGCCCCTTTTAAAGAACCCAGGGGCAAGACCACGGGTAGTACGCCGAAGAGTCCCACCGACGCCCCAAGGGCACGTGGTGCGGCAAGGCTGCCCCATTCCACGCGTCCCCCCATCCTGCGGGGCCCGAAGCGAGGTACGATGGCCAAGAGACACCTCCATTGCAGCTGTACCGCACCATGTGCGGACCTCAGGCGATCCTGCCTCAGCTGTCCTATCGACGCTCGAGAATATAGCGAAACAGCGCCGCCCGTGAGGTCCTCCATTGACCACCAGGGAGTCGGGGACAGGACTTACGAAGCTAGGCCCCAATCCCTCCTCAGGTGTACCCTGCCCTGCCCAGCGCAAGCGTCTAAGCGCCACTACAACGACTAAGGCGCCAGCTCCGCTGTCACCACTTCGGAGGGTAGGGGACGGAGCGTTCGCGCGTCTACATCGACAAAGGCGCCAGCTCCGCTACCACCACTTCAGAGGGTAGGGGACGGAGCGCTCGCGCATCTACATCGACTAAGGCGCCAGCTCCGCTGCCACCACTTCGGAGGGTAGGGGACGGAGCGCTCGCGCCACTACAACGACTAAGACGCCAGCTCCGCTGCCACCACTTCGGAGGGTAGGGGACGGAGCGCTTGCGCCACTACAACGACTAAGGCGCCAGCTCCGCTGCCACCACTTCGGAGGGTAGGGGACGGGGCGCTCCCGTGTCTACATCAAATAAGGCGCCAGCTCCGTTACCATCACTTCGGAGGGTAGGGGACGGAGCGCCGGCGCTCTACATCGACTAAGGCGCCAGCCCGCGCCACCACTCGGAGGGTAGGGGACGGAGCGCCGCGTGTCTACATCGACCAAGGAGCCAGCCCGCCGCCACCACTTCGGGGGTAGGGATGGAGCGCCGCGCGTCTACATCGACCAAGCGCCAGCCCGCCGCCACCACTCGAGGGTAGAGACGGAGCGCTCGCGCCACTACATCGACTAAGGCGCCAGCTCCGCTGCCACCACCTCGGAGGATAGGGGACGAAGCGCTCGCGCCCCTACAACGATTAAGGCACCAGCTCCGCTGCCACCACTTCGGAGGGTAGGGGACGGAGCGCTCGCGCCACTACAACGACTAAGGCGCCAGCTCCGCTGCCACCACTTCGGAGGGTAGGGGACGGAGCGCTCACGCCACTACAACGACTAAGGCGCCAGCTCCGCTGCCACCACTTCGGAGGGTAGGGGACGAGGCGCTCACGCGTCTACATCAACTAAGGGGCCAGCTCCGCTACCATCACTTCGGAGGGTAGGGGATGGAGCGCTCGGGCGTCTACATCGACTAAGGCGCCAGCTCCGCTGCCACCACTTCGGAGGGTAGGGGACGGAGCGCTCGCGCGTCTACATCGACTAAGGAGCCAGCTCCGCTGCCACCACTTCGGAGGGTAGGGGATAGAGCGCTCGCGCGTCTACATCGACTAAGGCGTCAGCTCCGCTGCCACCACGTCGGAGGGTAGGGGATAGGGGACGGAGCGCTCGCGCCACTACATCGACTAAGGCGCCAGCTCCGCTGCCACCACCTCGGGGGATAGGGGACGAAGCGCTTGCGCCACTACAACGATTAAGGCGCCAGCTCCGCTGCCACCACTTCGGAGGGTAGGGGACGGAGCGCTCGCGCCACTACAACGACTAAGGCGCCAGCTCCGCTGCCACCACTTCGGAGGGTAGGGGACGGAGCGCCAGACGTAATGCCAGCCTACGCCCACCTCCACCTCTACCCTAGGCGTCTGCCCGAACCAGCAAACTCCACCATGAAGAAGAAGCAAAGTAGGCGCATCCATAAACAACAGAAGGATGCATTTCCCGACTCGTCCACTAGAACGCTGCTATATTTTTACAAAACCCGTCGGGCCGGCACTACTCGTCTGGCTTCGCTGGGACGGCCCTTCGCGCCGAAGTTTCGCCCGCCGAGGATCGATTCGCCCAGAAGTCAAGGGAGTCTTCGGCTCGCCACCAGCGATGTAAGCAGCGCGAGTTACAACGTCAGAAACCAGCAGCAGGTCCCCATCAAGCAGCTGCTCGTAGCAAAGTGGAAAGATCGATCAACAAAGCAAAGCGATTTGCAATTCATTCCCGGCATGGCGTACGTAAGGTTACAACACACACCAAGCGTACAAGAGCCCGGAGTCACACCTGCTTTGGGCCCTCGGTCCCGCCATCGTCGTGCCGCGCAACTTCATCAAGCCACTCACCCAGGTTCCCCTCGCCATACATGTTCTGCCGCAGCTCCACCTTCGCTGCGGCCTCCCCGATATACTCCCAGATCCGCTCATGAAAAAACCGAACGGCGGGCCTAACGGCGCGCACGGCGCCGAACATTACCCCGGCTCCAGCGGGCATCTCCAGCTGGGGATCGCCTAATTCATCAAAATGGCGGCAGCCCCAGTGCCGGAGCAGAGCGCATACCAGGCAGGCAGTCACGTAGGAGCAGTTGTTGCCAAAGGACGTCACAGCCGGCTGAGCGAGATTGGCCGCTTCCGCAATCCGTCGGAGAGTTCGGGGAAGCTCTTCGGGTCAGAAGGAGCGGGGCGGCACCTCGGCAACAAGATTCTCAAGGGCACCCTCCAGGGCCAGCATAGCCTCCCATGCCGTTGCCGAAGCGGCACCCAGCGCCTCATCCCGCTCCCTCAGAGCTGCAGCGAGGCGGCCGTTCTCTTCCTCCAGGGAGGCAACCTGCTGGAGCAGCCCGTCACGCTCCACCACCGCCGCCGCGCGCGATGCCACACGCTCGCGGCATATGAGACACCGCCGCCGCTCCGCTTCCAAAGAAACGCACGTGGTCATCCTTAGCGGAGTGTGCCTCCTCGAGGCACGGCGCCCTTCGGCAGGTCGCGCACGGCCTTCCAAGGCCTCCCGCCTCGCGCATGGGCCGCTCGTAGCGCCCGGCCGAGGCGAAAGTCTACACAAGGAAGCAATCAAGACACCTCCAAGAAGGCCACGGGCTGCTCGGGTTAGGCACTTACCTCGCTGATAGACCTCGAGCACCCCTTCAAGCAAATCGGCCCGCCGATCCGCAGCGCCACGATCTAAGCTCGCGTCGCATCATCGACGGCCCCGCCATGCCGCCAACACCGCCGAGGAACGGTTCGCTGAACATCGGGCGGCTTCGCAAAGAATAGCCTCGCGGGCGCTAGACGCCCCTCCCAACAAGCCACCTTCGCCTCGCAGCCGCTGCGCTGCGAGAAACGATGTTGCTGTCAAGGCACATGAGGGTCAGCTCTGTGAACATCTACCAGGTCACAGTCAAGGAAATTCTACCTTTAGCCCCACCCGAATCCACGGCCGCGAGCAATGGCTCCGCCCCAGCATCCTCCGCAGGCAATGGCTCCGCCCCAACATCCTCCGGGAGTACTGGTTCCGTCCCAACACTGGCTGGTGGCGACGCGGCACTCACTCTTACCTCCAACTCTGCATGCTCCACCGAACGGGAACCCGCCTCCGCTACAACCCCCTCCCCCGCGGCATTCCGTCGAGGTGGGCTGGGGGCTGGAACAACGCGCGCTAGCACCCTAATGCCCAAGGCCTCGCACACGCGGTTCAACCGCCCCAGACCTGCCTCCGCGGTCGTGGCGGCGCGCAGCAGTGTGCTCCCCGGCCGTACGGCCCAGGAACGCACTTCACCGCACGCCCGCGTCCCAAAAATACTGCGAAGGGCACCGGGGCACATTGTAAAAACAACAGCCTCGACGAGCACCACACGAAAACAAGCTTCAACATAACTTACGCGGACCGGAGGGCCTTGGCAGCAAAGACACGGAGGGACGGACGTTGTCACGTCGAAGCCCCCCAGGAGCCAGGCGCCACTCCGTAGCAAGCGGCGCTACGCCATGCATGACGTACTCCTCAGCGAGGTCGCGCATGTTGAAGCGGGCGATGATTCCGACAAGTCTCTGTGCTACCCACTCGTCATCAGCATCTAGAGGCCTACTGGGCATGGCGCTAACTGCCACCGGTCGCCTCGAGCACTCAAGGTCGCTACCGCTTGCCATGCGGTGATAAAACCACCGCTGTGTCCAATCTGACCCCACTTGGCCCGACCCGACTCTACGGGAAATATCTTCGGGCATTGCGGGCGCAGCGCGAGATCGACGTTACCGAAGGCGGGCTGCGCCCCGTCTCCCCGATCCTCCGCCGTGCATCGGGCATCATGAAGAAACGCGAGCAGTGACGCGGTCGGCCAACACGCCTCCGTACGCGCAGCCCAACTATACACGGCGAGCTGGGCAATCACATTCGGCATTACCTGCGCCAGCTCAAGTCCAAAGGCCCGCAGGACGTCCCCGACAAGCCTGGCGGCCGGGATGCGCAACCCAGCCTCTAGGTAAGCGACGAACACGATCGCCTTCGAAGTGCCAGGGTGCGGTTCGATCTCGTTGCCCGTGGGCAGCCGCACATCCCGGCGGTCCGACAGCTTCCCCTCTCGAAGAAGGCCGCGGATCGTCTATTCCGTCACCAGCATCGAACCTAGGACGTGGGAGTGCCGCCCCTCTCCTCTCTCCGGCGTCGTCCACCACTCGCTCACCGCCGCGGGGCAGCGCCCCTCGAGGGTGTACCTCACCTTGAGCGGCGATGCCCGCTGGAAGACGGCGCCGTCGTCAGCCGCCCACGTGCGCGCCCTGCGGTGTGCCGCCATTCTTCTGGAACTCCGGGATGACGAAGGAAGCAAGGACGTCAAGAGATAGGATGGGGACGCGCGGTTGGGAGATAGAGCACAAGGCGATGAAAAGGCAAGTGGCCTAATGCAAGGGGTACTTAATACCCCTCTGCCCCCCACGCCATTGATAAGCATAACTGCTGAGAGGCAAACCGCCCACATCCCTACGATCGCTGCCGTACCAGCACACCCACCTGTGTGCATGGAGCCCAGTCAAGCGGCGGTCACACCAAGGGCCCCGGCAGGGCACGGCGCGCCTCACCGCGTGTCTGCTCGGTAGTTTAGGCAGTATAACTGGCAGCATCTCTGCCTTCGCGGTGCAGTCTCGGCTCTGCCCTCGGCACCGACACGCACCCGCGCGAGACCTCCCGCACGTCCAGAAGCGCAATCGCCAGTGGTCAACGCGTCGCCCACGCGTCCGAAGGCGCACCCGGAGGAAGCCGACGCAGCCCGGCCGCTCACATGCGTAGGCACCCCCACCGGGCTGCACGTGCGCGCATGGCTGCGCCGGCCAGGTACCCACGCAGGCCACATGCGACACCGCCAATGGCCCACCAACCCGCCTTCCGTGTAGCCTTCGTCTCACTGGAACGACTCCGACTCCGCCCTCGACGCCATTTTCGTCGCCACGGCGCAGCCGCGCCTCCACAATGGCTCAGGACAACCCCGGAGCTTCCTGCACACTATACCTCTTCGATCTTACTACAACCGTTTTGCTATTCTAATGTGTCCCATGCCTTTCCATGGACGCCAGGTTGCAAAGAGCACCGATGCGGCAAGTCACTTGGTCGAAGCACGCGCCGGTCACGGCATGGCCAACCGGCAGCCGAGGAGGCGACGCGGCAAAAACGCGCACGCGGCGCACTCACCAGGATGCGGGGCAACAACGTCGAAGTCGACCCCCCGTGTTGCCACCGCACGTCCGTGGGCTGAAGAAGCACGACCGCCGCAACATGCACCGGTACCACGCCCCCACAAAGATATTGCTCCAAGCTCGGAAGCGATCTTGTTCTCGTAAATAGGCGCCGGAATCGACAAAGAAGCCCTATTTATGAGAACAAGATCGTCGCAGAGCATGGAAGCACGGCGCGCAGGTCTGGGCAGCACAGCGCTTCACCACGGCCATCTATATACACCAGCTTTCCCATTGGGATGTGCAACCGACGGGAGTCGAACCGGCGCAATCATCGCGCGTGCGCGCGCCGTTTCAACTTGCCACCCCCGCATATCCCTCCCGTAACGGCAAGATCCTCGCCTTCGTGAAGCAGCTCAGCCCCGTCTTCGGCGGAGTCTTCGCACCCTCGGAGCGGCTCAGCTCCGCCCTCGGCAAGCTTTTCGACCCCGCATGACTGCTGGCATCCACCCGTGCCCTCGCAGAGCCACAATGCACGACATGCGAAGTCACCTGCACCCAATATCATACAAGTCACAGGCCGCAGGGATGGAGGGTGCCAAAGGGCTCGGCAGCATGGCTTCGGCCTGTGAAGCCCTTCACCATGAGAGGCTCCTGTTGTAGGGGTGGCCCCCACCTAAACCCAGCTAGCCTGTTGAGAACTATGTAATAAGGAAGGCTTCGGTGCGAAGCCACGGTGGTAAAGACACTCCCTACGAGGGTACATGTATATATATGATATCGAGTCTTGGGAAAGACCCAAGAGGTCATTTGTTTACCTAACTCTCCACCACCATACTCTCTCTGTTTGGTCTGTAGCCACAACATAAACAGTTAATTAAAGGAGCATGATGCGCGCATGATGCCGTAAATACAAGGAATGGTCTAAGGAATTGGGCATGATGCGCGCATTCTGACTTCATCGTCATTGACAATCTCGTCGGAGACGAAGGGAGGGGAGAGAGAGAGAGAGAGAGAGCGGGAACGAATCTTGAGGCACATCCAACGGTGCGAAACCGAAATCCACAAATCTTTTTAATTGAGTGCTATATAGCATTTCCCTTCATTATAACTGTAGTTTGCAAATATTATTAACCAACTTGTCTAGAAAAAGCATCAGGCCCTTTTCTTTCCCTTTTCTAATTGAAAAGCCACTTATGGGCTAAATGTTGCATTTTACAGAGCAGCCTGGAATTGGATTGGCGACAACGTACACCAAGTGGTAAGATCCTTTTACCTTGACAAAAAAAAACTTCCTCAAGGAATTAAATCTAAAATCATTGTCCTTATCCCTAAAAACAAATTCGCATTTCTCCTCTTGACTTAAACCCATAAGTCTCTGTAATGTAATATACAAAATTATGGCTAAATCTCTAGCCCTTGAAATGCAAACTCATATGTCAGACTGCATTAGTACTTCTCAGTATGCTTTTGTAACAGGGAGACGTATATCTGATAATACCATTGTTACTCATGAAATCATGCACTCTTTTAGTCAAAAGAACTGGAAATGTAATGCTTTCATTCTGACAATTGACCTAGCAAAGGCTTTTGACCGAATAGAATGGGACTTTATTTCCAGCGATATGCATCGCCAAGGGTTTCATAGTGATTTCATTCAATTAGTCCATGCTTGCATTTTAAACCCAACCTTTTCAGTTACTATAAACGGCCAATCTTATGGAACAATTTAGTTCTAGAGGCATCCATCAGGGTTGCCCCCTGTCACCATACCTTTTTATTCTTGCTATCAATGAGCTCACTCTTAAGACCAGAAGAAGCTATATTTTGAATGGGCACTATTAGGAAACTAGAGATAAGGATTCCCATTTAAACGGATCCTATCCGTTTAAATGAGTCCTTATCTGTAGTGGGCACCTCATCCCCTCCTATAAATAGAGAGCCATATGGCTAATTTTGTACTCCATTGAATTGAAGCAATAAAGAAAGACCAGGAGTTCTCTCTACCTCCCTGTGTGTTCAATCTATTATTCTGTCGCTTTGTGATTGATTCGTTCTTGTTCTAAGCAGAGGAATTGCTCGGACTGGTCGCCAGCGAGGGTTCCTCAACACGTTATCAGCACGAATCGCTCCAGTGAACGAAGGTAATCATCGAAGCACTTAATAGATTGGTTTTCTAGATCGCTTTGAATTTGCATTTTTTTCATCGCGTTCTAGATTGATTTTCTACGGTGCAAATCCCCCCAATCTACCGCGAGCAGACCTAAAGTCGCCAGCACAATGTCGATCGGTAGATTGCGAAACGGGGTAGATGTTGATTGCACTGTAGAAATGATGCAAATCCGCCCTAATCTACCATGAGCAGACCTGAAGTCGCCGGCACAATGTCGATCGGTAGATTGTGAAAAGGGGTAGATGTTGATTGCATCGTAGATTAGAAATAAAAATTTTATGTATCTTTCCTGTTCGATAATTGCACAAGAAAAGATTCGCAAGGGCGGCCCCGCATGGCCACCGCGCCTGTATGCGCGCCGTCTCTCGGCATGAGGCACCACTCGGTCGCCGTCGCACCGTATGTGCACCAGCAGCTGGCCCCCGCACAGGCCGTCGTTGCCGTCGTCGTCGCATCGGCCCGGCCAGCGCCGCGCCGCACGCGCCACTCCGCCACGGGCGCCATCGCCGTCGGCGGCTTGCGCGACGTGCCCGCGACGGTGCGCCGCCGCCGACGCCGGCTTCTCGCTGTAGACCCGCATGGTGCGGCCGCCCCGTGCGTCGCGCTGCCACCGCCGAGCCATGCCGGCCGCCCGCGCCGCCCGGATGGCGCCAGATCACCGCGTCGCCGCCCGGCGCCACCCGCGACGACGCCGCTCGCGCGGCTACGCCCGTGTCGGCCGTGCGCGCTCGCCCTCTGGCGCCGCAGCGTGCCGGCCGCCTCCCGCGCCGCCACTCCATGCGCGCGCCGCTACCTTGGCCCGAGCGCGCCGGCCTGACGCAGCCACCGCCGCCACTCGGTGTGGTGGGTAGGGAAACCCTACCCCGCCCCTTTAGTCCACCCGGTGGGCCGACCGGCGATTGGGCCGAAAAAAAAAGAGAGGTGGGCCGCGCAGGGGAAAGAGGCCCGGTCGGCTGAAAGAAAAAAAAAGGGGGCCCGGCCGGCAGGGGGGATTTTACAGAAAATCTCTTGAAAAATCAGAAAATTACGCATAATTTTCTCTGAATAGAAAATTTGTGTAAAACCTTCTGGAATTGCAGAATTCGCTGAAAATTCATATTCTAGCATAAAAGGGCCTCGGGAATCCGAATTTTGAATTATTTTTAGCATTTGAAGCTTACTTGTTTCTGGCATTATTGTTTTCTGTATTTTCTATATTTATTTACTGTTTTGGTTAATTGTAATTGTTTAATTGCTTTTAATCACCGAAATTAGCAGTAAAATGCATGAAAAATATGAAACATTATGAGAACCTATTGTACCATTTATTTACCCGCAGTAAATTATTCCATGCAAGTTTACCTGCAGTAAACTTATTTGTTCTATTCATAAACATATAAATGACTGGAATCACGAACCGGGAGTTCGAGGAGCTTGCCCAGCATGGCAAGAACTATCTGACGTGGGCATCTGATGTTGAGATATTACTTGGAGCTAGGAAGCTCCGCGCGGCTATCGGGATTAGCGGACGGCATGATGCCAAACCCACACCTGAGGAGAATGATCAGGCACTTTATTTTCTCAGGCACCATCTCTACATTACTCTTAAGAATGAGTATATGGCGGAGAAAAGTGCGTTAGCACTCTGGACTGCACTCAAGAAGCGATTTGGGAGGCTAAAGTACGCCATTCTTTCTCAGGTAGAGCAGGAGTGGATCGGACTGAGATTTGCCGATTTCAATACGGTCGGGGAGTACAATTCTGTCTTGTACAGAATTTGTACCAATCTTCAACTCTGTGGCAAGTAGATCACAGACGAGCAGAAGATTGAAAAGACCCTATCCACCTTTCACCCCAATGCTGTACAATCCGCCCGCAACTATCGTCAAGATGGCTATAAGGAGTACGCCGAATTGATTGATATGATGCAGGTTGCGGAGGCTCAGGATGAACTTCTCCGCAAGAATTACGTCGCTCAGCCACTTGGGAGCTCCGTTGGCCAACGCTGGAAGCTACAAGGTGCGAAAGCCCTTGATGAAAAGAAGGGGAAAGAAGGGTAAGATCGTTGCTCAAAAAGGCAAGTCAGATGCTCCAAATAACAAAAGGGCTAAGGAGAGTTGCAAAATCTATGGTCAGCAGAACCAAGGTTGCTACAAGTGTGGCAAGTGGGGGTATTCGTCGTGGATCTGTAAAGCACCGCAACATATCATTGATGCCCACCAAGCCCAAAAGAAGAATGGCAAAAGGCAGCCTGAAGCTCACTTTGCAGCAGTTGAGGGGGAGCATATTGAGCAGCTGCCTAAAATGATGGAGGTTGAGTCCATCCTGGCAGCAACACCCCCTTACGACCTAGAGGCAGCCACCTCCATGATTTCTCTTGAAGAGAACATCGCTCCTGAAAAGATAGCCGAAGAAGTCAATGACTTTCTAGTTGATTCCGTCTGATGCACAGAATGCATGAGACGTTAATTGTCATTTATTTTGCATTAAATAGACAAGTTAGATCTTGCATGGATGGAACTTTATTTTTGTCTTCTTGTAATGGTTGGATGATTTTGAAATAATTCATTCATTTATTCAGTTTATAATGGCATGAACACGTGTGTCTATATTATACCAACATTAAGGCGCCTGCAGCATACACTGTTCTGAAGACAGTATTTAGAAGATCTGAACTATTCTGTCTCTGGCATAATAGATTAGGCCACCCAGGTCTTAGGATGATGAGAAATATAATTAACAATTCTCAAGGGCATTATATTAATGTGAAGAATTTCCCGAATCCTGAAGATTTTGTGTGCCCCGCATGTGCCACCGGGAAATTAATTATTAGACCATCCACTCTGAAAGTGAAGGATGAAGTCCCTGCATTCCTGGAACGCATCTAGAGAGACATTTGCAGTCCCATTCAGCCCATCTCAAGGCCATTTAGGTATTTTATGGTGCTCATTGATGCTTCATCAAAGTGGTCATATGTGGGTTTATTATCCACAAGAAACCATACTTTCGCCAAATTGATCTCGTAGATCATTAACATCAGAAATATGTTCCCTGATCATCGCATCAAGTCCATCAGAATGGACAATGCCGGAGAATTTACTTCAAAGGCATTTGATGATTATTGCATGGCGATGGGGATTGCAGTTGAGCATTCGGTACCACATGTCCATACCCAGAATGGTTTGGCAGAAGCTTTAATCAAGATAATTAAATTTATTGCCCGACCCCTTTTGCAGAATTGTAATTTGTCAGCTACATGTTAGGGACACGCAGTCCTACATGCAGCGAATCTCATCAACTTTAGACCTTCAGCCTACAACATCCATTCACCTATGCAACTAGCGCAAGGGTCACCACCAAAAATTTCTCATCTCAGGAGGTTTGGATGCAAGGTTTATGTACCTATACCACCTCTGCAGCGAACTGCAATGGGCCCTCTCCGTAAGACTGGGATATACGTTGGTTATGAGACTGCATCCATAATCAGGTATTTGGAACATATGTCGGGAGATTTGCATACCGCCCGCTTCGCTGATTGCATTTTTGATGAGGATAATTTCCTAACATTAGGGGGAGGAAATCAACCTTTTCATGAAAAATGTCGGGAAATTACGTGGGAAGCCACGGGAATTCCTGCACATGACCCACGCACTAGTAAATCAAATAGAGAAGTCCAGAAGACAATAAAAGTCCAGAAGACAATAGAAGTCCAGAAGACAATTGATTTGTAAGCATTAGCGAATCAGCTGCCTAATCACTTTAGTGATTTGAAGAGCGTGACTAAGTCGCATGTGCCTGCACGCACTGCACCGGAGAGGGTTGTAATACCAAAGAAAGCGTATAGATTCCCAATCTCGCCCGAGGCCTCAAAAAAAGAGGACGAGAACTCCGCTCTCGAATTCTAAGTAACCGGGACGCTCGGTGAAAAAGGATAAGAAGGACTTATCACAGCCGATCATCGAAGTCCCCCAGAATGAGAAGGGGAGCCAGTTGAGACCTGACACAAGTATGACACCCATTGAAAAGGACATACCGGATCTGAATATCTCCATCGACATGGATGTGTGCGCACACATCAGAGCCGAAAAACTAAAGAGACTTGCCACCTCAATTGAAAGAAGCGATGCGCAAGATGAAGCTCCAGAAGAAGCAACTCATGAAGAAATAGCTATAAATTATGTGCACACGGGAGAGTCCCTGAACAGGACAATAGCCAGTGTCGATATCTACTTCGCAAAGAAAATTACCACAATCATTGATCTTGATTGGGAAGATTGGAAGAAGGCAATAGCAACCGAATTGCTATCTCTAAACAAAAGAGAAGTATTTGGGCCCGTATGCCGCACTCCTCCCCATGTGCACCCTGTAGGGCACAAGTGGGTATTTGTTCGAAAGAGAAATAAAAGAAACGAAGTAGTGAGATACAAAGCAAGGCTGGTAGCACAAGGTTTCACTCAATGTCCTGGAGTTGATTATGAAGAAACCTACTCCCCGGTCATGAGTGGAATTACCTTTAGATACTTGATCTCAATGGCAGTGAACTTGAATTTACAAATGAAATTGATGGATGTTGTGACTGCATATCTTTATGGTAACTTGGATTCGGAGATTTATATGAAAGTTTCTGAAGGAATTCCTCACCCAACCAAGACAAAGAAATAGAAATCAGTGCAGTGTGAAGCTTAGAAAGTCCCCGATGGACTAAAGCAACTGCGTATCGTGTTATAATCGCTTAAGCGACTTTCTCTGCAAGAAAGGCTACACGAACAATGAAGACTATCCTTGTGTATTTATACGGCGATCACAGAATGGATTCTGTATAATCTCAGTGTATGTAGATGATCTGAATATTATCGGGACAGTGGAAGATATAAAAGAAGCAAGCTCCTACTTGGAGTCAGAGTTTGAAATGAAAGATTTGGGCAAGACCAAGTTCTGCTTAGGCCTGCAGCTTGAGCATGTTCCTGAAGGAGTGTTGGTACATCAGTCGACCTACACCTAGAAGGTGCTAGAAAGATTCAGTTTTGAGAAAGCATTCCCATCAAAAGTACTGATGATCGGGAGATCTTTACAGTAAGAAAAAGATCATTTCCGACCTAGGGAAGAGGGGGAGGAAGTCCTGGGACCGGAATTCTCATACTTGAGTGCAGTTGGAGCACTCATGTACTTAGCAAACTGCACTAGACCGGATATTACTTTTGCCGTGAACCTGTTATCAAGGTATAGTGTAGAGCCCACCAAAAGGCATTGGCAGGGCATAAAGGACATCTTCCGATATCTCCAAGGAAGCAAGGACCATGGATTATTTTACAGAAAAAATCAAGATCTGAACTTGATTGGCTATGCAGATGCTGGGTACCTGTCTGACCCGCATACCGCAAAGTCACAAACAGGCTATGTATTCCTGTGTGGTGGAACTGCAATTTTCTGGAAATCGTCTAAGCAAAGCCTTGTAGCTACTTCGACGAACCACTCAGAAATAATAGCGATGTATGAAGCCGCACGTGAATGCGCTTGGCTACGCCTAATGGTTCACCATATCTAGCAGTCATGTGGGATGAACATTGTGCAAACCCTCACAATTATCTATGAAGATAATGCCGCTTGCGTTGCACAAGTACAAACGGGCTATGTGAAGAGTCATCTCACAAAGCATATCAACCCCAAGTTCTTCTATGCTCATGAATTGCAAAAGATGGATGAGATTAAAGTACTGCATACTAAGTCTTGTGAAAATCTAGCAGATTTATTCGCAAAGTCCCTCCCCGCATTTAGCTTTGAAAGGTGTGTACGAGGGATTGGTATAATGAGACTTAGAGAAGTGCAGAATTCAGGGGGTGAATTCCCTCAAGCCCGTTAGTGAATCTTGATCCTGAAGATCAAGTACCCAAAGAATAAATGTCCTGAAGACTGAATGAAGTTGGGTGAATTGTACTATTTTTCCCTTGACGAGTTTTCCTGAAGTTTCTCGGTCAAGGTTTTTAATGAGGCAATTCGTGCATCGCAGCATAACATGCATCATGTACTTTTTCTCCAAATTTTTCCCATTGGGTTTTTATAGAGTTTTAATGAGGCATGAGTATGTCGGATGAGTGCCCAAGGGGGAGTATTAGGAAACTGGAGATAAGGATTCCCGTTTAAACGGATCCTCTCTATTTAAACGATTTCTTATCCGTAGTGGGCACCTCATCCCCTCCTATAAATAGAGAGCCATATGGCTGATTTTGTACTCCATTGAATTGAAGCAATAAAGAAAGACCAGGAGTTCTCTCTACCTCTCTGTGTGTTCAATCTATTATTCTGTCGCTTTGTGATTGATTCGTTCTTGTTCTAAGCAGAGCAATTGCTCGGACTGGTCGCCAGCGAGGGTTCCTCAACAGGCACATCTCATGACCACATAAGAAATACTCCCTCCAGTCAAAGAATGTTGTTTTGGATATTGGCACGGTTCCAAAATACAACTTTGACTACTAATTTCTATTGTAATATGTTCATAAAACCTAATAAAATTATACTATTACAAAAATTCTTTCCAGGACAAATCTATATATATTATTTTCATATGTTCAATCTGAATATTGCAAAAGATATCGATAGCCAAATTTAAAGTTTAATTGCACAAACCCCAAAATGATATTTTTTATGACTAGAGGGAGTAATAATATTAAACATCTTTTCCGGGTGAATGACATGGATTCCTCTACTACCCACCTTGGTCATGCTTTATTTATTGTTAATCAGCCTAGATCAAACTTTATGGTTTCCTTAAAGACAAGTTCAACGCTAAACTCGGGAATTGGAAGGCTGATAATCTTTCTAAGGGCATGTACAACAGTTTAGACAATTGTTGTCTATATATATATATACATATCATATATAGACAATAAAAAAACAGCTTGTACAATGGGTTATCTATTTAGTTGTCTGCAATCTCATCAAGAAAGACAATAAAAAAGACAGCTTGTAAAAAAGACAGCTCGTACAACGCTCGCAACGCCGTCTCTTCGCCTAGGAGCACGAGCCTGGGCCGTCTCTTCGCGAGAGGACAGCTTGTGTCTCTCCCTTCATTAATTACAGTCCACATCAGATGATTTTGCTGTGTTGGCATGATAAAGACAGTAGTTGTCTGTGGGTTGTACATGCCCTAATGCTGCTAGACCTACCCTCATAAATCTGTTTTTTCTTCCATACCTATCTATTACATGTCCAATGCTCTTCTCCGTAAGTGTTTCATTAAAGAATTAGCAGCTATTAAAGAATTAGCAGCTATCACAAGACATCTCTGGTGGAAAGGACTTAAAAAAAGAATCTTAAGACCATCTCTAATGTTGTTGTGTTTTAGTCGGTTCAAATGAGGAGACAATTTATTAAATCGATTCAATACATTGAAGGGGTCAATTCCAACAAAAAATGCATGGAATCGGATGACCATCTCCAATGTTGTGTTTTAGCCAGTTCAAATGAGAAGAAAGAAGGCATTGAGTCAATTCAATACATTGAAGGGATCTGTTGTGGCTACAGACCAAATAGAGAGAGAGGTGTATGGTAGTGGAGAGTTAGGTAAGCAATGTCCTCTTGGGCGCTCCCCAAGGCTTGCGTCACGTACATATATGTGTCCTCGTAGCGAGTGTCTTTACAATCGTACCCTTACACGAGTGTCATTCCCAAGGGCAACTATGTCAATGTACATGCCTACCTTCGGTTTACAATCTCCTAACAGGCTAGTTGGGTTTAGGTGGATGCCACCCCTATAACAGGAGCCTCTCATGGTGAAAGGCTTCATAGGCCGAAGCCATGTTGTCGAGCCCTTTGGCCCCCTCTGTCCCCGCGGCCTGTGACCTTGTGTGATATTGGGCGAAGATGGTTTGGCGCATGTAGCCCATCGTGGCCCCACGAAGTCGGGGCCGCAGGGCCACAGGCGGAGTCGATGTCGAAAGCATGTGCCGATGCAGAGACAAAGTCGTCGCGGGGTGTCCGTAGGCAGAGCCGCAGTTGCCCTGCGGAGGCAGAGACCTCGTCAATGTAGGACGAGCAGGCAGGTGCGGGAAATTGGGACATCACGTGCGCGCGTAAGCGACCGTGTTGGTTCGGCTCCCGGCGGTTATGCTTCCCATAAAATGGCTATATATATGGCCGTAGTGTTGTGATCAAGTATTGTTGAGACGGTTTGTCTTAAGAATATGCCAGTTAGGACGCTCTGTGCGTGCTTGTTGACGGAAGAATGTACATTCTTGAGCTGGCAAAAAGATGCGCAGCCCCTTTGCAAAGGGGGTGGACCACTAGGCTCCAGTCGATTGAACAACACCCCGCGCCGAGGAAGAGGCGCTGCCTCGTTGTCGAGGTGTCCCCGTGCTCGGGCCATCCTTGCAGAGCGCAGGGGTGTCTCCGTCTGGGGTGGGGTCGCCATGACCTTGCAGCTCCACGATGTGGGGGCATACTGGGCTTCCGCACCTTTGGGAAGCCCGGGGCCGCTGTTGCCGTGCGCGCCATCCCGAGGTGGTGGTACCTGTGGCGCTGCGAGCGGTCGGACGACCACGATCGCGCGGCACTTTCCGTTGGCTGGCTTTGCGTCGATCGGCGCGGACTCCCGCCGACTGACTTGCCCCGCGAGCTCTCTCTGCGACCTGGCATCGACGAAAAGATGTTTGGACAAATTAGGATGTGAAAACGGTTCCTTGTGCCAAGAGAGGTAAATACGGAGTGCGGCAGGTGCCGGGGTTGGCTCGAGCCACCGAAGTGGGGGGCGTTTTCGGGCGTGCCGCGCCAGCGCGCGAGTACGCATCGAAATGACAGAGATGAAGGCGAGCCTGGAGTTGCCCTGCGGACGTGAAGGCCTCGTCGAGGGCAGGGCCGGAGTCACCCCGCCGAAGCGGGGGGCTCGTCGGGGACAGAGTTGGGATTGATCGGCGCAGATTCCCGAGTAGACGCGTGGCGGAGCGATATTGGCGAGTCGTGGTTGTCAAGCCCCTTCACGACCGTTGTTTGACTGGGCCTGGTGCGTGTGGGCAGTTGTGGTGGTTCAGCTTCGATCGTGGGGAGGCGAGCGGTTCACCTCCCACCGGTTACCTTTACCGGTGGCGTAGGGGTGCAGGGGTCTTAAATACCCCCAACTGTGCACCACTTGCGTTCTGCTCGCCTCACCTTCCAATTTCTAGCCACGCACCCTCAATCTCATGTCTTCCTTGTTTCCTCCATCGTCGTATATCTCTTAGGAGGACGATGGCGCGGGACGGAGAGCGCGCTCAACCAATCGGCACAACGCCGTCTTCCGGCGGCCGTCGCCGCTAGAGGTGGAATACACACTCGAGGGGCGTGATTCGACGCACGTGGACAGACGGTGGGCGGCGGCGGAGCGAGGAGAAGGTCTGTGCTCCCGTGTACTGGGCTCGACGCTGGTGACGGAAGAGACGATTCACGACCTCCTGCGCGAAGGGAAGCTGTCGGACCGCCGGGAAGTGCGACTGCCCGCGGGCGACGAGACCGAACCGCATCCCAAAAAGTTAGAGACGATTGTGTTCGTCACCTATTTGGAAGCTGGGTTGCGCATTCCAACCGCTCGACTTGTCGGGGATGTCCTGCGAACCTTTGGGCTTGAGCTGGCACAGATAACACTGAACGTGATAGCCCGTCTTGCCGTGTATAGCCGGGCGTTACGCACGGAGGCGTGCTGGCTGACCGCATCACTGTTTGCGTTTCTCCACGACGCACGGTGTGAGTCGGAGGATCAAGGAGACGGGGCATTGGCCATCTTCGGCAGCGTTGGCCTTGTCTTGCGTTCGCAGTGCGAGAAGATTTTTCCTGCGGAGTCGGGTCTGGCGGAGTGGGAGCCGAACTGGATGAGGCGGTGGTTCTACCACCGTGTGGTGAGCAGTAGCGGCCTTGAGTGTTCGGGGCGGCCGGTGGCACTTAAGAGCACGCCTAGTGCGCCGATAGATGCTGAGGATGAGCGAATAGCGCGGAGGTTTGTGGGGATCACCGCCCGCTTCAACATGCGTGACCTCGCTGAGGAGTTCGTCATGTATGGCGTGGCACCAATTGCTGTAGAGTGGCATGTTACACCTGAGAAGCATCGGCGCGACAACGTCCGCCCGTCCATGTCTTTACTGTCGAGACCCTCCGATCCGTGTAAGTTGCGCTGGAGCCTAGCTTTTGTGTGCTGTCCCTCGGGGCCGTTGTTTTACATCTTGCCCCCTTGCCACTCCCAGGTGCTTCCCTGGAAGACGTGGAGCGTGCGGTGGACGCGTTCCTCGGACCATACACTGCCAGGGAACACACCCTGCGCGTAGCGGCGACCGTGGAGGCAGGTCTGGGACGGTTGAACCGTGTGTGCGAAGCCATGGGCATTGGAGTACCAGAGCATGCTGTTCCAGCCCCAAGCCCGCCTCTACACGGTTCCACGGGGAAGGGAGTACCAGTGGGCGCGGACTCCGACTCGACGGGGCATGCCGACTCGGAGGTAGGGGCGGATGCTGCTTCGCCGTCGACCGACGTTAAGGGGGAGCTGTCGCCCGCGGGAGATGCTGGGGCGGAGTCCGTTCCTGCAACGGCGGAGCCTCCTCCTGCGACGGTTCCCGAGGCGGGGCCGCCCTCCTACTCCCCGAAGGCGAAGCGGCCCCGCACACAATCGCCCCTTCGCTCGGCGAGGGGGTTCGCTATAGCGAGCAAGGTTGGGGCCCCATGGGACCCCAACTCAGACACCGAGTGCCCCTGCTTCGGTGTCCTCACGGTCCCCTTCGGGTCTGCGGCTGCTGGGGGTGGGGGCCTAGTGGAGCTAAGCTCCGACACAGAGGCCCCCCCGCCTGGTGGGGTGGTCGGGGACAGCGTTGTCCTTGCGGACTCTGGCAGGGCTGAAAGTAAGTTGCATTGCTTGGTGTGATCCCGCTAGGCGCTCGTAGGGCTGACCACCATGTCCCCTTGCAGCAACACGCCTCGCCGACTGTGAGCGTCGCTCAGAGCACGAGGACGCTCGGTCGGAAGGGACATCCGACGCCGCCGAAGCTGTCACCGCCGATGCCGCACGAAGCCTAGCGGACGTCGTTCCTTGACCGGAGGTGCCGGGCAGCGGGCGGGGTCGCGACATCGCGCCGCGAGCCCGACTACCAGCGCCGCGGACTGTGGTCCGACTCCTTGGGAGAGTGCTAGAGATCTCCGAAATGAGGGTGAGTACCTGACCGTTATCATCGCACAGCCCTTCGGAGGTGTACTGACGGCTTTATCGTGTAGACCGTCGTCCTTGGCCGGGTGCTGCAGGCGGCTACTACCCGCGAGGGGGAGGCTTTAGAGGACCAACTGCGTGCGATCGAAGGAGCACTTCGTGCGACGGAGGAGACGCATTCTTGTAAGGATAACCGCATTCGACGCCTGGTGGCGGAACGCGCGGGGGCTGTCTCATATGCCAAGGAGCTTGTGGCGGTGGCTCGACAGGCGGTAGTAGAGGAGCGGGACGGCTTGCTTCGCAAAGTTGTCGTGGCCGAGGAAGAGAAGAGCCGCTTTGCCGCGCCTCGAGGAGCGACCGTGCTCGGGTGACGCTTCGACGGCGGCATGGGATACGATGCTGGCCCTTGAGGGCACCCTTGAAAACCTTGTTGCCGAAGTGCCACCCTGCTCATTCGGGCCCGAAGAGCTAATACGGACACTTCGGCGGATTGGGGAAGCTTTCGATCTTGTTCATGCCGCTGCAACGTCCTTCGGCAACCACTGCTCCTAGGTGACCACCTGCCTAGTTTGTGCGCTTCTCCAGCACCGGGGCTGCCGTCATTTTGATGAATTGGGTGACCTGCACATGGAAATGCCGGCCGGGTCCAGACTGATGGCCGGCGCAGTGCGCACTGTTCGCCCCGCCGTTCGATTTTTCCACGAGCGGATCTGGGAGTGCATCGGGGAGTCCGCGGCGAAGGTAGAGCTGCGGGAGACCATGTACGGCAAGGGGAATATCGACGAATGGCTGGATGAAGTTCCCCAACGGGACGATGATGGCATTGATGCTGGTGGCGAGCCGAAGACTCGCTAAACTTCTAGGCGAATCGACCCTCGACGGGCGAGGCTTCGGTGCAGAAGGTCGCCAGGCGGAGCTGAACGACTAGCGTTGGTGCCTAGTCGACTTTGTAATCACTTTGTAGTAATGCGGTAGATAAGCCGAAGCGCTCGTCCCCACCACCATCTTTGGGCACGTCCGCTTTGTACTTTTCTTGTGAAGTTTGTTGGCCAGTCGGGGTGGGCACGCGGGTAGGCACCTCGTTGGAGTAGACGCATGGGCGCTCCATCCCCTACCCTTCGAGGTGGTGGCAGCAGAGCTGGCGCCTAGTCGGAGTAGACGTGTGAGCGCTCCATCCCCTATCCTTCAAAGTGGTGGCAGCGGAGCTGGCGTCTAGTCGGAGTAGACGCGCGAGCGCTCCGTCCCCTACCCTTCGAGGTGGTGGCAGCAGAGCTGGCGCCTAGTCGGAGTAGACACGCGAGCGCTCCATCCCCTATCCTTCGAAGTGGTGGCAGCGGAGCTGGCGCCTAGTCGGAGTAGACGTGCGAGCTCTCCGTCCCCTATCCTTCAAAGTGGTGGTAGCGGAGCTAGCGCCTAGTCGGAGTAGACGCACGAGCGCTCTGTCCCCTACCCTTCGAGGTGGTGGCAGCAGAGCTGACGCCTAGTCGGAGTAGACGCGGTAGATAAGTCGAAGCACTCGTCCCCACCACCGTCTTTGGGCACGTCCCCTTTGTGCTTTTCTTGTGAAGTTTGTTGGCCAGTCGGGGTAGGCACACGGGGTAGGCACCTGGTCGGAGTAGACGCGCGAGCGCTCCGTCCCCTACCCTTCGAGGTGGTGGCAGCAAAGCTGGCGCTTAGTCAGAGTAGACGCACGAGCGCTCCGTCCGCTATCCTTCGAAATGGTGACAGCGGAGCTGGCGTCTAGTTGGAGTAGACACGCGAGCGCTCCGTCCCCTACACTTCGAGGTGGTGGCAGCCGAGCTGGTGCCTAGTCGGAGTAGACGCGCGAGCGCTCCATCCCTTATCCTTCGAAGTGGTGGTAGCGGAGCTAGCGCCTAGTCGGAGTAGACGTGCGAGCGCTCCGTCCCCTATCCTTCGAAGTGGTGGCAATGGAGCTGGCCCCTAGTCGGAGTAGACGCGCGAGTGCTCCGTCCCCTATCATTCGAATTGGTGGCAGCGGAGCTGGCGCCTAGTCGGAGTAGACGCGTGAGCGCTCCGTCCCCTACCCTTCGAAGTGGTGGCAGCGGGGCTGGCGCCTAGTCGGAGTAGACGCGCAAGTGCTCCGTCCCCTATCCTTCGAAGTGGTGGTAGCGGAGCTGACGCCTAGTCGGAGTAGACGCGTGAGCGCTCCATCCCCTACCCTTCGAGGTGGTGGCAGCAGAGTTGTCGCCTAGTCGGACTAGACGCGCGAGCACTCCGTCCCCTATCCTTCGAAGTGGTTGCAGCGGAGCTGATGCCTAGTCAGAGTAGACGCGCGAGCGCTCCGTCCCCTACCCTTGGAAGTGGTGGCAGCGGGGCTGGCGCCTAGTCGGAGTAGACGCGCGAGCGCTCCGTCCCCTATCCTTCTATGTGATGGTAGCGGAGCTGGCGCCTAGTCAGAGTAGACGCGTGAGCGCTCCGTCCCCTACTGCTGGGCAGGATAAGGATAAAGTAGGCTTGGGAAATGACAGGAACCTAGCTCCATAGGTCCTGTCCCCGGCGGTCGATGGGGGACCTCACGGGCGCAATCGCTTTCCTCGCCTGCACACATCGACGGACACCGAGGCGGGATCACGAGTTTCACGCATGGCGCTTTACAGCTGTGAGGGAGGTGTCCCCCGCTCGTCGTCCGTTACTTCGGGCCCTCCAGGATAGGGGGACACGTGGAGTGTAGCTGGTGGAGTCCTGGAATTGAAGCAGGGCGGCACTGTTGCGTCACATGCCCCTGGGGCGGCCGATGGGACTCTTGAGGCGTAATTTACGCGGTCTTGCTACCGAGGCTCTTTAAAAGGGCGGGTGGCCAAGTGAAGCGGCACTCGCCTTTCCAGACATCGTGCAACTTCCCCTGTCGAACTTGCCGTCCCTAGTGTGCCCCAGCTTCGTCCAGTGCTTGCTTGCCAACGCCCGCCTGGACGATCGCGGGGCCGGACACCCCATCTACACGGGGTGGATGAGATATCGCGCTGCGGGGTCCCGCCGTCAACGTGCCTAAGGGTCGCGGCTGGTGAGGGACGGTGGACAATTCACTTGTACTTCAGCAGGGAAACTCCTAGCTTTGGGAGTAGACTTCTACGTCGTGCCAATGAGGCCGCGTCCCGCCGGGGTGTCCCTCGTAGGCGCCTTTCCTCTTCCCCAGTCTACTTCCCTAGCTCTTGGACGCTCGGAATAAGGGGGGTGGGGCTTGTCGCTTGCGGTGCTGCAAGGAGCCGTGCTGCTCCAAAGACAACGGGGCGATATCGAGCACGTCCTTGGGGGCGCCTTGAACGGGCGCTCTCGTTCCTTCGGCTTGGCTGGTAACAGAGGCCTGATATCGAGCTCGTGTCGCCTTATTGGGGCGATGCCGCGATACGAGTTCGAACGCCCGTGGTCCTGGGCGTCTGCTGGGGCACCTCCGCGTGCCTGGAGCCCGCGCCCGTGTGGGCACCTTCGACGAGCGCGTTCGGCGCTTCACCTTTTCGTCAGGAGGGTGGGCCATTTAGCTCGTGCATCGCGCCCCTCGCCACGGTGCCATAGCCCAGCTCGTCTTGCAAGATGCTGCGGCCTAACTATGGCGCTAGGAGAAAGCTCCCCAGGTCTCCAGATTGAGGAAGTCCGCGGCGCGCAGATTGGCGAGAGCGGGTAGCATTTGGTTCCCGTTCTGTCTGTATGTGTTTTGGTGCATCGCCCGCACTACAGGTTCGGTGTAGCGTATTGGCGGGGCTGGCGCCTTCTTTATATCTTCCAGAAACGCACCGGGGCAAGCGTCTAGTGCGCATTAACCGCGCCCTGCAGAACGGGCGCAGTGGCACGCTTGTGACGCGTGTTGTTTATACTCCGCAGAGTGCGTGGGAATATCAGCCACGTCTGATTTATACTCCGGAGAGTACGGGTGGCGACAAAACCAACGCATGCGCGGGACATCCGCGTCTTGTTTAGACTCAGTAGAGTGCGTAGGGATAACATCCGCGTCTTTGTTTGTACTCTGGAGAATGCGTGGGACTATCAACCACGACTTATTTAGGCTCCGAAGGGTACGCCAACGCGCGCGCGGGACATCCGTGTTTTGTTTAGACTCAGTAGAGTGCGCAGGGATAACATCTGCATCTTTGTTTGTACTTCAGAGAATGCATGGGACTATCAACCCTGACTTTTTTTGGCTCTAGAGGGTACGCCAACGCACGCGCGGGACATTCGCGTCTTGTTTATACTCAGTAGAATGCATAGGGAAAACATCCGCGTCTTATTTATACTCTGTAGAGTGCGTGCGGAAGTGAACCTCAACGCTACGTCTTATTTATACTCCGTAGAGTGCGCGTGGAGGCGTCCCCCCGCCGTGTCTTATTTATACTCCGTAGAGTGCGCGCGGAGGCAGACCTCGATACTACGTCTTATTTATACTCCGTAGAGTGCGTGCGGAGGCGGACCTCGATGCTACGTCTTATTTATACTCCGTAGAGTGCGTGCGGAGGCGGACCTCGACGCTACATCTTATTTATACTTCGTAGAGTGCGTGTGGAGGCGGACCTCGACGCCACATCTTATTTATACTCCGTAGAGTGCGAGCGAAGGTGGACCTCCGTGGAGTGCGTGTGCGGAGGCGGACATCCGTGGAGTGCGTTGGAGTGCGTGTGCAGAGGCGGACCTCCGTGGAGTGCGTGGGAACATCGACCACGTCTTTATACTCCGGAGAGTACGCGTGGTAGTGACACCGACGCGTGCGCGGAACTCCGCGTCTTGTTTATACTCAGTAGAGTGCGCAGGGAGAATATCCGCGTCTTGTTTATACTCCGGGGAGTGCATGCGGGGGCAAGCCTCCGCACGTCTTTGGTGGGAAACCCGAATAGCTTCACAAACGGTGAACTTTATTAAATTCCCGTTTGCGCGGGTGAGTGAGTACAAAAGGTCGGAGACTAACCATTGGACTCGTTGTCGTGACGGCGAGGTAGGGAGCCTCTGGTGCTTGGGCTGTCGTAGCGTGTGTACGGGCGCATCTGACCTAGGAGCCTCCCTGGCCTTCCGGGTGCAGGCTTCGGGTGCCATCTCTATGTGCCGAGCCATGTGCTGGTCGCCGAGGACGGTGATGATACCCCGCGGGCCCGGAAGCTTCACGCATAGGAAGCCATGGTGTGGGACTGCCCCAAAGGAATTGAGGGTCGATCTCCCCAAAATGGCGTTGTAGGGGTACTGGATATCAACGACATCAAAGGTGGCGTCCCCGCTCGTCACGTTGTCACCCTGGGCGAAGGAGACCTGCAAACATATTTGGCCCAGTGCCAGCAACGGCTGACCTCCGAAGCCCTGCAGCGGAATTTGTGAGGGGCCTAGGCGGCTTCGAGGGATCGCCATCTGGTCGAAGGCCCGTGCGAACAAAACGTTCGCGGAACGGCGCCAACTGTTGTGGCTATAGACCAAACAGAGAGAGAGGTGTATCGTAGTGGAGAGTTAGGTGAGCAATGTCCTCTTGGGCACTCCCCAAGGCTTGCGTCACGTACATATATGTGTCCTCGTAGCGAGTGTCTTTACAATTGTACCCTTACACGAGTATCATTCCCAAGGGCAACTATGTCAATGTACATGCCTACCTTCGGTTTACAATCTCCTAACAGGCTAGCTGGGTTTAGGTGGGGGCCACCCCTACAACAGGATCGATTCCAATAAAAAAATGCATGGAACCGGACTTTACTTAGGAATTGATTCAAAGTATTAAACAATTTATATGAGTATTAAACAATTACATAGCAGAGCATGCGGTTGAGAGAGGATATTATTATTTTATAGTTTTTTAATGTAACGTGGGTCCTGGTTATTAGTAGGAATCATTTCAATACATCAGAGAAAAACAAGTTTAGTTCCTAGAATACTTATATAGAATGACTTTGAATCGATAACTGTTCAATACACTAAATATCATGATTCCAAAAACCGGCGGTAATCGGTTGTACCGATGGGGTCCGGGATTTGAAATACCGGTGGTTTTTTATTTAATTCAAATTTAAAATTTTGAAAGATAAAGTTGATTTTCCTAATGATGTTTATTTTGTTTAACATTAATAGAATGTATTAGTAAAATGCACGCGCCTCCCGTGTTTGACTTCATTTTTTTTTTGCTATGAATGTATTAGGAATTTTCAATTTGAAGTTTGAAAAAATGGTTTTTAGTGGTTTTTAGCAGTTTTTCTCCAGTTTTTTGGGCCTTAACTGGCCAGTTTTTCGGTTACCAATTTCAAATTCAAAGTTTTGAAAACTAAAATTTGACCGATTTTTCCCGGTTTTTTTGGTTGTCGGCCGGACACTGGCACCTGCCCCTGGCTGGGATTGTACCCAATTCTGGTATTTGGAACCCTGCTAAAGATGGCCTTAGGAGTCGATTCAAAGCATTAAATAATTCATATAACATTAAATAACTACATAGGAGAGCGTGCGGTTGAGAGATGATATTATTATTTTGTGGTTTTTTTTAATATAACGGGGCTCCCAGTTATTAGTAGTAATCGGTTCAATACATGGGAGAAAAACAAGCTTAGTTTCTAAAATACTTACGTGGTATAACTTTGAATTGATATCGGTTCAATACACTAAAGATGACCTAATTTGCGTTCCTAGATTTCTTGGGAGACTAGGAATCCGAGACCTGTACTCTCTTAATGAAGCTGTTATAACAGGTCTTGCGTGGCGATTAGTAACTGAACCTCATTTTCTCTGGGTTAGAATTTTAAAAGCTAAGTACTTGACTGACACTATTTACTCGAGAGCCAAGAACAAAGGCCCAAAATTTTGGACATGGGACTCTTCTCCACGTAAGGCATCACATGGTTAACACAGTGGCAACTTTATATCGGAGACATCTCTATCTGGTCAGAGCCTTGGTGCCCTATATGGCAGGACTTGTATGATCATTTGCAGGAACAACAGAGAGGAGTAAAAATGCCAGCCAACGTATCGGAATTATGGCTCACACAACCGAAAAGGTGGAATACAGATAAGCTTACTCAGTTTTTTGGGCAAGAAGCTGCCCAAATTATCTATCAGGTACAAATAGCACAAATCGATGGTTCAGACAGTCTTCGTTGGCAGCATAATAGCTCAGGTATGTGGACTGCTCAGAGTGTGTACAGAATGATTCACCAATCAAAGATTGGCATATCGTTACATCACTTAAATCTTAGTGATGAAACTTGAAGTATTATTAATCTAGTTCGGAAAAACAAAAAAAATCCTTGCAAGAGTTCAAACTTTCATGTGGAGACCATTGACAAAATCTCTAGCAGTTGCAAACAGAGTTCATAGGAGAATCGACGACATTTCTCCTCTTTGTGCCAGGTGTGGACTCACGGAAACAGATGAACATATGTTTTTTTTCCATTGCCCCTATGCCAAAGCAGTATGGTTTAGTTATCACCTTGGCTTGAAAACTGAAGATGAATTGTTCAGGAGTAAAACCTGCTCTCAAATTATTTTCATCGTTATAAGTCTCCTCTGGTAAAGAGGTGGATTTTATTTTCTACCTTCTTTGGTTTATTTGGAAATCCAGAGATGACTATCATTTCAGCAAGAAAGATCTTTCTATTAACTCCCTTATTTTCCAAGCTAAAGCAGCCCAGGCTGTTCAATATGAAGCTGTTGAAACTACTGAATCTCACACCTTACCACATGCAGATCAGTGCACCAATAATATTCCTCCTATCACTGGCACAACTGCTAATAGTGCTTACACTTTTATATGCTACTCAGAAGCTTCTTTCAAAGATACAAATAAGATAGGCCTGGGAATATATCTATCTCCCTCTCCCTCTCTCTCTCTCTCTATATATATATATAGGCTAACAATACATCTCTTAAATGCACTGTTCAAGTGCAGGCCAAAGTTGCCTGTGCCACTTCTCCAATACATGCAGAGGCCTTAGGCCTTAGGAAAACAGCGGCTGCTTCCTTTCTGACAATAGGAAGCTCATTGATTACTTGAAAGCTGAAGGAGCTCCTACTTGTGACTAGAGAATTAAGCCCACAATCCTGGAAATCAAACAAATGTCGAACAGAATGCATGCAAATTTCCTTCACCGGCCTAGAGGAATGAATCAAATAGTTTACATCTTGGCTAAAGCAGCAGTTCAATATCAAAATCAATGTAATTTTTCCTCCTGTAGCAACCTTTATCGTCTAGGAGACTGTCCAGTTCTCCAAAGATGTACTATGCCCTCCTGGGCCACCTTCTGTAAGATCACTTGCATCTAGCCCCATTAGGGGTCTTTTCCTTAAACAAAATTGAGAAGCCACTTCTTACAAATAATCTAGCAACACCTGAAAAGGATATAACCTCCATCCCACAATATAAGTCCTCATTCTTAGGAAACGTCATCCCACAATATTTCCGGCATATACCCCTAATTTAATGCTGAAAAAAATAAGTGGTTAGTTGTAGTATACCATGAAGATACATAGGCAGACAACCTTCGGCTGGTTAGTGCTTGGTTCAGCAATTCTCTTGATCCGATTGAGGGTAACTCAAAACAATTAGAACACTATTCGAAGCAAGATGTAGAAGAGTACAACAACAACAGCCCAAGAGAGAGCAGAACACCCAAGCAATGCAAAGATCATTGGAGTAAAGATAACCAAATCGTTACGCAATTCAATGGGTGTTGCATTAACGAAAGCAATGCATATGCTAGTGGTCAATCTGATGATCAACTTATGGAGAAAGCAAAGACCCAGTACAAAGAAGATACCAAAAAAGAAGATGGCAAAGGGAAAGTATTTACTATGGATTACTAGTGCAAAGAAATGAAAGACCAACCAAGATGGCAAAGGTTTTACATGAAGAAAAATGACGCAAGGAAGAGAGGCAAGCTAACTCAATCGGGGACTTCACATATCTTCTTCCAGTCAAGACACAGAAGATTCGGAGATGGAACCACTTCGCGACCTCAAGGGCAGAAGGTGGCCAAACGCCAGGGGAAAGCAACAGCGTCTTCCTCAAGTAACCTGCCAGATCCAACCATGCAACTTTATCATGATGCTGTGTTAAGGATATAGAGTAGAGTTGTATTAGGATATAGAGTTTGTATTCTATTCCATATATGCCTTATCTCTATATGGCATATCCCTTGTACTCTCTCCTATATATATGGCCATTTGACCCTCATATCAATACACACAATATTCATAACAGCTGTAACAAGGAAGGAAACTGCAATGGTGGAGAAGATGGCAGAAGCAAGAAAGTGTTAGAATGATCTCAGGGCATTTGGCCCAACGGCCAAATACCCCCCTTGTTCGCGCCCTGATCGGGGGCGCCCAGCCCAATAGGCTGGTGGGCCCCTGTCGCCAGCGCCATATAAATAGAGGTGGGAGGTCGGGGTGGCACGGACACCAAGGTTCACCGTGCCGCCACCTTCCCCACCAACAAACCCTAGACCCGATCTAAGAGGGGGCGCTCCAGCGACGGGAACGACCACCGCCAGGGAGATCGCCGCCGCCCGGGAGACGCCGCCGGCCAGGGAGTCCTGCTCCTTCTCCACCGACCACACGCCTCGTGCGACTTCACCGAGCGAACCCGCAATGGCCAACTCCTCCTCCACTACATCGGACGGTTGGTACCCCTCTCTCCCTCTCGGTATTATCTCAAGAACCCGCATAGAAGAACCCGCTAGATCTAAGCCCTAGGAGATCCTAAAGAGAGATCTAACAATGGTATCAGAGCCACCCTAGGCGTAGATCTAGATGGGGAAAAGAAAAAGAAAGAAAGAGGGGAAGGACTAGTTCTAACCCTAACCTGAACCCTAACCCTAGAAAAGAAACGGCTGGGCTTACCTGGCCGTCGTCGCCGTTGGCGTGCGGGAGACTGGACGAGCCGTGGGATCGCCGGCGCTCCACGTGCGGGCCGCCGCCGACTGCGCGGGACCAGATCCGAGTGCGCTCGAAGGGGCGCCGACACGGAGCCGCTCGACGGCGGCGCGCTCTCTCTCAGGGGAACGCGCACGCCGGCGAGAGGGCCCGCGGCGGCGCTGGTCTTCTTCTCCTTCTCCGGCGGCGTGGACGAAGTCGCCGCCGCCGCTGCGTTCGCTCGGGCGCGAGGGGAGAGGGAGAGGAGAGAATGAACTAGGGTTACGGGGCGTCCACCGCGGGCGACGGTTTTGATCGGGCGCAAACGCCGCTCAGCCGTCGGATGGCAACAGACGGCTGAGATCGCGCCAAGCCGCGCGGGCTTCTTTTGGCCCAGGCGGGCAGAGGAATTCCCGGCCCAGGCCCAGGTTGCGGCCGAGCGCGGGGGCAGCGCGACGCGCGCGCGCGCAGCTGCGCTGGATTGGGCCGCCTTGGGCCGTGACTGCGGCGCGGGGGGGCGAGTGAAGCGCGCGCGTTCGTCCGCGTGAGCAGGCCGCGGCGGAGCGGGCCACCGTGGGCCGTGGCCGGGCTGAACAGGCCGATTTGGCCGTATGAACAGTAAAATCCCGAAAATGGATTTAATGATTTTCAGAAGTATTTTTTGATGAATTTGAATGAAAATCTGATTCAAATCTCTGTAAATTTTTGCACCAACGTGTTAATTTTTCAGAGATTGAATGTGTACAGTATAATGCTTCTGTATAATGAATTATTTTTAGAATAATTATAGTTTCCGCTGCAAAAGTTAATGTTGATTGTTTTTTCATTATTAAATTCGAACCAACGGGAGAATTTAATTTAAAAAAAAATAGATATAATTTCCAGAGTTTTATGATATTGTTATTTTCTGACCAACGTTGATAATAACAGTATTATAATTTTTAATTGATGATTTTATGCATTATTTCTATTTCTGCCCAACGGTGATGTAGATTTAATGTATAGATAAAATTGATTTAATTGTATGTCGTATTTTTGACCAATGTTGGAAATAAGGCATATAATTTTGCTGTTACGTTCTCACTTTATTTGAACTATTTTACAGGAGGATACAACTTGATGAGTTGTATCAGAGAGATCCCCACTCTCAAAGGAGATAATTATGGAGAGTGGAAGAAAAAGATAGACTTAGCGTTTATCTTGGCTGAGGTGGACTGGGTCCTCAATACAGCACGTCCCACTGAGCCTATGGCACCGGTGAGGGATCAAAATGCGGATGATACTGCTTGGCAGAAAAGACAGAGGGATCATGCTCCCTTACAGATGTCTTATGACCTTGAGCATAAGAAATGGACCACAGCCAACAAGAAATGTATGGCTGTGATAAAGAACACGATTGAGCTCGCTATTGTGGGCTCAATCGCAGAGTGTGACACCGCACAGAGTACCTTGAGAGAATAAAGAGTCGTTCATCGCTCTTCAAAGACTTATGCTACACAAATGATTAAACGACTTGTGACAGAGAAAGGTACTCGTGGTGGCAAAGTGGCATAAGAGAGCACATACCGAGGATGAGTAACATGGCATCCAAGCTTAAACCAATGGATTTGGCTCTCAAGGATGAGTTCCTTATTCATTTAGTTTTTGCTTCCTTACCAAAAGAGTTTGACACTTTTGTTGTCAACTACAATATGCAGCCCAAGAAATAGGACTTGGAAAAGTGCATAGCTATGTGTGTGCAAGAGGAGGAAAGAATTAAATCCTCACATGGTGGTTCTATCAACTATGTGAAGGATAACAAGAAAAGGAACTTCAACAATAACTCCTTCTCAAAGAACAAGGGAAAAACCTCTGTCCATCAGCCTCAACAGAATAAGTTTGTCAGAGACAAAATCGTTGTCTTCATCAAGAAGAAGACAGGACACTACAAGAAGAACTGTCCTGATTACTTAAAGATGATAATGGCAAAGAAAGGTGAGAACATTATTACCTATATAAATGAATCCCTGTATGTGCAATATTTGAAATCCACTTGGTGGATTGACTCAGGAGCAACTGTTCATGTTGCTAATTCTTTACAGGGATTCCGTTCGACGAGGACTACGCAAATAAAAGAAAGATGCATTAAAGTCGCAAATGGAGTCCAAGCTGAAGTTGAAGCCGTTGGTGATCTTTCATTAGAGCTAGCTGATGGCTTCACTCTTTTACTTAGAGATGTTCTTTATGTACGCTCTTTACAGAGGAATTTGATTAGTGTTTCAAATTTGGACAATGATGGTTATGATTGTCATTTTGGAAATGGCAAATGTGAAATAATGTTTAATGATAAATGCATTGGTCTTGCCATCAAACAAGACGAGCTTTATTTATTGTCACTTCGTGAAAATGTAAATTCCGTATGTGATGTGAATGAGCGTATATCCTCGCCTATAAATGCGAACAGAAAACGAAAGAGAACTCATAATGAATCGTCGAAATTATGGCACTGTCGTTTAGGCCATATTTCGAGGGGGAGAATAGAAAGACTAGTTAAGAATAAAATTCTTCCTCTATTAGAGTTCTCAGACTTAGAACAATGCAGAGAATGCATTAAAGGAAAATATGTAAAGAAAATTAAGAAAGACGCCAAAAGAAGCACAGGAGTTCTACAAATTATTCACACAGATATTTGTGGTCCTTTTCCTGTGAAAAGTGTGGATGGATATGACTGCTCATAACATTCACGGATGATTACTCCCGTTATGGATATATTTATCCAATCAAAGAAAGAAATGAAGCCTTGGATAAATTCAAGATATTTAAGGCTGAAGTTGAAAACCAACATGATTTAAAGATTAAGATAGTCCGATCTGATCGTGGGGGGGAGTACTACGGTCGACATACCCCATATGGACAAGTCCCTGGACCTTTTGCAAGGTTTTTACAGGAAAATGGCATAGTGGCCCAGTATTCTACACCAAAGTAACCTCAAGAAAATGGAGTAGCTGAAAGACGCAACTGCACTCGATGGATATGGTGCGAAGCATGATGAGCTATTCCACACTGCCATTGAGTTTATGGATGGAGGCGTTAAAAACCGCCATTCATATTCTCAAAGAGTGCCTAGTAAGTCGGTGCCCCAAACACCGTTACGAGTTGTGGATGTGAAGAGTTCCTCACTACACCACTTACGTGTATGGGGAGTCTCACTGAGGCTAAAGTATTTAACCCAAATCTTGGGAAGCTTGATCCCAAAATGAAGTCGCCATTTCATTGGCTACCCTGAAAAGTCAAAAGGTTTCTGCTTCTACCGTCTGCACCGATATACAAAGTTTGTAGAAACGAGACACGCTGTCTTCTTAGAGGATGAAATGATGAGGGAAACATGGTAACTCGAGGAATTGACCTTGAAGAGAAGCGGCGACGCGCCCACCCGATGATTCAAGAGCCATTTTTGCAGTGCTCGTTGTCGTTGCACCGACGGTGCAAGACACATGGTGCCAAAGACTGCTATTGTTCCTCCCGTGGCAACAATGAATGAGAATGAGGAACCTGTTTTTCAGATCCTACGTAACCCATTGCCACGCATGAGGGGAGCAACAAAGAGCCCCAAATGTAAGATGTACCAAATGTGGAGGCCCCGAGGAGATCTCAAAGAGTAAGAAGATCAGCTATTTCTGATGATTATCAGATTTATCATACAGAGGAATTTCAAATGGAGGATGATCCCACTTCATTTGAAGAAGCCATGAGAAGCGAAAATTCTTCAAAATGGCTTGAAGCCATGGAAGAGGAAATGAGGTCCATGAAGACTAATAAAGTCTGGAACTTGGAAATTATTCCTAAAGGAGCCAAAACAGTAGGCTGTAAATGGGTCTACAAGACAAAACTTAACTCCCAAGGGAATATAGAAAGATACAAAGTGCGACTTATGGCAAAAGGCTTTACGCAAAGAGAAGGGATTGATTACAATGAGACCTTTTCTCCTGTCTCATGTAAAGACTCCTTCAGAATCATAATGGCATTAGTAGCACATTATGATTTAGAGTTACATCAGATGGATGTAAAGACGGCATTTCTTAATAGGGATTTGGAGGAAAATGTTTACATGGCACAACCGAAAGGTTTTGTCGTGGAAGGAAATGAAAGAATAGGATGCCGCCTAAAGAAATCGATTTATGGGTTAAAGCAAGCTTCAAGACAATGGTACTTGAAGTTTGACAGTACAATAAGAAAGTTTGGGTTTAAAGAGAATGTAGAGGACAACTGTGTTTATGCAAAGTTTAAAGATGGGAAGTTTATCTTCCTAATCCTGTATGTGGATGATATCCTACTAGCTAGTAGTGATGTCAGTCTGCTACTAGAGACAAAGAAGTTTTTATCCTCAAATTTTGATATGAAAGATCTTGGTGAAGCTTCGTTCGTTCTAGGATCAAATTCACCGGGATAGAAACAAAGGGACATTGGGACTATCACAAAAGGCATACATAGAGAAAGTCTTAAAGAAATTTGGTATGCATAAATGTAGTCCTTCACCTGCACCTATAGTCAAGGGCGACAGATATGGGGATTTTCAATGCCCAAGGAACCAGTACGAGCTCGATCAAATGAAATCAGTTCCATATGCTTCAGCTGTCGGAAGCTTGCAGTATGCTCAAGTGTGTACACGCCCTGACTTAGCGTTTGTTACCGGGTTACTTGGCAGATTCCAGAGCAATCCTGGAATAGAACATTGGAAATTGATAAAGAAAGTCTTGCGTTATTTGCAAGGAACAAAAGGCCTCATGATGACATACAGAAGATCAGATTTACTCCATATAGTGGGGTATACAGATTCTGATTATGCGGGAGATGATAGAAAGTCAACATCCGGATATGTATTTACTCTCGCTGGAGGAGCTATATCGTGGAAAAGCTCAAAGCAAACCGTCACTACATCGTCCACAATGTATGCCGAGTTTGTAGCATGTTATGAGGCTACGGGGCAGGTGAACTGGCTTAAGAAGTTCATACCCGGTTTGAAAGTGGTTGACGACATCAATAGACCACTTAAGTTGTACTGCGATAATGAACCCGCAGTAATGTATGCCCACAACAATAAGTCAAGTGGTGCTGCCAAACACATTGACATAAAATACTATGTTGTAAAAGACAAAGTTCGGGAAAAAATTATAAGTCTTGAGCATATAAGTACCGCAAAGATGTTAGCGGATCCGCTTACTAAAGGCTTACCACCCAACGTGTTCAGAGAACATGTAGCCGGCATGGGTTTAAGGGAAAGCCTATGATTCCTGGACTAAAAGATGGCCCAAAAGTTTAAAGTAACTATTTCAGAACAGAGAGGTTCATTGTAGCTGTTAAATCTATCGGCGATTGATCGTGACGATGAGACATGTTCTATGCACTAATCTATGATGGAATAAGTAAAGTCAAAAGTAATTAAAGATAAAGCATAGAATGAGATCAAGGGGGAGAATGTTAGAATGATCTCAGGGCATTTGGCCCAATGGCCAAATACCCCCCTTGTTCGCGCCCTGATCGGGGGCGCCCAGCCAAATAGGCTGGTGGGCCCCTGTCGCCAGCGCCATATAAATAGAGGTGGGAGGTCGGGGTGGCATGGACACCAAGGTTCACCGTGCCGCCACCTTCCCCACCAACAAACCCTAGACCCGATCTAAGAGGGGGCGCTCCAGCGACGGGAACGACCACCGCCAGGGAGATCGCCGCCGCCCGGGAGACGCCGCCGGCCAGGGAGTCCTGCTCCTTCTCCACCGACCGTCGCTGCCCCTGTGCAGACTTCACCGAGCGAACCCGCAATGGCCAACTCCTCCTCCTCTACATCGGACGGTTGGTACCCCTCTCTCCCTCTCGATATTATCTCAAGAACCCGCATAGAAGAACCCGCTAGATCTAAGCCCTAGGAGATCCTAAAGAGAGATCTAACAGAAAGGAGAAGGCTTCTGCCATAGCAACATTGCTACATCCACACTAGAGAAGGCAAAGGCAAAAAAAAAAGAGCAAGTATGTCAAATTGTTGGAGACTGGAACTTCAGGCTATGACATAGCACAATTGAGCGACATGAGAAGCTATTGGATCTTTTAAGCATGGATATGTTTGATATAAAAGATTAGTACATAGGCCTTGTTGTATTGTACCTTCCTGCTTAATGTACTATGCAATGTAACTTTGTAATTTTCCAATTACCATGCGGCTTAATGTATTGTGTGCCTTAGCTATCTAATTATGCAAGTACCTAATGTTATGAGCCTATGTTTTACTCACAAGCCAGCTACGTTCTATTTCCTTTTAGTGTGACCTATGAAACAATAATGCAAAGATTTAGCATAAGGGCTGAGTAAGCATCTCACTGCATGATAGTTATGTGAAATGAACAGTTGATTGTTAATGCTTCTGTAGCTCCAGCTTCTTCTTCTTTTGCCTCTGCTTTTCACTTCTCCTCTCTTTTGTGCTGTGTTGTGAGAAGATACCAGAAAGAGGCATCAGTGCATTTAGAGGAGTGAAAGACATTCTCCTTGACACCAGTCCTGCAAGCAAGACAAAAAAAATGTAAACTCCTACATCAAAGAGCTTCACCAGCATAACAAGGAGCTAAAATAACAACATAAGAAAAGTCACGTTTGAAAAATACTTCACCAGCAAACTGACAACAATAGATAGCATCCATAGCAAACTAGCCGTTTTAAACTATTACTACAAATAAAGGATGATGTCTCTTTCTACCATAGTCTACACTACACTATTTTCAGCCTAGCAATAACTCCACTACCATCATGTCTGCAGATTCGAACTCCATATCCTCCCTTTCAATTAGCTCTAGCAGTGACAGAGTGTTGCAAATAATGCACAGAAAAACAGAGACGAGAGACATAAATTTTTACGTGGAAAACCTTTACGGGAAAAAACCACAGGGGTTCAAAGGCAAATCACTGTAATAATGAGAGATTATAATGGAGCGCTTCTTATTGAGCACCCTTATAAAGCACTTACTATGGAGCACATCTTTTTCAATGGACTACTGGGGTACATATATAAGATGAGAGAACCGAGTCTCACACAGAGAGAAAACCGAATCAGGGTTGGTTGCTATAGATTGACACCATATCTGATATAACCTGCGTATGCATCTGTCATGCCACGTCTGGCATGAGGCGATGAAGTGTTTTATATGGACACGGTACGAATTCGGATCAACTTAAACAATCTCCACCTTGAGCTGAATTCCCTCTAGTACTCGAAGTATGTGATAAACTCCTCTAATAAAATCAGCATGTATACCTTGTCCACCGAAGGTCCATCGGACTAACCTTTAGTAAGAAAGACTGGAACAGTCTTATCCAAAATGCTTCTTGTGAAGTAAAATTGAGCAAACTACCAGTAGATCTAAACATACAGCAATTAACAAAGTAGACGAACAAATCTAGGTTTTCAACATAACCCAACAAAGTCTGAGTCTATGCAACTGACCTTCTGAAACAAATGCTCAATCGTTGAATGGAATAAATCAAAACATCACCTGTGGCGCTAGATAGATAGTGAATAACTCATATCATCGAATCTGATATGCTCCACCTGAAAATAAAACTCAGAAAGCAACACTCATTGAAAGAGCAATCTTCAATAAAAAAAGACTGGAACATTCTTATTGCATGCGTAACCATCACATACGCCAGACTGCCGACTTAAAAAATAATTGAATTCCATTACATGGTTGAAACTGCTCCTGTAAAACTATCCGAATGAAACAAACTCTTGTGCCATCAATAGAATATAAACTGCAGTAGACCCCTCATATTGAATTGCGACAACTGTGAGGCATTGTAGTATCTATGCAAAAATAAACTCCTTGCACTTAAACCTTTCATTTTAAACTGAATTGGAGCAAAATCTTCACTTTCAAATAGCAAAACTCTAGAGAGTACCATAGTAGCTGCCATCAGGGTGTTATCACATGGTGAATAAAACACCAAATTCAGTTGTTTCCATAACTGACATTGTTTTTATAATCTCCTCCATCAAGCATAATCTAATTAACTTGTTGTGTTGAAAGCCTACAACTCAACCTTAGAACCTTAAATTTGGTTGGAGAGCAAGAACTTTAAGAAAGGAAAATAAATTAGAGAGTTTACTATATATCCAGTTTGGTAGGTTTGATTTAAAAAATAGATTTTTAAATTTGGCTAAGGCGACCATTCTAGCTAGGGCTTCATCCTACAGTTGATATGACTCTGATACCATCTCTGTCGAGACCTGAATATGCAAATTCAGATTCTCTGGGTATATCGTACTAATCCAGGATCATGCTAGTGCACACAGTGTAACATAGATGAAATATCAATCATATGCATGATCAATAAAGGAAAATACTCAAATATTAATAATTATCAGAGCACGACCTTATGGCCACACTTACAATTAATAGCCTAAAGGGATTAAGAAAACTAGCAGTGGAAAACAAAAATTTAGCATGGTAGCCATTTGATATGCCCACAAGCAATCGATTGGGAAGCGAAATTTAATCAGCGAATTCATCGAAGTATCCTCCTTTTGGTACCTCCTGCTGATACAGCTCTTCTTCTTCAACTGAGAAACAGTAGGCATAAAGCCGTAAGTACATTGGTACTTAGCAAGTCATTTGTAAGAAAAGTGTAATATAACATGCAAGACTTACCAATAGATGGCTGAAAGGTTATTTAACAGAAAGCAATAATTTAAAGTAAATACAATAATTAGATTAAAAATGAACTTTAAATAAAATAATAATAAATAAATAACCAAAGAAATTAAATAGAACATAAGTGAACTAACCATCCACTTAATAACCACCAGTGAATTACCTATCCACTTTCTAAAGTTATCCAACTCAAGTTTTATGAAATAACTACCCCTCGTGTAAAATCACAAAATATTGTCCATAACCGAGAACACGGCTATTAGAATTGTTTTACACTCTGCAGAGATGTGATTATCCACATGTTAAAGAAAATCACAACAAAGCGTTTACAGTATTCAACCTCAACCCAATTTCGCCCGCTAAAGTTTCACCGTCGAGTAGGTTAACCACCTACTTGATAATTGCCCCCTCTTGTGCCTCATAAAAATCAGCAACTATGTTTAACTCAATAGCGAAAGTAGAATTGAAATATCACAAATTAATCAGTCAGGTCTATCCTATATAAAGTTAAGTCCTTAGACATTACCCAGGCGAGACTTACACATCCCTCGAAATGAATCCACACTTAGATATTACCCAGACGAGACTTACTATTGAATTGCATGCACCAGTCAGTTCACCCAAAAGCTTAAGCTGATGAGGAAAGGTGGATAATTCACTTATACTTCAACACACCCCCTCACGTGTAGGCTCTCTCAGGTCTAAAACATGGAATAGAAGTGGGATGCAATTATTTTTTTAATTGCGCCAACCGGGTCTCGAACTCAAAACCTCTTGGCTTTGATACTATATTAAATTGTATGCACCAGCCAATTCACCTAAAAGGTTAAGTTGATGAGGAAAAGTGGGTAATTCATTTATACTTCAACACTTCCCCTCACGTGTAGACTCTCTTAGGCCTAAGACGTAGAATAGAAGTGGACTGCAATTATTTTTTTTTAATTGCACCACCTTTCCTCATCAGCTTAAGCTTTTGGGTGAACTGGCTGGTGCATGCAACTCAATACTTACACATCCCTCAAAATGAATCCACACTTCCCTCTTTACTATACGATCACTCACCTAAATGAAAACCAATTTTATATAACCATCAGTAATGACATCCAATGTCATGGCACATTGTCAGACCCCGGAGCAACGACTCCAGGATCCTCTGTATAAATCGCACTAGTCTAGGATCAAACTAGTGCACACAATGGATAACAAAGATTCATTTCATGCACAATGATATTTATTCATTAACTAAATATAGGCCTAATGGCCAAAGGTTACATCAATGGTTCATAAACCAAAATTAAATATAAGCAAATGAAAAAACCATAAAGCAAAGAAATTATCCTGCACGCTACAAGTGCGAATGATCAGAAGACGTAGCCTACTCGTCATTATTCTCACCGAAGTTGATGAAGTCCTTCTCTGAAAATAGTGAATTAAGCAACATGAGTACATAAAGTACTCCACAAGCTACATCAGGAGATTTAACAGAGTTCATGCATGCATAAGGGTTGACAATGGTAGACATAGTAGGGTTAGTTGAGCATAAAGCAGAATTTAAGTAAATACTGTAAATAGATTCAAAAGCTAAATTTCATATAATAGATAGAAATAGCAAATTAACAAAATAATATCGTTAGTGCAGGCTCTGACCAAATACTAACCTTTTCACAGGTATCCCACTTGGTCCATCTTTTTCAAAAGATCTCGTATGGATTCCATCCATATATATGCTTTTCCATCTCCTATGGATTCCATCCACCCATAAGCCTTTTCAGAAATTATTTTAAAAATCAAAGTGTAATCCATGAAAAACTTTGCTCAGCTTGCCCATGACCGTAGGTACGACTATCTAGGATAGATTATACACTCTACAGAGGTTGTACAGATTTACCTAGAATACATGATCATCCCATATTGCCATCGGATAAACACACTTCCTTTGGTGTGCGGCGAGGATATCATGACAAGGCTGTTACAATATTCTGTAGTCAAAATAGTTACGCCGCCACTAAGGTTTCACCACAACTTGAATCCACAAGTTAGAGCCCCCTCTTGTGCCATGTGAGACTTCTCGCGGTCTACACCATGCTCACATTCAGCCTATAGTAAAACTATATTTGAAACTTCACAAATTACTTAGCTAGATCTGTCCCATACCAGACTTATGGTAGTACGGCGTGACTTTGCAATAGTAGTTTACAGACCGGTCCTTAATTTGACTTAGGCTCATTCCACATACCCCCTTGTGCCTGACAATCAACATTGTGTCACCAAACTACAATGCATGCCAGCACCCACCACCTAACCATTAGCCTAGGTCCAAACCAAGTTTTTATATTTTTCTTTGAAACATTCATAACCCTTCTTGGCTCACCGAAGTCAAGAATACAATTTAGAAAATCATCGTTTCTTGTGAAACAAATATTACCACTTAAATCATTCTAAGCATGGCTAAGTAATTCTATAAAATTTCTAGTCAACACTATTATACTACCTAGGTTTTCATCTAAGGTGACAAGACATAAGGAATTTCATGTCAAATTTAGCCATACACAAAGGATCTGGGTATAACTAGAATTTAAATTGACTTTAAACTAGATTTGAATAAAAGTACGCATGCATAATAATTTAAAAATAATATAAATAATTTAAATTTCTAGGAGCAATATGATCAAAGGTGTAACTTGCCTTACTTTGAAGTTTGCTGATGTTCGTCGAAGTTATACTTTCCGAATTAGTCGTAGTCTACACATGAAAAGCTAGAGCAAGCTAAACTCAAATAAAATAAAAAATAAAATTATAAAATATATACTGGGAGATAGAATATGAATTTAGATGAATTTAGGAATTTGAATCACCAGATTCAGAGTTTGGATGACGGAGATCGAGTCATCGGAAGATCGGTAGGAAAGGAAATTGTTGGAACAAGCCAACCGAAGGAATAGTCTTCCAAAACTTCTTCTTGGCTGGGTTTCTGGTTTTCTAGAATGCAAAAAAAGTGGGGAATGAGGTGAGGAGGCTGGGGTTCAATTTATAGGTGGAGAGGAGCAAGGAAATGGCCAGAATTGAATGCCGAAGTAATGGCCGAATTAAATGAATTGTCGGTTTCAACTTTGCATGCAAGAAACTGAAATTTTAATGGATAAAAACTACAAGGAATTGATTATTGGCAATGAATGAAGGTTTTATTGCTGCATTGCTCACGGTGGCTTTAGCTGAAAAACAGAGTGTTTGCTGGTCGGACGCGTGGAGATGAACAGTAAAGGAGGGAAGAATAAATATTAGGATAAAAGGGAATAGTCCAAACACCCGAAATAGAAAGGATCTACGGCACTGGGTGAGGTGAGAAATATTAGCTGGGCGTGCTTAAACAAAAGAAGACTTTGGTCTGGGGAAAGTCTCCTTATTTCTTTTTATTTTGTTTTGAAAGAGAGAAAAGCCAGGAGAATATTTGGACTCAGAAATATAGAGCAATTATTTTTAGGGAGCATTTGAATTTTTGTAAGATTTGAATTTTGGATGTGAACTACAAATTTGGAAAGGAATTGAGGCTTTTAAAAATGAACTGGGAATTATAATTTAAAATTTAAATCTTGGAATTACCAAATAATATTGAAAACAAAAATCAAACAAAATTCAAGAATTCAAAAGGAGTCCAGAAATGGATAGTTCATGATTTTAGAAAAATTTAGAAATTTGAACGGGTCAAATCGGAGTTAAAATGAAGAAGTTAAATCCTTCAGAAGATTAAAATACAAGAAAAAGAAAAAGACTGATTTCTTGAATTATTTTTATACTGAAAATTGAAATTATGACGTCATCAGGCATTTAACTGAATTATTTTTATGAAGCAAAATATGTTTTATGACGTCAGCATAATAATCAATTTCAACGGAATTATTTTTAAATGGAAAATCGGGTTTTATGACGTAAGCATGATGTCAGCCCTGGGATTTTAAAATTCAAAACCGAGACTGACATGTGGGCCCGACCTGCGGTGAACTTGGTCCATGGACCGATGTGTGAAGGAGGTGGCACGCGGGCGCACAGGGTGGTGGGGTGGCGTCGACGTGGCGGGCCGAGGCACACGTGACGCGCACGTGGCCTCCACCGGGCTGCCACACGGCTGCCACCTGGCATGGCCGGCCGGGAAGGAGGCGTGGGACCCGACGGTCACCAGCGCTCCGGCGGGCGGCGGCGCTGGCCAAGGGTGCAGAGAGGAAGAGGGGCGCGAGGGGAACATCCTGGTACCTTGCGCGGACCTCGGGGATGGCCGGAGAGGGCGGGCAGCGGAGAAGTGCGGCGGTCGGAGGAGGCTCACGGCGGCGGGGATCCTCCAATGACGCTCTCGCCCGGGAAGAAGGTGGAGGGGGTGCGCAGGACCTCGGCAGTGCTATGGGAGGTGGCGGCGTGGCACGAGGAGGCCCGGGGCAGCGGGGATTTCTCACCGGAGTTCCGCCGGCAAAGAATGAGGCGGTGACATGGTGCGAGGGCGCTCAGGAACCGGCAGAGAGAAATTGGGTGAGTGGAAAGAACCGGTGTCCCGAGGGGGGCCTCGGGGAGGGATTTTTATAGCCAGAGGGGCAGTAACGGCCGTGCGCATCGTCGTCGGAGTGAACGGTCGCGGCAGCTTCAATGCGACGGCGTAATTGAGGCTTAAAGAGGAAAGTAACGCTCGGATCGAGTGCGGCGGAAACGGGGAAGTAATGTGTATTAACGCGGGAGGGCGAAACGGAGGGAAACCAAAGCTTTAAAAGCTTTGGTTTTGGCTGTTAATGGCGGCAGCGGTGTTTCAGGAGGAAGAAGGAGCGGGGGAAGAAGACGACTGATGAGCAGGCCCCGGGCGTCAGCGAGAGAGGGAAAGGGGAAAGTGCGAGGGCGGCGGCTGGATTTGTGACAGATGGCAAGGAAATAAGATCGGGGCTATTAGATCGTGAATGAATCGGTAAGTGAAAGGGGACGATCAGGATTCGATCGGACAGCAGGGATTAAATCCGAGCCGATCGAGTGCAATAAGTGGTAGGGTCGGTGGAGATTTAATCCAGCAATGGCGGATGGCTCAGATCAAGACACCTGTCAACCTGAGGGAGAGAGGAGTCGGATGAAGCGGTAAGTGAGATTGGGTGGACGAGATTAAATCGAGTGGCGATGGATCGCACCAGAGGGCGACACTGTCGGGACCCGGAACAACAACTCCAAGTCCCTTTGTGTAAATCGCACTATCCTAGAAAAAGCTAGTGCACACAGGGTTAACAGCAATATTTATCATGCAAAATTACCACAGATATTATTAATTGAAGGTACGGCCTTATGGCATAAAATGACACAAGACCAACAGAAAGATAAAAGCAGCGAAAACAATAAAGGTAGCAGATCAGCCCATCCAGCCTTCCACAGGCGAATGATTGTAAGACGCATCCTACTCGCTGAAATAGTCCTCACCGTTGTAGTCGCCGTCGAAGTCTGGCAACAGATTTTAGTAAGGTGAGCACATAAAGTACTCCCAAGGTAAGCACATTAAGTACTTACGCAAGTTACACCAGGAAATTTAACAGAGTAAATGCATGTATAGTGGATTTCAAAGGCAGGCGTAATAGGGTATAAGTGCTGAAAAAGCAATACTTGAATTTGAAATACAATAACGTAATTATGAAAAGCTGAATTTAATATATTGTACAAAACCGTATTTAACAAAGCAATATCGTTAGTGAAGGCTCCGACCTGCACCAACCTAACCACGGGCATCCCACCCGGACCATTGTCAAATCCATCATTTTGTTTAAAACAAACAAGTTTTATGAAATCTAAGTCTAATCTATGATAACTCTACTCAACGTGTTCATGACCGTGAACACGGCTATCAGGATAGATTTTTTTTAACTCTGTAGAGGTGTACAGCTTTACCCACAAGACATTCCTTCTCACTTGAGCCACGCGGTAAACACACTACCTTAGGTGTGCGGCGGAGGGTTTATGACAAGGCTATTCGAATGATCCATAGCCAAAATAATCACGCCGCAACTAAGGTTTCACCATAACTCAAATTCACGAGTTGGAGCCCCCTCTTGAGCCATGTGAGACTTCTCGCGGCCTACGCCACGCTTACATTCAGCCTATAGCGAAACTATATTTGGAACTTCACAAATTACTTAGCCAGGTCCGTCCCATACCGGACTTGTGGTAGTACGGAAAGACTTCGTAAAATGAAACACAGAAACGGTACTTAATCCGACTAAGGCTCAACCACAAACCCACATGCACAACAATCCACCAGGTGTCTCTGAACAAGAGGCATGCCGACACCCACCACCTAACCATTAGCCTAAGTCCAAAAACATAGGTTTCTATTTTTATTTTTAAACCATTTCATAAACTATCCTTGACTCACCGAAGTCAAGCATTCATTTTCAAAGTCTGTCATTTCATGTGAAATAGTTGATCCCACCTAAAATTATACTAAGCCAGGCTAAGCAATCCTATACAATTTCTAGTTAATACTAAGATACTAACTACTTTTCAGCTAGGGTAACAAGGTGTACGAATTCGAGTTTCAAATTGGCTATAATCAAAGGATCATGGGCATAACTAATGTTTAAATCAATTTTAAATTACGTTTGAATAAAGTGCGTATGCATATACAGTAAAACAATAAAAATATATTTGAAATAATAGGGTCAACATGGTCAAATGTGTAACTTGCCTTGCTTGAAGTCCTGCTGGAAATCGTCGTCGAAATCGAACTCTCCGGAATCGTCAAAATTTAACGTAAAAAACCAATTCAAAAGAAATTCAAAAACAAAATTCAAATAAAATTCAAAAATTCCAAAGAATTGCAGAAATAGAAAGTTCATGATTTTAGAAAGATTTAGAAATTTGAACGGGTCAATTTGGAGTTAAGATGAAGAAGTTATAGTCCTCCAAAGTTTTAACACAAATAAAAAGAAAATACTCAATTTCTGTATTTGTTTTTATACCGAAAATCATTTATGACGTCAGCAAGAATTATCTTTCTAAAGGAAATAAAAGATTATGACGTCAGCAAGGTAATTAATTTTTGGCTGAATTATTTTTGAATGGGAAAATCGGTTTATGACGTCAGCTGACGTCAGCCTTGGGATTTTATTAAATCCGGCTGAGACACTGACAGGTGGGGCCGAGATGATGACGTGGCCTGCGGCCGGTCGGAAAGCCGAGATGGCGAGCGAGGAGTGCGCTGGCGCACACGTGGCCGCCATCTGGTGGCCACTCGGGTGCCACGTGCGCGGCGGCGCTGACGTGGCTGAGGCAGCCGGAGGTGGCGCACGGGGCCCGATGGCCGCCGGCGTTCTGGCAAGCGCCGGCGCCGGCCGAAGGTACCAAAACGTAGAGGAGAGCACGGGGAGTTCATCGGTACCTTACGCGGTTTACGGGGACGGCCGAAGAGGATGAACGGCGGAGGAGCTCTGATGGCGCAAATGCTCGGGGCAGAGGGGGCTTCTGGTCACCGGGGCACAAGGAAGATGTTGGTGTCGTCGGCGAGGAGCGGGGAGGCCTGGGGCGGCGGCAATTACTCGTCGGAGTCACTGGAGGCCAGCGGAGGGGAAACGAGCACAGAGGTGCTTTCGGGGCTTAACTTCTTGAATTGAGTAGAGAGGGAGAGGCGGTGTGGAGAGGGGATCCTAGGGCGAGGGTTTTATAGGCTGGGAAGGGAAGGTAACGGGCGCATGCATTCACCCCGGCGGCGAGTTTGAATGCGACGGCGAGGAGAGGCGTAAAGTGGGAAATTATGCCAGAAACAGATGCGGTGCATGCGGGGGAGTAAGTGGGTACCAGCACGAGCGGGAGTGATGGATGGAAACCGAAGCTTTCAAAGCTTTGGTTTCGGGCGTTAATGGCGGCGGGGAAGGCGCGAGGAAGAAGGAAGGTGATGGGGACGACGATCCTGACAAGCGGGGCCCTCCGGTCAGCGAGAGAAAACAAAAGGAAAGGGGGAAGGCAATGGTCGGATCTGTGACAGGTGGCAAAGGGGAACGATCATGATTCAATCCGGCAACGGAGATTAGATCTGAACCGATCGAGTGCCTTAAGTGACACGGAACAGCTGAGATTTAGATTGGCAACGGGGGGCGGTTCGGATCGAACCACTTGTCGATCGGATGGGAGGGGAAGGCGGGAGAACGGGAAAGTGAGGACGGGCGGACGAGATCAGATCGGCGAGGAGGCGGCCGACTCGATCAGCGACAGGTGTCGGCCAGAGAGGAGGGAAAGGCGGAGAGAGGGGTTAAGTGAGATCGGACGGCTGGGAAAGAACCCGACAGCAAGGGAGTCTCCGATGATTGACACTTGGCGGCCAGGGAGAGGTTTTGGTTTTTAATTTCCTTTTTGATTTTCAGAAATGCTAACAAGCTTTAAAAATGCTCAGAAAAATACCAAATAAATTTTAAAAATTCCAGAAAAATTCAGGGAATCATCTGGAACTAATTTATATTTAATAAAAATACTTCCAACTTAAAAAACACTTAATTTCTTGTAAAATCACAAATAAATTTATTTAGGTGAGTTTTTAATTTTTATAAATTCCTGAAAATTAATATATACACATATTTGACTTAGGAAAATGAAATGCACTTAATTTGACTTTTATTAAATGAAATAATTTAATTTTTTCACAACTAGGCTTGAAATAAAAACCAGATAAATCCAAATTAAATCCAGAAAATCACTAAAAAGGGAGATAAAATTTTGGGATGTTACAGACACGCGTTGGTCCGAGAGAGAAGGAAGTGGGAATGAACGGTGGCGATCTGATCCGGCAGTGATGGAATTGATGCAGTGGTGACACGTGTCAGCCGAAGGGGGTTTTTCGATTTAAAATCTCTTTTTGATTTTCAGAAAGTTTAAGAGGCTTTAAAATGCTAAGAAAAATACCAAATAAACTTTAAAAATCCCAAAAAAAAATTCAGAGAATTCTCTGGAACCATTTTAGACTTAAGAAAAATAGTTTTGACTTATAAAAGTTTTTAGATTTTATATAAACACATTTTAACTTTAAAAAGGGAGTTTTTAATTCTAGAAAATTTTGAAAAAATATTATAATTTCATAAAGACTTTGGGAAAATGAACTTATTTTGGAATTTGGTTTTCATAATAAAATATTGTTTAACCTTGAAATTAAATTTTTAAATCCACAAAAACACAAAAGGCCCAACTAAAAGCCAAAAGAGTTCAAATAAATTTGAATTAGTTTTCATACAGAAATTGAAAATATCCTTTATTTAATAATATTTTATTTTATTTACTTAAATTACTTTTCACAATAAAACCCCTTTTTAAAAGCAGAAAATCAGGCAAACAAATTTAAAAACTTAAGCAACCAAAAGTAGATGTTTTTTTAAATTAAATTAAATGTGTTTTTTTAAATAAATAGCTGGGCTGTTACACACATAAATTTCATAACTGTGGCATCAACCACGATTCAATATCTCATTAAGTCAAATTATTTATTTGATCACATGTGATGATGAATCTAACAGGACTATAAGCATGGCTAAGTATACTAAACGTATAACCCATGTGGTAACTAGTACTGTATCACTAAATAACTTCTCATCCTATAGTAACAATGGAATTATGGCATTCAAATTATCAAGTGAGGAAGAAAAGCAAATTGGACAATAACTACCACATACAAGGGTTTATAATGAAATAGCAATGTATGATAATTTACAATAAAATAAATAAATAACATATTTAAATCTGGATTCAACATGATTAAAGAACATGACTTGCCTTGGTCTTACTTAATTAATTGGTCTTGATCTTCAAATCTTACTTCAACTCCGTCGAAAATGTGATCTAATAAGAGAGAAAACATAATGAAGCATAAAATAAAATCAAACCAAATTCAAATAAACTCCAAAAACTTCAAAACTAGAACTAAAATATATAACTCAATTTTAGATGAATTTTGAAAAAAGAACGGAGTCAATTGGAGCTACAATGAAGGAGAACGGGCTTTTGTTAAATTTAAATCTAAAGAAAATATTAAAATTCCGAAATTCTACTATACTATGGACTCGGTGTACAGGAAGACTGGTCTACGATAGACTCGACTCATAGAACCGTGCATGTGACTGGGCTTGCTGACATGGCTGCTGACTAAGCATTTAGGGCTGATGTGGCAAGGCACATGTGCACTAGGCCTGACGTGGCAGCTGAGCTGGCGGGGTGACGTGGCTGACACATGCCTACTAATGTGGCACTATCACGTGGCACTTGGGATGGTTCGAGAGCTGACGTGACACTGATACATGGTGACACATCAGATCTAGGACTGATGTGGCACTAACGTGGATGCTGACTGGGCTTAGCTGGCTGATAGGTGCACCGTATAGTGCGGGCTGACATGTGGGGTCCAGCTATCAGCGACTTGGTGCACGGCGGACCAAGTCTACGAAGAATACGAACCATCGGCCGACGCGGGTGTGGGGTGGCGTCACGGTTGACGTTAGCCATGCACACAAACCTGGGCGGCAGCACGGGAACCAAGGGGCAGAACGGGCAGCGATGCGGGACGGTGGAGATGATGAAGGTTGGCTAGAGGAAGGAGGGGTTTGGTGGCTCACTGATGGTAGCAACGGCGATTGGAGATGGATGGCAGAGTGGGGTGGTGGTGAAAGTTGAATCGGCTGAAAAGACGGTGAAGACAATGGCTTTCGATGGCGGTGGCTTGACTCATGCTTCTGCGACGCATGGGCGAACGTGACGGCAGGACGCACGAGCTGCGGGGTGCACAAATGAGGGCGGCGGTATGGTTTTTAAGCACGGACGTCGAGGCCATATTGAACATGGGCAGTGGTGACATACTCCGAGGTGGACACGGTGGCGGCGCAGTGGGGAAGATGAACAGTACCCAGGCTCCTGGAATCCTGACACATGTCACAGATGGACAACGGACAGCGATGGCTGATGGCACCGATGAATAATGTCACATGGTCTGGATGCTTGATACGTGGCAGCTTGGTGCATCGGGCGGCTGAAGTGAGATGGCACAGATGAATAGTAACCAAGTCACTGGATGACTAACACGCGATAAACGGGGGGATCAGACGAATAGAATCTAATGGGCTGAATAAGCAGTAATGGGCTTGGCCCATTGCTATTTAAGGATTTCTAATGGCCTTTTCTATTTCAAAAATCAAATAAAATAAAATGAGCTCTAGAAAATAGCAAATAAAATTGAAATATTCACAAAAAAATTCCTTGAGATACAAGAAACCCAAATAAAATATTTTTAGCACATGTTAATGTTTATTTTATATATATTAAGTCATTTTAATTAATAAAAATTTATTTTAAGCTTGTATTAAATCCAAAAAAATTCAAATGATGAATTTTATTTTAAAAGGCTTCAAATAACACTGAAAATCAGGATGTTACATGATCCTTCTAGAGTCTAGTCTATAGGAGAAAAGTGGTATGTACTTATCATTATAAATGACTTGTCTAAATATTCTTGATTGTATTTTCTATCTTCTAAGGATGAGGCCTTTGGCTACTTTAGAGAGTTGGCCTTAGATTAGCTGTAGATTTGCTAGGAGCCTTGAGGGTCATTAGGAATGACAATGACACTAAATTTAAGAACTCATATTTTGCCACTTTCTATGTTAAGCGAGGTTTAGAGCACCAATTCTCTTCTCCTAGAGTCTCCCAACAGAATGGAGTAGTAGAGAGAAGACTCTTGTAGAGATGGCTACAACCACACTAGATGAGCATAGTACCCCTACGAGGTTTTGGGTTGAGACGATTTCTACTACTTTCTATATGTCCAATAGGGTGTTCTTGAGGTCTATCAGCAAGACTTATTTTGAGTTCAAGTTCGGTCAGAAGCCTAGCGTATCTCATTTCAAGATATTTGGTTGCAAGTACCTCATTCTTAAACATTGTAAGTTAGAAAATTTTGAATCTAGATATTATGATGGTATTTTTCTTAGATATCCTGCTCATTCTTTGGCTTTCTTGTCTTTAATTTGGATAGTAACAAAATCATTGAGACTTGTGAAGTCACTTTGGATGAGGCTAGTCCTAATACTAGGCCCGATAGTGCAGGTACATAGGTACATAGTGGATAGGAGAGTATCTTCATTGACGATGACCCTGACTTAGAGGATAAGGACTCAATCCCTTCTCTAGTTACTCCTGAGTTGATTGGAGAGTATGCTTCCACTACTCCATCTTCAGTAGAGCAGCCTCCTCCCACCTTCGATGGCACTTCGAGTGGCTCTGTTCCTACCTCTATAACCCATGAGGTAGAGGCCATATCTACACTAGGACCTCCGCTTTACATTCAGCGATGACACCCTCAAGAGCATATGATTGGGGATCTCCATAAACGAGTCACTCTCTATAGATTTTTTTCTATAGATTCTCAAACATATTTTGATTTTGTTACATCTTTTGAGCCCCAAGATATTACCCATGCTTGACGGATTCCTGTTTGATCAATGTCATGCATGAAGAGCTTGAAAGCTTTGAAAGAAACTAAGTCTGGACTGTAGTTAAACCTTCTTCTAATCATAATATAATTGGTACAAAATGGGTTGCCCCTGTGTGACATAATATATTGCATTGTAAAATATTTTATAGAGCTTTAACTATTATCCGTGTGTGACCTAATATCTTCCTTACATGTTACCATGTCTTGTGCTAGTTTGCTAGATTTATCATTCTTTCTATATGTAGCTTAGTTTTGCCATGCTAGCCTGCTTAAATGTGAAAAATTTGAACTAAATCTTGTGAATGTTGGATCTTATGGCTAGTTTTACTCTAATGATCTTCTTATGATTTATGCCATGTCAAATAGGCTTTGTTGAGTCATGAACCTAATTTGAGCTTTAGATTGTAGCTTACGGACTAAAGAGTGGCTCATTATTCTTAAACTAAGAAACTAAAATAAAAAATGATATCATTTTATGATATCATTTTATGTGCGAAAAAATGATCTCACTAATTATTTCCTATGAGATAGCTTACCATTGCACTAGATATAAACTTTAGGAGAGTTTTGGATGACCATGGTCATTCTATTAAGCTTCTTACTAGGGATGGTCAACAATTGCTTGAGATCTAGCACATGGCAAATTCAACTGAAGAAAACAAAAATTGTGAAAAATGGTTGAACTTTAAGAGGCAGTTGTGAATGGCTCTTAGTTTAGGACTTGCTTTAATACTAAGATAATAGCAAAATATGTTTCAAAAAGTACCATTTGTGCTAATTGTGCTCAAATCCAAGTGCATGAACAAAATAATACTATATTGAACTTATAGCATTTTAAATTGACTCAGTTGTAACTTCTTGGTTCTATTTAGTTTATTGACATGGCTTGGCTCATTTTTTTGATAACTTTAGCTAAACTATGACTTTGAGTAACTTGACATATTAAAAATCAATTTAATTTCATATTCTTGCTCTTTGGGTTTAGCTTTGATATGTATGAATTGCCATGATCTAGATAGCTACTTCACATAATAAGGCTTTATGTAATACTTGTAGAGTTACTTTGAATAATCTCCATAGCTCCTTATCAAGTTAAAAATAAATAAAATGCAATAACTTTATTTTATACTCTATCTTCTTCCATGTATCTTGATAACTCCATTGTCAAAGGGGGGAAAGATTGGTAAAAATGTATCTCTAGAGTATGATTTGAAAATTTGTGTGAATTCTTCCTAAGATTAGAACTTTCATGTTTTTGCTATGATTCGTTGAATCTTTTGATCTCTTTTTACCATGACTAAGGTCAAATAGAACAATTCTTTTTTCATATGGACCTAAAGTGAGATTTCTCATTTTCTTTAGCGGAGTAGAATTTTTTTGTTGCAAACTTGCTCTTTTGAGTGGCTTCACACTATTTGTGGATCATATGGTCATTTTTAGTCTTTTTCATTTCTTTGTGACCATTTTGAGTTTCTCTTTGTAAAATTCTCTCTAAAAATTCTAAAAACCACCTCCTGTTTGCATTTTTGAGAAATTACCAATGGTTCATCAAAAGGAAAAATTAAGAGACCATGTGAGAGGCTCTAGGATGTTTTGGATTTTGAATTTTGTAAAAATTGTAGTTTTCAAATTTTGTTTTAGACCCGGCAGTCTGACCGACCAGAGGGACGGTCAGACTGGATGGCACCAATGGTTTGAATGGCTGGAGCCAGTAGTCTGATTAGTCAAAAGGTTTATTTTTGTTGGAAATTTGTATTTTACAAAATTTGGTCTTAGTTTGGTTTGTTTGGACCTAGGTCGGTGCATATGTGTTGCATTAAGCATATTTTAACTAACATGGATCAAGTTGTGAAGAACTTGCACCCGAAAATGATTTCAATGCCTTTGGATGTACAAGAAGTTTTGGAGTTAACCATGGTCAACGGTGATGATCAGGCTATGATCATAGAGGAGCTAAGGCCTAAAACGATCAAAGATACCAAGTAAGATAGTTGAGTCCAAGCATGGTACGAGAGATACGAAAAATATTGAAGGAAAGGTTTAAATGACGGGCTGCACCAAGTAGCTTGGTCGGTCCATGTGAGACGTTGTCTAGTGAAATCGGAATGAAAGAGACTTACTGACGTGTGGTAAGCTAATGGTGCACCTACATGTGGCAAGTATGGTGATTGCTTGCAAGGGAAGATGAATACTGGGTTAAGAAATGGTATTTGGTAACACGACCAAATATTGGAAATACAATGGCTCAAAACTGTGGTGCTTGAGTGGTGCTTGAGGAAGCGGTTTAGATCAAGGAGAACCTGAGAAGATCAAGTTGGATCAAAGGTTAAGGACTTAGCAAATTCAGGCTCATATGCTTTGAAAAGCGTGTATAAGTAAGTTTGTGAGTAAAATCCATCTTGTGTGGGGTTAACAAAATTCCCCCAAATATGCTAGTGGATAGTATTCATTAGGGTTAGATGTGGACTGATTGCCCCAAATGCACAGAGGGATGAATGAGCACATCGCGTACATGTCTAAGCAAAATTGACCTACTGTTGCCTGCCTGGGCAGCTAGTATCAGACGTGCTTTTTTACAGTACCGTTCGTTGGACACACACCCCACATGCACACCCCAACTCACACATATATAGGTGCATTTGCTAGTACACGGCTAACTAGAGCAAAGGCCATCAGACATGTTTAATGCACGATTGCTTGTTCGATGGGCATCTTGTCGAGCACCTTGCAGCCAACAGAAATGTTCTCAGCATCTCAAATAGCTTAAGGGTAGGATTGGTATTACTGGTTAGCAGCAGCAAAATCCCAAAACCACCGACCGACCGGTGAAGAAGGCACACAACCATGGCCGCATGATCATGACAGAATGTCGAACCTGAATTTTATAACCTAAAATCATCTATGATTCCACCACACTATTCCCTGGATCAATAGATAATGCTTACAGATACATTATTAAACATCAAAGTACATATCATGCGAAAGCATAAATATAATAGTAGACTTACTCAGGGACCGATCAGGCTGAAATCAATAAAATATAGCAGTGAAAACAGAACACACAGATAGGACCCTTAGGACATGCCCACAAGCAGCCAACTGGGGTTCGTGACCTAGTTCTTGGCCTCTTCATCTCCTTCACCATCACGACCAGGTGTATTGGTGAAGCGTAGAAATTTGATTCCTGATTCTGGATTAATTGAGTGAACGATGGTGAGCACAAACCACCATGCTCCTCGAGCCAATACATAGTATGCAAATAAATAACATGCATGGCTCACCAAAGAAAGGCTCGGGTTATTTTATTTGCCATAAATTTGCTTTTAAAAATACGGTACATAGAAATTCCCTGAGACCTAGCAATTTGAACTAAAACATGATATTTGGGTCAAAGAGTGTAGTATTAGTAGTAGTACAGATTTCATCCACCGTTACATGTTACCTGCACCATATGCTAGTTTTTCAGTGTCAATCTACTTGTTATCCTCACTGGGACCGACCGCCCAAGGCAACACAAAGGCTAATTTTAATTCCACCCATAATGTTTTTGAAATAGAAATATATCAATGTAAAGTTCCCAACGTCCACCCATGACCATGGGTATGATTATTCGAATAGTTTAAACTCTATAAAGGGTGTACACTTTACCCATAAGATATGATTATCTCACAGTGTCGGCCATTACATACTTCCAAAGGTGTGTGACAGAGTAATCATAACAAGATTGTTACAATGCATCTTCCTAGTGTGGTTACGCCAGCTAAGTTCTTTCTTCTGTAGGGTGAGACCATCCCTTGAGAAGTTTCCCTCTTGAGCCGTCATGCCAAAGGCGGGGATGAGACCATCATTCCCTTTGCACATGTGCACACCTTCACGTAACCACGTTAGGAGTATGCAAATTAGTTAGTCTTGCCTACACTTTGCCAGTTTGTGGTTGTACTGTTATACGTTGAGAGGTCATCATAAGATTCAGTTCTTAGGGTTATCTAGGTCGTTCTACCACACTCCACACTCTCATGTATCCACTGCACTACACCTCGAACCATCTGCCTAGATAGTTAAGCAATTTGAGGTTTTGGGGAGCATAAAATATCCAGTTACAACAGACCAGCCACACTCCATCAATGACTGCCTAAAACCTATTTCTTATGTTTAAAAGTGATGCTTGTGCCACTTTTGGTGCCCCCGAGTATCTAACCAGTACTAAGCATGGTGTATAATTATAGACTTACTTTTAAAGCTTGCCATTATAATACTAACAACTTAAATAATGGGCATGTAGCTAGTACTTTAAAACAATCATAGATTAGCATATAAATATCAGCATGCAATTTGATAATTTAAATAGAAATAACTTGCTAAAAATACAGGTTCAACATGATCAAAGTATTGACTCGTCTTGTGTGGTTTACCACTATCTCGAGCTCACTCGAAGCTTTCTCATTTGATGGTTTTGAGCTCCTAGTCTTTATCTTTATCTGGATCTTGAACTCGCTTGATCCATTGATTCTTCAGGACTCCAATTTCTAATTACACGCTAAACAACTGAATCCAAATAAATACAAATAAATCAAAAGGCCCAAATAAATCCAAATGAACTCAATTTGGTTTTATAATGATTACATGGGGGAGCTAAGATAAAGTTTATTAGGCACATGTTTTTTCGGAGTCAAATGAGGTTTGAGGAATGAGGGAGGGAAATCTGCCGAGACAAATGTTAAGGAAGGGTTCATGACGAGAGGAATATTTATGGGAATATTTCGCTTCAGTTTTGAAGATGGCTAGACATAGCCGATGGTAGAATATCTTGACTTGATCTTTTATTTAATATCTTCTTTTTTATTTTATATTTATTAAGAAAGTTCTATGAGTTGAATTAGACTTATGGACAGATGTATGAGTTTAGCCAGGGTATTATTTCTAGCTATTTGAGATGTATTATTTTTGGTGGTCCTAATATTACCCGTAGGTGTCCTTTCATTATTATATGTCTTTTCCTATACTTATATGCTAACATCACCTTTACTTTAGTCATCTCATTGCCTAATTACCTTAATCTTAACTTGACCTTCATTTTAGACAAGTTTCTTAAATACTTGGGTATTTATATTAATTTACACATCACTAGTGTCTTTTATCAGCATTTGGGTTTGAGAGTTATACTGACAGCACACTGACCATTTTTTATAGTTTTTTAACTATATACAAGGTAGTTTTAGTTCAAGATTCGATATTTACTGTTAAATATTAACAATATAATATTCAAACTTAATTTTCTTAGTTTTGTCTTAACTGAGATTTTAGTTATGACTTCATGGCATTTACCCACAGCTATCTTTCAATAATGTCTTCATTTAGCAATTATTTTTCAAAATAAATATCATAACACATTTAATTATTCTGGATCATTTACCAAGCCTTATGGATATGAAACATTCAAGATTAGCTCCTCTGATATTTTTATTTTATTAGAACCATATTTGATTTTCATACATTTTTATTATGTACATATATATTTATCCATAACTAAAATATATGCCACTATATGTTTATTTGAGTTTATGCTAATCATTTATATTAGCAACTATTCAAAAGATCTTTCCTGACACTCAAAATTTAGTTATCTATAATTTACACAAAAATTCAAATGAATTCCAAAATTCCTGGTTTTGGTTCCATTGGACAGATCTTGAATGTATATGAATTTAGAAATTTATTTTATCAAACGTGGAGTTGATGTGACTAAGTAATGCCTTTTTAAAGTTCTTTGTTTGAATTAATTCAAAAAAATCAAAAAGGGAATGAGAGAGATCTCTCACTAACGGGTGGGGCTACGGTGGTTAAGATCGGACCGGTCCGATCGGCTGGAACGTTCGGACCGTCCGATCAGCTGAGGGGGCATTCGGGTCATCCGATCGTCTGAGGAGAATGTTCAGATTGTTTGAACGGCTAAGCATGCGGACCGTTCGATTGGCTGAGGTAATGTTCGGACCGTCTGATTGTTTGGGAAGGTTTGGACTGTCTGAACGGCCAGGGCGTGCGAGCCGTTCGATCAGCGAAGGATTGCTCAGATTTGCCTAGGAAGGTTCAGACCATTCGAACAGCTGGGACATGCGAGCCGTCCAATCAGCGAAGGATCACTTAGATTCGCCTGGGAAGGTTCGGATCATCCGAACGGTGGAGACGCATGCACCGTCCAATCGACTTGAGGGATCGTTTGGACTGGCCAATCATTCGAAGGAAAACGTTCGAACTGTCTGAGCGGGCATTTTTGTTAACATAGAGTTCCAGCCTCTCTTTGGCCAGTAATGAAAGGGCTCACCGTCGGCGATAGAGGCGACGGCTAGATGTGAGCATTTCAAAAATGGTGGGGGTGGTCGGCAGCGACCATAGGCGGTGGCGGAATAGGGGAGGGGCGACCATGGAGGTACGCCGCACTAGAGTCCAATTGGCTAGCAGAGGAGCATCTAAGTGTGGATTGGAGGCTACCTTGGGGGTTGGTGCAGCTTGGGATTGGCCGTGGCGGTCTGACGGCGTAAGACAGTGATGAGTGGAGGAGGTGCCCAGTGTCGGCAAGGTACAGGCATTGATAAGTTCGATCGAGGGTGGGGATGGTGTCATCTTGCTCCACAGATGCTTCGGCTCGACGAAATTGGCTTGACGCAGCCTCAATTGGTAGTTCTCCTGTCGACCAGTGTTGGGGAAGACAATGCCATCAGTGCTTCTACGGGTGGCTACGATGCAATTCTTCACAATAGGAGGGAGAGAGTGGTGGTACGGTGCTGTTGGGGGCGTGGGTGAGGCTTTATAAACGACGGAGAGGGCTCGCCACATGAGGGGGTGGTTGGTCGGTCATGGCGGAGGACGTGGCGTCGGCATGGCTACATTGCCGACAATGTAAGTTCGACTTCATTGATGACGACGCACTGTAGGGCATAGCTATCGCACTAATGGTGGGGCGCGTACACCAAAAAGCATGGGCATCAGTCCAGCCAGCGCAAGACAAGGGATGGCCGAGAGAGGATGCGACGAGGCAGGGCGTGCACTACGGCTGAAGGTGGTGGATGTGGCGTCAAGTCACGGCGGTGTAGGTACGTGCTGTGGCTGACTCGAGTAGGTACAGCGCCTCGTCGGCCTTCAGCCGGGTGGCAGACCAAACGAGGAGAGTCTGATGTGACAACATAATAGGGTGGTGATGGAGCAAGGATACGACTGCATAGATGGCTGATGGTGGTGGCATGGGCGCGAGAGCACGCCGACATCCGATAGTCATAAAGGGGAGGCACGGCAAGGAAGTGGGCTACCATGGCAGGGGCCGACAGGGAAAAGCTCTATCATGGCAGAGCACTGGCAAGTAGGGAGCTGGCCTAGGGCTAGCCTGGCCAAGCCAAAAGGCCAAATAAATTTGGGGGCTGAGCCCACTAGAAGAGGAATAAAGGAGGAGGGAGAGAAAAGATGAGAAAATGATAGGCTTAGGCCAACTTTGAAACTCAAATTGTTAACTTGAAGTTGTAATTCATATTAGGATTACTGACTTCTAGTTTTTCATGTTATTCGATCCAAAAATTGAATGCTCGGTTCACTTATTTAGATGTGAGTTTTTAACACTCCTTTAGCCATTGCCCTTCCTTACCAAGTTAAATTGGATTTCAAACTTTTATTTTTCTTTCTTTAACTCTTTTTCTTTAATTCTAGGTTTTGTTGTATGGACTAGGATTTGTTATTGGATCAAAATTCACATTTGGGATTTAACCCTTGATATTAAATAGCACAAAGTCCAAAAAATAAAATAGAAATCCAGACAAATTTCATATGCCAACAAAATGTAGCAAAAGTTTTAAATACTTCTCATTTTTGAGAATTTCTGAAATTGGGGTATTACAAATCCTACCCCCTTAAAATGAATCTCAACCCCGAGATTCCGGCAGAATAGAAAAGGATAGGTGGGGTTATATTGGCTAGCAGTAGGTTTTAGGGTTTTTGCTTAACATGTCATCCTTTAGCTTGCAGAGAAGGAAGAGAATCTACACATCACGGGTTAACACTTGTAGAAGACAAAAGATAAGGGATAAAGATCTTGATCGTCTAGATAGGTTGTAGGCTTCCAGATGCTTGCTCCTTTACATCGTCGTCTTCACATTATTCGTAGAATGGCATGGTTGCATCATTTGCTAGACTCATAATGGTTGTAGGTATCCTATTGACATATTGATATTAATGGCTTATATCCAATAGGATAGACGGCCTTAGGGATGTCGATATAGTAGTTAGTATATTTATATGGTGGTCTTTTGTCCTTATTGGAATCTCGATTCCTATTCTTTAGCTTCCTACACTTGGTGGTTTAAGTTCTCGGTCATTTGAAATCATTGCCACCTTAAGTCTTTTGGCTTTGCAGCTTTTCTAGTACTGGTATGATTAGTTCTAATACAAGTTATTGCATCTCCAAAAGTAATTATATATTGTAGCACTTCCAAAAGTAACTATATATCACAGTGGTTTTTGGACATCTTTGGGAATTCCTGCTACCCCCCTTAAATTAAATGATAGCTAATATTAGTTGTCCTTTCTGGTTCCAGGCATGATGAGTCCGATGGCGACTTGGAGACTCATCCGTTGTATCTCGACAGTCTTGGTCAGCAACAGGCTCATGGAGCAATCCTTGGGAGCAATGGTCTTGTCCTTCGCAGAGAAAACATGTGACCTTGCTTATGGGGCATTCCCTAGGTTGGTGGTCTTCATCGCAGTTGGTATAGTTTGTGGAACATTGGTTTTCCTCATGTCCCTTTTCTCCACAACGCCTACATGCTATGAGGTTCATGAGGCAGTCTTCTGTGGCGATGGCTCATTTCTAATATCCCTTGCGGACCAGGTTGGGTGGTAGCTCATGGCGAGTCACAACTATTGGTTTCTAGATATCGAGTCTGATTTGGCAAGGATTTGATCTACGGGTCCTTCAGATAGGTATAGAGAAAATAATGATAAGGTAGTGACTTGAATCTTGATCCTGGAGTGGGTTGAGGCTTCTAACCATTGTATTGGTGATGTTTTTTTAAGAATTCCTTGAAGGTGATGAAGTCTTTACTTGTTCTTGATTGCTTTGGTTTGGCTATCTATCATTTTGCTTTTGTAGATCTGGTGGGGTTTTAAGCGAGAGGGGTTAGCAAGAGGTAAGGGAAAGATTCGTGGGGACAAGCATATATACCCATCTAATTTTAAAAGAGCATACCCAGGAAGCTAGGGTGGCACTCAAATCACACAGATTTTTGAAAGCAAGCTTTTCTCGTGATTGCAAAATGTAACGTCCGAGGGCAAGAAGTCAATGCATAGGGCCTAAGTAAAATCTTGCAACAGTACAATGTCTATTCAGAAGAGCACACATGATAGAGTGCATGGTTCAGCATATATAGTCCGTTTAGAACGAGACCATCTTATCTTCATGAACTTCTTGACATTCCTAATCTTAAACTTTGGAGTAGGGATAAGAAAAGAGAGAATTAATTTCCTTTTGAAATCAACAGAAGGAAGAGGAGAACATTCAGAGAGGATTTGATTAACACAATATTCACTCTTGTAGTAACATTTTTTTGCAAATGAGACTTTGTGGCAAAAATGGATTTTCCAATAGTTGTTTTGAAATTCTAAACTTTGAAATATCCATTTTCAAAAAGGAATTTATTTTTTATCTAAATACTTTTTAAAGTATTCTAAAATCTCTCAATATCCAAATATCAATCGACGGACTAAATTCACCTCCATATTATTTTATACATAGGCTCATAATCCAATGGCCTTGATAATTTGACTTTCACTTCTTGCCATTACTGCTGTCTAAAACTTCAAACAGCGAGTGTCATCATTTATCTGATCCACCGATCATATAGCTTCTATTGTATTATCCACAATTTCATTAAGCGAATTATGGTTACCTTACTCTTACATGAATCTCAATTTCCACCATAAATTTTGGAATCCAATCTTAGATCTGCTATTTGTCAACTTGTTCAATTGTAAATTCTAATGATCATACAACATTCTTACTTTTAAATCCACTAATATCATTTGTATCACAACTTCCCAATATTCCGATCCTCTTAACATTGTGCAAGGTTATAATTTGTTCCTCCGGTAATCAACCTTACTATCTAAAGTGTTCTCCCAAACTAATTCATTGTCATAGGCATCCACCAGAATTAATGTTATTAATCAAGTCTATTAATCAATGGTTATTATCACTTCTTCCAATATCTCAAAAATTCTATTAATCCGTCAAATAATCGACTATATTCTTATTATTCCATCATGGGGAACATCCACCAAGAATTATACCATTTAGTAAGGCTGTAAATCAATAATTGTTGTTATACTCCCTTTTTCTCCAAAATTCAAGTAGTCCACTTATTTAGTCAATCTAATCATTTAAACTCGATCAATTTTTATTCGTCCAACTGGCGCAAGACAGGGGATGGCCGGGAGAGGATGCGATGAGGTAGGGCGCGCGCTGCGGCTGATGTTGGCGGATGTGGCGTCGAGTCATGGTAGCGTAGATGCGCACTGTGGCTGACTCGAGCAGGTACAGTGTGGCGGTCCATTTGGCACCTCTTCGACCTTTGGTCGGGCGGTAGGTCAAACGAGGAGAGTCTGATGCGGAGACACAATGGGGTGGTGATGGAGCAAGGATACGATTGCATAGATGGCTGATGGTGGTGGCATGGTCGCTAGAGCATACCGACGTCCAACGGTCACAAGGGGGAGGTGCGGCAAGGAAGTGGGCTACCATGACAGGGGCCGACGGGGAAAAGCTCTCCGTGGCAGAGCATTGACAAGGAGGGAGCCGGCCCAAGGCTGGCCTGGCCAGGCTGAAAGGCCAAATAAATTTTGGGGCTGAGCCCATTGGAAGAGGAAGAAAGGAGGAGGGAGAGAAAAGAGGAGAAAATGATAGGCTTAGGCCAACTTTGAACTCAGATTGTTAACTTGAAGTTCTAATTCATATTAAGATTACTGACTTCTAGTTTTGCATGACATTCGATCCAAAAATTGAATGCTCAGTTCACTTATTTAGATACGAGTTTTTAACATTCTTTTAGCCATTGCCCTTCCTTACCAAGTTAAATTGGATTTCAAACTTTTATTCTTCTTTCTTTAACTCTTTTTCTTTAATTCTAGGTTTTGTTGAATGGATTGGGATTTGTTATTGGATCAAAATTCACATTTGGGATTTAACTCTTGATATTAAATAGCACAAAGTCCAGAAAAATCAAAATAGAAATCCAGAATAATTTCATATGCCAACAAAATATAGAAAAAGTTTTAAATACTTATTATTTTTAAGAATTTCCGAAATTGAGATATCACGGAAGCAAGCTGCTACTAGAGTAGTATAGCAATGAAATGGCGTCAAGAGCAGAGGTAGGAAATTTGGACACAAATAGCTTGTTTATTCCCCGAAATTCCAAAAATAGCCCCCAGATCACCGGAATTCCAAAACTAGCCCCCTTCCCGACCGCGGAACAACGGGAAAACGACACGTGGGCCGGTGGTGCGCCCGGGGGCCGCACCACCCACTGTAGCGTGAGTGGGTGGTGCGGCCGGGGTGCGCCCCGCCGCACCACCCATTCCACGCCATGGTGGTGCGGCCCGGCGCACCACCCCACTTTTGCATTCCTCTCTCTGAAATGCATTCTCCACCCAAAATATATATTTACTTATATATATAAAGTAATTATTTAAAAAATATATGTGCATATATAAAATGAGTGGAAAAATATAAATTTGAAGTGGAGTCCACTGTAATAGTTGTGTTAATTTTTGTGCAATTTTGAAAATTTAAAATATTGTTTGGTAGAGTACTGAACGAAATTTGTGTGAAGTAACGATTAGTGTATTTGTGATTTTCATATATTGCCGACCGTGAAAAATGTGTTAAAGTGGCAATAACAAATTTCAATCATGGTATGTTGTTTTATTAGAAGCAATTTAATGAAAAATTTTGTGAGCACAAATGTGATATGAACAATTGGACGAAATGAATGAAAGTGATATTGAACACGTGGGAATGAGTGCAGGAACTGTAATGATTATAAGTTTTGTTAATTTTGTAGTTGTGAAACAGAAAAAAATCTGTTAAAATTGTAAAACAAGTTTATGTTCATTGGCTCATTGTAGATGCATAAAAATGATGGTAATTTTTTTAGGAACGATTGTCGTAGAACGATCGATATATAAAGTGGTAAGTGACTTTTAGGTTTGGTTTGTTTTAAGGGTTTGCAATCCGCGTGATGTTTGTATGTTTTGTCAATTTTGTAATTATAAACTACGGGAAAATAAGATAAAGGTGTAATAGAAGTTTATGTTCAATGTGAGTTGTAGATGCATAAAAAAATTGGGTAAATTTTTTTAGGAACGATTCGATACATAAAGTGGTAAGTGATGTGACCATTGGCATGTGGCATGTGTGGAACTCTCCACCAGTAGTCCTAACATGCATGCCTTAGGGAAAATAACTTGCTGGGTCTATTACATTTCATCTACTGGGTGAAGCGTGGATGTTTTCCCTTTTGTCGCGCTTCTTGAAGATGGCTCCATTGCATCCTTCTTCTGTCACTCTTGGTCCGAGAGCTGCCTCACGAGCTTGAAGCTCTTCCTCCTGACGCTTGATGGCTGCCTCACGCAGACTTAACCGCTCCCGTCTCCTTTGCAGCTCATCCTCCTTGCCCTTCAGACGGATTTGGTCCACTCTCACGCGGCGCTCTTGCTCAAGCCGCATCTGTCGTTCCACCTCGCGAGCCTGAGTCATCTTGACAAAGTATTGTCCTTTGTTTTCCACCTGCACTGCCCGGTTATTTGGCCATGCCGGCGACACCCGATCCACCCATTCGATGAATGTGCAAGCCTATGTGTGACGTGGTAGATGTCATGGATCAAGTTGAAAACGATAACGAAACAAATGATTTAGTTGTCGTTGTTACCACGAAGTCGTCATCCGGATCCGACACTTGAAGAACCTACGGCGTATTTGGCTCGTTGTACTCGATCCGTCGGACTTGCAACATCGCCCTAAATCCGCAATGGCACTTCGGCGGTCATGCCACTCCGGCACTCCAAATGGGTCGGACCTCCAGAAAGACATTGTTGTGTAGTAGGATTTTGTGATGGCTTGAGGAGGAGATGTGGTATGGAAGACATAGGAGGCCCTTATGTAGGCAGATTATCTGGTGCAGTGGGCATAGTCCATGGAGAGGACGAGATGGGAAGCTTTTGATACTCAGGATAGCAGTGTAGCAATAAATGTCCCTATGAAGGCTTGACAGAGCCTGCAAATTTTACGCTTTTGTCATGTCACTGCGGAAAGCCGGACTCTTTTGTAATGTCATCTGCGAAAGCTGGCCCGTTTTGTCGAGTCACTGGGCAAAGCTGCCTCGTTCGTACACATGCCTCGTACCACAACATTATGTACACTACAATGAAGCATGCATCATATGTGGATTTGTATGTACACATACGCACTGTATGACACATTGGCTTATAATGCGTATGTGCATGTAAAGATTACCTACAAATACATAACGGACCAAATATTGATTTGATGTGAATTTGTGTTTTAATTTGGTACTACTACGTTGTATTGTAATCAAACGTAAAAGATATTTGAAACATATTGAACATATGGAGATTGATACTAAATCATTCATCTTAATGTCGTCATAAAAAAATATTGAACATATGGAATTGAATGGGATGCTAAGTGATAAACATGGAAATAACATAGCACACAAAGTTTGGTTACATGCGTAGCACGATAGAAAATAAACCGACATACTCCTACGATACATGTGCGTTGTTATGCGGACGAAAACAAACCGAACACACACACACCTAATAACCGGGCCATTAACTGGACTAGCGCGAATAGCCCCACCTCTGCGTGGACCGGGCCATTTTCCTTCCTAATGACCTCTGCGTCGAACTCCTCGGTGCCTCTTTTGCCTTGGCGCTAGTTCCGCTTTCTTCGCGCTCCTTTCGCGAAGCCATACTGGCTACGCCACGCTCGAATGAGCTTGCGTCTCCGACGATACGGTCGGCCGCTCGTCGATCCGGCGCTCGCCTCGCGAGTCTCGATGCCCTTCACACCCACCGCTGGAAGTCGAGTCCATTGGTCGTATGGGTGGATCTCTAGATCGATCCACTTGCGATACCCGCACAGCGGTTCCGGGGACTTCGAGTACACAAGAAGTGTTAGTGCGTACATGAAGAGAGAAGTAGTGGGGAGAAACACACTATAAGTGGTTCTTACCGGCTGTCGATAGGTTGTTGTGTCCCAACGTCGGTCGGGATAGTCGCTTGAGTAGTTTGCGCAACCCCAGTAGCGCATACCCAAGCTGAGCGGGTGCTTCGACTTGAAGAACTTACATAGGTCTTGACACCAACAGAGGGGTGGCATCTCCCCCTCTGGCGGGTCTTGCGGCGAACGCTCAGTTGGAACCGCCGGGATGGGGTCGGTGCAACGCGGGATATCTTCTCGGGAGTGTCGTCCTTGCACGCACCTGCTTGGGCCCGCGCCGCAGCTGCCCTCACCCGTTCGTCGCGGGCGCGCAGCTCTTGCTATGTCGCGAGTATCCTCCCATTGCTTCTGCATCTTCTCCCACTGGGCCTTCTGCTTCTTGTCCATCTTGAAAGTGAGGGGTTTGGATGCTGTAGTGCTTTCTTCCCAATCCCCTACACCTCCTTATGTATGATTAGGGGATGGTATGGAGAGGTTACTTCACGCTGCAAAAAGCTGGTCCGGGAAGTAATGAAACTGCGCAGAGCTGGCCACCCTCGTCCTGTCGCGTCATGTCTTAGCCTATCACTGCAGAAAGCTGCGCGGCTTGGGTTGTCACTGTGCAAAGCTGGCTCGCACTGTCTTGTAGAGACCTATTTAAACCGAACGAAGCCCCAGCTCCTTCTCCGTCGTGCAGAAACATACCATGTCGGAAGTCGAGGGTCCAGTTGATTATGGGTCACCAAAGGAAGAACTTCCCTTGGAAAGGAGGGACAACTTCGATTCAAACTACCGCCTGATACCAAGCCGGCGTGCTCAACCCGCATGGCGAAAATGCAGACACAAGGAGGATGCGGTCGTGCAGGTCTGGGATGGCCCAGTCAATGGCGGGCGCAGTTTCTTCCGATGCCCACACTCAGGGGTAGAAATTGCTAATAGTAAAATTTTCATTACTGCTTATGGAACCTCCTTGTTAACCGTTCTTTCCCGCAGATGGCGAAATGCGACTTCTCACGCTGGATCGACCCGCCTCATGAACGGTATGTTGCCGTGTACGTGAATACATTATGGGAGAGAATATTTGAGTTGGAGGAGCGCATCGAGACTCTCAACGAGGAGAACAACGACCTCCGCCAGCAGATGCAACGCGAGCGGGGCAACGAGGAGGTCGTGAACATAGGCAGCTCGTACGATCCCGGATGTTGCTGTGCGAACCCTAGCTGTATATGTGCGTGCCACTACAACGATGCCCAGCCACGTCCGAGGCGTCCACCTCAGCAATACTCCACGTGGGTGCCACGAGGCTCGTTTGGCATGTAGGCAACGAGGTGTGGGTGTATCTTGTATTCGGCGTGTTTTATTTTATTTTATTTCGTGTGTTCGTGTCCTGTCGATGCACAAAACGCGATGTGTTCATGTCACCATGCAAAGCCAGGTTGTCTCGTCTTATCGCTGCATAAAGATGTCCTCTTGCATCTTGTCACTGCGTCTGACTGCCCTCTTTTGTCATCTCGGTGCAAAAGCGACCGCTCTTGTCATGTATGTCTGCAGAATCGACCACTTTTATCATGTCATCACAAGAAAGTGTTAGCTTTTTCCATTTCAACTGCGAAAAGTGATCTTTTACAAAGCTGTCGTCTTTTGTTTTTAGAGTGAAGGCCCCCACCGAGCCTATAAGAGGAGGCATTCCTCACCTAGTCCCTGCATTGCTCTCCTCACCTCCCGAGTTAGTTGTAGCTTTCTTTCGTGCTCACTCCCGGACGACGAAATGAGTCATCTCAAGACCTCTTCATCGGCACCCTCCGTAATTTGCCCGCAATGCAACGCGGTAGTGAGACGTAAGACCTCACACACGGCCGCGAATCTGGGTGGCACTACTACAAGTGCCCCTTTCACTCGGTGAGGACGATTGTTTCGTATTCGCTCAAATCGTAGGTACATTTCATAATCTTCTTCTCATGAAGTGCGGGGCGGCCCGCGGTTGCCGCTCGGGTGTGGGAGGATGAAATGGGCACTAGTCTGATAATGTTAAATCGTGAGAGAGTCGTCGTGGGGATAGCGACCTCGTGGAGATGCGACGTCGTTTCCGGGAGATGGGCGTCGTTTCGACACCTCGGAGTGGAAGATAAACGTAATATTGTGTGGTATTTTCTTTATTGTGTTGTGTTCATTTTTAGTGTGAATATGTCGAGCTGGAGGTTGTTATCGTCTATGTTCGTAATGTTGTTTGCTATGTTGTATCTTGTGTTTGTTGTTAGCGAGTCTTCTCCTGATGGAGAGTTATTATATGTATGTGTAATGCATGCTAAATAAACTTTGTGCGCTATGTGAATTCCATCTGCGGTGCAAGTCTATTTCCATGTACTACATCCCGTTTTAGTTTCAATACAATGCACAAAAATTATGTTGGAGGTGGTGGCCGCTTCCTTTGCCGCGTAAGTGGTCATGAGAGTATGTGAGCACATGCGGCGCATTTCGTACGTCTCGAAGGTCGTACTGTGAGGCCTGCGGTGTTGCCAAGAACTCCGTGGAGGGCTGCGATGTATTGCCGAAAACGGCGCTTAGCCATTCGGTCGCAGTCGGGTCTATGTCCTGTGCACATATCAAAGGTTGATTAGTACAAACACCGCGACATTTATAGTGCTGAGTACTGTAGTAAGTCATGTACCTGCGTATTCGGCAATGAAGACGAACGACCATCTGGCCTTCGTGTCCGAGTTGTTCCGCGTAACCACGCATTCATTTACGATGTGTTAGTGCGTCCGGGCGTACATATATATTATGTGTTGGACATTATATCGTACCGAAGTATACGGCGGTAAGTCGTGCATGTACTCCTGTGCAGTGTACCCTTCAAACGTCTGCTCATACATGTGACCAAAACTTCCATGCACGCTTGTCTGACGGCCATAATCGCATGGAGGCGGTGTCTCGGCCTGCTGCTGTGCCGAGTCGGTGTCACTTTCAATAGGGAGATCTTGTTGGCCCGAACGGAGCATTGGTTGTGGTGTCGCCCTCCGGGACCCCGACGGCTGCATGAAACTGCTATCCTGTGCCAAGCGCTGCAACAAATTGAAGCATGACACTTATGCGCCCAACGAGTATATAAACGAAAAGTTGGCAAATATCACACCGCTGGGCCTAAGCGCGTGGAGGACGAGCGAGCAAAGCTTGGCCGCCGGGACTGCTCCCCCGATCTCCGGGCCGAGTCAGCTTCGCTCTCCGTCCTGGCCAATCTCCCGGAAGAGGACGTTGCGCCTTGCGTGTACCTCCTTGACGACGATGGCTCTAGCAAATCGGTGTCCCGTCGTGATGGCTGCAAGCACAGGTGGAACTAGATAAATAAGTGCCAAAAGAGTGAATGAACAACGATTAGAAATTATCGCATCGTGTGGCCAAGTCGCACCGATGATGAGCAAGCGTAGCTGGGCGGGCACTAGATTGCGACGGGCGTCGGGCGAGGGTGGTGGAGCTGGATGTGGTCCTCCCACCGTGTCGTGCGACGATTTCATCTCTGTGCGTTTGCGGTGATGGTCTTGATCGCAGCCTTCGCCTCGTTGAAAATGTTGCGACGAAGACATCCAACGATTCACCGTATTTCGCCGAAGCCCAGCGTGTAGAAGGTCGCCAGGCGTCGTCATGTATACGATGGAGGCGGTCGATGCGATGAAACAAGTATTTAGTGCACAACGCGTAAAGAGATATGGCGGCGACATACGAGTATTGAGATGTATTATTAAAGTAAACACAATTACCACTTCGCTGTCGTTCCGTGCGGCTCGGTGACGATGCGGACTGCACATCTGCGACCTCGTGCACGACCTCTCCGGGCGATGTGGCATCGGACCCGTAAGTCCGCTGCGGGTGTTTTCAACATACCACTTAAGGTACTCGGTACGCGTCGCGAGGTCGTGGCCCGTGGCTCGTACACAACCTCCGTGTCCCCGTAGTCACGCCACAAGTCCGCCCACACCGCCGTGGTGGTGTCGATCATTCTCTGTCGTCCTCTCCTCGTTTGCCTACAATTTGGGTGACACATAACACGGTTAGTATTACTATGCATACATAAAGCAATCACAATTACCTTGAAGATACATACCGATGGGAGTCTGCGGCAAGTGGCCGTCCTGGCGGGGGTGGAACCAGCTGGTGCAGCCCAAACTGCCTCATGACGCGTTGTGGGTTGTACGGCTCGACGGCGAGAAGACGAGGTGGCAAGTCGTCAGCCAGTACGACTGGTCCTGTGGCACTGAGATGATAGGCCGTGCGGGGCCACCCTCGCAATGAACTCTATAGTCCATGGCAACCAGACTATCTCACTCTCGTGGAGACTCTCCAACTGGTTGTGGAACTCTGTGTACACTCGCCGAGGTCTGTCCTTAGCCCATCGAAGCTGCGCGTGTGTCCAACGACTACCCATTGTGGGCCCATGAATGGGGTCGTGGTCTCGGCATAGAAATGTGGACTGAGGGCATAAGGGTGTACGACACTGCGAAAGTCTGGCCTACCAACCGGGAAGTGCTCCCACGACCACAACTGAAGTAGAATGTAACACACGGCAAGGACCGGCTCGGCGCCACAAGCTGTGCGAGGCATCACATAGGCCTCGGTATGTGGAGCTAAGCACCGCACCCCCAACTGTACTCGGGCACCTGGTGTGGCAAGGCATACGCCAAGGACTCCGCAAGGTGTATGTAGCTAGGGTGAACGGAGTCCCGGTGGTGGTAGGAAATAGGACCCACCCAAAGAGGAATAGCGGTACACGAAGAAGTGAGTCCGCACCACGTCCTCAGCGCATCCTCGGGGCAGGTCATGTACCGTTGAAGCCAAGAAAGAGGGACACGTGCTGCACTCACGCGGATCGCGATAGGGAACCGCCGACCGAAGCTCCTTCCGTCCACCGATGTCGGGTGGCACTATTGCAACACCACGTAGAGGTAGTCCAGCTTATCATGCACACATCACGAAGAGTGATCGCCATCTCACCCCACCGGAAGTGGAAGGTGTGAGTCTCCGGTCTCGGCGATCAACAAGTGCGGACAACAACGCAAAGATCGAATCGAATGCGTGTGGTACATTTACCATGAGGGCAATAGGCAGCAGACCAGTGTTCCGCAGAAGTGGGATGTACCGTTCGTCCAGAGGCCAGTACTCGCGGGGGCCCCTAAGGATGAAGGCTGGGGGGACCTCACCCGATATCCACGCCTGACATCGGTGGTGCTCATCCCAACGGGGGTCTACCATCCCATAAGCCATGTCCTGCCATTGAAGCAAAGAATGTTAGTCCAAAACGATAACAAAATGTGGAACAAACGTAACGACAGTGACATTTACCAAACATAGCAAGATATAAAATAAATATACGTACCAACATACCCATGCGATGAAGTAAATAAAATACAAAATTGTCACATGACCTGTGTAGCGATACCACCATAAAATACAAATATAGCACCATAACGGCACGATAGCGAATTGTAACAAGTGTAGCCCCATACAAAATTGTAGAACATACCACTTGACTATAGTACAACACACACATAAAAACAACTAGCAAAAAACACTGCATAACTATGAGCTCACTACGGCGGAGCATTGCTTGACGTCGGCCTGTTTGGGCACTGCCTCAACGAGTGCCCAATCGTCTTGCACAGTCTGCACCTCGGACGTCGACGCCGATCCCCACGCTGGCTGTCGTCCATGTCGTTGTGGATGCGACGGCTTTGCCGTCTTCCTCGGCCGACATGCTTCAATGCCTCGTTGGGCACCCACTTTACTTGACCTAGCCATAGCTCCTCAGAGTGCATGTCCACCCGGTACGAATGGAACTCCGTACTCCAGGTCTGATACAGGTGCTGAATATCGAAGTACCTGGAGATGTAAGGAGTCGGTGCCTGGCGCCATACCGCGCATGCCGCGTATACATGGGAGCACGGCTTATGTAGAAGTTGCGGCTTATTACAGGTGCAACATGCGTTGTCATCAATCGTGCAGACCTGCTTGCGATCCCCTCTTGTGTGACCCCTCATGTAGTTCTGTCTAAGGCGTATCTCGAATTTTCTTCTAATGCCATCCATGGTACGAGCATTATGACAACGAGCCTTCTCTATCTTTTTGTCCATATGTGCTTGGAAAACCTCAGAGAATTGTTTGCCCTCGTCTAGATGTTTTCTCGCCATCATGGCTCTGTTCACAAAATACCCCACAGTACGGTTCCAAGTCTCCTCCACGACCATTTGTGATGGGTAGGGATCTAACACCTTTCAACACACCGTTGTACACCTCGGACATGTTTGTTGTCATGATTCCGCACCTTGCTCCGCGGTGTCATGTAACAGGGACCACATCGCCAAGTCAGACGCGTTCGACTGAACCCACCGTGTAAACTCCCCGACTCTTGTAGAACCCCCCTCCACAAGGCCAGCTTCACCCTGGGCAGGTTGTTGTCCATGCTTGCTGGTCTCCCGATCAAGCAACCTCCACAATGAGTCAAACTTCCGCTTTTGGTTCTTGCATGCAAAGCTTCTTGAATATCTTCATTAGTTCTTTGCTACGGAACCTTGTGTGAAAGTTCGCCGCGAGATGCCTCATGCACCAACGGTTCTTCATATCATTCCACTGGAACGGGGGTTCTGTACCGGTCTGCATTGCGCGCAACGCGGACAACAAGCCTGCATTGCGGTCCGAGATGATACACACGTCCGGTCGATCTTGCACCACGGCCTGCTTCACATTGACCAGGAACCAAAGCCAGCTATCAGTGTTCTCATTCTCCACAATTGCAAAGGCCACAGGGAGTAACTGGTCGTTTGCATCAGCTGCAACCGCAGTGAGGATCGTACCCTTGTACTTGCCAGCTAGAAATGTCCCATCCATTGTTAGCACTGGACGGCACCACCTGAACCCTTCGATCGCCTGTCGGAATGACCAGAACACTCTATCAAGGACATAACAATTCGGGCCCTGGTTGGGATGAACCCGCTCCTTCTTGTTGATGTATGTTCCTGGGTTTGCTTCTGCAATCTGATGAAGCATTCTTGGGACCAGGTCATACGCCTCCTCGTACGTTCCAAACATACGCCTAGCACCTTCCGTTTCGCCCGCCACACCTTTTTGTAGCTGACTTCGAACCCTACCATGTTAGCCACTTCAGCCAACAGTAACTTGGGAGAAATACACACATCTGCCACCACGAGGTGGCTTATAAGCTCCGCAACATACGCCGATGTCATGTTGCGGTGCCTCGTGCGGCGCCGCAAGCTCGCAACTGTGATCTTCCAGCACCGTAATCCGGAACTCCGAGGTTGTACCCTTGAACCGCTGCGCACGGACCTTGCCAGGACATGAGTCGTCCACACATTTCACAATGTAGGTGTCCGGGTTGGACCTATACACCCGATAGTTCCGGCTAATGCCGACGGCATGTCTAGCAATAGCTCTGGGCGGCACTCTTGTCGCGAAAGCACTCCTAAAATGAGTGCGCCCTCATTGAACCCCACTCCGCACCCTCTCTGCTGTGGTAGGACTAGGCTTGCCGCTGCGATGTCGTCAAGTCTGGAGGAGACGTATGAAACGTCCGTGGTCACAACACCACCTACAACACCTCCCATTGAAGCCTCGTCATCTTCCTCCTCCCCAGAACTGGCTGTTTCCATATCCTCCTCGTCCTCCTCACTTTCAACTTCTTCCAAATGGTCCGCGAGGTACTCGTGACAATCAACACGGGCGGCCCACCACCTCCCAACACCTTCGGTCGCCTGGAAATCCTCCACACGCCTCTGCAGGCCTCCATCTCCCACTTGCTCGCCGAGATCTTCTTCCGCATTGGCATCTTCATGACCGCCAGTGAGCCTCGGCGCTTCATCTCCGCCACCACCACCACAACCACTAGAACCACCAACGACGGATGCCTCCGTCCTGTCCACGAAGTGAATGTACACCATTGGCCTGCCGTATATCGATGCGGCAGGGTTGCATACGACCTCCATGTACCGGGCCCATGCAACATCACCGTCACCTTTATAAGTTGCCACACAATCTCTCGGCCCCATCTCCCGAGTAGCATACAACGCCTCGATCCGCAACTTCTTCCGACCGGTCTCCGATCGAACGCATAACGGACACACCTCCAAGATCATCCAGGTCATGGTGTTCAAACCGGTGCATGGATCACGATCCGTTCACAATTTGACACGCCCGCCCGCACGCCCATCGCGTCTGAGCCCACTCCCAAAGAACACGAGTAAGTCTTGAATGTTAGCCATGGGTACCTATGATTATTCCGCATACAAAATACCTTAGTACACAAACTAAATTTAACAAAACAAAAGCCCACAAAATTCTCTACTGTTGCACTACTAATTCTCTATGCATCATATGTGTACAAAATAACTTCACACCAAAGAATTTAACAATTAAACACTGCACATTTTATGTGTATTATTTGTTTTGAGTTTTAAATATAGTACACAATCTACAAAAATTAATCTGCAGATACTCGATACAACGTACATATCAGTTTACAATATAAATCCATCAATAACCTATCATAATGATATGCATACCTTTCAACATATATACTTGAAATAAATTTTACACAAGACACATTGCATATTATTTATCATGTAACATAAAAATTATTGACTTGTAATAATGTTTGAAATTACTAAAATTTCAGTAAAATTTTTCATCTAATAGCCTGTGTATTTTCAGCTAATTATGTTTCACATTTTTAGTTTTCTTACTTTTATGTCCTATGTACAAAATAACATTCTAAATATTGCATAACAATCTAAATACCAAATACAACTACTTGGTCTGCATACAAAGTCATTTAGCTAAATTTAAGTCATAGTGACTACTAACTAATTAATGATAATAATAACACTTGCTCTTCTAAGTTAACTATGGGCACAGACCAACTACACAAGGCTAATACTATATTTCTACACTAAGAAGACGTCATTCACTAACTACAAAATAAACACATTGCTAAAACTAAAATGACATGTCCAAAAAATTTATAGTTACACGGGGGAAAATAATATACCTCTTCTAGAAGTCCACGAGACGATTTACAACTTTCGCAACTACAAAAACTCCTAAGTGAAACAAAAAACTGTCAGTTGCCTAATTACGTAATAATCTCATGGAAAAAAATTTAGTTACATTTGGACAAAAAAATTACCTCTTCTTGAAACCTACGCGACGATTTGCACCATTCGCAACTGCAAAAACTCCTAATTGCAAACGAACAAACTGAGAGTTTGCCTAATTACTTAATAATCACACAAAAAAAATTTTAATTACAGTGACATAAAAAATTTACCTCCTCTTGAAGCCCACGAGACGATCTATAACTTTCTCAATTGCACAAACTCCTAATTGCGCACGGAATTAACTGTGCGCCGCGATTAAACCTTAAGTTTCTTCACTCTTTCTCACTCTCTCAGACGCGCAAAGCTCTCTCGACGCAATAAGAAGAAGGAAATGAGCAATCGAGCAACGGAGGAATGAGAGCGATGATTTTATCGCATGCCTCCCGTATTCTCTCATGACACAAAGTGATATGATATGATGTAAAGATGTACAGTGCAACACTATTCCCCACTGTATGCATGCATGGAATCTCACGGGTGAAAGCAAACACGCGGGAGAGGAGCAGCACCAATTATCGCGCGGAGAGAGCGTCGCCACCAATTATCGGAGGTGATGATGGGGTGGTGCGCCGGGGCCGCACCACCGCGCATGAACGATGGGTGGTGCGGCCGGGGGGCGCACCACCAGTTCACGCACAGTGGGTGGTGCGGCCCCCGGGCGCACCACCCGGGTGGTGCGGCCCCCGGGCGCACCACCGGCCCACGTGTCGTTCTCCCGTTGTTCCGCGGTCGGGAAGGGGGCTAGTTTTGGAATTCCGGTGATCTGGGGGCTATTTTTGGAATTTTGGAGAATAAACAAGCTATTTGTGTCCAAATTTCCAGAGGTAGAGCAATGAAATGGCGTCAAGAGCAGAGATTACTAGAGTAGTACAGACAGACGGCTTGCCGGGGGCACCCGGACTCGATCCCCGAGCTGCCACTCGCCGCCGATCTTGGAACTCTGGATGCACGCGCATGCAGTGGTTAGGGCGAGGGTTTTGCCCCAAGGAAATGCCGAGTTGTAGTGCCGATCGCCCAGGCACGAATCGCGTACCTGCCTGCTGAGTTAGTTGTGGTAGCGACACAAATCCAAGCAAGTTCGCTTGAGGCCTCCTCTCTTAGGGTTTCTTCTCTGAATCAGAGCTCCAAGCATCCTATGCTTTTGGTCATGCTCGGCAGTCTGCAGCTACGGGATCAATCATCAATTTGTATGGTGAGAATTCAACCTTCAGTAGTAACAAAACTAACAGAGATGCCAGGAGGCACCCTGCACATTCCACAACAGCCACCACGTCTCAGTAACAAGACATGCACACATCGCAATTGGCTACCAAATGCTACGGCATTATAACCACGGCCTAGATAGACACTTGTAGCACACATACGCACACGCAGGTTCCACAAAAAACAAGATAACAGTTGCTTAGGGGTCAACAGCCACTCCAAAATGGAATCAACTTAAAACACCCGTGTGAATGATCACATCCTATCCTCTCTCCTGCGTGGGGCGCAGGTTACGATCTCGTCAACCCTGAGGATCATCTCAGCTGCCTCGGTGGCCGACAGAAGAATGGCTTGCTTCACCTTGAACGCCTCCGATATCCCCCGCTTTTGCATATCTCCGACCTGCAGATCGTCATATTAGTTTCAAGCTCAGTACAATTGTACAAGTTTAACAGAAACTTGATATCTCCGTGAACTTACGCTGCCTGTGATGACGTCAATTCCGGCAGCACTATTCTCCTTGTGGTGCTCAGCTCGGAGCTGAGAGATCAGGTCAGCACTATCCAGACCAGCATTGTCGGCTATGATTGTCGGGATGGCTTGCAGGGCACGTGAAAAGGCGTCAATGGCGTGAGATTTCTTCCCAGGGGTCTTCCTTGCAAGTTCATCCACTTCTTTGGCCATCACCATCTCAGGCCATCCACCCCCAAATATGACACGGGTGTCATTTACTGTCTGGGAAAGCACACATAAGGCATCATGCAAGGACCTCTCAGCCTCGTCAAGCACATGCTCACTGTACACAACAAAAAACACACATATTCAATACACGGCACAGAAATGCCTAAACATTAGAAAATTATCCTACATGACAGGAGCTACACAAAGAAGACGTACCTTGCTCCTCTCAGGACAATGGTGCAAGCCTGCCCCATCTCAACCCCGGAGAAATGAATCAGCTTGTCCTCCCCAATCATAATCTCTTCGATGAGCTTGCAGTGCCCAAGCTTAACTGACTCTGGGTTGTCAAAAGTTGATGCAATCTCACCACCAGTGACAAGAGCTAGCCGTTCAATGCCCTCAAAGTCAGCATGCTCAATTGCAAGTATGCCAGCATCAGCAAAAAGCTCCTCAGGGAAGTTATAGATTAACTGCCTGTTGACGAAGCAGTTGATTCCATGAGCAATGATTTTTTGAACTTTCTCTCTCATTTTCTGCTTTTCAGCAGCTTCAATGTCTGCAACCTTAGCCATTGAATCCACCCGGACACGTGCCCCATAAATCTTAACTTTATCTGTGTCCATAGCAGTGTTCGCAACCAAAATTTTGGCATTCTCAATTCGCTTTGGCTGCCCAATGCCAATTTTCTTGTCAAGAATGAACCTACAAAACAGCAGTCACTAGCAGTATTAGCATCATGGTTGTGTCAGTTGAAAACTGGTATACAAGTGTTTCCAAGTACAGTCAGTATTTGCACAAGAGTGCACATTGTTAGTTGGTGAACTACATAGGACACTAATACCTGATTAGAAGCTAACAGGTTAAAGGTCATCAAAAGTTGGGATAAGAAAGAACAGAGTATCCCACAAGATAGCTTGTGACAGAACATACCCTTCATCCAAAAAGGAATCTTTAAGAGATCCTCCAGGTTTCTTCAGAATTTGAATTGCTTCCAAGTTGGTGCTACCCTGCCACCAGAATGGTGCAAATCAATCAACATTCTTACAACACCATGTAACTACATGACTGAACAACTATGAACTATACTTCAAACAGCATCCCGCAAATAGAAACAGAAGTTGAATAACAAGATATATAACCAACTTTGACCCAACCATTTGAATACCTTAAGCCTTAGGACAGCATCAACCGCAAGCTCAGCAAAGTACTCCTTGTCCTGGGAGAGTATCTTTGAACTAAGGGTGGTCATAGCAATGTTCACAAGATCTGATCTGAACTTATCTGCAGCGCCAAAGGAGGTTTATTGTCAGACCAATTTGCATCGTGGCATATTCTTGAGATAAAACATAAAGCATGAGAAGAAGTGCAATTGGATTGATATATTAGACTGACAAATATTCTCAACCAACATAAATATATTTCAATATTGCCAGATCCTATGTGCTACTCCAGGAAGTGAGATTTAGAGGACAAAAAAGAAATATATCTCCATGTCAAGAAAAGGATTAATTCAAACTTAAATTTAAAATTTGTTCTACATCATTAATTACTAGCAGAAAGATAAGTCTTAACATAATGAAAAGGTTTAAATGTAGTTATATAACCATATATGAAAAATAAGTCACCTGCGTTTTCTTTGTTGTCCATAGTCCTCTGTAGCAAAGCATTTCTAGCACACTCAGAAGCCATTCTGTAACCTAATGTTTCATGAAGAAACGAAGCATTACAGATCTGTATGTGTAACCTCAAGATTTGTCACAGCTTTGCAGACAGTATTTCAGAGTGTGTATCATCTCAGCACAGAAAACAAAGGCAAATACAATAGTAACACAGCATCAATGCACAAGTACACTACATTCACATGTTTTTTCTATGTACAGTCTTACTTGAAAAATCTAAAAGTAGCCTAAACTGAGCAAGCTGCATTTCAATAAAGTAGTTAAACATGAAAAACCATTTTTCGTAGTTCACATGTCTGATTGATCCGCGTGCTTTGTTGCTACATCATTACTCAAGCAAGACCAATTTACGTGTACTGAAGTGGTCATTACTTAAGTTAATTTTCAAATGTTAGGGGTGACATATTGCATAAATTGTGTTTAAAAATGATGTTAGCATGAAAGGCATATTACGCCTGAAAGAACGAAGATTACCTGCAATAATAGTCATTGGATGAATTTTCATGTTAACCAACTTTTCAGCCTCCCTCAAAAGTTCTCCAGCCAAAACAACAACAGAAGTTGTTCCATCACCAACTTCATCATCTTGAACTTTTGAGATGTCTAACACTAATTAAGGACTAAACTTTCTTTGCACCAGAAAGAACATTAATACAACAAACAGATCAAATGAGATCAGGAGAAGCTATACGATACATATAATGCCAGATCTAGAAAACTATCACTGTGCCAGCTTAGCGTGAAAATCATGAGGCAACAGTTTCGAATGAAAAGATACCAACAAGGACCTTTGCAGCAGGGTTGTCGATATGAAGAGACTTCAAAATTGTTGCCCCATCATTTGTGACAGTAACATTCCGCCCTCTGCCAGTTGATTGCAGGATCTTGTCCTGATCATAAACAAGGTCACATGTAACATTGTTGAAAAATACTCTACCATTGAATGGCTGCTATCTTTCATACAAAGTGCAAAATTTCTTTGTGAACACATTAGCAAAATGATGTAGTAGTACTTCAAACACTACGGAGCATACCATTCCTTTCGGTCCCAATGTTGTCTTGACTAAGTCTGCAATTGCCATAGCACCAACGAATGATGCCTGAAAGGAGATAAAATTACAGGACAGGATAAATAAGAAAGCCGCAGAACAAAAAAGCTACAAAGACTCAAAATGAGACTCTTTAGGGCCTGTTTGCACCAGGGGTATTTTAGTTCAAACTACGATTCCTGAAGCAATTTGTTACTTTCGCAGTCTGAAAGAGTGCACCACGGATCAGTGCAATGCATTCCTTTCTGGCCAAATACAAAAGTGCATCTCATATTTCTCATCACAAAAGCTTCTTCAAACTAATTTGCACACTGAGAAGTTGCAAAAGCGCTTGTGCAACTGCAAAGCACCCGCAAGCCGCACCAAACCAACAGATCCTACTAAGGCACACCACTACGCGCGGCGACCGCTAGGGTTTATGATATGGTACATGCAGAACCACCCATTACTCAGCTGGGAATGCACCACCGACCAAAACCAACAGAGAAACCGAACGGATAAGAGGGGTGTCTCACCATCCTGGCGCGCTCGCCCTTCTCCTGGACGGCGTCATCCTTGAGCACCCTCTCCATCTGCCCAAACACAGACAAAGGGAGTGAGAAGCACGGCGAGTCCGTGGCGCGTCCAAGCACGCAGGAACAGTGGCACCAGTAGCGGATTGGATCGCAGGGGGGAGAAGGCGGTTACCGCGACGAGAGAGAATGGGAGTGACCGGAGATTTGGAGCGGCGGCGGCGGCTGGGGAGCTCGCTAGATTAGGGCGCGGGGTTGGGACTGGACTCGCGAGAGGGGGTAGGGATCTTTTATTCTTTTTCTTTCCCTTACTCATGGGCTCATGGCCCATGATAAGAGTGGCCCACGAGCTGATGACCTGGCCTGCCTGGCTTTGTCTCTGCGTATGGGTCTCGGCCCACTCTCCAAATTGCCAGCGCTCGAAAATAGGATTACAGTTCTGATGGCGTCAGCAGATCCAAAATATACTTCCTAATAGTCATGTGCCCGTGCGTTGCAACGGAAAACCAAATAAAAGTGGTGTATACTATCAAATATTATCTCAAACTGAATAATAAATATCAACTTTTTCTTACGTCATCATGTATCAAACAAAACATATATGTTCATACTCGTAAATAATCAAGCATCATATTAGTAAGATGTAACAATACTATATATACAATCATACAAAGGTATATATTTTTAGAAAAATTCCAAACCTACATCTTCAAGTACATGAGCCAAGAGCAATAAAAATTACGTCACATATGGCCAAATTTTGTACTAACAAATGGCTAACATAATCAATGGTGATTACAGAAGAAACATAAATTTTAGCAACATCAAAGTACAAAACTAAAAGACATAGAACTGCAGACAGTAGTAGAGGAACAATGGTAATACATTCCAAATGGATGAATGATTTTTTTCCATTCATGGCATTCCAAGTGGAACAATAGTCTGTAAATTGATCAAAATCAGCAAGTTTTAGTAGTAAGCACCAGGATTAAAACTGTCCTATGCCACATTGAGTTTGTGAAACTTCATAGTTAGTTACCTGTTTCGAAATCTCAAGAGCAATGAGTTCTGCAATACCAGTTCCAGCCCTGCAGTCAAATGCATCATCAAATGTGTTCAGATAAATAGAGAATACATTATGTTTCAACAGTTGAGAAAAAATTATGCAAGAGAAGTTCTAACTAACCTCGCCAGCACCAAGAAATAGGTAAGTGTGCTCTGCTAGGGTTCCACCAACCACCTTTAGTGATGCTAACAGACTTGCAAGGACCACGGATGATGTTCCTCGCAATCCATACATTTGATTAATGCGAAGGCAACAAAGCGAAGGATCACGATACTGACTCAATGAGGATACCTTCTGGTAAAACTAAAAATGTCACGGCACAAACAACAAGTAGTTCATTTACCTGGATGTCATCATTGAAAACAACAAGTGTTTGATTCATAGTCTTCATCATTGCATCTCTCACCCCTCTTCGTCTTGTGCGGAATCATCCTACCAAACACACCACGCACGCCATCAAGAACGCAAATCGAAATGGAACAACAAAGCAGAACAAAAACGCCATGGATTTGCGCAGTGTTCCCCAGAGGATCTTGGAGGGGGCGCGGAAGTGGATCGGCCCGTGGGATGGCTTGGTGTTCATCTGCTTTCGGAGGAAGCGGAGGTACTTCATCTTCGCTGCACCACCCGCGGACATGGGATTGGTCGCTCGGGCGAGGCGACGACGGAGAGCGTCGCGGCGCGAGGTCGAGGCTGCGGTCGGGTCGATGAGGTGGAGCCGCAAACCCGGACGGCGCCGAGGGTCTCCTCGATGGTGAGCGGGCGGGCAGCGTCATCGGCATCGTCGGGAAGAGGTTCTCAGCGAGCTCGCGAGGAGGGCGAGGGAAGGCGGGGCGGGGGAGGGCGAGGGGAGGCGGGGAGAGCGAGGGGAGGCGGATCGGGCGCGGGGAGAGAGCGAGGGGAGGTGGGCGCGGGGTGGGGAGGAGGAGGCGGGGCGCAGGGGAGAGCGAGGAGGCGAGGGAGAGCGAGGGGAGGCGGGGAGAGCGAGGAGGCGGGGGCGAGCAAGGGAGCGAGCGAGGTGGGGGGAAGAGCGAAGGGAAGCGGGGGGAGAGGGAGGAGGAGCGAGGGGGAGGAGGGCGGCGGGCGGCGGGGGGAGAGGGAGGAGGGCGGGGGCCGGCAGGGGGAGAGGGAAGAGGGGAGCCCCGGGGGGAGGGGGAAGAGGGGAGGCCAGGGGGGAGGAGGGGGCGACGGCGGCGGGAGGAGATGGAGATGGAGATCGGCGCACGAGTCTAGGTTAGGGAGGCAGCGGTGAGTTCGGTTAGGGAGGCACTTTATTTTTTTTGTGAGAAGGGAGTGGATTTTACGGTTAAGATTTTATTGTTTAGATCAAATGGTTGAGAAGAGATATGGGGGAGGCTTCGGTAACCACCAACTCCTTCTTTTATAATAGTAAAGATTTACAAGGTCCACTTTTAAACCGAGTATATCCAATCCATTCGAACTACCGTGTTTCTTATTACTAGTAAGGTGCCCATACGTTGCAACGAAAAACCAAATAAAAGTGATGCATACTATCAAATATGATCTCAAACTGAATAATAAATATCAACATTTTCTTACGTCATCATATATCAAACAAAACATCCTCCCCTCCCTCCTCCGCGCCGCGCCCGCCTCGCTCCTCCTCCTCCCTCCCTCCCCCCCCGCTGTCGAAAGATGTTTTACCACATGCCTTCAAATGCATAATGTTAATAAAAAAAGTTTTGGTGCCCATGTAAGAGTGAGTCCCCATTTGCGCAAAGTGTGATACTTGCATTGACGAACAGACCCAAACAGGTCAAACTTTTCACCTTTATCTACTTATCTACATATTCAAGCAATATGTCTGTCTAGCAAAATACACAGCACATTGCATAGCTGCATGACTATATCAACTGTATTAATTTAATAAAGAACATTGAGCTTTGTATGTACATAAACAAAGGTGTTTGACAAAAGGATATCCAATATTTGAGTCGATAACATTTGCTCAAACACAACAAATTATTGTATAAGCATCATAGACCAATGAAAGGACGAACATGGTTTGCTTGACTCAAAGCCCCCTTAGAAGGGGAAAAGGAAAAACAATCATGAAAGGTCCCCGAGACTAAATATATATTCAATTATTCATTAAGGATAAAGAAAATAATTTGATGTTACAGTTATTATGCATAGGCATCTGCACTCCGAATTTTAGTTGGAGGTGGTAAATAGCAGTTGACATGGTGGCAACACTAATAATAGACACAAGAGTGTACAAACCATAAATAGGCACACAAGAGTGTACACCTAGCAGGAACTGCACTTAATGTGTTTTATGTCTCTCAACAAACTAATTGTGATCATCTTTAACTCACTTAAATCAAGTTTATTTGACAAAGGAGAAGTAAATGAACAACGATTGAGATGAGAGAGGAGCGTACTTTGTAATGTCTGTAGAGTCTGCACGAGCTTGTAACATTTTCAGCTGACAAAAAGCACGACAAGAGATTATATAAATTACATTGAGAAGCAGCGCATATTCCCATACATAACTGTAATGACTAACGATGCCACATTAAAACAATTCTCATGAAACACAAGGTTGCCCTTTAACACATGCAGTGATTGACTATGTTCTTCATTTCTTCTAAATTAGAAATAGATTATTTCTTATGTTCCCTTATTGGTTCATGCGATGAATTATATATATAGAGGCATTGAATGTATCTTGTCATTAATCAAAGTTTATCCAACTTCATGCAAGCCAACTATCCAGGTGCCAATTCGATAAGGGTATAATCAAAGATCTTCCTTTTTTGCTTCCCCGGATTTTACCATCAACCCGTTGAGTCACTCAAGCTAAGCCGAACTCAAGTTCCCATGATAAAGAGAACTACAGGAGGTATGATCAGACATAGAACTAATCTAAACCCCGTTTGATAAGAAAAGAACACTAAACAATATCGTGCATACCAGCTCCACCCGAGATAGCACCTCCAAAGACTCGCATAAGGTATACCATTTTTAGACAAGTGCTACATCATAAAGCACACAAGCTAAACAATCTAACAACCGATTAGCACTTACTCCTGTGCATAAATCTTCCTAGCCCCTTCCAGTGCGACATCTCCCCATCAATGGTATTCGCCATCTCCAAGACCTCGGTGTGCTCACGGCGCACGAATCTTCAAGCACAAGCCAACCAAACACCTATCAAAATTCAATCTTTTCGACACCATCACCAAAAACACAACATAAGCCATATCAAGAAACCTCTCGAGGGCCACGCGACATACCGCTCCACCGCAATGGATCGTCGGCGGCAGTGGGCATTGCCGCTCTCCCGCGCACTGCAGTTTGCCACGAACGGCTTCACCGACCTCGACGCGATCTTCTCCGTCCGCCCATTGCCGACACCACTAGCTCGCACTTGCGTAGAGACCCAAAGGCACCACCTTTAGTCCACAAGAACAATGACGAACCCACCAAAATGCGAGATTGTTCTCTTCCTAGTTCCCGCTTCCTCACCGGAGCGGCGGGGAGAGCCGAAAGAGCACGGTCGAGCGATGCGTCGGGCTCCATGGCATCGCCACCACCGCCGCCGCCACTAGCGATGTCGGATCCGTGGATCCCGGACAAGACCAGCTCCTCCCTTCCGGAACCGCCAAGAAAGGTCGGGAGGAGGCGCGCGGGTGGGAGGAGGAGGCGGTGGAGCGGAGTGGGAGGGAGGGGAGGAGGCGCGCGGGTGGGAGGAGGGGTCTGACACACGGCGCCCTCACGCTGCGTCGGGAGGAAGGCGGTCGGGCCAACGACGAGGACACGGGTACGGCGCCAGCGAGCACGGACGGGCGCGTGGACGATAGCATGCTGACCACCTTGGACCAGCCATGCTCCGACACGACGATCTTCCCGGACGGCGCGGCGGACGACGATGAGGAGGGAGGCGAGGGGGAGGAGGGAGCGGCGAGGGATCTCGGGAGGAGGGAGGCGGGCCCGACGGCGGATCTGGCCTGGGGCGGCAGGGGGGAGAGGGGAGGACGGCGTGGGCTGGCGGGGGGAGGGGGAGGTCGGGAGGGGGAGGAGGCGGCGGCGGGGGGAGGGGGCGACGGGGGGAGGCCAGGAGGGGGAAGGGGGAGGCGGGGGGAGAGGGAGGGGGGAGGCCGTGCGGAGGCAGGGGGAGAGGGAGGACGGGGGGAGCGAGGGGGAGGCGGTGGCGGCGGGGAGGCCGTGCAGAGGCAAGGGGAGAGGGAGGACGGGGGGGAGCGAGGGGGAGGTGGCCGGGGGGCACTGTGTGGGAGAGTGAGGGGGCGGGTAGAGGAGAGGGGAGCGAGGGGGAGGTGCGGGGGTGGGGACGGTCTAGATTTTATCTCATAATCAGATCGAACGGCTAAAAAAATAAGAGAGGACTCATCAACCACCAACTCCTTCTTTTATAATAGTAAAGATAATATCCAATCCATTCGAACTACCGTGTTTCTTATTATAAGATCTTCAAAACAAGAGAACACTTGCAAATATTTCACATCAGGTTTTTGATAGTCTGCTCCTTCCGATACAAATTATAAAAGTGTAATACTATGAAAGTATTTTTCATAATAAATTCTTTTTTATGAACTTTAAATGATAAATTCACTCGTATCATTTTCATATATCCAAACCATATGTTTTAAGCAATATCTTTGGTCAAAATTAATAGAATTTCCCATTTTGGGATAACACTCTTTTGTGACTAGAGTGAGTATATAGCATTACCGTTGATTATAATTGTAATTTATTAATCAACTTGTCTAAAAGAAAAGGATATACTAGTAAGTATTTGGAATAACCTGGTACCATGAGATGAATCTAGCATATGTTTTTATAATCGGTGTGTTCTTTTTGGCTGTGGTTGATAGCTTTTGGTGTCAATACATGTATTTGTATGAACAAAACGAATATCGATAAGCCACTTTGAAAAAACTATTTGATATGATGATAATTCTTCGTTTGTTTGTTCAGAGAAATTGTAGACCAAAGACGGACCAACATGTTTGACTAAAAGTAGCTTCCATGCAGCAGAATTTAAGACAGGCGTGTGGGCATCGACACACATTCACAACCAATTCACAGAAGCGTTTGCCAATGATCATTCGCTTGCTTGCAATGCTTAGTAGTTTTGTTAATCCAATATTTATCATTAAATACTTATTACTCCATACACATTATTTCATGTGCATAATTGTTCGGTTCGTACACTATTTTACGCACATGCATGTTACTTTCTTTGTCCCTTTGGAAAATATTTTGTACTGCTGTAATATAATATTTTCGTGCATGTTTTATGTCCCGTTATAACTGCATATATTTCTTAGATCTAGCCTACCGTTGTGAGGCCATGCAGTGCTTTTTTCACTACATTAGCTCCCTATATGCGTCCATGCGCATCCCATGTTCTACTGGCTAGGCACTCCCCCTTTTTCCCGCAGTGCGGTAGCGTGTTCGCCTGTTGCCAATTCTTTTATGCCCAATGGTTCGTATGAAGCAAATTTATAGTTTTTTGAGAAACAGTAGCAGAAATATGTAAAGTAGTACGTTCAAACTTTTTCCGGCATGGAAGCAAGTATGAGGAAGTGTAACATGTGGCAAATATTTTCACAAGGTAAGGAGAAAACTTGCTCATTGGATTTTATTTTCAACAACTCTACTATAAGGGTACGTAGCGACATATGCACCCTGACCATGTAGGAATACACAGTCTTTTGGATAAAGGAATAGCTTGGCGAGTAGGATGGCAGGCTACTACAGAATGGCCGGTCTACTGCATAGACTACACCATTTGCAATTCCTCCCGAAGTTGGCGTTGTAGTCCTCATCGGTCGCACTAGCCTTGGCCACCAGTTCGCGCTTTCTCTCCCACTCGTCCTTGTGCTCCTATGCCTAGAAGCCTCCAGATGAGTTTGCGTCTCCTATTGGATACACTCGCTTTGATCTTCACGGCGTTACCTGTCGAGACCCGAATATGCAAATCCAGACTCTCTATGTATACCACAATAGTCCAGGATCATGCTAGTATACATAGTTTAACATAGACGAAATATCGATCATACACATCATAAAATAAAGGGAAAACTTAAATATTAATAATTATCAAAGTACAACCTTATGGCCAAACTTACAAGGAACCCTTCGATGAACGAACGATCGTAGCGCACGCGACAGTCGAGGTAGTGGCGCACGGGAACCGAGGAGCGACACGGGTAGCAACCGCACGGTGGCTGAGACGATGGGGTTCGGCTAGCTAGACGGCGAGGTCAGGCGGTGGTGACTCACCGACGGCATGGCCAGCAGCGACGACGAGTGGACGGCCGGTGGCAAGATGAACACGTCGGCTACCCAAGCTCCGACGAGGATGGCAACACATAGACGAGTGCGAGCGGCGGTCTTGGGATGCGAGTAAAGAGACAGCGGCTTGGACTTTTAAGCTCAGAAGCCGAGAGAGTCCGGAGCGGGGACGACGACATCGGCGGCTCGGTACAGACACTGAGTCCAAGGCAGAGCACGATAGCGAAGAATCTGCGAGCGAGACGATGAATAGTGCACACACCGTTGGATGAACGACATGTGGCGTGGGGTTGGATCGGACGACAGGCGGAGAAAGCACAGATGAATAGTGCTTGGTTGCTCGAATGTGTGACATGTGTCACAGCGTGAGATCCGACGCTCGGGTAGCCACAGCCGCGGCTTGGATTGCTGACGCGTGGTCTAGGCCAGATCAAACGGCTGGGGCTTGATGGGCTGGTGTGAACAGTAATGGGCTTGGCCCATTACTACGTTGAGGATTTTGGGGAATTTTCATATTTCAGAAATTCAAATAAAAATAACAAGAGCTCTAGAAAATAGCAAATAAACACAAAAAATCCTTAGAAAATTTCAACAAATTCCTTTAGAAACAAGGAATCTAAATAAAATATTTTTAGTTTATGTTAATATTTATTTTAATCAAATTAAATCCTTTTAATTCATGAAATTTCATTTTAAGCTTTAATTAATTTTAGAAAAAATCCAATTAATAAATTTTATTTTAAAAACTTCAAAAAGGCTCTAAAAAATAGAATGTTACATTATCGCTCCTCCCTCCTCTCGCGTTCTATCTTGGTGTCCCACTTCTCGAAGTCCAGACGACACTGGTCGTGTGGGTGGATCTCCCAATCGATTCATTTGCGGTACACACATAGCGGATCTAGAGACTACAGGAAGAGGGGAGAGCTTGTTAGTGCAAGCCATAGAAGAGAACTGGTAGGGGAATATACTATAACTCGTCCTTACCTGCTGCAGGTAGCATGCTGTGTCCGAACATCAGTCGAGATAGTCCCAGGCATAGTTACCGCAATCCCAGTAACACATGTCTAAGCTTAACCACTTCTTAGACTTGAAGAACTTGCATGCATCCCTGCTTCAGCAGAGGGGGGTGTCTCTCTCATGGGTGGGTCTTGCAGCGAATGCTCGGTTGAAACGTTGAGGTATGGGTTGGAGGTACGGGAGGCATCATTTTGGGGAGGTAGCCTTCTAGCACACACCCCTTGTTCGTCCCAAGCTGCAGCAGCCCTTGCGTGTCGGGTGATCTCCTCCCATTTCTTCTCTATACTATCCATGTAGTGTTAGTCGTGGCGCAGAAAAACCTATTGCAGAAGGGGTAGTAGTTGTAGGCTTGGCCGACGTGGCGTATTCTTTACAAGTCCAATTCGGTTTGGGCAATTTTGCATCCTCGAGGTAGCGGTACGCCGAACAATTCATGGACCAGTGTAGCATCATGTTGCTGCACAAAACTACCCCGTTTGGTTTTATCACTGCGCCAGGCTATCTTATTTGATCTTGTTAGTGGCAAAGCAGTAGTCATTGGCATCAACAGTAGCATCTGTTAGAATAGTGCCCTTGTAATTCCCATAAAGGAATGTGTCATCCATAGTCAGGACGGGACGGAGAAGCCCTAGATTACCAGGCCAAATGCCCAGAAGATTTGATCACGGATTAGGGAATGTGGAATATTGGATGGGTGGGGCCTCTCCATCCTATTGATGCATGTCCCGGGATTACCATTTATAATTTGCTTCAGTATTTTTGGGACAAGGTCGTACGCCTCCTCGTAGGTACTGTACAACCCTTCGAGCACCTTCCGCTTTGCTCGCCAAACCTTACTATAGCTAACGGCATGCCTTGCTATATTCACTACATGAGTCATCAGAACCTTCGGTGAAACGGTTACATCAATGACAACTACATGGTTTATGATGGTCGTGATGTAGCCTGAGGTCACATTTCTATGCATTTGAAACAGCTCCTCAAGCTCACATGTGTGATCATGTGGCAGAACAAGGGAAGAGGCTGCTTGCCAATCCAACTGACATGGACCATAGTCTGTGTCGGTAGAAACAATGCTACTAGTGATCCCACCTTCATCGTCGGCTTTGTCCTCGCTAGCTTGTGAGTCAAAGTTCTCCTCATCTACAGTGGTGGTGTGTAACATCCTATCTTTTAGAGTTTATTGGAAGCTTTTAAAATAAAATTCACCATTTAGATTTTTCTAAAATTTAATACAAGCTTAAATTAAATTTTATTAATTAAAAGTATTTAATATGACTAAATAAAATATTAACATTAGCTAAAAATATTTTATTTGGGTTCCTTGCACCTTAAGGAATTTTTCTGGAATTTTCTGTGAATTTTTTGGATTTATTTGCTATTTTTCTAGATCTCTTTTGATTTTATTGAATTTCTAAAAATAAGAAAATCCTAAAAATCCTAAAACAGTAATAGTTACACGGGGTCACCCGAGCTTCTCGACGTAGGATTGGATACTCGCGGAAGTCTTGATGAATTGTAGTGATCCTCCAATGCCAATACAAGGGACAAACACTCTTTAATCTGCTAGAACACACTCGCGTCGATTTCGCCGACCACCAAGTGAAGATTTATCGTGCACCTAATTTCTAGCGGAAAGGCTGAACGATCTTGATTAAAGAAACTCTCTAATTCCTCACGGAACTCAAGCACAAACAAAAGTAGATTTATTCTCAAAATGGTCTGCCCAACAATGGGAGAGTACTAGGGTTTTTATAGTGCCTTCCCTAACACACGTAAAGAAAGTCTTGGCTAAATCAATATCTTATTTGATCAAGGTTTCCTAATATAACTCCTTAAATTTAGCTACTCGGACTCTTTAATTTCGAGCTAAGTCCCTATCTGAATACAAGGCTGAAACATTAGATGGGCTCGGACACCTTTTGGCACATAGGCCACTTCTTTCTCACGCCATGGAATGTATGATCACATGGCTGCTTGGTTTTGAACTTCCCTGGCCGCATGGCAATCTTGTGGACTCCTCCATCCTTTAGGTTTTTCGCCCAAGCTTCGCTTCCCAGGTCTTCACATGAGTCATACTTTAGAATACATAAAATGCTAACATGAGGTAGTATCCCAAGTTCATCATCAATTAAAGAAAAACTCCTTAAGAAACAAAAGCACCTGTTTATTTAAAAGCTTGGCTCTTGCCCCCGTCATTGGGCCCTCAGGTTCTTGGACATTCTCATGCATGCTTCGAGTGGAAGATGTGTATGTAATGAGGATGTCCATGCTCTGCTGCTGAGTTCTCAAGTGCACCATCGCCTTCGCCGCAGTTGTCATCTTTGTCTTTGGCCAGAAGCCACCTTCATCGCCACCATCTTCGTCTTCGTCGACGTCAAATCGTGCACTGTCGAACGTCGTCGCCCAGTTTTCCTCCGCCACCATCCGCCGCCGGTGAGCACCACCTGTGAGCTTCTCCACCCTACCCAACCATTTGGTTTCACCGCCGTCCAGCCCAGTCGTGTTGTCGCTGCCTCTATTCGCCCGCCATCACCTCGGTTCATGTGCAAAATTGCTCAGGCATCGTAGATGTTTCGTCTCCAGCAGCTAATCATCATGTGCCACATGTCATCAGCCTAGCTATCTAATTCATCCTGTGACCATCCGATCGAATCTGAGCTGACGATTCAATCTAGCGGTCAGGATGCTCCCACGTGTTGAGCTAAAAGTCATTGGATCCCTGTGATGTAAGATCGCACCCGCACTGGCCGACGGTTTGCCTTCTCCGTAGACACAGTGCACCATGCACCGTCTCGGTGATAGCCGGGCCCCACCTGTCAACTTACACTATTCCATAGACCCATGAGCCAGTCTAGCCGAGTTAGCAGCCACGCAAGTATCCACATAAGCTCTAGATGCCACGTGTCACCACGTGTCTTGCCATGTGGGTGCCACATAGCGCCTGAGCCGTCCCAAGTGCCACATCAGCATGGCACGTCATCATGCCATGTGTCAGTGCCACGTCAGCCCTACCTGCCACCTGTCAGCCACGTGTCACACCACGTCAGCCCTAGCCACCATGTCAGCAAGCCGAGTCGTCCGTCCACTGTTTCATACGCCGAGGCCATCGTAGATTAGCCATTCTATGAGCTGAATCCACACCAAAGTAGAATTTTTTATTTTTCAGTATTTTCTTTAGATTAAAATTTTTGAGTGCCCTTTCTCCCCCCATCCTAGCTCTAATTGACCCTGTTCTTTTTTAAAATTCATCTAAAATCGAGCTATATTTTTTATTCTGGTTTTAAAGTTATTGAAGATTATTTCAATTTTATTTAAATTTATTTTGTGGCTCATTCATTTTCTCTCTCGTTAGATCGCATCTTCAAAGGAGCGGGCGCACCACTAGAATATCAAGAATTCATAACTGAGCAAGTCGTATCATTTGATCATATTAAACCTAATTTTCAAATCTATTATTTATTTATTTTGTTTTAAATTATCATGCATCGCTATTTTATTATAAATCCTTGTACCTGGTAGTTATTTCCAAATCGATTAATCCCTCACTTGATAAATTGAATACCATGATTCCATTGTCATCATACGATGGAAAATTATTTAGTGATGTCATACTAGTTGTCATATGGGTTGTACAATTAATTTGCTTAGCCATACTTATAGTTATGTTTGACTTATCATCATATGTGATCAATTAATTAATTTGATGTAAAGAGATATTGAATTGTGGTTGTAGCCATAATTATAAAATATATGTGCTATGACATTGGTGTGTCATTGATGTTGGTTATATAAAATTAGTTTTCACTTAGGCAAGTGGTCGTACAGTAAAGGCGAAAATGTGGATTCACTTTGAGAGATGTGGATATCTCACCTGGGTAATGTCTAAGGACCTAATTTTGTGCGCCATTGATCTGAACCTTACCGTGCAAACCACATGTATAGTATGGGATAGACCTGGCTGATTAATTTGTGATGTTTCAATTTCAATCTCGCCATTGTGATGGACATAGTTGTTGATTTCCATGAGGCACAAGAGGGTGTGATGCAAAACCCTAGCTGGTAGAATTGAGTTGAGATTGGGCATTGTAAAGGCCTTATTATAATTTTCTTTAACGTGAGGATGATCACATCATGTGGGTAAGGTTGTGTACCTCTACGGAGTGTAAAACTATTCGAATAGTCATATCCCCGGTTATAGACAATGCTCGGGAATTTCACATGAAAGGTAGAGAATTTATAAAGACTTGGTTTGGTTAAATTTGGAAAGTGGATGGTTAGTTCACTGGTGAAGCAACTTGTGAATGGTTAGTTCATAAGTGGTTTATTCAATTAATTTGGTTATTTATTTGCTATCATTTCCTTTAAACTTTTTTCCTTTATAATGCCTTAGATGTCTCAAGCTTCCTACATTAACACTTGTAATACCCTGAACGTCTTTACGGCGTCCCTGCGAATGATTAGCGGAATCGCGGAGTTTTCCGATTTTTTCGGTGAATCCCGGGAGGTGAAAATTAAATTGCAGAATTATCCAAAATAAAAAATAAATTAAAATAATTAATTTTGATATTTTGGGCGGTCCGGAGGAGTGGGCCAGCCAGCCCAAAGGGGGCCCGTACCCCCTCCCAAACCCTAGCACCCCCTTTATAAACCCCCTCCCTTGGCTCCTCTCCCCTTTTTCCCCATCTGGCCGCCACCCCCATCTCCTCCCTGTGTCTCCACCTCTCCCCCATTACTGCTGCCCATGGATGCAAAGGAGAAGAAGGAGAAGAGGAAGAAGAGGAAGGGAAGGAAGAGATGAGGAGGAAGAGGAGAAGAGAAAAGGTGTGATACCAAGGCTAGGTAATTTTTTCTCATCCCAATTCCTCTGATTTCTGCTGTAATTAGGGTTCTTAGCATGAGTTTTGATGGGGGATTAGCAATTTGATTCTCCGATTAGGGATTTCTCATGCTCAGTAGATCAATTTGCGCAATGTTCTTCGTTTCATGCAGCTTTGGATCCCCAAAATGATTTTTCCTGTAGGTTGGTCCAAAAGGAAAAAACATAGAGGATGACGATATGCGTCGCCTGTATTTTGTTTTTAGATTTTTTGGTCGTGGGATCTGGGCGCAGTAAGGTCGGGAACCTTACTGTCTGTCAGGGGTGCAGTTTGGGGCAGACAGTTGTTCAGGTGTGAATTAGGGGTAGTACATGATTTTTATTTTTTTTGGCCACCATAGAGAAAAATGTGGGGAATTCAGTAGTCTAGCTGCTGTAAAAAAATCAAAATTTTTAGAGTCTTACACTGTGGTTGAGACGCGTTAGAATCTGGCTGCCCAGATTGCTAGAACAGAGAACGTCCTCTGTTTTGTGCATTATGTTACACCTTACTAAGAACAAAATAAAAATATGTGATCTATATGAAAAGTGTAGGAATTTAAGTAAGGAATCCAAATATATATCTTTTGCTATGATTAGTTTTATATTTTTAAAGATAGAAAAATGTTAAACAGCGTCGCTGCAGTGGGAAGATTGTAGAACCGTTACGCGGGAAAGGATGTTGTGGGATTTTGGGGCTTAGCGATATCTTTTCTTTGAGAGTCGTATTTTCATTGTTGTAATGTGTGCTGAGTGGTACCTTTTTGGACAGGCAGTTTTGGTTCTGAACACACGTGATTTCGTCGCTCTGCCGGTAGAGGCAAGTAAACGTAGCGGATGTGCTACCGTTTAACCCGTTATTCTTACTACTTGCAATATGCATTATTTTTGTAATGATAAATGATATGCCATGGTTATATGTTTTCTAAATAAGAATGTGGTAGCAAGATATTAATCAATTGCCATATTTGGATGAGTTTTGGTAGTATTGTGATAATTTACTTAATGAGCCAATTGTGGTATATGAAAGTAAATGCATGGTGGATATAATGATACTTCCTTGTTGTTAAATTCATGATGATCATATTGATGCCCTTGAAGTTGGTATTATTGTGGTCTTAGTGGTAGTATTCTTAGTGAATACTTGTGATTGTGGTGGTAGCAATCTTTATGAATATATATTATGGTCTATGTGGTAGAATTCACTATAGATCGATTGATTATGATCTTGGTGAACCGAATGTGGGTTACGTGATTGACCTTCGTGGTTAAAATTCTTGTGGTTTATGATTATCATATCATTCATAAATATGTCATGACATTTGCATTGTTGATGTCGCCGCTTATAGCCGCGATCAGATCTGACAAAGATCGCATTGCCGTAGCACGATACACACTTTTACCTTGTTGGGTAAAGGTGCAGTGGAGCATAGCATGCATATGTATTGCATTATGGTAAGATCATTTGCATACTTATGCAATATATTATGGTGAAGTTATTTTACAAACAACTGCAACTTCATAGCAAAAGTGGCTGTGGTCATGGATTGGAGTTTATCCCTTGTGGTATAGTAGGGGTTGCGATTGTGGCATAAGATTCTTTTCTCTTATGGTAATTGTTGATAGCAGTTGTGGATATGAGAAATAATAAAGTTAGTGAGGTAAAATATGTTAATACTTTATTGTCATTGGTAGTGGTAGTAGTGGATGATATGAAGTAGTTAATTAAGATTTATTTGCTAATATTTTATTATTGTTGGTAATAAATGTGGTTAAGGCTATAATTGTAGTCATTATGGGAAATGAATATTGATGATTAACATCATTGTAGTTTAATTAGCTTGTTAATGAATGTGGATGCACTTTGTGGATGTGGACATATGGTTACTTTAATAATGTTGTATATTTGTTTGTAGTCTGAATAGCCTGTTAAACAGTTTGCTTGCTGAGATTTTTATCTCACCCTTGTTTTCCCCCCTACAGGTGATTCTTGAGCATTCACGGGATGGGTAGAGCGGCACCACAATAATGCACTTGGTTCATCAATTCATGCTGTAATAAAGTCGATGGAATTCTAACCAAATGCTTAGATATTTGTGGATGATTATCTTATTTAATAATGTTGAACTTATGAACTATTATTTGATTAATCTGCTAGAGGTTGTTTTAATTATTGAACTTGTTACCGTTATCTTTGTTCCCTTAGTTGTTTATGCTTCTGCTTAATACTTCATGTCTAGAAATTGCTATCGAAATAAATTATCTTGAAATTTTTGACTAGCTGTAGAGTGGTTTAGTGGCATCCTAGGGTGATGTGGATCCTAGGGTGTTACAGTTGGTATCAGAGCGGGCTTTAGGTCCGTAGTAATTAAAAATATTAAATTGACACACTGGTGTACAATAGGATGGGATGGGTCAAGCATTGCATTCATGCTTTGACATGTTGTATTGATGATTCATGTTATGAGATAATCTTGTATATTTATGATTTGTTTGTATGACTGCTATGAGTGACGATAGTCAATGATAAGAGGTAGGGATTGTAGCTGTTGCCTTGGACATTGCTAGTTTATACCACCATTTGTGGTATGGGGATAGTGATGCAGTTACCTCGGATAACTTAGTTGCGGATGTCATAGATAAGTTTCTTAGAAAAGTGTTATCCTCCTTGAGTTGATCTTGGCCGATTCTTGGTCTATTGCGATTAATGAATTTCTCTTAGCTTAGCGGTTTATTGTAGTTGTTGGGTGCCAATAGGCCTCCAATTGTTCTTGAGACCAAATATTGTTTCTTTCTGATTGATGGGTTGTTTTACTGCTCGTGAGCGGTGCTTTTGGAGAGACTGGTATTTTTCGTGTTTGTTCCATCTTTCTTACTGGAAAATGTGACTCTTTTATTCGTTTGATATTTTAGAAAAAAATCAGAGCTTTATGTTGAAAGTTCGTTAACTAGTGGAAGCCTTGCCCTTAAAAGCATTATGTTGCAGTCATGTCAAAACCTTTATTTGAGTAATTTAATCACTTCTTTTGTTAGCCTCTTGCCTAAGTATTTTCTTAGTCTAGGTCTGCCATTAGAGATCCCATTAGACGAGTTTACCTCTTATCTATGCTTTCCCTCTTACATTTTTAGCCCAGTGAAGTCAGTTCTCAGCGTTGTCATTCTCTTTCAGAGTAGTAAAAGATGGTTGACACCCAGAACTCAGTTTTTCATAGTTAGATGAATCAGGATCTAGGGAGCAGTACCACAAATCTATCAACTCAGGGACCACAAGCAACCCCATTGGGAATGGATCCAATCCAACCTCGCTCAGTGCACCGATCAAGAGAAAGTGCTATATGCCGCCCATCAGCTAGAGGAAGTCGCTATAGAGTGGTGGGAGAACTACTGTACCACTCATGAGGATCAAGACAACATCACTTGGGCTAAGTTCATAGCAACATTTTGTCATGCCCATATCTTGGATGGGGTGATCGAGATGAAGAAGAAGGAATTTCGTGAACTACAGTAGAAGAACATGTCAGTGAGTGAATACCTCAACAAATTCATTCAGCTAGCTCGCTATGCACCTGAGGATGTTGCCATAGATGATGCTCATCAGAAGAGGCTCAAGAAAGGGTTAAACCCAGAATTAAAAGTTCAAGTTATGGATAATGATTATGCCAGTTTTCAGAACATGGTAGATAAAATAATGCTCATTGAAGAAAGCCGTTGTGAGCTAGAAGATTCTCGCAAGAGGAGGATGATGCAACAAGGATCTCAGCCGCATTAGTCCCAGAAGGCTTATTTCAGTGCTTACCGGCTAGCTCATATGCCACAACAGTCAGGATTCAGGACTCTTGCACTAGCACCCTGTTAGTTTCAGTCGGGACTACGCCCTATTGGTTCAAGCAATCAACAATAGAAGAATGCCAACCCTGTAGCATCAGTCACCTGTTACAAGTGTATGAGCAAGGACACTATGCCAGTAAGTGCCCTCAGAGGTAAGCCCGACGCTAGTTCATTTTAATCGAGGAGCCACACCAGATCGAACTCCTACTTTAGGACCAGGACATGGAGCGCCCCTGGTATCAGGCCAGGCCAGTCAAGCACCGCCATTAGTTATGCAAGGATAAGTGAACCATGTCACCGCAGAGGAGACCCAAGCAGCGTCAAAGGTTGTGATTGGTAAGTTCCTAGTCAATTCGATATCTAATACAGTTTTGTTTGATTCTAGAGCTTCGCATTTGTTTGTTTCTTGGAGTTTTACCTTAAAGCAATGATTGAAAATTATTGTTCTTGGATCTGTTTTTTTGGTTCAATCCCTGGGCTCTAAGTTGAATATAAACTTAGGTTGTCCTGGAGTCAAGATAGTCATTCAAGGAGTAGAGTTCTTCACTGATCTTGTCGTGTTGGATATCCAGTCTTTGGATGTGATATTGGGAATGGATTGGCTTAAGAAGCATCAAGCAGTGTTAAATTATGAAGCAGAGCTATTACCTTTACCAGTTCAGATAGAAAAAAGTGAAATTTGTAGCCAACATTAATAAGTCAAAAAAGTTTATGGTTTGCTAGAGTAAGGGAATCTTGCTAGAGGATGTGCTAGTTATCAAAGAGTATCTCGATGTGTTTTTGGATGATATTCCAGAATGCTACCTAACCAGGAGGTTGAGTTTTTGATTGAGATAGTACCTGGTACTTCGCCGATATCCAAGAGGCCATACCGGATGCTGCCAATGAATTAGCGAAATTGAAGAAGCAAATTCAAGAGCTATTGGATAAAGGTTATGTCAGATCTAGTTCATCCCCGTGGGGAGCGCCAGTGTTGTTTGTCAAGAAGAAAGATAGTAGTCAACGTATATGTGTGGATTACCGAACACTCAATAAGGTCACTATCAAGAGTAAGTATTCTTTACCCAGGATTGATGATATGTTTGATCAGCTCAAAGGAGCCGGAGTGTTCTCCAAGATTGACTTGAGAACAGGATACCATCAGATGAAAATTCGACAAGAGGATACATCTAAGATAGCTTTCTCAACTCGATATGGTTTGTACGAGTTCACAGTGACATTCTTTGGTTTAACTAATGCTCTAGCTTATTTCATGTACCTAATGAACAATGTGTTCATATAGTATTTGCATAAGTTTGTCGTTGTGTTCATTGATGATATTCTGATTTACTCCAAGGATGAGAAAGAGCACGAAGAGCATTTGAGGATGGTTTGTAGAAGCTAAGAGAGCATAAGTTATATGCTAAGTTCAACAAGTGTGAGTTTTAGATGAAGGAAGTCACTTTCCTAGGCCATGTCGTGTCAACAGGGGGAATTGTAGTTGAGCCCAGAAAAGTAAAGGATGTACTTGATTGGAAGTCACCATCGTTAGTGATGCAAGTCAAGAGTTTTCTTGGAATGTCAGATCATTACCGTCATTTCATCAAAGAATTTTTCAGCGTAGCAAGACCTCTTACACAGTTGTTAAAGAAAGAAAAAAATTTGTTGGACGCTAGAATGTGAGAAGAGTTTTCAGAAATTGAAGGAGTGTTTGACTAAAGCCCTAGTGCTAGTATTGCCAGACATTAACAAAGATTTTGAGATGCTTCCCACAAAGATTAGGGATGTGTGTTAATGCAAGACTAAAGAGTGGTAACTGTTGACGACGTGGATCAAGACTAGGCTTGGGAATGTGCTGAGGTATAGTCAAAGAAGCCAAGCAGGATGTTTGAGCTCAAGCAAGGCACAGGGAAGACTAGAGATGTTGAAGGGAAGGTTCGAGTAATGATTCATCGAATGGTGCGATTGGTGCAAATGATGCATAGTCAGGAGGAACCGGCACGAAGAGACTTGTCGATACATAAGCCATTGGCGAACCTACATGTTGCAGGCATGGGGATTGCTTGCAAAGAAGGAGATGACCATTGACTAGGGTCGTGGAAGAGGTGAGATCCATGGTTAAAGTGAGGGTGTTTTAGTGGGAAAGCCATGATACGAAAAATGGCGATGGAACCAAAGCTGCAATGCATGGAGGCGTTGAAAGAGTGGTTTAGGTCAAGGAGATACTGAGGAGGCTAAGTGAATGGGAAGCTTACTTCTTAGCGGGTTCTGACTTATGTGCTTTTAGAATCATACATAAGTTAGCGGTCAACGGCAATGAACCAGGACTAGGTAGGGGAATTGAGATTTGAGTGATTGTGTTAGTCCGGGTGAGGCTACGTGGCTCAAGCGGGAAGCACAGAGAAGACAAAGATCGTGAAGAGGCAAGTTCGTGCATGTGGTGCACCAAGTGATGAGGCCAATACACGTATTTACGACTCGGGGAAGACCTAATGTGTGAAGATGTGATAGCTAGTTATTAAGCTATATAAGCTATGTGTGAAAGCATGCGGAGATGCTTTGGGATGAAGGTGAAGATGGAGTTAGTGGAAGGTGCCCAGAAGCTTTATCAGGAGTATTTTGGTAGATTGTCAAATATCAGATTGGTGCCTTCAACAAAACTGCGATGCGGGGAGGTGCAAAGGAGAAGTGGTTTAGATCAAGGAGAGTTGTAATTGCTAAGTGGATCGATCACTAAGGTGTTAATGTATTGAGTCTTATAAATGCTTTCAAAAGTGTGCTTGAGTGTATAAAACCCATGTTAGTGGGGTTAATAAGTTTCCTTGATAGGCTTAATGAGCTGGATCCATTAGGGCTCATTGCTAGTTATTAAAGGGAAGGAGAGGAGGTGTTAGATCTAAGAATTCTAATCTTTAGGTTTCATTTTACCACCTTCTTTCATTCTATGGTTGTGTGATAGAAAACTTAAGAGAGAGCAAGGAGTGGTGCTGTGGTTGCACCTTCTAATCATTCATGAGCATGTAAACTTGAGAGAAATTGTCCATGCAAATTCCTTCCTTCCCTTTAACTAATATATTTGTTATGAATATTATGTGTATATTCATAAGGCTCAAAGGGTAATATATATAGGGAGTATAAGGAGATATACAAAGGAATATACCATATACAGATAAGAAAACCAAGGCATATAAGGAAACAAATAACACAATTCTCTTCTATCCTTAACACCCCCTCAAACTCATGGTGGATCACACACACCGAGTTTAGAAAGAAAATAAATGTTGTGCCCTTGTCTATGGCTTCATGAAGAAGTGCTCTCTCCTGCACCTATGAACAGGTATATGAAACACTAATGTGCTTGGTGATCTCATACTTCACTAGATCACGAACAATACTTATAGCACTTGTACTGTTAGACATAAGTATCATAAATCCCCTCACAGGTACTCCAAAGTTTGCAAGTAGTCATCTCAACCAAGTAATCTCTGTTTTCACTACTGCCATAGCTCTCAACTCAGCCTCTAGATTCAAACAGGAAATTGCAGTCTACTTCTTTGTCTTCCAGGCAATCAAGGAGGAGTCAAGAAAAATATAGTAAACAAAAAGAAAATAACGATCAGAAAGATCACTAGCTCAGGTCGCATGTGAGACCCGGAGTAGAAACTCCTAGACCCCCTGTGTATTACTGTACTAGTCCCAGAGATCAATGCTAGTACACACAGTTCAAACAGAAAAGATGATACATTGCCAACAACGCTTTATTACAATAGTAATCAAGTTTTACAAAGGCCATAGCCTTACTAAGGTTCACGTAACCTCAAGCAAAAATAAACACAATGAAACAAAAGATAACTTGATCGACCCATCAATCGCCACGGGCAATTGATGGGAGACGAATCTAGGCATCCGAATAATCCACCGCATCCACATTCTACGCAGGTCATACTCTCCAGCTTGATCTTCTCCATTCTCTGCTTTTATATTTATAGAGCAACAGGTGAGTACAAAAAAATGTACTCCGCAAGTCTTGGGAAAAATGCATAGATGTAAGGTTTCACAAAGGAAGGCTATATGGTTTATTTGCAACAATCAGCATTTTATTTCAAATCTACATAATTACTTTAAAAGCCATTTTTAAAACAACTTGTTTTTAATAATCGAAATTGGATAAGTACTTTAGTGAAGGTTAAACTACCAACACTAATATCTCAGGCTATCACAGCCAATTTTCAAAACCTCAGGTTACATCCCCTGATCTGAACATCACGAGAGTTATACTACTCCCGAGTTTTTCTCCAACTCATTTTGTTTTGAAATCAAAACCAAAACTTCTACCATGTGAATGCATTCTTTGCCCGCCCTTGACCGTGGGCACGGCTATTCGAATAGTTTTACTCTGCAGAGGTTGTACACTTTACCCACAAGAGATAAATTACCTTAATAGTCAACACGCTTCCTTTGGCATGAGACCCAGATAAATTATCACAAAGCCTTTCGCCTACTCCAATATAGTTTAAATACCACCCGCTAAGGTTTCACCACAACTCGAATCCACGAGTTGGAGCCCCCTCTTGCGCCATATGAGTACAGTAAACCCTGTCCCTCACTATGAGTAACCAGTACACCCTGGCACTCAATACACCACTGGTGATATCTAAACTACACTATTATAGGGTAGTTAGCTAGGTCGTACCTATATAGACTTGTGGTTGTACTGTTTTGCTCAGTTTTGGACAAACACAAGCGTCGGTCCTTAATCGACTGTGGTGGCTCATTCACAAACCCAACAATTCTTGTGCTAACTGCACCAGCCAAACCTTCCATCCACCCTTGTCAACTTTTCCCTTTGAATTTCATTTTTATTTTCAAATTAACAGTGGTAACATACATTACCACTTTTCAAACAAAATATTTAACAATGGTAACATCCATTACCAATGTTCAAACAAAACATTTAACAATGGTAACATCCATTACCAATGTTCAAACAAATCATTTATCAAAACATTTGATAACCATGCTACTCATTTGAACATTATTATATTTATTTGCTACGCTAAGCATTTGCTAGTATTTAAACATTCAACAATTGTAACACTAACTCATTATTGAGTCAAAGGAATATCCTAAGTTGACAATGGTACAAGATAAATAAGTTTCAATGGAAGGTATAGCAAATTGGGTATTTAACTAAATTTTCTAAATCAAATTATCACTTGATATAACATAAGCATGCAATAACTTTAAAATAACTACCTAATCATTTTATAAAACATTGGAGCAAGTTGATCAAAGGAAACTTGCAAAACATAGGAGCAAAATGGTCAAAGGAGACTTGCCTTCCTGTGTCTGGTTGAAATCTTCCACAACTTGCTCTTGAGGTTGCTCGGACAAATCGGTCTCTACACGTAAATCGAGAATTCCAAATAAATAAAATAAAATAAAAATTCAAAAATTGAAAATGAATATACCAAATGAAAGATTGAAATTTTAGATGAATTTAGAAATTTGAATGGACCAATTTGGAGCTAAAATGAAAAAGATATGGCTATTTGAAAATCTCAGATTTGAATAAATCCAGAAATTCGGAAATCTCTGACATGTGGGGTCCACTGGTCAGCAATTTCATTTAAAATAAGTCTCTGACATGTGGGACCCACTGAACTCAGGACCCACTTGTCAGTGGCTAGCGCAGAGGTGGTCGTCGACGGTGGGGCCTACCGTCGGCGTGGATTAAAACGGAGAAAACTCAACCTCGCCACATGGAGCGGGCTCGAACGCGCCGAGGAGTGGGAGGGGGAAGAGAGCGGCGCTAGCCAAGTGAGCGGGAGGCACCGCCTACCCTTAATGGGTAGGTAATCCTCTTGAGGATTATCTCGGGGAGGCCGGCGAAGCAACGTGGCACACGTGGTCGACGCGTGGTCGCCGCGTGGTCGCCACGCCACGGCTTTGCCGACGTGGCGCGCGCCGCGGTGGTGGCGAGGCGCCGGGTGGCGCCGACGTGGCATCGATCCGCCGCCACGCTGCTGCCACCTCACCCGACGGTAGACGGCCGGCGGCGGTGGTGGCGCCGGGACCGAGGGTCGCCGAGCTCGGTGACGGCGCGCCGCCAAGGGTACCAAATGAAGAGGAGGATGCAGGGAATGCATCGGTACCTTGCGCGCGAGGCCGAGGGTGACCGGAGGGAAGGATCGGCGAGGAGGGGCGCGGTCGGAGAGGGACCTCACGGCGACGGAGGAGCTCCGGTGGCAGCAGCACTCGGGAGGGGTCGCGGAATCGCCTTGGCACCAACAACGCCGGGAGGCGTCGGCGAGAGTGAGGAAGCCCGAGACGGCGCAATTGCTCGCCGGAGTATTTGAAGCCGCGGGAAGAAATCGGGCGTAGGGGGCTCGCGCCGGGTGATTCGCTGAGAGGTGAGGAGGCGGCGGCGGTAGAGGACCTCGGGTGCGGGTTTTATAGACCGGGAGGGTTGTAACGGCCGCGGCGCTCTCGCGGACTTGAAACCGCCCGAGAGTGAAGGCGACGGCGCATGATGCATAATTAGATGAAATAATGCCGAAACGGTTGCGGAATGTGGCTATTTGAATGTGCGAGAGTGCGGGAATATAATTAAGAAACCAAGCTTTAAAGCTTCGCTTATTGACACGGCGGCAGCGGCGAGGCGCGGGGAGGAAGAAGGTGGCGGGGAAGACGACTGGCCGATGGGCCCCGCATGTCAGTGAGAGAGGAAAAGGAGAGAAGGCGACGGCTACGGCTCGGATGCACGACGCGCGCAGAGGAAAGTAATCAAGGCCGAGGATGATGGGTGAAGAGGTAAGTGAAAGGATGCGGTTGAGATTCAATCCGGCAACCTTGATTAAATCTGAGCCGATGGGGTGTACTAAGTGGCAACGGGCGGCTGCGATCTAATACGGCAATTATGAACGGTCAAGATGACGACACGCGTCGGGGATGACGGCTTTGACAGGTGGGACCCGCGGTCAGTGAGTCCACACAGACCGGTCTATGGCAGGTGGGGCCCGCTTGTCAGCGCAAATCCAAAAAGAAACTCAACCTCGCGCGGAGCGGGCTCGAACGCAGCCGAGGAGCGGGAGGGAAGAGAGCGGGCGGCGGTAACGATCGGGCGGGAGGATCAACCTACCCAATAAGGGCGATTAACCCTTTGAGTATTAGTCGGATGGCTTGGCCGAAATTGCTTGTCGATGCGCGACACTTGGCGCCGCGAGAGAGAGGAAGGCGGGATGAGGCGAGACGGCGGGATTAGCTCGGGCCGGGAGGAATGGCTCTGATGCATGACAAGTGTCACCGAGGAGATTTTGATATTTAAATCTTTTATATATTTCGTAAATCATTAGGAGACTTTAAAATACTCGAAAAATACCAAATAAATTCCAAAAATTCCAGAAAAATTCACATAACTCACGATAATGTTTTAAACATATTAAAAATATTTCCAACTTATTTTGATATTAAATTTTCTTTTCAATGTAAACTTTAACTTCAAAAATTCGGATAATTGGAAATTATTAATTTAAAACTATTTCTTCAAAATAAAAGCAAAAATTGGGATGTTACAAACCTACCCCTTAGAAGGAATCTCGACCCAGATTCGATGAACTGAGAAATAGATTAGGAAACTCGCTCAAGATCCTCTTCTCGCTCCTGTGTTGCTTCGACTGACGGTTGCTCCATTGCACTTTACAGAATTTGATAGTCTTGTTTCTTGTGCAATACTCTGCCTCTTCCAAAATCTTGACAGGAAATTCTGAATATGTCAAGTCCTCTTTTAAATCAACATCCTCAAAAGGTATCAACTCCTCTGGTACTCTCAAACACTTTTTTTTAACTGTGATACATGAAATACATCATGTACACCTGACAACTGAGGAGGAAGTTCTAGCTGGTAAGCGACTTCACCTCTTCTTGCTATAATTAGAAATGGTCCAATATACCTTGGGGCAAGCTTACCACTGACTTTGAATCGACGCATCCCTTTCATAGGTGACACTTTCAGATACACATGATCGCCTGGCGTAAATTCCAACATTCTTCGACGATTATCGCATAACTCTTTTATCCAGTCTCATGCTGCTTTCAATCGGTCTCGGATTAAGCGAACTTGATCTTCCGCTAACTTTAAGACATCCGGTCCGAATACTTGACTCTCTCCGGTCTCTGACCAATATAACGGTGTTCTACATTTTCTGCCATACAAGGCTTCAAACGGAGACATCTTCAGACTAGATTGATAACTATTATTATATGAGAATTCCGCATAGGCAAACTTTTATCCCAACTGGCTTTATTGGCTAAAGCACATGCTCTCAAAGATATCTTCTAATATCTGATTTACCGCTCAATCGACCATCTGCTTGAGGATGATAAGCAAGATCGAAATTTAAATTGGTGCCCAAAACTTCATGAAGCTTCGCGAAAATCTTGAGGTAAATTGTGTTCCTCTATCCGACACTATCCTCTTTGGAACTCCATGCAAACACACAATTTTTGACATATAAAGCTCGCCAATCTATCTCCGAATATGTAGTCTTCACTGGTATGAAATGAGCGACTTTTGTTAAACGGTCAACTATAACCCAAATTGAGTCATAACCTAACTTGGTTCTTGGTAGTCTGTTATGAAATCCATTCCAATTTCCTCCCATTTCCATTCGTATATGCAGAGGTTGCAAAAGACCAAAGCAGTCTTTGATGCTCGCTTAACTCTTTGACATATGTCACACAAGGCTACATATTCTGCAATTTCCCTTTTCATATTGTTCCACCAAGAACTTTCCTTTAAATCTGATACATTTTTGTACTTCCAGATGAATTGAATATCCCGATTCATGAGCTTCTTTAAGATTAAATCTTTTATTTCCTTTTTCTCGGTACTAGTATTCTCTTTCCAAACCAAAGAGTCCCTTCATCATCTTCTCAAAATCCAAGCGCTTTACCTTTCTTCATATTCTCTTTAATTTCTTTAACATATTCATCCTCTCGTTGGGCTACCTTGATTTGATCTTCCAAGGTAGGATGAACCTTCAATGCGATGAATACCTTCGTTAACTATTTCCAAATTTAATCTTTGGAATTCCTCATGGAGGGTTAATCGCTTATCCGAATTGACAGATTATTCATATGACTCTTTCGACTCAAAGCATCGGCTACCACATTAGCTTTTCCGGGATGATAGTGTATTCCCACATCATAATCCTTTATCAATTCGAGCCATCTTCTTTGTCTCATATTAAGGTCAGCCGGGTGAATATATACTTTAAACTTTTATGATCTGTATATATCTCACACCGACATCGATTAAGTAATGCCTCCATAACTTTAGAGCATGCACAACAAAGAGCTAGTTCTAAATCATGAGTGGGATAATTTTCTTCATGCGGTCTTAATCGCTTTGATGCATAAGCTACCACCCTTCCTTCTTGCATTAGTACACAACCAAGACCTTGTTTTGAAGCATCACAAAATATCTCAAAATCTTTTCAATATCGGGTAACCTCGTAACCGTGCTGAAGTTAACCTTTTCTTTAACTCTTGAAAACTATCCTCACAGGATTTACTCCATTCAAATTTCTTCTCCTTCTTTAACAATTTGGGTTAAAGGTCCGCAATCTTGGAAAAGCCTTCAATAAATCGACGATAGTAACCGCTAATCCCGAAAACTTGGATCTCGATTCGTCTTGGGTGGAGTCCAATTTAATACATCCTTAACTTTTCCAGATCTACTGATACTCCTTCTGCTGAGATCACATGTCCCAAAAACTCAATTTCCTTTAACCAAAATGCACATTTGCTAAATTTGGCATATAACTGGTGTTCACGGAGTCTTTGCAACACTATCCTTAGATGACCTTCATGTTCTTTGTTATCCTTTGAATAGATAAGTATGTCATCTATGAAAACTACAACAAACTTATCTAAATAATCCATGAAGACTTTATTCATCAAGTTCATGAAGTATGCTGTGCATTTGTCAAACCAAAAGACATCACCGTATACTCATATAATCCATATCTTGTGGCGAAGGTCGTCTTTGGTATATCTTCGGTCTAATCTTCAACTGATGATATCCTGACCGAAGATCAATCTTGGAAAAGACACTTGATCCTATGAGTTGGTCAAACAAATCATCTATCCGAGGTAAGGGATACTTATTCTTTATAGTGACTTCATTTAAAGCTCGATAATCAACGCACATCCGTTGACTACCATCCTTCTTCTTTACTAGAAGCACCGGGCTCCCAAGGCGAAGAACTTGGTCCGATGAATCCTTTCTCATACAATTCTTGAATCGCCTCTTGACTTACGCTAAATCATCTACGACATCCGATAAGGTCTTTTGATATTGGAGCTGCACTGGCACCGTTTATAACAAATTCAACTTCTCGATCTGGTGGTAATCTGGCAAATCTTCGGAAAAATATCCGGTACTCGCAAACTATCGACACATCTTCCAAACTTTTCCCTTTTAGGTCAAGTTAACATATCGTCTTTCTCTGAGTGCATAATCGCCTCATGTCTTATCTGAATTCCATCGAATTGGTAAGGATAATGGCACGATTGGCACAATCTATCATCCTTTATACTTGATCAACCAATCCATAACAAGTATTATATCTATGCCATCGAGTCTATTATAATAAGGTTCGCTAGGAACTTTACTCCATTTATAATTATGGTTGCACTAGGGCTAACCAAATTAGTCCTCAATTCTTTTCGAGGATTGACTATCATAAGGTCCTTTAGCAAACAAATTTTCCAATTATTCTTTCAACAAAAGCCTTTGTTACGAAAGAATGTGTAGCTCCGTAATCAAATAATATAATTGCTTTGATCGAGTTCACTAGAAACTTACCCGTAACTACATCCGTGCATATTCACGCTTCCTGCGGTAACATGGTTGATACGCCCTCGATTAATGTTTTGTGGAGTCTTGGGAGTTTGAGGGCTTCCACGACCTTGACCATTGGTTGGAGCTCTTGCTGGTGTAGGGTCAAGATTGAAACGAACCGGGGTTACCGCTTGACGTTTCGTGGGCGATTCTCGGCATAGTGTCCCATATTCTTGCAATTGTAGCATTGCACCCCGCAGCTACATTTACTTTTTCTGCAGCTTGGGCTGCATTTCCGTTCTAGGAGCTTGAGGTAAAGGACGAGGTGCGTAAATCGGTATCCTTGTATGATTATGTACCGAGGTCGGTTGTACTATGGTGGCGTGAATCGTGAATCGCCGCAGATCGCCGAGCTTGGAACTTCCTCTTCCGGAGTCGAAGAGTTGGCGTTGAGCATCTTCTTGCAATAAAGCTTTATTCACTAGATGCTGAAAAGTAGGGTAGTCATTGGAGACTAATTGAACCTTGAGGTTGGGGTCTATCCCTCCCATGAACCTCCAAATCTTTGCGGCATCGATCGCCACATCTTCCGGGGCATATCTAGATAGTGAATGAATTTGCTTAAATAAGCGGAAACGCTCGTGTTTCCTGCTTGTAGATGATGGAACTCCTTCCTCTTCATTTCCATAATACTCATAGGAATATGAGCATTACGGAAGGCTTCCAAAAATTCTGCCCAACCAATGTTCTGGCATCCCGGTGTGCTGTGTGATAATTGTCCCACCAATTGGCAAAGAACTCCTTGGAGTTGATGAGCAGCATATATAACCTTCTCATGTTCAGCACATTGAGCTAGATTCAGCTTCCTTTCCACTTCCTTAATCCAATCATCCACCTCCAACGGATCGGCAGATCTGCGAAGGTCGGGGTCGGGTCCTCATGAATTCCCGAGCTTAGATCATGGTGGGTGAATAGGTACTTGCTGAGCTTGATTGACTTGATTTTGGGCCAAAGCCCAAGAAGTTGTAGTTGCATGGCCATCATTTGTTCCATGTTGGGAGCTTGGGTGGCGGAGGTGGAATTGGGGCCTCATTGTTGTTGGTATGGTTGTTGTTGATGTTGCTTCTCGTGTTCACCATCTGAAGCTCCATCAAGAAAAGTACAGAAAAGAAGGAAAAGCATAGATGAGAGACGGGGCAATTTATCATCCCAAAACCACACACAAGATTAACACAACAGAATGAGAAAACTCAACTTTTGAAACTCAAATTAACTTTTGAAATGGCTGTACCACAAATGCACAAGGCTCGGTACAATCCATTTTATTACATCATATCATTATAAAAGCGTTCTAGTATCGATAAACGACTGAAAAAGGGTAGCCTATCTAACATCTAATTATCCTCAATGATGATACGCTCCTCTGGCTCCTCCTCGGGATCCTCCTCTGAGTCCGACGAGTGACTCTGTCCACAATCATGGCAGTTGTTCGGCGAACGCGACCGTGATCGGCTCTGGCTGAAAGTAGGTGATCTGGAACGGAAGTGCTGGCGTCCTCGGTTGGATCTGTCAATGTCTAGGTCGGGTAGCGGACTGGGGCGTCGCACACTCTTCCTTGCCGTGAGCCTAGTGCGAGGTCCTGAGAGTCTGACTGGAGCAGCAACAGGAGCTGGTGGAGTCGGTGTAGTGGTGGCAGCTCGAAGACGCTCCACCTCGCCTCGGCCGTGTCCTCGCTTTGTCTGGCCGGCGTGGGCGGTCTGACTCTGCAGCAGCTGTGCTCGGAGAGTGTCGGAGTGGTCGTAGCTCGACGTCAGAAGCATCCGGAGAAGTCCTATCTCCCGCCGAGCTCGCGTAAGTCGCGATCGATGCTTGGGTGAATCGCACTGATGAGACAGCGTGGGTCGCCCACCACGATCCGAAAGCTTCGGATGGGTCTGCCCCGCTCGTAGTCGGAAAGAAGCGAAAAGGCGATCGTCAACTCCCCTTGTGCCTCTTGCACAACTCGCTATCGCCATCTTGGCTGCATCTTGGATAGCGTCCGTCCGGTGGGTCCGAGGGTGCTCAATCTTGCAGTAGATGGGGTCAAGCTGCCCATCCGAGCATAGATGAATACTTCCATGGTCCATGAATCCATAGTCATCACTCTAGTGTTCCGCCCTCTGAAAATGGGTCGTTGATTATATTTCGATGCTGCATTAATCGTCGAGAAGAGTCGCAAAGCTCCTCACTCTCGCCATGAGAATGGTGATCCCATGGGGTCAAGACGACGAAGAACCCGCCATCTATAAGTTTGAAAATAAGGAGAGATCAGTAAAGATTTTTAAATAATGAGAGTAGGACAAGAACAAGATACTAAGTAAGAAAAGAGTAGAAGCAAAAGAAACTTATATTTTTGTACATAAATTTTTATTAAATATAAATCCTTAAAGCTTCCCAAAACCTAGGGCTCGTCCTATACCAAGATGGCTCGATACCATACGTGAGACCCGAGTAGAAACTCCTAGACCCCGTGTATTCTTGTACTAGTCCTGCAGATCAATGCTAGTACACACAGTTCAAACAGAAAGATGATACATTGCCAACAACGCTTTATTACAATAGTAATCAAGTTTTACAAAGGCCATAGCCTTACTAAGGTTCACGTAACCTCAAGCAAAAATAAACACAATGAAACAAAAGATAACTTGATCGACCCATCAATGCGCCACGTGCAATTGATCGGGAGACGAATCTAGGCATCCGGAATAATCCACCGCATCCACATTCGTGCGAAGTCATACTCTCCAGCTTGATCTTCTCCATTCTCTCTTTTATATTTATAGAGCAACAGTGAGTACAAAAATGTACTCGCAAGTCTTGGGAAAATGCATAGATGTAAGGTTTCACAAAGGAAGGCTATATGGTTTATTTGCAACAATCAGCATTTTATTTCAAATCTACATAATTACTTTAAAAGCCATTTTTAAAACAACTTGTTTTTAATAATCGAAATTGGATAAGTACTTTAGTGAAGGTTAAACTACCAACACTAATATCTCAGGCTATCACACCAATTTTCAAAACCTCAGGTTACATCCCCTGATCTGAACATCACGAGAGTTATACTACTCCCGAGTTTTTCTCCAACTCATTTTGTTTTGAAATCAAAACCAAAACTTCTACCATGTGAATGCATTCTTTGCCCGCCCTTGACCGTGGGCACGGCTATTCGAATAGTTTTACTCTGCAGAGGTTGTACACTTTACCCACAAGAGATAAATTATCTTAATAGTCAACACGCTTCCTTTGGCATGAGACCCAGATAAATTATCACAAAGCCTTTCGCCTACTCCAGTATAGTTTAAATACCACCCGCTAAGGTTTCACCACAACTCGAATCCACGAGTTGGAGCCCCCTCTTGCGCCATATGAGTACAGTAAACCCTGTCCCTCACTATGAGTAACCAGTACACCCTGGCACTCAATACACCACGGTGATATCTAAACTACACTATTATAGGGTAGTTAGCTAGGTCGCACCTATATAGACTTGTGGTTGTACTGTTTTGCTCAGCTTTGGACAAACACAAGCGTCGGTCCTTAATCGACTGTGGTGGCTCATTCACAAACCCAACAATTCTTGTGCTAACTGCACCACCAAACCTTCCATCCACCCTTGTCAACTTTTCCTTTGAATTTCATTTTTATTTTCAAATTAACAATGGTAACATACATTACCACTTTTCAAACAAAATATTTAACAATGGTAACATCCATTACCAATGTTCAAACAAAACATTTAACAATGGTAACATCCATTACCAATGTTCAAACAAATCATTTATCAAAACATTTGATAACCATGCTACTCATTTGAACATTATTATATTTATTTGCTACGCTAAGCATTTGCTAGTATTTAAACATTCAACAATTGTAACACTAACTCATTATTGAGTCAAAGGAATATCCTAAGTTGACAATGGTACAAGATAAACAAGTTTCAATGGAAGGTATAGCAAATTGGGTATTTAACTAAATTTTCTAAATCAAATTATCACTTGATATAACATAAGCATGCAATAACTTTAAAATAACTACCTAATCATTTTATAAAACATTGGAGCAAGTTGATCAAAGGAAACTTGCAAAACATAGGAGCAAAATGGTCAAAGGAGACTTGCCTTCCTGTGTGCTGGTTGAAATCTTCCACAACTTGCTCTTGAGGTTGCTCGGACAAATCGGTCTCTACACGTAAATCGAGAATTCCAAATAAATAAAATAAAATAAAAATTCAAAAATTGAAAATGAATATACCAAATGAAAGATTGAAATTTTAGATGAATTTAGAAATTTGAATGGACCAATTTGGAGCTAAAATGAAAAGATATGGCTATTTGAAAATCTCGATTTGAATAAATCCAGAAATTCGGAAATCTCGACATGTGGGGTCCATCGGTCAGCAATTTCATTTAAAATAAGTCTCGACATGTGGGACCCACTGAACTCAGGACCCACTTGTCGCTGGCTAGCGCAGAGGGTGGTCGACGACGGTGGGGCCTACACGCCGCGTGGATTAAAGCGGAGAAAACTCAACCTCGGTAGCGAGCGGGCTCGAACGCGCCGAGGAGTGGGAGGGGGAAGAGAGCGGCGCTAGCCAAGTGAGCGGGAGGCACCGCCTACCCTTAATGGGTAGGTAATCCTCTTGAGGATTATCTCGCGGAGGCCGCGGCAACGTGGCACACACGTGGTCGACGCGTGGTCGCCGCGTGGTCGCCACGCCACGCTTTTTGCCGACGTGGCGCGCACGCCGCGAGGTGGCGGGAGGCGCCGGGTGGCGCCGACGCGGCACCGATCCGCCGCCACGCTGCTGCCACCTCACCGACGGTGGACGGTGGCGGCGATGGTGGCGCGACGGACCGAGGGTCGCCGAGCTCGTGTGACGGCGCGCCGCCAAGGGTACCAAAATGAAGAGGAGGATGCAGGGAATGCATCGGTACCTTGCGCGGAGGCCGAGGGTGACCGGAGGGAAGGATCGGCGAGGAGGGGCGGCGGTCGGAGAGGGACCTCACGGCGACGGAGGAGCTCCGGTGGCGCAGCAGCTCAGGGGAGGGGTCGCCGGGAATCGCCTTGGCACCAAAAACGCCGGGAGGCGTCGGCGAGTGAGGAAGCCCGAGACGGCCGCAATTGCTCGCCGAGTATTTGAAGCCGCGGGAAGAAATCGGGCGTAGGGGGCTCGCGCCGGGTGATTCGCTTGAGAGGTGAGGGAGGGGCGCAGCGGTAGAGGGACCTCGGGTGCGGGTTTTATAGACCGGGGAGGGTTGTAACGGCCGCGCGAAGCTCGCCGGACTTGAAACTGCCCGGAGAGTGAAGGCGACGGCGCACAGTGCATAATTAGATGAAATAATGCCAGAAACGGTTGCGGGAATGCGGCTATTTGAATGTGCAGTAGTGCGGGGAAATAATTGGCCAAGAAACCAAGCTTTTAAAGCTTCGCTTATTGACACGGCGGCAGCAAGCGAGGCGCGGGGAGGAAGAAGGTGGCGGGGAAGACGACTGGCCGATGGGCCCCGCATGTCAGTGAGAGAGGAAAAGGAGAGAAGGCGACGGCTACGGCTCGGATGCACGACGCGCGGCAGAGGAAAGTAATCAAGGCCGTAGGATGATGGGTGAAGGGGTAAGTGAAAGGATGCGGTTGAGATTCAATCCGGCAACCTTGATTAAATCTGAGCCGATGGGGTGTACTAAGTGGCAACGGGCGGCTGCGATCTAATACGGCAATTATGAACGGTCAAGATGACGACACGCGTCGGGGATGACGGCTTTGACAGGTGGGACCCGCTGTCAGTGAGTCCACACAGACCGGTCTATGGCAGGTGGGGCCCGCTTGTCAGCGCAAATCCAAAAAAAAGAAACTCAACCTCGCGCGCGGAGCGGGGCTCGAACGCGCGCCGAGGGAGCGGGGAGGGAAGAGAGCGGCGGCGGTAACCAGTCGGGCGGGGAGGATCAACCTACCCAATAAGGGCGATTAACCCTTTGAGTATTAGTCGATGGCCGGCTGCTTTGTCGGATCGCGACACTTGGCGCCGCGAGAGAAGGAAGGCGGGATGAGGCGTAGACGGCGGGGATTAGCTCGGGCCGGGGAGGAATGGCTCGGATGCATGACAAGTGTCAGCCCGAGGGAGATTTTGATATTTAAATCTTTTATATATTTCAGAAATCAGAGGAGACTTTAAAATACTCGAAAAAATACCAAATAAATTCCAAAAATTCCAGAAAAATTCACATAACTCACTCGATAATGTTTTAAACATATTAAAAATATTTCCAACTTATTTTGATATTAAATTTTCTTTTCAATGAAACTTTAACTTCAGAAAATTCCAGATAATTGGAAATTATTAATTTAAAACTATTTCTTCAAAATAAAAGCAAAAATTGGGATGTTACAAACCTACCCCCCTTAGAAGGAATCTCGACCCCGAGATTCGGATGAACTGAGAAATAGATTAGGAAACTCGCTCAAGATCCTCTTCTCGCTCCTGTGTTGCTTCGACTACGGGCGGTTGCTCCATTGCACTTTACTGAATTTGATAGTCTTGTTTCTTGTGCAGCGCTCTGCCTCTTCCAAAATCTTGACAGAAATTCAATATGTCAAGTCCTCTTTTAAATCAACATCCTCAAAAGGTATCAACTCCTCTGGTACTCTCAAACACTTTTTTTTAATCGTGATACATGAAATACATCATGTACACTGACAACCGAGGAGGAAGTTCTAGCCGATAGCGACTTCACCTCTTCTTGCTATAATTAGAAATGGTCCAATATACCTTGGGGCAAGCTTACCATCGACTTTGAATCGACGCATCCCTTTCATAGGTGACACTTTCGGATACACATGATCGCTTTGGCGTAAATTCCAACATTCTTCGACGATTATCGCGATAACTCTTTTATCCGTGCGTGCTGTTTTCAATCGGTCTCGGATTAAGCGAACTTGATCTTCCGCTAACTTTAAGACATCCGGTCCGAATACTTGACTCTCTCCGGTCTCTGACCAATATAACGGTGTTCTACATTTTCTGCCATACAAGGCTTCAAACGGAGACATCTTCAGACTAGATTGATAACTATTATTATATGAGAATTCCGCATAGGGCAAACTTTTATCCCAACTGGCTTTATTGGCTAAAGCACATGCTCTCAGCATATCTTCCAATATCTGATTTACCCGCTCTGTCTGACCATCTGTTTGAGGATGATAAGCAGTACTGAAATTTAAATTGGTGCCCAAAACTTCATGAAGCTTCGCGAATCTTGAGGTAAATTGTGTTCCTCTATCCGACACTATCCTCTTTGGAACTCCATGCAAACACACAATTTTTGACATATAAAGCTCGCCAATCTATCTCCGAATATGTAGTCTTCATGGTATGAAATGAGCGACTTTTGTTAAACGGTCAACTATAACCCAAATTGAGTCATAACCTAACTTGGTTCTTGGTAGTCCTGTTATGAAATCCATTCCAATTTCCTCCCATTTCCATTCAGGTATATGCAGAGGTTGCAAAAGACCAGCAGTCTTTGATGCTCGCTTTAACTCTTTGACATATGTCACACAAGGCTACATATTCTGCAATTTCCTTTTCATATTGTTCCACCAGTAACTTTCCTTTAAATCCTGATACATTTTTGTACTTCCAGGATGAATTGAATATCCTGATTCATGAGCTTCTTTTAAGATTAAATCTTTTATTTCCTTTTTCTCGGGTACTAGTATTCTCTTTCCAAACCAAAGAGTCCCTTCATCATCTTCTGAAAATCCAAGCGCTTTACCTTTCTTCATATTCTCTTTAATTTCTTTAACATATTCATCCTCTCGTTGGGCTACCTTGATTTGATCTTCCAAGGTAGGATGAACCTTCAATGCGATGCAGAATACCTTCGTTAACTATTTCCAAATTTAATCTTTGGAATTCCTCATGGAGGGTTAATCGCTTATCCGAATTGACAGATTATTCATATGACTCTTTCGACTCAAAGCATCGGCTACCACATTAGCTTTTCCGGGATGATAGTGTATTCCCACATCATAATCCTTTATCAATTCGAGCCATCTTCTTTGTCTCATATTAAGGTCAGGCTGGGTGAATATATACTTTAAACTTTTATGATCTGTATATATCTCACACCGACATCGATTAAGTAATGCCTCCATAACTTTAGAGCATGCACAATGAGCCTAGTTCTAAATCATGAGTGGGATAATTTTCTTCATGCGGTCTTAATCGCTTTGATGCATAAGCTACCACCCTTCCTTCTTGCATTAGTACACAACCAAGACCTTGTTTTGAAGCATCACAAAATATCTCAAAATCTTTTCGAATATCGGGTAACCTCAGAACCGGTGCTGAAGTTAACCTTTTCTTTAACTCTTGAAAACTATCCTCACAGGATTTACTCCATTCAAATTTCTTCTCCTTCTTTAACAAATGGGTTAAAGGTCCGCAATCTTGGAAAAGCCTTCAATAAATCGACGATAGTAACCGGCTAATCCCAGAAAACTTCGGATCTCGGTTACTGTCTTAGGTGGAGTCCAATTTAATACATCCTTAACTTTTCCAGGATCTACAGATACTCCTTCTGCTGAGATCACATGTCCCAAAAACTCAATTTCCTTTAACCAAAATGCACATTTGCTAAATTTGGCATATAACTGGTGTTCACGGAGTCTTTGCAACACTATCCTTAGATGACCTTCATGTTCTTTGTTATCCTTTGAATAGATAAGAATGTCATCTATGAAAACCACAACAAACTTATCTAAATAATCCATGAAGACTTTATTCATCAAGTTCATGAAGTATGCCGGTGCATTTGTCAAACCAAAAGACATCACCGTATACTCATATAATCCATATCTTGTGGCGAAGGCTGTCTTTGGTATATCTTCCGTCTAATCTTCAATCGATGATATCCTCGACCAAGATCAATCTTGGAAAAGACACTTGATCCTATGAGTTGGTCAAACAAATCATCTATCCGAGGTAAGGGATACTTATTCTTTATAGTGACTTCATTTAAAGCTCGATAATCAACGCACATCCGCTGACTACCATCCTTCTTCTTTACTAGAAGCACCGGGCTCCCAAAGGCGAAGAACTTGGTCCGATGAATCCTTTCTCATACAATTCTTGAATCGCCTCTTGACTTCGCCAAATCATCTACCGACATCCGATAAGGTCTTTTGATATTGAGCCGTACGGCACCGTTTTATAACAAATTCAACTTCTCGATCCGTGGTAATCTGGCAAATCTTCAGAAAAACATCTAGGTACTCGCAAACTATCGACACATCTTCCAAACTTTTCCCTTTTAGGTCGGTTAACATATCGTCTTTCTTTGAGTGCATAATCGCCTCATGTCTTATCCGAATTCCATCGAATTGGTAAGGATAATGGCACGATTGGCACAATCTATCATCCTTTATACTTGATCAACCAATCCATACCAAGTATTATATCTATGCCATCGAGTCTATTATAATAAGGTTCGCTAGGAACTTTACTCCATTTATAATTATGGTTGCACTAGGGCTAACCAAATTAGTCCTCAATTCTTTTCGAGGATTGACTATCATAAGGTCCTTTAGCAAACAAATTTTTCAATTATTCTTTTCAACAAAAGCCTTTGTTACGAAAGAATGTGTAGCTCCGTAATCAAATAATATAATTGCTTTGATGCGAGTTCACTAGAAACTTACCCGAACTACATCCGTGCATATTCCACGCCTCATGCGGTAACATGGTTGATACGCCCTCGATTAATGTTTTGTGGAGTCTTGGGAGTTTGAGGGCTTCCACGTCCTTGACCATTGGTTGGAGCTCTTGCTGGTGTAGGGTCAAGATTGAAACGAACCGGGTTACCGCTGACGCTTCGTGGGCGATTCTTGGCATAGTGTCCCATATTCTTGCAATTGTAGCATTGCACCCCTGCAGCTACATTTCTTTTGCTGCAGCTTGGGCTGCATTTCCGTTCTAGGAGCTTGAGGTAAAGGACGAGGTGCGTAAATCGGTATCCTTGTATGATTATGTACTTGGAGGTCGGTTGTACTTGTGGTGGCGTGAATCGTGAACCGCCGCATGATCGCGAGCTTGGAACTTCCTCTTCCGGAGTCGAAGAGTTGGCGTTGAGCATCTTCTTGCAATAAAGCTTTATTCACTAGATGCTGAAAAGTAGGGTAGTCATTGGAGACTAATTGAACCTTGAGGTTGGGGTCTATCCTCCCATGAACCTCCAAATCTTTGCGGCATCGATCGCCACATCTTCCGGGGCATATCTAGATAGCTGAATGAATTTGCTTAAATAAGCGGAAACGCTCGTGTTTCCTCTTTGTAGATGATGGAACTCCTTCCTCTTCATTTCCATAATACTCATAGGAATATGAGCATTACGGAAGGCTTCCAAAAATTCTGCCCAACCAATGTTCTCGGCATCCCGGTGTCTGTGTGAATTGTCCCACCAATTGGCAAAGAACTCCTTGGAGTTGATGAGCAGCATATATAACCTTCTCATGTTCAGCACATTGAGCTAGATTCAGCTTCCTTTCCACTTCCTTAATCCAATTATCCACCTCCAACGGATCGGCAGATCCTGCGAAGGTCGGGGGTCGGGTCCTCATGAATTCCCCGAGCTTAGATGCGGTGGGTGAATAGGTACTTGCTGAGCTTGATTGACTTGATTTTGGGCCAAAGCTCAAGAAGTTGTAGTTGCATGGCCATCATTTGTTCCATGTTAGGAGCTTGGGTGGCATGGAGGTGGAATTGGGGCCTCATTGTTGTTGGGCGCTGGTTGTTGTTGATGTTGCTTCTCGTGTTCACCATCTGAGCTCCATCAAGAAAAGTACTGAAAAGAAGGAAAAGCATAGATGAGAGACGGGGCAATTTATCATCCCAAAACCACACACAAGATTAACACAACAGAATGAGAAAACTCAACTTTTGAAATTCAAATTAACTTTTGAAATGGCTGTACCACAAATGCACAAGGCTCGGTACAATCCATTTTATTACATCATATCATTATAAAAGCGTTCTAGTATCGATAAACGACTCAAAAAGGGTAGCCTATCTAACATCTAATTATCCTCAATGATGATACGCTCCTCTGGCTCCTCCTCGGATCCTCCTCTGAGTCCGACGAGTGACTCGCCCACAATCATGGCGCTTGTTCGCGAACGCGACCGTGATCGGCTCGGCTGAAAGTAGGTGATCCGAACGGAAGTCGCCGGCGTCCTCGGTTGGATCTGTCAATGTCTAGGTCGGGTAGCGGACTGGGGCGTCGCACACTCTTCCTTGCCGTGAGCCTAGTGCGAGGTCCTGAGAGTCTGACTCGAGCAGCAACAGGAGCTGGTGGAGTCGGTGTAGTGGTGGCAGCTCGAAGACGCTCCACCTCTGCCTCGGCACTGCCCTCGCTCGCATGTCTGTCGGCGTGGCGGTCGACTCTGCAGCACCGTGCTCGGAGAGTGTCGGAGTGGTCGTAGCTCGACGCCGAAGCATCCGAGAAGTCCTATCTCTGCGAGCTCGGCGTAAGTCGCGGTCGATGCTTGGGTGAATCGCACTGATGAGACAGCGTGGGTCGCCCACCACGATCTGAAAAGCCGGGATGGGTCTGTCCCGCTCGTAGTCGGAAAGAAGCGTAAAGGCGATCGTCAGAATCCCCCTTGTGCCTCTTGCACAACTCGCTATCGCCATCTTGGCCGCATCTTGGATAGCGCCCGTCATGATGGTCCGAGGGTGCTCAATCCTGCAGTAGATGGGGTCAAGCTGCCCATCTGGAGCATAGATGAATACTTCCATGGTCCATGAATCCATAGTCATCACTCTAGTGTTCCGCCCTCTGAAAATGGGCTGTTGATTATATTTCGAGATGCTGCATTAATCGTCGTGAGAAGAGTCGCAAAGCTCCTCACTCGCCATGAGAATGGTGATCCCATGGGGTCAAGACGACGAAGAACCCGCCATCTATAAGTTTGAAAATAAGGAGAGATCAAGAAAGATTTTTAAATAATGAGAGTAGGACAAGAACAAGATACTAAGTAAGAAAAGAGTAGAAGCAAAAGAAACTTATATTTTTGTACATAAATTTTTATTAAATATAAATCCTTAAAGCTTCCCAAAACCTAGGCTCATCCTACACCAAGATGGCTCGATACCACTACTGTGAGACCGGAGTAGAAACTCCTAGACCCCTGTGTATTCTTGTACTAGTCCCGCAGATCAATGCTAGTACACACAGTTCAAACAGAAAAGATGATACATTGCCAACAACGCTTTATTACAATAGTAACTGAAGTTTTACAAAGGCCATAGCCTTACTAAGGTTCACAGAACCTCAAGCAAAAATAAACACAGCGGAAACAAAAGATAACTTGATCGACCCATCAATCTGCCACAGGCAATTGACTGGGGAGACGAATCCTAGGCATCCGGGAATAATCCACCGCATCCACATTCGGCGCAGAAGTCATACTCTCCAGCTTGATCTTCTCCATTCTCTGCTTTTATATTTATAGAGCAACAGGTGAGTACAAAAAAATGTACTCCGCAAGTCTTGGGAAAAATGCATAGATGTAAGGTTTCACAAAGGAAGGCTATATGGTTTATTTGCAACAATCAGCATTTTATTTCAAATCTACATAATTACTTTAAAAGCCATTTTTAAAACAACTTGTTTTTAATAATCGAAATTGGATAAGTACTTTAGTGAAGGTTAAACTACCAACACTAATATCTCGAGCTATCACACCAATTTTCAAAACCTCAGGTTACATCCCCTGATCTGAACATCACGAGAGTTATACTACTCCCGAGTTTTTCTCCAACTCATTTTGTTTTGAAATCAAAACCAAAACTTCTACCATGTGAATGCATTCTTTGCCCGCCCTTGACCGTGGGCACGGCTATTCGAATAGTTTTACTCTGCAGAGGTTGTACACTTTACCCACAAGAGATAAATTACCTTAATAGTCAACACGCTTCCTTTGGCATGAGACCCAGATAAATTATCACAAAGCCTTTCGCCTACTCCAATATAGTTTAAATACCACCCGCTAAGGTTTCACCACAACTCGAATCCACGAGTTGGAGCCCCCTCTTGCGCCATATGAGTACAGTAAACCTGTCCCTCACTATGAGTAACCAGACACCCGGCACTCAATACACCACGGTGATATCTAAACTACACTATTATAGGGTAGTTAGCTAGGTCGCACCTATATAGACTTGTGGTTGTACTGTTTTGCTCGATTTTGGACAAACACAAGCGTCGGTCCTTAATCGACTGGGTGGCTCATTCACAAACCCAACAATTCTCGTGCTAAGCTGCACCACCAAACCTTCCATCCACCCTTGTCAACTTTTCCTTTGAATTTCATTTTTATTTTCAAATTAACAGTGGTAACATACATTACCACTTTTCAAACAAAATATTTAACAATGGTAACATCCATTACCAATGTTCAAACAAAACATTTAACAATGGTAACATCCATTACCAATTTCAAACAAATCATTTATCAAAACATTTGATAACCATGCTACTCATTTGAACATTATTATATTTATTTGCTACGCTAAGCATTTGCTAGTATTTAAACATTCAACAATTGTAACACTAACTCATTATTGAGTCAAAGGAATATCCTAAGTTGACAATGGTACAAGATAAACAAGTTTCAATGGAAGGTATAGCAAATTGGGTATTTAACTAAATTTTCTAAATCAAATTATCACTTGATATAACATAAGCATGCAATAACTTTAAAATAACTACCTAATCATTTTATAAAACATTGGAGCAAGTTGATCAAAGGAAACTTGCAAAACATAGGAGCAAAATGGTCAAAGGAGACTTGCCTTCCTGTGTCCAGTTGAAATCTTCCACAACTTGCTCTTGAGGTTGCTCGGACAAATCGGTCTCTACACGTAAATCGAGAATTCCAAATAAATAAAATAAAATAAAAATTCAAAATTGAAAATGAATATACCAAATGAAAGATTGAAATTTTAGATGAATTTAGAAATTTGAATGGACCAATTTGGAGCTAAAATGAAAAGATATGGCTATTTGAAAATCTCAGATTTGAATAAATCCAGAAATTCGAAATCTCGACATGTGGGGTCCACTGGTCAGCAATTTCATTAAAATAAGTCTCGACATGTGGGACCCACTGAACTCAGGACCCACTTGTCGCTGGCTAGCGCAGAGGGTGGTCGACGGGGTGGGGCCTACACGGCCGTGGATTAAAGCGGAGAAAACTCAACCTCGGTACGCGGAGCGGGCTCGAACGCGCAGAGGAGTGGGAGGGGGAAGAGAGCGGCGCTAGCCAAGTGAGCGGGAGGCACCGCCTACCCTTAATGGGTAGGTAATCCTCTTGAGGATTATCTGCGGGGGCCGGCCGGCAACGTGGCACACACGTGGTCGACGGCGTGGTCGCCGCGTGGTCGCCACGCCACGGCTTTTTGCCGACGTGGCGCGCGCGCGAGGTGGCGAGGCGCTCGGGTGGCGCCGACGTGGCACCGATCGGCGCCACGCTGCTGCCACCTCGGCCGACGGTGGCGCGTGGCGGCGGTGGTGGCGCACGGGGACCGAGGGTCGCCGGAGCTCCGGTGATCGGCGGCGCCGGCCAAGGGTACCAAAATGAAGAGGAGGATGCAGGGAATGCATCGGTACCTTGCGCGGAGGCCGAGGGTGACCGGAGGGAAGGATCGGCGAGGAGGGGCGGCGGTCGGAGAGGGACCTCACGGCGACGGAGGAGCTCCGGTGGCGCAGCAGCTCAGGGAGGGGGTCGCCGGGAATCGCCTTGGCACCAGCAACGTCGGGGAGGCGTCGGCGAGGAGTGAGGAAGCCCGAGACGGCCGCAATTGCTCGCCGGAGTATTTGAAGCCGCGGGGAAGAAATCGGGCGTAGGGGGGGCTCTGGCGCTCGGGTGATTCGCTTGAGAGGTGAGGGAGGGGCGGCAGCGGTAGAGGGACCTCGGGGTGCGGGTTTTATAGACCGGGGAGGGTTGTAACGGCCGCGCGAAGCTCGCCGGACTTGAAACTGCCCGGAGAGTGAAGGCGACGGCGCACAGTGCATAATTAGATGAAATAATGCCAGAAACGGTTGCGGGAATGTGGCTATTTGAATGTGCAGTAGTGCGGGGAAATAATTGGCCAAGAAACTGAAGCTTTTAAAGCTTCAGTTTATTCTGATTAATGGCGGCAGCGGCGAGGCGCGGGGAGGAAGAAGGTGGCGGGGAAGACGACTGGCCGATGGGCCCCGCATGTCAGTGAGAGAGGAAAAGGAGAGAAGGCGACGGCTACGGCTCGGATGCACGACGCGCGGCAGAGGAAAGTAATCAAGGCCGTAGGATGATGGGTGAAGAGGTAAGTGAAAGGATGCGGTTGAGATTCAATCCGGCAACCTTGATTAAATCTGAGCCGATGGGGTGTACTAAGTGGCAACGGGCGGCTGCGATCTAATACGGCAATTATGAACGGTCAAGATGACGACACGCGTCGGGGATGACGGCTTTGACAGGTGGGACCCGCTGTCAGTGAGTCCACACAGACCGGTCTATGGCAGGTGGGGCCCGCTTGTCAGCGCAAATCCAAAAAAAGAAACTCAACCTCGCGCGCGGAGCGGGGCTCGAACGCGCGCCGAGGGAGCGGGGAGGGAAGAGAGCGGGCGGCGGTAACCAGTCGGGCGGGGAGGATCAACCTACCCAATAAGGGCGATTAACCCTTTTGAGTATTAGTCGCTGGGATGGCCGGGCTGCTGTCGGATGCGCGACACTTGGCGCTGCGAGAGAGAAGGAAGGCGGGATGAGGCGTAGACGGCGGGGATTAGCTCGGGCCGGGGAGGAATGGCTCGGATGCATGACAAGTGTCAGCCCGAGGGAGATTTTGATATTTAAATCTTTTATATATTTCAGAAATCAGTAGGAGACTTTAAAATACTCAGAAAAATACCAAATAAATTCCAAAAATTCCAGAAAAATTCACATAACTCACTGATAATGTTTTAAACATATTAAAAATATTTCCAACTTATTTTGATATTAAATTTTCTTTTCAACAGAAACTTTAACTTCAGAAAATTCCAGATAATTGGAAATTATTAATTTAAAACTATTTCTTCAAAATAAAAGCAAAAATTGGGATGTTACATCGCATCAGAGTATGCCTAAATCTGTAGTAAAGTGGAGCTAGAGAAAAACAAATGACGAGAGATGGTTCCATACAAGTAGTGAAAAACATGAAGAAGGTGGCTGTAGTGAAGATAAGTAGGACAACCATGAATTGACTCAATATATGGACAACATGAGCAATGTCAGGACAAGTGCTCGTAAGGTACACCAAACTCCTAACAAGATGGTGATACAGGGTAGGATTCTCAAGAAGATCATCATCAGTAGCGCGAAGTTGAAGGAAAAGCTCCATGGGAGTCGCAATAGTGCAAGTATCAGTTAGACTAGATTGATCAAGTAGATCCTGAATATACTTCTACTGGAAAAGGTAGTAGCCTTCAGGTGTGAAAGAAACCTCAATCCTAAGAAAGTATGTAAGTAAACCAAGATTAATCATTAGAAACTGCTCATTGAGATGTTTCTTCATATATGTGATAAATGAGGAATCGTCACCAGTGATATATCATTCACATATAGAAGAAGCAGTGTCCTACCCCGAGGTGAGACATGGACAAAAAGAGTAGCATCGTGATCACTGATAGTGAAACCAATAGCGGTAATCATTGAGGTAAAAAGGGCAAACTAGGTACGGGAGATCTGTTCGAGGCCATAAAGAGCACGATGAAGATGATAGACGTGTCCATCTGGAATAGAATACCGAGGTGATGGCTGCGTGTAAACCTCCCCATGCAAAACACCATGAAGAAATGCATTCGTAACATCCAGCTAAGAGATAGACCACCGACGAACAAAAGCAACCGCAACAAGAGTGTAAACAGTGGTCATATAAGCAACAGGGGCAAACATCTCATCGTAATCATGACCATACTCCTACTGGAAGCCGCGAGCCACAAGATAAGCCTTGTAGCACTCATTAGTACCATCGGACCTGATCTTAATCTTGTACAATCATTTGCACATGATAGGATGAGCACGCACAGGTGTTGGTACAATATCCCAGGTCTCTGTACATCAAAGAGCATCAAGCTCCTCTGCCATAGCAAACTACCACTTATAATGAGAAATGGTCTCACGATAAGAGTTAGGCTCAGTGATAGAGAGAGCATTAGCTGTCGAAGAAAAACCAAGATGATCAGGAGGCCAAAAGGATGTCTGGTCACGAAGGGCGTAACAAGGAGCATCATCAAATGAATCAGGCATCGATGTCAGCAAGATACCAGAAGATGAATATGATGAAGGACGAGGACACCTGGAGTAGTGTACCAAGAAAAATGAGACAATAATGTTGTAGGAACAAAAGGCAGTGTTGCAGGAACAAAAGGTGGTGCTACGGGAGGCAGCACAGAAGGTGGGGCCATAAAATGTACCATTGAAGACAGATGAGAGGAAGGTTGTGAAAGGGGAGAAATGGGTGAAGAGTCAAGGAGAGACAACTAGGAGATCATCTCAATGGTGAAAACAAGACGAGGAGCCAAATCTCGATAGAAAAAGGGCGAGATTCATCAAAGATAATGTCTTATGAGATCCTAATCCATTGTGTAGAAGGATCATAACAACAATAACCCTTGTGCTCAGAACTGTAATCAAGAAACACATACTTAACTAACTGGGTTGATAATTTGGTGCGCTCATGAGGCTACAACAGGATAAAACAGGTGTAGCCAAAAACACGAAGGTGAGTGTACTGGGGAGCTCTAGAGTAGAGACGCTCTATAAGACTGATATCCTTAAGAGCAGTGGAAGGCTACATATTGATGAGATATACAACCGTAGAAACAGTCTCAGCCCAGAACTGTGGTGGAACGTGAGAGGCAAGAAGAAGAGTGCGGGCAGTCTCAATTAGATGACAATTCTTGCACTAAGCAACCCCATTCTGAGCATGGGCACTAGGACAAGAAGACTGGTAAAAGGTGCCCTACTTAAAAAGAAATTGTCTAACAGCATCAGAACAGTAATCACTAGCAGAATCTAACGAAAAGTACAGATAGGGGACTCAAACTGAGTACGAACTATAATGACAAAGCTACGATAGATCGTAAGAAACTGATCACGATTAAACATAGAAAGAAACTAAATAAAATGGCAATAATCATCAATAAAAATTATATAAAATTTATGCTCGCCTTTGGAGATAATAGGCGCAGGTTCCCATACATATGAATGAACTAAATAAAAATAACAAGAAGATTAGGACTCACTAGAATGATAAGAAAGCTGTAGCAGCTTGCCCAGCTTACAACCTTGACAAAATATGGACATGTCAATAATAACACGTCCAAGAACACCCTAACGAACTAATGAAGAAAGGTGAAACCCACATAGGTGACCTAAATTGTGATACCACTATGCAAAAACTCTAGAAGTGGTGGCAACAGTGGTGGTAGAGGTAGACATGGTAGGAGCAACTGAAGTGGACGAAAGGTGGAGGCGGTTGAGAATATAGAGACCCTGGCAATCCCTACGGTATCGGCCAATCCCAAGTACCATCCCTGTTTATCGATTCTAGACGAAATAGGTAAGAGATTTCAAACCAACCCTACAACCGAGATCAATGAGCTGTCCCACTAAAAGAAGCTACAAGGTAAGTTGAGGAACATGGGAAATAACTAGAATAGAAAAAATCAGTGGACAAATGAGTGGTCTGACAACTGACAGACAAAGAAGTGCCATCAGCTATCTGAACAGAGATAGGAAAAGCAGAAGATCCTACTGAAGTGAGAGATATGAAGTCCGGTATCATATGGAAAGAGACACTAGAATTTAGAACCCAAGAGGTAGCTGAAGGAGACATTTGAGCTAGGCTGGAAGAACCCACTAAGTTATGAGAGAGCTGAAGTAGAGCCTAATAGAGCTGCTGAATAGTCATATTGCTGAGAACCTGATGAGCTAGTCTATCCTCCGATGAAGGAAGGGCCTCCCTGCCTCCCTTGGAACATCCACCCCACAAGCCTTGTTCCGCTTTTTCCGCATCGCACAACTCTAGTAGTCGTTCCTAATGTTCTTATAGTAGTTGCACTACACTCCAGTTGGTATGAAAACAAGAGCAGAAACAAGAATCTATGGAGGGACCATAGTCGAAGCAGAAAATATCGGTGTAGTCAAAGGAGCAGCAAGTACAGTCATAATGGATTATGTTGCTAACTCGAGGCAAAGCTCCATAGCCCAAAGCGTCAAAAGGCCTCAGTGATGGTTGGTCGCGACGAGCATTAAAGCAGTTGAGCCCTGACAAGCTTAAACTCTGGGCGAAGATAGCAGACGAAATCATAAAGATGAGGGCAATCATGATCCGTCTTCTGCACTTTATGACACTCTGACAAAGTGGAGAGACTAGCTCATTCAGTTGGCGCCAGAGACTGGCTAGGGCTTGAAAGAAGTCGTTGATGAAAGAATCTCCCTAGAGAAGTGTTTCTAACTCACGCTGGAGCGAAAAGAACAAAGCATCACTACTCTGCTGATATCGCTCACATAAGTACTTCAAGATCTATCTAGTAGACCACAGACCAGCAATGTCTAGCAGGATAGAGTCATCGATGCTGACTACCAGGATGGCACGAACACGGGTCTCATTAGCACACCAGCGCTCAAAAGTATCAATGGCACACTAAAAGGCCTTATCAACATCATCGACAGCAGCAACGATAGCCTATGCCTCCTTCTTGGTGGCCTCATTTTCTGCAGTAGGTGTAGAAGTAGTCTGCTTAGGAGGAGGTTGAATCAGTGGTGACGGAGAAGGCCGTGCACCGATGACATCTCCTCAAAGGCGAAGACCATCGAGCGTAATCTCCATAAGAGAAGATGATAGATCTGTCTTCTTAGTTAAAAATAGGGGTTAGAATATTTAAATTGGGCATGTGGCGAACTAAGGAATTATGGGAAAATTAGTGTAGGTTCTAAAATTGTAAGGTTTTCTATGATAGGATTTGTGAGGTAAAAGTTATGATATTTTTAATATTGGGACAATAGGGTTAACTATTCAGTAATGACGGAGAATGGTGGATTTGGGAAGCGTGTATGAACGTTGTCATTTATTTGCTTTGTATTACTGTGGTCTGTATTGAGAGTGAGTAATTGCTATAGGAGGAGTGGCATCCGGTGTATTGTCATCTCCTAATCAAACCGACCATCAGAACTTTAGAGGTAAGTATATTATAGAATAGTATTCAAGTACTTGAAATTGTGATCAAAGGAACTCTTGCCCTGACTATCATATGATAATGCCTATTTTATATTGCTCTCATGCTTATGTTAAGATGATAATAATGAGAATTGTGATACGGTAATGATTATACCATTTGTTTAAATGCTGATATTGAACTAAAGGAAAAATATAATCATTGTATTGTATGTTGAGTATTTATTTTACAAAGAGGTGACTTGTGTGGCCCTCTAGAGCCTGCTTTGTGTGGACAACCTACGGGAGTGGGTAGAGAAAGACTTACTTTGGTAGGCACTTCACAGGAGTGAAGGTGAGTCCTTGTATGAAAAATGACATAATGAGGATGTGTCATCGACGGGTGAACACTTAGCTATACCGGTATATATAGAAGAAAAACTGAGACATATACATGAGTATTGCATAGCATTTATTAAAAGTGGAATGTGATTTGAGATAATGAGATATGTGAATGGAAACTGATGAGAATGAATATAAGGAATTGAGTTATAATAAACGGTTATGAATTGCTAATAAGATGATATCTCACTTATTATTCTACTTTGTACTTGCTGAATCGTGGATTTACTCTTACTTATTTGTTATTTTTAGGTGAACGTTGAAAGCAACTTGCGTGGGTGGATATAGAACATGGTTTATTGCACACTTGTAACTCTTCACTTCACCTAGCAACTCATCACTTGTCGACATAAACAATTTAGTGGCTCTCATAGCATTGATTAAATAATTTATGGTTTTTCTTAGTCTTTATAGTTCATAATGTTGTTGTTTAATGCTTTACTCAATTTAGTCTTGGTTATGTTTCATCTTGATATTTATTGGTTCATATCAAAATCAATTTATAGTTTATAGTGTTGCTGAAATTAATATTTACTATCATGTTGAATGTTTATTCTTGAAATCTAGTTGTTAGTAATACTTGCTTATTGGTTAAAATTGGTAGCAATAGTAGTTGTAAGTGTCATCTTGAGTTTTTGTTAAGCCAGGGTGTTATATTGGTATTGCATCATGTAACCTAGGTCTGAAGAAACATGTTAGGAAGGTGTCCGACCAGATTTGAAATCCAGGATCTTCTGTGAATCCATGCACTATTCCCTGGATCAGTAGCTAGTGCTCATAGTACATTGCCGTATCAATACATACACATCGAGACAATCATAATAATATACATTAGAGTTTGAAATACACCACGTCAGGTGATAGTTTTACATAAGGGCCACCATGGCCAAATACTTACAATTCAAAAGGATAGCAGTGGAAAAGCGAACAAAAGTGGGACCATACGCCACAAGTAAGCGACTGAGAGGTAAATGTGTGCAAACTATATTGCATAACCCTAGGTAATATAGGTGCACACTCGTCCAGCAAGTCTACTTGTCTAGGACTTGAAATTTTCAAATTTGTCCTAATTGCTGTCATCTGCTCCATGTGTCGGTACTAGTACGTCGTCGTAGGCGTAGTGCTCATGGCATCCTGCTTCTGGTGATGAAGATGCGAGGGTGAGCACAAATCCACCGCACTCTGTGAGCTAATACATAGTATGCAATTAATTTAACATGCAAGGCTTACCAAGAAAGGGCTCAGGTTGTTTTATTTACCGGAAAGTCGCTTTTTAAATGTAACACGTTACATAGAAATCCCCTAAGACCTTTTATCATAGTGTTTGTAAAAGAAGAATTTGATAAAAAATAATGACACAGATTCCATCCACCTTTACATATTACCTGCACCAAATGCTAATTCTTTAGCGTTATAATCGCTTACATTATCACTGGGGCAACACTCAGGGCAACACAAAACCAGGGCAGTCCATCGCCCTCCACTTTTTTTGCATCCAACTCCCTCCCACAAAAAATATTTTTAAAATAGAACTATATTCAGGCTAGGTTCCCATGTCCACCCTTGACCATGGACACGAATATTCTAATAATTTTGACTCTACAGAGTGTGTACACTTTCACCACAAGCGATAATCTACTCACTGCTCCATATGATTCCTTAGCCATGTGGTTGAGTAGATCATCATAGTAACCTTTCAAGCTATCTGCCCTCTTCTTCTCATCTCACCCTATGGGCTGCTCCCACTTGCGGTGGGTCCCATACATTGCACGGGATGTTACCACTAGTACTAGTGCATTCGGGCTCCACTACCCACAATGCTAGCATGACAGGAAAACTTCACCCTCCACTCGGTGTCCCTTTAGCCACACTAGGCCCTTGTATTTCCTCACTTCCTCTCCCCTACCTGTGAGATGAGTCTGAGGTTCGATAGAACTACTTAGCCAAATTGCACTTTGCAGATTTATGGTTGTACTATTTTACAATGGGATGTCCTAACCAGATTCGGTCCTGAGGGATATTTGGGCGGTTCTACCACAATCCACACTCTCGTGCATTTACCGCACCATGCCCCCGAACCATCCGCCAGATATATAAGCAAGTAGAGGTGTTTAGGGAGTATAAAATAATGAGTCTTATTAAAAATACACAACTATTTTCATCTCTAAATCCCCAAATTAACTCCTTGTGATTGAATATGATGCTTGGGGTATCTTAACACCCCCGGGTATCTAAGCAGTGCTAAGCCATGCTTATAGTCGTAATTTTTTTTTGCAATATTACAACTATAGTTTTCTTAGGGAAGAACAAGGCACACTGATTAATGTGCTAGGAAAGTATAATATTAGCACTTTAAATAAAGGCAATTAACTAGAGTATTAAAACAAACTTAGAAATGCACATAAAATGATAGCATGCGATTTATTTATTTAAATGTAAATAATTTGCTGAAATGGGAGGTTCAAGACGATCAAAGTATTAACTCGCCTGGGTCACAGTTGCCCTGATCCTGCTGGTCTTAGCTTGCTTCTACCTCGGACTCCTCTTCTTGCACTTCGTATGCTATTTTTCGTTAAGCAAGAATTTAAATAGAAATTAATACAACTATATAAATTCACAAAAAAATACAAACAAGCTCAAAAACTCTTGATTTTGGTTCCATTGGATATAGGATGAATTTAGACGAATTTAGAATTTTTTTCACTTTATTTGGAGTTAAAATGAATTAGTTATGATTATTTGAAGTTTTTAGCCCAAATAAAATCAGAAAATCAATAATTAATCTGAGGAGAGAGAGTATGTGTGTGACTGACAGGTGGGGCCCACAGGTTATATTATTTTTCTTTTCCTGTCTTTGACAGGTGGGACAGACTAGAGTTTATTATTTTCTTTTCTTCTCCAGACACTGACACGTGGGGGCCCACAGTGGGGGTGATTATTCCTTTTAAGTTTCATTGATAGGTGGGGCCCACAAAAATTACTATTTTTCTCGAGCCAATAACACCTGGGACCCACTAACATTTTAATTAAAAGGGGGCCTGCAAGTCAGCAACTAATTACAACTAACGACCGTCATTAACGCTAATATTCCTCAAGCTAATCCTATTGCACAGATGAACAATGCATCTTCTTCCTCCTGATAATGGCGAAGCTCGCCGCTGGTGGTGGGGGAGATGGCCAGACATGAGCATTAGTAAAATGGAATGCCCGCGCCTGCACCCACCTCTAGGCGAGGTCTCGCTGGCCAATTTGGCCAGAGCAATGGCCAGCAGTGAGCTCAGGCGGTGGTGGAACAGGGTGGAGGTGAACACGGTGATCTATGGCACGAGAACTCAATTCGTTGCTACCAGAGCATCTAGGAGGTGTCACGAGGCTACCTCGGGGGTCGGCGGGGCTCGGGGATGGCTGCAGTGGCTGGTCGGTGTGAGACGGCGGTGGTCCAGGGGAGCTCACAGCGAGGGGGCAGCTCAGGCAGCCGGAGCTTTGGCCGAGGGTTGAGATGGCTTCATTTGTTCTGAGGATGCTCTGGGTCAGCGGAATTGACTTGATGTGGCTTCAATCGACGGTGAGCCCATCGGATGGGGTTGGGGAAGAAGGGGTCACCGGCGAGCTACAGGCATAGGGAAGCAATTGCATTCGGTGGAAAGGAGAGAGGGATGCGGGGAGCTATCGGTGACCTCAATTGGCTTTTATAGGCGGTGGAGGGAGCTGTCCGTGTGGGGGCGGTTGAGGCGGCCGTGGCGGGTGACACAGGAGGTGACGTGGCTACAGAGCAGGCTACTACAGCTTGGCTTCACGATGAGACGACGACAGAAGATCGCGTAATTGCTAGCGAAGGGGGGTGTCACTGCCTGCAGCGACATGGGTGCTGCTGTGGCTGATGCGGCGGTGTGGGTCAGGAGTCTGGCCCCGCACGGAGAGGATGGGGGCGGTTGGGAGTACCACGGCGGAGCCGGGTAGCAGCATGGGCAAGGAGGTGTGTTGGTGACCGCTGGTCCAAATGGGGCACGATGGTGGGGGCCGCATTCGCGGGATTTCGGGGGAGAGGGGAGAAGGGCCACGGGCGCGCACGAGCGAGCAGAGGGAGAAAAGGGAGAAGGAGAAAGGAGAAGGGGTAGGGGGTGAAGGGCGTGGGCTGGTGAGCCGGCCCAAGCCTCTCCCTTCTCTTCTTTTTTTTATTTTCATTTTTGTTTTGACTTCCATGGTTAAAGTTTGGGGCATGTGTGTATACATTTATATATATTTTATACCTAAATTTTTAGAGAGAGTTTTCTCACATATTATTATTTTTCTTTTAAATTTTTCATATTTTGCATGTCTTCTTTTTAAATTTTCTTTTGCTAATTCACTTTTTGGAATTTTGGGCAAATTTTTGAATCATCTTTTCATATTCGTATTTTGGGTTTAAAATTTTCTTTTGTTAACATATCCTATCTTTTTAGGTTTTCCCTCTTTTATTTTATAATTTATTGTCATATATAAATGTGTGTGTGTGTGTGTGTCTATATATATATATATATATATATATATATATATATGTATGAATACTCTTTTTTGTGTTATTTAATGGAACCTCAATCAAAACCAAAGAAATCCATAAAATCAAAATAACATGAAAAATGCAAAAAATCAAAATTTCCACAATTTACACTTTTTCCAAAAATGCTAAGTTTTCAGGACATCACAGATGGTGTCTTTTTTTACCATCTTTGTTGTACCTGAAACATTAGATATTTTTCTCCTTACCTAGAGATACGAAAAATCTTGGGCATTGAGACTATATTAACTAATCCTTTTCTGTTGTCATTCTCCATACAAGATTCAGCAGGCTCTCTATGCTGCTTTGGAAAATAAACCGAAAAGTCTACAAACGATATGCTAACTAATACAAGGCTTCTTGGACTTAAGTATAACTTCCTTATACAACATATATACCAGATACATGAAAATTGTAAATTTGAGTTCTCTTTTCACCCTTAGTTCGTCATCATGTATGAACTGTTTTTAGTGCATCTGCTTTAAGTGTAATCTTGTTGGTTCTTTAACTATCCACATACACTTGTTTAGATAGGAAGTTCTTTTGGTTATATTGTTATATTTTATTTCCATTTTTACTTGACGAGAAAAAAACAACCCTGGCCTCAAAGGTTTGTTTTATTTCTTCAGGCACCAGATAGGTATGTGGCACTATTCGGTGAATTCAGTTATAATCCAACCAAATGGAGGCCAAGCGTCCCATTTGAGGACCAATTGAAAGATTTCCAGGAGCTAATTGATGAAAGAAAGGTAGTATTTTCTTTAGCTAATATTCTAAACAAGCAAAGTGGCAATAACTATGTTTTTTTTGGCTGGAGAAGGCTTAACTTAAAGGGAAAAAATGATAGCCACGTAACTACATGTCTGCTCTTGATATGGAGCCTTCTTTCGACAGTACTTGGTACTTATGTTTTTGTACATTTTGATAAATGATGTGTATTTTTCTTGCGATAACTGCCATAGCATTATTCTAGAGCACATCATAGCTTATGACCATGTGATTATTGTGTTGGTAGAGGCAAATTTGAGTAGTTCACTCACAGCATATTCAGAAGACAGTCAAGAATGCCGGATTGTTAGCCATTTTAGGATACTATAATTCACTTTTGATCTCTGTTCTAGGTGTGTTATATCGGTGTTTCCAATGAAACTTCATATGGAGTAATGGAGTTTGTACAGGCTGCAAAGCTTCAAGGACTTCAAAATATTGTGAGCATCCAGAACAGTTATAGTCTACTTGTGAGATGCCGCTTTGAAGGTGAAACAGATGGCATTGATCTATTCACTTGACTCGTTAGAACTCTCTTTGTTATGCCCCTTGTTCTGAAATTAAGTGAGAAATTTTTATAATTCTTTTTGCCTTCTCTTTCAATCTGAAACATCAATTGCCTGTTCTCTCCAAAAAAAGAATTGCTGATCAACATTTGCTGCCAGCTAACTTCCTTTATGGACATTTCTTTCTTGATCTCAGATATACCTGAAAAACAAAAAATGAAAATGAAAAGGATTCATACCATTGTACCATAATTTATTTGTTAACTTGTTGTGTTCATTGTGTTTTTTTTGGGTGATGGGATCAAAGTGCTGACTCTTGAGCATTGAGTTTATAGAAGTGTAGCTGATATGCTGGAATGTTTCTTTTTAACACAGTTGATCTTGCTGAAGTTTGCCACCCTAATAACTGCAATGTTGGGGTGCTTGCCTACTCCCCATTGGCTGGTGTTCTCACTGGAAAGTATCTTGATGCTAACTCTGACATATCAAAGAGGAGCAGGCTAAATCTTTTCCCTGGATTCATGGAGCGTTACAATGCGTTGTTGGCTAAAGTATGATGAAATACTACAACTAACCATTCAAAACGTTGTTTTTGTTAAGGGTATTAGAGATATAATAGGATTGCTTCAGTTGTTTTCTTATATGCTTAAGTTTCTTTATCCGTATATGGTATATTCCTCTGTAATATTCCATTGTATCCTCTATATATATTGCCTATTGGACCTCTTCAATATCTTTACTACTTTAAAAGAAGGAGTTGGTGGTTGATAAGTCCTCCCTTATTTTTTTTAGCCATTCGATCTGATTGCGAGATAGAATCTGAACCGTTCTCCCCCCACCGCCCCCTCCTCCCCCTCCGCACCCGCCGCCCCGATCCGCTCCCCCTCGCTCTCCTCCCGCTGCTCCGATCCGCTCCCCCTTGCTCTCCCCCCGCCCTCCCCTCGCTCTCCCACACAGTGCCCCCCACCCCCCGCCACCTCCCCCTCGCTCCCCCCGTCCTCCCTCTCCCCTGCCTCCGCACGGCCGCACCCTCCCGTCGGCGCTGCACCCCCTCGCTCCCCCCGTCCTCCCTTTCCCCCTGCCTCCGCACGGCTGGCCCCCTGCTGCCTCCCCTGGCTCCCCCCCCCGTCGCCTCCCCCTGGCTCCCCCCGTCCTCCCTCTCCCCCTGCCTCCGCACGGCCGCCCCCCCCCCGGCCGCCGCCGCCTCCCCCTCGCTCCCCCCGTCCTCCCTCTCCCCCTGCCTCCGCACGGCCGCCCCCCCCGCCGCCGCCTCCCCCTCGCTCCCCTCGCCTTCCCCCTCGCTCTCCCCTCGCCTCCGCAGATCCGCCTCTCCCCCCGCGCCGCGGGCTCCTCCCCCCACCCCGCGTCGCCGCCCTCTCCCTCCGTAGCGCTGACCTCCCCCCACCCCGCGTCGCCGCCACCTCCTCCTCCTCCCCACCCCGCGCCGCCGCCCCGCCTCCTCCCCACCCCGCTCTGCCGCCTCTTCCTCCTCCCCACCCCGCTCCGCCGCCGCCTCCGCCTCCTCCTCCCCACCCCGCTCCGCAGCCGCACCGCCTCCTCCCTCCTCCCCGTCTTCGTCTTCGACCCCCGCGACTTCGGCAAGTCCCCCTCCAGCTTCGACCGCACCGGGCCTTACCGCGCCGACTTCCTATTGGACTCCATCGCCGACCTGCGCCGAAGCCTTTGCGCGCGCGGCGGCGACCTGGTGGTGCTGCTATTATTGCGGTGGTGTTGATTTGCAACTTTGGATCGAAAGTTCTCAGGGAGACTCTTGTTGTGCCTTAGGGTTTTGTAGTGTTCGAAATCCATGGCGAGGAAGATGCTCAAGGATGAGGAGATGGCCGTCGCCGACGGCGAGAACTACGACTATGATCTCTTCGTGATCGGCACGGGGAGCGGCGGCGTTCGCGACTCTCGCACCTCCGCGTCTTTCGGAGCTAAGGTTGCTTTTTCCTCTTTCTTTTTTCTTTTTTGGTCCTACCACGCATATGTAAGCAATCGTGTTTGCCGTATGAGTATATTAGGTTTGTTTGCGTGCAATTTGATTGGTTGTGAGATGTGGTGCAGGTTGCGATTTGCGAGCTCCCGTTCCACCCCATTAGCTCGGATTGGCAAGGAGGGCACGGCGGGACGTAAGAATCTCCCATTAATTTTGTGCATTTCTGGTGTAGAATACTTGAACGTCTAGCTATTCATGCTTGGGGATGTTGTTACATTCTAAATCTATGAGCTCATTGTTGTACTAGGTGTGTCATTCGTGGTTGCGTCCCTAAAAAGATACTTGTGCATGGTGCATCTTTCCGGGGAGAATTTGAGGCAAGTGGTCTTACTGCCCTATGCAACCCAACTATTGCCGATACCGAAAAATGGGTTGGAAACATCATTGTTTACGCTCTGTGAATGAAATTTGACTCGCTAGATAGCGTTCCTTCCTCAATTCATCAGAATTCTGCTATACAACTTTTGATCCATAATCCATCAGTTTATCTATGTACTTGAATTCAGATAACCTATTCATTTCAAAGCTTGTCTGTGCCTTCATAAAAGCCATCCTTCTAAGGAATATGTTGGTTTGCTGTATTTTAACTGCAGTTTTATTACAAATGCAGGATTCAAAGAATTTCGGGTGGGAGATTAATGGGGATATTAACTTCAATTGGAAAAAGCTGCTAGAAAATAAGGTTAGGCCAAAACCTCATTTTGTTTTTTCTGAGCACATTCTTTGTGACTTGTGAGCACTTTATAGATGTCGTACTGCCCAAGATTCTCAAAATTTTCTTCCATGCAGACTCAAGAAATTGTTAGATTAAATGAAGTGCACCAGAGGATCCTCACCAAGGCTGGTGTGATGATGATTGAAGGGGCAGGCAGTTTAGTTGATGCCCATACTGTTGAGGTTAGCCAGCCAGATGGTTCAAAGCAAAGGTACACAGCAAAACACATTTTGATAGCAACTGGCAGCTGAGCTCAACGTGTCAACATACCTGGAAAGGTTAGTTAAGTTCTCTGATAGCTTTTGTAATCTTGTTTGTTGTGTTGGCCAATGTTACTAATACTTGTTTGTTACCTCCTTCACATTCATCAACCTGTGTGTCTGAAGCCTTTGGATTGACCTCGAGATGTGGAATTCTGCATGATCTGCTGTATGACTGGATTTGACATTACAAGTTTGAAAACTTATTAATTTGGGACAATGGTACCTTTCATCTTCGTTTGAGCCTGTTTGTGAGGCACAAGCATTACCGCCATTTATGTGCTGCTTCAAGTTGTTGATTTCATTTTTAGTTAGTCTTTTATGTGTCTTGGTGGATTATTCAGTTAGTCTTTTATGTCTTTTGGTGGATTATTCTTACATTAGTGAGAACCCTCTTTTGCAGGAGTTGGCTATTACCTCAGATGAGGCCTTGAGTTTGGAGGAGCTACCAAAACGTGCTGTAATCCTTGGTGGCGGGTATGGTGCTACAATATATTTAAGTACCATGCATCGTGCTTCCATACCAATTCTTTCTGTTCTGACTTATCTCTGTTCATGTGCTGATATTAATGTTTTACAATGAAATTTCTGTTACTGTTAGTGTTTCTGGGATTTCGGTATTAACTTGTACCTCTGGTACCCTCTTACAGCTTCGACCTGGCCATATATTTAACATTGGAGCAGAAAACAAGCTCAAAAATATAAATTCGCCGCTTTATTCTCCAATATAGAAGTGAATCCACACCGGATGAGACAAAAGAAGGGGTATAGTAGTTGAAATTAAGTGAAGGAACTAGAACCAAAGTCACCAAGTAAGTACCGAGTGGAGTGTTGTACACAGGTGTCAAGGCCGACCAACTCTGGTAATGTACCTACTGATTTGCAACCTTTTGTTCTTTGTGGAATCTGTATTTAAAATTGTCAGATAACATTATAACAACATGAATAAACCACGCAGCATTGTAATCCTGTTGTGCAACCTAATATCTGATGGAAAATTTCTTTTAGGCATCCATTCAACCTGGAGGAACTGTGTCATTTGAGCACCGCAACATCTATGGTCTAAACAAATCTATTGTTGGTTCTGTTACATCCAGCAACCTGCTCAACCCTCAGGTTAGTTGCTAATGAGTGTTTTTCCCCTGTATCTGTGTTGTTTGTTGCTTTTGATTACTGTTAAACCAGTCATTTGGTGCTATCTACATGTAAGAGGAATGATGTTTAGCAAGAATTCACAGGGTGAGTTTAGTGTGGTATTATAGATTGCATATTAGTTTGTTTATTTCATTACACTACCATATTAGTTTGTTTAGTGTGGTAATGATGTTTATTTCATTACTGGAGAATCCACTTTTGGATTTTCAGAGCTTCATACGACAGAGCAAATTCACTTATGGCCTTGTGGTGGAAGAGATTATATCGCGTGATGAAACTAATAGTATCTGTACACATGGTTCTCGAGCAATGCAAAGTGACGGCTTGAGCATGGATGGACCTCCCACAACTCTCAGTGGTACTGGCGTAGATCGAATGGCATTTCTACAAGCAAATATTACTCGGGACAATACTGAGTTTGTAATGGTGCAGTTATTGGCGACAGATGGATTTTCCAGGTATGCTGATATGTACCTTTGTGGTTCCCAAAACACACAATATACCTTCAATTGTTGCCTACTTTTGTTTGATTGATCTTTTGCTTCGCATGAGTTAGTATAGTTTATTTGGTTTTCCGTTGCAACGCACGGGCACAGAGCTTTGATAACAGTTTTGTTACTAGTATACACAATATTCATAACAGTTTTGTTCATTTCTCAACTGTAGAGAGCTTTGATAATTGGTGTGAATTCTGGTTTACTTTTGTTGCCTTTGTTCGACAGGAAGCCACAATGAATACATAAGATTGCCAAGAAGCATGGGCTAACTCCGGTCCAGCTTGCCCTCGGCTTTGTGCGCGACCGTCCGTTCACAGCTAGCACCATCATCGGAGCAACCACCATGAATCAGTTAAAGGAGAACATCGATGCGTTTACCAGCGCTCCATGGCCTCCGCCACCACAAGTTCTTGATGATATTGAGACTCTTTTCAAGAGATACAGAGACCCAGTAATCCTCTAGATGTTTATTCACCTTTTTGATACAAACAACAGCAATCCTCAAGAGACACAAAGACCCAGCAGACAGAGAAGCATTTACGATTAGACGATTTCATTCGTGTTGATAAAACATTGCTTTGTCTGTTCTACTGATTTTACGCGTAATGCTGATACAATGATTTTTCCAAACTGTAGCACATACCCATCAGTGTATATTGTTGTTTTGGAATATGTTCTTATGCTCAATACAAGTGTAGAGAGAGTCCCAGATGGAAGCATTATTTACCTCTCGTTAGCTACTTGTATTTTGAATTTTTTATAATAGGGGAAGTTTATCAAGTCATCAGTTTTGCTGGCTGAGCTTATATATTATGACTTACGCTAAGTTGCTCTGCACTTTATAGCTGCAGTGGGTTGATGATGCTCTTCGGGTTGCTTGGCCCGGCCGGTAGAATGCGTGAAAAATTGAAGAATAACCCTCCTTAATTTTCTCTCATATTCCACTTCTTCAATCTCTCCTGGTTCTTCCCTCCCTCGCCTCCTGGTGAAACGGGATGCCGCTGGCGAGGCGAGAGGCACCCAGTTCCCTGCGCCGTCCTCGCCGACGGGTGCCGCCACGAGGAGAAGTCCATGGCCGCGGGGAGGAGCTCGTCCGCGCGGGGAGCACAGGAGCCAGCCGAGCGCGACGACGCTGATGGTATAAGCCCTAGGATCACTCAACTCGCCGATTGTGCTAATCTAATCAAGTTCAGTGTATCGCTTAAGAAGTACAATTTTTGCTTTTTAACCCAGAATTTAAAAGTTTTTTATAAATAGACCCCTAAAAAAAAGATTTCCAAAAGTAGACCCCGACACAGCACCAAAATACATGACGCTGTGGGTACATAGCACGGTGCCATGAGCTTTGGCGCCGTGCTATGCCACATAGGAGCCACGGTGTGATTGTATTTAAAATATGTACCCGAGCGTCATGTGCTTTGGCGTCGTGCTATGTACCCACGGCGTCATATATTTTAGCGTTGTGTCGGAGGGTCCATTTTTAGAAATCTTTTTCTCAGAAGTATATTTGTAAAAAAACTTTCAAATTTTAAGCTAAAAAGCAAAAAAATTTCACTCAAGAATGGGAGGACAAAAGTTCAGACAGAGTCTGCGGGGAAAACAATTGCAGAGTTTGTGTACAGCCAAGCGGAAGGAACTAATAATTAAACTTCTGAGCCTTTTCAGTGTTTATTACAAAGCAATCAACACTTTTAAGGGACAAACTAACTTCCTAACTAGACTCCTGGATTCCCGCCACACCCGGCGTGATCCATATGGCTCGAAACGCAAAACTGACAGACTCCGCGATCTGACCGAGCTCGTTCACAGCAGCTGCACGTCTTCAGTTAGCGCCTGTGCAGAAACTTGGTCAGCTAGCAAGTCTCGATTATTACCAACAGACTCCCCTCTAATCTAAACTTTGCTATGCCAGATCTTTAACTCCAATTAACTCACGCATTGCTGAAAATTTCTGCCTGGCTAGTGACTTGGTAAGCAAATCTGCATGCTGCTCTTCTCCACAAACATGCTGAAAAACAATCTCCGACCTTTTAATACATTCCCGAATAAAATGAAAACGAGTGTTTATATGCTTATTCCTCCTATGAAAAGCTGGACTCTTCATTAATGCAATTGCCGATTTGTTGTCCACAAACAACTCAACTACTTCCGGAGGACACCCTATCACTTCACTGAGTAAACTCCTGAGCGAAATCGCCTGACAAGCAGCTGCAGTTGCGACACTCTTTTTCTTTTGTGATGTCCATGAGATTATGCTATTGTTCAAGTAAAATACCTGCCCACTAGTGCTTCTCCTGTCATCTATGACACAAGCCAAGTTGCTGTCATTGAATCCAATCAGTTTGCCTTCACCACCAGCGACATATTCCAGTCCAAACTCATTGGTGCCTCTCAAATACTTGAATATCTGTTTGATAGCCCTTTGATGCATAAATGTTGGCTTCTCCATATGCCTACTAACCATACCAACCGAGTATGAAAGATCAGGCCGGGTATGCGATAAGTATCTCAGGCTTCCAACAATGTGCCGATATTCTGTTGGATCTACAAGCTCTCGTTGAGAATCTTTCCCCAGCTGCAATTTCGGTTCCATAGGACACTTGCAAGCATTGAAGTCTTGCATACCAAATTGCTGCAGAATTTTGTGTGCATATCCTGACTGCTTGAGGGTGATCTTGTCCTCTCCTTGTTCCACCTCAATGCCGAGGTAGTAAGAAAGAAGACCAAGATCGGCCATTTCAAACTCCATCATCAGAGTCTTGAAGTCTTGGATGATAGCAACCTTCGAGCCTGTCACAATAAGGTCATCGACATAAATACCAACTGATGCGGATACGCACGTGTCTTGTACTTTTCAGTTAAATATATTATTCAACTGGAAAGAGTTATTGAGCCGCATCAAACATTGCCAGGTGAACTCATTCCAAACTAAATATAATGTTGTTATTCATAAGAATAAAATACTACCTCATGTCATTAAATGGTGCATTCTTAGGTTTGTCGATGGCAAAGCAATGGAGACGCAAAAGGAAGAGGATGACCACATTAGGTGTCAAAGACATGAAGGAAGAAAGCCCATTCAGTGGGAGAGCAAAAGGGAGAAACCCAAGGACTTAAACTACAAGTTTTGGATAAGATTTTCAAGCCCAATTCGTACCTCCCACAAGGCCAATTGGATTCAAACTCGGATTCAACTCAGAATTCAATTCGGATTCGGTTCGGGACAGCCTGATAGGCACTTATTAAAAAGGTCATAACTTTCACAAACGGAGTCCGATTTGGGTGTTCTTGTACTCCTTGGAAAGATATTTTCAAGGGCTACGCAATGGATCTGGTCCCACCATCAAATTCATCACGGATCAAAAGTTATGGCCGAAACAATGTGACGGCTGTAAAATCTAGTTTCCTTTTTGTGAGAGTTCGTATCTAAAACCATATAGGGTTGAGTTGTACTAGGTTTGTGGACTCTATGGACGTCCCAAGGTCCTATATAAGCCATGTATTGGCAGCCTAAGGGCTCAGACCACCTTTGAGAATAATCAATCTACTAAAGTTTGTTCGAGTTTATCATTGCTGCTGAAATTCCGTGAAGGAATTAGGAGTGTTTTTCAATCAAGATCGTTCAGCCTTTCCGCTGGGAATTGGGCGCACGATAGATCTTCGCTTGGTGGTCGGCGAAATCGACGCGAGTGTGTTTTGGCGGATTAAAGAGTGTTCGTCCCTTGCATTGGCATTGGAGGATAGCTACGATTCATCAAGACTCCCGCGAGTATCCATCCTACGTCGAGAAGATCGGGCGACCCCGTATCATCTGATATCAGAGCGCGGTTTACTCGGTAGGATCTTATACCTTTACTTTTAGATTGATTTATTTCTGTCCTATAGTCCATTAAACCGAAAATTGCAACAAAAAAAAAATCCAAACCCTAGTTTCGCATCTGTTATTTTCGTGAGTTTTATTAAGTTTTAATCCATTAGAAATTTTGTTTACGTGCTGATCTTAGTGTCCTTTTGCGTTGCTTAATCGTTGTTATTTTGAACCACTTGAAAATCCGCTAGTTGATCTTTCAATTACCATAAAAAAAGTAGATTCAATTTACTTTTTTTGAGATCTTGTTCTTACTGTCCACATAAGATCTTTGTGCATCTTGAAAGAATATCACATCTGAATATATCTGGGTTTCCTTTTTTCTTGATTGATTTGGCCACAAGAATCTTAGTTGCACATATTCAGATCTTCACTTAAATCATTTGAACCTTGAGACTAGTCTTTGATAATTGCTTTAGGGCTGTTCTAGAATTGTTTACACATTGCTAAACAACTTTGGACTTACGAACAATTAAACCTAGTTCGGCCTTGAGTATAAAAAAAAAGAGAGTCAAAAAAAAGAAAAAGAAGGCAGCCAATTGAAAGAAAAAAAAGAGAGCCACGGCTTGAGCAAAAAAAAAAGAAAGAAAGAAAGAAAAAGAAAGTAAGAAAAGAAAGCATTGACCGAATTTGGGTGAGTTAATCTTAGTCCATAAATTCAGATTGTGTATTTAATTTCTTTGGACAATCTTGTGCCCTCAAATTCATATTATTGCAATTGGCTAGCGTCTCTCCTAGTACTTGGTGCAAAACGAGCTAATATTCTCGATTGTTTCCTTTAGCTCATTTCTTTTGTTTGCATTGAGTCACATTGATCATTGCGTGTGCGTTCTTATACTTCACTTATATCATTTGGATCGGCACATAGGCAATATTTTCTAGATTGGATTATTACTTAATTCAACAACATCGTGAAATTCAGATTGTGTAGGATCAACACTTTCATACCAAGCTCCCCAAATATCCTTTGCCGTGCAATTGTGAGTCACTTTTAAATCCGCTTGATCATCACTTGCTATTGTAGCCACCACCAAGTGTAAGTTTCTTTTTAGCCTCAATTCACTTCGGAAAGGTAAGAACTTTACTTGGTGAGGAAAAAGTGAGATAGAGTGAACTCCATATATCGAATATATGTTATGGTATTTGTGCGTTCTTTGTGCCACTAATCATGACAGGTGGAGACGATAATATGAAAGAGAAGCATACCCCGGTGGATCATTTTCAATTCCACACTTTGAGGGGAACATTGTGCAATGAGTTCACCACCACTTCTTCCACCTTAAAAGCGCAACTCAAGACCAAGATGAACAATTTCGCACAAGATATGCGCATTGAATTCAATCATCAAATGAAAGTGTTACGCTCGAACATCGTGAATGATGTTATGCGGGCACTTCATCCACAACAAGTCGAAGATAGCTTTAATTCTTTCTATGGCAGTGAAGATCCAGAGGAGTATCTTGAGTGGGAATGGCGAATGGAGAAAATATTTAGATTTCAAAAGCTTCCCAAAAACCAAGAGGTGATGTGTGCCACTAGAGAATTTGAAGATTATGCTTATAGTTGGTGACATCAACAATCTGGAAACGAATTCATTAAATCTTGGTCAGATTTGAAGGCACTCATGAGGAGAGAATTTGTGCCACCCTATTATGCACAGGGATTGCTTCGCTATTTGGAAAGTATCACACAAGGGAGTAATACAGTGCAAGAATATTATTTTGAGCTATAAGATGCATTACGTCGAGCCGGTGTTATTAGTGAACTACAAAAGAAGATATACTTCAAAAGAGGATTGAATTCTAAGATTGCCGTTACACTTCAACATAAATATTTTGGTAGTGTGCAAGATCTAGTGAATTGTGCTATTCAAGAAGAGAAGAGACTTTTGGAGAGACGTACACCACAGTTTTCTCCCAGCCCATACTTCAATTCTGCTGCCTCTACTAGTGTGACACATGAGAAGATGACCGAGCATAGGACTTTCGCTTCGGTCAAGAAGATATATAGTATTCCAAAACTACATATAGCTCCTAAGATACACCTCAACCTATGTGAGGATGAGAGCCATATAACCAAATTGAGTGAGAGTGATAAAAGGACTGAGCTGTGTGATTCCACCATATGTGAGGTTGAGAGCATCCAAATTGAGAGTGTGAGAGAAACATCAAAAGAAAAGAGAGAAGTAGAAGATAGACAAAGTGAGGATGCATCTGAAACTAACACATTAATATCTACTTCTAGTGTTGTTTCTCACATTGTGCAGGTTGACATTAAAGATGAAGAATTGAACATTCAACAACCGGCACCTTTGAAGCCAAATGAGGAGGAGATAACCACGGGAAGGGATAAAGTGCTTGCTGCCCCGTGGGAGCATCCTAATAATTTTAAACACCCAGCGCCTACATCATTTGAGGAGGACCACAAAGGTAACACTATTGGTGCTGAATTTAATTATGCAAAGGTAAGTAATTGTGAGAATTCATATAATCAACTGAAAATTCCATGTTCTGAAATTTCCCTGCTCAATTTACATAATGTGAAATTGATTACTCATAAGGAAGTTCTTACTAGAATATCTCCTAATGATTCTTTGTATTATATCATGTTTGATGATCCTAGAGAGCTATCTAGTGTGATTGATAATGTTGCTGAAATTTCATGTTCTAAATCACTAGTTAGTACCTATGCCTACACATATAAGTTTAATTTGATTGGAGATTATGGTGTAGATGACAAATTTTATGTTCACAGAATTTGTATTACATGTGATAAGCTTGCTAATTTAAAATTACATATTATAGATAAACAACCTTTTATGTCATGTCATGATCGCAATGAGATAAGTGTCAACAATAGAGCTTGCTGTTTTAAAAGATTTTCTAAGCCTATTTGTTTACCCTTTGATAAACAATTATGTACAAGTAATCAGAGTAGCGTAGTTGAAGCATGGAAGGTACTAAAGATTTTATCTCCTATATCTGAACAACTAAATCTGATTTTACACATAATGATCCGTCCATATCCTTAGAAAAGTCGAGGACGACTTTCTTTTATGGGAGGGAGAATGATGTGAAAAATAATATTGCAATGCATACATCTTTTAGTCGCTGCTATATTCATCGGTTTGTGCGAAGTAGTGAGAATGCCACAACAATTGACTCTTACATATATCATGCGTATGTGTTGTTCTTTTTGTTTATTACACCTTCAGATGTTCATGATGTGTTAAGCAGAAGAAGTGTTGATGACAAATATATATACCATGCATACACGTTGTATTCTTTGTTTAGTACAATTTCAGGCTATCAAAAGCCGAGGACGGCTTTTGTTGAAGAAGGGGAGGATGATGCGGATACGCACGTGTCTTGTACTTTTCAGTTAAATATATTATTCAACTGGAAAGAGTTATTGAGCCGCATCAAACATTGCTAGGTGAACTCATTCCAAACTAAATATAATGTTGTTATTCATAAGAATAAAATACTACCTCATGTCATTAAATGGTGCATTCTTAGGTTTGTCGATGGCAAAGCAATGGAGATGCAAAAGGAAGAGGATGACCACATTAGGTGTCAAAGACATGAAGGAAGAAAGCCCATTCAGTGGGAGAGCAAAAGGGAGAAGCCCAAGGACTTAAACTACAAGTTTTGGATAAGATTTTCAAGCCCAATTCGTACCTCCCACAAGGCCAATTGGATTCAAACTCGGATTCAACTCAGAATTCAATTCGGATTCGGTTCGGGACAGCCTAACAGGCACTTATTAAAAAGGTCATAACTTTCACAAACGGAGTCCGATTTGGGTGTTCTTATACTCGTTGGAAAGATATTTTCAAGGGCTACGCAATGGATCTGGTCCCACCATCAAATTCATCACGGATCAAAAGTTATGGCCGAAATAATGTGACGGCTGTAAAATCTAGTTTCCTTTTTGTGAGAGTTCGTATCTAAAACCATATACGGTTGAGTTGTACTAGGTTTGTGGACTCTATGGATGTTCGAAGGTCCTATATAAGCCATGTATTGGCAGCCTAAGGGCTCAGACCACCTTTGAGAATAATCAATCTACTAAAGTTTGTTCGAGTTTATCATTGCTGCTGAAATTCCGTGAGGGAATTAGGAGTGTTCTTCAATCAAGATCGTTCAGCCTTTCCGCTGGGAATTGGGTGCACGATAGATCTTCGCTTGGTGGTCGGCGAAATCGACGCGAGTGTGTTTTGGCGGATTAAAGAGTGTTCGTCCCTTGCATTGGCATTGGAGGATAGCTACGATTCATCAAGACTCCCGCGAGTATCCATCCTACGTCGAGAAGATCGGGCGACCCTGTATCACCAACTATTAGCACATCATTCCCATTTGCTCTCATGTAAACAGCATGTTCTTGAGGGCATTTGGTGAAACCCAATCCTCTCAAACTCCTGTCCAGCCGCTGGTTCCAAGCTCGGGGTGCTTGGCGTAGCCCATACAATGCCTTACAACTGATACACTTTTGCTCTTGATGCTTCACTACATAACCCTCCAGTTGAGAGACATAAACCTCTTCCTGCAACTCTCCATACAAAAATTCCATCTTAACATCCATATGGTGTACCTGACATTTGCATTGGGCTGCAAGATCTAGCAATAGTCTGACTGTTTCTATCCTTGCTATAGAAGCAAAAACTTCTTCAAAGTCAATTCTTTACCGCTGTACAAACCCCTTTGCGACGAGTCTTGCTTTATGCTTCACCACTTCTCCATCTGAGTTTTTCTTCAGTTTATAAACCCATTTTAAACCCAATAGGTTTATGCCCTTCTGGCAAATCAGTCAATGACCAAGTATTGTTCTTTACAATTGAGTCAATCTCTAGATCCATTGCCTCAACCCACTGTTGCTCCTTGACGGCCTCAGAAAAAGTTGCCAGTATTGCATTGCAATCTGTAATAGCTCATCAAATGGAGTATGTATCTCCTCTGTCACTTCATATATCTTGCTAAGATCCCGATATTTCACTGGTCCTTCCTCTGAAGATGAAACTTGGGCACTATGTCGCTCACCATCTGCCCCCAGCACATTTGATGCCGCCGGTGTGGTTGGGTCTGTAGGAGAATACACAACCTGTGTTGATGGGTTACCTTCAGTCATAGCAGTAGCAAATGGCAAAGGTGAGGCCGGAGTTGCTGGGATCTCTTCAGTCACTGAACCCTCCACATCATCTGATTCTTCAATAGTGAATGTGACCCATGTATCTGAACCACACTCCTCCTCATTACTCCAATCCCAGCTTTGGTTTTCTTCAAAAACTACATCTCAGCTAATGCATAACTTGTTGCTGCGTGGATCATAGAGTCTGTGTGCCTTGCTCCCTTCCTCAACACCAAAGTAGACCGATTGAGTGCTACGATCATCAAGCTTCTTCACTTGTATTGTAGGGATCTTCATATGAGCTATGCACCCGAATACTTTCAAACAGTCCAACCTCGGCTTCTTGCCAGTCCACATCTCAAATGGAGTAGCAGTGGGAAGGGCTTTCATGGCCACACAATTCAAGATGTATACCGAGTGCCTTACAGCCTCCCCCTAAAATCTTTCGGGTAGATGCATACTCTTGAGTAGACTCCGTGCCATGGCAATCACAGTCCTGTTTCTACGCTCCACAACACCATTTTGTTGTGGTGTGTAAAGCGCAGTAAGATGCCATTGAATCCCTTCAATTTCACAGAATGTGGTGAAGGCTTTAGAGAGGAACTCCCCCCTCCATCTGTTCTCAACACTTTCAGTCTTCGGTCAGTTTCTGTCTCCACAAGTGCCTTGAACTTCTTGAACTCTTCTAAAGCATTACCTTTCTCTTTGAGAATATACACCCACATCTTTCGACTATAATCGTTGACAAGGAGTAAGAAGTATTTGTTGCTGGCTGGTGTTGGTGGTGAAATGGGACAACACAAGTCGGCATGAACCAGATCGAGCTGCTCCTCAGCCCGGTAAACTGCTGCTCTTGGAAATGAGAGCCGTGTTTGCTTGCCGAGCAGACACCCCTCGCAGACCTGAGTAGGATGATCGGTTTTAGGTGACCTGACCACCAATCCCTTCTTTACCATCATCTTGAGGGACTGAAAATTTACATGACCTAACCTCGCATGCTAGAGCCAAGCAAGGTCAGAGATATTTGCAAGCAAACACACTGGATTGCAGGTCTCAATTGCTACCTTGTAGAGACAATTAGAAGAACATCTCACTTTCATAAGCAGCCTGCCATTCCGGTCATATAACCACAAAAATGCACCGACCAAGACTACCTTGCTACCGGCTTCAGTTAATTGGCCAACACTAACTATATTGCTGCATAAACTAGATATGTAGTATACCTCTGTGACAAGCCTTTGCTCACCATTCTTGAACTGAAACAATACAATTTCTTTTCCTTTGATCTTAACAGTGGAACCATCACCAAACCTTACATGGCCTTGAATTGAGTTGTCAATGTCTCGGAAGTTTCCCCGTTCGCTTGACATGTGATTGCTAGCACCATTGTTGAAATACCAAATGTCTGAAATGGCATAAGTTCCTTCATTCGCTCTTAGCCATGGCTCCACTTTATCTTCATTTAGTAGTACCATCTTCCTTGACTCTGCACTCATCACCAATAGAAGTGCTAGTTCCTCCTCTTGCGCGCGCATGAGGTGCATCTCCTCCCCGCGGCACTTGCTCCTGCATTCAGAGGCATAGTGGCTAAAGGAATCACAATTAAATTTAATGTGACTTTTGTCACGCCCCATCCTGGGTTCACGACTGGACTTGCCCTCCTGGTGTGTCACCGTTGGACCACCACGACCTCCTCTTATTTAGGGCTGTGCATTTCCGTACCGAACCGAATAAACCGAACCGGAAAAATCGAACCGAACCGGTCAACTCGGTTTGACCGGTTTTCGGTTTTCGGTTCGGTTATCAGATTTTGTGGTTTTTATGTACTCGATTTTTTCGGGAAAAACCGGCTTAAAACCGAAAAAACCGACTTAACCGAAGACACCTAGACCCAGTCAGTGCAGTGCAATCACGGTCACACGGGGCACGCGCCACCCAGCGCCAGCGCGCGGCCACGAGCCCCATGGCGATGGTGAAACCACTAAACCAGGCAGCGACGCAGCGTAGTGAGCAAAGTAGCAAACCCTAGAAATCAAATCTAGTCTCCACTCCAGGCATCCAGTCCCGCTCGCCGCTCGGCGCTCTCCGCCTCTCCGGCGTCTCCGCTGGCGCAGGGCGCAGCCGCGCAGGCGACGCGGCCGGACGGCGCTCTCCGCCTCTCTGGCGTCTCCGCTGGCGTAGGCTCGCAGGCGCGCAGGGCGCAGCCGCGCAAGCGACGCGACCGGACGACGCTCTCCCTCTTTGGCGTCTCCGCTGGCGCTGGCGCGCAGGGCGCAGCTGCGCAGGAGACGCGGCTGGCCACGGCCGACGGCTCCTTCCTCTTTGGCTCTTCGGCTCTTCGCGGCTTCGCCCTCCTCTACCGAGTACCGAGTACCGACCACCGGGTAGATCGCTGGGCGCCGCGCCTCCCCTGGCTCCAAGGCTCCGACTATCCGAGGTCCGAGCCCAACTATTGAAGGTAACATTGCTATTTATGAGTGATTCTGTCATGTACTCAACTACTCATGTAGGTGCTCAAATGGAAGACCAAGTAGATGATGTTATTCCAACATCAAGCGTGTTCTCCTCGGATCGAGCTTGATGTTTGAAGATAAAGGAGTGTCTTTTGTTGTATAGTTGTCAAAAAATATTATCCAAGCCTTTTGTTGTATAGTTCTGTACCCTACTGGATAAAAGGCTAACTGGCTCACTGCTTGCTTAAATGCTTAGTGCTTACTTTTCTTAATTGGATAAAAGGCTAGCAAATAGTTGACAAGCTGGCTTGCTTAAATGCTTATTTTGCTTTGCTTGCTTTGAAGTATCCAGTTACTGCTTGGTGTGCTTGCTTAATGGTTAATGCTTTATTCAGTTTGTTCACATGCTGTCTGATGCCTCGGTCAGTTGCTTACTTGCTTGCTTGCCTTAGTGCTTTGCTTACTAAGTTACTGGACAAGTGGACAGTCTGGACTACTGGTTCCGTGTGTGTGCAGTACTGGGTTGAAGTTCACACACTGGACAATCTGGACTACCGGTCAATGGCTTTGCTTACAGTTACTGATGATTGCTTAATAGTTACTACTCACTACTTGTTGCGTGTGTGTGTGCAGTACTGCAGGTCTGCACTCTGCAGTGTGCTTGGCGCCTTGGCTGCTTGTTTAATGCTTAGTTGACTTGCTTTTTTCCTTTGCTACTTTGTGTCTTTGTGTTCGCTTTGCCTCGGATCATTCATAATTCGCGTCAAATGTGGTAAATATGGTAATTACCGCTACCGCGCCGAAAACAATTGGGATTTCCCGATACTGAATCGTAGTTCTAAAATACCGTATATTACCGAATTACGAACACCGTATTTACCGTACAAACCGTATATACCGAACCGAAAAAACCGAAAAAACCGAACGCACAGCCCTACTCTTATTTGGCAGTGTCCACGCCCACGACCCCTTCCAAGCCCACGGCCATCATTGCCGTTGGTCCTCACTCTGCGCTCCCCAGAGAAAGATGAGTCACCGCAGCTGTTCTTCTGTCGCACCTCCCACTCTGTGTCGGTGAGCAGACGTGATCCACCGGGACTAGTGTCTTTGCTGCGAAGGCAAATTCTCTCCTCATAGGCCTTCAACCGGCCAATTGCTTCTTTGAATGGTATCGAATCGAGGTCCGAATACTGCTCGATCGAAGCATCCAACGGGAAATACTTGTCGAGCACAGAATTGTTGTAACATCCTGATTTTTTGGAGTTTTTAAAGTCCGATTTTCAAAAATAAATTTTCTAGAATTAAATCAAGCTTAAAATGAATTTTTAAATTAAAATAATTTAATATGATTAAAATAAACATTAACATAAGCTGAAAATATTGTATTTGAGTTTCTTGTATCACAAGGAATTTTCTGGTATTTTTGGTAAATTTTTAGGATTTATCTGCTATTTTTCTAGAGCTCCTAACATTTTATTTGAATTTGTTTTCCAAAAAGAAAAATCTAAATCCCCCCAAACCCTAGCCCGGCCCACCTCCTATTGGCATGGCCCACCTACCCTCTGCCACGCGGCGTCCCCGAGCCGTGCGCACCCTGCCGCCCTTTCCCCCTTGCCGCGCTCGCGTCGCCCGATCTTCCCCTCTGCAACGCGGCACCCATCCGGTCGCCCCTCGCCCTGCGTTGCCCTAGCTCACCCCGCGCCGCACCGCGCATTCACCGCTTGCCGCATCCCCTCCGTCCGTTCGGACATGTATCGTCCATCCCGCGCCCCGCACCCATGCCGCACCGCACCTCGCCTAGACTCGCCTCCCGGCCGTCCGATCTGCCACGCGTCAGCGCCCCCGTCTTTGTCTCCGATCCGAGCTCGCGTCGCCGCCGCCCGTCTCTAAAACCAACTCCTCGGGACACGTGCATAAAGCCCACGCCCTGCCGCTACCTTCACTCCTGTGCGCCGCCGTCTCCGCCTCCGTCTTCGCCGTGTGCCGTCGCCCCTCATCGGATGCGCTCGTGCCGGACTCGCCGCCTCGCGGAGCCTCACCGCCCCCGCCGAGGTTCCTGCCGTTGTCTCTGTTCCCGTCGGTGAGCCGCACCTTCACCGCCCGTCTCCGCCATCCAACCGTCTCACCGCCGCACCCGCACCGCCCTCATACCGCACCCCGCCACGCGTCGACGATCTGTTGGCCCGAGCCTCGCATCGCAGCCACCCATCCAGATCTGAACCGATGGCTCTGGTAGCGTCACGTGGTCACCGCCATCGCGCCCGACCATGCCACGTCAGCCCTAGCCATGTGCCCTGTCACGTCAGCCCTAGCGCCATGTGTCATGCCACGTGTTGTGCCACGTCAGCCAAGACCCGTCCCCAGGTGCCACGTCAGCAAGTGCCACGTGTCACCCCCTCGGCTTGCCACGTCAGCCCTAGGCCACCGCGTCAGCACTGCCCCCTCCGTGCGCACTGTTACATGGACCGGTCTACCGTGGACTTGTTCCATCGTGCACCGGGTTCACAACATAGTGCCATTTTCGAATTTCAACCTTTTTTTTAGATTTAATTTTTCGAGAGCCCGTTCTCCTCCGTACTAGCTCCGATTGAACCTGTTCTTTTTCTAAATTCATCAAAAATCGAGCTCTACCTTTTGGTTTTGGTTTCAAAGTTTGTGGAGTTCATTTGCTTATTATTGTATGTATTTTTGTTATTTTGATCGTTTTCTCTCTCGTTAGATTCCGATTCCGGAGGAGCAGGAGCGACGCCAGAAGACCCCGAGTATCTTGCCGAGCATAACCAAGGCAAGTCATATCCTTTGATCATGTTGAACCCAGTTTACAATCTATCATTTAATTATTTTGTTTCAAATTATCTTGCATTGCTATTTTAATACAAACCTTCGGACATGGTAGTTATCGTCCCAATTTCAATTACCTCTCCTTGATAATTTGAGTACCCTGATGCCATTGTCACCATAGGTTAGGAAAGTATTTAGTGATGCTATGTGAGATGTCACACGGGAGTTACGATTAGTATGTTTAGTCATGCTTTTAGTCTCAAAGGGTTCATCATCACATGTGATTAATTAATTTGACTTAATGAGATATTGAATCGTGGTTGGAGCCACAGGGAATCATGGTTGGAGCCACAGAGAACTGTGGTTGGTGCCACAGCTATAAAATTTGTGCTATGACATTGGTGTGTCATTGACGGTGGTTATACAAAATTGGTTTTCACTTGGATGAGTGATCATGCAGTAAAGGAGGAAGTGTGGATTCACTTCATAGGATGTGAAAGTCTTGCCCGAGTAATGTTAAGGACATAACTTTATGCGCCATTGATCTGAGCTTTACCATGCAAACCACATGTCTAGTATAGGATAGACCTGGCTAATTAATTTGGGATATTACAATTTCAATCTCGCCATTGTGATGAACATGGTTGTTGATTTCCATGTGGCGCAAAGGGGTGTGATGCGAAACCCTAGCGGGCGGAATTGGGTTGGAATTGAACTTTGTTAAGGCCTTGTTGTGATTTTCTTAGCGCGAGGCTAATCACATCGTGTGGTACAATTGTGCAACCTCTGCAGAGTGTAAAACTATTTGAATGGCCACGTCCTCAGTCATGGACAATGCTTGGTGATTTCACACAAGGTATAGTGTTTTCATTTAAACTTGTAGTATATGGTTGGATAGTGAACAGGTGGTTCACTTTGGGTTTAGCTTGTAGATGGGAGGTTCACAAGTATCTTATTCAATTCCTTTGTTTATTCATTTATTATTGTTTTATTTAAAGTTCGCTTTCAATCCATTTATTGTATTTACCTACAAATATCATTTTATGCAAAATAACCTTTCAGCCATCCATTGGTAAACCTTGTATACTATATTACATTTATTTGTTACAAACAACTTGCTAAGTACTAATGTACTCACGGTTTTATGTCCATGTTGCACACTTGAGGAGGAGTATTACCAATAGGAGGTTCCAGAAGGAGAGTACTTCGGTGACTTCACGGATTAGAACTTCGTTCTCCACTCGATAGCCTGTAGGCGAGTCAATTGGCTGCTACACTTTATTTTGGATTTTCGCTGCTAGTTTTGTTAAGCTCCTTGGGCTAGTGCTATTGTAAGCTTGACCATAAGGTCATATCTTTGGATATTTATCGATATTTGAGGTTTTCCATAAGGTCATATCTTTGGATATTTATCGATATTTGAGGTTTTCCTTTTATTTTAGCGTGTGTATGGTTGTGATTGCATCTATATTTGTCTGTGTGCACTAGCGTGATTCTGTACTAGTGTAGTTTACACAGAGAGTCCGAATTTACTTATTCGGGTCTCGACAATTGTGGAGCTTCTTGACAAGCACTGCTCCTCCAATGTTTCACTGAGGAGCTGTATTTACTTGCCATACCACTCAATTTGCTGGCAAATTCGTCGATGGTGTCATCCTCCTTCATGCGTTGAGCTTCAAACTTGCTTTTCAGAGTCTATAGCCATGCCTTTTGCACACGATCAACTCCAAAACTGAGTCTTCAGGAAATTCCATATCTCCTTTGCAGTCTTCTTCTTGGTGACCTGCAAGAGGACATAGTTGGGTACCACCTGGAATAGGAATGCGTGGGCTGTCTTGTCCCTCTTAGCTTCCATGGCCTCTCTGGCCGCCGGTTGAACAACTTCCCAGATTCCCTAGGCGTCCATGATGGCTTCTATCTTGATCGCCCAAGTGGTGTAGTTGAATGGCGTCAGCATTGGTCACTGGAATGGCACACCACCAATCTCCCTTGTCACCTGCAAAGTCGTCAGCGCCATTGGCTCAAACCTGGGATATTTGGGCATACACCAACAGTGATTTGATACCACGAGATGGTACAAGCCCAAGGATCACTCAATTCGCCGATTGTGCAAATCTAATGTTTAGTGTATCGCTCAAGAATCGGAGGACAAATAAAGTTTGGCAAAATTCAAAAGGCAGAGACAAAAGTTCAGAACAGACTCTGCGGGGAAAACAACTTCAGAGTTTGTATTGCCATTTTGAACAGGGTACAGTAAAGCAGAAGGAACTAATAATTAAACTTCTGAGATTTTTTAGTGTTTGTTATAGAGCAATCAACACATTTAAGGGACAAACTAACATCCTAACTAGACTCCTGGATTCCCGCCACACCCGACGTGATCCATATGACTCGGAATGCAAAACTAACAGACTCCACGATCTGACCGAGCTCATTCACAGTAGCTGCACGTCTTATGTTAGCGGATATGCAAAAACTTGGTCAGCTAGCAAGTCTCGATTATTAGCAACAGATGCTACTGTGGATTTGCTAGAGCATTCAGTGTTTGGGGCTAAGGGGAGCTCGGCGATGAACACCATGGTGGGGAGGGTGCACTTGAGCCACTAGATCCAACCTTCCCTGACCCCGTTGTCTCTAGCTCTAGCTGACCTACATTGCCATTGCCACATCCACCCTTGCACCGTCATGGTCCTTCTTCTGCTCTGGCATGGACAAGTGGTCCTTTTCCTATACTCCAGTGAGTGCCCTTGCTCCGGTGAGTCCAAATCCAGGTCGAGCTCGTTGCCAACTCCACCGTCATCGTATCGCCCCGCCATCATTTCCTTCCTCTCCAGCTTGCAACACGCCTATCACGGATGTCGTCACCCCTATCATCTTCATCCTTGATGGCATCGCATAGGTCTACCGCACCATCGACACGCTCAGTCGTGCAACGCGATGTCCTCCTCCTTCTGGCTTACCTGCTACTTCTTTCTCACTAGCTTCTGTCCTCCTCCACCTCCTGGCTCACTGGTGCCTACTTCGGTGGGGAAGAGATGGAGACAGAGAAAAGGGTTTGTTCAGGTTGTAATTAGGGCTGTAAATGGGCCGAGCTCGAGCAAGCTTGGCCTGTGAGGCTCAAGCATGATAGAAGCTCGAGCCGAACTCGAGCGAGCCCAAGATGTTGGTCAAGCTTTAAGCCGGGCTCGAGCTCGGCTCCAACGAAGCTCGAGCTCGGCTCGACAAAGCTCGTCGAGGCTCGTTAAGAGGCGGATAGTGCAGTGTAGTCAGAAGCTTAGTCATAGTTTCCCCAGATAGCACAAGTTGATTGTAGGCTCGTTGTCCCCAGATAGTAATCTATATACTAAATCAACACAAGCAAGATTTATAGTTTTGAATCATAAATCAGAAGCAAGATTCATACTCTATCTGCGATAGGCCTTGATGTCAAGGTGGCGGTGGCCGATGGGGACTTGCGGAGGAGGAACACGATGTCCGAGACTCCAAGCTTGGTACCAAAGGAGGAGGGGCGGCAGCGGGGGGGGGGGGGCAAGGAAGGGCGGCAGAGGGGCTGAGGAGGGGCGGTGAGGGGGGTTAGGAGGGGCAGCGCGGGGGGGGGGGGGGCGAGGAGGCGGCGGTCAGACCACTGACCTTAATCACTAAAACCCATCCTGCAACTAAAAAAATACAAACTCCAAAAAACCACCCGAATTGGAAGCTCCTCAGCCGGTCAGACCGGTTCATTAGGTCGGTCAGACAGCTAACACTGACTGGTCTGATTGGTGAAGCCAAGCGGTCAGATTGCTAACTCCATCAGGTTGGACCGGTGGTGCAATCCGGTCAGATCGGCCATCCAGTTGACCGACCAACAAACTGGTAAAATAAATTTCCAAATCTCCTAAATTGCAATGGTTCATCACAACATAATCTAGAACCTTCTCACATGGTCCTTCAATAGAAAAGAAATTAAAACCTAGCTAGACCCCACCTATCAGCCCTAAGTTATTTTTCTTAAGAAAAATAATTAAAAAAAAGATCTCGCCCGACCACACTTGTCAAAAATATTAGAATTTCTGAAATTTCTAGACGGTTCAAACTTTGGAGATCTTGTTCTCCGTCGTTTTAAATCTAAATTACTTGGTTTTTGTTTCTAAAATTCGTATAAATTCAAAATCTTTGCAATAGAGCAAAAATCATAATTTTTAGAGTTCATTTGGATTTTATTTGAACTTTATTTGAATTTATATTGAATGTGGTTATTTGCATGTTTATAGAATTTGATGCTTAAGATGCTCCCTTTGCTAATGAGTAAGATCCAACGCTATCCACTATTGACCAAGACAAGTCCTTATAATTGATCATGTTGAACCTAGTTTTCTTAGATCTAAGAGAGCATCTAGCACAGCAAAGCATCTTGATTTAACATGAATTAATTAAAGTAGAGGTAGTAAAATTAACAAGTTAAACTATAGCAACAACCGCTACGTTTACTTGCCTTTATCGAAGGGACGGAAGCCACAAGCATGGTCGGGAGCAAAAACACCTGTTCATAGGTCACCACTCAGCACAAATCCATAGAATAACATCCACAACTGAAAAATAAAGCGCCGCTAAGCCCAAAACCCCACAATGCCCTCTCAGCTCGTCGTTCCCACGTTAGCCACTACAACAGCACTGCTTGTTTTTTTCGTATCTTTTAATCCACTAGGCCAAACATAGCAAACAATAATATTTCTGAAAACTACAGAAAGAAGAATACAACTTTCAAGAAGACACCCTATTTTTATTTTGCCAGTACAGGGGTGTAAAATATCATGGAATACAGAGGACAGACTCTGCATCAACGATCTGGCCAGCAAGCTTCTACTGAACCCCAACCTCTGTATATTGATCTAAAAATCATGAAATTTTTACAGAAGCTATTTTACATAATTTTCTACAACTTTCATTGTTGTAGGGAAAATTCATAAAATTGTTAGACCCTCTGAATCTGCTCTTGATCAGAAACTAGACTCTAAATTTTCCCCTGCTACACAGCAGAGTTCCAATCTCTGTTACGCCCAAACCCCATGGCCAAAAGCTCTACAAAAATTACACTAGCTAGATTTCCATGTCCTCTACAACTTCCATGTCAATTTCTCTACAGGAAAAATCATCTTAATGCTCTAATCTAGATAAACAGATGATCTGCCCGAATCATCCTACGCGCAGACAACAATTAATTGCTAATTGGTTGATTACCCCATAAGAACACCTCTAATCACAAGACAAAAACTCTAAATTAATCTAAAATAGAGGGAGTTGAGGTAGAAAATTTATACCTAGGTGATCCCACAAGATCGCTTCTCTCTTCTCTTCTTCTTCCTCTTTCCTTCCCTCCTTCTTCTCCCTTCTCTTCCTCCCCTTCTTCCCTTCTCTTCTCTGACCTTCCTTTGCAGCAGGGTACAGGGGGGTGGCGGCCAAAGGGAGGGCGGCTGTGGCCACAAGGGGGGATTTAGGGGGGGCAGCTAGGGTTTGGGTGGTGGGGAGGGTGGTGCGGCTGACCCTTTGGGCTAGCTGGCCCAAGTGGCTAGCCCACCCCTCTAAACAGCCCAATCCTTTAGTTTTTAATTAATTTATGTATTTTTTCACTTTAGACAATTCCACATTTTTTTTCTCCTCCTCCCGTGATTCTCCAAAAAACCACGAAACTCCGCGATTCCGCTAAATACTCCTAGGGACGCCGTAAAGATGTTCAGAGCATTACATTAGATTTCTTAGTCACACCCCTATGAAAGCATGTAGTGGCTAATATTATGAGTTAATTATATCTTATGGGTAAAGTTGTACAATCTCTGTAGAGCATTATAATTTATTCAAATAGCCGTGCAGTATAGAAATTCCACACTTGGTTAGTTTTCATAAAATAATGGATATGGAATGCTCATGGAATAGAAATTATTCTATTCAAATAGTAGTGCATTATAATCTATTCAAATAGCAGTGCTCATGGAATGCATATGGTATCTTGGCATAGAAATGGATATGGAAAGGTGCTTATAGAATGGATATGGTGGACAACTATGAAGAGAATACACTCTTGTGAACTTAATTAAACTGGACACTTTGATCTTTAGTTAAAAATGGCTAATTCATATGTTTGAAAATTAATTATGGTATTTATAATGAAACTTGCTTTCCACTAAAAGAACCTTATAACCTTCCCTTGACAAACCCTGCATCTATATGCTTGCATTTAGCATAAGGGCTTGCTGATTACTTTTGTACTCATGGTTGCTTAATATGTGGATTTAGATGACGAAAGCGATGACCTGGTGTATAGATACATCCATGCCTCTAGCCATGACATTGATGATGGCCAGGACTATGTTTAGCCCCAATCGATTGCTTGGGGCAAATCATCGAGGCCCATTTGGTTTATTTACTTTTTGCTCTTTATGTGAACAAACTTATCTGGCCTGTCGGCTCATTCTATAAAACTCGACCATAAGATCTATTTTATTACTATCTACATAATACTAAGTAATCCTTTTTTTACTTACGTATGTATGGATGTGATATTCACCATTGTTATATTGTTTGGGCTAGCTATGATCTAGGGACTACATCAAAATACATAGAAGGTCTGGATTGCCAAACTGTGTCACTACAAGGGCAACCAAAGTCTTTTTTTTGAAAAATTCTCTCTCCTTACTGACCAAAGATGATATTATAATAGCCTCAATATCTCATAGTAAAGAGCCATGTTTCTGTAGTGTCTTCTGACAAAGACATGAAATTTGGATGTCCAATAACAAATGCCATGAAATTGTAGTGTCTTGTAGCCAATTTTGCCAAACAATATGGATGGTGGGAATAGTACAAACATGGAACCTATATATGGTCAATTACTCTTAAAGAAATTTGGAGCTATTTGATGAGGAGCTCTTTAAATGTATTCCAATTAGTCTAAACTATAAAAAATGCATTAACTCTAATCCATTGGTTACTGTTTGTTTGAATTTTGAAGTGCCATGGAACGAGGATCATGGGTTCTACTCTAGTTATAATCTAGGGTTCGCAAATCTAGTCTAACACAAAATTTCAGACCATGGTAAGCAGAATCCAGTCAGGCTCCAATACTATTGGAGTATTGGTTGTACTTTTCCTTTTCTTTGGGTTTTATGAAGATTTTAACTTTCCTGCATTTTATATTATTCATAAGGATTCAAAAATCAATAAATATTGGACTTTGGTCGATACCGGATACCACTGTGAACCAATTTTCGATTGAATGGTTTCAATTATCAAATTTGAACTCAAAATTTGAATTTAGCCAATTTTCGATCGTTATCGCCTGGTTTGACTGGTTCCTGGCTGGTTGCCGCCTTAAATTACTATTCATCAATTCAAATTCAAAATTTAATTTTTTGGGCTGATATTATTTCACCAGTCCAAACTGATTTGGCCAGTTACCACCAATATTTTTGTCCTTGATTATTTATAGCCTTTGTAACTTGAACATAGAAATACTAATCTCATAATGTACCATAGCTTCCATTACAGACTTGGGAAAAACTTGAGTTCGGCGAATCTTCAAAGGTCTCGTTTAGAGCATAGGAAGTTTCCACCATTCGGCAAGAATTGAATTACTTCCTATGAAATTCCCATGTTATATGCATGCATCAAACCCTGGTTGCATCCCAACACCACCAGATGGTTAGTGTCTTGTTAATCCTAAGTCCCAACAAATAATTATTGGAACCAAATAACTTTGTGTGTATCCTCATTGACTCATCCAATGTTTGATAAGTTTTAAGGATAATGAACAGATAAACAAGTAAATTTAGGTTAAGCCACTATCATAGTCCTGTCACACTTTGGAAAGTCTCAGTGACAGCCAATGCTATGCTAGAAGCCTATAGAGAGAAGGCAAGAGTAGCACCTCCAAGCTTTTGAGGTCGAACCAAAGGAAAAGGAAGGGACATGAGTTGATGATCACCTTGTCCATTAACAACTTTGGATTATGATTAGGTTGTTGGGATGCAGGTATTCTATGCTAGCATAGATTAAAATTTTCTACTGTATAAACCATAAAGCTATGCGAGTAAGAGATAATAGATTGTTACCACTTAACGCGCAATGTAGCGGAAGTAGAGTTGAAGTAGCTGGTTCAATGTAGCATGCATCAGTGTTGTGGAAGTTGTTGATCAACTTTGGGCTAACCATCTGCTCCTCTCGGTCTTCCAGATCACCGCACTCATAGCAGTACCTCTACCAAAGTCCACATATCCAGCAATGGAATGTTGTGCATCGATGTGCTAACACCAACACGCATGATAGGGGTCTCAAGAGGTGGCAGCTAGAGTTTTGATGGGTGTGTCACATATGCCTTCCTCAGCACCACACATCGTTTAATATATGGCCTCCAATTGGATCCTCATCTGATATAATTAGAGATCATATCCAACTCAAAGAGTCTCTGACCAGATCCTTATCCAACACAAGTAGAGATTATATCCCACTCGGAGAGCCCATGATCAGATATTTATCCAATATGAGTAGAGATCGTATCCCACTTGAAATATATCATTTGGTCCCTTATCATTCTAACTCGTTAAGTATGTGACCCTATAGATTCATGAATATTCGGCCATGGCCCAAAAACCCATTTCCAGTTCATAAGTCGGTAGCGGTTGTAACATCCCAAAATTTTGGCTTCTTTAAAATTAATTCCAAAATAATTATTTAAAAATATTTGGATTTTATTTGGATTATTTATGTAATACTGGAGGAAAATATCAAAAAATCCTGATTCCAATCTGAATTCTCAAATTCAAATTCCAATTCCCACCTGGAATTTCAAAATTTCAATTCAAAATTTGAAAATTCAAATTCAAAATCCAAAAATTTGAATTCAAATATTCAAAACTCCAAATCTCTAGAAAAATATCCATTCTAATTTTTCTAGGTTCAAACTAATATTCTTGGCACTTATCTCTTTTTTAAAAAAAACAAGCAATCAAAAAGAGAGTTCCCATTCGATCACCCATCTAAGAATTTCCCCACACACAGCACGCTTAACTCACTCATTTCCAACCGTGCACAACGAACATTCCCTTCTTTCCTTCCCGTTTCTCTCTCTCCCTCCCTTTCCTTTATTCCCTACTCAAGCCGTCCCTGTTCATCTTCTTCCATGCGGGCTGCTGCTTCTCTCTCTCTCTTCATTTAATCAACCGAGCAAGCAAAATGGAGCCTGCTAAAACCGAAACCACCCAACCAAAGTTAATAGCATGCAGCAAGAGACGTTCTCATTTACATCAAGCAATCAAATACCCGTTTCTTAGCCATTTAATCATCCGTTTTTCAGTTCCTAAACCTTTGAACTTCAAAACCGACATTGCTTTCATTGAACCGTTTCAATCTGTTTCCTCTCCCTCCAAGCCTATAAATATGACCATTCTTCCAAACCTCCATTTTGCCGTCGGCACCACGAGTTATCTCCCGGAGCACCACCATCATTTTCCACTGTTTTGCGCCGTTAGTCGCCACTGAAGGTCGCCGACCGCCGCGCCACCACTAGTCAGCTACTCACTGGTGTGCCGCCAACCCGTTTTACCCTTGGCCAATCTCCCTGGTTCCTTTTCCATTTCCTTTTCCTTGCCGGAGAGTCATCACACGGCCAAAACTGCTGTTCGTGCACTGTAGCAAACAGCCAAGCGGCTGCACTCCAAAAGTGCACTTTTCAAATTTTTTTGTGACAAACTTCTAAATGCTCGTTCTCTCTCATACAAACTCCGAATCCATCGATTCTTTTTTCCTAAATTCATCTAAATTCAATATCTTCCTTCCAGTATATATTTTATATTTTTGTGATTTTATTTGTATTTATTTATTTATTTGCATTTATCGTTTCGCGCGTAGAACTCGACGTCGCCGAAGATTTTTCTGATCCGCAGCAAGAATTTCCAGACAGCGTGCAAGAAGGAAAGTCTCCTTGACCATTCTATTCCTAAGTTTTGCAAATGATTTCATGCTTAATTTAAAATTTAATTGCATGGCTATGTTGTATAAAATGTTAATTTTAATTTTAGAAAATTTAGATAAATACCCAAAAACTTGTTATGCCCTCCTTTGGAATTGTTTGCCATGTACCTTTGTCAACATAGGATACCCTTTGGCTCATACATGAGTTAATACTACTTTTTGATGAATTTAGACTGATATAAAATGCTTAGTCTAGCTGTTCATTCTAAAAATACATATATGGGAAAAATCTATTGATGAATGATTTGGACTTAACGATTTGTTTAATTAGTGGCAATAGAAGTTGCCGCTATTATTTTAAAAATGAAATACAAATTTAAAATGAAATTTGACCAGGGTAGATGGTTGGTTTGGATTGGTGCGGTAAGCACGAGATCTTGTAAAGTGTATGTTCCGCCCTAGTCAATTAAGGATCGACGCTTGTGATTGTCCAGACTGAGCATTACCGTACAACCACAAGTTTAAATGGGTACGACCTAGCTGAATAACTTACGATAGTTTAGTTTAGGTGCTACCATTGGAAAATGGGTGCCAGGGATTTACTAGTTTACTCACAGTGAGGGACAGGGATTTACTGTACTCACATGGCGCAAGAGGGGGCTTCTGACTATGGTGGATTTAACCCTTCAGCGGTGAAACCTCAGCAGGTGGTGTCTAGCTAAACTAAAGTGAGGTAAAAGCTTTGTGATATTTTATCTAGATCTCGTGCCAAAGAAAGCATGTTGACTATTAAGATAATTTATCTCTTGTGGGTAAAGTTGTACAAACTTTGCAAAGTAATAAACTATTCGAATAGCCGTGCCCACGGTCAAGGGCGAGCAAGGAATGCATTCACATGGTAGACTTTGATTTTGATTCTAAAACAAAAGTTTTGGGAACCCGGGAGTGGTTGGAACTCTCGGGAGTGTGTCCTGGCGGTTGGAGCCAGTGAGGGTGGATGGAACCTGTAATTTTAAACCTTGGCGGATAGAGCCTTTGTACTAGTGTTGGTGGTTGGAACCTTCACTAGAAAATTGTACCTAGTTTCAGTATTGCAATTATTTTTGTTAAACTGTTGCTTTTGAAATTACACAATGGTATTTGAAATAAAATGCTGCTTTATGCAAAAGAACCATAAAAACCTTCCTTTGTTAAGCCCTGCATCTACTGCATCTTTCCCAAGAATTACGGAGTACTTTTCTGTACTCTGATATAGGGAAGCCGTCATATTGTTTCAGTCATAACTTTTTTCCGTGATGAATTTGATGTTGGGGCTAGATCCATTGCGTAGCCCTTGAAATTATCTTTCCAACGAGTAGAAGAACGCCTGAATCGGACTCTGTTTGTGAAAGTTATGACCTTTTGAGTAACTGCCTGACAAGCTGTCTCGAACCGAGTCCGAATTGAATTCTGAGTTGAATCCGAGTTATGATTGGATTGAGCACGTAGAGAGTTTGAGTTAGGCTTCAAAATAGTATCCAAAACTTATGCTTTAAGTTCTTGGGCTTCGTCCTTATACTCTCCCCCACATGAGCTTTCTTTCCCCCTTCCACATGGGCTCCAACCTGCCACATGTGCTTCGTTCTTGTTGGCTCCATCCACGTGGGCTTTGTTCCTTCATATCTTTGGCACCTAATGTGGTTATCTGCTTCCTTTTGCGTCTCCATTATTTTGCCATTGACAAACCTAAGAATACACCATGTAATAACATGAGGTGGTATTTCGTCCTTATGAATGACAATATTAAGTATAGTTTGAAATGAGTTCACCTGGCCATATTTCATGCGGCTCAATAATTCTTTCTAGTTGAATAAGATATTTAATGGAAAAGTACAAGACACGTGCATATCCGCATCATACTCACATGCTACACTTTAAAACAACTCTCAGAGGAGGTCGAAGCTCAAGAGGCGGACTACAACTACTTCGTGGATGGTTTCAATGAAGGCTATCCGAATTTCTAGGCTGTGTTTCCCCAGTCAATGCCTGTGGCGTATTGATGGGTCTTGCTTAAGTTTTTTTTGCTTCCGCTGTAATTTTTTTGTTTGGTGTGAGGTCTTAAAACCTCATTTGTAATAAAAGACTTCAAGGTCTGTACTCTTTATTACTGTAATAATGCGTTGTTGGTTATGTACCATTACTGTTTAACTGTGTGCACTAGCTTTGATCTGGGACTAGTGCTGTAATACATAGAAGATTCTGGAGTGGCTGCTCCGGGGTCCCACAAAAGTGGTATTAGAGCCAATTTGACTGTAGGGTGTAACCTAGTTAGAATGGCCGTTATTAGAAAAGTTTCAAAATTTATTTTATAAAATTTTTTAATAATGTGCTTTTCTCATCATTTCTCTTCTTTCTATCCTTATCTTTCAGGGTATTCTATCTTACCTATCTGTTTACTCACTTTTACGAATGGTAATTAGATCCACTTTCCTTTGTAATTTCTATAGATGGCTCAGAGAGATCAAGTCTGAGAAGCACCCAGAGAACCGTGTCGTTATGAAGAAATGAGTAGTAGTTCTTTAGTTCATAGTACCCAAGTAAAGCCCTACAATTTTAGAACGCTTATGTATATTGCTTGTTGGTGCTAGATGGACTGTACCAAGTCTTTGTGTACTTGTAGTACAGCCATCTTTAAAAACTATTTTTGTTTTTGAGCTAAGCTTCTCCTGGTTGGAGCTTGCTTCTCTCTTGTGTGTTTGTTTGGGATGTTATTTAGTTGTTCCCCGACCTCTTATCTATGCTACTTCCCTCTTATCTTGTGCTAACCCCGGTTGCCGTTCAGATGGTGAACACAAAGAACACTGCTGGCAACAATCACGGTGCTAATGAAAACAATGCCCCAATTCCTCCTCCGCCAGCTCAAGCCCCAAATTTGGAACAGATGATGGATGTGCAGTTGCAGCTTCTTCAAGCCCTTACTCAAAATCAAGTCAATCAAGTTCAGCCAGCACCTATCTAAGCACCGCAGTCTAAGCTAGGAGAGTTCATGAGAACCAGACCACCATCTTTCACCGGATCAGTTGATCCGTTGGATGTGGATGACTGGCTTAAGGAAGTAGAAAGGAAGTTGAATTTGGCTCAGTGCAATGACTTTGAGAAGGTACTCTATGCAGCTCATCAGCTCAAGGGAGTTGTTGCTAATTGGTGGGAAAACTACTATTCTGCTCACCAGGATGTGCAGACCATCACATGGGCTGAATTTATGAAAGCTTTTCGTATTACACATATTCCTATGGGAATATTGGAGATGAAGAAGAGGGAGTTTCGCAAGCTGCAACAGGGAAACCTTAGTGTTTCAGAGTATTTGAATAGGTTCACTCAGCTATCAAGGTATGCACCAGAAGATGTTGCAACAGATGCAACCAAGATTTAGCGCTTCATGGAAGGACTGGACCCCAACCTCAAAGTGCAGTTGTTGTCAAATGATTTTCCAATGTTCCAGCACATGGTCAACAAGGTGCTGGTTCAGGAAGATGCTCAATGTCAACTACAGGAATCTCGTAAGAGAAAGATGGCTTTTCAAACGCAGTATAATGCAAGTAGTTCAAGACCCCGAATTAATCCACCCTTGTTCAACCAAGCTCCAACAATAGCAGATGCACTAGGAACTCCAGGTTCATCACCCCGTTCAGTGATGCAAGAACCCCACATCTATACCAGAGTCCAACCTCAGAAAAGCAACACATCAGCTGCAGGAGTGCAATGTTTCCGGTGTCACGAGATGGGGCATTATGCTAGCAAGTGCCTACAGAAGCCTCAAGCTATCACTCCAATACCTTTCAATTTGGGGACCACACCAGAGCGAGCTCCAGCTGTAGGGCAAGGACGAGGAGTATCTCAGACTCTAGGAAAAATTCCGAGGACCCCGCAATCGCAAGGGAGAAGACGAGCTAACCACATCACCGCGAACGATGCTACGGAGGCAGTGACCAAGCTTGGTAAGCTTCTTGTTTCTTCGGTACCAGCCTAATCCCAGTTTGGTTCAAAATCAGGAGCAACATAGGAGCGCGAGGAAGATCTAAGAGCCAAGTTTCCCTGTCCTTCCTTTTCCCTAGTCTATCCGAATCTCGGGGACGAAATTCTTTCTAAGGGGGGTAGATTTGTAACATCCTAAAAATTTGTCTTCTTTAAAATTAATTCCAAAATAATTATTTAAAAATATTTGAATTTTATTTGGATTATTTATGTAATACTGGAGGAAAAATATCAAAAATCCCGATTTCAATCTGAATTCCCAAATTCAAATTTCAATTCCAATTCCCACCTGGAATTTCAAAATTTGAATTTAAATTCTAAATCCAAAAATTTGAATTCAAATATTCAAAACTCCAAATCTCTAGAAAAATATCCATTCTAATTTTTCTAGGTTCAAACTAATATTCTTGGCACTTCTTTATTTTTCAAAAAAAACAAGCAATCAAAAAGAGAGTTCCAATTCCCACCTGCAATTTCAAAATTTGAATTCAAATTTTAAAAATTCAAATTCTAAATCCAAAAATTTGAATTCAAATATTCAAAACTCCAAATCTCTAGAAAAATATCCATTCTAATTTTTCTAGGTTCACACTAATATTCTTGGCACTTCTCTCTTTTTCAAAAAAAAAACAAGCAATCAAAAAGAGAGCTCCCATTCGGTCACCCATCCAAGAATTTCCCCACACACAGCACGCTTAACTCATTCATTTCCAACCATACACAACCAACATTCCCTTCTTTCCTCTGGTCTCTCTCTCTCCCTCCCTTTCCTTTATTCCCTACTCAAGCCGTCCCTGTTCATCTTCTTCCATGCGGGCTGCTGCTTCTCTCTCTCTCTTCATTTCATCAACCGAGCAAGCAAAATGGAGCCTGCTAAAACCGAAACCACCCAACCAAAGTTAATAGCATGCAGCAAGAGACGTTCTCATTTACATCAAGCAATCAAATACCCGTTTCTTAGCCATTTAATCATCCGTTTTTCAGCGGTGAAACCTCAGCGGGTGGTGTCTAGCTAAACTAAAGTGAGGTAAAAGCTTTGTGATATTTTATCTAGATCTCATGCCAAAGGAAGCATGTTGACTATTAAGATAATTTATCTCTTGTGGGTAAAGTTGTACAAACTATGCAAAGTAATAAACTATTCGAATAGCCGTGCACACGGTCAAGGGCGAGCAAGGAATGCATTCACATGGTAGACTTTGATTTTGATTCTAAAACAAAAGTTTTGGGAACCCGGGAGTGTGTGTCCTGGCGGATGGAGCCAGTGAGGGTGGATGGAACCTGTAATTTTAAACCTTGGCGGATAGAACCTTTGTACTAGTGTTGGTGGTTGGAACCTTCACTAGAAAATTGTATCTAGTTTCAGTATTGCAATTATTTTTGTTAAACTGTTGCTTTTGAAATTACATAATGGTATTTGAAATAAAATGCTGCTTTATGCAAAAGAACCATAAAAATCTTCCTTTGTTAAGCTCTACATCTACTGCATCTTTCTCAAGACTTGCGGAGTACTTTTATGTACTCACATGCTACACTTTAAAACAACTCTCAGAGGAGGTCGAAGCTCAAGAGGCAGACTATGATTACTTCGTGGATGGATTCGATGAAGGCTCTCCGAATTTCAAGGCTGCGTTTCCCTAGTCAATGCTTGTGGCGTATTGATGGGTCTTGCTTAAGTTTCTTTTGCTTCTGCTGTAATTTTTTTTTTTGGTGTGAGGTCTTAAAACCTCATTTGTAATAAAAGACTTCAAGGTATGTACTCTTTATTACTGTAATAATGCGTTGTTGGTTATGTACCATTACTGTTTAACTGTGTGCACTAGCTTAGATCTGAGACTAGAGCTGTAATACACAGAAGATTCTGGAGTGGCTGCTTTGCGGTCTCACAGCGGTCCCTAGTAGGACATAGCGACTCCTGAATATCTATAAAATCATATTGGACAAACCTATATAGAGCTTATGTACTGACCCCTTTACCTTGCGATACCAGATCGAAGTTAAGGCTAGAAACATGACATCCTATCATAGCTTGATCCTTCACTTGAACCTATGGTGGATTATTCAGTTGTGATTGACTCCTCAACTACATTCAACATGGCCATGCACTTCCTTTATCCAACCACATCAAGAGGCCTAGAGACCTCTCTTGTTAAATAGGGAAGACAAATTTCATCTTGATCGCTCAATTCCTCCTCATATTTAATAGTAAACCCAAAAATTACCTTTACCATGACCAACCAATTATTACACATGTAGTGTTTGACAGCCCTAAGTAAACTATTACATATGTAGAAAACTATAACGATCTTAGATCTAAGGATCCTACATACACTATGTATGAGATCAACTGATGATACTTAAGAATATAACAATTCCCACAGTGTCTCATGGTAGGTCAATTCAACAACATATTTTTTAACATGCCCTAGAAATGATCATAAAGATGATTGCATCACTTCTATGTTTATGATCTGTTGAATAATATGTCATTTTATCCCTTGAATAAATGTCTTTTATATTGATCAACACGTAAGCGACTTGTTCGTGGAACTCTTTATTTATGTTTTGATGTTATTATAAATTATCCTTGATCTTATATCATTACGTGGGACAATTATGATCTATAGATCAACAAATGTATTGATTGATGATCATGTTTCATGACATATGATATTAAATCAATAATGTGAACATGTTAGGGAACATGATATTAAATTGACCCACCATGAGACACTGCGAGAATTGTTATATTCTTAAATATCATAGTTCGTCTCATACATAGTGTATGCAGGATCCTTAAATTTGGGATTGTCATTATTTCCTACATGTGTAATAGTTTACTAAGGGGTTACTAAACACTACTATGTGACTGTGTGGTCATGAATATAGCTTTCGGGTTTACTATGAAATATGTGGAGGAATATGAGCGATCAATATGAAATTTGCCCCTCCTATATAACAGGAGAGATATATCTGGGCCCCTCGATGTGGCTAGATTAAGAAAGTGCATAGCCATGGCAAATGTGGTTGAGGAGTCAATCACAACTAAATAATCCACTACAGGTTCAAGTAAAGGATCGAGCTATCATAGGATGGCATGCTTCTTACCTTGACTTCGATATGGTATTATGAGATAAAGGGATCAGTACATAAGCACTATATAGGTTCGTTTGATATAATCTTTATGTATATTTGGGAGTTATTATGTCGTACTAGGGACCACTACCGACTTATGAACCGAAAAAGAGTTTTTAGCCCATGGCCTAATATAACATGAACCTACAGGGTCACACACACAATGGGCTGGAACAATAATGATCCGGATGATAGTTTTCAAGTGGGATTCAATCTCTACTCATATTGGACAAGGATATGGTTGGAGGCTATATAAAGAGAGGTACAGGGCTAAGGGAGGCATCCGGAAATACATCCATCGAAACCCTAGCCGTTACCTCTTATAATCCCTACCGTGCACGCTGGTGCTAGTACGCTGATGCATAGTGTTCTATCCCTGGACGTATGGACCATGGTAGAGGCACTGCTATGACTGTGGCTCTGATCAGGACGATCACGAAGAGAAGACGGTTAGCTGAAGGACGATCAACTACTTCTACTACATCAACGCACTCTTCGTTGAATCAGCTGCTTCAACTCTACTTCTGTTGTACTGCGTGTCTAGTGGTAACAATCTATGATCTTTTACTCGCATGGCTTCCTGATTTACACGGTAGAAAATTTTAATTTGCGCTAGTGTAGCCTACCCTTATCTCAACTGCCGTATCAGAGCCATCCTGTGTAGTAATTGATTTGGATCGGTCACATATAGTTGACATTTGGTGATAGTAGATTGGATCTATTACTAGTCTGATATGATAGCTTAGATCGGTTCATATTATTAGATTGGTTTAGGCACTGGTTGATAAGATCAATCGATTTTGGTTATAGTAGATGGGTTCAGAGGAGATATGAATTGATAGAACTAAGTCGTTGTTCTTTCTGGAAACCTCCCACATTAACCGGCTAGTGGGACTATCGTGCTAGGTAATTGTACCACGTATTATAGGTGCTATGTATTCATATCGCGTGATAGAATTGGATTATGCATATAACTCATTTTTGTAAGGTTGTGCGAATGGTATTACCCATTGTGTATGTGATGCATGTATAAGTTTTTCATGGCCTCCGTGTTATGTTGATGTAACACCCAGATTTTTTTTGGAAAGGGCCACAAACTCTAAGCCCTAGTTGGCCCTAATTAGCCTAACAAAAAGTGGACCAATCTCTTTTCTTCCTGAGCCAGCCACCATAATTTTCCCTTCCTCAGGTCGGTGGCCAACGGCGGCGGCAGCAGCCGGTGGCAGTGGCGACAGCGGCCGGTTTTCAGTGGCCATGTATTTCGGCCGATTGGGGTGCGATCGAATCTCATGTTCGTGCGTGTTTTGGTTAGCTGTGCAGTGGGACACCGTTTGTGCGAACGAACGAGCATTCAATCGGCCGAACAGCGAATCGCACAGCGAAGGCTTAGCAAACGTGTTTTTCCTGACCGAACGTCGTTCGTCCAGCCAAACGGTGTTTCACAAAGTGAATTCTTGCTAATGCAATTTCTTTCAGCTCAACTATTTCCTCCTGTCCTTTCATAATTTTAGCTTAACCTTCATCTAATTCTCTTCCATTCTACCATGTAGGTTCTCACGCAGTTGTGGAGGGAGCTTTCGGGTAGTGGCGTATTCCAGACCCTGTGTGTAGTGAGTCCACTGAGTGTGCTCAAGGCAAGTACCTCGCGGTTATAACCTTTTCGTTTCTCATATAGTTTGTTCCAAATTAACTGTCGCCTCTGTCTTGAGTATAATTGCCATATAGTAATGTTTGCTGATAAAATCCTGTTAACGTAGTAGTTATATTATGATGACTTAGGTTTACCGATGTTATGTTTAAGTCTATTAAATGCACTGTTTCAATGTTGTAGGATTCATGCCGTAATTTAGGGTTAGCCAGAAATACCTGTTCACATTAGGACCGTTATGTTTATCATTTAAATATAAGACCTGTCACTTGCATGATGTTGTATATAGGCCATGATGGAGTTATATGTATAATACCCGTTAATCTGACTAATAACTACTTAACACACAATAAAACATGATTGATTGACAACCCTTATGTGAGCTATATCATAATACTCCTATCAGGATCATTCCTAGATCATCTTCTCACATTATCTATTTCTTGCCTCTTATCATGACTTGCCTTGTCATCTGGCTAACAAATCCTTTCACTTATCATAATTTTATCCCAGCTTTCCTTATCGTTACCTTAATCACTTAAACACGTGAATTGTTAATGATACTTGATTACTTAGCTTAGGGTTATTCACATATAGAGAAAATTGTCACCCACCTGGTAATGTACAGCGGGCCGTATGCTTTCGTTACTCAGGATATCAGGATATTACACCCCACAATTGTTATACAGTTGAGGATAGTGATATGTTTGACTATTCTCACATAGCAGGGTATATGGGAAGTAACCGCTAGTACCCTTGCCATAATCTGCTATATAACAATTATCTGTTATGTCACGTTACCGTTATCTCCATTTCCACCCTGTATCAGTGTCTTTGGCAACTTAGTTTCATTGCCTTGACCTGAGTTGATTGCTTGCTTGCTTGCATTACTTGTCCTTTACTTACCGTGTTGCGACTGTTGTTCGGTACTTGCTGATATTTCTAAATCTCACACTTGCTCTTTCTATTCTCAGGTAAAAGTTAGTGGCATGATAGCATCATGCATGGGTGGGGGCTCTCGAGTTTTCAACACCGTGGCTTGCCACTACTTAGTCATTTCTTTTATTTTTCCTTTTTGGTTAGAAGTGGACTGGTCCCATGTTTCAAACCATTATTTCAGTTTCTGCTAGTTTCTTAATAAAGTGCTTTCAAAAGTTTAAATTCCTTGCAATTTCTATCATTGCTTTTGTTATTATCTTTGGCGATGACATTCCATGGTAGTATCTCATATTGGTGACTGAGGTGCTACTGTTGGTATCAAAGCTCAGGTTGTAGTTTCTGAAAAAAAAAGGTTGTGCACGTACACGGGGCTTCAGGTTAATTCCTTCATGCATGCATATCTAGTCACTTGTTTATTACCTTGATTCTCTATCTGATTTCCATTCCCTTTATTCTATCATTACTCTATGTTATTGTTCTAATCTTCTACTTCTGTTCAACAGTATGCCTTCGGCTAGGTGTGCCAGTGCTCAAGTGCAAGAATACGTGGACTGGGTCAGCGGACACACTAACAATCTGGACAACCAAGGTTAGACATTGTCACCGATGAACTCGGCCTCTGATGCATCGACATTACCTTCCCCGGTGGACCCTGCTTTAGGCACGACTGGCGCTTCTTCAGCTTCGGCGCTGGCTGCCTCTCAAAGTGAGGTGTAGCAGCTTTTGGCCCAGGTGAAGAACCTGGTCACCCTACTGTAGACCGCCGTTTCGGCAATGCTCGCTAGTCAGGCAGCGACTGCTATTGTTGTACCTACCCAGGCGCCACCTCCCCCTGCTTCTTGTATGACCATGAGGGAGTGGTAGGGCTTGGGATTGTGGACTTTCAATAGATCAGGGCCAGTGGAGGCAGATGACTAGCTTCGCTACATGAACAAGAAGTTTGACACCATGGAGCTCACTATCCAGGAGAAGGTATTGTTCGCCTCCCAACAGCTGTTGGGGGAGGTGGATCTGTGGTGGGCTGAGGTGCGCAACTCTCGTGGCTCTCATGCAGTGCCACCTACGTGGGAGGACTTCACCACCGCTTTTGCAACGGAGTACTACCCATTTGCCTTGACTAGGGTGAAGGACTTTGAGCTTGATTCCTTGCGGCAGAAGGACAGACAACTAGTAGAGCAGTATGAGAAGGCATTTAGGGAGATTTGTGACTTCCTCCCGGAGGTGAACGTTAATGAGCACAAGAAGGCTTGGCGGTTCATTGGCGGACTTCGAGAGGAAATTCGCCATGGACATTTGTACCTATCGGGACGTGGTGGATTACGCCCGGTAGATGGAGGTCCAACTTCATCAGATCACAACCCAAAATGTCGCCAGCTTCGACAAGAAGAGGCCTTACTTGTCGAAGAACCTATGTGAGTCCAATTCATGGGGCTCTAAGAAGGCTCGTCATTCCGGTAAGCATCAACAATCTCCTTCCCCTCCTCACCGTTCCAAGAGCGAGAACCAACTAATAGGTTAGGGGAGTTCTGGGAAGAAGCTGGTGTGTTATCACTACGGTGGGGATCACAAGGGCAGCTATTGTGGCTATTCTAGAAAGTGCCACACTTGTGGGATTCAAGGGCACAAGACCATTATTTGCTCCCAGAACCCTAATTCCATCCTTTCACTTGGGTTGCTCAAGAAGCGTAGGGCCCCAGTTGGCATAGCAAATCAACTTGTTTTTCCACCCACTGTTAATTAGAATGCAAGTGAGTCTATCAATATGATTCCAATTCTATTATCGGTTCATTTCTTTTGGTAGTCAAGTTCTCAGTTGTTAGATTACTTCTAGTTGTTCTAGCTCTGGTGCCTACTCCTAGTGCTACCACTCATGGGGGTTCAGATGCGCATCTCTACGTATTACCAACTCCAGAGTCGTATTATCGTTCGGATGTGGTGCATGATAATATTATTCTTCTATCACACTTATCTTTCCATTGCTATTTACTTCTTTCCTTAATCTGTCCTTCCTCATATCTTAACCTTCTAGGTATGGTTATCTTGAACTCTTGTCCCGCTCTTCTGTTGTTTGACTCAGTGACTAGTTTTTCCTTCGTGGTATCTCATTTTATTCAGCAACACTCTATACTAGTTAGCACCCAGTCGTCTCCGATAGTGGTGTCCACCGCCAATGGAACCCTTACTAGCAATCTTACATGCCTTAACATCACCCTGGAGATCGAAGGCCATAAGTTCAGCATTGACGTAGTAGTGGCACCAATTCAACCCTTCCATTTGATTGTAGGCATGGATTGATTGTCTCTCCATCGGGCCATTATTCATTGTTTTGATCGCAAGGTTATTCTACTTTGAGATAATAGAGAGATCGTCTATTAGGGCAAAGAGCACTATCTCAGTCTTCTATTCTTGGTCCTCTATTTTGGTAGTCGTTGGATGGCTAAGTCAGGTTGTCTTCTCGCCATGCTAGAGTAGCCTATTATCAGGCCTTTATTAGAAGAATTGCCAATTGTTCGAGAGTTTCTTGATGTCCTTCCAGCTGAGCTTCCAAGCTTACCTCCAATTAGAGTAGTTGAGTGATATTCCTGGTACTGCACCCATCGCGAAGGCTCCTTACTGTCTATCCCGGACTGAGTTAGAGGAGTTGAAGTAGCAGTTAGATGACCTCCAGATCAAGGGCTTTATCAAGCGCAGTACCTTAGAGTGGGCTTCTTTGATCACATTTGTAGAGAAGAAAGATAAGAGTCTACACATGTGTATCGACTATCGAGCTCTCAATGCGGTGACCATCAAAAACTGTTACCCCTTACCTCATATTGATGATCTCTTCAATCAGCTCAAGGGTGCCAAGTTCTTCTTTAAGATAGATTTATAGTCTGGCTATCATCAAGTTTGGATCAAGGCTTCCGATATTTTGAAGACAGCCTTTCGCACTCGTTATGGCCTATATGAGTTCCTGATTGTGCCTTTTGGGCCGACCAATGCTTCCATGATATTCATGGATCTAATGCATCGGGTATTTCATGAGTACTTGGACCAATTTATCATCATCTTTATGGATGACATATTGATTTATTCTTGTACCGCAGAGAAGCATGAGCAACATCTTTGGATAGTGTTTGACCTTTTACGGGAACATAAACTCTTTGCTAAACTGAAGAAATGTGTTTTTTGGCTTTCATCTATCAGTTTCCTTGGGCATGTCATTAGCGGTCAGGGAATTTCCGTGGATCCTTCCAAGATTGCTGCAGTGGTGGATTGGCCAAGGCTTAGCAACGTTGCAGAGATCTGCAGTTTTCTGGGTTTGGTCGGATATTACTGCCGATTTGTTCAGGTCTTCTCTTCTATATCCAAGCCTTTGACCAAATTAACTAAGAAGGGTGAGCAGTTTCTTTGGACCGAGGAGTGTGAGTTCAGCTTCCAGACCCTAAAGGAGTGTCTTGTTATGTTGGACCCCGGAGCAAAGACTCCTAGATCCTCTGTGTAAATCGCACTAGTCCAGAATCAAGCTAGTGCACACAGAGTTAACAGGGATACATATCATACATAACAACCACACTTTATTATAAGATAAATATATGGGCCTTATGGCCAAGTTTACAATAAAGGCTCATGGCCAACAAAAGCAAAACAGTGGAAGATAAATCATAAAAGTTCAGCCCATCCAGCCTGCCTACAGATGAATGACTGTAAGATGTGGCCTATTCGTCGCAATCCTCATTGTAGTCAAAGATGTCATCCTCTGGCAACAGAATTAAGCGAGGTGAGCACATAAAGTACTTCACAAGTTACACTAGGAGGTTTAACAGAGAGAATGCATGTATAAGGAATGGCAAAGGAAGGCATAATAAGGTTATTTGTGCGAAAAGCATTATTGAAGCAAATACCGTAAGGTAAGTACAAAAGCTAAATTTACTAGGTAGATGAAACAACATTTTAGTGAAAGTAATATCGTTAGTGTAGGCTCCGACCTAACACTAACCTAACCACAGGTATCCCACCTGGACCATCTTCAAAAGAGTTCTCATTTGTCCACAAACCAAATTTTGTAAAATCAAAGTCTAATATATGAAAAACCATACTCAGCATGTCCATGACCGTGGATATGGCTATCCAGGATAGTTTGTTATTCTGCAGAGGTGTACAACTTTACCCACAAGACATGTCCTCCCGTTGTGACACGCGATTAACACACTGCCTTAGGTGTGCGGTGGAGAGTTCATGACAAAACTGTTACAATGTTCCATAGCCCAAATAGTTACTCCGCCACTAAGGTTTCATCACAACTTGAATCCATAAGTTAGAGCTCCCTCTTGTGCCATGTGAGACTTCTCATGACCTACGCCACACTCACATTCAACCTATAGCAAAACTATGTTTGAAACTTCACAAATTACATAGCCAGATCTGTCTCATACCAGACTTGTGGTAGCACGGTGTGACTTTGTAATAGTAGCTCATAAACCGGTCCTTAACTTGACTTGGGCTCAAACCACATACCACTTGTGCCTGACAATCAACATTGTGTCACCGAACAACAATGCATGCCAGTACTCACTATCTAACCATTAGCCTAGGTCCAAATCAAGTTTTATATTTTATTTCAAAACATTTCATATACCTTCTTGACTCACTGAAGTCAAGAATAGATTTTAGAAAACAATCATTTTCAAGTGAAACAAATATTCACATTTAAATCATTCTAAGCATGGCTAAGCAATTCTATAAAATTTCTAGTCAATACTATTGTACTAACTAGGTTTTCATCTAAGGTGACAAGGTATAAGGAAGTTCAATATCAAATTTGACTATACATAGAGGCTTTGGGTATAATTAGAATTTAAATCGAATTTAAACTAGGTTTGAATAAAAGTACGCATGCATAATAATTTTTAAAAATAACATAAATGTTTTACATTACTGGGAGCAACATGATTAAAGGTGTAACTTGCCTTGCTCGAAATTTTGGTGCTGTGAATCGTCGAAATCATACTCTTCAGAGTCGTCGTAATCTATACGCGAAGAGCCAGAACAAACTAAACTCAAATAAAATCCAAATAACATTAAAAATTTAAAAAGAGTTCAGAAATGAGTAGTTTAGGGTTTTTGAAGAATTTAGAAATTTGAACGGGTCCAATCGGAGTTAGAATGAAGGAGAACGACTTCTTGAAAATTACAAGGTTTGGGTGTGGTTGAAGCCATAATCGATGGTATAGTCGAAGCCGTGGTCGAAACCAATGTCGAGTCAATAGTTGAAGTCATGGAGGTCAAAGTCAAAGACAAAGGCTTAAGCTCGTGTGAAGTCGAAGTCAAAAATTCGGTCGACTACCCAGTCGGAACTGTATAGTGGTCGAAGGCTATAGCAGTCGGGAACCGAAGGTGGTCAAAGTTGAGCGGCCGAGACAGCAATGAACAACAGTGCTTGGGAGCAAATATGGTGGAAAGTGAAGGTGGTCAAAAACAGCGGTGGTCGGGGGCTCAGAGCGAAGGGTGACCGCGTTTGGAAGAGTCGGACGGTTTCGAGTAGTTGGAGAGATCGGATAGCTGGGAGAGGTTGGAGGCATCGGATGGTTTGGAGGTCGATCGGTTTGGAGAGGTCGGATGACTCCTAGTGCTCGGTGAGATTGGATGATTGGGACAGGTCGGAAGTCGGCTTCGTACTCGATGCTCAAAGACGTGATCGACTTCGAGTAGTAATCGGTAGTCGAAAGTCGTGAGTGACTTCGAGTAGTACTCGGTAGTCGAAAGTTGTGAGCAACTTCTAGTAGTACTCGGTAGTCGGAAGTCGTGAGCGACTTTGATTAGTATTCGGTAATCGAAAGTCGGAAGTCGGATGTCGAAAGTCGGACGGTTTGGTGTTCGGGACCTGAGCGTTGTCAGAGTTCCGACGCACAGCGGCGGCTGGTGAGGGGTGAGTGAGAGAGAGGACGATGGGGGAACTCGACGGTACCTTGTGCGTAGCTCAAGGTCGTCAACGAAGAGGGGTGGCGGCCGAGCTTGGTCGTCGGTGAAGAGGGGTTTCCGACGGTGGGAGCTCTCGGCGGAGGGGAGGAGGAGGTTCGTACGGGTGCGAGGAAGCTCCTGGAGTCGTCGGTGTAGCTTGGGAGAGGTCAAGACGGCCAGAATTCCTCGTCAGAGGTGGTCGGCGGCGTGGGGAAAGGTGGCGCACGGTGCAGGGGATTGCTCGAGTGCTGGGAAGAGGAATTGAGGGTGGAGAGTGGTGGTGCGAGTCTCAGAGGAGGTGCATGGGGGCTTTTATAGTGTCGAGGAGGGGATTGCTCACCGGATTCCATGGCCAGCGAGGATGGAAGGTGAGGGAGGGGTGGTCGTGGATGGAAAGAAGGCGGAAAAATTGAGGGATTAGCTTCCAAACGGTGTGCGGTTTCCATTTTCGGGGAAGGTGGAGGAGGGGAGGCTAGGATTGACGCAGATGCTGTCGCCAGTGGTAAAGAAGGAAAGCACGGAGAGAAGAAAAGGAAAGAGGAGGAAGAGGGATCCAACAGGTGGGTTCCACCAGCCAGCGAGAGAGAAGGGAAGAGAGGAGGGTTGGTGAGCGGCTGGACGATAGACGGCCCGGATTAGATCGGGTGGAGAGGGAACTCGATCTGGACTTGACACGCGTCGACCTGTGGTGTTTTCAGCTTTAAAATTTTGCTTTTAACTTACAGAAAGGCCAGGAACTTCTAAGGGCTTTAGAAAATAGAAAAGGGCTTCTAAAAATTCCAGAACAATTCTCAAAAATTACCATAAATCTAGGGGAAATCAAGAAAATAAAATAAACTATTTTTGACTTTTAGAAAATAAATAAATTTAGTTTTCTTACTCTAGGCTTTGAAAATAAAATCTAGAAAATTAGGTTAGCTAAAATTTTAAAATTTTAAGGAAATAAATGACACTGAGTTTTATGTTAAACTAAATTAATTATTATTTTATTTTATTTATTTTATTATTATTTTCATTTTTCTAAAAAATATGGGTTGTTACGTGTTACCGCTCCTATTCTTGCCTTACCTGAGGAAGGTAAGAAGTTCATTATCTATTGTGAAGTATCCCGATTGGGTTTGGGCTGTGTTCTTATGCAGGAGGACAGGGTGATAGCCTATGCGTCACTTCAGCTAAAGAAACTTCAGTTCAACTACCCTACTCATGATCTAGAGCTGGGGGCGGTAGTTTTTACCCTCAAGATTTGGCGCCACTACCTCTAAGGAGAGAAGTATGACATCTCCACCGATTATAAGAGCTTGAAGTACTTCCTCACCTAGAAAGAATTGAATTTAAGGTTGGTTGGAGTTAATTAAGGGTTATGACCTCACTATCTAGTATCATCCAGGTAAAGCTAATGTGGTAGCTGATGCCCTGAGCAGAAAGCGAAGCGACGGTGTTCTTATTCCTACATCAGCCCAGGAGGAGCTGGGAGGATCTCCAAATCACCTTGTGTTTTGCCTTCTCAGCATTATCTTTGGAAAAAATAAGAAAACTTATCTCCTTTGTATGAAGCCTTGCTAGAACCTCAAGCCTCAGGTTCGGAGGCCTAGTCTTCTCGTGGAGAGGCCATTCACGCTAAACCTCATGGACTTGACTTTCTGTAACATCCTGATTTTCAGAGATTTTTAAAACCTTGAATTTAAAAATAAATTTCTGGAATTCTTCTGAATTTTAAATCAATCTTAAATTGAATTTTCAAAATTTTGAATAAATTAATGTGATTAAATTAAACCTCGACATTAGCTGCAAATATTTTAATTGAGTTCCTTGTGTCACAAGAAATTTTTTGGAATTTTCTGTAATTAAATTAAGCTTCAAATGAATTTTAGAATTTTAAAATAATTTTACCTGAGTAAAATAAACATTAACATAAGTTGAAAATATTTTATTTGGATTCCTCAGGTCTCAAGGAATTTTCTGGTATTTTTGGTGAATTTTTGGGATTTCTTTGCTATTTTCTAGAGCTCTTAGCAATTTATTTGAATTTCTGGAAAAGATTTAATCGGGGAAATTCTCTCGGCCGTTGGATCTTCTCTCTCGGCCACGCGTCGTCCATCCGCCCACTCATCCCGCGCCAACCCTAACCCTAACCCGCTTTCACCTCGCCCGTCCGATCTCCCCGCGATGGATCTTGGCCGTCCGCACCCCACCGCGCCCACGTAACCCTAACCCTAGCGCCGCACAGCCGCTCGCTCCTCCGCCGTCGGATCCACGCCCGCGTTGCGTGGTTCGATCCTAACCGTCCATGCCCACACCGCGTCGACGCCGTCTCCGGATCGCTCCCGCCTCGGTTCGCGTGTTTTATACCACCGCCGACCTCGATTCGCGTGCACACCAACTCCGTCACCCTCGCCTCCGCCCTCCTCGCCCCGCGCCACCGTCCCGGTGTCACTCCACCGCCGCTCGTGCCTCTCCGACCCCTTCCGCCGCCGCAGGAGCCATCACCGCTGTCCTCGCCGGTGAGCCGCCCGTCCTCGTCATCCTCCTCTGTCCCCGCACCCTGGTCGCTGTCCGCGTCGCCCCGGCCGTCGCCCGCGCTCATCGCTCCCCTCCCCATGCATGCCCGCGCGCCGCGCGCGCCTTGCGCGCGCGCCGCCACGCTGCGTCGCCATCGCCGACCGTCCGCCCGCGCTTCTCGCATCAGCTGCCGTCCGTCCCGGGAAGCACCAGCGCGCGCCAAGCGTCTCCTCCTCCGCCGTTGGATCCCGCCAGCGCGCCCCGCCCTCGCCAGCGCGCCGCGTCGCGCGGCGCCGCGCCACCACGCGCCGTGCCACGCGTCAACCATCGCCGACCGTCCCGCCCCGTGCTATCGCATCGCTGCCGTCCGTCCCGGGAAGCACCAGCGTGCGCCAAGCGTCTCCTCCTCCGACGTTGGATCCCGCCGACGCGCCCCCGCCTTGCCGCGCACCCGCGTCCGTGCGACGCGCCGCACCACGCGTCAACCATCGCCGCCGTCCCCGCGCCCGCACCGCTCCATCGCCGCCGCTCATCCAGATCTGGGCCGACGCCACAGATCTCGCCGCGTGCCCGCCTCGCAGCCGTCCGATCCGCGCCGCCGCCGCCGCGCCCGAGCCGCCAGCTCAGCCCTAGTCCACGTCACCGCCACATGGCATGCCACGTCAGCAACATCCGGCCCCTCGGTGCCACGTGGCAAGCCACGTCAGCGGCCACGTCAGCAGGGAGCCACGTGTCGGCATATGCGCGTGCCACATCACCGCCGCCCCACCGCGTCAGCGCCGCCGCCCCGCGTGTACTGTTTGGTGCGCTGGGTTCACGGTGAACTCGGTATTCCGTGGACCGGGTTCACAGCACAGTACCTTTTCTGATTTTCCCGATTTTCTTTAGGATTTATTTTCCGAGAGCCCGTTCTCCTCCGTCCTAACTCCGATTGACCCCGTTCTTTTTTCTAAATTCATATAAAATCGAGATCTAGCTTTTGGTTCTAGTTTTGTGAATTTTAGATTTCATTTTCTTATCATTTTATATGTTTCTTTGGTTTCAGTCGTTTTCTCTCTCGTTAGATCCGGATTCCAGAGGAGCAGGATCGACGCCCGAAGACCAGGAGTACCTCACTGAGCATAACGAAGGCAAGTCATGTCCTTTGATCATGTTGAACTCAGTTTGCAATCTATTATTTAATTATTTTGTTTTAAAATACATTGCATCGCTATTTTTATTCAACCGTTGTAATTGGTAGTTATCGTCCCTTTTGAATTCGTCCCTCCTTGATAATTTTGAACACTATGATACCCTTGTCACCATAGGTTGGGAAACATACTAGTGATGTTGTGATATTTGTCACATGGGTTGGTACGATTAGATGCTTAGTCTTGCTTTAAGTTACGATCGGGTTTATTGTCACATGTGCATTATAAATTTGACTTAATGAGATATGGAACTGTGGTTGGTGCCACGTGTACTAAAATTTATGCCATGACGTTGGTGCGTCATCGGTGGTGGTTATCCAAACTTGGTTTTGCACTCGGGCGAGTGATCGTGTAGTAAAGGGGGAAGTGCAGGTGCACTTTGGGCGATATGGTAGTCTCGCCCGGTGATTGTTAAGGACTTAACTTTGTGCGCCATTGATCTGAGCTTTACCGTGCAAACCACATGTCTAGTATGGGATGGACCTGGCTGACTAATTTGGGAGGTTTCAACTTTAATCTTGCCATTGAGATGAACATGGTTGCTGATTTCCATGTGGCGCAAGAGGGGTGTGATGCGAAATCCTAGCGGGCGGATTAAGTTGTAACTGAACTTTGTAAAGGCCTTGTTGTGATTATGTTTAACGTGAGGATTATCACATCGTGTGGGTACAGTTGTGCAACCTCTACAGAGTGTAAAACTATTCGAATAGCCGCGTCCTCGGTCATGGACAATGCTCGGTGATTTCACACGAGGGTTAGTTATTTCAAAGCGTGAATGGAAGTGGGCGGTGTTCATTTGTTGGTTTAGCTTATGGATGGGAGGTCCATAAGCGGTTGGTTTAGCTTATGGATGGGAGGTCCATAAGCGGTTGGTTAGCTTGTGGATGGGAGGTCCGCAAGTGGTATGTCAATTCTTTTGATTATTTACTTAATTATTGTTTTACTTAAAGTTCACCTTCAATCTATTATTTGTATTTCAACTGTCTTTTATGCAAATTAACCTTTCAGCCATCCTTTGGTAAGCCTTGCATACTATATTGCATTCATTTGTTGCAAATGACTTGCTGAGTACCAATCTACTCACGGCTTTATGCCCAATGTTGCTCAGTTGAGGAAGAGGAGTATCACCAGCAGGAGGTTCCAGAAGGAGAGTACTTCGACGACTTCACGGATTAGGTTTCGTTCTCCACTCGATAGCCTGTGGGCTTGTCGACTGGCCACTACGCTTTATTTTGGATTTCATTGCTACTCTTGTTAAGCCTTGGGCGGTTATTGTAAGCTTGACCATAAGGTCGTACCTTTTGAGATTTATCGATATTTGAGCTTTCCTTTATTTTATCGTGTATATGGTTGTGATGACATCTATGTTTAACTGTGTGCACTAGCATGATCCTGGGACTAGTGCAGAATACACAGGGAGTCCGGATTTGCATATTCGGGTCTCGACACTTTCTATCGATGGAAAGGGGTTGTTATGTTTTTATGACCATATTTGGGTGCCATCTGATTCGCAATTAAAGAGAGATATTCTTTGTGAGACTCATAAAACTCCTTACTCTATCCATCCCAGCAAGACCAAGATGTTTAAGGACCTTCAGCGGCAATTTTGGTTGCCGGGGATGAAGAAGGACATAGCTAAGTTTGTGTCTCAATGCGTGGTGTGCCCACAGATGAAAGTAGAACACCGCAGTCCTGCTGGTCTTTTGCAGCCATTGGAGATTCCCTAGTGGAAACAGGAGGATATTGCTATGGATTTCATCGTGAGACATCCTAGATCACCCCGTCGTTTGGACTCTATTTGTGTGATTGTCGACTATCTCACCAAGACAGCTCACTTCATTCAAGTCAAAACCACTTACTCGGCAAGTGATCTTGCTAATACCTATATCAAGGAAATTGTCCATCTCCATGGTGTTCCTAAAACCATCATCTCAGATCACGATACAAAGTTTGTTTCACACTCTATTTGCATCAGAATATGGGCTCAAAACTCAACTTCAGAACTGCCTTCCACCCTCAAACCGATGGTCAGTCGGAGAGAACCATTCGCACATTGGAAGACATGTTGCGTTCGTGTATACTCACATGGAAGGGCAGTTGAGAGAACCACTTACAACTTGCAGAATTCTCTTATAATAATAGTTTCCATTCTAGTATCGGCATGGCTCCCTTCGAGGCACTTTACGGTAGGCCTAGTCGCTCTCCTCTTAATTGGGACAAGGTTGGAGAGAAGGAGTTGCTTGGACCTCAGCAAGTCAATGATTGGAAGGAGCAAATTGAACTTATCAAGAACAATCTACTTTCAGCCCAGAGTTGCTAGAAGAGTTTTGCTGATCGTTCTCGTCGTCCACTAGAATTCGAGGTGGGTGACCAAGTTTTTTTGAGGGTCTCTCCAACTAAGGGCATGATTCTATTTGGAACCAAAGGAAAGCTAAACCCGAACGCTCAAGAATATGAACCGACCGTGCCACGTTCGGAACATCAACTGCGATGTCAGAATATTCCTTATGTCAAGGTGATATGGTCCTATCAGACAAAACATGAAGCCATGTGGGAGTTGGAGTCCCAAATGCGTGAGAAATACCCTAATCTCTTTAATTCAGGTTAGATCCCAAGGTTCTTCGCCTAATTAATGCACTCAATCATGTTCATAAAAAATTTTTAGAGGTAATCGATTCGAGGCCGAATCCCTTCTATGGGGGAGAGCTGTAACACCCGGATTTTTGTTTTTTTTATGGGGCCACAAACTCTAAACCCTAGTTAGCCCTAATTAGTCTAATAAAAAGGGGACCAATCTCTTTTCTTCCTGAGCCAACCACCATCCATTTCCTTAGGTCCTTTTTCTTTCCTCTCTCTCCCTTCCTCTCCCTCCCTCTCATCTTGTCCCTACCTGCGGGTGACTAGATTGGGCGCAGGTGCACGGTGGTGCGGTGTGGGTGTGCGGCAGGTGACACGGCGTGGGCATGCGGTGGACAGGTGGCATGGGTGTGCAATGGGTAGGCGGCATGGCACGGCGCAGGCGCATGGCAGACAGTGGCGGTGCAGTGCGACGCAAGTGCGCGACAGCATGCAACAGGCACAGCGGTGTGACGTGGGCATGCGATAGGCAACTGTGGCTGGTGCAGTGGCAGACATGTGACACAGGCAACAGCAGGCATGGCTCAGGCGCGCGATGGGCGGCGACAATCGGCGCAGGGACGGTGGCCAGCGCGACGGTAGGATTGGTGGTGGCTCGTGGTGTAACATCCTGTTTTTCTGAGATTTTTAAAGCCTGGATTTTAAAAATGAATTTTTTGGAATTTTCTGAATTTAATTGAAGCTTCAAATGAATTTTTAAAGTTTTAAATGATTTAATATGATTAAAATAAACATTAACATAAGTGGGAAATATTTTATTTGTGTTCCTCAGGTCTCAAGGAATTTTCTGGTATTTTTGGAGAATTTTTGGGATTTATTTGCTATTTTCTAGAGCTTTTAGAAGTTTATTTGAATTTCGGAAAAAGAAAAGAAAAGAATTAAACCTCGTGCCCGATCTCCCTCTCTCCACGCGCGTCGCCCATCCGCGCCCCGCCGCCGCCGTACCCTTTCCGCGCACCCGCTCGCCCGCGCCCGATCCGCCCACGCCACGCGTCGCATCATCATGGCGGCCGCGGCGGCGGCAACGATGCCCGCCGCCCGCACCGCACCGCGCCCTCGGCCGCCGATCGCGCCGCCCGGCGATCTCCGCCGTCCATTCTCGCGCGCGCGCAAACCCTAACCCTAACCCGCGCGTCGCGCGCGCGTCGGATCGCCACGCGGTAGCACCAGCGGCGTCCCTCGGCCCACTCGATGCGTCGGATCACGCCGTGGCGAATCCGAGCTGTCCAAACGCGCGCCACGCCCGCGCGCGCCGTGCCGAATCAAACTCCTCGGTTCCGCGTGTTAAAACCGCCGTTCGTCCTCGGTTCGTGTGCCGACACCGAGCTCCCGCCGCCGCTCCTCGCCGTCCTCGCGCCCGCACCGCCGCGGGCGCTCGCCGCCGCCCGTGCCGCGTCTCCGCCGTCGCCCGAGGTCGCCGGAGCACCAGCCGCCGCCGCGTCGCCGCCGGTGAGCCCCTCCGCGCCGTTCTCGCCCGCGTCGCCTCCGGTCGCCTCGCCCTCACCCTCGCCCTCGCCTCGCCTCGCCTCGGCCGCGTCTGCGTCCACGCGCCCGCGACCGCGTCGCCTCGCGCCGCGCACCCGTCACGCGTCGCCGATCCGCTCCTCGCGCCAGCCACGCGTCACCCTTCGGCCGCGATCCCGCCCTCGCTGACGTGGCATCCCACGTGGCATCCCACGTCAGCGCCACGTCAGCCATGACCCGCCCCCAGGTGCCACGTGGCAGCCACGTCAGCTGCCACGTCAGCTGCCACGTCAGCCGCCACGTCACCCGTGCCACGTGGCAGCATATCTTCTTTGCCACGTCGGTAGCGTCCCCACCGCGTCGACCCGCGCCCCGTGCATTTGTTTCGTGGACCGAGTCCACGGTGGACTCGGAATTTCGTGGACCGGGTCCATAGCACAGTAATTTTTCCGATTTTCCCGAATTAATTTTAGAATTAATTTTTCGGGAGCCCGTTCTCCTCCGTCCTAGCTCCGATTGACCCCGTTCTTTTTTCTAAATTCATCTAAAATCGAGCTCTAGCTGTTGGTTCTGGTTTTGTGAATTTTGGAGTTCATTTGCTTATCATTTTATGTGTTTATTTGTTTTCGGTCGTTTTCTCTCTCGTTAGATTCGGATTCCGGAGGAGCAGGTTTCGCGCCAGAAGACCAGGAGTACCCCGCTGAGCATAACGAAGGCAAGTCGTGTCCCTTGATCATGTTGAACCCAATTTTGCAAGCTATTATTTAATTATTTTGTCTTAAATTTACATTGCATTGCTATTTTTATTCAAATCTTTGCACTGGTAGTTATGGTCCCAATTGAAATTATACCTCCTTGATACTTTGGAATACCATGATGCCATTGTCACCATAGGTTGGGTAATCTATTAGTGATGCTAGTTTATTTGTCACATGGGTTGGTACGATTAGATTGCTTAGCCGGTTTATATTTACGATTGATCTCATCACACATGTTAAATTATTAATTTGACTTAATGACATATGGAACTGTGGTTGGTGCCATGTGTATTAAAATTTGTGCCACGTCATTGGTGTGACGTTGGCTTGGTTATACAAATTGGTTTTGCACTCGGGCGAGTGATCGTGCGATAAGGGGAAATCTGGTTGTACTTTGGGGATGTGGTAGTCTCGCCGGGTAATGTTAAGGACTTAACTTTGTGCGCCATTGATCTGAGCTTAATCGTGCAAACCACATGTCTATTATGGGATGGACCTGGCTGATTAATTTGTAATATTTCAATCCAATTCTGCCATTGTGATGGACATGGTTGCTGATTTCCATGTGGCGCAGGGGGGGTATGATGCGAAACCCTAGCGGGCAGGATTGTGTTGAGGTAGAGCATTGTAAAGGCCTTGTTGTGATTTCCTTAGGCCTAGGGTAATCACAGCGTGTGGGTACAGTTGTGCAACCTCTGCAGAGTGTAAAACTATTCGAATAGCCGCGTCCTCGGTCATGGACATTGCTCGGGGATTTCACACGAGGGTTAGTGTTTCATTTATAACTTGGTGGTTTATGTTGATAGTAGACAGGTAGTCTACTGTTGGCTTAACTTGTGGATTGGTGTTCACAAGCGGTTTATGTTTATTCCTTTGATTATTCCTTATTACTGTTTCTAGTTAACTTTCATTTTCAAGATTATTTAATATATTTCATCAATAAATGCCTTTATGCAAATTAACCTTTCAGCCTTCCATTGGTAAGCCTTACATGTTATATTGCATTCATTGTTACAAACGACTTGCTGAGTACCAATGTACTCACGGCTTTACGCCTATGTTGCTCGATTGAGGAGAGGAGTACTATCGGCGGGAGGTGCGGAAGGAGAGTACTACGGCGACTTCACGGATTAGGCCGTTCTCCACTCGATAGCTTTGTGGCTTGTCGATTGGTCGCTACGCTTTATTTTGGATTTCATTGCTATTTTGTTAAGCCCTTAGGCTAGAGATATTGTAAGCTTGGCCATAAGGTCGTACCTTTGATATTCTATCGATATTGAGTTTTCCTTTATTATTATCGTGTGTATGGTGTGATGACATCTATGTTTGATTGTGTGCACTAGCGTGATCCTGGACTAGTGCAGTTTACACAGAGAGACCGAATTTGCATATTCGGGTCTCGACAGAGATGGTATCAGAGCCATATCGACTGTAGGACGAAGCCCTAGTAAGATTGGTCGTAACCCAAAAACTTATTTTCTAAATCAAACCAACTAAATTCGATATTTAGTAATATCTCTATCTTCTTACCTCATTCTTAAGGATTCTTGTCTCTCGCCCCAACTCTTGCAAAAATTTGTTTTCCTAAAGTTATAAACTGATCTTTTCTTTATAAATGCATTAGATGTCCCAAGCTTCTTACAGCCCGACAGGAGGATGGAGGTCATTTCTCGCGTTACATTGCGGGCCTCGGTTTAAGAGGCGCGTCTACCTCACCAAGGATGAGGGCATAAGGGTCAACGCATCGAGAGCATCTCGGGCTATACTTCACCACCCGAGTCGGCAGCGGTGCTACACCACGGTTTCAAGAATGCGGTGCGGTGGAGAGATGTCGGCTGAGGAGTTGCGCACAAAGCCATCCGTCAACTTTGCAAGCTATACAAGATCAACATGGCGGACTCGTCAGGAAGTTCAAGGAGCGATGCGGAGCCACCGAGACTACGAGCGATGCAGGAGGAGCCCGACCGCGATCGCGGCACCTCTACCGTCGCCTACACCACCGAGCCCGGAGGAGAGCGTCGTATCACCGAGATCGTCGCGCCTACCTCGGTCGGTTCACCCCAGCCCGATCGAGAGCGATCGCGCCGATCCGCAACTCATGGGTTGTCTGGCGATTACGAGGGCGATAGCGATGTACCCTATTTGTCGAGGACCGGTGGGAGCCTTGAGTAGATAGTGCGAGTAGACACATTGGATTTTATTTGCGATTGAGTGTGATGTGAGCTGCAAATATTGCCTTAAAAGCATTATATTGCGATCATGTCAAATCTTTTAATGGAGTTTATTTTTGTTCGATTTCTTAGTTAGCCTTTCGGCTAAGTGTTTGCTTAGTTAGGTCTCCATTAAGCAAAACCCCTTAGACGCATTTACCTCTTATCTATGCTTTTCCCTCTCGTCTTTTACCTTTGGTCGATCGTGATTGTTTTCTTTTGAGCAAGATGGTTGATACGGGAACTCCTCGGCCGCAATCAGGCGAACCAGACCAGAGCGATCTTTGCGCGCGGTGCCACCTACCTTGGATCGACCTCGATCGATTTTGATGGCGAACTCGGATGATGCAGACCATGATGCGGGGTATGCGGACTATGATCTGGCAGCGACACCAAGAGCGATACCACCACGGCACCTCATCGCCCGATCCGGCTATGCACGAGTTCATGAGGCGAGACCGCTGTTTTCTCGATTCGTTAGAACCTCACGGAGGCGGCGATTGGGTCCGTTCGATTGAGAAGAAACTGAACTTGGCTCGGTTCACCGGCGAGAGAAGGTATTATATGCGGCACATCGGCTTGAGGACCAGCGGCGAGTGGTGGGAGAACTCTTGTGCGCCCATGAGAACGAACAACATCACTTGGAGGGAATTCGCCAAGGCTTTCCATACCGCTCATGTCATGGATGGAGTGGTCGAGATGAAGAATGATGAGTTTCGGGAGTTCGGTGAGAGAACACATCGGTGAGTGAATATCTCAATAAATTCACTCGGTTGGCTCGCTTCTGCGCGAGAGGATGTAGCGTCGGATGCAGCTCGCGAGAAGAGGTTCAAGAAAGGCTTGAACCCGGCTTTGAAGGTGCAAGTCGTGAAACGCGACTATGCGATTTCAGCGATTGGTGGATAAGGCCATTCTCATCGAGGAGAGTCGTCGCGAGCTCGAGAGTCTCGCAAGAGGAGGTTGATCAGCGGGGATCACGATCACACCATACCGAGGCCTCGTTTTGGTTCCTACCGGCTGCCACGAGTGCCACGGCGGCGGCGATCCTCGAGATTTGGACCCGGCTCGGACACGCGTCGGTTTGGGTCGGGACAGCGTCACGGTAGTTCCGATGGTCAGCGGCAACGAAGAGCAATAATTCAGCGGCGTCCGTCACTTGCTTCAAGTGTCATGAGGTGGGACACTATGCTAGCAAGTGCCCTCGAGGCGAGCCCGACGCCGATTCGCTTTGACTTGGGAGCTACACCGGTCGTACCCCTACCCGGAAGCGGGGCGAGGAGCACCCGGCATCGAGTCGAGCCAGCGGGGCGCGGTGGTGAGAGGTCGAGTGAACCACGTCGTATGAGAGGATGCCCGAGCAGCACGGATGTTGTGATCGATGCGTTCCTTGTACATTGATTCCTGCCACCGTTTTATTTGATTACGGAGCTTCGCATTCGTTTGTTTCTCGGAGTTTTGCTTTAAAGCAACAATTGAAAACTGTTGCTCTTGGATCTGTTCTTTTAATCAATCCCGGATCGAGTTGAGATCCAACCTAGGTTGTCGGAGTTAGGATAACCATTCGGGGAGTTGAGTTCGAGGCCGACTGATTTTGTTGGATATCACGATCCCTAGATGTAATCTTGGGAATGGATTAACCGAAGCGGCGAGCGATGTTAGGCGTAGGAAGCGAGCGATGACCTTAACCAATTCAAATGGAGTTAAGGTGCGATTCGCGGCGATGAGTGTCGGCGAGCGGTCATGATTTGCGAGCAAGGTAATCCAGTTGGAGGATGTACGGTTGTCGAGAGTACCCGGCGTGTTTCGGATGATCTTCGGGTATGCCACGAGAGAGGAGGTTGAGTTTACGATTGAGCTTGTGCGGTACGCTCCGATTTCCAAGAGACCCTATCGGATGCCGGCCAATGACTTAGCGAGTTGAAGAAGCAAATTCGGGAGCTTTTGGATAAGGGTTACATCGGACCGAGTTCATCCCGTGGGGAGCGCCGGTGTTGTTCGTCAAGAAAAAGATGGTAGTCGGCGCATGTGTGTGGACTCTGAGCACTTAATGAGGTCACCGTAAAAATAAGTACCCTCTGCCCGGGATTGATGACTGTTTGATCAGCAAGGGAGCGGAGTGTTCTCAAGATTGATTTGAGGTCGGGATATCATCGGATGAGGATACGTAAGGAGGACATACCCAAGACAGTCTTCTCGACTCGTTATGGTCTATCTGAGTTCACGTGATGTCATTTGGTTTGACTAATGCTCCAGCATATTTCATGTATTTGATGAATAAGGTGTTTATGGAATATTTGGACAAGTTTGTCGTTGTGTTCATTGCGACATTTTGATATATTCAAAAATGAGGAGGAACATCGAGAGCACTTGAGATTAGCATTGCGAAATTGAGAGATAATCAGTTGTATGCAAAGTTCAGCAAATGTGAGTTTTGGATGAGAAAGTCGCCTTTCTAGGGCATGTGTTGACAGCGAAGGAGTCGCGATTGACCGGGAAAGTAAGTGATGTTTTGGATTGGCGATTACCCGCTTGGTTACCCAAGTCGGGAGTTTTACAGGTATGGCGGGATACTACCGTCGCTTTATTGAGGTTTTCGGTGTGGCGGACCCCTCACGCGATTGCTCAAAAGGAAAAGAAATTCACTTGGGCGCCAGAGTGCGAGAAGAGTTTTGAAACTTAAGGAGAGTTTGACCACAGCCCGGTGCTTGTGTTGCTGATATTAACAAGGATTTTGAGATATTTTGCGATGCCTCGCGCAAAGGTTTGGGTTGTGTCTTGATGCAAGACAAGAGAGTGGTAGCCTATGCCTCACGCCGATTGAGACCGCATGAGGAGAACTACCCTACCCATGATTTAGAGTTGGCGGCCGTAGTGCATGCTTTAAAGATTTGGCGTCATTATCGATGGGTAACGGATGTGAGGTTTACGGATCATAAAGTCGAAATACATCTTTACCCGTCAGAGCTTAACCTCGAGCGAGAGGAGGTGGTTAGAGCGATAAAGGATTATAATGTGGGCATACATTATCATCACAGGAAAGCTAATGTTGTTGCAGATGCCTTGGCGAAAGGTATCTGCAATTCGGTGATAGTTCGAGAGAGTCGGCCCGACTTTGCATGAGGAATTTGAAGCTTAGCCTTGAGTTGGTTGAGCGGGATTTTTGGCGACTATGGAGATGCGACCTACTTTGGATGGTCGATTCGCGAGCTCGGTCGGATGATGAGGCATTTTAGCGGATCGAAAGAACTTAAGTGAAGGTAAAGTCGTCGATTTTGGTGGATGACCAGGAACCTTGTTGTTCAAGCGGCGTTTGTGTGTGCCCAACAAGCAAGAACTAAAGGATGTGTTGTTAAAAGAGGCTCATGAGTCGCTGTATTCGATTCATCCAGGCAGTACCAAGGTGTACCAAGACATTAAGGATAAGTATTGGTGGCCAGGCATGAAGCGTGAGATCGCTGAGTATGTAGCCCTTTGTGATGTTTGTCAGAGAGTAAAGCGAGCACGAGAGACTGCGGGTTTGCTCTGACCATTGAAAGTTCCCGAGTGGAAGTGGGAAGAAATTGGTATGGACTTTATAGTCGGTTTGCCTAAGACCAAAGAGGGCTATGATTCGATTTGGGTCATTGTGGATCGATTGACCAAGGTTGCTCATTTTATTCCAGTTAAGACGACCTACAGTGGTGACAGATTGGCAGAGCTATATATGTCCAGAATTGTCAGTTTGTATGGTGTGCCCAAGAAGATTGTGTCAGATCGTGGATCGTAGTTCACCTCTCGGTTTTGGGGTAGTTTCCATAAGGCCATGGGGACTCACCTGAACTTCAGTACCGCATATCACCCCCAGACAGATGGTCAGATAGAGAGAGTTAATCAGATTCTGGAGGACATGTTGAGAGCCTGTGTGCTTGATCATGGGTCTAAGTGGGACAGTTGTTTACCTTTTGCAGAGTTCTCATACAATAACAGTTATCAGGCCAGTTTGCAGATGTCACTGTTTAAGGCATTGTATGGTAGGAAATGCAGGACCCCTCTCAATTGGAAAGAGACGGGGGAAGGTCAGGTTTTTGGCCCAAACTGTTTGAAAGAAGCTGAGGATAAGGTCCGCTTGATACAGGAAAGGTTGAAAACTGCCAAGGCCAGACAGAAAAGCTATCACGAGATACGGACGTCGAGAGTGAGTTTTGAGCCGATGATTTTGTGTATCTTAGGATCACACCATTCAAGGGTGTGAAGAGGTTTCACTAAAGGAAGCTTGCAGAGATATGTTGGTCCGTTCGAGATTCTGAAACGCAGGGGAGAGGTTGCTTATCAGTTGGAGCTACCTGTGTCCTTCAGTGGTGTACATGATGTCTTTCATGTGTCCCAGCTGAAGAAGTGCCTGCGCGTACCAGAGGAGGTTGTGCCAGTTGAGGCCGTTGACCTGCAGGAGGATCTGTCGTACAAAGAGCACCAGTCAAAATCTTGGAAGTGTCGAGCGAGTCACCGGAATAAAGTGGTCCGTTTTGCAAAGTCGGTGGAGCAACCATTCCGAGGAGGAAGCCACACAGAGGCGCGAGGAGGATCTCAGAGCGGAGTTCCCGAACCAATTCTCTTAGTTGGCCCAGATCTCGGGGTCGAAATCTTGTTTAAGGGGGTAAGGTTTGTAACATCCTGTTTTTCTGAGATTTTTAAAGCCTGGATTTTAAAAATGAATTTTCTGGAATTTTCTGAAATTAATTGAAGCTTCAAATGAATTTTTAAAGTTTTAAATGATTTAATATGATTAAAATAAACATTAACATATGTGGGAAATATTTTATTTGTGTTCCTCACGTCTCAAGGAATTTTCTGGTATTTTTGGAGAATTTTTTGGGATTTATTTGCTATTTTCTAGAGCTTTTAGAAGTTTATTTGAATTTCTGGAAAAAGAAAAGAAAAGAATTAAACCTCAGCCGCCCGATCTCCCTCTCTCCGCCACGCGTCGCCCATCCGCGCCCGCCGCGCGCGTACCCTTTCGCGCGCACCACGCTCGCCCGCCCGATCCGCGCGCGCCACGCATCGCGCATCCACACGGCAGCGGCGGCACCACCGCGCCCGCACCGCCCGCACCCGCCGCGCCTTAGCCGCCCGATCGCCCGCCGCGCGATCTCCGCCGTCCGTTCGCGCGCGCGCGCGCAAACCTAACCCTAACCCGCGGGTCGCCGCACCGTCGGATCGCCACGCGGCGGCACGATAGTGTCCCCTCGGCCCGCTCGATGCCGTGGATCACGCCTCGTGGCGAATCCGAGCCGTCCAAACCAGCGCGCCGCGCGCGCGCGCGCGCCGTAACGAATCGAACTCCTCGGTTCGCGTGTTCGCTCCGCCGTTCGTCCTCGGTTCGTGTGCCGACACCGAGCTCCCGCCGCCGCTCCTCGCCGTCCTCGCGCCCGCACCGCCGCCGGGCGCTCGTCGCCGCCGTGCAGCGTCTCGCCGTCGCCGGTCGCGGAGCACCGGCCGCCGCCGCGTCGCCGTCGGTGAGCCCCTCGCGCCGTTCGCCGCGTCGCCTCCGGTCGCCTCGCCCTCGCCCTCGCCCTCGCCTCGCCTCGGCCGCGTCTGCGTCCGCGCGCCCGCGACCGTGTCGCCTCGCGCTGCGCACCCGTCACGCGTCGCCGATCCGCTCCTCGCGTCGGCCACACGTCACCCTTCGGCTGCGATCCCGCCCGCGCCCACGCCGCGCAATCCTAGCCATCGCTCCAGATCTGGACCGAAGGTCCAGATCGTGCCGCGTGGCTTGCCCTCCGCCGTCGGATCCCCGCCGTCGGATCTCACGTGGCATGCCACGTCAGCGCCACGTCAGCCGTGACCCGCCCCCAGGTGCCACGTGGCAGCCACGTCAGCTGCCACGTCAGCGCGTCCCCGCCGCGTCAGCCCGCTGCCCCCGTGCACTGTTTCGTGGACCGAGTCCACGGTGGACTCGGAATTTCGTGGACCGGGTCCACAGCACAGTAATTTTTCCGATTTTCCCGAATTAATTTTAGAATTAATTTTCCGGGAGCCCGTTCTCCTCCGTCCTAGCTCCGATTGACCCCGTTCTTTTTTCTAAATTCATCTAAAATCGAGCTCTAGCTGTTGGTTCTGGTTTTGTGAATTTTGGAGTTCATTTGCTTATCATTTTATGTGTTTATTTGTTTTTGGTCGTTTTCTCTCTCGTTAGATTCGGATTCCGGAGGAGCAGGTTTCGCACCAGAAGACCAGGAGTACCCCGCTGAGCATAACGAAGGCAAGTCGTGTCCCTTGATCATGTTGAACCCAATTTTGCAAACTATTATTTAATTATTTTGTCTTAAATTTACATTGCATTGCTATTTTTATTCAAACCTTTGCACTGGTAGTTATCGTCCCAATTGAAATTATACCTCCTTGATACTTTGGAATACCATGATGCCATTGTCACCATAGGTTGGGTAATCTATTAGTGATGCTAGTTTATTTGTCACATGGGTTGATGCGATTAGATTGCTTAGCGGTTTATATTTACGATTGATCTCATCACACATGTTAAATTATTAATTTGACTTAATGACATATGGAACTGTGGTTGGTGCCACGTGTATTAAAATTTGTGCCACGTCATTGGTGTGACGTTGGCTTGGTTATACAAATTGGTTTTGCACTCGGGCGAGTGATCGTGCAGTAAAGGGGGAAGTACAATTGTACTTTGGGGGATGTGGTAGTCTCGCCTGGGTAATGTTAAGGACTTAACTTTGTGCGCCATTGATCTGAGCTTAATCGTGCAAACCACATGTCTATTATGGGATGGACCTGGCTGATTAATTTGTAATATTTCAATCCAATTCTGCCATTTTGATGGACATGGTTGCTGATTTCCATGTGGCGCAGGGGGGGTATGATGCGAAACCCTAGCGGGCAGGATTGTGTTGAGGTAGAGCATTGTAAAGGCCTTGTTGTGATTTCCTTAGGCCTAGGGTAATCACAGCGTGTGGGTACAGTTGTGCAACCTCTGCAGAGTGTAAAACTATTCGAATAGCCGCGTCCTCGGTCATGGACATTGCTCGGGGATTTCACACGAGGGTTAGTGTTTCATTTATAACTTGGTGGTTTATGTTGATAGTGGACAGGTAGTCTACTGTTGGCTTAACTTGTGGATTGGTGTTCACAAGCGGTTTATGTTTATTCCTTTGATTATTACTTATTACTGTTTCTAGTTAACTTTCGTTTTCAAGATTATTTAATATATTTCATCAATAAATGCCTTTATGCAAATTAACCTTTCAGCCTTCCATTGGTAAGCCTTACATGTTGTATTGCATTCATTGTTACAAACGACTTGCTGAGTACCAATGTACTCACGGCTTTACGCCTATGTTGCTCAGTTGATGGAGAGGAGTACTATCAGCAGGAGGTGCCAGAAGGAGAGTACTACGACGACTTCACGGATTAGGCCGTTCTCCACTCGATAGCCTGTGGCTTGTCGATTGGTCGCTACGCTTTATTTTGGATTTTCGCTGCTATTTTGTTAAGCTCTTCCGGCTAGAGATATTGTAAGCTTGGCCATAAGGTCGTACCTTTGATATTCTATCAATATTCGAGTTTTCCTTTATTATTATCGTGTGTATGACTGTGATGACATCTATGTTTGATTGTGTGCACTAGCGTGATCCTGGACTAGTGCAGTTTACACAGAGAGACCGAATTTGCATATTTGGGTCTCGACACGTGGCCAGCGACGGAGACGGCCAGTGGCAGTGGTACCAACAGCTAGTTTTCAATGGCCACATGTTTCGAACGGTTGGGGCGTGGCCGAATCTCGTGTTCGTGTGTGTCTTGGTTAGCCTTGTAGCAAGACGCCATTCGTGTGACCGAACGAGCATTCGGTCGGCCGAACAACGAATCGCACAGCGAAGGCTCAGCGAATGTGTTTTTCCTGACCGAATGTCGTTCGTCCGACTAGCAGTGTTTTTCATAGAGAATTCTTGCGAACACAATTTCTTCCGGCCGAACGATTTCCTCCGGTCCTTTCATAATTTTAGCTTAACCTTCATCTAATTCTGTTCCATTCTACCGTGTAGGTTGTCACATAGTTGTGGAGGGAGCTTTCGGGAAGCGGCGTATTCCAGATCCTACATGTAGTGAGTCCACTGAGAAGCTCAAGGCAAGTACCTCGCAGTTGTAACATTTCTGTTTCTCAAATAATCTGTTCCAAATTAACTGTCGCCTCTATCTTGAGTATAATTGCCATTTAGCAATGCTTGCCGATCAAATCCTATTAATGTAGTAGTTATATTTTGATGACTTAGGTTAGCCAATGTTATGTTTAGGTCTATTAAACACTCTGTTTCAATGTTCTAGGATTCATGCCGTAACATAGGGTTAGCCGAAAATACATGTTCACATTAGGACTGTTATGTTTATCATTTAAATATAAGACCTGTCACTTGCATGATGTTGTATGTAGGCCATGTTGGAGTTATATGTATAATACCTGTTAATAAGACTAATAACTACTTAACATATAATAAAACTTGATTGATTGATAACCCTTGGTGAGCTATATCATAATACTCCTATTAGGATCATTCCTAGATCATCTTGTCACACTATCTATTTCTTACCTCTTATCATGGCTTGCCTTATCATCTGGCTATTGTAATTTTATCCCAGCTTTCCTTATCATTACCTTAAACGCTTAAACACGTGAATTGTTAATGATACTTGATTACTTGGCCTGGGCTTATCTATATATAGGGGAGATTGCCACCCACCTGGTAATGTACGGCAGGCCATATGCTTTTGTTACTCAGAATATTACACCCCACCGTAGTTATATAGTCAAGGACAGTGACGTGCCTGACTATTCTCATATAGTTAGGTATGTGGGAAGTAACCGCCAGTGCCCTTGCCATAATCTTCTATATAACAATTATCTCTTATGTCACATTACCGTTATCTCCCATTTTCACCCTGTATCGGTTTCTCTAGCAACTTAGTTTCATTGCCTTGACCTGAATTCATTGCTTGCTTGCTTGTATTACTTGTCCTTTACTTACCGTGTTGCGACCGTTGTTGGGTACTTACTGTGATTTCTAAATCTCACACTTACTCTTTCCATTCTCAGGTAAATGGCCAGTGGAGTGATAGTATCATGCATGGGTGGGAGGACTCGAGTTTTCAACACCATGGCTTGCCACTACTTAGTTATTTTTTTGTGTTTCCTTTTTGGTTAGAAGTGGACCAGTCCCATGTTTCATCCTTTATTTTAGTTTCTGCTAGTTTCCTAATAAAGTACTTTTACAAGTTTAAATTCCATGCAATTTCTACCGTTGCTTTTAGTATTATCTTTGGCGATGATGTTCTATGGTAGTATCTCATATTGGTGAGTGAGGTGCTACAGTTGATTTATAGCCATGTGCTACATATTATTATATAACAACCTGCGTGTCGATTTATGATACTTGATATTTTCATATGTAATTTATTATTAGCTATTAGAAGTAATAGCAAAGTATATGAATGTGGTGAACTCAAGCATTGATGACTCGATGGACAGGAAGCGTGGTGATGAAGATTGCCATGCTAAGGGCCATACTATATCACAATTTAATTTGATTTAATTATGAATAATTTTATGTTCCTGTATACTATTATTCATGTTATTACTATCTTAGGTATTTTTAATATGACAAAATAGTATCCCTCTAAAAAAATAAGTAAAACTTGATACCTTTCCAATAGTTGCGCCTATCAAAATTTTGATCATTAACTGATAGGTCTATCAAAGTAGAGTGCCTTTAATTATATTAATAAGATAGAGTAAACTGTTGGATTCTTCATGCATAATATTGGTTTAACTTGATTAGACTATCAATATAGTATTAGGTCTAGGGGCATAATGTTAAGGTCGAGACATATGGATCTCACTCAACAAACAAGAGTTGCATGTGATGCAATTAGTAAGGGGTTGCTTACCAACGTCGCTAGGTTTCTAGCAATAATACCAAAACTCACTAGAACTTAGTGAAATATGGATCTTGATTCACTATATATTATTAGAGGGTACATGATTTTAAACATATAGTTGGAGTATCTTTTGTTAAATTGTTTAATGAAAGATTTCACATAAACATAGTGCTGAATTTTTTCAAATACCTTTTATGTTGTAGACAATACCACCATGTACTTCCTCCACATCCGACTTTAATCTACGATCAATTATTGAGAAAGAAAAACTAAATGGAACAAACTTTATTGACTAGTATCGCAACTTAAGAATTGTTCTCAAGCAAGAAAAGAAGAAATATATTCTAGAGGTTCCATATCCAGATGAACCAGCTGAAGATGCTACTCGTGCTCAAAAGAATGAGTATGAGAAATATTGCAATGACTCACTTGATGTTTGCTATCTCATGTTTGCCACCATGAACTCTGACATTCAGAAGCAATATGAGAACACGGATGCCTACAATGTGATTATGGGTCTTAAAGGCATGTTTGAGAACCAGGCAAGGGCTGAAAAGTACAATATCTCTAAGTCTTTGTTTGTATGCAAGTTAGCTGAAGGAAGTTCAGTCAGCCCTCATGTGATCAAGATCATTGATACATTGAGAGTTTGAGCCAGTCATTTTGAACTTTTATATGAATGGCTATTATTGTGATTCTTCAGTCGCTCTCTCTAAGCTTTGAGCCAGTCATTTTGAACTTTCATATAAATAGCATAGAGACGTCAATGACCAAGTTGCATGGGATACTCAAGTCAGCAGATGAGAGTATTAAGAAAAGCTCTAATCATGTGATGATGGTTTAGAAGACTACCAACTTTAAAAAGAGGAATCATAAGGCTTTGAGCAAAAAAAGGGTATAGACAAAACTCAAGATGAGATCTCGAGTATCAAATGTAAGCTTCAAAAGCTCAAGATTGGTGTTGCACCTAATATCATTTGCTACCATTTCCAAGAGACTGGACATTGGAAGAGGAACTACAGGAAGTACTTAGCAGAACTAAAAAAGAAGAAAGAAAGTAAGACTTCTACTTCAGATATAATTATTATAGAAATAAATCTTGCTACTTCTCATGTTAGTTCTTAGGTATTTAATACAGTATCGATCACTCATAGTTGCAATTCGATGCAGGGACTATAAGGAGTAGGAGTTTAACAAGAGGTGAGATTGATCTTAGCGTGGCCAATGGAGCAATAGTTATTACATTGGTTGTTGGCACTTTACCATTGTCTTTACCCACAGGATTAGTTTTGGAATTGAATAATTGTTATTATGTTCTTTCCTTAAGCAAAAATATTATTTCTACTTCATGTTTGGAAGTAGAAGGTTAGTTCAGAATAAAAAATAATTGTTATTCAATTTTTTGAATGATATGCTTTATGGTTATGCTCCATTGATAAATATATTATATGTTTTAAATCTTAAGGATGTACCTGTTTATAACATTAATGCTAAGAGGTTCCGACCTAATGATTTAAATCCCACTTATATTTAGCATTGTTGTCTAGGTTATATAAATAAGAAGCACATGGTGAAGCTCCATAAAAATAGTCTTCTAAACTTATTTGATTTTGAATCATTTGAAACATGTGAGTCTTGTTTACTTCACAAAATGACTAAAGATATCTTTGACTGGTCTATGTGAGAAGGTAAATGACTTGTTGGCCTTAGTACATTTAGATATATGTGGATCAATGAGCTCAATGGCCAAAGGTGGTTTTCAGTACTTTATAACTTTTATTGATAACTTTAGTAGATATAAATACATTTATCTAATGAGTCATAAGTTTGAATCATTTGAAAAGTTCAAGGAAATTCAGAATGAGGTACAAAATCAACTTGGTAAGATAATTAAAGACCTATGATCAAATCGTAGAGGTGAATATTTGAGCCATGAGTTTAGTGATCATCTAAAGTAATGTGGAATTGTTCCACAACTAACACTGTCGGGAACACCTCAATAGAATGGAGTGTCTGAATGATAGATTCGGATCTTGTTAGACATAGTTCGGTCTATGATGAGCCAATCTGATCTGCCATTGTCTTTTTGGTGGTATGCTCTAGAAACAGTTGTATTCACATTAAATAGGGTTCCATCAAAAGTCGTAAAGAAGACACCATGTAAAATATGTACTGAGAAGCATTCCGGGATGTGAAGTATATGTAAAATTTTTGACGTCTGATAAACTCATTGCTAAATATGATAAATGTTTTTTGTAGGGTATCCTAAATAAACTAAAGGATATTACTTTTATAAAAGGGATGAGAATAAAGTGTTTGTTGCCCAAAATAGTGTCTTTTTGAAGAAAATTTTCTCTCAAAAGAAGTTAGTGGGAGCACGGTGAGACTCGAAGAAATTCGAGAGACATCAGAAAATATTTCAACTCCTACTGAACCTCTATAGAGTGTATAAGATGTTGTAAAAACTGTGGAAGAGGAACCAGCCCCACATAGGCCTGATAGACCACATCAATTGCCGATAAGGTATTAACATGATATTTTTATTGTTATATAATGATGAGCCTAAGACTTATGAGGAAGCCATGATGGGCCCGAACTCAAAGAAATAGCTTGGAGTTATGAGATCTGAAATTCAATCTATGTATGATAATCAAGTTTGGAATTTGGTTGATCCACCTGATGGTGTAAAAATCATTGAATGCAAATGGGTTTTAAGAAAAAGATAGACATGGATGGAAATATTTATATCCATAAGGCATGATTGGTAGATAAGGGTTTTAAACAAATTCAAGGTGTTGACTATGATGAAACCTTCTCGACCAGCGCTATGCTTAAGTCTGTCCAGATTATTCTAGCTATTGCTGCATATTTCAATAATAAAATATGGCAGATGGATGTCAAAATGGCTTTCCTAAATGGAAACCTAAGTGAGAATATGTACATGACACAACCTGAGGGTTTTTGTCGATCCTCAAAATTCTAGAAAGATATGCAAGTGTCGGACCTAGATTTTGCCATTCTGAATCCCCTATGATTAAGCTGCACTACTCCCTGAATCAGTAGATAGTGCTCACAGATACATGACTGGATCAGTTCATACACGATGCAATGTTGTTACATCTATAGAGTTTAGATTGTATCTTTACATAAGGCCATCAGGCCCAAATAGTTACAATACAAAAAGACATCGGAAAGCGAAAAGTAGGAAGGCACACTTCCCTCACAGGCAGTGACTGGGGATAGACCAAGTGAATTTGGTATTGGTCAACTTTAACTAATATGGAATTCACTTGATAGCTAGAGTGGTTGACTGGACAGCGAGAGAAGAGAGTACTACTAGCTAAGCTTAGTTATTGTCGTTTCCTCCTTCATCTTGGCCTTGCTCTTCGTAATATTCATAGTGACCTTGTTGCTCAAATTCTAGGGAGGGATTGAGAGCGAGGGTGAGCACTTGCAACTATGCTCCACGAGCCAACACACAGAATGCAATAATATAAAATGCATGACTTTTCAAATAATGGCTCGGGTTTCTTTTAGTTGCAGAAAGCAATTTTTCACAAATATTTCTGATACAATAAAAAATCCTATGACTTAGCAATTTTTGATAAAACTAAGTAGTAATTGAATGTGTAGTAGGTATTTTGTAGATGATTCCATCCACCGATTATATGGTTCCATCCACCAATACTAGTTTTGTTTACTGGGTTATATCCACCCTAACTAGCCGTCGCTGGAGTACAACCCTCCAAGTAGTATCAAAAGTGAAGTACATCCTTTCACTTATTTTGTTCCCACCCCTTTAAAAGATTTTTGTAAATAGAACTAACTCGAGGAAGTTCCCATGTATGCCCTTGACCGTGGGCATGGTTGTTTAAACAGTTTATACTTTGCAGAGATTGTACATCTTTACCCACAAGAGATAACCCTGTTGCTATGTTCCACATGTTTCCTTAGATATGCAGATCAAGAGGATTATCACATGACCTTTACAATGCACCTAGTAAAGGGTCACAGTCGCTAAGGTTTCATCTGCAGGATAGCTATTTTGCTTCACCCAGACCCCCTCTTGTGCCACACAGCGGCTTAAACCCAGTAACACGACCCGTGTCCACAACAGCTTTAACCAGCGTCACGACCCGTGGGTCACTCCGAAGTGTTTTTCTTTACTGGCGATGCAAATTATTTAGTCATGTCTACACTTTGCCAGCTTGTGGTTTGTACTGTTTTACATGAAGAGGTCAACACAGGATTAAGTCCTTAATTTATCCAGGTGGCGCATACCGCAAACCTCAACTTCTCGTGTTACATCTACACCATCCTCTTGTACCAATCGCCTAGATAGGGAAGCACATTTTTAGGGTTTTGAGAAGCATAAGATAAGCTTGTATCAAATTATCAGTCATGTACCTCCCATGACTGATCGAAAATGACTTTGTGTTTTGGAGAAAGATGAGCAGTACAACCTAGTGCCCTGAGACTTAGCTAGACTTGCATAGTGTTTTATGTAATTGAGCTGGTAAGGTTACTATTAGTAATAACTAGGGTGACAATGGTAGAAGATATCAATTGACAAGGAAGGTGTAGCTAGATACCGCTACTATAACAACTTGGGTATTTAAATAACGAAAGAGTAGTAAACTAGTGTACATAAAATAACGCATGCAAGTTGAATACCTTTAAACAACATAAGTGAATAAAATCATGGGTTCAAGATGGTCAAAGTGTTGACTCATCTAGGTCTGCAGTAGGGAGGTCTTGAGGATCTGGAGATGTGTCGAATTGCTGTTCGGGGGCGTCTTAGTATTCTACTCACTTGAGAAAACCGGAAAGGAGACGATAGGCGAGACAGCAATAAATACCCAAATAAAATTTCAAATAAACTCCAAATTAAATAAAACTCATGCTAACAGAAAGATTTTGAATTTAGAAAATTTTTGAAACAAGTTTCATTTAAATCGGAGTTACGGTGAGGAAAAACGAGCTCTCCAAAATTTATTTTCAGGAAAAATCCAAAAATAAAAAGAGGAGAGTGAGTTCTCTCTTTGACATGTGGGTCCTACCAGCTTTATTTTAAATTTATTTTAAATCCTGGGTTTTAATTATTGAGAGTATGACATGCGGGGCCCACTAATTTAATTAAGTTTCAAAAAATCCAATAATTGTCAGAGGCTGACATGTGGGCCATGGTATGGTTAACCATACAGTGGGGTCCACCTGTCGGTGTGACAAAATTTTAAATCCGAGTTTAACAGTTTATTAATCGAGGTGGAGCTCGAGTATCAGCCGACCATAATGGTTAAACCATTACGGGGCCCACCTATCAGCGGGACATTAGCATTAATTAATCGTAACCATTAACTATTAATATGGGATTTGGTTCTTAATGATGTTGGAACAGGGGCAGTTTCGGTGGTGCGGTGGCGCGGCCTGCCGGTGGCGAGGGAGGGCATGGCTTCACAGAAGCATTGCAAAAATGGTCCCACCAAGCTCTGCACACCCCTTGGGAAAGTGGCGTAGCCTCATTTGGCCTGGGCCATTGCCGACGACGATCTCGGCGGCAACGGAACCAGGGTAGAGGGCGTGTAACATTCCAATGTTTGGATGCAATGAACAATTGCGAAAATGGGGGCCTTTTCAAAATTTTGGCATTTTTTGACATTTGAAATTCTGAACTTCTATTGGGTTTTGGTTGTGGTTCCATAAAATAAAAATAAAGTATATGTGTATGTATACATGCAAGGTTACAACACATGAAATAAAAAGAGATGCAATTGTAAAAGAAAATTTTAAATTGAAATTTGAATATGAAAAGATGATCCAAAACTTTGCCTGAAATATCACAAAATCAAATTGGCAATACACTTGAGTATGTGTATAGCAAAGAGAGAAATAAAACAAAAATGGATATATTGAGATTTCATGTAACTACATCTACAAATACATATATCTCAAAATAAACCATAAAAAGGTCCAATCAAAGAGGAAATGTAGCATAGAAGTATAAAATACATGCCCAATAAAATATATATACAAATATACTTCAAAATTTTAGTGAGAAATTCAAAATAAAAAACAAAAGAAAATTTAAAAAAAATTGGGAAGGAGAACCAGCCAGCCAGGCCTTCGGCCAGCCGGCCAGCTCCCCCCTCTTTCTCGCTCTGTCTCTCTCTCTCTCGCGCGCATTCTCTTCTCATGCCCGATCTTTCTCTCCCTGTGCCCATGCCGCGACTGTGCGCCACCGCCCGTACTGCTCCACCTACCCGCCCTGGATTCCCGCCTCCACCTCGATGCCTTACTGCCTCCCCAGTTCCCTCCATCTGCCGCGCTTCACCCACTCCTCCAACGGGACGTACAACCCCCCTGACACCGACTGCCATCTCCTACGCTTGCCAGCCTGGCCTCATCACCCTACCCTGTCCCCTCCCTCGTACTGTGGCCGCACCTCCCCCTCCCGTCATCCGCCCATATCGCTCGCATGCCCTCCGCGTGGCTAGGGTACACCAGCGGTTATAAAAGCCAGCCAAGGCCTGCAGTGACCTCCCCACACCTCCCTCTCACTCTCACTGCGCCCAATTGGCCTCTTGTGCTCCACAGCTCGCTGGAACCCTCTTCTTCCCATCCCCGATCGATTCCGTTCGCTCAAAGCACCCTTGAAGCTTGGCGAAGTCATCCTTGAGGTCCCCCGAAGCTCCCGTGGCCTGAGCATCCCCTCACCATTCACTGCCTTCGGACCACTGCCACCGCATGTGAACAGCGCCTCCCCGTCCTCCCCAAGCTGTGCTAACCCCCGCGGAAGCTTTCTAGTACTGCCTAGATGCTCCCACCGTGTTTAATCGAATGTTAATGAACCCTGTTGCCTTAGACCCTTATGTCCTGTTCCGTCGTTGCCTCAGCTCGTCGCCGATCATGGCTTTGGCCAAATTGGCCGGCGAGCTTTTGCACCGAGGTGGGCGAAGGGGCACGAAGTCCATTTTACTTATGCTATTACTTGTCCGTTGCCTCCTTCGTCGGTGACAGCCCTCGCTGGAATCGGCCAGAAGACGAATCTACTGTAGCTCGGAGTCGATCGGTTTCGTGTGGGCCACATTTTAAGTTAAACCGATACCTGGTCCCATGTGTCAGCGTCACATTAATTTTAAATCCCCGTGGGACCCGCCTATCAGTGGCACAAAGTGGGGGAATTACTCCCCTCAATGGACCCCACGTATCAGCCGCTGGTGTAATCTGGGATTTAAAAACAACAGTGGGTCCCACGTGTCAGTTTTTGGAACATTAAATAATTAATAGCTGCCAGTGGGTCCCACCTGTCAGCGTAATGGAAAGAAAAATAAAATATCCCATGGGTCCCATTTGTTAGCCTCATATCCTCTCTCTCCTCAGGATATTTAATTAATTTCTGATTTTCATTTTTGATTTATATTGGCTGAAAATTTTAGAAATTCATAACTAATTCGTAGTAACTCCAAATTTAATGGAAAAAATTTCTAAATGCATCCTCTGTCCAGAGAAACTAAAATCATGAAATTTTGAGTCTAGTTGAAATTATGATGCAAATTTAATTGGTTATGTTAATTAAATTTAAACTTTAAAAATTCATAACTATTTCATTTTAACTCCAAATTCAGTAAGAAAATTTTCATTTTATCTAATTCAATTTTCTGTCCAGTGGAACGAACACCACAAATTTTTGAGTTTGTTAAATTTTTGTTGATGTTTTGTTTGGCTATGTTAATTTGCTTTATTTCTTTTAAAAATGTACGTTCGACGATAAATTAGCATACGAGCCTCAGGAAGAGGAATCTGAAGCATACCAAGGCCAAGATCAACAAGACCAGGACAATTGCGAACCAGACAAGTCAATACTTTAATCATTTTTGAATACCTATTTTTGCAAGCTATTTAGATTTAAATTATCAAATACATGCTATTATTTTATGTGCTATTCTATATTCGCTTCACTGTCTTAGCTAGCTGTCTCATTAATGGATGCCACTATTATATTTACCGGCATATTATTCCGTGAACCTTGTTAACCCTAGTAGTAATCATAAATATAGTTGTTTCTAAAATTAAATATGTTTAAGTCATATGGCCTAGTAATGCTTAGTTGTCGGGAAAGTTGAGATTACCCAACATCACATACATGTGTAAGGAGTAGATTTTTGGGAGGGTTGTAGTGGATAACGGTCGTATATTTGTTTATGCTTATTATGTTTATGTCCCAAAAATCTCAAAACTGCTTATACGTCTGGGTGGATGGTTCGGGGGCAGGGTGCATGAGTGTGTGGAATGTGAATGAACCGCCCAGATAACCCAAGGATTTAATCGGGTCACAACCTCCCATTGTAGAACCGTACAACCACAAGTCTGCAAAGTGCAACTTGGCTAAGTAAATCCTATCGAACCTCAAACTCATCTCACAGGTTGGAGAAAGAAGTATTGGAATGCCAGGGCCTGTTGTGGCTAAAGGGACACCAAGGGGAGGGTGAATTGTTTCTCAGTCTTACTAGCACTATGAGGAGTGGAGCCTGGAGATGCTAGTAATAGTGATTAACATCCCGCGCAACGTATGGGACCCACCGCAAGTGGAAGCATCCCATAGGGTGAGATGAGACACCAATGACAGGTAGTGTTAAAAGGTTATTGTGATGATCTACTCAACTGCATGACTAAGAAATCATATGGGGTAACGAGCGGATTGTCTCTTATGGTGAAAGTGTACAAACTCTGCAGAATCAAAACTATTCGAATAGTCGTGCCCATAGTCAAGGGCGGACATGGGAACTTAACTCCGATATAGTTCTATTTCAAAAACAATTTTAAAAGTTGGGACTTGGTATGGAAAAATGAAGGACGATGGACTGTCCTGATTTTAGTTATCCTGGGTGTTACCCCAGCGATAAGTTAAGCGGCTATAACATTGAAAATTGGCTATGCGGAACAAGTGACTTGGGTTATAGATGAGATCTGTACTTATTCTATAAAAATCTTTTAGTCAAAGGTATTATGAAATTTTGTCCAAAAGGAAAGTCTAGGAATATCTTATATTTAATCTTAAGTCTTTTCAAATGCAATTCCTAGCAAATAAAATAACCTGAGCCTATCCTTATCAAGCCTTACATGTTATATAATTGCATTATGTGTATTGGCTCGCTGAGCACGATAGTTAGTGTGCTCACACTCGCATAATCAAATCCAGAAGCAGGAGGACAGGATCACTATACTTACGAGGATGCACCAAGTTAAGGAGCCGATGATGGCAACTAGGGCGGATTTCAAATATTCAGTGTTAGGAAGTAGACTTGTCGTAAGGGTATTCGCCTATATGACCTAGGGTTGGGCAATATAGACGCATACATTTACCCCAGTTGCCTGCCTGTGGCTTATGGTGCCGCTATCGACTTTATCTTCTGCTGCTTTATCTTTTGTTTGTAGTATTTGGCCTGGAAGGCCCGTTGTGTAAAACAATTACCCGACGTGCTATACTTTTAAAAATCTGATATAAACTATATTTGATTTTGACTGTATGATCATCATGCGATGTATGAGTTGATCCAGCAAAGTACTGTGAGCACTATCTACTGATCTAGGGAATAATGCAGTGGTTTCACAGAGGATTCTGGATTGAAAATCTGAGTCCGACAGGGCACGACGCCAAAACCAGCGATGAGTGTTCAATTAAGTTGCAAGGGAGCTTCCAGGGAATGGCAGGAGCTCACCGGAGGAGGAGAACGAGCTTGGGGTGGCTTGGACTGAGCTGGCGACGGTGACGGCCGGCGGTGAAAAGGGGTGTTCGGCGTCGGAGGAGAGGTGTCGGTGGGTTTCCCATCGGGGATGACTTCACCTAACTTTGGAGAAGGTCTCGGCGAAGGCAATTGGCTTGAGGTGGTCGGTTTCGCGGGCGAGGTGAGGTGGCCGGAGTTGGGGAAGACAGTCGGGCCGTCAAGCTGTGTGATACAAGAACTCAATTAGGACACACAGGAGCCTTGGGGAGGTCCAGGAAGTAGATTGAATGGGTCAAGGGAGCTTGCAGGAGTCCTGGGGTGGCTGGCGCCGGAGATGGCCGAGGGGAGCAGAGCGGCGACGAGTGTGTGCGTCAGGAGGGCGAGTGAGCACTAAGTGAGCTGAGAGGGGAGTTTTTGCCGTGGATTTATAGAGGATTTTTGCGAGTGGGGAGTGTTGGCTTACATTAAGGTGAGTGACGTCGGGGCGGCACGCTCGGTGGCCTCTACGGCGGCTAGGCAAGAGGGGGGAAAGGAGGTGCGTGCGTGGCGTCACGGAGCTTCAATGCTCCATAGTAGAAGGGGTGGTGCTGAGGCGACAGCACTCGTATGGTTGGTCGATGACGTCGCCACGAAGCGGGGCTACGGGCCAGGGATGGGCGAGGCTGGTGTAGATGAGTAATGGCAGGGGAAGAATTCAAGGGGGATGCCTCGAGCATGGCAGCTCTGACGCGATGGCAATTCTCGAGGGGCGGGACGACGACCTTGCATGAGTACGGCCGGGCGCCCGGGCGGTGAGGCTAGGGAGGGGAGGAGAGAATCTAGCTCGGCGAAGCTGTACGGAATGGCTACGGTAGCGCCACGGGGAAGTCTTGCACTGGTGTAGGGAGGGGGAGGCCGAGGTGGTGACGCGGGCAACGTCAACGGCGCTTGCGCGCGCGCGAAGAAAACCAAGGGCGTGGCAACTCGCACCGATAGAATGAATGGGGAGGAAGAGGCGAAGAAAGGGGAGGCGGGCAGGCCAGCTTGGCCGTCAGGCCTGGCTAGGCCGCTCGCTGGGGTGGGAAAGAAGGTTTTCTTTTCATTTTCTTTGCTATTCCTTTTTAAATTTTTGGGGAATAGGAGAAAGGAGGATTTAGCAAAACACAAAACCAAGCAACTCCAAGCTGAAATTCTGAAAATATCAAAAAATTTTACATTTTAAAATTTTAAATTGAGCACAACCAGAGAATCAAATAAAGCCAAAAATTGAGATCTTACAGCAAGCTTTAGAGATCTATTTATAGACTGAAGCAAGCTTCTTGAGCTAGAACGTTCGTTTTGATGAGGTAATCAAAGGGTTTGGTATCATCATGAATGAAGAAGAGCCTTGTGTTTATAAAAAGCCTAATGGGAGCGTATTTGTTTTTCTGATCCTATATTTCTATGACATATTATTGATCGAACATGACATTTCTATGTTTGAATCTGTCAAGTCTTTATTAATAAATAGTTTCTCTATGAAAGACTTAGGAGAGGCAGCATATATTTTAGGCATAAAGATTTATAGAGATAGAGATAAAAGGCTAATTGGATTAAGCTAAGATATGTACATTGATATAGTGTTGAAACAATTCAATATACAGAATTCTAAGAAGCGTTTCTTACCTATGTCACATGGTATTAGTCTTAGCAAGACTCAGTGCCCTTCGACACCGGATGAGCGAGACCGGATGAGTAAGATTTCATGTGCTTTAGCCATTAGGTCTATCATGTATTTCATGCTTTGTACATGCCCAGATGTGTCATATGCTCTAAATGCCACGAGCAGATATCAGTCAGATCTAGGTGAAGGTCACTGGATAGCTGTAAAGAATATCTTGAAATGCTTGAGAAGGACTAGGGATACGTTTCTTGTTTATGGATGTGATGAAGAGTTAATCATAAATGGTTATACTGTTGCTAGTTTTCAAATCAATAAAAATGATTTTTGATCGTAGTCTGAGTTTATGTTTTGTCTTAATAGAGGAGTAGTGAGCTGAAAAAATTCTAAGTAAGAGATAGTTGCCGATTCTACAACGGAGGCTGAGTATATTGTGACTTTCGAAGCTGCAAAGGAAACTGTTTGAATAAAGAAATTCATCTCTAAGTTAGGTGTGGTCTCTAGTGCTTTTAGTCCAGTGAATCTTTATTATTATAATAGTAGAGTCATTTGTGCAAGTCAAAGAGCGTAGATCACATCAAAAATCTAAGCACATACTTCGGTGATTTGACCCTGCGAGATTATAGATAGAGGTGATGTCAAGATATGCAAAGTGTATATGGATTTAAATATTGCTGATCCGTTGATAAAACCCTCTTCCCTAGACAAAGCATGAGGCGCACACAAGAGCTATGAGTGTTAGATACTTGCATGATTAACTCCAGTGTAAGTGGAAGATTGTTAGTGATATGCCTTAGATGTAATCATGGAGATGGTTATATCACTTTTATATTTATGATCTTTTAAATAATATGTTATTTTATCCCTTGAATAAATGTCTTTCGTATTGATCAATAAGTATGCATGATTCGATCTCTACTCGTATCAAATAAGGATCCGATTGGAGGCTACATAAAGAGAGGTGCGGGGATGAGAGAGGTATTCCGAAACACACCCATCAAAACCCTAACTCTCACCTCTCATATCCTTGTTGTACGTGCTAGTGCTAGTACGCCGGCACACGGTGTTCCATCCCTGGACGTGTAGACCTCAGTAGAGGCGCTAATCAGAATAATCGCGAGGAGAAGACGGTTGGCCAAAGGATGATCAGTTGCTTCAACTCTACTTTCGCTATTGTGCGTCTAGTGGTAATGATCTATGTGATGATCTACGGGTAGACTATGCAAGCAAAATTTCAAAAATTCTACCGCGTAAAAAGGACCTCCTCTAGTAATAGATCACGGGATTACCACTAGACGCACAGACTCGTAGCGGAAGTAGAGTCGATGTGGCGCGTTGATGCAGTTGTAGTCGTTCTAGCAGAGCGTCTCCTCCTTCAGGTCCTTGTGATCGTCACGAGTTGCGGATCGTCCTAGTGTTGAAGCTTCGTATCAACACCTCCAAGGTATCCAAACGTACAGGGCAGGAACACCACGCGCCGGAGTGCTAGCGTCAGCGGCGCGGTATTAGATGAGGAAGGTGTGGCAACTAGCGTTTCGGGAATTCTGAATTCTCACACCAACCCTATGCCACTTCCCCTCTATTTATAGGCATCCATCATAATGGGTCTCGAAATAGAGGCCCATTAGAAACTCATGGCCCATAAGAATTCGGATCACTATCCAAATTAAGTCCCAGCCCTTTAAGTGTGCGACCCTATAGGTTCACATACATTTAGACATAGCCTGAGTACTCTTACTCGTCCAATAATCGGCAGCGGCCCCTTAGCAAGACATACCGACTCCCAAGTATATACAAAGATCATATCGGACGAACCTCAACAAAACTCATGCATTTCCCTTTACCTCACGATATCGGTTAAACTCAAGGCGAGTACGTGTCATCCTTGTTTGGTTAGTTCAACCACTCTTTCTCGCATACGTGACTTGAATTCCCGACTACGGTTAACTCTTTAACCGTGAATAGCATGGCCATGCATTTCTGGAATCCAATCACTCGAGAGGCGTAAAGATATCTCTCCTATTGTTTGGAGAGGCAAATTCTATCTTGATTGATCATGCCTCAATGCACACATCATGACAAAACCCAGAAGCTACCTTTATGACTACCTAGTTACGGAGTAGTATTTGGCAACCCCTAAGTTAGTCATTATGCATGCTTCTAGGGGAAAGGAAAGGCACTCGATTAGATAGAAAAGAAGGCATCCATTAGGATTCGAAAGCCAGTCCTTAATCCTCGCCTTGAACACGTCGGTCCTCCTCCTTGAGCATGACACACCACAGCTGCAAGTAAACTAACACATTAGCTAGAAGGGGATTTTTTTTCTCAATAATCTAACATTAGGATTCTTAAAATTGTGCACACTATATATGTATCACTGTATCTCAAGGATGACCTTGACTCCACTAAGATATGAACACGAATGCTTGTCGAATGGCACGCTTGTGGTCTCATCAGAATCTCTAGAGAAATTCGTTCAAAGCACGCAAGGCGGCAAGACATTGATTTGGTCTGCCCATCACTCTTTGCATGTCCATCGCGAATTTGATCAAACTTCGATCAGTGCCACATGTTTACATAACGACCAGTCGTTTGCCCAACTGATCAGGACAGCGAGAGCCATGACATGTTGATGGCCACTAACAATAGAATAGTGGGTCAGTTGAGTGCGATTTGTCCGCTATCGTAAGACCCAATTGCAAAAAAAGAAGAAATTCCGCGACCGCCTCCCCCAGCCAACTGCCGGTTGTTGAACTTCTGAAGGTAAATTAGTAATTTTCTAATTTGATAAAAAAAAAGAGAAAAGGGAGAGGATCCCACCTATCGGTGGGACAGCAGAGAGGATAAGGTCGGTGGCCTCATGCGCGTCGTGGGGGTGGCTTCGGCCCTTCGGATTGACCGCTTCTTGTGGACGCCCAAGTATCGCGGAGGGCGGTGTCGCCGGAGGCACCAACGGCCCAGTAGCTTCGGCGCCAGTTGTTTGACTGCAGTCCATTGCCTCCTCCCCGCTCCCCTATAAGAGACAGCCTCCCTCTCCTTTCTTGGGCAACCCAAGCAGTGAGTTCACTCCTTCCCCTCCAATCTCTCATCTCTCTTGGTAGTGCTTCGATTTTAGCTTTGAGGGCTGCCGACAGGGTTCTTCCCTGTCGCCGTCGGCTGCGTAACCCGAATCACTGTTCTATGGGTTTCCCCATGCTGTTTTCTTGTGCCTTTTATTTGGATCTGGCAGTGAGAAAATATTTGAGGATTTACCTCTAGAATTGTGATTCGGCTGGGTTTTTGTGCCGAGTATTTGAGGGAGATTCTGAGTCTAGTTCGCGGTGTTCACGGGTGCTCTCGATCGGAGTACTCGACAGTCTTGTGCGGCATCTACCCTGGCCTTTGACTTCACCTTTGGCTACCCGAGGTTGAAGTGTGGCACTATATCTCTGATTGTCATCATCTCCTTGCTCGGTGCAGCGAGGTAGTTGGTTTTCTAGGACAACGCTGCAAGCGTGCCTTGCATTCTTCAATTTTATCTTGGTGATTTTGATTATGTTGCAAATAATGCACAGAAAAATAGACACAAGAGACACAGATTTTTACATGAAAAATCCTTGTGGGAAAAAACCACAGACGCTCGAAGGTAAATCACTATAACGAGGAGATATTAGAATAAAGTGCTTCTTTTAGAGCTTAATGCCTATGGACTACTGAGGTACATATATAGCGTGGGGGGATAGAGTCCTACATGGAGAGGAAACTGAATCATAGTCCAACACGGACATGGTTACGAATTCGGATCACTTTTCAACAGATTATCACTGCCGTTGTGAGTATACTGGCTATTGGTTCTATGCAGTTTCGTGATCTACTTCATATATCTATGAGTTATCACTAGTTTGGAAATTGCAAAAAAGGTTTTGTGCGCTATTTGCTCTATGATGAAATGACATGATATTGAGATTATATATGAATGTGGTGGTAGACGGATCTTGAGCTTTCAGCTAGCTTGCTATTTTTATGCACTGATCACTGAAATTCCTGTTCATTACTTGTTGATCTTTGTGTTAAGTTGGCACTAGGATTCGCTTTCGGCTATCCCTGAACATTGCCAAACCCTATAATCTTGTTAAAATCAATAGAGTTTATGTATACTATAATATTTACAACACCGGCCACCTCGGTCACGATGTCTAGCCCCCCAAATCCCAACCAGATATGACTTCTCCTCCTTCGGTTCCCCTAGCCATGGTCTACCTCCCCTCACTCTACCCCGCTCCCCGGCGCCACCCCTGAGCCGACAGGCATCCTGCCTGGGTGCAGCCCCTTGCCTGGATCGAACCCTCCCACCTCACATTCTCTGCTCCTCACCCATCATCAACCTCCACCCATAGCTCCCCATCATCGCCTATCAAAATTCGGCCGGAGCCCCGCAGCCCTCTAATCCGCAGATATACATAGCCTCTCGATGAGGCTCTACTGGAGTCTGACTACCTATAGGATCTCCGCCCCCAAGAAGAGCAGCTGGCCACTCTTTCACCCGCCTGCATTGAAGCTATTCCCCTGCTTGCCTCGAACCTACTCAATGAGCCTGCTGCATTGAAGGCAAGTCCTCCCATATCTTGTAAAATCCTATCCTGGATAGGGCTCCGCTGAACATTCACTCCGGATGTCGCCTCAAGTTAGTGGTCATTGCCCCTCTGCACTTACTCTAGGTGGAGCAATTTGATGTCAAAGCCAGATCGAAGCCTCAGTCTTCCCCTACTTCCCACTGGCACCACTCTTCCCGAGGTGAGCTCCCCCCAGCAGCCTTCAATGCTTTGCCTTCAACACTCAACAACCCGTCCTCTCAGCATTGTTGGGAGCTTGTCAAACCGCGGTACTAGTGGTTTAAAGGCCAGAAGAAGTCTCTCACCACACACTCAAGCTCATTCCTTCCCAACAACTTCCCCATAAGAATTGCAAGCCCCAGCTACCGACTCTTCCTTGACCACACCAAAGGAAGATATTTCAACTACCTCAGGCGTGACCACTTGCTCATTCCTATCGTGAGCACTGCAAGTGCTTTCGCTGCCTTCGGTCCGGTCACAAGGCGTGGGACTACCAACGTTCCATCTCCCCTATAGTTCAACCTCGATAGCGGTGCCTCTCCTCCAATCGAGTGCATCCACTAGCCGCCGAAGCCATGGCCAGTCACAACCTCGGCGGCCTAGTGACCCACCCTAAAGAAGATGCCTGCATCATCCCATCGTCTAGGGAGCTGTAGAGAGAGCAACGAAAGTGTGAAGACTATTCGGCAATCATCTGGCTTGGCAAGACTAGGCCTGAAGCAGACCTCCGTACCGTTCTCGAAGGTATTAGGAGGAGGTTCAACCTTCGGTCCTCTGACTTCTCGGTGCATCATCACTACCCCGAGAACTTCCTCGTTAACTTCATACACAAGCACCACCGCAACAAGGTAACTAACCTCTAGAAGTTCGCCTTCCACGACTTGGAGTTCCATGCCCACTCTTGGAGGCTGCTCTGCCATGCTTTCAGGGCAGCCCTTAGGTTCCATGTCAGGCTGTGCATTGAAGGCCTCCCTCTGCATGCCTGGTCCAAAGAGGTTGCTAGTCAAGTCATCGAGAGCAAGTGCTTATTGGACCGTATCGATGAGAAGTCACTCCACCAAGAGGACGCTCTCACGATAGACCTGTGGGCTTGGACAGCGAATCCAAACTCCATCATGAAGGTAATGTGGCTTACTTTCACTGACGGCTCCTCCAATGGCTCGTCAACAGGCTCGTAGGCAACTTCAATAGAGACCGATCGATGCAAGAAGGGCCTCTGCTACAGAATGCTCTTGAACTTTGACATCATTAAAGACTTCTCGGTGGCCCCCCTAAAGCCAACATTGCCACAACGGCCTTTGTCCCTTTCAAGCTAGCCAAGCATGGGCTATCTTGGCACCTGAGCATTGTCGATGACACCACCGAGATGGGCCAGCCTCCTAGGGGAGAAACAGATAACCCCTGTCGACGCTCTTCGCGACGCTTCCCGTTGGGTTGACATCGGCTTCGTTGCCCCGGCGTCGCTTTGCGTCTTCTTCCGTCCGAGCGTATTCCTCCATCTTGTCGAAGAGTTTCGCCACTGTCTTGATCGGCTTGCGCGCGTTATATGCGGTCAGTGGCCCCGGGCGAAGACCCTGTACCGCTGCGTTGATGATTGTTGTCTCGTTGACGTCTTTGACCTGGCAGCGGACCTGCGCAAAGCGTTTGAAGTACTCGCGGAGCCTTTCCATTGGTTGTTGCTTGATTGCGAAGAGTTGATCCGCGTCGACGCGCTCGATATAGTTCCCCTGGAAGCTGTTGTAGAGACGGTCGCTTATCTGCTCCCATGCGTATATGGAGTTCGGCTCTATGGTAAAGAACCATGAGAGCGCCACTCCTTGTAACGCGAGCGGGAGCCCCTTCGCCTTGGTGTTGTCATCCCCGCCTGCCGCCACGATGGCGGTCTCGTACACACGCACGAACTCTCAGGGGTCCGTGTCGCCTTTGTACGATGTAACGAAGCTGGGAAATTTGAAGTCCTCCGGTCATGCTACTTGCTGCAGGCTCGGCGATAGCGGAGATTCTGGGTCCACGTGTCGTAACGAGGCGCGACTGGAAGTTGGGGCGTCGCGGCTGTCCGCCCTCTCGGGCACAGGCTCCGGCGCGGTCACCAGTGGGGTCGGCTGATTCCGAGCCTCTTTCATGCTCCGCACCGCCCCCCTGAGATCCGCCAACTCCCGCTGGAGCGTGCTAAGGGCCGCCAGCAGGGCATTCTCCGCGGCGGGCGTAGGTAGGGCGACGGGCGCACCTGGTTGCGCCGTCGAGGTTGCCGCGACAGCTACTTGTGCTCTTAGGTTACTCCTCCCGTCCGCGCGGTGGAGTTCAGTGCCGACGGTGGGGCCCGCGTGGCCGGCGGGACCGCTTGGCACTTCCGCACCGGGTGCAGAGACGGTGGTCGCGCCTCGACGGTCGTCGAGGCTACCACTCCGTAGCGCCCGGCCGGTGTCGTCAAGGTTGATCGTTACACCAATGGCGGGTTGGGGTGCGACGCGCGGGCTAAGGCCGATGGCGTCGAGGGCGGCAGGGTCGAAGGCGTCGGTGGTGGCGGGGTCGAAGGCGTCGGTGGTGGCGGGATGAGTATCGTCATTTTCACCCCTGACCGCCGATGCCGAAGTTCTGGTGCTGACACGGGGCCTCGTCGCGGCCGCTTCCTTCTTCCTCGCCGCCGATGATGAAGCTTATTTCGGTGCCATCCTTCTTCTTGCGGTCTTGAGGTTTGCTTCCGTCGTCCCCACGGACGGTGCCAACTGTTGTGGCTACAGACCAAACAGAGAGAGAGGGTATGGTAGTGGAGAGTTATGTGAACAAATGACCTCTTTTGTCTTTCCCAAGGACTAGTCACGATACATAAGCACTCCCTGTGGTAGTGAGCGACATTATCATCGTAACCTTACCCGGAGCCCCTCACCGAGGACAAGCTACGAGGGCCAGCTACGTCATTTACATGATTTACAACCTTCTCAGCAGGTTAGTTGGGTTTAGGTGGGGGCCACCCCTACAACAATCATCGTTGAGCTCCTCACTGTTGGCCATAAAACTCATTCCTGTGAAGTCTACCTGCTTTGCCTTCTTGCCATTGCCCCCATCGTCGCTTTGAGAATCATCATCACTCAAAATAATCTCATCAAGTGCTAAAATTATCTTGTTAACCACCCTACGATAATTGCGCTTATTGTTTGGATCAATCATGACTTGAGAGCGACGAGTTGGTATCTTGTCATCCTTGACCTCCTTGCTCCACAGTTTGGGGCAATTCATCTTAATGTGGTTTTGCTCACCACATTCATAGCATTTAATTAGACCACTTCTTCGTCTTGATCTGGTATTGCTAATTGCCTTGGTCACTCTGTTGGAGAGAAGTACAAGCTGCTCTTTTGGAATCTCCTATAATTGTTCATCTGAAATAGAATACAATGTAGACAAAGAAACAATGGAACTAGAAGAACTGTCAGCTTGGTTAGTCACTAAGCCCAAAAAATTGTTCTTATTTTATTCTGACCAAAATATCAATCTCATGAGTTTTCATCTTGGAATAAAGATCATTCAAAGTGAGTGTTTCCATATTAACAGACTGATTAATAGTAGTAACTAACACATTCCAAACAGATATATCCAAAGTATTTAAAATTTGACGTGCATTATCAGAATCAGAATATGTGACATCAACAGATTGCAAATCACTAATAATTTTATCGAAACGATCAAAAAGTGTATCTACTGATTCTCCTGGTTTCATCTCAAATTTAGAATACTCTTTTTTGAATTGATTCTGACGAACACCTTTGACAGATTTAGAACCTTCATGATAATCAGTTAGAGTAGTCCAAATTTTATTTGCAGATTTAATATAAGCAATTCTAACAAATTCGTTTCTATTAAGACCTTGTAACAAAATATTTCTAGCCTTACCCTTTGCTTCAATATCAGCAGTATTATCAATAGTAACAACAGGAGACACAATATATGGATTTTCAACTTTTTGCTAAATTGCATTACCTTGTGCTTGCAGAAAGACCTCCATGTGTGTTTTCCAATAAAGGTAATCGAATCCATCGAAAAAAGGTGGTTTACCTGAGAAACGATCTCGATCTGATGCCATTGCAAGCTTGCTCTGATACCACTTGTAGGATCATCGATGGTAATCAGGGGGGTGAATGATTGTGATCCGCAGCGGAAACCTTTTCGCTAACCTGCTGTCATTTGCTATTTCAATCTATAAATCACAACAAAACCAAAAGAAAACAAAGCAAATAGAAAGGCTACGATTTTGACGATAAGAGAGTTAGTAACAGATCAATCTGAAATCAGAAAAGGAACATAAAAACTTACTAAGAAAACACCAAGAGTTTTCATGCCACAAACGTAGATTTGTTATTGAATCTGTCATAAAAATTCTTCCGTGCTCGCCTTTTTGTCTCTCCCCTTTTTTTGTGAACGCGCCGCCGCCTCTGTTTTTCTAACCAGCCGCCCGCCTCCGCGTGCTTGAACACCTCACGGCTGTAGATGTCATCGCAGCGCACCTGCCGTGTACATGCATGCAATCCCACACGTACACAGATAGCCGCCGCCTCTCAACTTTCTTCAAAAAGCACGGCAAAAAAAGGCAGCCGCCAGCCACTTCTATTTCCCTTCAAACAATCAGCGTGCTACACAGCCATGCAAAAATTCTTCTAGTTGTCCCTCACGTATATTAGTTCTCACCCATGCATGCATGAATCACCAGCCAAGTAACGAAAAAAAGGAACAATTTGCATGCAAGAACTACACGCCACGTAACACACAAAGAATAACAATTAGTCTTAACGTCACGTAAAAAGGCAAATTGTTTTGACTTGCAAGTCTGCACGAACCAAGCAAACAACAAGAAGAATAATTACGGACCAAAGCGGACCGAGGCGACCCGAAGACAGTATGATCCAAAGTCGTGGCGGCGCTGCTTGCTGATGCCGTTTGACCAACGAAGACAGAGAGCGACGAAGGTGGTCGCGTGCGAGGCCGAGGTCGCCGTGCGATGAAGATGGAAATTAGCGGAGGACTTCACGTGCTGGTGGTCATCTCAAAGCCCATGCATGCAGCACTCTTGAGAAGCAATGAAAAACCAACAAACTGTCGTGCCAATCGCCCCAAAAACAATCACAGCAGCTCCTTTGTTCTTTTAGATCAAAACCCCCAGCGCTACCAAACAAAACCACCGCCGTAGCACATGGATTATCTAGTCGGCCTCCTTCTCAACTTTTCTTTCCAGATCAAAGACGCATCTCTTTTTTTTTGTCTTGTAAAGTCACGGCACCAGACCCAATTTTCTAGTCTCCCTTACATCTCCTTTTATACACCCCCGGCGACCGTTAACCCTTCTAAAAATCCTTAACCTACTCCAATATATCATTAATCCTAATACAACTCATCTTGAACGTTTTTGCCTCAACCAGGCTTTTTAGCCCACTACTTTTCAAGAGACCCAAAACCCTTCATAACATGGGTTTTTTTAATTGTTTTTACGCTTTCGATTTTTCCAGCATATCATGTGTTGAAGCCTCCAGGACTGCACCTCCTGTATCTTTTTCACGCATTATCCACCTTTGATCTTAACGTAGCTAAGTATGATCTCGATCATCTCGTGACTCCCTCGACTGCCTGACCTCGGATCTCCCCATCCTAGTCCCGGTCTTTCTTGTCATTAACCACGATCGCCTCCATGCTTCAACCTGCACATACAAAAACCAAAGAATATTTTTCTAGGACAAGTTCATCCGAACTTGACCAACGTCAATCCGCACACGCGCAACACACCATAAGTAGTATCATAACCAACGTTGTCAATTATTCATTATCTAAAATAACATACACCTGGCCACATGGTCTAACACAAGTTGCAGCTCCTCATGGCCTAAGAGATAATGCTTCGCCTGAAGATTGCTCAAGAATCTCTCTTGCTCTCAACGGAAGAAATAGAACTTCGATCATGCCTTAAAAAAGGATCTTGGGACTTATGGTGATCGATTAATCCCACAAGAAACAGGAATCCAGAATCAACTAGCTCAAAGAGATAGATGCTAACACAAAAATTTTTCACATCTATGTGAACTCGTGCAGGTGCAAAAACTTCATCCAGCAGTTGGCTAGCGAGGACGGGGTGGCGGTAGCTCATGAGGATAAAGCAGAGATTCTTTTCCAACATTTTGATCATGTCTTTGACCGCTCCTCGACCACTTCAACCGCCTTCAACTGGAACACTCTCCAACTGCCATGCCTAGACCTCCACTTCCTAGTGGCCGCTTTAACTGAAGAAGAGGCTCACACAACCATTCTTAATTTGCCCATGGACAAAGCACCAGATCCTGATGCTTCAATGGGAACTTTTACTAGGACTATTGGGCCATTATTAAGAGTGATCTCATGGCAACTTTGAATGGCTTCCTCAACTTGAGGACAACAAATCTCCCATGCTCAAACACAACAAACATCATCCTTCTACCAAAAAAGGATGGAGCTCAGTCTGCAATAGATTACAAATTGATTAGCCACATCCATAGCTTTGCTAAAATTGTAAAAAAAAATCTTAGCTAGGAGGCTGGCTCCCTTCATGGACGAGTTGGTTTCACCCTACCAAAGTGCCTTCATAAAGGATAGATGTATCCAGGACAATTTCCTCTATGTCTGCAAGCGAGAAAAAAAAAATACCACTGACGCACAACACCATCCCTCCTGCTAAAACTTGACATTGCAAAAGCCACGATGGAAATATTATATTTTGTGCCTTCTCTCCACATTCACCTCAACGGTCCCACTCAATGGCACACTTAGAAATAAAATACAACATCGCAGAGGGTTACGACAAGGCGATCTGCTCTTGCCCTTCCTATTCATCCTCGCAATTGATCCCTTGCAAAAAATTCTTAAATACCACAATGGATTGTGGCCTTTTGTACTTCTTTGTACGTGGATGACACGGCCATCTTTCTAGTGCTGTAATAGGAGGACATCTAGAACTTCATCTGGATCCTTCATAATTTTGGCATTGCAACGGGTCTTTAAGTCAATCTTCAAAAAAGCTGAATTGTGCCTATTCACTGCGAGCAAATTGACCAACACACCTGTCTACAGGAGCTACTGACTGAGCTTACTTCCTTCTTCCCAACAGTACCTAGGTCTTCCTCTCGCTCTCAAAAGGCTACGTCAAACGGATTTCCAGGTGATACAAGACAAATGTGCTACCCACCTAGCTAGATGGTGCAGAAAGCTGCTGTCACTGGTGGGTAGGAAAATCCTATTCAAAACAGACTTATCAGTCCAATTCACTTACCTTCTAACGGCTATCAAAGCACCAAAATGCATGCTCAAATCCCTCAACAAGCAGGCTCGTTGTTTCCTCTAGGCAGGATCAAAATAATTGTCAGGGGGCAAATGCATGGTCAAGTAGGACAATGTCTGCAAGCCAACTCACATGGGGTGGGGGGCTAGGTCTGTTGGACCTCGAGTGCTTCGCTAGGGCTCTTAGGCTTAGATGGCTTTGGCATAAATGGGATACCGTAAACAGACCTTGGCACAGTATGGACACTCCTTGTGACGACCAAGATCGGGAGCTCTTTGCAGCGATGACCACCATGCACATCGGTGATGGGAGGAAAGCATCCTTGTGGAACTTGTCCTGGGTGCATGGCTTCCATCCACACGATTTCGTGCCGGCCATCTTCAACACCTCCAAAAGGAAAAATCTCAGCATGTAAAAAGCGTTATCAAATAATAGATGGCTATAGGAGCTCGATCTGTCGCCAGGCCTAATGGCACAACACATCAAGAGCTCACACTACTACAGAAAACCGTATCACAGACGGTTCAAAAATGTCATCACAGACGGTTTTCTGAATTGTCTGAATTTATGGGTCAGTGAAAATCGAAGGTTATCACAGACGGTTTGAAAACCGTCTGTGGAGTAAATATCACAGATGGTTTTTGGTTACAAACCGTCTATGATATTGATATATCACGTGATAAGCCTATATCACAGACGATTTTTTCTTACAAACCGTCTACGATGGTAGCTATCACAGACGGTTTTTAGTTACAAATCATCTGTGATATTATTTTCTACCCCTAAATCTATTTCTGTTTATTGGCTAGCCTCAGAAAATGCTAACCATACCCTCTGAAACAAGCAGATCAACATGTACATGTATACAGACAATTCACATGTCAATTCATTTCAGAAACATATAACATCCAATTCACATGTCAATTCATTTTACAAACATAAAACATCTAATTCACATCTCAATTCATTTCACAAACATAAAACATCCATTTCGCAAATCAATTAATTGAAATGAAGTAAAATATCCATTAACAAATACACAATTACAAAAGATCTACATTGCATTTGCACTTAGATGGTAACATTGCATTTTTTATTGCTCTATCACTCCGGAATCGAGGTCTCGCGAAAGGAACAGATCCATAATCAACGAACTTGTCAGGTTGCACAAACAATAATTGGATGGTGCATGATTGCCATCCAAGTATTGCTTGTGCTGCCTGACAAGTCGTTATTTATGGATCTATTTCTTTTGCGAGACCTCGATTCCAGAGTGATAGAGCAATAAAAAAAATCATTGTACGTTGTGGAACTCTCCCTTTGAATTTAGGACTTGAGCTACCAAAAAGTACGCGCACTCTCCTAGAATTCCTTCAAGGTTGGCCTATTTCAATGCAGTTTTTGGGATAGACGCAGCCTGTCGATAGGAATATCAATGTGCGTATATATATAACTTGATAAGTATGAAGTAATTATGGGAATATTGACAAACATTAGAATTAGAATTGGTGATCCTCGCGGAATCAAGGAGTAGTCTCATATGGTGGCAAATGTAGAATCCACACGTATTGCCCGGCTGCTGCTGGTGGCACTGCAAAAAATAGAATCTGTTAATTCAAGAGGCATTACTACCAACTATTGCATAGGATTAATTAGTATGTACTAGCGAATACTTTAAAGTTTCGATCATGTGTCAGGGCTTTGGCCTGTTGAGTCGAGAGCTTTGCCATTTGAATGTATGTCGTGAACGCCCTACGTGATTCGAAAAAGTTAACCTTAGTCATTCGGAAGAAAAGAAAGAGTACAATATAGGTATGTATGGAGAAAATGTACTTACCTATCGATTACTTTGTCGACAACTGTGTAGTTGGTTTTATTCTTACTTAGGGAATCAAGGTATATTGCCTTGATCTATTTTGGTACAATTACTATTAAAATCCAATGAAACTCCTGATTGTAGGGCATAAGTACATATTCCTTATTGTGGAGACCAGCAGTGCTGCTGCAATGTACCTCTCGACGAAGCCAGCATCCTCGTTGATGGTATGACTGGCAACCAAGTGTGGGTCCAAGAAACCAACCGATGATCTGGATAATCTAGCTTCAGTCACAATGTATCTATATACACACACACACGAAAGCAACAAATTGTATATGATATTTATCAATATGACATGAACAGAGACTGTGATTGTACACATATACAGCGTCCAGCATCAAACGAGTAAGGCGTCGAGAGCGTTGAGCGTGAAAAGATCAAATAAATCCTTGAAGGTCACCACGAAGATACCATCTTGAAATTCGTGCTGAAAATGATGCAGTCTGAATTTGATAGTGATACCTGAGCGCCGTTCTCCCTCTGGTTTATTGGATTGTTCCATATATCAAATGTGTAATTGGTTGCAACTAACTGGTAGGAATGGGAGATGCTTCATCGGGTCGATCATTGGCTCGTCAAGCACAAATTTGCGGGCTAATGGCAGGTACGGGATATCATCATCGGTCTTCCTTGCTTTGCCCTTGCTACCTCGGCTGTAGGTCGACTGTAAAGGTAGTACCGGTGGAAGTTGTTGCACTAGGAATAGCTCCCGTGAACTCATCATCGGTGCAGGTAGCGGTGATAGAGATAGGCCTTATGGAGATGGCACCAATGCAAGTAGATCTGGTTCGTATTGCCCTTGTAGACCTGCCACCGGTGAAGAAGTCTCCAGGCAGATGTCTCTTTTGGGTCACTGGATGAAGATTCCAATGGCTTGCCCTAGAGTCACAATCTCATCGTTGGGGGCTTCGGTAGCAGGACGACCTTGAAATTGGCATGCACATCATCCACACTCACTTTTTCGAAGCCTGGTGCTAAAAATGCATGATGCACCATGGCCCCTTCACCGGATGGATATGCCAGGCCCCAAGCAGCGCACAAGATAATGGAGGCATATCTCACTTGGAGCTTGCATTTCGTAGCTTCCAGGATATCATCCACAGGAAATCTATCCTCGCTTTCCATTGTAGGATTGGATGCGCAGCTACTCCGACGGTTGGGGGGTTGGTTAGCACAGGAGTGACAGCCGCAGCGGCCTGCTGATTTTCTTCTGTTTATCTTTGTACCTCATCTCTGATGTAATCAGCAAGCTCCTCACTAAGAGATGCCTTGATCTCCTCTCGTAGTCGTGTGTGACGCTCGGCTTTGTTTCTCTTCGTACTCCGATACAATTCGGAGTTATCTGAGAAACCTTGTTTTCAAGGAACATAAAACGCAAAGCCTGTCGTACGACCCGGGTGCTCCTTGTTTCCCAGTGCTGCGGAGAATATATCTTTCTGCCTAATTGACTGGAATGATCCCTGGGAAGATTCGACACTCAGTGTATCCTGCAAGAGCCCGACAAGTCATTTAGTTTTCAGGGAAGTTGTGGAGTAATTACAAGCTACGTAGTTCGATATCTTATCAGGCGGTGAGACACTTCCTGGTCTGCAGGGTTCCAAAAGGAGATATCCCCCGACGACGTGGTAGATGACCTCGCTCTAATCCAATTTCGAGTGCGCTCATTCGGGATCGTGGCAAATGGCGGGGCAGTGTTCCACAGGATTGCCTGTTCGTCCTTCTGCCTCCACTACGGGATTTTACCCGCATACCTAGCTGTGCCGAGTCTATGGGGATGTGTGTTTTTTGCCTGGAGGGTCTTGTACGCCGCGCTTGCACTTCTGAAAGCTTCAGTCGTCTTCATCGCCTTAAACTCGTCCCATTGTAGTCCACATAGTCCTTGACAAGCACGCTCTTGAAGTTCTTCCATGCTTTGGATGCCACTGCCAACGTATGTCATTGCACGGAGTCATGGTGTTCATCTGGGATCTCGAACGATGCAAAAATCTCTGTCAGCAGCTCACGTTTCCGAGTCTCACTCACGCTCTTCCACGAATCGAATGTGATCTCAATTCATTCTCGTGCAACTACTCCGATCGTTGTTCGAAAAGCAGACGCTGCTCGGTGAGGAAGGAGAGGGGTCCCAGATCTATCGACTTCTGTGATGGTAAATCGGCCCTCAGGCTTTTTCGATAGTCCTATTTCTTTGCGTGTTGATTTTGGAGCGGACGCATCCGGCGATGATGTTTAAGAATGCGCGGATGACATGTTGGCCTTCTCATATATGAAAAGTAAACACATGTTAAAGAATTTTTGGACGACTGTGTGGACAAAATTCTAAAGATTAGTTGGGTTCAGGAATGGCCATCTCTAGTTATAGCTGCTATCTCGGGTCCTCAATTTTAGTCCAGAATTCAGTCTCATCTTCTTTTTCGACCTAGGTTTTGGATCAAAAACCTATGACTATTGGTGGACTTGCTTATACAAGAATATATATATATATATATACACACACACACACATATATATATATACATATATATATATATATATACACATATATATAAACTTAAGGCATGAAAGGCCAACTGTAGTTGAGAAACAAACTATACATAGGTAAGCACATGTACCTCTCACTCTGTTGCTGAAGATAAACTATACATAGATAAACTATGAAATCACTAGCTAAAGACAACGGCACCAACTTTAAATACTTTTGCAGATGCCAACCAAGGCCATCCATCAAAGCCTCAAAGCTGACATTTAAGAATAACCCAAGGACAATCACACACATATCAATATACACACATATCAATATATATATACATATCAATATATCAATATAAAAGTACATGATTAAGAAGCAAATGTAGTATATATATCAATATATGAAACATGAAACATTAATAACATATCTTAATTATTCTATATAAAACATGAAACAAATCTTTAACATATATAGCATATATTGGGAAGCAGATATAGCACATATATCAATAAGAAGCAAATGTAGCATATATATATATATATATATATATATATATATATATATATATATATATATATATATATATATATATATATATGAAACATGAATAACATATCTATATGAAACATGAAACAACTACATGAAACAAATCTTTAACATATATAGCATATATATCAATAAGAAGCAAATGTAGCATATATATATATCAATATATGAAACATGAATAACATATATATCGGGGGAGGAGGGCACCGGAGTAGGGGGAGGAGGGCGCCGGGCTCGGGGGAGAGAGCGGCGTCGGGAGGGACCGGCAGTGGCGTCGGGAGGAAACGGCGGCGGCGTCGGGAGGGACCGGCGGCGGCGTCAGGAGGGAACGGCGGTGGGCTCGGGGGCGACTAAACTAGGTTTGGATCTGTGCTGGTTGGTATGCAAATAACTGCAAAGTACGTGCAAAACCCTAGTTTGGGGGTATATAGAAATATTAGTACAGACGATTTTAAACTACAACCGTCTGTGATAATATTATCATAGACGGCTCTAAACGAAAAATCGTATGTGATATATATTATTACAGACGGTTCTAAGTTTAGAACCGTATGTGATAGTTGCACTATCGCAGACGGTTCTACCTGTAGAACTGTCTATGATATAATTATTACAGACGGTTCTAAACTTAGAAACGTCTATGATATCTATACTATCACATACGGTTCTAAGTTTAGAATGGTCTGTGATATGAATTATCACAGACGGTTTTAAACGTAGGACCGTCTGTGATAAGTATCATAGACGGTTCTAGACTTAGAACCGTCTATAATAAGTCTGCCCCAGCTGTTGTAATTAATATAACTAACTACCAACCAGCATTCAATAAGACCTCACAGAGAGTGTATTTTTTTTACAACAGCCTAGTGTATTTCTTTAAAATAGCTCAATGAACATAGAGATATATTTGTATGACTCATTATCAAAATTCACCAATATATCACACATTTTTACATATACATATATAAATGCAAATTCACAAATACATCACACACATGCATTAATTGTTATATACATAAATGCCAATTTACCTATATACATCACATACATGCATTGTTATATATGTCACATATTCTCATTCCACTTGCTTATTTCCTTTAAAAATTAGCCCTTCATGATGATCAATGCGTACGTAACTAGTTTCGTCACGTTGTTCGTCGTCGACCCTTATGCCATTTTCAAAAGGAGATAACTTGTCAAATTGATTGTATTCTTCCTCGTCACTAAATTTTCTACTCCGACAATTCTCCTTTTTCCATGAAGAACTACATGGCGCTTCTTATTGGTCGGGTCATTTACATAGAAAACTTGAACAACTTGGTTGGCGAGACGAATGGTTCGTCTTTGTACCCGACAAGTTGGAGGTCCACAGTAGTATTACCGTACTTGTCAACCTTCACCAGTGGGAGATGCACCCAACGAAAGCAAAATAAGGGGATCTTGAAAACCATGTAGTCGAGCTCTCAAATATCTTCTATGAACCCATAGTACGAGTTTCTCACCCCATTGGTACTGAACGCATCTATGCAGACACCACTGTTTTGGTTAGTGCTCTTTACATTCTGAGCCTGTGTATAGAATATGTACCCATTTATGTCATATCCTTGCTATGTCATAATTGTAAATGTTGGCCCTTTTGCCAACCATATCAGCATCTCACTTTACGAGCTCCTAGCGATTTGCTCCTTCAACCATTGGTTGAATTGGCTGTTGTGCTATCTCATGATCCAAACATCCGGTCGCTTCGGGTTCTGTTGCCGAAGCACATCCTTGTGCTGGTTGACATAATGGGCCACTTCAGTTTTGGTTCTGTTGCATACACGTTCATATCTGGAGTGATTGCTTTCCTTCCGATAGTTCCGATACCCTTGAGCCTCTCCTCATAACGAGATTGAGGCACACCTATCAGTTGAATCTGAGCCATATAATCGACATAGAACTCAATGACCTCTTCGCTTGCATAACCTTCGACGATGTTGCCCTCCGGCCAAGATCGATTCCGTACATATGACTTGAGAATTCCCATGAACCTCTCAAACGGGTACATGCTACATAGGAATACAGGCCCATATATTTTTTTATCTCCCACACAACGTGAACAATAAGATGGACCATGATATCAAAAAATGAAGGAGGGAAATACATCTCAAGATGACATAGAGTCATCACCACCTCGTCCTACAGAGCATCTAGTCCTTCGAGATCGATGACCTTCTGAGCAATTGTGTTAAAGAAATAACATAGTCTCATAATTGTCTCTCGGACTTTGATCGGCAAAATATTTCTAATTGTAATAGGGAGCATCTGTGTCATCAGCACATGATAATCATGAGACTTCATACCATTTAACTTCAAATCTTGCATCGAAACAAGTTTCTTCACGTTGCCGGAGTAACCAGACGAAACTTTGACACCATGCAAGCACTGGCACAATTCTGTTTTCTCGGCCTTGGACAGAGTGTAATACGCAGGGGGAAGGTACGTTCGCCCATTATCTGTTTTTCTCAGTGCTAACTCAGGCCTGATGTTCATATCAGCCAAGTCAAGCCGTGCGTTGACGTCGTCCTTTGTTTTATCATGAATATTCAGTAAGAGACCAATCAAGCTGTCACATATATTCTTTTCTACGTGCATGACGTTGATGCAGTGTCGAACATCTAGGTACTCCCAATAAGGTAAGTCCCAAAATATTGATCTCTTCTTCCATATATTCTTCTCACGAGCCCTCACTTTACGTCCCTTTCTGAAGGCAACATCTAAATTCTTAACTATATTATAAGCCTCTTTTCAGTTTAAATGTCTTGGAGCTGAACCGTCTTCCTTCTCTCCGTCAAATTGTTTCTTCATCTTGCGGTATGGATGAGCCCTCCGAAGAAACCGGCGGTGACACATGTACACGGTTTTACGTGAGTGTTTCAGCCACACACTCTCGGTACCATCTACGCAGTGAGTACAAGCTTTGGCACCTTTTGTACTCTGGCCCGACAGATTAGCAAGGGAAGGATAATCATTATGGTGTAGAACAATAAGGAGTGCAAAGTGAAGCTCTCTCGTTTGTATATATCCCATACCTGTACCCCTTCGTCCCACAATACTTTTAGATCTTCCACCAATGGCATTAGGTACATATTAATATCATTCCCAGATTGCTTTGGCCCTTGGATAAGTATCGACAGCAAAATATACTTTTGCTTCATACACAACCAAGGAGGAAGGTTATAGATGCACAGAGTCACGGACCAAGTGCTGTGTCGGCTGCTCATGCTACTGAAAGGATTCATTCATCTGTACTCAATCCAAACCTTATATTCCTCGGTTCTGCACTGAAATCTGCAAAACACCTATCGATGTTTCTCTACTGGGTGGAATCAGCAAGGTGTCTCAGCATTCCATCCTTCTTGCACTCCTCCGAGTGCCATCGCAGCAGTTTTGCCTCCTTTAGATTCGCAAATAACCGCTTCAAACAGAGAATTATAGGAAGATACCATGCCACCTTTGCAGGAGGTCCTTTCTTCACCTCTGTTCCCTCGTCGTCATCATCTAATTGATTGTTATGTTTGTATCGGGATGCGTTGCACACCGGACAGACATGCATGTTTGCATACTCTTTACGGTAGAGGATACAGTCGTTCAGACATGTATGTATCTTTCTACTTCCATTCCTAATGGACAGAGAACCTTCTTGGCTTTATACGTGGTTTTACGCAGCTCATTTCCCTCCAGAAGTATGTCCGTTAAAAGACCTAACAGCGCCGTGAAACTCTTGTCGGACCAACCGTTGCTTGCCTTCAATTTCAACAGTTCAAGCACAACTGACAACTTCGTGTACTTTGACCTGCAGCACGTGAATAAAGGTTTCTCCGAGTCCTCCATCAAGCCTCAAAATTTAATATACTCTCTCTCATCATACTTCTCTTCTATATCACGAAGCATCTGATCCAGATTGTCATCGTGCAGCCTATCCGAATCTGAACCACAATCATCATCCGGCGGCATATCGTTGACTTCACCGGCGATGTCGTCCGACGGCATATCATTGACTTCACCAGCGGTGTCCTCTAGCGGCATATCATTGACTTCACCAGCGATCTCCTCCGGCGGTATATCATTGACTTCGCCATGACTGGTCCAACACGTATACCCCTTTTTGAAACCCCTCTGAATCAAGTGCGCTTCAATCTGCTCTCGATTCTTAAACATCTTTAAATTCTCGCAGTCAGTGCATGGACAATACATATATTCCACCTCCTTATTCAACATATCCTCCTCGGCAGCTCTTGTAAAAGCAGACACGCCATTAATGTACTCTTCACTCACACGGTTTGCGGTATACATCCAGCTTCGGTCCTATATTATGCACATATATAACAACTTAGTATTAAAATTAATTTAATTAACTATTACTATATATATACCACATGCATTGAGGCTAGCTAAATCTAAATTAGCTAGATCTTCAAAGTATATATATAACAGTCACCAAAAATTAATTAGCTAGATCAATTTTGATATTGCAACCAAAAACAAATTTCATTACTAACCATATCTAGGGCAACCAAGAACTCAATGAACCTTCAAAGCGCTCCTACCAAATAAGGCTCCTTCCACCATGCAAATAAAATGGCTTAAAAGCCTTGCCGTCTCCAGCTGCAGCATCGGCTAGATCTGGATCGAGATGAAGACAGATGCATATGCGGTCTGAGCGGTGTAATAAATACATAGCAGGATTATCACAGACAGTTTTTACTGAAAAACCGTTTGTGATAGTGGACTATCACAGACAGGTTTTAGTCAAAAACCATCTATGATAGTCTAGATTATCACAGACGGTTGTTGACTAAAACCCATTTGTGATAGTGGACTATCACAGATGGTTTTTAGTAAACAACCGTCTGTGATAATCTGGACTATCACAAACGGTTTTGGACTAAAAACCGTCTGTGATAGTCCACTATCACAGACGGTTCATTTGTAAGAACCGTCTGCGATAATCCTTCAGTAGCACAGGCGGTTTTCAAATTAAAATCATCTGTGATAGTGTACATCATAGACGGTTTTATGAAACTGTCTATAATTTGCCGTCTAGTATTAGGCTTTCTGTAGTAGTGTCATAGCAATTTGGGGGCTTATTTCCAGGATGCCCCTACAAGTCGGCAATGATGATTCCATCTCTTGGAACCTGACCACAAATGGATCTTATGACACTGCCTCTGTATACAAAGCTCAGTTCCTAGGCGCAACCCACACCTCAATGAACAATCTTGTCTGGAAGACTTAGGCACCACAGAAATACAAAGTATTCACTTGGTTAGCCATTCAAAATAGAACTTGGACAACGGATTGCCTATCTCACATGGGTGGTTGAACCAGATCTTTTGCCCTCTCTGCATGCATGAGATAGAGACCTTGTTTCACCTTTTGGCCCAGTGTTGCTATTCCAAAAAAAATTGGGATGAGATAGAGACCTTGTTTCACCTTTTGGCCCAGTGTTGCTATTCCAAAAAAAATTGGGTATCGCGCAATGAACCCTCACTAACTCCTTGAACCCAGAAGCCTAGGAGACCACATCTTCTATTCGGTATTGGTGGGAGTCCGTCACCCTTACACTTGGAGCTCCTCGAAAAGCTATGGCCTCTCTTGTCATGCTAATCATGTGGGAAATCTGGAAGGAAATAAACGCTCGGATTTTTCATTCCACGGGAACCACGACGATGTCCTTGATAGCACACATAAAAGAGGAAGCCGATAACTCGGTCCTTGCAGGAGCAAGCAAACTCGCAGAGTTACCTTTTGTTCCTGTAACATCTTAACTCCTTAATCTTTTTCCTTGTTTGGTTCTCTGTATACTCTTGATTTTCCTCTCTTAATCAATTGGGCAGCGCTCTTGCCCCTTTCAAAAATACAAAAGAATAGTGAACGATTGTGAAAAGGTAGGCAGACAATAATGTGATGCCCAACATAATGGTTTTTTTTTTTCCTGAAATGATGCTTAAAATATCCGATGCATATCTGCAATTTGCACTTGGACAATTTGCCAATGGATTCGTATGATAAATCTTGTGTACCAGGCTGTTGTTCGTAGTTTCTTGCAATAATTAACACTTTTATTATACTGGTTGGGGTTCTTTGTTTTGATAACGATGAACAAGTCATTCTTAATTTTGTAGGAACTTTTCATGGCAGTCTGCGATTGGAAAATTAGAAAGGTAGACTGAAACCGAATATTCCCTCTACGCATGAGATTTGCACATTTCATAGAATTTATAGGATAGTATACCGTACGTGTGACTATCCCATCCCATCCCACTTCGATAGAGATATTTTCCCGACCCCTTCTCCTACCAGCAATTTCTAAAATCTGCTCCTTGGATACCATCATACTACTACCAAAATCTATTTTCTTTCAACCTACTAACTCCTGAGAGCCTCTTCGGTTTGTAGGACCTTCAAAGGATTTTTGGATAACTCAAATCCTAAGGAATTTTTCCTATATTGTGTAACAGTCTCATTTATGAGGCCATCGGATTTCCCCGCAACTGTCCAAGATGTTCAACTGTGGAGTACTATAGTTGAGTGTGCATCAAAACTACACATGCTTTATTCATAAAAGCCAAACTTATTACGGAAGATTATGGCGTGTTAGCCAAGTTTACCACAAAAGGGTATGTAAACCCAAAGTTTATATTACACCACGAAAGAACTTTCAAAAGATTCACAAACATGCTTGAGTGTAGACAAGATCTAAAACTAGTAATCATCTCCTAATAGGGAATCGTCAAAGTCTTCCTCAAAAGGCTCTTCATTGTTTTCCCAAAAAAATTTTGTTGATATTTTAGCAAGCATGAGTACAGTTGTACTCAACAAGTCATATGAGAATTGCTAATTAACTACTTGCCAATATTTTAATAGAATGGGGTATGATGATTTCATCATTATACATGTAGATGCAATTTATTTGTAAATATTTTTTAACATGAAAACAACACATTATCTTCTTTTAGAGAGAAAGGGTTTAATCAACTTATTTACCCACTTAAAAACAATATCAATACTACTTATGCCTTGTTACTGGATTCACCCATTAAACACAGCTTCATTTACCAGAACCATGACACATTCGAATACTAAATGTTTTACTCTGCAGAGTTAGCCAGCTTTACATATAAGATTTCTCAAACTCATAATGACAAGCAATATACACGCAACATACTAGTACGCAACTAAGTTGAGATAACAAGATCATTCACTATTCTATTCTTTCTAGCTTCTACTTGGTAGACTCAGGACCATACAACTTATATCGAGAATCCACAGGCTAGTGCGGAAATCGCGATCTAACGTTGAGTGGACCTACCGTTGTGAAGAATAGCAAGTGGCTTTACCAGTCCCACTTCCATTTCACCCCTTTTTTATGGGCTATCATGAAACTCTAGTATAGCTAACTTTCTTGTAGACATTTGATCGAATCAAGCAGTGTAGAAAACCAAGTTTGACAAGTCAAACTTGTGGTTGAGTGAGATCTGTGTCCTTTACTCAGCATAAGATTCTAGTCCTTATCTTTCTCAAACGAGGCCATTAACCACGTATCAGGTGCATACCAGCACAATACTACCAATTAATACCAAAGCATCCACCCTAGGGTGAGGCATGGGCTCCAACCATCTAGAGGCTTCTCATCAATTAGCCTTAACCCTAGTACAATTTTAAAGTCTATCGGGAAAATGATGAAATATTCTTAGTAGTTTCGATAAGACATTTGATTATCCAATTTATTAATGACTAATTATATATTAATTAATTACTAATTATATAGTAATTAATTATCATGTATATCGGTACAAGCTTTTTCAGTGGTAGGATCTAACTATTTATCAAGTCATTCTAAACTATTATTTTAAGTAAATAACAGTGCTTAAGTAATAATAATGAAAGTACTGATAATTAAATAATAATAATGTAGGAACAATATGATCAAAAATATGTAACTTGCCTTCCTGTTCGACTCTTCAACTTGGCCTAGGTATTCTGTGTCTTGATCTACTCCGGCGATAGATTGCTTAGCGAATCAGGTTCTATCACAAATAAATAAACAAATAAGTTTGTGCTCAAAAGAATATAGGCTAGGATAAACAAATTATATTAAATTAAATTAAAGAAGTAAAATATGGAAAAAAAGGCTAAACATGTGTGGGTTTGAATGGTTAGGGTTTAAACGAAACCTGGGTGGTTCAAACAGGATTGAGACAATTAAAATGAATATAAATATGCTTAATGGGTTTTGGATGAATAATAACGGGTTGGATAAATAGTAACAGGTCAACACTATTGCTAATGGGTCGGGTTGGGTGAACAGTAATGAGTTTAGGTTGATTTTTATGAACAGTAATGAGGTTATTGGAGGAATTGAGTTTTGGAGCTCATCGGCGTGAGCACGGTGGTGATGGCGATTCTTGGCCAGATATAGGAGGGAAGTGCTTTGGGATTGCAATTCAGTGCGAATGAAGGCTAGTGATTGATTTGGCTTGGCTTTATAACCCGATGAAGGCAGTAGTGATAGGATCATGGCAAAGATATGGCCAGCACGGGGGATGGTGGCATGGATTGTCGAGGAGCTTTAGCTATGAGGAGGCGATGCTAGCAGTTGCGGTGGCAATGCGAGGTGCATAGCATCTCTCTGGTGAGAGCATGCAAGCTGGTAGGGTGAGGCACCAAACGCACATCAAGCGATTGGTGCCTGAGGTGGCAGCAGCGAGGTCTATGGTGGCTAGGGAGTGGCACGTGGCCAAGAGCGATGTGATGGCTAGTGAATAGCCGTTCTGCGAGGTGGCACACTGCTGTGCAAAGGTTAATAGAATTGCAGCAGTGGCAATTTTTTGAATTCAAGTGAAATTACGGAAAACTTCTAATATTTTTGAAATTTTTGGTCATTTCATATAGGTTGTTTGTAATATTGGATTGAGGTGGTTTGATTCCTTTGGAATATATTCCTATGCGTCCAATTATATAGAAAAATAAACATGAGCTCAACTTCATGTTTTTTGGGTTTGAAGAGTCCAATGCACCTTCTATTTCTCTCTCCAGTCTCTCTAATCAAGAAACATATCAAATTTTTTTTAAATAATCTATTTTTAATTCAAAAATACAAAAATATACACATGCTTAAATTATTTACAGAAATAGCCTTCAGTTGCCCAACCGTTAGGCGATTGGAACCTGTCACCTAACGGCTGAGCGACGCATAGGTAATAAGTGGACCATTAGGCGACAGGCTCTAGTTGACCAACGGTCAAGAGACAGGTCCCTATCACCCAATCATTGGGTGACAGCAACCTGTCATCCAACCTTTGGGCGACTGCCAGCTCCACCCATTTTTTGCGTAATTGGCCCCTTAACCGCAAATCAACTAGTTAGCGACGGGTATCAATTTTCTAGAAAAGGCCAAAAGAGACTTGCAGCCTACGCTAGTGGGGGTAAATGGCAATTGTTGTATGTTGGTAACATTTATGAAATCTTGTTTGTAAGTTATTTTTTAAATAAAAGGATAGACAATGTCGGTTGATCCATTTGTGATTTTCATAGTTTGTGAATGGTATAAAATCTATTTGATTCGTAATAACATTTGTGATCGTTGTATGTTGTTGTAGTGCAATAAATTTAATAAAAAATTTTGTGAGGACAATTGAGGTAGCAACGACTCGAACGTACGATGGTAAGTGATATTGCAATGCAACCGAGAATTCATACACGGAGGAAAACTTTAGATAAATGAAGTAAGGAAAACAACATGACCGTTCATCGGACAAGGAGGTTACATGGCACACAGGCTAACGAACCAAGAATGGTACACGCATGCTTTTAGGGAATTAGAAATACATGGGACATATGGACGAAGAGCGTTGAACTACTATGTAGAATGTGGCCATTTGCCCTTACGGCCCTGCTAAGCATTGTAGTCCTCACCATCAGCCATGGCCCTGACTACCAGCTCGAACTTTCTCATGCATTCCTCCTCACGAGCCTCCTGCTCCCTGTGCCTGCACGCCTCGAGGTGAGCTTGCGTCTCCTACCAGATATGCTTGCTTTGTTCTTCACTATGGCGCTGCTCCTCGAACCTCTCGCATGCTGTTTGGGCATCCCACTCCTCACAGTCCAGAGTTCACTGGTTGTGTGGGTGTATCTCCCGATCGATCCATTTGTAGTAGGCGCATAGCAGATCCGGAGACTATAGGAAGAGGGGAGAGCTAGTTAGTGTGTGTCATACAAGAGAACTGGTAAGACAATGTATTGTAACCCATTCTTACCAACTGCCGGTAGTGGGCCGTGTCCCAATGGCGGTCGGGATACTCCCACACATAGTTATGGCAACCCTAGTAATGCATGCCCAAGCTCAACCACTCCTTAGACTTGAAAAACTTGCATGCATCCTTGCACCAGTAGAGTGGAGGCATCTCCCTCACAGGCGGGTCTTGTGGCGAACACTCGGTGGGAACATTGAGGTATGGGTTGGGGTTAGAGGTACAGGGGGCTTCACTTTTAGGAGGTGGCTTCCTAGCACGCTTTGTTTGTTTTTCCCGGGCTGTAACAGCCTTTGCGAGTTGGGTGATCAATTCCCATTACTTCTCTATACTACCGACATAGTCTTATAGTCGTGGTGCAGGAAAACACGTTGTGGAAGGGGTAGTATTTGTAGGCTTAGCCGATGCGGCGTACGCTTTGTAAGTCTAATTCGATTTGGGCAAATTCACGTCCGTGAGATAGTTGCACACCAGATGATTCGTGGAGCAGTGTAGCATCACTTCGCTACACAAAGCTATCCCCATTGGTCATGTCACATCATAAAGCTACACCGTTTGGTTTTGTCACTACACAAGACTATCTGGTTTGGTCTTGTCACTACGTAAAACTAACTCGTTTGGTCTTGTCACTATGTAAAGATGTCTCCTTTGGTCTTGTCATTGCATAAAGCCACTTGGTCTGGTCTAATCACTACATAAATCTACAACTATTTGGTCTTATCACTGTGCAAAGATGCCCTGTTTGGTCTTTTTACTACGCAAGGCGTAAAGTTGCCCCTATTTGGTCTTATCACTATGCAAAACTGCCTCGTTTGGTCTTTTTACTGCGCAAGGCTATCTCCTTTGTTCTTATCACCGCTCAAAGCTATCTCATTTGGTCTTATCACTGCGCAAAGCTATCCTGTTTGGTCTAGTCACTACACAAAGCTGCCCTGTTTGGTCTTGTCACTGGGCAAGGCTATCTCCTTTGGTCTTTTCACCACTGAAAGCTATCCTGTTTGGTCTTGTCACTGTGTAAAGCTATCCCATTTGGTCTAGTCTCTGCACAAAGCTGTCTTGTTTGGTCTACTCACCATGCAAAGCTGCCTCATTTGGTCTACTCACTGTCCAAAGCTGCATAAAGCTAACACATGACTTGCTTTGTTAGAAAGCACCTTGCAAGGGGAAGCCAAAGAAGTCTAGAGTATGGATGGACTGCAGCGCTGGCGGTGTACAGTCCATGCCCAGCCTAACCGTCTGGCCTCGTCAGGCCATGGTGGTGTCGGGCGTGCCCTGGCCGACCCTCCGGCCTTGTCAGGGCATGACAGACGTGGCAATGCTGACCCTACCGCGTGGTATGATGCTAGACGGGATGGCACGAGCGGATGTAGTGTGTGTGGACCAAGTGTAGGTGTGTCAACCTCCAGGAGCCATGTGCATGACAACAGGCTGACGACACGTGCGCTCTTGGCCTGCACACGACGGAAAGCCTGGACCACCTCCTCACGTGTGAGCTCCACACCATCAGTAATCCACAAAGCAAGAGTCCCTCCAAATCACAACACCGAGGTCCACCTGCAAGGACAACATGAAATGGGTGAAACCTATACATGGAATTGCCAGAAGCAAAGTTTTAGAAATATGATGTAACATACCATGAGGTGAACCTTTCGCACGAGGTGCACAGGGTATGTGTCAGTCGATGTTGCGACGTATGCTGCAGGTAGGTCAACAGCAAGTACTAGCCTAGTACATGTTCGAGGAGCGTACCAGCGAAAGTACTCGTCATACACACTGTGATCATAGGAGGCGGCCTCCTGCACACAGTCCTACAACATGTCCCCCACTAGCCTGTCCACGTCTCCATCTGCACCATCCAGTCCATGCCATGGTGGACTCCCTTCCTAGAGTGCGTGCAAGATGTAACATTTGGTTAGAAGTCATGCAACGAGATGTAAGTGAAAGGAGAAACACCTGCGGTACTAACTCATGTGTGGACGTTGTCAGGCATAGGCAGCCTAACTGGTACTGGAACCACCTAGCGTAGGCCGATCTAGCGCATCACACGTTGGGCTGCGTAGTCCACCACGAAGACATCAAACACGACGTAACATCCTGGTTTTCAGAGCCTTTTGAAGCTTTTAAAATAAAATTCATTATTTAGTTTTTTCTAGAATTAATTAAAGCTCAAAATAAATTTTTATTAATTAAAAGGATTTAATATGATTAAATTAAACATTAACGTATGCTGAAAATATTTTATTTGGGTTCCTTGTGTCTCAAGTAATTTTCTGAGAATATTTCGGGTTTATTTGCTATTTTCTAGAGCTTATATTATTTTATTTGGATTTCTGAAAAAAAATCCTAAAACCCATGAACAGTACCGGGCTGGCCCATTCCTTTTCAATCCAGCCCATTCGCCCGCAGCCACTGAATCTGCCCTCTGCAGCGCGTCGGCTATCCGACCGCCCAGCAAGCTGACCGCCAAATCTTCCCCTTGAGCCATGCATCAGTCGTCGGGAGTGCCCCGCACTGTGCATCTACGCGTTCTCGCTCGCCCGTCTGATCCGCCCACTAGCCACACATCGCACATGCACATCCCATGGCACTGTTCACCGTCGTCTCCATCGGGACTTTGCTGTAGTTTGACTCAGTTGTGCCTCGGTTCACGTGCTCAACACAGATTCCACGCATGCCGTCTCCGTCGCGGATGCCTCCCCATATCCGAGCCAGCTGCCCCTCGGTGCTCGTGCATAAAGCCACACACCGTCTCCTCTCTTCCGTATCCCAGAGCCGCCGTTGTCGAGCTCCGCCGTTCTCACGCAGTTGCCGTCGTTGCCATTGCCGTCACCGAGAGCCAGTTCCGGAGTTCGCTGTGAAACTCTGTTGCACCTGTTCCCGTGACCCTCCGCTGTCATCCGTCGCCGCTGGAGAGTCCCAGCCGCCATCCGGTAATTCTCGCCGTCCCCGCCAGTGAACCACAGCGCCGCCAGTCGAAATAGCTGCCGCGCTCATCCCATCGCCGCCTGCGTTGCCCCTCGGTCTCCGTGCCAACGCCAGTGCTCGTGACCCCTCGCGTGCTGAGCCAACACCGCACAGACCATCCGATCCGACCATCCTGACCGTTCGCCCAGATCTGCACCAACAGTCAGGATCTCTCCACATGATAGCACTGTCGCCATCGAATCACGCCGATGTCATCCCGCACCTGCGCCCCTCGTCGCTTCACCTTCTCCGTGCACCAACTGTACCGTGAGCTGAGCTGCTGCAGCCAGGACCCACCTGTCAACGCCACTGTGCTGTGAGCCCATGCGCTAGTTCCCATCTGAGTCAGCCGCCATCTTAACCCTAGCTTAGTGATAGATCAGCGCACATCAGCACCGAGCCATCCTAGCTGCCATATCAGCATGACATGTCAGCATACCATGTCAGCCAGCCATGTCAGTAGCCACGTCAGCCCTAGTGCCACGTGTTAGACTGCTGTCAGCCCAGTTAGCTGCCACATCAGCCCTAGCTGCCGCGTCAACACCCCGTCGGTCATACACTGTTTTGTCCGCCGAGTCCACCATCAACTAGCTTTTCCGTGTGCTGAGTCCACCGTGAACGACTTTTCCGTGCATCGAGTCTACAGCATAGTAATTGTTTTGATTTTTCAATATTTTCTAGCCAATTAATTTTTCAAGAGCCTGTTCTTCTCCGTCCTAACTCCGATTAACCCCGTTCTTTTTTCTAAATTTATCTAAAATTGAGCTCTATCTTTTGGTTCTAGTTTTGAGGTTTTTAGAGATCATTTGAATTTTATTTAATTTTATTTTTGTGCCTTAATCATTTTCTCTCTCGTTAGATCGCATCTTCGAAGGAGCAGAAGCACCACTAGAAGATCCAGAGTTTCTCGCTGAGCCAAGCTAAGGCAAATTGTGTCCTTTGATCATGTTGAACCCAGATTTTAATCTATCATTTATTTATTTTATTTTAAATTATCTTGAATCGCTATTTTATTTACAAACTCTTGTACTTGGTAGTTATCATCCTAATTGATTAATCTCTCCTTGGTATTTTTGAAAACCATGATGTCATTATCACCATAGGTTGAGAAATTATTTAGTGATACCATACTAGTTGTCACATAAGTGGTACGATTAATATGCATAGCCGTGCTTATATTTTGATGGGTTCGTCATCACATGTAATTAATTAATTAATTTGACTTAATGAGATATGTAATCGTGATTGGAGCCACAGTGATAAAATTTGTGTACCACGACATTGGGTGTCATTGGTGTTCGTTATACAAAATTAATTTTCACTTGGACGAGTGATCGTGCAGTAAAGGGGAAAGTGTGGATTTATTTCGAGGGATGTAGAAGTCTCGCCTAAGCAATATTAAGGACTTAACTTTGTGCGTTATTGATCTGAGCCTTACCGTGCAAACTACATGTCTAGTATAGGATAGATCTGGTTGATTAATTTGAGATATTTCAATTTTAATCTTGCCATTATAATGAATATGGTTGCTGATTTCAATGAGGCGCAAGGGGGTGTGATGCAAAACCCTAGTGGGCGGGATTAAGTTGAGGTTAAACTTTGTAAAGGCCTTGTTATGATTTCTTTAACGTGAGAATAATCACATTGTGTAGGCATAGTTGTGCAACCTCTGCAGAGTGTAAAACTATTTGAATAGCCATATCCCTAGTTATAGACAATGCTCTGTGATTTCACACGAGAGGTAAAGTTTTCATAAAAACTTGGTTGGTTATTGTTGGAAAATGAATGGTTAATTCACTATTGGTTTAGCTTATGAATGGGAGGTTCACAAGTGGTTTATTCAATTCTGTTGATTGCTTATTTATTAACAATTTTCCTTAAAGTTCGCTTTAATCTATTTACCGTATTTACTTTAAAATATTACTTTATGCAAATTAACCTTTCAGCCTTCTATTGGTAAGCTTTGCATATTATATTGCACTTATTTATTACAAACAACTTACTGATTACCAATGTACTCACGACTTTATGCCCACTGTTACTCAGTTGAGGAGGAGGAGCTATACCAGTCATAGATTAGGCCTTCGCTTCCCAATCAATTGCCTGTGGGCATATCGAATAGCTTTCACACTTATTTCTGTTTTCTGCTGCTAGATTTTAAACCCTTCAAGCTATTAACTGTAAGCTTGGCCATAAGGTCGTACTTTGATATTATCAATATTTGAGTTTTTCCTTTATTTTATCGTGTATATGGTCAATATTTTATCTATGTTATACTGTGTGCACTAGCGTGATCCTGGACTAGTGTAGTATATACAGAGAGTTCAGATTTGCATATTCGGGGGCTCGGCACATGAGCTTCCTCTACGTCAGCCAATAAGCCGGGTTGCACCAACACAATGAGGATAGCCCGTCAGGAGCACGGGCCTCTAGTGCCTCAGGGGAGTACATCTCCCAACGCACATCGTTAGTCGTGAGGTGGTCGAACTACTCCATGAAGGGCACATACGCCCGTGTGACTTGCACATGCACGAATTGTACCTGCAAAGAATACCAGCTGTTAGATAGGAGGATACACAATACAAAGGAATTAATCACAAGGGAGAGTACGTACCATCTATGGTACAAAAGAGAGCCCATAGTCGGCCGGTCCACTACGCCCTCGGGGTACATCTTCGCCCCAAACAGAGTGGTGTCATCCAACATGGGCCATCCGATGCTAAAGTGCTCGAACAACCACAACTGTAGTATGAGTGGACACCTCGCGAGGATTGAGTTTGGCTTTGTCTTACGGCATGCATCACACAAGCCGTGATATGTCACGACAATATCCAAGGTGACAAAGTTGCCCACAACCTTGAATCCCCTAAGCTAGCCACAACACGCCTGGATCACCCTCTCCTTGAAGAATTACTCAGACATGAACTTCGAAGGATCCATGTGCACAGTCCCGTATACAGCGAGAACATAAGAGCATGGCTTGTGTAACAACTTTGGCTTGTTGCACGTGTAGATAGGTTTGTTTACATGATGATCACCAAGGCATACCTCGTGAATGAGAAGAGAACGAGCCATCTCAAATCTGACTCTACCCTAGAGGAGTACGTTAAAATGATGCTTCATATTGCCCATCATGCAGACCATATGCAACTGGCTCTTCTCTGCCTTCTCCTGTATGTACGTCGTAATCTTCGAGCAGTATGGTTTTGCAGGTTGGCTGCAAGAACTGTAGCATTTGCATGCCTCTTCCTGAAATAGCCAATTGTGCTGTGCAGAACACCTTCCATGATGGCAATGATGAGCTGAGAAAGAAGGCCCCTAAGAACCCAGTTGTACACCTCAGCAAGATTAGTGGTCATTATTCCATACTTTGAACTATCTGTGTCATGCAGTAAGGACCACTCCTCCATTGGCTCGACCTCTATCTACTGTGAGAAGCACGTGATGTTCCACGAGCTCCTCCTCCTCAGACTAGTAGGGTCAAGCTCAACTAGTGGTGTAAGACATTCGGGTTGTGCTTCCCTAGGCATAAGCGTTCCCTTATTCCTCTCGTCGATGTGCTTTCTACTGTGCTCATCAAACAGTGCCCATAAAGCATCAAATTTATGCTATTGGTTCTACAGAACCAGCCTTTTGAACAGCTTCATCAACGGTTACTTCAGGAACTACTTGAAGAAGTTAGCCCCAGGTGGTGAATGCATTCCTCATATCCGGCCAAGAGAACGGCTCATCGGGGTCTTGCTGAAGTTTTCTTTTGGCTTTCTGTAACATCCTGTTTTTCTGAGATTTTTAAAGCCTCGATTTTAAAAATGAATTTTCTGGAATTTTCTGAATTTAATTGAAGCTTCAAATGAATTTTTAAAGTTTTAAATGATTTAATATGATTAAAATAAACATTAACATAAGTGGAAAATATTTTATTTGTGTTCCTCAGGTCTCAAGGAATTTTCTGATATTTTTGGAGAATTTTTGGGATTTACTTGCTATTTTCTAGAGCTTTTAGAAGTTTATTTGAATTTCTGGAAAAAGAAAAGAATTAAACCTCAGCCGCCCGATCTCCCTCTCTCCGCCACGCGTCGGCCATCCGCCGCGCGCGCGCCGCGCCGATTCCCGTTTTCCGCTCGCGCCGCGCGCCGATCCGCCCGCGCCACGCGTCGCGCATCCATGGCTGACGAAGCGGCGGCACCAAAGACGCCGCACCGCCGCGCCCGCCGCGCCCTCCACGCTTCGATCGCGCGCCGCGCGATCGCAGCCATCCGCTCCCGCGCGCGCGAACCCTAACCCTAATCGCGCTCGCCGTCCGATCTTGCCGCGTGGCGCATCTAGCCGTCTAACCCGTCGCGCGCGCGGCCGCGCGTATCCGGATTGGACACCTCGGTTCGCGTGATAAAACCCGCCGTTCGTCCTCGGTTCGCGTGCGACACCCGAGCTCCGCCGCCGCCGCTCCTCGCCGTCCTCGCGCCCACGCGCCGCCGCGGAGTTGCCGCGCGTCGCCGTGCGCGTCTCCGCCGTCGCCCGAGGTCGCCGGAGCAGTCGCCGTCGCCGGAGACCCGCCGGTGAGCCCCCGCCGGTCTCTTCTCCGCGTCGCCTGCGTCGCCTCCGCGTCGCCGGACGCCTCGCCCGCGCTCGCCCCCGGTCGCCGCGCGGACTCCGCGCACCCAGCGCTCCGCGCCGCGCGACGCCTCGCGTGGCGTGCCCGCCACGCGTCGGCAATCACCGCACCGCCCGCCTCCGCGCCCGCGCATCCACCCCGTCCGTCCCAGATCGAGGCCGCGAGGCACCAGCACACGCCACCCGTCGCCCCCTCCACCGTCGGATCTCGCCGACGCACTCCCACCACGCGTCGCCGATCGGATCGCCGCCGCGCCGCGCCGCATCATCGCGCCGCGCCTCGGTCTGGATCGAGGATCCAGATCTCGCTGCGTGTCGCCCTCGCGACCGTCGGATCCGGGCGCCGCCGCCCGCGCCCGCGCCCGTGCCGCGTCAGCCGCGCCACGTCAGCCCTAGCTGACGTGGCATGCCACGTGTCACTGCCACGTCAGCGCCACGTCAGCCGTGACCCGCCCCAGGTGCCACGTGGCAGCCACGTCAGCTGCCACGTCACCCATGCCACGTGGCAGCATATGCTGCTGCCACGTCAGCACGCCCCCGCCGCGTCAGCCCGCCGCCCCCGTGCACTGTTACGTGGACCGAGTCCACGGTGGACTCGGAATTTCGTGGACCGGGTTCACAGCACAGTAACTTTTCAGATTTTCCCGAATTAATTTTAGAATTAATTTTCCGGGAGCCCGTTCTCCTCCGTCCTAGCTCCGATTGACCTCGTTCTTTTTTCTAAATTCATCTAAAATCAAGCTCTAGCTGTTGGTTCTGGTTTTGTGAATTTTGGAGTTCATTTGCTTATCATTTTATGTGTTTCCTTATTTTCGGTCGTTTTCTCTCTCGTTAGATTCGGATTCCGGAGGAGCAGGTTTCGCGCCCGAAGACCAGGAGTGCCCCGCTGAGCATAACGAAGGCAAGTCGTGTCCTTTGATCATGTTGAACCCAGTTTTGCAATCTATTATTTAATTATTTTGTTTTAAATTATGTCGCATTGCTATTTTTATTCAAACCTTTGCACTGGTAATTATCGTCCCAATTGAGATTACTCCTCCTTGATACTTTGGAATACCATAATGCCATTGTCACCTTAGGTTGGGAAATTTATTAGTGATGCTAGTTTATTTGTCACATGGGTTGGTACGATTAGATTGCTTAGCCGGTTTATATTTACGATTGATCTCATCACACATGTTAAATTATTAATTTGACTTAATGACATATGGAACTGTGGTTGGTGCCACGTGTATTAAAATTTGTGCCACGTCATTGGTGTGACGTTGGCTTGGTTATACAAATTAGTTTTGCACTCGGGCGAGTGACCGTGAAGTAAAGGGGGAAGTACAGTTGTACTTTGGGGGATGTGGTAGTCTCGCCCGGGTAATGTTAAGGACTTAACTTTGTGCGCCATTGATCTGAGCTTAATCGTGCAAACCACATGTCTATTATGAGATGGACCTGGCTGATTAATTTGTAATATCTCAATTCAATCCTGCCATTGTGATGGACATGGTTGCTGATTTCCATGTGGCGCGAGGGGGGGGTGTGATGCGAAACCCTAGCGGGCAGGATTGTGTTGAGGTAGAGCATTGTAAAGGCCTTGTTGTGATTTCCTTAGGCCTAGGCTAATCACATCGTGTGGGTACAGTTGTGCAACCTCTGCAGAGTGTAAAACTATTCGAATAGCCGCGTCCTCGGTCATGGACAGTGCTCGGGGATTTCACACGAGGGTTAGTGTTTCATTTATAACTGGGTGGTTTGTGTTGGGAGTGGACAGGTAGTTCACTGTTGGTTTAACTTGTGAATTGGTGTTCACAAGTGGTTCATGTTTATTCCTTTGATTATTTATTATTACTGTTTTCAGCTAACTTTCGCTTTCGAGTTATTTAATATATTTCATTGATAAATGCCTTTATGCAAATTAACCTTTCAGCCCTCCTTTGGTAAGCCTTGCATATTATTTTGCATTTATTGTTACAAACGACTTGCTGAGTACCAATGTACTCACGGCTTTACGCCTATGTTGCTCAGTTGAGGGAGAGGAGTACTATCAGCAGGAGGTGCCAGAAGGAGAGTACTACGACGACTTCACGGATTAGGCTTCTTTCTCCACTCGATAGCCTGTGGCTTGTCGATTGGACGCCCTGTTTTATTTTGGATTTCCGCTGCTATTTTGTTAAGCCCTTCCGGCTAGAGATATTGTAAGCTTGGCCATAAGGTCGTACCTTTGATATTTTATCGATACCCGAGTTTTCCTTTATTATTGTCGTGTGTATGACTGTGATGACATCTATGTTTGACTGTGTGCACTAGCGTGATCCTGGACTAGTGCAGTTTACACAGAGAGACCGAATTTGCATATTCGGGTCTCGACACTTTCACTATCTCAGCATGGTGATCATGGATTATGCACACACCAGGATGAGCTCCAACAACTCGTACCCTCAAATGTTGAAGGAATCATAACCAGCTCTAGTAATTCTTACTTTTGATAAATGCGACTGCCAAGTGCAGATTTTGATTGTTGCCATCAAACACCAATCACCGTAAAGATTTGGCCCTTGTATTTGCCGATCAAAAAGGTCCTGTCAACTGATATCACGGGTAGCATATGCTCTGTAACACCCTATGACCCACATTACTCTGAGATGCGACTAAACCTCTCCACAACTAGCCAGGTTAAAAGATAAAATAAACTGGCAACATCTTCTAAAACATAATAGGCTAAGCGGAAGCATAAACAAAGTAATGGAACATATTGATTAAGTAACAACTACTAAAAATTTTAACCAAATAAAACGAACCACAGTCTAGCATTATTAATTTGAGCAAACATCAATAAGGGAAAATAAATCCATGACTAAGACTCCACATATTTATTACAGCATAAATCATAAGATAGTGTGCAATTGTATTGTGCCGCTCTACCCTTCCCATGCATGCTCAAGAATCACTTGGAAAGGGGGGGAAACAAGAGTGAGATAAAAATCTCAGCAAGCAAACTGTTTAACAACTTAATTAAACTACAATAGTTTAAGCATCAACATTTATTTTTCACATTGACCCCAATTATAGCCTTAACCACCATTACTACCAACAACCACAAAATATTAGCATTTAGGTTTTGATTGCCTACTTCATAACCGCAACCACCACTACTACCAACATCAATAAATCATTAACATATTTTCCTCACTAACTTTATTCTTTTACACAACCACAGCAGCTAACAATAGTTACCACAAGAGAAATAACTTATGCCACAATCACATCCTCTACCATACCACAAGGGGGTGAATCCCACTCCACGACCACAGCCACATTTCTCATACCACAAGAGACTCTCACGAGCCAATTTCACATAAAAAACTAAGAAATTGCATTTGTTTGTAAATAATTCATCCACAATATATTGCATAAGTATACAAATGATCTATCCATAATGAAAATACATATGAATGCGTATGATCCACTTCACCCTTACCCAACAAGGTAAGAGTGTGCATCGTACTACGGCAATATACGATGTTATACCGGTACGGTCGCAGCTATGTGCGGTGATATCCACGATGCAAATAACATGTCATGATATGCATGATATGATACCAATGATTCATAAGAATTTAACCACAAAGATCAGCAATATATTCATCAAGAATATTACCTCATAATCCACATATGATTCAATAAGGTCCATACTACATAATCCACATTTGATTCACCAAGATCATAATCAATCGATTCATAGGGAATACTACCACATAGACCACCATATACTCATTAAGAATACCACCACTAAGACAACAATATATTCACTAAGAATACTACCACTTAGACCACAATATATTCAGTAAGAATACTGCTACTTAGACCACAATATGTTCATTAAGAATACTACCACTTAAACCACAATATATTCATTAAGAATACTATCACATAGACCACAATATCCTCGTAAAGAATACAACCCCACAACTATATTTGTTTCATCAAGAACAATAACTCATAACCACAATTAATCCATCAAGATCGTAAACTATTTATTCTTAAAATGCTACCTCATAGATCACATTAAAGAAAGCATGTAACAACGGCATAGCATCTCAGATTAAGAGAATTATCTAATGTGAATGTAGTATGATTAACGAGTTAAACAGTAGCACATCCGCTACATTTACTTGCCTCTACCGAAGAAGCGAAGCGCTCACATACGGTCAGGAGCGAAGCCACCTGTCCAAAATCATCTCTTAGCACAAGACTACAGCAAGATATCCACATCTCAATGATCCTACGCCCAACCCACTGCAGCAGCGTTGCTTCTTTTTTTGTATCTTTAAAACTACTAGGCTAGGCACAGCAAATGAGATATTTCTAGAATCTATAGAGAAAAACCTACAATTTTCAAGTAGATATCTTATTTTTAATTTGCTGCTAAAAGGGTGTAATATATCGCGCAAAACAAAGGACAGACTCTGCCTCGGCAATCTAGCCAGCAATCTTCTAATGAATTCCACCTTCTATGTAATGATCTAAAAATCATGATTTTCTTACAAAGCTATTTTACAAGATTTCCTACAACTTTCGTTATTGCGAGAAAAATCATAAAATTCATCTACCCCTCTGTAATTACACCTGAACAGCAACCAGTTTCAGACTACTCCTCTGCTATACAGCGACGTTCCCGACTCTGTTGCGCCCAAACCCCATGTTCACAAAATCTAAAAGAATTATAGAAGCTAGGTTTTCACGTCCTCTACAACTTTCATATTGGTCAGATCTGCAGGAAAAATCATCTTAATATTCTAATCTAGATGAATAGTCACGTTGCACAAATCAGTCTACGCGCAGACCGCAGAATAACACTAATCGGCTAATTACCCCCATTATAACCCTACTAATCCCTTGCCATAAACCCTAATTACACCTAAAACAGGGAGAATTGAGGTGGAAAAAAATTACCTAAGGCATCCCTCAAGATCACCCCTCTTGTCTTTTATTCTTCCTCTTCTTCTCCCTTCTCTTCCTCTCTTCTTGTTCTTCCTTCTTCTTTTCAGCCATGGCTGCCATGGGGAGAGAGAGAGAGAGAGCAGGGAGGGGCGTCCAAGAGGTGGAAGTGGCGGGCAAGGTGGGTGGGGGCGGCCAAAGGGGTGGAGGAGGGATTGGCTAGGGTTTGGGGGGAGAAAAGGGGGCGGCTTAGGCCCGTTTTGGGCTGGCTGGCCCAAAGTGGCTAGGCCCCCCCTCTAGGCAGCCCAAACACCTCACCTATCAAGAGCAACCGATCAAGATTCTCGAGACAGCAGAACGTTAAACCAGAAGGAAGACCATCAAATTTTGCAAGGTTCAGTGGAGCAACCATACCGAAGACGAAGCCACGTGGGAGCGAGAAGAAGAACTGAAGGCCAACCATCCCCATCTCTTTTGCTAGCCAGTGCAAATCTCGAGGGCGAGATTTCTTTTAAGGGGGTAGGTTTGTAACATCACAAAATTTTATTTTCCTTTTTAAGTGATTAATTGGATTTTATTTGGATTTTCTTGATTTTATTTCAGCCTTGAAATGAGAAATTAAATTTTCTATTTTTATAAAGGTCAAATAAATGTACTTCATTTTCCTAAGTCATTTCTGTATTTATTTTAATTTTTAGGATTTTCTAGAAATTGAAAACTCACCTTTTAAATTTAAATTGTTTTTACAAACAAAATAAAGTTATCATCAGTTGAAAATATTTTTCTTAAGTCTAGAATAGTCCCAGAAGATTTTCTGAATTTTTCTAGAATTTTTAAAATTTATTTGGTATTTTTTCGAGTTTTATAAAGCCTCCTAGCATTTCTGAAAAATCAAAAAGGAAATTTAAATCCCAAATCACCCTCTAGCCGACGCTTGTGGCGCATTGGACCGGCCACTCCCCTCCCCGATCTAATCCCTACCGCCCACCCTAACTTACCTCTTTGGTCGCCCCCTTCTTTCCTCGGACCGCCAGGTGTCACGCACGGGACTAAGTCTCCCCTCGCCCGATCGGATCTGGGCCCTGATCTAAACTCTTTGCACCTGATCGATCTCGATCGCCCCCTTTCACTTACCGCTTCGCTCAACATCCAACAACCCTGATTTCCCTTGCGTGCCACACGTCTTGATCCGGACTGTGTAACATCCCAATTTTTGCTTTTGTTTGGAAATAATAATTTTAAATTAATTAATTTAATTTGTTTGGAATTTCCAGAGTTAAGGGTTTCTATTTAAAAATAAAATTTTATAGTAACTTATGTTGAAAATATTTTTCTTAAGTTTAAAACCTCTCCAGGAATTTCTGTGAATTTTTCTGAAATTTTTAAATTTTATTTGGTATTTTTCTAAGTATTTTAAAGCTTTCTAAGGTTTTCTGAAAATCTTTAAAAGAATTCAATTCTTAATTAATCTTCGGGCGACACGTGGCAACCATCTAAGCCATACGTCTCCGCCCGCGCTAATCCCGACCGTTGCTCCTCACTTACCCCTTCGCCCGCCTTCCCCTTCCCGATGGCTGACACGTGTCATGCATCGGAGTTGTCCCCGCCACCGGATCTGATCGGTGCCGCCCATCTTCACTTACCGCTTCAACTCGATCCGACGGCTGAGGTCCTTTCCTCCGCCACCCGTCGCTCATCCGTCGCTCGCCTCCTCTCCTCTCTCTCTCGCCGACAGGTGGGCCCCACCTGTCAGGCCCGTCGTCCCCGCCGCTTCTTCCTCGGTGCGCCGTCGCCATTATTGCCGCCGCCCGAGCTCCGCGTTCTTCGCCTCCCGGCCGTTACTCCTCGCCATTATTGGTTCCCAAGCATTCACTCGTCGTGCGCGTTAACTAGCAGCAGTTTCTACTCGAATCGTCGCCATTTTAGTTGGTTGGAGACGAAAACCGTCACTTTAACTCCGGCGAGCTCGTGCGCCGTTTCTCCTCTGCAGCATATAAAAACGTCTCCCCAGGGACCCTCTCGCCCTTCGCGCACCCTCTCCTCTCCGGTTCCAGCTGCGTGCGTCGTCACCACCGCGTTTTCGTGTCTTCGCCGTGCGTTTTCGTCGTCGTCGGTGAATCCTCCGCCGTCCCCGTCGCTCGCTCCGCCCCTTGGTCCCCGCACCAGGGCCGCGCGTCCGCGCCGGCTCCCTTGGTCGCGCTGCGCTGCGTCGCGCTTCGCCGCCAAGGCGCGCGTCATGCGACGCCGCCGCGTCGTGCCGTGCCACGCGTCGACCATCGCCGCCTTCCCGCCTCCGCGCCCTCGCATCCGCGCCGTCCGTTCAAGATCGGAGCCGCGAGGCACCAGCTGGCGCCACGCGTCCCCCTCTCCGCCGTTGGATCCCACCGACACCCCACGCACCCGCGTCCGCGCGACGCGCCCGCCACGCGTCGCCGATCGTCACCACCGCCGCGCCCGCGCCACTCCATCGCCGCCGCCCATCTGGATCTGGGCCGACGCCCCAGATGTTGCCGCACGCCCCGCGACCGTCCGATCTCGCCACCGCCGCCCGTGCCCGAGCCACCCACGTCAGCCCTAGCCACATGGCAACACCAGCGCGTGCCACGTCAGCCCTAGTCCACGTCAGCAGCCACGTGGCATGCCACGTCAGCAGCCACGTGGCATGCCACGTCAGCCAAAATCCGCCCCCAGGTGCCACGTGGCAGCCACGCCGCCACCACGCCGCCAGCTTGACACGTGGCGGCACCAAAGACACGCCACGCCGGTCCCTAGCTTGCCGTCGGCCACTGCGCGCGTGTCGCTCCGTGGACTCGGTCCACCGTGGATCGACCCCACCTGTCAGCCTCTGCGGCTTTATTTAAATCCCGTGCTGACGTCATTATTCCAATTTTCCTTTAGAAAAATAATTCCTGCTGACGTCATAATTCATTTTCAGAATAAATTTAATTCCAGAAATTATTTTTTTCTTTTTCTCTGATTTTAAACTTCCAAAGGTCATATCTTTCTCATTTTAACTCCAAATGGACCCATTCAAATTTCTAAATTCATCTAAAATTCCAAACTTTCATTTGGTATATTTATTTTTAATTTTTGATTTTTGATTTTATTTTATTTATTTGGTTCTCCTCGTTTCTCGTGTAGAGTCTGAATTTCCAGAAGATTTTCAAGAACAACCTCGGGAAGTTTCCGACCTAATTCAAGAAGGCAAGTCTCCTTGACCATTTTGCTCCTATGTTTTATAAATATTTTTTGCAATTATTTTAAATTATTTGCATGGCTATGTTTAATAAATTGATAATTTTAATTCTAGAATTTAGATAAACACCCAATTTGTTATGCCCTCTTTTGGAAATTATTTACCATGTATCTTGTCAACTTAGGATAACCTTTAGCTTAGTAATGAGTTAGTATTACTATTGTTGATTTTAGAATATTAGCAAATGCTTAGTTTAGCTGATAAATATAAAAAGGTTCATATGAGAAGAATGATTAATGAATGTTTTGGATTTAATGTTTTGTTTGAAAAGTGCTAATAGATGTTACCACTATAAATTTTAAAATAAAAATGAAGTTCAAGGTAAAATTTGACGAGGGTGGATGGAATGTTTGGCTGGTGCGGTTTAGCACGAAAAATGGGTTTGTGAATGATCCACACTAGTCGTCTAAGGACCGATTCTTGTGTTTGTCCAATCTGAGTAAAACAGTACAACCATAAGTTAAAATGGGTACAACCTAGCTAATTAACCTATAATAGTTTAGTTTTTGTGTCACTATTGGAAAATGGGTATCAGGGATTTACTGATTACTCAAAGTGAGGAGTAGGGATTTACTGCACTCACATGGCGCAAGAGGGGGCTTCTGAATGTGGTGGATTTAACCCTTCAGCGGTGAAACCTCAGCGAGTGATATAAAACTATACTACAGTAGGTGAAAAGCTTTGTGATATTTTATCTGGGTCTCATGCCAAAGAAAGTGTGTTGACTGTTAAGGTAACATATCTCTTGTGGGTAAAGTTGTATGCACTCTGCAGAGTAATAAAACTATTCGAATAGCCGTGCCCACGGTCAAGGGCGGACAAGGAATGCATTCACATAGTAGAGATTTGACTTTGAATTTAAAAAGAAAAGATTTTGGAAAACTAGAGAGTGGATAGAAATCTCGTGATTTTGGTCTGGTGGATGTAACCAGTTCAGGTGGTTTTAACCTCCATTTTGAATCTTGGCGGAGATAGCATATTTTATCAGTGATGGTGGATGTAACCTTCACTAATGTAATTATTAAATTTCAGACTATGAAAATTCAATGTTTAACAAAATGTTTTTAGTAATAGTATATAAATTTGAAATAAAATGCTCATTTGTGCAAAAGAACCATATAGCCTTCCTTTGTTCAACCCCACATCTAATGCATTTTCCCAAGACTTGCGGAGTACATTTTTGTACTCACATACTACACTTCAAAATAATTCTCAGAGGAGGTTGAAGCTCAGGAAGGAGATTACGACTACTGTTCCGCTTGCGGCTGTGATGGATTCTTTCCGAAGGACTAGGTCTCGTTGCTCAAGTCAATTGCCTGTGGCATATTGATGGGTCGTTTATTTGAATATTTTTTGCTTCCGCTGTTACCTTTTATGTAAGGGGTTCTGTGAACCATAGTTGTAAGGCCTTGGGCCAAGACTTATGTATTTCAGTTATTATTGTAATAAAGCATGGTTGGCAACGTATCATTTTTCTGATTATCTGTGTGTACTAGCGTTGATCTGGGACTAGTACTGCAATATATAGGGGGTCCGGGAGTTTTACTCCGAGATCTCACAGAAGTGGTATCAGAGCCAAATTGACTGTAGGACGAGCCCTAGGTTTTGGCAAGCCTTAAGGATTTATGTTAATAAAAATTTATATACAAAAACATAAGTTCCTTTGCTTCTACTCTTCTCTCACTTAGTACCTTGTACTTTTCTCCCTTTTCACCCTATAAAAAGTTTTACTGATCTCTCCTATTTTTCAACTTGTAGATGGCAGGTTCTTCGTCGTCAGCTCCATGGGATCACCTTTCTCACGGTGAGAGCGAGGGAGCATTTGTGAGTCTTCTACGGCAGTTGATGCAGCATCTGAAGTATACTCAGCAGCCCATTTTCAGAGGGCGGAAGACCAGGATCATGAACATGGACTCACGGACCATGGAGGTGTTCATCTACGCTCAAGAAGGGAAATTTGATCCCATTGAACGTCAGATCGAGCATCCTTGGACTCACTGCTCGGATGCTATCCAAGATGCGGCCCAAATGGCGATCACTGAGTTGTATAAGAGGAATAAGGCAGAACTGCAACAGTCACCCTTCAGTTTCTTTCCGACTACGAGAGTAGGACATGTTCATCCGGAGCCTTTCCAGTTCGTGGTAGATGATCCTCGCTTGTCCCATCAGGTGCAGCTCACACAGGCGACATCAGCGACCTACTCCAGGGCGTTACAAGAGATAGGACTTCTTCGGATGCTTCTCACCTCGAGCTACGAGCACTCCGATACTCTTTATGTGCAACTTCTACAGAGTGAGACCGCCCACCCTGACGCAGACCAGGTAAGGATTGCTGCCGAGGCCGAAGTGGAGCGTCTTAGAGCTTCAGCGACTGCACCCACTCTGCCAGCCCCTGCTGCTACCATAGTCAGATTTCCATGACCCCGCACCAGGCTCACTGCGCGAAAGAGTGTGCGACGCTTCGGTCCCCCACCCAGCATCGACATTGGAGATTCTAGCAGAGGACGCCATCGCTCTCGTTCCAGATCGCCTGCCTTCAGCCAGAGTCGATCTCGGTCCCGTTCGCCGAACAACTGCGCTACGCGCGGACAGAGCCACTCCGCTGAGTCAGAGGAAGACCCAGAGGAGGAACCCAAGGAGCGCATCATCGTGGAAGATGAGTAGATGCCAGTCAGCAGTATCCCTTCTTAGTTATTTTTCGATATTAGAACGCTTATAATATTGTGATGTAATAAAATGGACTGTACCGAGCCTTGTGCACTTGTGGTACAGCCATTCTTAAAACTAATTTAAATTTCAAAGTTGCATTTTCTCAGCTGTTGCTTTGTTCTTGTGTGTTGGTTTGGGATGTTGTTAGTTATCCCTGTTCCTCATCTATGCTTTTCCCTCTTACCTTGTGTTCTCATTGGTGGAGCTTCAGGTGGTGAATACAAGGAGCAATGTCAGCAATAGTCAAGGGCCCAATGACAACAATGCCCTAATTCCACCTCCACCAGCTCAAGCCCTGAACTTGGAGCAGATGATGGCCATGCAATTGCAGCTTCTTCAAGCCTTAGCTCAGAATCAAGTTAATCAAGCTCAGCAAGCACCTGTTCAACCACCTCAGTCCAAGCTCGGTGAATTCATGAGGACTCGACCTCCAATTTCGCAGATCTGTGATCCATTGGAAGCAGATGATTGGATAAAGGACGTCGAAAGGAAATTAAATTTGGCTCAATGCAATGAGAATGAGAAAGTCTTGTTTGCTGCACATCAACTCAAGGGAGTTGCTGCCAACTGGTGGGAAAATTACTGCGCGGCACACTAAAATGCTCATAATATTGTTTGGGCAGACTTTGTGCGAACTTTCCGAGCCACCCACATACCTATGAGCATTATGGAAATGAAAAAGAAGGAATTTCACCAACTGCAATAGGGAAACCTTAGCGTTTCCGCATATTTGAGTAAGTTCATTCAACTATCAAGGTATGCACCAGAGGACGTAGCAAATGATGATGCAAAGATTTGGAGGTTTATGGGAGGTTTGGACCCTAATCTTAAGGTACAGTTAGTATCAAATGACTATCCTACCTTTCAACATCTGGTGAATAAAGCACTTGTTCAAGAGGATGCCCAGCATCAGCTTTATGAATCTAGGAAGAGGAAGTTTCAAGCTCAGTAGAATGCAAGTAGCTCTCGTCATCGTCCTACTCCGCAACAGTTCAGCCGGCCTCCATTGCCAAGTCAGCCGAGGACACCGGTTTCTGCACCTCGCCCTATTCCTCAAGCTTCTCGAGTTGGGAATGCAGTTCAACCCCAGCAGAATAGGACTGCGGCTGCAGGAGTGCAATGCTTCAATTGCAAGAACATGGGGCATTATGCTAATAATTGTCCCCAGAAGCGTCAAGCAATAACCCCGGTTCGCTTCAACCTTGATCCTATACCGGCAAGAGCTCCAACCGCTGGCCAGGGACGTGGAAGCCCTTAGACTCCCAAGACGCCACAGACATTCAACAAAGGGCGCATCAACCATGTTACTGCAGAGGCAGCACAGGATACACCAAACGTGGTTCTGGGTAAGTTTCTTGTTAATTCGGTTTCTGCAATTACATTATTTGATTCTGGAGCTTCACATTCATTCGTAACAAAAGTCTTTGTGGAAAGAAATAATTGGAGTGTTTGTTTGCTAAAGAACCTTATGTTAGTCCAATCGCCTAGAAAAGAATTGAGGACTAATTTGGTTTGCCCTAGAGCAACCATAAATATAAACGGAGTAAAGTTCCTAGCGAACCTTATTATAATAGACTCCAAAGGCATAGATATTATACTTGGTATGCATTGGTTGACCAAGTATAAAGGGCAAATAGACTGTACCAATTGTGCTATTACCCTTACAAACTCTGATGGAATTCAGATAAGATATGAATCCAATACGCCCTCAAGTAGTGGAAGTTTGTTGACCAGTTTAAAAGGAAGAAGTTTGGAGTATGTGTCAGTAGTAAGTGAATACCCTGATGTATTCCCTGAGGATTTGCCAGGAATGCCACCAGACCGAGAGATTGAATTTGTTATAAATCTGATACCTGGTACAGCCCCAATATCCAAGAGACCCTATCGGATGTCAGCCGATGATCTAGCAAAGGTTAAGAGGCAAATTCAAGAATTGCAAGAGAAAGGTTTCATAAGACCAAGTTCTTCACCTTGGGGATGTGTGTGGATTATAGAGCCCTGAATGAGGTAACAATCAAGAATAAGTATCCCTTGCCTCGTATAGATGATCTGTTCGATCAGCTAAAAGGATCAAGCATCTTCTCTAAGATTGATCTCCGTTCAGGATATCGTCAATTAAAAATTAGACCCGAAGATATATCTAAAACAGCCTTCTCTACTCGATATGGATTATACGAGTATACGGTGATGTCTTTCGGTCTGACAAATGCACCGGCATACTTTATGAATTTGATGAATAAAGTATTCATGGACTATTTAGATAAGTTTGTTGTTGTCTTCATAGATGACATCCTTATCTATTCCAATAATGAGAAAGAACACGAAGAACATCTGAGGATAGTTTTGCAAAGATTAAGAGAACATCAATTGTATGCCAAGTTCAGCAAGTGTGCGTTCTGGTTGAAGGAAGTTGAGTTCTTGGGACATGTGATTTCTGCAGGAGGTGTATCTGTAGATCCGGGAAAAGTTAAGGATGTGCTTAATTGGACTCAACCCAAGACAGTAACAGAAATCCGAAGTTTTCTGGGGTTAGCAGGTTACTATCGCCGTTTCATTGAAGGATTTTCCAAGATTGCCAGGCCTCTCACCCAGTTATTAAAAAAAGAAAAGAAATTTGAATGGAGTAAATCTTGTGAGGACAGTTTTCAAGAGTTAAAGAAGAGGTTAACTTCATCACCAGTTCTGCGGTTACCTGATATTAGAAAGGATTTTGAAGTCTATTGTGATGCGTCGAGACAAGGTCTTGGTTGTGTACTAATGCAAGAAGGAAGGGTGGTAGCTTATGCATCAAGGTAGTTAAGACCGCATGAGGAAAATTATCCCACTCATGATTTAGAGCTAGCAGCGGTGGTGCATGCTCTGAAGTTGTGGAGGCATTACTTAATCAGCAATCGGTGTGAAATATATACAGACCATAAAAGTTTAAAGTATATATTCACTCAACCTGACCTTAATCTGAGACAAAGAAGGTGGCTCGAATTGATAAAGGATTATGATGTGGGAATACACTATCATCCAGGAAAAGCTAATGTAGTAGCCGATGCTTTGAGTCAGAAGAGTCACATTAATAATCTGTCAATTCCAGATAAGCAGTTAACCCTCCATGAAGAATTTCAACGACTGAATTTGGAAATAGTTAACGAAGGTATTTTGTCTGCATTGAAGGTTCACCCTACTTTGGAAGATCAGATTAAGGCAGCCCAACGAGAGGATGAATATGTTAAAGAAATTAAAGAGAATATGAAGAAAGGTAAAGCGCCTGGATTTTCAGAAGATGAAGAGGGGATTCTTTGGTTTGGAAAGAGAATTCTAGTACCCGAGAAAAAGGAAATAAAAGATTTAATCTTAAAGGAAGCTCATGAGGCAGGATATTCAATTCATCCCGGAAGTACAAAAATGTATCAAGATCTAAAGGAAAGTTACTGGTGGACCAGTATGAAAAGGGAAATTGCAGAATATGTAGCCTTGTGCGATATATGCCAAAGAGTTAAAGCAAAGCATCAAAGACCTGCTGGTCTTTTGCAACCATTGCAGATACCTGAATGGAAATGGAAGGAAATCGGAATGGACTTTATAACTGGATTACCAAAGACCAAGTCAGGTTATGATTCAATTTGGGTTATAGTGGATCGCTTAACAAAAGTTACACATTTTATACCAGTAAAGACAACATATTCAGGAGATAGATTGGCAGAGCTTTATATGTCAAGAATTGTTAGTTTACATGGAATTCCAAAGAAGATCGTATCAGATAGAGGATCTCAATTTACCTCAAGGTTTTGGCGGAAACTTCATGAAGTTTTGGGTACCAATTTAAATTTCAATACTGCTTATCATCCTCAAACAGATGGTCAGACAAAGAGAGTAAATCAAATATTGGAAGATATGTTGAGAGCATGTGCATTAGCTAACAAAGCCAGTTGGGACCAAAGTTTGCCTTACGCAGAATTCTCCTACAAAAATAGTTACCAATCAAGTCTGCAGATGTCTCCATTTGAAGCTCTGTATGGCAGAAAGTGCAGGACACCTTTGTATTGGTCGGAGACAGGAGAAAGACAAATATTTGGACCTGATATATTGAAGCTAGCAGAAGAGCAAGTTCGTTTAATTCGAGACAGGTTGAAAACAGCACAGACCAGGCAAAAGAGTTATGCGGATAATCGTCATAGAACGTTAGAGTTCGCACCCGGAGATAATGTGTATCTGAAAGTGTCACCTTTAAAAGGGATGCGTCGTTTCAGAGTTGGTGGTAAACTTGCTCCGAGGTTATTGGACCATTTCCAGTTTTAGCCAGAAGAGGAGAAGTTGCTTATCAGTTAAAGCTTCCTACCCAATTGTCAGATGTGCATGATGTGTTTCATGTGTCACAGTTGAAAAAGTGTTTAAGGGTGCCAGATGAGCTAATGCCTTTAGAGGAGGTAGATTTAAAAGAGAATTTGACGTATTCAGAGTTTCCAGTAAAGATTTTAGAAGAAGCAGAACGTCGTACCCGAAACAAGACTGTCACATTTTGCAAAGTGCAGTGGAACAATTGTCCAGAGTCGGAAGCCACTAGGGAGCGTGAAGAAGATCTCAGAACGGAGTTCCCTAGTCTCTTTCCCAGTCCTTCCGAACCTCGGGGTCGAGATTGTTAGTGATATGCCCTAGAGGCAACATGGAGATGTTCTATATATCACATACTATGTTTATGATACATTACTTTGTTCCTTGGAATAGACATCATCATTATTGATCAATGAGTATGTGACTTATTCATGAGACTCTTAAATATTAAAATGTTGCTATTTCTAAATGATCCCTGATCGTATATCATATGAGGAACAAATATGATTCAAAGACAAAGATCAGCATATGTATTGATTGATGATCATGTCTCATGGATCATGGTATGGTGATATCAAATCAATAATATAGACATGTGTTAGTGAACATATGTTGGATAGACCTGCCTTGAGACACTGCAGAGATTCCATGTGTCATCAGTTGGTCTCGAGTAGTGTTTATGTAGAATCCTTAGACTTGAGATCATCATGGTTCCCAACATGAGTAGTAGCTTATTTTGGGATTGCTAAACACTACTCCATAACTGAGTAGTCATAAAAGTAGTCTTCGGGTTTGCCATGAAACATGTAGTGGGATGTGAATGATCAAGATAGAATTTGCCCCTCCTTATGGGAGAGATATCTCTGGACCCCTCGATGTAATGGATTATGAAAGTGCATGGCCATGCCAAGGTGATTGAGGAGTCAATCACAAGTTTATAATCCATCACGGAATCGAGAGAGTGATTGAGCTATTAAGAGGATGACAAAGGTCTCGCCTTGAGCTCAATCTATATCGTGAGGCAAAGGGATTCGTACATGAGAGAACATTACAGGTTCAGCCGATATGATCTTTAGATATACTTTGGGGTTAATATGTCTTACTAGAGGCCGCTATTAACAGGGTGACCGGAAAGGCGTTTCCGGGTCACGACCAAGTATACGTGAACCTACAGGGTCGCACGCTTAACGGGTTGGAACACTGATTCGAATATGATTCGGATATGGGCTCAATTCGGATAAAGATCCGAATAGACTCCTAATGGGCCTCAGTCCGCAAGGCCCACGTGAGGAGGTCTATATATATGGAGGCGAGGGGCTGAGGGGATTGGTCCCTGTTAACATCTAGCAAAACCCTAGCCGCCACCTCCCGAGCCAAACCCTAGCTGCTCACGAGTGCTAGTACACTCGCGATCGGCGTTCCAGCCCCGGACGTGTGGATACCGGTGGAGGCGCTGCTCGTTGCAGTGTTGATCGGCGTGCGTGGAGGAGACGATCTGTTTGGGACGATCGGCTACTTCCACTACTACCTCGACGCGCGTGATTGGATCAGTTTCCAATTCTTCTTCCGCAGCGCTGCGCGTCTAAGTGGTAACGATCCATGATCCTTCCTTAGCATGATGTTCTTGGGTGCGCGGTAGAAAAGTTTTGTTTTCTGCTTCCGTAGCCTACGCGTATTCCTTTAGAGATTCTTTCTAAGGGGGGTAGGTTTGTAACATCCCAATTTTTGCTTTTGTTTGGAAATAATAATTTTAAATTAATTTATTTAATTTGTTTGGAATTTCCAGAGTTAAGGGTTTCTGTTTAAAAATAAAAGTTTATAGTAACATATGTTGAAAATATTTTTGTTAAGTTTAAAACCTCTCCAGGAATTTCTGTGAATTTTTCTGGAATTTTTAAAATTTATTTGGTATTTTTCTGAGTATTTTAAAGCTTTCTAAGGTTTTCTGAAAATCTTTAAAAGAATTCGATTCTTAATTAATCTTCGGGCGACACGTGGCAACCATCCGAGCCATCCGTCTCCGCCCGCGCTAATCCCGACCGTTGCTCCTCACTTACCCCTTCGCCCGCCTTCCCCTCCCCGATGGCTGACACGCGTCATGCATCGGAGTCATCCCCACCGCCGGATCTGATCGGTGCCGCTCATCTTCACTTACCGCTTCAACTCGATCCGACGGCCGAGGTCCTTTCCTCCGCCACCCGTCGCTCATTCGTCGCTCGCCTCCTCTCCTCTCTCTCTCGCCGACAGGTGGGCCCCACCTGTCAGGCCCGTCGTCCCCTCCGCTTCTTCCTCGGTGCGCCGTCGCCATTATTGCCGCCGCCCGAGCTCTGCGTTCTTCGCCTCCCGTCCGTTACTCCTCGCCATTATTGTTTCCCGAGCATTCACTCGTCGTGCGCGTTAACTAGCAGCAGTTTCTCCTCGAATCGTCGCCGTTTTCGCCGGTTGGAGACGAAAACCGTCGCTTTAACTCTGGTGAGCTCGTGCGTCGTTTCTCCTCTGCAGCATATAAAAATGTCTCCCCGGGGACCCTCTCACCCTTCGCGCACCCTCTCCTCTCCGGTTCCAGCTGCGTGCGTCGTCACCGCCGCGTTTTCATGTCTTCGCCGTGCGTTTTCGTCGTCGTCGGTGAATCCTCCGCACCAGCGCCGCGCATCCGCGCCCGTTCCCTCGGTCGCGCCGCCCGCATCCGCGCTTGTCCGCGCGCGCTCGCGTCCGCGCGACGCTTCCCGCGTCGTGCCGGGCCACGCGTCGACCATCGTCGCCTTCCCGCCTCCGCGCCCTCGCATCCGCGCCGTCCGTTTAAGATCGGAGCCGCGAGGCACCAGCTGGCGCCACGCGTCCCCCTCTCCGCCGTTGGATCCCACCGACACCCCGCGTACCCGCGTCCGCGCCACACCATCGCCGCCGCCCATCTGGATCTGGGCCGACGCCCCAGATGTTGCCGCATGCACGCCCCGCGACCGTCCGATCTCGCCACCGCCGCCCGCGCCCGAGCCACCCACGTCAGCTCTAGCCACGTGGCAGCACCAGCGCGTGCCACGTCAGCCCTAGTCCACGTCAGCAGCCACGTGGCATGCCACGTCAGCTGCCACGTCAGCCAAAATCCGCCCCTAGGTGCCACGTGGCAGCCACGTCAGCAGCCACGTCAGCAGTTGACACGTGGCAGCCACCAGCGCACGCCACGTCAGCCCTAGCTTGCCGCGTTAGCGCTGCCGCCGCGTGTACTGTTCCGTGGACTCGGTCCACCGTGGACCGGCCCCACCTGTCAGCCTCTGCGGCTTTATTTAAATCCCGTGCTGACGTCATTATTCCGATTTTCCTTTAGAAAAAAAATTCCTGCTGACGTCATAATTCATTTTCAGAATAAATTTAATTCCAGAAATTATTTTTTTCTTTTTCTCTGATTTTAAACTTCCAAAGGTCATATCTTTCTCATTTTAACTCCAAATGGACCCATTCAAATTTCTAAATTCATCTAAAATTCCAAACTTTCATTTGGTATATTTATTTTGAATTTTTGAGTTTTTATTTTATTTTATTTATTTGGTTCTCCTCGTTTCTCGTGTAGAGTCTGAATTTCCGGAAGATTTTCAAGAACAACCTCGGGAAGTTTCCGACCTAATTCAAGAAGGCAAGTCTCCTTGACCATTTTGCTCCTATGTTTTATAAATAGTTTTTGCAATTATTTTAAATTATTTGCATGGCTATGTTTAATAAATTGATAATTTTAATTCTAGAATTTAGATAAACACCCAATTTGTTATGCCCTCTTTTGGAAATTATTTACCATGTGTCTTGTCAACTTAGGATAACCTTTAGCTTAGTAATGAGTTAGTATTACTATTGTTGATTTTAGAATATTAGCAAATGCTTAGTTTAGCTGATAAATATAAAAAGGTTCATATGAGAAGAATGATTAATGAATGTTTTGGATTTAATGTTTTGTTTGAAAAGTGGTAATAGATGTTACCACTGTAAATTTTAAAATAAAAATGAAGTTCAAGGTAAAATTTGACGAGGGTGGATGGAATGTTTGGCTGGTGCGATTTAGCACGAAAAATGGGTTTGTGAATGATCCACCCTAGTCGTCTAAGGACCGATTCTTGTGTTTGTCCAATCTGAGTAAAACAGTACAACCACAAGTTAAAATGGGTACAACCTAGCTAATTAACCTATAATAGTTTAGTTTTTGTGTCACTATTGGAAAATGGGTATCAGGAATTTACTGATTACTCAAAGTGAGGAGCAGGGATTTACTGCACTCACATGGCGCAAGAGGGGGCTTCTGAATGTGGTGGATTTAACCCTTAAGCGGTGAAACCTCAGCGAGTGATATAAAACTATACTACAATAGGTGAAAAGCTTTGTGATATTTTATCTGGGTCTCATGCCAAAGGAAGCGTGTTGACTGTTAAGGTAACATATCTCTTGTGGGTAAAGTTGTACGCACTCTGCAGAGTAATAAAACTATTCGAATAGCCGTGCCCACGGTCAAGGGCGGACAAGAAATGCATTCACATAGTAGATATTTGACTTTGAATTTAAAAAGAAAAGATTATGGAAAACTAGAGAGTGGATAGAAATCTCGTGATTTTGGTCTGGTGGATGTAACCAGTTCAGGTGGTTTTAACCTCCATTTTGAATCTTGGCGGAGATAGCATATTTTATCAGTGATGGTGGATGTAACCTTCACTAATGTAATTATTAAATTTTAGACTATGAAAATTCAATGTTTAACAAAATGTTTTTAGTAATAGTATATAAATTTGAAATAAAATGCTCATTTGTGCAAAAGAACCATATAGCCTTCCTTTGTTCAACCCCACATCTAATGCATTTTCCCAAGACTTGCGGAGTACATTTTTGTACTCACATACTACACTTCAAAATAATTCTCAGAGGAGGTTGAAGCTCAGGAAGGAGATTACGACTACTGTTCCGCTTGCGGCTGTGATGGATTCTTTCCGAAGGACTAGGTCTCGTTGCTCAAGTCAATTGCCTGTGGCATATTGATGGGCCGTTTATTTGAATATTTTTTGCTTCCGCTGTTACCTTTTATGTAAGGGGTTCTGTGAACCATAGTTGTAAGGCCTTGGGCCAAGACTTATGTATTTCAGTTATTATTGTAATAAAGCGTGGTTGGCAACGTATCATTTTTCTGATTATCTGTGTGTACTAGCGTTGATCTGGGACTAGTACTGCAATACACAGGGGGTCCGGGAGTTTTTACTCCAAGATCTCACAGACCACCACCCTCTTCTTTCTCTTTTTCCTCTCCCGCTGACAAGCCGGGCATGCTTGTCAGGACGGTCTTCCCCGCCCCTCCTTCCTCCCCACGCCATCACCGCCGCCATTACCGACCGTTACCGGAGCATTCAAATTTTCAGTTTCATCTATCAATCCGCCCTGAATAATTGTGCAACCAAATCCTCATACACCACTGCACCGAACCTACCAGTTTCCCCTTGTGTTAATGCGTTAATTGGCTGATTGCTCACGGAACTGTTACAATTTTGGCGAGCAATTGTGCTGCTGTTACCGCCCATCGACATATATAAACCCTCCTTGAGAACCATCTCGCCACGCCGCTTCTTTCCCCTCTCCAAATTCCTCTTCCTCGTTTTCCAAGCGCTGTCGCACCGTGCAACGTGCGTTTTAGCTCATCGGCGGACTCTGGCGAGAAATTGTGGGCGCCTCGGGCCTCCTTGTGCTGCACCGCCGCGACCCACGGCCTCATCGAGTCCCCGCGCACCTCCTCCAACTCTCTTCCAAGCGAGAGAGTCAACGGAGTACCCCCGTCGCCAACGGCCCTCCCTGACCGCCGACCCTCACCGCCGTTAGCCCTCTTCGACCGTTCCCAGACCCCTTCGAAGGTACCTCTGCATTCCCCTCCCTCCCCTCTGTCTACTGATGCCCTTGGTCGGCGCCGCCGTACATTGGAGCACCGGCGACCTTCGGGTCCTGTGCCCTTCCCCGGCCGGCGTGCCACGTAAGCTGGCCGCGCCCACGTGGCAGCCGACGTGGACGCCACGTCCGCTCGGCCAGGCCTCGGGAACGCCACCCCGCACATGTCAATTTCCGCATGCCACCTCACCCCACTTCGGTTCGTGGACTCGGTTCACCGTAAACCGGGCCCGCATGTCAGTCACTCGCCAAATTTAAAAATCCCTAGGCTGGCGTCATGCTTACGTCATAAACCTGATTTTCCGTTTAAAAATAATTCGGCCGAGGTTTATTAATGATTGCTGATGTCATAATGTTAGTTTTCCTTTACAAAAATAATTCGGTTAATTGCTTGCTAACGTCATAAATACTTTTTCAGTATAAATTTAATTCCCGAAAATAGTCTTTTCTTTTTCTTTGTATTTAATCTTCCGGAAGCCATAACTTTTTCATTTTAACTCCGATTTGACCCGTTCAAATTTCTAAATTTTTTTAAAATCATGAACTATCCATTTCTGGCCTATTTTTGAATTTTATTTGAATTTTGTTTTTGAATTTGAATTTGGTTCTTCGCGTATAGATTTTGATGATTCGGGAGAGTTCGATTTTGACGACGTTTCATAGCAAGGCTTCGAGTAAGGCAAGTTACACCTTTGACCATGTTATTCCTACTACTTTAAATTTATTTATGTTGTTTTACTGTATATGCATGCATAATTTTATTCAACTGTAATTTCAAGACGGTTTAAACTTTTGTTATACCTATGTTCCAGTGATGGCCAAATTTGTACTTCGTCATCACATGCCTTATCCCCCTGATAAAAACTAGTTGGTACAATAGTATTAACTAGAAAACTTTAGTAAATTGCTTAGCATGGCTTAGAATGATTTAGGTGGGATCAAATATTTCACATAAAATGATGATTCTTAACATGTATTCTTGACTTCAGAAAGTCAAGAATAGTTTATGCAATGGTTTAAAAATAAAAATAGAAAACGTTGGTTTTGACTTAGGCTCTTGGTTAGGTGGTGAGGTGTCGGCATGCATCGTGTTTTGTGATACGTTGTGGATTGTCGAGCACGAGAATTATGGTTGAGTCTACATCAAGTTAAGGACCGTTTCTGTGAATTATTTTACAAAGTCACCTCATACTACCACAAGCCCGGTATGAGACGGACCTGGCTAAGTAATTTGTAACATTCCAAACATAGATGCGCTATAGGCTGAATACGAGCGTAGCGTAGGCCGCGAGAAGTCTCATATGGCACAAGAAGGGGCTCCAACTTGTGGATTAAGTTGTGGTAAAATCTTAGTAGCGGCGTAACTATTTTGGCTATGGAGCATTGTAACGGCCTTGTCATGAACTCCTCGCCGCACACCTATGGTAGCGTGTTGATCGCGTGGCTCAAGTGGAAGAACACATCTTGTGGGTAAAGTTGTACACCTCTGTAGAGTTATAATCCATCCTGGATAGCCGTGTCCATGGTCATAGACATGCTGAATAGAGTTTTCACAGATTAGACTTGGTTTTATAAAGACTTAGTTTTTGGACAAACAACATTGGTTTTGACAATGGTCCGGGTGGGATACCCATGGTTAAGTTAGTGTAGGTTGGAGCCTACACTAACGTTAATACTTTGTTAAACATATTGTTTCATATGATGTATTAAAATTCAGCCTTTCATACTTACTTTATTGTATTTAAATTTCAGTATTGCTTTTTCGCATAACTTCCCTATTAAGCCTTCCTTTGTCAAACCCTATGCATGCATTCATCCTGTTATATTCCCTGGTGTAACTTGTAGAGTACTTTAAAGTGTTCACCTTGCTTAAATCTGTTGCCAGAGTATGACTCCAACGACTTCGGTGAGGACTTTGACAAGTAGGTCGCGTCTTACAGTCATTCGCCTGTGGGCAGGCAGAATGGGCTGTTCTTCTGCTATTTTGTTTCCGCTGCTTTTATTTCCGTTGGCTATGTACCCGTTTTATTGTAAAACTTGGCCATAAGGTCCGTACCTTTGTTTAATAATATTTTATGGTTGTTATGCATGATATGTATCGTTGTTGACCCTGTGTGCACTAGTTTTTCCTGAGATAGTGCGATTTACACAAAGGGACTTAGAGTTGTTGTTCTGGGTCCCGACAGTGGTCTCCATGTTCTTCTTCTCCACTCTCTCTCCATACATCAAATAAGCTATGAAACCAAATGTTAGGTTTCGATGTCTCGATAAAACATTACTGAGAATGCAGGAGTATGGCTCCACCTTCAAGACAATCCATTGAGTCTCATACTTCGGTCTATATTCACGAACGGTGTCGACACTGTAATGCACTTTCAATGTAATGGGTATCGACATTGCTGCTGTGTGCTTGCAAATATTTTCAATGTGGCAACTAGTCAAATCGCATTGCACGTTATGGAATTACTGTTTACTATAATATACATTTCTACTACCATGAACAATTACACTACCGCATGATTAAGGTGTCGTTCATTCCCTAAAGTAGAGGCCACGATTAACGTGCAGTCCTCTTCAAATCGGTTAATTTTTCCTCATAGCGTAACCCCTCCTCATTCACACCGACACTGCTCCCTTTCCTTTGCCCCAATAAGCATCAACTCTCTATCTACTCCCACGCACACCGACGCTGCTCTTCTTTCTCGGCTCGAGCTCTCTTCTACTATAAATAATTCTTAATAGGTTTCAAGAATTTACATGACATTGATAAAATTAATTAAGTAATTAAGTATGCGGCATTCTAATTTAAATGCCAATATACCAGTTTTCATGGTACATGTGAATTTTAATGTACTTATGACATTAACTTCATTCCTAATTAATCATAAAAGTTGTCTAATTATGTTTTACATTTTCACATGATTAACCAAATTTTTTTAGTACTCTAACATGCCACGGGATCCTCCTAGTTAAATTTTCGCAATGAAATAAATTAATTACATGCGCGTTTCTCCTCCCTTTTCTTTTTTCTCCTGTCTTCCGTCTGCTCTTTCCTCTAACAAGACTAATTCCTTCCTACCTAATGGAATTAATTTATCTAACCAAAGTTATACTATTTTCTTCTACAACTATAATTACTTAATACAAAAATATTGAGTAAAACATAAAAAAAATTACCTCGCAGAAGTAGTGGAACCTCATCCTCTCCCTCTTCCTCTCCTTGTCTTCCCTCTCCTCTCTTCTTCTTTCTTTCCCCTTCTCTTCTTTCTCTTGCGCTCGGTGTCAGTGGCTGGAGTGTGCAATTATATATTGGATCCAGCCGCCAAAGGGTTAGGCAATTGGAGCTCCAGTCGCCCAATGGTCGGGTGACTGGATCTCCAGTTGCCCGACGGTTGGGCGACAGGGTCCAGTTGCCCAACTGTTCGACGATTGCAGCCTGTCGCCCAACGGTCCAAATAGTGCCTGCTTGTCGCTCGGTCGTTGGACGATAGGGTCCGATATCTTGTATTTTTTTTCTTTGAGGCATCCAAATACTTGTTTTGACCAATTCCTATCACTTTGTTTCCTATGAGATTCATCAAGTCACGATATTTCAATCATGTATTTTTCTTATTCCTAAGTTCCAAATATATCCTTAATTTACTCATACTCTGCTTTCACAGTAAAATTGTCCATTTTATAACGCCAAAGAGACTTACACTAAAACATGATCTATAGTAAAATTGTAACGCAAGTGGTGACATTTCTAACTTCTAAAGCGTATTTGAGATATAAGATAAAAGGCTATCACATAATCACAATTCTTTCGCATATCTAGTACTGTAGCTATTTTTTAATTTAGCCTTTGAACACTTGTTTTTATAAATTTAGCCTTTTTTTTGAACTCGACAGTGTGTCGCTCTACAGCAGCTCAATAGATCCTACTGAGTCACCAAAGCTCGGTAGTACCTACCGAGCAATCACAACTTGACAAGAGAGCTACTGAGCAACCACACATCAGCAAGTGTTTAACTTAACTATGATTAGCATTAATTTAGTATCATAATATATACTTAGCACTAATTAATCATACTTAACATTAATAATTATTGCCACAGCCGATTGCTCGGCACGTCACTCTACATAAGCTCGGTGTACCTACTAAATTCAAAAAGAATTTAGATTTGTCCAAACAAATATCCGACGGATAAATTAAAAAAGTGTCTACTGACACAGAAGCAAGACTCCAAAGTCACAAGTCACCTGTCCCATAGGACCCACACTTACATGGAATGCTTATCCATGCCCGTAGTCCTTCGCCAAAATCCTGTATGCAGAATCTTCGATGTGACACCTCTAGTTGTCTCTCCCACGTGGAGGAAAGTGACTGGTTTTGGACAGGAATGAGCCCTTCGGATGTAAAAGCACGACTGCGTGGTGAAGGATCTATTATGCCCTCCAAGCTTTTGACCTGTTTTTTTAATTTGACGCATGATTTTTAAGCTATAACTAACACTTTATATATATATTTGATACTGTCAGCATATGATTTAAAATTTAAAAAACTATTTAAAGAAGTGGCTTAGCTGCTCCATTTATTTTAAATTTCAAAGAAATTGAACTCAAAAATTACAAAAGAAAATCAAAGCGAACAGGGCTTTTACCCTGTCAACCGTAGCTTCTCCAATAATACAATATATGTTACTGACGGCTTGTATTAGTATCTAGTAAGTTTATTTTTTGTTCATTACCTTATTTTAGTACTATCCATGTAGTACTGCACTATCTAGGTATCACTGTCTTCCTTATTCATGTCTCTGACCTACTGTTTGATTGCTATATCACGTGCAAGAAAACCAAAGGGGCATCTCGCTATCACTTAATGCACGTACATACCTCTAATCTATGTGACTACGATGTACTTTATTTTTTAGATATATTTCACATGCAGAAAATTAATGGATTGTCAATAAGCCATTTCAACGATTTCTATATAGGATAGATATTCCTCACTCTTTTTTTCTTCAAAATATCGAGGTTGTCTCCCTTTCCTCACTCTCTCAGATTTGTTGGATCTTGGCGTCACAAAGGTTACCTATCCGAATTGGCTATATTCACAACAATAAATCTAAGAAGCAGCAAGTTATAAATGAGGTCATGCCTATGAAAATAATTAATAGTAATCACAGCTGTAGTTTTCACTTATCTGAAATTCCTTCGTCCAACACCCCTTAAAAGTGGGGAGAAATTGAGAAATGCTCCCTACTTGCCTCTTTCTTTGGTATGGTATCAAGTGATTTTTTTGGTAGAACCTGACGACCTTACTGGAATATTTGTCAAAGTGACAAATCTTTTCTCGGGATTCAAACAACAAACCAAGACCAAAAAGTTCATATAATAGGCCACAAATATGAAACCGTAGAAAACCAACAAGAGGCAACGAGATGGAATCTTCCATGCACCAACCATCTAGACCCTTAACTTTTTTTTTGTACAAAATTGCACCACTTAAAAATAGAATAATCCCATATGTGAAATCTGAAATGTTCCGTTTCTTAAGACATTCTTATATTTCAAGAGCGCTTTAACTTTGGAAAAGAGATGGAAAGAAATTCGTATCGCCAAAAAAAGCGCATGCTCGTACTTGAAAAGAAATGGCCTTTGTTGCAATTACACAGAACTACAAGGGCATTGAAATGGTAGTGTTGTGGCTACAGATCAAACAGAGAGAGTATGGTGGTGGAGAGTTAGGTAAACAAAATGACCTTTTGGGTCTTTCCCAAGACTCGATATCATATATATATACGTACACTCGTAAGAGTGTCTTTACAACTATGGCTTCACACCGAAGCCTTCCTTAGTACATAGTTCTCAACAGGCTAGCTGGGTTTAGGTGAGAGCCACCCCTACAACAGGAGCCTCTCATGGTGAAGGGCTTCACAGGCCAAAGCCATGTTGCCGAGCCCTTTGGCCCCCTCCGTCCCTGCGGCCTGTGATGTCATGTGTTTGTAGGCGAAGCGGAGTCGAAGCCGAGGGTTCGCAGCGAAGCCACTGTCGGAGTCTTGCGCTGAACGGCTGCAGGCGGAGTCACATCTGCGCTGCGAAGGCGAAGAGCTCGACAATTGTGCTGCGGAGGCAAGGGCCTCGTCAATGCGGGAGGATCAGGTGGGCGTTGGAGGTTGGGACGTCTCATGCACGTGAGCGACCGCGTCGGTTGGACTTCCGTCGATGCGACCGCGTCGGTTGGACTCCCGTCGATTGCATTTCCCGGAAATGGCTATATATATACAACCGCAGTAGTGCGATGAACCATTGCTGGGGACGGCTCATCTCAAGAATGCGCCTCTTCCTCTCACGAACATGTGGTAGGGCTGGCGTCGGTTGAGCGGCTCTGTGCATGTTTGTAGAAGGAAGAAGGTATATTCTTGAGCTGGCGAGAAGATTTGCGGCTCTTCGCGTGAAGGGTGTGGACCACCGGGCCGTGGCCGGCGGGACCGCTTGAGGGCATCTGTAACGTCCTCGAAGCCCGGGGCCGTGTTCCGCGTCCTTGAGCGCGTGTCGAGCGGCTGGCCTTGCGGTGGTCGGTGTGGACGCCCTCTTCACGATGTGCGGCCCCGATGCTCGCTGCAACCTCGCCGAGGGCGGAGCTAAGCCGCTCCGAGGGTGCGAAGACCTCGGCAAAGACGGGGCTGAGCTGCTTCACGAAGGCGAGGATCTTGCTGTTGCGGGAGGGATATGCGGGGGTGGCAAGTTGAAACGGCGCGCGCACGCGCGATGATTGCGCCGGTTCGACTCCCGTCGGTTGCGTTTCCCAATGGAAAAGCTGGTGTATATAGATGGCCGTGGTGAAGCACTGTGCTTCCCAGACCTGCGCGCCGTGCTTCCATGCTCTGCGATGGTCTTGTTCTCATAAATAGGGCTTTGTCGATTCCGGCACCTGTTTATGAGAACAAGATCGTCTCCGAGCTTGGAGCAATATGCTTGTGGGGGCGTGGTACCGGTACATGTTGGGGCGGTTGTGCTTCTTCGGGCCACGAATGTGCGGTGGCAGCACGGGGGGTCGACTCTGACTTGTCTTGCGTTGTCCCGCATCCTGGTGAGTGCGCCGCGTGCGCATTTTTCCCGTGTCGCCTCGTCGGCCGCCGGTTGGCCATGCCGTGACCGGCGCGTGCTTCGACCAAGTGACTTGCCGCGTCGGTGCTGTGTGCAACCTGGCGTCCGTGGAAAGGCATGGGACACATTAGAATAGCAAAACGGTTGTACTAAGATCGAAGAGGTATAGAGTGCAGGAAGCTCCGGGGTTGTCCCGAGCCATTGGAGCAAAAGGGGCGCCCTTGTGGCGCGGCTTGTGGAGGCGTGACTGCGCTGTGGCGACGAAAATGGCGTCGAGGGCGGAGTCGGAGTCGTTCCGCTGAGGCGAAGGCTTCACGAAAGGCGGGTCGGCGGGCCATTGGCGGTGTCACATGTGGCCTACGCGGGTGGAGACCTGGCCGGCGCAGCCATGCGCGCACGTGCAGCTCGGTGGGGATGTCGTACGCATGTGAGCGGCCGGGCTGCGTCGGATTCCTCCGGGTGCGCCCCCGGACGCGTGGGCGACGCGTCATCTCTGGTGATTGCGCTTCTGGACGTGCGGGAGGTCTCGCGCGGGTGCGTGTCGGTGCCGGGGGCAGAGCCGAGACTGCACCACGAAGGCAGAGATGCCGCCGGTTATACTGCCTAAACTGCCGAGCAGACACGCAGCGAGGCGCGATTGGCGCGCCGTGCCCTACCGGGGCCCTTAGTGTGACCGCCGCTTGACTGGGCTGCGTGCACACATGTGTGTGCTGGTACGGCAGCGATCATGGGGGTGTGGACGGTTCGCCTCCCGGCAGTTACGCTTATCAATGGCGTGGGGGGCAGAGGGGTATTAAGTACCCCTTGCATTAGGCCACTTGCCTTTTCATCGCGTTGTCCTCTATCTCCCAACCGCGCGTCCCCATCTCTTATCTCTTGACGTCCTTGCTTCCTTCGTCATCCCAGAGTTCCAGAAGAATGGCGGCACGCACACGCACCGCCTTCGGTAACGTCGATCGTGACGCTTTGCAGATCGTGATGCTTTGCAGATCGGCGGGCCTGATTTGCTTGAAGGTGTGCTCGAGGTCTCCCAACTGAGGGTAAGTGCCTAACCCCGAGCAGCCCGTGGCCTTCTTGGAGGTGTACTGATTGCTTCCTTGTGTAGACTTTCGCCCTCAGCCGGGCGCTACAGGCGGCCCATGCGCGGGAATGGGATGCCTTGGAAGGCCGATTGCGCGCTGCCGAATGGGCCCTTCGTGCATCTGAGGAGGCACACTCCGCTAAGGATGACCACGTGCGGCTGTTGGAAGCGGAACGCGCGGCGGCTGTCTTATATGCCGCGGAGCGTGTGGCATCGACGCGGCAGGCGGCGGCGGTGGAGCGTGACGGGCTGTTCCAGCAGGTTGCCTCCCTGGAGGAAGAGAACAGCCACCTTGCTGCAGCCCTGAGGGAGCAGGATGAGGCGCTGGGTGCCGCTTCGGCAACAGCATGGGAGGCTATGCTGGCCCTGGAGGGTGCCCTTGAGAATCTTGTTGTTGAGGTGCCGCCCCACTCCTTCGGACCGGAAGAGCTTCCCCGAACTCTCCGACAGATTGCGGAAGCGGCCGACCTCGCCACGGCCAAGCGCCGTCTTTGGCAACCATCGCTTCCTACGTGATCGCCACCGGTATGCGCTCTGCTCCGGCACCACGGCTGCCGCCATTTTGATGAATTGGGCGACCCCCAGCTGGAGACGCCCGCTGGAGCCGGGGTAATGTCCGGCGCCGTGCGCACCGTTAGGCCCGCCGTTCGGTTTTTTCACGAGCGGATCTGGGAGTATATCGGGGAGGTCACAGCGAAGGTAGAGCTACGGCGGAACATGTATGGCGAGGGGAATCTGGGTGAGTGGCTTGATGAAGTTGCGCGGCGCGACGATGGCGGGACCGACGACCCAAAGTAGGTGTGACTCCGGGCTCTTGTACGCTTGGTGTGTGTTGTAACCTTACGTACGTCATGCCGGGAATGAATTGCAAACCGCTTTGCTTTGTTGATCGATCTTGCCACTTTGCTGCGAGTAGCTGCTTGATGGGGACCTGCTGCTGGTTTCTGACGTTGTAACTCGGCGCCGCTTACGTCGCTGGTGGCGGGCCGAAGACTCCCTTGACTTCTGGGCGAATCGATCCTCGGTGGGCGAAACTTCGGCGCGAAGGGCCGTCCCAGTGAAGCCAGACGAGTAGTGCCGGCCTGGCGGGTTTTGTAAAAATATAGCAACGTTGTAGTGGAAGAGTTGGGAAATGCATCCTTCTGCTGTTTATGGATGCGCCTACTTTGCTTCTTCTTCGTGGTAGAGTTTGCTAGTTGGGGCAGACGCCTAGGGTAGAGGTGGAGGTGGGGCGTGGCTGCTGTTACGTGCGAACGCTCCGTCCCCTACCCTCCAAAGTGGTGGCAGCAGAGCTGGCGCCTTAGTCGTTGTAGTGGCGCAAGCGCTCCGTCCCCTACCCTCCGAAGTGGTGGCAGCGGAGCTGGCGCCTTAGTCGATGTAGACGCGCGAGCGCTCCGTCCCCTACCTTCCGAAGTGGTGGCAGCGGAGCTGGGGCCTTAGTCGATGTAGTGGCGCGAGCGCTCCGTCCCCTACCCTCTGAAGTGGTGGCAGCGGAGCTGGCGCCTTAGTCGTTGTAGTGGCGCGAGCGCTCCATCCCCTACCCTCCGAAGTGGTGGCAGCGGAGCTGGCGCCTTAGTCGATGTAGACGTGCGAGCGCTCTGTCCCCTACCTTCCGAAGTGGTGGTAGCAGAGCTGGCGTCTTAGTTGATGTAGTGGCGCGAGCGCTCCGTCCCCTACCCTCCGAAGTGGTGGCAGCGGAGCTGGCGCCCTAGTCGATGTAGTGGTGCGAGCGCTCCGTCCCCTACCCTCTGAAGTGGTGGCAGCGAAGCTGGCGCCTTAGCCGTTGTAGTGGCGCTTAGACACTTGCGCTGGGCAGGGCAGGGTACACCTGAGGAGGGATTGGGGCCTAGCCTCGTAGGTCTTGTCCCCGACTCCCTGGTGGTTAATGGAGGACCTCACGGGCGGTGCTGTTTCGCTATATTCTCGAGCACCGATGGGACAGCTGAGGCAGGATCGCCTGAGGTCCACACATGGTGCGGTACAGCTGCAATGGAGGTGTCTCTTGGCCATCATACCTCGCTCCAGGCCCCGCAGGATGGGGGACGCATGAAATGGGGCAGCCTTGCCGCACCACGTGCCCCTGGGGTATCGATGGGACTCTTCGGCGTACTGCCCATGGTATTGGCCCCGGGACTCTTTAAAAGGGGCGGGTGGCCAAATGGAGCGGCACTCACCTTCCATACGCCGCACCCCATACTCATTTTGTTCCAACTTCGCTCAATAGCGTAGGGGGCTCCAGAAGGTGGCTGATGCCGCCTAGGCGATCGCGGGGTCGGGTGTCTAGCCTCTGCTGGGGGATGCATCGCCACGATGTGTTTTCCCCCCACTTGCGCGCCGAAGAGCCGCGGGTGGTGCGGGGTAGTGGGCAATTCACTTGTACTTCATCCAGGCCGCTCCTAACTTCAGGAGTAGATTGTTATGGCGCGCCGGCGAGGCTTCGTCTTGTCCTACTGTCCCGCACAGGCACCTGTTCTCCCCCCGTCTCCTCCCCTAGCTAGTGGACGCTTGGGATGAGGAAAGGAGGTGAGGGGGGTGGCTTGTGGTGCTGCAGGGAGCCACGCAGCTTCGAGGGCAGGCGCTGGCCCTGGGCTCTCCCCGTCTTGAGGGTCTGGGTCCGCAGGGCGCCTTTACCGGGAGCGTTTGGTTGCTCGGCCCTACTGTGGAGGCGTTGGCCATCGAGCTCCTGTGCCGCCTGCTTGATCGGCATGCAGAAGCGTGAAGCGCGGGCCCCACGTTGAGCTCCGGCGCCTCGCTCCTGTACTCGCGGCCACCCGTCCGTGCGGCTCGCACGGCTTGCCGAGGTCGCGTGGCACCTCGGGGGTCCGTGCACCGTTGTATGTGGACTCCGGCAAGTGCGTGGGAATATCGTCCACGTCTTATTTATACTCCGGAGAGTACGCGCGGTGAGGACACCGGCGTGTGCGTGGGACATCCGCGTCTTATTTAGACTCAGTAGAGTGCGCAGGGAAAACATCCGCATCTTTGTTTGTACTCCGGAGAATGCGTGGGACTATCAACCACGACTTACTTAAATTCCGGAGGGTACGCCCTCGCGTGCGCGGAACTTCCGCGTCTTGTTTAGACTCAGTAGAGTGTGCAGGGAAAACATCCGCGTCTTTGTTTGTACTTCGGAGAATGCGTAGGACTATCAACCACAACTTATTTAAATTCCGGAGGGTACGCCCTCGCGTGCGCAGAACTTCCGCGTCTTGTTTAGACTCAGTAGAGTGCGCAGGGAAAACATCCGTGTCTTATTTATACTCCGCAGAGTGCGTGCGGGGGCGTCCCCCCGTTGCATCTTATTTATACTCCGTAGAGTGCGTGCGGAGGCGGACCTCATCGCTACGTCTTATTTATACTCCGTAGAGTGCGTGCGGAGGTGGACCTTGATGTTACATCTTATTTATACTCCGTAGAGTGCGTGCGGAGGCGGACCTCATCGCTACGTCTTATTTATACTCCATAGAGTGCGTGCGGAGGCGGACCTCATCGCTACGTCTTATTTATACTCCGTAGAGTGCGTGCGGAGGCGGACCTCGACGCTACGTCTTATTTATACTCCGTAGAGTACGTGCGGAGGCGAACCTCATCGCTACGTCTTATTTATACTCTGTAGAGTGCGTGCGGAGGCGGACCTCGACGCTACGTCTTATTTATACTCCGTAGAGTGCGTGCGGAGACGGACCTCCGTGGAGTGCGTGTGCGGAGGTGAGTCTCCATGTAGTGCTCGTGCAGAGGTGGGTTTCCATGCCTGCGTGTGCGGAGGTGAGTCTCCATGTGGTGCTCGTGCGGAGGTGGGTCTCCGTGCAGTGCGTGGGAACATCGACCACGTCTTTATACTTCGGGGAGTACGCATGGTGACAACACCAGCGCGTGCGCGGAATCCCACGTCTTGTTTATACTCAGTAGAGTGCGCAGGGAAAACATCCGCGTCTTATTTATGCTCCGTGGAGTGCGTGCGGGGGCAAGCCTCCGCACATTTTTGGCGGTGGGGGGGGACCACGAATAACCTCGCAAACGGTGTACTTTATTAAATTCCCGTTTGCGCGGGTGAGCGAGTACAAATGGGATATGAACTAACCACCGGACTCGTTGCCGTGGCGATGAGATACGAAGCCTCTTGTGCTTGGGCTGCCGCAGGGTGTGTACGGGCACGTCTGGCCTAAGGATCGTGGTGGGTTCCCAGGCTTGGGCTTCGGGTTCCATGCTCCAGGTGCCGGGCCACGTGCTGATCGCTGAAAATGGTGATGACACCTCGCGGGCCCGGAAGCTTTACACATAGGAAGCCATGGTGCGGTACTACCCCAAAGGAGTTAATAGTTGGTCGCCCCAGGATGGCATTGTAGGGGTACTGGATGTCGACGACATCAAAGGTGACGTCCCTGGTTGCCACGTTGTCGTCCTGGCCGAAGGAGACCTGTAAACATATTTGACCCAACGCCAATAGGGGCTGGCCTCCGAAGCTCTGCAACGGGATTCGTGAGGGGCCTAGGCGACTCCGAGGGATCGCCGTCTGGTCGAAGGCCTGTGCGAACAGGACGTTCGCGGAGCTGCCCCCGTCGACCAGGATGCGCCGGACATCGCATCCAGCGACCGCGACCTGGATGACTAGGGGATCCTGATGGGGGAACTCCACACCTTCGGCGTCGGCCGACGTGAAGGTGATTTCGTGCTGCGCCCACTCTGGCGGCGGCTGGGCTGGGTATGCCGCCACGTGGTGTAGCCTCCGCACGTATGCTTTGCGCTGTCGCTCCGAGGCAAACTCCAAGGAGGAACCGCCGGAGATGACGTTGATGACCCTGCGCGGGGCGCCCTCCAGTATATGGATCCACAGGGGACTTTGCTGGGGCTACTGTACCTGGGCTTGCGTCCGCCGGGGGCCCTCCTGAGGCTGCGGCTCCTGGTCGCAAATCCTCAGGGGGCCGACCGGTGGCTGCTGAACGTGCGCGATGACGGGTGATCGCGTTTGAGATCCTCGCCCCCGCGCGCTTTGGCGGCGTCGCGATGGTGGTGCAGAGCGGGTATCATGGTTGCCTTTTCCATGCACCTCGCACCACGCGGCGCCGTTGGTCGCCGTACTCCGCTCGGGCCCAACCGTCGCGGCCCCGTCCTCGGCCTCGCCCGCGACCTCGTCGGGCCCTAGCCCCGCGGTTGGCAGGGGCGTTGTCCTCGGAGCCGGCCTCAATGTCAAAGACGTGCCGGGTTCGCCGGGACGTTTGACGGCCGCGGTGGGCCTTGTCAGCCGGCGTGTCGTCATGCTGGGAGGTGTCCTTCGACATCTCCTGTCGGCGCTTGCTCTGCAAGGAACTTGCTTGTGATGGGTCGGTGCTCTTCGCGACTCTTCCCGCTGGGTTGACGTCGGCGTCGTTGTCCTGGCGCTGCTTCGCATCTTCTTCCGTCCGAGCATATTCCTCCATCTTGTCGAAGAGTTTTGCCACTGTCTTGATCGGCTTGCGCGCGTTGTATGCGGCCAGTGGCCCTGGGCGAAGACCCTGCATCGTTGCGTTGATTATTGTTGTTTCGTTGACGTCTTTGACTGGCGGCAATGACCTTCGCGGCGCTTGAAATACTTGCGGAGCCTTTCCGATGGATGTTGCTTGATGGCGAAGAGTTGGTCCGCGTCGACGCGCTCAATGTAGTTCCCCTGGAAGTTGTTATAGAGGCGGTCGCGTACCTGCTCCCATGCATATATAGAGTTCGGCTCTATGGTAAAGAACGATGAAAGCGCCACTCCTTGTAACGCGAGCGGGAGCCCCTTCGCCTTGGTGGTGTCGTCCCCGCCTGCCGTCTCGATGGTGGTTTCGTACACGCGCACGAACTCTCGGGGGTCCGTGTCGCCTTTGTACGATGTAACGGAACTGGAAAATTTGAAATCCTCTGGCCACGGTACTTGCTGTAGGCCCGACGATAACGGGGATTCCGGGTCCACGCGTCGTAGTGAAGCGCGGCTGGAAGTTGGGGCGTCGCGGCTGTCCGCCCTCTCGGGTATAGGCTCCGGCGCGACCACCGGTGGGGGCGGCGGAGCCCGAGCCTCTTGCATGCTCCTCACGGCCCCCCCTGAGATCCGCCAATTCCCGCTGGAGCGTGCCAAGGGCCGCCAGCAGGGCATTCTCCGTGGCGGGCGTAGATGGGGTGGCGGGCGCGCCTGGCAGTGCGGTCGATGTCATCGCGACCGCTGCTTGCACTCCTAGGTTGCCCCTCGCGTCCACGCCGTGGAGCTCGGTGCCGACGGTGGGGCCGCTTGGCACTTCCGCACCGGGTGCGGAGGCGGTGGTTGCGCCTTTACGACCGTCGAGGCTACCGCTCTCTAACGTCCGGCCGGTGTCGTCAAGGTGACTCGTCGCGCCAATGGCGGGTTGGGGTGCAACGGGTGGGTTGGGGCTGATAGTCACGTCAATGGTGGCGGGGTGGATGGCGTCGGTGGTGGCGGCGTTGATACCATCGATGGTGGCAGGGTCGATGGCGTCGATGGTGGCGGGGTCGATGGCGTCGGAGGTGGCGGGGTCGATGACGTCGATGGTCGCGCGATGAGCGTCGTCATTTTCTTCCCCGACCGCCGATGCCGAAGCCCCGTGCCGACGTGGGGCCTCGCCGCGCCGCTTCTTCTTCCTCGCCCGATGACGGCTTTTTGGTGCCATCCTCCTCTTGCGCCTTGACGCTTGCTTCCGCTGCCCCACGGACGGCGCCAATCGCTGGCTACGCATCAAACAGAGAGAGTATGGTGGTGGAGAGTTAGGTAAACAAAGGTATATACGTGGAATTAGAATGATGAGACTTAGAGAAGTGCAGAACTCAAAGGGAGATTATTTTTAAGTTCACTATTAAAATTTGATCACGAAGATCAAGTACCCAAACAATAAATCTTGTAGATTAAATAAAAATTGGGTGGATTGTACTCTTTTTCCCTTGACGAGTTTTTCAGTCAAGGTTTTTAATAAGACAATTCGTGCAACACAACATAACATGTGTCATGTACTTTTTCTCTAAATTCTTTTCACTCGGTTTTTATGGAGTTTTGATCAGCATGAATATGTCAGATTAGTGTCCAAGAGGGAGTGTTAGAAAATCTAGGCCTAAATCTACAAGCTTGGCCCATGGTAGGTACCTTACCCTTTAGTCTATAAATAAGGGGTCCGCTAAATGATTATACTAGTACCTTTTGGAGGAGAAAAGTAATAAAGAAAGAAAGGAGTTCCCCTATTTCTCTGTATTCAATCTATTGGTTTGCACTTACATTATTCTGTGTTTGATCTATCTCTCTCGCCTTGAAGAAATCGCTCGGAGTAGACTCGTCAGCTACAGTTCCTTAACACAAACTAGCATATCCTATGTTGTCCAACTTCTCCTGCATCCTACATGTCAAGTTACCATTATGCCCCTGGAGCTCCTGCCACTCCAAGCTCTCATCTTGAATGTGGAGTGTTCAAAACATTATAAAAAATTGGGATTTTTGATTAATTGACTTTTGACTTTTTGAGTACCAAGTGCACAGTATGCTATGTATCATGCTTGGATTTTTTTCCTTTGAAGAAAGTAAGGCCCTAGTAGACCCTACATCTGGATTTCATTGATGGAAAATTTAATACATGATCCAGCGGTTACATCAAGGACCCTAACACATGACAAAATTAAACAGAGGTCCAGATAGAAAAGCATAACACGTGTCGGATAGAATGTTGAAGAACCAACACGCGTCGTTCGGCCGTCTCGTTGAGTCCCAGTAGCTTGGATGATGGCATACACCAGCTGACGTGAAGGCCACACGAACTCCGTTCGGTCATCGGTGGCCCTCCAAGCGACCCAGAATTGATGGGGAACTACTCTTCCTCCTTTCGACCTCAATGGTGTGAGGCGTTGATTTTCAAAAAGGCAACCCGTCGAACGGTCATCTGTTTATGCTAGGTTTCGAGTACATCAGGATATGTTCCAAATAATTTCTGGTTACAAAAGGTAAAAATTATTTAGAATATATTCACTTCTTAATGTGGAGATATGATGACTTCTTAATGCCAAAAGCTAAAATAATTTTTTCTTTTTCCTCTCTCTTTTTCTATTCTATTCTTTTTTCTTTTGTATTTTTTATGGAGATATAATGGTGTTTTTATTTCTTCTTATTTTTATTTTTTTAATTGAATGCTTTAGAAAAAACTAACATATAGTGTTATTTTAGCTAAAATCCAAAAACTACAACCATTTTGAACGGGCCTTGAATAACTCATGCATCTTTATATTGTCATTGTTTATGAATGATTCATGTTGTTTTTCCTAGTTGGAAACTTATCAAATAAGGAGTAACATAAAATTTGTTATAGGGAGCATATCTACTGCAAAAGGGCATTTCAGTGTAAAAGTGCAAAAACTTCTAAGAGCCATCGGATCTGACCTGTACGGCTCAGATCAAGGAAGGTGGAACCCCCACCCCATAAAACTTAATCTATGCAGGGGGTTTTGTGAAAGATTGATTAAATGAATTAAATGAGGTGGAGGTTCCACCCTCTCTGATCCGATCCGTACAATGCAAATCCGATGGCTGTAAATAAGTTTTTGTACTTTTGCACTGAAATACCCTTTTGCACTAGATATGCTCCCTTTGTTATAGAATAGACTTGTGATAACTACTGAATTGCCTGCACAATTGTGCGGCTAGTTTTGAAAACGTAGTTATATTTGTTGTACAATTCTAATATATAATATTGAACAAATATGGTTGGATTTGTTATACAACTATGATATCTACATCTAACAAATCTACAACGTTATAATATGGTCCCATAAAATAAATGTTGTATATTCTTATCCTTTTTTATTAATTAGTGAGAGAATTTATATAGTTTTTATTTTCTAGGATTATTGGGGAAATCTGTGGAACTCAACCGAAAGATGTGCATTTTATCTCAACTATTGTTTATATTTATATAGATATGTTATCACCTTGTGTATAATATCTGTAACCTTGGCAAGAAATATTTGGACATCTTTCTTTTTAACTCGTTTATATCGTAATTAAAGACACCTTGTACTTTCTCAAAGAATGAGGAGTTGATATGTTAAGGTGAAATGCGTTAGGATATACTACGTTGCCAACAGAATATATACTATGCACTTATAATAGAGCATTCTTTTTTCAAAAAATAACCCCTTTGTTTCCCAAAATTTTGTTAATTTTATTGGTAAGGTTATCCCATAATATTTTATCAATCGAGAAAAATATAAAGTGCAGTTATTACAATATTCTTCGCTCCCTATATATCCTTCAGTACTATAGAACAGGTTTGGTAGTCATGGTATACTATCATCTATCAGGAGTATGTATAGAGTTCAATGCCATTAACTATTTCTTATATTCGATGACGGTGAGGTTGAACACTACTACGAAACGGACGGCTTGGTAGAGTTATATTTTTATAAAAAAAGGCAAAATCTAAAAGGTTAGTCAAATGTCGTCTCCTCTGAAGAGACAATTGTCCTCAAATCGGAGCGAGTACCATGTCCCATGTTCCTCCTGAAATGACAGTTTTGCCCACTGAACCCTCTTGAGTAGTCTCGGCGGTTCAACTGAGCCGGCCAGCCAGACCAGACCTTCCCCAGTTTCCCAATATAAACGCAAGAACTTGCTGAAACCGCAAACCAAACTTGTACTAGAAGAATTGAGCAAAAGAACCTCGCAAATTCATCACGAACAAGCGTCCGGCCGGTGCCATGGGCACGTCGCACAGCGAGGCTGTACCTGGCCTGGATTTGCGCCTCTTCGCGGCGAAGACCATAAGGAATTTGCTGGAGGAGGAGGGCGTCGCCTCCGCGTCGAGCGAGCAGGACAAGGCCGAGCGGTTCGGGGAGTGCATCAGGAGCCTGGAGACGGAGAAGGCCAAGATGGAGGCGTTCAGGAAAGAGCTCCCCATGAGCGTCCACCTCGTCGGCGATGGTGAGTTCTTGGCGATTTCCTGGAAACTTCTTTTAGTACTTATGTTTCAGAAAAAAAAAAGGTGGGAAGATTCAGTTTTTAAATTTTTTTTGTGTGGTTGATTGCAGTGATTGGATGGCTGAAGGATGAGGCGTACCAGCGCCAGATGCCGACGAGGGAGCTGTTCGCTCCGGCGCCGGCGAAGCGGAAGGTGGACGACAAGGCCGGAGCGGTGATGAAGCTGCAGGTTGATGCAAATGATAAGATGGATTGGATGAGCTCCGCGCAGCTATGGAGCTGCGGAAATCCCACTGATACAACTGACACAAGTAAAGATGGTAGCAAGAGTCGTGGCGTCAAGAAACCGTCACACAAGGTAGGAGAGGATCAGAGGATGCAAGCATTTTTTTTTTTTTTGCTTCAAAACAATTACAGATTGCAATTTTTTTTGTAACCGCAGTAGACAAATTTTCAGCTAGTATCTTCTTGCAAAGGTGGATAACTAAAGATACAAATATTTAAGCTTGCTCTTAGAAAAAGTAGTTAAGTTTCTTTATTAAACAGATATGTCACATTTCATTTGAACAGTTGAACCTTTTTCAGCTCATCTTTGTGGTAGCTACCAGAAAGACAAGCGAATCTTTTCAGCTTGTTTTGTTGGACAAAGGTGTCAAATTTATATGAGTAGCGCATCTTCATATCTTTTCAGTCTCATCGTCCAGAAAAAGTATGTAATTGTTATGTTTACCACCAGGTAGTAGTAACTAGTAAGAGCTTCCAATTCCAACCTTTTTGCTCAAAGAAAATAAAAAGCTTATCTCAAAGAACAGGGATAGGTTGGCGAGTTCATGTCAATTCAGTTCTTCTCATCACTCTGCTGTTGATCTCAGTTTGCACAGGTACCCAATGCGTTAAACGGCTCGCCGACCTTAGCAACAGCATCCGAGAAAGCGGGAAATACGACACCCCCAGTACTTGCAGAGCTATCACTGTCATCCCCAGCGATTGACGGTGCCTGTCCGGACAGTCCCAATGCCAATGCCAACTGCAGCATCATTGATCAATTCAGAGCGCAAGGCCAACCAGCGGTGCAGAGGAAGGCGAGGAGGTGCTGGTCCGCGGAGCTGCACCGGCAGTTCGTCGCCGTGCTCCAGCGTCTCGGCGGCGCGCAAGGTGCAAAAATTCAGTACACTTGTAGTATAGTACCATCACATTCACTTTGCTATGAGCAATGTTATGATAATTGTATTGGTAAAATGTCTAAATTTTCTTCCTCAAATTGTGGCTCTACGTTGATGCAGTGGCCACGCCTAAGCAGATCAAGGAGATGATGAAAGTGGATGGGCTCACAAACGATGAGGTCAAGAGCCACCTGCAGGTCTGCCTGTTCTTAAATCTGTTGCGCATATCAAGCTGATCCATAGACCATATATAGTCGCATCAATTCTCAAAAGTTCCATGAATCAATGTCACCAAATGCTCAAACACTCCTGCAGAAATATAGGCTGCACACACGGAGGGCGGCGGGGCCGGGCAAGCCGGCGATAGGCCTATGGCCCCAGCACGAACAGCGGCGTGGCAAATCACAGGACAACAAGTTGCATTCTTCTGCCTCCCCAGAGGTGTATTTGCAGACGTCTGGGTGGAGCCAGTCGCAGCCTGGCACCCCGGAGGCTCGTCTGCAGCTTTCTGAGTCAAGCCGGGCGATGTCGGTGACCGCCGGAGATAGCTATGAGGCCGAGGAGGAAGACAGAAGGTCGGAGAGCTGCAGCGTCGAAACTCGGGACAGGACAATGTCTTGAGCAATGAGCAGGAGCTGTAGCAACAAGACCAAGGCTATATTGCAAATCGAGATGAGAATGAGAGGGTTTTTAGGAGGTTTGCCGAACTGACCGGAGTTGCAGTAGTAGGGAGTAGGGAAAATGAGAAATAAGCCATTTTTTTCCCATCACTCGATCAGCTCCGGTTATTGAATTAGAAGCTGTTCACATATTTTGCCCTGTTGCGTAATGTTTTTTTCTTTTCAAATTTGATCTCCGGACACCTGTTTTTGTAAAAATAGCTCTATTTTCGAGCTCGGCAGGCATAACAGGTGTGTAACAGGTGACACTTGTCACCTGCCACGCCACCAAATCTCAGCACAGTAGCAGGGGCGGCGAGAGAGGCAGACGATGGCACGGCTTGGGTGTCAGAGAGCCCTGTAGGGCTACCGAGCTTCACTGGCTAAGCAGGTGGTTTGGTGGCCAACCAGTCGGACGCAACGCGATGCGATGTGCCTGATAATGATTTCTGTGGCCTTTGGCAAGGTTTGGCATTGCCCCTACGCCTGCGTGTACCCGCATGGCCTTGTCGGTTGCCAACACCTCTCCGTGCATATAAAATGGCTCGCATCTATCTCCACCCTCTCATTCGAAGCTGCGCAGTTAAGTATCCTCCTTACCAAGCGAGAGAGTTGAGAAAGAAGAAAGAGAGAGTAGAAGAGATTTTAAATTAGTTTTTCAATGTGGTTTTGCAACAATTAAGGAGATTTCATAGTTGGGATCAATGTAGATCTAGTAAACATCTTCAAGGAGAGATATGTTCCATTTGGCTATGGGCAATGCGCTTAATATGTCATTAACATTTTATTTGCATAATGATGATTTGGTTGTATTATCTGTATACCTATATTATTAGCACATGGTCATAGGCATAATTGGTAGCTTAGCTATGTGCATGTGCATAATTATTTTGTATTATGTTTAGTTGTATTTAGCATCATTTGACATAAGTGCATTTTGCCTACATTGGTGGTAGGAACCTGATGTTGGATATAGAACATTTATTCGTTCTATGGGGAAAGTGTCGTACGGGATGGGCCATATGGGGTGGACTTTCAAAATTATGAACGGATTGTAATCTAAGCTCCGGGACTAAAGGAGATGGGTCTCCCTAAGTTCAGGAGGTGCACGCAGAGTGTATTTATGTCGAGACCTGAATATGCAAATCTGGACTCTCTGTGTATTCTGTATTAGTTTAGGATCACACAAGTGCACATAGTAAAAGCATAAATGGAATATCAATCATATTCATGGTTAAGTAAGAAAAGACTCAAATATTAATAATTATCAAAGTTATAACCATGTGGCCAAACTTACACATAATAGCCTGAAGGGGTTTAACAAAAGCTAGCAACGGAAAATGGAAACAAGCGTAGTAGCCATTCAACATGCCTATATGCAATCGACTGGGGAGCGAGACCCTAATCCGAAAAGTCGTCAAAGTATCCTCCTTCAGGTATCTCTATTTGATATGGTTCTTCTTCTTCAACTGAGCAAATATGGATATAGTTGAAAGTACATAGAGTACTCATCAAGTCGTTTGTAATAAGAATGCAATATAGTATGAAGGCTTACAGAATGATGGTTGAGTGGTTATTTTACAGAAAGCAATAATTTAAAGTAAAAATAATAAATAGATAAAGTGAACTTTGAAAAATAACTAATAAGTAATCAAAGGAATTGATTAAACCACAAGTGAACTAACCAGTCACCCAATGAACTACCCGTGAACTGACTATTCACGTAATGATCCACCAGTTAACTAACCATTCACTTCCCAAACATAACCCAACTAAGTTTTTATGAAAACTCTACCATTCGTGTTAAATCACTGAGTATTGTCTACAACCGAGGACACGGCTATTCTAATAGTTTTATACTCTGCAGAGATTGCACAACTTTACCCACAAGACATGATCATCTTATATTGCCACACGATTAACATACTACCTGTAGTGTGCAGTGGAGAGTTCATGACAAGGCCTTTACAATGTTCAATCTCAACTCAGTTCTACTCGCTAAGGTTTCGTTGTTGAGTAGATTAACCACCTAGTCAATAATTGCCCCCTCTTGCGTTCTATGGAAATGTCTAACCGACACCCACTAACATCTTAATGATGGAACCAAAGTTGAAACATCACAAATTAATTTGTTAAGTCCATCCCATACTGAACATGTGGTTGTACGGTAAGACTTAGATCAATAGCACACAAAATTAAGTCCTTAAATATTACCCAAGTAAAACATTCATATCCTAGAAGTGCTAACCACACTTCCCCTATTACTGCACAACCACTCGCCCAAGTGAAAACAAGTTTTGATATAATTGACACCAGTGACACACCCATGCCATGGCACACAAATTTTATAACTGTTTAGGCTTCCTCTTGCAGCACTTTGGGATGCTGACTTCATTAAGCTAACGATGCTCCACGGTTTGCTCCTGGGAAAAGGTTTTAGCAGGTGTATTTCCAAGGTTGAACAGAATTAGCGTGATTGCTTGCACTACAACAAAACAGCCACATAGAGACGCTTTTTTTTGGACATTTTAAAATTCGTCTCTACATCTAGAACCACCTAGCATATAAAGACGTTTCTTAACACGTTTTATAAGTCGTCACAAAATTACTCTTTAAATATGAGTAATATTTAAGATTGTGTCAATTCACAGTTGTGTCCAGATGAACATTGGGACGTTTTAGAATACGGCTAAACAAGTAGGATGCCTAAAATATAATTTTGATTTTTTGTAATTGACTGGTGACGTTTCATTAACTTAATATGGAAGGTGGAGAATTAATCATAAAATGGTACAAAAGATTTAAAATAATAATAAAAGGTGCAGGCTGCAAAAATCGAACACACAACCTCCTTTGAGCTAAAAATTACAGCACTGTGCTAGCTAGATTAAAAGAAACTACTTGTTGCCTATAGTGTAGTATACTAATGTCCATATATCATCCATGCCTATAGTGCGATTCCAACCATAGATAATTAGAGGGCTAAAAAAAGGAAAATTAGAGACACCAAAATAGTTCCTACTGTCCTGGCCCCGTCGCGAACTGTGCCTGTGCGCTTCGCTCCTCAATCCATTCCGATCCCTTCACTCCTTCAGCCGTCCTCGCCTCATCTCCATCGCCTTTCCCCAGATCTCACCGCATCTCCCGTCGATGCTCGCATCTCGCTGGCTCCCCACCTCTCCCGTCGCCGCCTCCCCGCCTCTCCTCCCTCCAGCCGCCTCCCCGCATCTCGTTGTCTCCCCCAGATCTTGCCACTTCCCCGCCTCTCCCATCGCCGCCTCACCGCCTCTCCCATCGCCGCCTCAACGCCTCTCCTCCCTCCAGGCGCCTCCCCGCATCTCACCGCCTGCATCTCACCGCCTCCATTTTTGTGATATGTTTGTGGGGCAAGTAAAAATCTTATGTTAAATTTTCAGCTTATCTGAAGACATTACTCATAAAAATGAAAAAGTGCTGCAGCAGTTTCTTTTTTGTTTTGCCGCTCAATGAAAAGTTATGTTCCCTCTTTTTTTCCCACGCCTTTATCTCTCCACCTCCCCACTTCTTCAACTTACTAGCTAGATTATCGCACGGTGGAGTTCCCTGTCTTTGTGCAGAGCTCCCTCATCAATTCCCCATCTTTGGAGGCATCCTGGCCTTCTCTTGTGCAGGTATTACCCATCAATTCCACCATTAATCACTCTAGGGTTGCCTCAATTCCCCATCCTCGTCGCTGCGCCCAGTCACCCTCGTAGCTGCAGGCATTACAAATTTGGGTGAGACTCTTGATCAGCAAAAGGGTTGCCGCAGCAAAGCTTGGAATGATCAAAGTTCATCTGGCTGCATCTGACAAGGGTATGCACATATAGTTATTTCATTCTGGTGGATCATTTCTGGTTATCATATCCATCGTACTTTCTCTGTGATTTTACAAACATGCGCACGGGCGCACCAAACTAGCAGTAAGAACTAATTAGTTATTACCTTTCCGCCTACTAGATTATCGATAGTATAAAATTAGTTATTTGAAAAAAGCGATTTAAACTTAGAAGGTTAGACTAGTTTTTATGGCAATGTACGTATAACACCCCAGGATCCACATCACCCTGGGATGCCACTAAACCACTCTACATCTAGCCAAAAATTTCAAGATAATTTATTCCGGCAACAATTTCTAGACATGAAGTATTAAGCAGAAGCATAAACAACTAAGGGAACAAAGATAACGGTAACAAGTTCAATAACTAAATCAACCTCTAGCAGATTAATCAAAGAATAGTTCACAAGGTCATCATTATTAAATAAGATAATCATCCACGAATAGCTAAGCATTTGGCTAAAATTCTATCGACTTTATTACAACATGAATTGATGAACCAAGTGCATTATTGTTGTGCCGCTCTACCCATCCCATGAATGCTTAAGAATCACTTGTAAGAGGGAAAACAAGGGTAAGATAAAAATCTCAGCAAGCAAACTGTTTAACATGCTATTCAGACTACAAATAAATATACAACATCATTAAAGTAATCACATGTCCACATCCACAATGTGCATCCACATTCGTTAACAAGCTAATTAAACTACATTGACGTTAAGCATCAATATTCGTTTCCCATAAGGACCACAATCATAGCCTTAACCATATTTATTACCAATAATAATAAAATATTAGCAAATAAATCTTGATTAACTACTTCATATCATCCACCACTACTACTACCAGTGACAATAAAGCAATAACATGTTTTACCTCACTAACTTTATTATTTTTCATATCCACAACGGCTATCAACAATTACTACAAGAGAAAAGAATCTCATGCCACAATCACGACCACTATCATACCACAAGGGAGGAACCCCAATCCATGACCACAGCTACTTTCCTTGTACCACAAGTGACTCTCATGAGCCAATACCACATTACAACTATGAAGTTGCAGTTGCTTGTAAAATAACTTCACCACAATATATTGCATAAGTATGTAAATGATCTTTCCACAATGCAATGCATATGCATGCTATGCTCCACTGCACCTTTACCCAATAAGGTAAAAGTATGCATCGTGCTACGGTAATGCACGATGCTGTACCGGTACGGTCGCGGCTATAACAATGCAATGTCATGACATGTTATGAATGATATGATAATCATAAACCACAAGAATTTAACCACGAAAGTCAACCACATAACTCACATTCGGTTCACCAAGATCATCATCAATCGATCCATAGTGAATTCTATCACATCGACCACAATATATTCATCAAGATTGCTACCACCACAACCACAAGTATTTACTAAGAATACTACCACCAAGACCATAATAATACCAACTTCAAGGGCATTAATATGATCCTCATGAATTTAACAACAAAGAAATATCATCATATCCACCATGCATTTATTTTCGTATACCACAATTCGCTTATTAAGCAAATTACCACAATACTACCAAAACTCATCCAAACATAGCAATTGATTAATATCTTACTATCACATTCTTACTTAGAAAACATGTAACCATGGCATATCATTTAACATTACGAAACAATTATGCATATTGCAAGTAGTAAGAATAACGGGTTAAACGGTAGCACATCCGCTACGTTTACTTGCCTCTACCGGCGAAGCGACGAGATCACACTCGATCAGAAGCAAATCTGTCTGTCCAAAAAAGTACCTGTCAGCACAATACACAGCAATACAATCACGACTCTCAAAGAAAAGTGTCGCCAAAACCCTAAACCCCACAAAACCTCTCCACTTACGGTCCTACCTTCGTCCCCTGCAGCAATGCCGCTTATTTTTTTTGTATCTTTAAGATTACTAAACTTTTTGTAGAGGGGAATATATTTCTGGTTTCCTTACTCATTTTCCTTCATTTTTCATGTAGATCACATATTTTAATTTTGTTCTTAGCATGGCGTAACTAAATGCTCAAAACAGAGAACATCCTCTGTTCTGTCAGTCAGGACAGTCAGGTTCAAATGCTTCCCAACAACAGAGTAGGGCTCTAAAAATTTTAATTTTTATACAGAAGCTAGCTTACTAAATTACCTACAACTTTCTCAATGGTGAACCAAAATCTAGAATTCATCTACTATCCCTAATTCCCATCTGAACAGCGGTCTGTCCCTGTCTGTAACCCTGATGGACAGCGAGATTCCAGATCCTGGTACGTCTAAATTACATAACGAAAAAATCTGAAAAAAATACAGTAGATGCGTATCGTCGTCTTCTACGTTTTTCCTTTTGAGGATACCCTCGAGAAAAATCGGCTTAGGGGTCTAAACGGCACAAACAGTAACACCATGCGATTGGATCTACAGATAGTCAACCGGGATTCTCTAATTGGGGGTTTCTAAAATGCTAATCCCCACAAAAATTAGACCAAGAACCGTAAATTCAGCAGAAAACAGAGGGATTGGGGTGAGAGAGAGTTACCTAGGGGATTGAGATCACTCTCTTCTTCCTCTCCTTCTCCTTCCCTTGTTCTCCTTCCCTCTCTTCCTCTCCTTCCTCTTCCCTTCTTCCTTCTTCTCCTTCTTCTCCTTGTAGCAGCACTTGGGCAGAGGGGAGGCTCAGGGAGAGGGGTGTGGCGGCTTGGGGGTGGGAAAAAGGGGGAGGGCCAAGGGAAGGGGTTTATAAAGTGGGTGCTAGGGTTTGGGAGGGGGTACGGGCCCCCGTTTGGGCTGGCTGGCCCAAAGTGGCTGGCCCACCCCTCCGGACAGCCTAAAACCTCTAAATTAATTATTTTAATTCTCTTTTTACTATTTTAGACTATTCCACAATTTTTATTTTCGCTTTCCGTGATTTACCGAAACCGGCAATTACGCTAAACGTTCCCCGGGACGCCAAAACAACTTCAGGGTGTTACAGTACGCGATAACAAAAATAGATGTTAGTTAATATTATGATAATACAAACCTTGCAAAAAAAATTTCTGATGGTACAAGGGAACATTGAACTGACTTGTTGCTGCGCATATCTTATATTGTTGTAACACCCTGTTTTTCTGCAATTTTTAAAGCCAGGATTTTAAAAATGAATTTTCTGGAATTTTCTGAATTTAATTCAAGCTTCAAATAAATTTTTAGAATTTTCAAAGATTTAATATGATTAAAATAAACATTAACATAAGCTAAAAATATTTTATTTGGGTTCCTTGTGTCACAAGGAATTGTCTGGTATTTTTGGTGAATTTTTGGGATTTATCTGCTATTTTCTAGAGCTTTTAGAAGTTTATTTGAATTTCTGGAAAAGAAAAGAAATTGAAAATTTTCCCCGCCGCCCGATCTTCTCTCTCCTCCACGCGTCGCTCATCCAGCGCCTCCCGCCACCGCCGTACCCTTTCTCGCCCGCACCCGCGCGCCCTGCCCAAACCCTAACCCTCGGCCGCTGTCCGATCGTTCCACGTGGCCGCATCCTAACCATTCGAACCGCGCCCGTTTCGCACTCGAGCCGTCTTTGAATCGATCGTCTCGGTTCGCGTGATTTAAACGCCGCCATCGCCTCGGTTCGCGTGCCTCGCCCTCGCTCTCGCCGTCGCCTCCGCCGCCGTTTCCTCGCCTCGCACCGCCGCTCCGAGCCACGCCGCCGCCGACGCCGAAGTCCCCGTGCATCGCCCGTCGTCGCTGACCTCGTCGCTGTCACTTCCGTCGCCGGTGAGCTCTCCGCGCCGTCCCCATCACCGCATCGCTCGTCGCGCGCGACGCGAGCTCGCCGCTCGCCGCCTCGGCCGCGCGCGCGCGGCGCCTCGCGCGCGCGCGCCACGCGCCGCAGATCCGCTCCCCCGCGCCGGCCGCGTGTCGCCATCGCCTACGCCCCCGCCCGCGCGGCGCGCGACGCTTCGTGCCACGCGTCGACGATCCGCACCACCCCGCTCCCGCGCCGCCGCATCTCCGCCGCCCGCTCAGATCTGAGCCGAGGGCTCAGATCCAGCAGCGTGCCCGCGCCCCCGCCGTCGGATCCCCGCACCCGCGCCGTGTCTCATCAGCTGAGCCACGTCAGCTGTAGCCGACGTCAGCCGAAACTCACCCACCGGGTGCCACATCAGCGCCACGTCAGCGCCACGTCATCCTAGTGCCACGTGGCAGCATAAGCGCTTGCCACGTCAGCAGCCCGTGCTGCATCAGCACCCTCTCTCCCCCGTGTGTACTGTTGTGTGAGCCAGGTTCACCGTGGACCAGTTCTACCGTGGACCGGGTTCACAGCGCAGTGTCATTTTCCAATTTTCCCGAATTAAGTTTAGGTCTAATTTTTCGAGAGCCCGTTCTCCTCCGTCCTAGCTCCAATTGACCCCGTTCTTTTTTTTAAATTCATCTAAAATCGAGCTCTAGCTGTTGGTTCTGGTTTTGTGATTTTTAGAGTTCATTTGCTTATCATTTTATGTGTTTCTTTGGTTTCAGTCGCTTTCTCTCTCGCTAGATTCGGATTCCGGAGGAGCAGGTTCCGCGCCTGGAGACCAGGAGTACCTCGCTGAGCATAACCATGGCAAGTCGTGTCCTTTGATCATGTTGAACCCAGTTTGCAATCTATTATTTAATTATTTTGTTTTAAATTACATCGCATCGCTATTTTTATTCAATCCTTTGCACGGGTAGTTATCGTCCCAATTGAGATTATACCTCCTTGATACTTTGGAATACCATGATGCTCTTGTCACCATAGGTTGGGAAACTTATTAGTGATGTATGATTATTGTCACATGGGTTGTGCGAGTAGATGCTTAGTTTTGCTTATAACTGCGAATGGTCTTATCATCACATGTTAATCTTTAATTTGATTTAATGATATATGGAACTGTGGTTGGTGCCACGTTTAATAAAATTTGTGCCACGTCATTGGTGTGTCATTGGCTTGGTTATACAAATGTAGTTTTTGCACTCGGGCGAGTGATCGTGCAGTAAAGGGGGGAGTACAGTTGTACTTTGGGGGATATGGTAGTCTCGCCCGGGTAATGCTAAGGACTTAACTTTGTGCGCCATTGATTTGAGCTTAATCGTGCAAACCACATGTCTATTATGGGATGGACCTGGCTGATTAATTTGTAATATCTCAATTCAATTCTGCCATTGTGATGGACATGGTTGCTGATTTCCATATGGCGCAAGGGGGGGTGTGATGCGAAACCCTAGCGGGCAGGATTGGGTTGAGGTAGAGCATTGTAAAGGCCTTGTTGTGATTACCTTAGATCTAGGCTAATCACATCGTGTGGGTACAGTTGTGGAACCTCTGCAGAGTGTAAAACTATTCGAATAGCCGCGTCCTCAGTCATGGACATTGCTCGGGGATTTCACACGAGAGTTAGTGTTTTCACTTATAACTTGGTGGTTCATGTTGGGGGTGGACAGGTAGTTCACTATTGTTTTAGCTTGTGAATTGGTGTTCACAAGTGGTTCATGTTTAATCCTTTGATTATTCATTATTACTGTTTTCAGTTAACTTTCGCTTTCAAGTTATTTATTATATTTCTTTGTAAAATGTCTTTATGCAAATTAACCTTTCAGCCTTCCTTGGTAAGCCTTGTATTTTATATTGCATTCATTTGTTACAAACGACTTGCTGAGTACCAATGTACTCACGGGTTTACGCCTATGTTGCTCAGTTGAGGGAGAGGAGTACTATCAGCAGGAGGTTCCAGAAGGAGAGTACTACGGCGACTTCATGGATTAGGCTTAGTTCTCCACTCGATAGCCTGTGGGCTTGTCGATTGGCCGCTATGCTTTATTTTGGATTTTCGCTGCTATTTTGTTAAGCTCTTCCGGCTAGAGATATTGTAAGCTTGGCCATAAGGTCGTACCTTTCATATTTTATCAATATTCGAGTTTTCCTTTATTATTGTCGTATGTATGACTGTGATGACATCTATGTTTGACTGTGTGCACTAGCGTGATCCTGGACTAGTGCAGTTTACACAGAGAGACCGAATTTGCATATTCGGGTCTCGACAATTATCAAGAAAGAAGCCTTGATTAATCTCAAAAAAAGAAAGAAGACTTGATTATGAAAAAGTAAATTAGGAATAATGTTATATACACATTGTGCATTATTTTGTTTACACCTGAAATATACATTGTAAGTATGGCACGTTCTAGAATCTAGAATTTTGCATTGTGCATTTTTCCTTTTTATAGAATATTCTATTTTTCATGTTTGTGCTTTTCTATGTGCCTTTTGTACATAGGAAAGAAATAGGATGATGTGGCACTCTCATACTCCTTTGTTTTTATTCAGCTTTACTATAGATTAAGATGTGAAAAAAGTGTTGTTCTTCATTTAGAAGCGAACTTTTTCACCGGCGCAGCAAAAAACATATACTTATTCATTTTTTTCATATGGATATGACCTATTGGTGGACTGTGTCTGTGTTTAAATAACAACGCCGCAGGGGAGAAATCTTATAACAGTAGTATTGGAAAAGACATGCACAAGAGCAACAGATGACTAGGTGAGATAGAAATCATACTTGTGAAAATTCGGAGATAGAAATCATACTTGTGAAAATTCGGTGATTAACTAAGGTACATTAGGCTTCACAACTGGCACCATATGATGCCACATCCTTTACTGACATAGAATACCAGCATGGATAGGTACACATGAATACCACCAAAATACCATGAGAGAAATATCCAAGTATCAAAACACAAATATGTTCTAGTTTACAGTAGTAACAGGACTATGGCACCAAAGAAGGGGAAAAGGGAAAACGGCATACAGTCTCATACAGAACGCAACACTTTGCTTCCAGGAAAAGAGTGACAAGAAAACGAATGACCATCACCAACGAAAGGAATTGTAAACGCAGGAGCTGATGCAAATCAACGCCCTCTACTCCTGGGGTGCGTGGTAGCTGGGCTGCCTTTTCACAAGGCCCGCGCCTTTATGATGTCCATGCTCATTTCGCTTGGGTCAGTTGCCTGTAGCTCCACCTGGATGCCGTCCAGCTCCCTCTTGAACCGGTCCTCGGAGCTTGCATACAGCATCTTGCTCCTCACCGTTGATGTATTAGGAGACCTACAAGAGAGTGAGATGCACAAACACACTGCTTCAGTTTTCAACTGAAATAGCACAGTTCCCTTGCATTGCGCATTTGGCAAGCAGATGAATATATATATATATATATATATATATATATATATATATATATATATATATATATATATATATATATATCTGCTACAAGGCAAATATGTTCTATGGTTTACACAACAACGCTTAAGGACCTATGATATTACGACCAATTCTTTAATTTCAAGATTATTGAACTATCCGATTATTAGTTTCAGATTTTGAGCACGTGAGTATTGCTGTTCACCACCCACGCTGAATTCTGAAATGCTGTTCTCGAAAGCATTCAAGAGACACTTGGTGCAACTGAGAAGCGCTTACTTCTCCAAATCAAAGCTGTCACTTTATAGCTCGATATGATTGTTTTTGCCTATGCATGTAACTACATTTCATTACATTGTTGGTTGAATTCTGAAAATTTGGGTTGCTTTACTAAAGACATTATGGCGAGGATACCTAGACGACTGCGGAACTTGAACTTTGGAGTACAGGATGCAGAAAATGTGCAACTCAATGAAGAGAATTTACAAGGTCCTCCAGAGATTGATAACATACTAGCAGGGATGCCTCATGAATCTACTAGGCCAATTAAGATAATTTGTAAGTTTCATAGTTTACTTTGTCACATATCTACATACCTATGATTTACCCCAATTACGCATCACTGGATATTCCTATATGTAGGGCCAAATGAAGAGGTGCGTCAGATTCTAGGGGAATTTTTAGTTAAAAATTTGTCAAAATTACAAGGAGGAAAGGTAATTGTGGAGACTGATGAGAATGATGTTCCGAACGAAAGGTCAGCTTCCATTCTTGGCAAGTATCTTGGTGAACTAGAAACAAGTTCTACATTTGCACCATTGCACATTCGGAGATGGGACAATGAATTATTTGAAAAACCAAAGGAGAGCATTGTCATGGATGTGGAGGTAAAATTTTCATAATGTTGTAATATAAATCATTATGTTTATTTGACTGCTAACAATTATCTTTACTTGTCAAAGGAGAAATTTGTCTACCCTCATGAGACGAAGCAGCTTACACGGGACTGGATCCTAATGACTGTTAACAAAAGGTGGAGAGCCTACAAATCTCATTTGAGGAAAACATATTACAATCGTCATGAGAGATATTTGGATGAAATCTTGAAAAATGTTCCAAAGGGTGTTAATTCACATCAGTGGAGTGCCCTACTTGGAATTTGGTGCCAGGATACACACTGTAACATCCTATTTTTCTGAGATTTTTAAAGCCAAGATTTTAAAAATGAATTTTCTGAATTTAATTCAAGCTTCAAATGAATTTTTAGAATTTTCAAAGATTTAATATGAATAAAATAAATATTAACATAAGCTGAAAATATTTTATTTGAATTCTTCAGGTATCAAGGAATTTTCTAGTATTTTTGGTGAATTTTTGGGATTTATTTACTATTTTCTAGAGCTTTTAGAAGTTTATTTGAATTTCTGGAAAAGAAAAGAAAAAGGAAAAATCTCCCCGCCGCCCGATCCTCCTCCCCGCCACGCATCACTCATCCAGCGCCACGCTGCCACTGCACCCTTTCCGCACTTTCTGCTCTCGCGCGCCGATCCCGCGCCGCGCACGCGCGTCGCAAGATCCGCGCAGACACGCGGTGGCACCACCGCGCCCCGCACTCCGCGCCTCGCCTCCTCCCTCCGCCGTCCGATCCCGCGCCGCGCCTCCCCAACCGTCCGATCGCCCGCGCGATCGCAAACCCTAACCCTAACCCTCGCCGGGCCCTCAGCCGTCCGATCTCTCCCTGCCGCATCCCACCGTCCAAACCCGTCGCGTTGCGACCGTCGTCGATCCGGATTGGACTCCTCGGTTCGCGTGTTAAAACCATTGCTCGCCCTGGTTCGCGTGCGACACCCGAACTCCGCCGCCGCTCCTCGCCTCGCCTCGCTCGCGCTGCTGCCGAGACCCGAATATGCAAATTCGGTCTCTGCGTAAACTGCACTAGTCCAGGATCACGCTAGTGCACACAGTCAAACATAGATGTCATCATAGTCATACACACGATAATAATAAAGGAAAACTCGAACATCGATAAAATACCAAGGGTACGACCATATGGCCAAGCTTACAATATCTCTAGCCGGAAGGGCTTAACAAAAATAGCAGCGGAAATCCAAAATAAAGCGTAGCGACCAATCGATAAGCCACAGGCTATCGAGTGGAGAACGGCCTAATCCGTGAAGTCGCCGTAGTACTCCCCTTCGGCACCTCCCGCCGATAGTATTCCTCTCCCTCCACTGAGCAACATAGGCGTAAAGCCGTGAGTACATTGGTACTCAGCAAGTCGTTTGTAACAATAAATGCAATATAATATGCAAGGCTTACCAAAGGAAGGCTGAAAGGTTAATTTGCATAAAGGCATTTATTGATGAAATATATTAAATAACTTAAAAGCGAAAGTTAATCAAAACAGAATAAGAGATAATCAAAGGAATAAACATGAACCACTTGTGAACACCAATTCACAAGTTAAACCAACAATGAACTACCCGTCCACTCCCAACATAAACCACCAAGTTATAAATGAAACACTAACCCTCGTGTGAAATCCCGAGCACCGCCCATGACCGAGGACGCGGCTATTCGAATAGTTTTACACTCGCAGAGGTTGCACAACTGTACCCACACGATGTGATTAGCCTAGGCCTAAGGAAATCACAACAAGGCCTTTACAATGCTCTACCTCAACACAATCCTGCCCGCTAGGTTTCGCATCACACCCCCTTGCGCCACATGGAAATCAAGAACCATGTCTATCACAATGGCGTAATTGAATTGAAATATTACAAATTAATCACCAGTCCATCCCATAATAGACATGTGGTTTACACGATTAAGCTCGGATCAATGGCGCACAAAGTTAAGTCCTTAACATTACCCGGCGAGACTACCACATCCCCAAAGTACAACCAGATTCCCCCTTTCGCACGATCACTGCCCGAGTGCAAAACCAATTTGTATAACCAAGCCAACGTCACACCAATGACGTGGCACAAATTTTAATACACGTGGCACCAACCACAGTTCCATTGTCTTAATTCAAATTAATAATTTAACATGCGTGATGAGACCAATCGTAAATATAAACTGGCTAAGCAATCTAATCGTACCAACCCATGTGATAAATTAACTAGCATCACTAATAAATTTCCCAACCTATGGTGACAAAGGCATCATGGTATTTCAAAGTGTCAAGGAGGTATAATTGCAATTGGGACAATAACTACCTGTGCAACGGTTTGAATAAAAATAGCAATGCAATGTAATTTAAAGCAAAATAATTAAATAATAGTTTGTAAAATTGGATTCAACATGATCAAGGGACACGACTTGCCTTCGTTATGCTCGTGGGGTACTCACAGTCTCACGCGCGAAACCTGCTCCTCCTGAATCCGAATCTAACGAGAGAAAACGACCGGAAACAAAGAAACACATAAAATGATAAGCAAAAGAACTCAAAAATTCACAAAGCCAGAACCAACAGCTAGAGCTCGATTTTAGATGAATTTAGAAAAAAGAACGGGGTCAATCGGAGCTAGGACGGAGGAGAACGGGCTTCCGGAAAATTAATTCAAAATTAATTCGGGAAAATCGGAAAAGTTACTGTGCTGTGAACCCGGTCCACGAGATTCCGAGTCCACCGTGGACGCGTCCACGAATGATGCACGGGGCGGCCGACGCGGCAGGCATGCCGACGTGGCGGCGGCATATCTGCCGCCACGCGGCACATCGCCGACGCGGTGGCCGACGTGGCTGCCACGTGGCTCGGGGGGGCGGCTAGGGCTGACGTGGCATGCCACGTGTCATGCCACGTGGCCTAGGGCTGACGTGGCACGCGCCGTGCTGCCACGTGGCTAGGCCGAGCGGCGTCGGCGCGGCGGCGTCGGCGGATCCGACGGCGGGACGCGGCACGTGGCCGATTCGCCCTCGCCGATCCGAGCGGCGGCGGGATTGCGCGGCGCGCGCGCGGCGACGGCTGATCGGCGACGCGTGGCGGCTCGCCGCTGCTGGCGCGTCGCGCGGCGCGCGCTGGTGCGCGGCGAAGCGCGGATCGCAGCGCGGGCGACGCGTGGTCGGGCGCGAGGGCGGATCGGCGACGCGCGCGGTGCGCGCGCGCGAGGCGACGGGTCGCGGCGCGCGGCGCAGACGCCGCCGAGGCGAGGCGAGGCGAGGGCGAAGGCGCGGCTAGGCGACGGAGGCGACGCGGCGAACGGCGCGGGAGCTCACGGCGGCGGCGCGGCGGCGGCTACGCTCCGGCGACCTCGGCGACGGCGAGACGCGGCACGGCGGCGCAGAGCGCTCGCGCGACGGCGCGCGCGCGAGGGCGAGCGGAGGCGGCGCGGTTTCGCCGATGCGCGCACGCCGAACCGAGGACGGCCGATCGGTTTTATCACGCGAACCGAGGAGTTCGATCCGGCACTGGCGGCGCGCGACGCGGACGGGTTAGACGGCTAGGATGCGCCACGCGCGAGATCGGACGGCGGGATTGTTTAGGTTAGGTTAGGGTTCGTGGCGGGCGCGGGGCGACGGCTGTGATCGCGCGCGCGACGGCGCCGAGGCGCCGGCGGGGCGAGGGCGTTGGCTGCAGCCGCCGCTGGCCATGGATGCGCGACGACGCGTGGCGCGGCGTGATCGGCGGCGGGCGAAGGCGTGCGCGGAAAGGGGTACGGCGGCGCGCGGCGCGGGATTGGCGACGCGTGGAGAGAGAGGAGATCGGGCGGTGAGGTTAATTTCTTTTCTTTTCTTTTTCCGAAATTCAAATAAACTTCAAAGCTCTAGAAAATAGCAAATAAATCCCAAAAATTCACCAAAAATACCAGAAAATTCCTTGAGACCTGAGGAACACAAATAAAATATTTTCCACTTATGTTAATGTTTATTTTAATCATATTAAATCATTTAAAACTTTAAAAATTCATTTGAAGCTTCAATTAATTTCAGAAAATTCCAGAAAATTCATTTTTGAAATCTAGGCTTTAAAAATCTCAGAAAAACAGGATGTTACAAACCTTACCCCCTTAAACGAGATCTCGACCCCGAGATCTGGGCCAACTAAGAGAATAGGTTCAGAAACTCCGCTCTGAGATCCTCCTCGCGCCCCAGTGGCTTCCTCCTCGAATGGTTGCTCCACCAACTTTGCAAAACGGACCGCTTTATTCCGGTGACTCGCTCGACACTTCCAAGATTTTGACTGGTGCTCTTTGTGCGACAGATCCTCCCGCAGTCAACGGCCTCAATCGCACAACCTCCTCTGGTACGCGCAGGCACTTCTTCAGCTGGGACACATGAAAGACGTCATGTACCCCACTGAAAGACGCAGGTAGCTCCAACTGATAAGCAACCTCTCCCCTGCGTTTCAGAATCCTGAACGGACCAACATATCTCGGTGCAAGCTTCCCTTTTAGCTGAAACCTCTTCACACCCTTGAATGGTGTGATCCTAAGATACACAAAGTCATTTGGCTCAAAACTCAGCTCTCGGCGTCTGGTATCTGCATAGCTTTTCTGTCTGGCCTGGGCAGCTTTCAACCTTTCCTGAATCAAGCGGACCTTATCCTCAGCTTCTTTTAACAATCTGGGCCAAAAACCTGACCTTCCCCCGTCTCTTTCCAATTGAGAGGGGTCCTGCATTTCCTGCCATACAATGCCTCAAACGGTGACATCTGCAAACCGCCCGATAATCATATTGTATGAGAACTCTGCAAAAGGTAAACAACTGTCCCACTTAGACCCATGATCGAGCACACAGGCTCTCAACATGTCCTCCAGAATCTGATTAACTCGCTCTGTCTGACCATCTGTCTGGGGGTGATATGCTGTACTGAAATTCAGGTGAGTTCCCATAGCCTTATGGAAACTACCCCAAAACCGAGAGGTGAACTGCGATCCACGATCTGACACAATCTTCTTGGGCACACCATGCAAATCGACAATCTCGACATATATAGCTCGCCAATGTCACCACCGTAAGTCGCCTTAAGCGGAATGAAATGAGCAACCTTGGTCAAACGGTCCACAATGACCCAAATTGAATCATGACCCTCTTTGGTTTTAGGCAAACCGACAATAAAGTCCATACCAATTTCTTCCCACTTCCACTCGTGGACTATCAATGGTCAGAGCAAACCCGCAGGTCTCTCGTGCTCGCCTTTACTCTCGACAAACATCACAAAGGGCTACATACTCAGCGATCTCACGCTTCATGCTTGGCCACCAATACTTATCCTTAATGTCCTGGTACATCTTGGTACTGCCTGGATGAATCGAATACAGCGACTCATGAGCCTCTTTTAACAACACATCCTTTAGTTCTTGCTTGTTGGGCACACACAAACGCCGCTTGAACCACAAGGTTCCTCGATCATCCACCAAAATCCCGACTCTTTACCTTCACTTAAATTCTTTCGATCTGCTGAAATGCCTCATCATCTGACTGAGCCTGGCGAATCTGACCATCCAAAGTAGGTCGTGCATCTCCATAGCCGCCAAAAATCCCGCTCAACCAACTCAAGGCTAAGCTTCTGAAAATCCTCATGCAAAGTCGGTGACTCTCTCAAACCATCACCGAATTGCAGATACCTTTCTCGCTCAAGGCATCTGCAACAACATTAGCTTTCCCGTGATGATAATGTATGCCCACATTATAATCCTTTATCAGCTCTAACCACCTCCTCTGCTCGAGGTTAAGCTCGGACTGGGTAAAGATGTATTTCGACTCTTATGATCCGTAAACCTCACATCTGTTACCCATCAAATAATGACGCCAAATCTTTAAGGCATGCACTACGGCTGCCAACTCTAGATCATGGGTAGGGTAGTTCTCCTCATGCGGTCTCAACTGGCGTGAGGCATAGGCTACCACTCTCTTGTCTTGCATCAAGATACAACCCAAACCTTTGCGCGAGGCATCGCAAAATATCTCAAAATCCTTGTTTATATCAGGCAACACAAGCACTGGGGCTGTGGTCAAACTCTCCTTAAGTTTCTGAAAACTTTTCTCACATTCTCGCGCCCAAGTGAATTTCTTTTCCTTTTGAGCAATCGCGTGAGGGGTCCGCCACACCGAAAATCCTCAATAAAGCGACGGTAGTATCCCCGCCATACCTAAAACTCCCGACTGGTAATCAAGTGGGTGATCGCCAATCCAAAACATCACTTACTTTCCCTGGGTCAACTGCGACTCCTTCTGCTGTCAACACATGCCCTAGAAAGGCGACTTTCTTCATCCAAAACTCACATTTGCTGAACTTTGCATACAACTGATTATCTCTCAATTTCTGCAATGCTAATCTCAAGTGCTCCTGATGTTCCTCCTCAGTCTTGGAATATATCAAAATGTCGTCAATGAATACAACGACAAACTTGTCCAAATATTCCATAAACACTTTATTCATCAAGTACATGAAATATGCTGGAGCATTAGTCAAACCAAATGACATCACTGTGAACTCGTATAGACCATAACGAGTCGAGAAGGCTGTCTTGGGTATGTCCTCCTTACGTATTCTCATCTGATGATATCCTGATCTCAAATCAATCTTAGAGAACACTCCTGCCCCCTTAAGTTGGTCAAACAGGTCATCGATTCTGGGCAGAGGGTACTTATTTTTGACGGTGACCTCATTAAGTGCTCTGTAGTCCACACACATGCGCTGACTTCCATCCTTTTTCTTGACGAACAACACTGGCGCTCCCCACGGGGATGAACTTGGTCTGATGTAACCCTTATCCAAAAGCTCCTGAATTTGCTTCTTCACTCGCTAAATCATTGGTGGCATCCGATAGGGTCTCTTGGAAATCGGAGCGTACCGCACAAGCTCAATCGAAACTCAACCTCCTCTCTCGTGGCATACCGAAGATCATTCGAAATACGTCGGGTACTCTCGACAATGGGTACACCCTCCAACCGGATTACCTTACTCGCAAATCATGACCGCTCGCCGGCACTCACCGCTGCGAATCGCACCTTAACTCCGTCTCAATTGGTCAAGGTTACCGCTCTGCTCCCACGCCTAACATCGCCGCCGCTTGGTTAATCCATTCCCAAGATTACATCTAGGGATCGCATATCCAACAAAATCAGTCGGCCTGAACTCAACTCCTGAATGGTTATCCTAACTCTGGACAACCTAGGTTGGATCTCAACTCGGATCCGGGATTGGATTAAAAGAACAGATCCAAGAGCAACATTTTCAATTGTTGCTTTAAAGCAAAACTCCGAAACAAACGAATGCGAAGCTCCAAAATCAAATAAAACGGTGGCGAGGAATCAATGTACGAAACGCATCGATCACAACGCCTCGTGCTGCTGGGCATCCTCTGCGGTGACGTGGTTCACCGACCTCTCACCACCGCGCCCCGCTGCTCGCCCCGAGGCCGGGTGCTCTCGCCCTACTCCCGGTAGGGGTACGACCGGTGTGGCTCCCAAGTCAAAACGAATCGGCGTCGACCTCGAGGGCACTTGCTAGCATAGTGTCCCACCTCGTGACACTTGAAGCAAGTGATGGATGCCGCTGAATTATTGCTTTTCTGCTGCTGCTGTCCATCGGAACCACCGTGACGTTGACTGATCAAATCCGCGCGTGTGCGAGCCGGGTCCGAATCACAAGATCGCTGCTGCTGCTGCTGTGGCACTCGTGCAGCCGGTAGGAACCAAAACGAGGCCTCGAGATCGGTGTGACCGTGATCCTCGCTGATCAACCTCCTCTTGCGAGACTCCTCGAGCTCGCGGCGACTCTCCTCGATGAGAATGGCCTTATCCACCAACTGCTGAAAACTGGCATAGTCGTTGCCTACGACTTGCACCTTCAAAGCTGGGTTCAGGCCTTTCTTGAACCTCTTCTGGCGAGCTGCATCTGTCGCTACATCCTCTCGGCGCAGCGTGCGAGCCAACCGAGTGAATTTATTGAGATATTCACTCACTGACAGGTTCCTCTGCTGGAACTCCCGAAACTCATCCTTCTTCATCTCAACCACTCCCTCCATGACATGAGCGGTGTGGAAAGCCTTTGCGAATTCCTTCCAGGTGATGTTGTGCTGGTTCTCATGGGCGGCACAGTAGTTCTCCCACCACTCTGCTGCTGGTCCCTCAAGCTGATGTGCTGCATACAAAACCTTTTCCCTGTCGGTGCACTGAGCCAAGTTCAGTTTCTTCTCAACTGAACGGACCCAATCGTCGGCCTCCAAAGGCTCGGACGAACTGGAGAAAACAGGCGGTCTCGTCCTCATAAACTCTGCATAGCTGGTCTGCTGACGAGGTGCTGGCGGTGGTATCGCTCTCGTGCTGCCGTCAGCATCATAGTCTGCATACCCCGCATCATACTCGCATCATCCGAGTGCGCCATCAAGAACGATCGAGGCGGGATCCAAGGTAGGTGGCACCGCCGCGCAAAGATCGTTCTCTGGTCCTGTTCCCACGATTGACAGGCCGAGGAGTTCTTGGTATCAACCATCTTGCTCAAAAGAAAACAATCACGATCGACCAAAGGTGAAAGACGAGAGGGAAAAGCATAGATAAGAGGTAAATGCGTCTAAGGGGTTTTGCTTAATGGAGACCTAACTAAACAAACACTTAGCCAAAAGGCTAACTAAGAAACCGAACAAAAATAAACTCCATTAAAAGATTGACATGATCGCAATATAATGCTTTTAAGGCAATATTTGCAGCTCACATCACACTCAATCGCAAATAAAATCCAACGTGTCTACTCGCACTATCTACTCAAGGCTCCCACTCGGGTCTGAAAAATAGGGTACCGCTATCGCCCTCGAGAATCGCCAGACAACCCACGAGTTGCGGATCGGCGCGCATCGCTCTCGATCGGGCCGGAGGAACCGACCGAGGTAAGCGCGACGATCTCCGGTGATACGACGTCTCTCTCCGGGCTCGGCGGTGTAGGCGACGGTAGAGGTACCGCGATCGCGGCGGGGCTCCTCCTGCATCGCTCGTAGTCTCGGGTGGCTCCGTCTTGCTCCTTGAACTTCCGGACGAGTCCGCCATGTTGATCTTGTATAGCTTGCAAAGTCGACGGATGGCTTTGTGCGCAACTCCTGTCTTGACATCTCCCACCGCACCGGTGTTCTTGAAAGCGTGATATAGCACCGCTGCCGACTCGGGTGGTGAAGTATAGCCCGAGATGCTCCCGATCGTTGACCTTTTGCTTCTCATCCTTGGTGAGGTAGACGGGCAATCTCTTAAATCCGAGGCTCGCAATGTAACGCGTAGAAGTGACCTCCATCCTCCGTCGGGTCAGTAGGAAGTTTGGGACATCTAATGCATTTATAAAGGAAAGATCAGTTTATAACTTTAGGAAAAACGAATTTTGCAAGAGTTGGGGCGAGAGACAAGAATCCTTAAGAATGAGGTAAGAGGATAGAGATATTACTAAATATCAAGTTTAGTTGGTTTGATTTAGAAAATAAATTTTTGGGCTATCGACCAGTTTAACTAGGGCTTCGTCCTACAGTCGATATGGCTCTGATACCATCTCTGTCGAGACCCGAATATGCAAATTCGGTCTCTCTGTGTAAACTGCACTAGTCCAGGATCACGCTAGTGCACACAGTCAAACATAGATGTCATCATAGTCATACACACGATAATAATAAAGGAAAACTCGAACATCGATAAGATACCAAGGGTACGACCTTATGGCCAAGCTTACAATATCTCTAGCCGGAAGGGCTTAACAAAAATAGCAGCGGAAATCCAAAATAAAGCGTAGCGACCAATCGATAAGCCACAGGCTATCGAGTGGAGAACGAAGCCTAATCCGTGAAGTCGTCGTAGTACTCCCCTTCTAGCACCTCCTGCTGATAGTACTCCTCTCCCTCCACTGAGCAACATAGGCGTAAAGCCATGAGTACATTGGTACTCAGCAAGTCGTTTGTAACAATAAATGCAATATAATATGCAAGGCTTACCAAAGGAAGGCTGAAAGGTTAATTTGCATAAAGGCATTTATTGATGAAATATATTAAATAACTTAAAAGCGAAAGTTAATCGAAAACGATATGATAGATAATCAAAGGAATAAACATGAACCACTTGTGAACACCAATTCACAAGTTAAACCAACAGTGAACTACCTGTCCACTTCCAACATAAACCACCAAGTTATAAATGAAACACTAACCTCGTGTGAAATCCCGAGCACCGCCCATGACCGAGGACGCGGCTATTCGAATAGTTTTACACTCTGCAGAGGTTGCACAATCTGTACCCACACGATGTGATTAGCCTAGGCCTAAGGAAATCACAACAAGGCCTTTACAATGCTCTACCTCAACACAATCCCGCCCGCTAGGGTTTCGCATCACACCCCCTTGCGCCACATGGAAATCAAGAACCATGTCCATCACAATGGCGAATTGAATTGAAATATTACAAATTAATCAGCCAGGTCCATCCCATAATAGACATGTGGTTTGCACGATTAAGCTCAGATCAATGGCGCACAAAGTTAAGTCCTTAACATTACCCGGGCGAGACTACCACATCCCCCAAAGTACAACTGTACTTCCCTATTTACTGCACGATCACTCGCCCGAGTGCAAAACCAATTTGTATAACCAAGCCAACGTCACACCAATGACGTGGCACAAATTTTAATACACGTGGCACCAACCACGCCCATATGTCTTAATTCAAATTAATAATTTAACATGCGTGATGAGACCAATCGTAAATATAAACTGGCTAAGCAATCTAATCGTACCAACCCATGTGATAAATTAACTAGCATCACTAATAAATTTCCCAACCTATGGTGACAAAGGCATCATGGTATTTCAAAGTGTCAAGGAGGTATAATTGCAATTGGGACAATAACTACCTGTGCAACGGTTTAAATAAAAATAGCAATGCAATGTAATTTAAAGCAAAATAATTAAATAATAGTTTGTAAAATTGGGTTCAACATGATCAAGGGACACGACTTGCCTTCGTTATGCTCAGTGGGTACTCTGGTCTTCAGCGCGAAACCTGCTCCTCCGGAATCCGAATCTAACGAGAGAGAAAACGACCGGAAACAAAGAAACACATAAAATGACAAGCAAAAGAACTCAAAAATTCACAAAGCCAGAACCAACAGCTAGAGCTCGATTTTAGATGAATTTAGAAAAAAGAACGGGGTCAATCGGAGCTAGGACGGAGGAGAACGAGCTTCCGGAAAATTAATTCAAAATTAATTCGGGAAAATCAGAAAAGTTACTGTGCTGTGAACCCGGTCCACGAGATTCCGAGTCCACCGTGGACGCGGTCCACGTAATGATGCACGGGGCGGCCGACGCGGGGCGGGCGTGGCGACGCGGCGGCATATATGCCGCCACGCGGCACATGCTGACATGGCAGCTGACGTGGCTGCCACGTGGCTCAGGGGGCGGCTAGGGCTGACGTGGCGTTGACGTGGCATGCCACGTGTCATGCCACGTGGCCTAGGGCTGACGTGGCACGCGCTGGTGCTGCCACGTGGCTAGGCCGAGCCGGGCTCGGCGCGGCGGCGTCGGCGGATCCGACGGCGGGGGCGCGCACGTGGCGATCTGGGCCTCGGCTCGACCGAGCGGCGGCGGGATTGATGCGCGCGCGGCGCGGCGACGGCTTGATCGGCGACGCGTGGCGGCTCGCCGCTGCTGGCGTCGCGGCGCGCGCGGCGGCGCGGCGCGGCGAAGCGCGGATCGCAGCGCGGGCGACGCGTGGTCGGGCGCGAGGGCGGATCGGCGACGCGTGGCGGTGCGCGCGCGAGGCGACGGTCGCGGCGCGCGGCGCAGACGCGCCGAGGCGAGGCGAGGCGAGGGCGAAAAGGTGCGGGCGAGGCGACGGAGGCGACGCGGCGAACGCGCGGGAGCTCACCGGCGGCGGCGGCGGCGGCTATCGCCCGGCGACCTCGGCGACGGCGAGACGCGCACGGCGGCGGCGGGCGGCTCGGCGACGGCGGCGGGCGCGAGGGCGAGCGGAGGCGGCGGCGAAGGTTTCGTCGATGCGTGCACGCGAACCGAGGACGACCGACCGGTTTTATCACGCGAACCGAGGAGTTCGATCCGATTCTGGCGACGCGCGAACGCGACGGGTTAGGCGGCTAGGATGCGCCACGCGCGAGATCGGACGGCGGGATTGTTTAGGTTAGGTTAGGTTCGCGCGGCGCGGGCGGACGGCCGTGATCGCGCGCGCGCGACGGGCGCCGAGGCGCGGCGGGGCGAGGGCGTTGCAAGCCGCCAGCGTCAGTATGAATGCGCGACGCGTGGCGCGGCGTGATCGGGCGGCGGGGCGGCGGTGCGCGAAAGGGGGTACTGCGCGGCGGCGCGCGCGGATTGGCGACGCGTGGAGGAGAGAGGGAGATCGGGCGGTGAGGTTAATTTCTTTTCTTTTCTTTTCCGAAATTCAAATAAACTTCAAAGCTCTAGAAAATAGCAAATAAATCCCAAAATTCACCAAAAATACCAGAAAATTCCTTGAGACCGAGGAACACAAATAAAATATTTTTCACTTATGTTAATGTTTATTTTAATCATATTAAATCATTTAAAACTTTAAAAATTCATTTGAAGCTTCAATTAATTTCAAAAATTCCAGAAAATTCATTTTTGAAATCCAGGCTTTAAAAATCTCAGAAAAACAGGATGTTACACCCGCGCCGCCGCCGGAGTTGCCCCGCCGCCGCCCGAGCCGCATCTCCGTCGTCGCCCGAGGTCGCCGGAGCAGCAGCCGACGACGAACCCCGCCGGTGAGCCTTTCGCGCCGTCCTCGCCGCCAAGTCGCCCCACGTCACCAGCGTCGCGGAGCGCGCGCTCCTCTCGCCTCGCCGCCGACGCTGCGCCGCGCGCCGCGGCGCCTCGCGCCGCGCGCGCTGCCACGCGTCGCCGATCCGCTCTCGCGCCACGCCACGCGTCGTCCCCGCCCTCGCTCCTCTTCGCGCGCCGTGCCGGACACGCGTCGGCCATCCCCGCCATCGCCGTTCGCCCAAATCTGAGCCGAGAGCCCAGATCCGGCCGCGTGCCCTCATCCCTGCCGTCGGATCCTCGTCGCCCGCGCGCGCCGTGCCGCGTCAACCGAGCGACGTCAGCGCCACGTCAGCCTCGAGCCGTCTCCCGGGCCACATGGCTGCCATGTCAGCCGGGTGACACGTGGCAGCATATGCTGCTGCCACGTCAGCCCTAGCGCCGCGTCAGCCCGCCGCCCCCCCGCGCGCACTATTTCGTGGACCGAGTCCACGGTGGACCCGGTTTCCCGTGCGCCCGGTCCACAGCACAGTAACTTTTCCAATTGATCCTGATTTTCTTTAGGTTTAATTTTTCGAGAGCCCGTTCTCCTCCGTCCTAGCTCCGATTGACCCCGTTCTTTTTTCTAAATTCATCTAAAATCGAGCTCTAGCTGTTGGTTCTGGTTTTGTGAATTTTGGAGTTCATTTGCTTATCATTTTATGTGTTTCTTTATTTTCAGTCGTTTTCTCTCTCGTTAGATTCGGATTCCGGAGGAGCAGGTTTCGCGCCCGAAGACCAGGAGTACCCCGCTGAGCATAACCAAGGTAAGTCGTGTCCTTTGATCATGTTGAATCCAGTTTGCAATCTACTATTTATTTATTTTGTTTTAAATTACATTGCATCGCTATTTTTATTCAACCGTTGTAACTGGTAGTTATCGTCCCATTTGAGTTTATCCCTCCTTGATATTTTGGAATGTCATGATGCCATTGTCACCATAGGTTGGAAAATTTACTAGTGATGCTAGATTATTTGTCACATGGGTTGGTACGATTAGACTGCTTAGCTGGCTTATATTTATGATTGATCTCATTAGCACATGTTAATTATTAATTTGACTTAATGACATATGGAACTGTGGTTGGTGCCACGTGTATTAAAATTTGTGCCACATCATTGGTGTGACGTTGGCTTGGTTATACAAATTGGTTTTGCACTCGGGCGAGTGATCGTGCAGTAAAGGGGGAGGTGCAGTTGCACTTCGGGGATGTGGTAGCCTCGCCCGAGCAATGCTAAGGACTTAACTTTGTGCGCCATTGATCTGAGCTTAATCGTGCAAACCACATGTCTATTATGGGATGGACCTGGTTGATTAATTTGTAATACCTCAATTTCAATTCTGCCATCGTGATGAACATGGTTGCTGATTTCCATGTGGCGCAAGGGGGGGTATGATGCGAAACCCTAGCGGGCGGGATTGAGTTGAGGTAGAGCATTGTAAAGACCTTGTTGTGATTACCTTAAGCCTAGGCTAATCACATCGTGTGGGTACAGTTGTGCAACCTCTGCAGAGTGTAAAAACTATTTGAATAGCCGCGTCCTCGGTCATGGACATTGCTCGGGGATTTCACACAAGGGTTAGTGTTTCACTTATAACTTGGTGGTTTATGTTGGGAGTGAACAGGTAGTTCACTTTGGGTTTAGCTTGTAAATTGGTGTTCGCAAGTGGTTCATGTTTAATCCTTTGATTATTCATTAATACTGTTTTCACTTAACTTTCGCTTTAAAGTTATTTATTATATTTCATTGTGAAATGCTTTTATGCAAATTAACCTTTCAGCCTTCCTTTGGTAAGCCTTGCATATTATATTGCATTCATTTGTTACAAACGACTTGCTGAGTACCAATGTACTCACGGCTTTACGCCTATGTTGCTCAGTTGAGGGAGAGGAGTACTATCAGCAGGAGGTTCTAGAAGGAGAGTACTACGACGAGTTCACAGATTAGGCTTTGTTCTCCACTCGATAGCCTGTGGCTTGTCGATTGGGTGCTACGCTTTATTTTGGATTTCCGCTGCTATTTTGTTAAGCCCTTCCGGCTAGAGATATTGTAAGCTTGACCATAAGGTCGTACCTTTGATATTTTATCGATATTCGAGTTTTCCTTTACTATTATCGTGTGTATGACTATGATGACATCTATGTTTGACTGTGTGCACTAGCGTGATCCTGGACTAGTGCAGTTTACACAGAGAGACCGAATTTGCATATTCGGGTCTCGACAGAGATGGTATCAGAGCCATATCAACTGTAGGACGAAGCCCTAGTTAGATTGGTCGTAGCCCAAAAATTTATTTCCTAAATCAAACCAACTAAACTTGATATTTAGTAATACCTTTATCTTCTTACCTCATTCTTAAGGATTCTTGTCTCTCGCCCCAACTCTTGCAAAATTTGTTTTCATAAAGTTATAAACTGATCTTTCCTGTATAATTGCATTAGATGTCCCAAGTTTCTTACAGCCCGACAGGAGGATGGAGATCACTTATACGCGTTCTGTTGCGGAAACTCGGATTGAAGAGATTGCCCATCTACCTCACCAAGGATGAGAAGCATAAGGGTCAACGCATTGGGAGCATCTCCAAGCTATACTTCACCACCCGAGTCGGCAAGCAATTTATACACCACAGCTTCAAGAACGCCGGTGCCAGTGGAGAGATGTCAGCACAAGGAGTTGCGCACAAAGCCATCCGTTGCCTTTGCAAGCTATACAAGATCAACATGGCCAGACTCGTCCGGAAGTTCAAGGAGCAGTACGGAGTCACCCCTAGACTACCGGAGCCAGTCTGGGAGGAGCCCCGACCGCAGTCGCCAGTACCTCTACCGTCGCCTACACCGCCGAGCCCGGAGAAGAGACGTCGTATCACCGGAGATCGTCGAGCCTATCTCAGTCGGTTCACCCCAGCCCTAGTCAGAGAGCAGTCGCCGCCGATCCGCAACTCGTGGGTTGTCTACAGCGATTCAGAGGACGATAGCAGTTTACACAGAGAGACCGAATTTGCATATTCGGGTCTCGACACACACACGGTTACATCTCTTCATTTTCTTATGCTTAAACTGAAGCCAAAATTAGTTTGCTAATGTCTGTATTGAGTAAATCTATTGCATTTGCAGAAATTATGTGAGAAAAACTCTCAATGTGCCAAGCAACAGAAGAACCCATACACAACTGGGAGAAAAAAAGCCATGCTAGACTAAAAAAAGAGCTGGTGATAATTGTTCTATCACTAATTTTTTACTTTGACAAATTAAAAGATCTTACTAAAAAATTAATTAAGCTTCTAATTTACTATGTTGTACAGGAAACCATAAGGAAAACAAAGGTCAACAAGATTGACCTTTGGGATGAAGCTCACAAGAAAAAAGATGGCAACTATGCTAACGAGAATGTGAAGACACTAATGGTACATTTCTATTTTTATGACTTACATTATAGAAATGCAATTCAATTCATTGCATGGTGACCACACATGTTTATTTCAATAGGAAACAACTTATGATGCATTAGCAATAAGGAAAACAAAGAACAATGGGAATCTTTCAAGTATGGATTATAGCGAAGTGTTTGACGATGTCATTGGAAAAGAATTAAAACTACAAGGGTACTATGATGATAAGTATTGGAGCCAAGTAAAGGTTTCTCAAGGACTAACCTTTGTTGGGCAATCTGAGCAAGAAAGGGTGCTTCAAGTTGCACTAGAAAAAAAAAGAGAAATAAGGTACAAAACATGAGTGGTGAGATGAATCTCTTGCGTGCTTTCATAGCGCACAAGTTTCTTGGAGAAGATTGGAGAAACGCAATGATAGCAGCAGAAAATAATGAACTTAGCATCTGAACTCCATCTCTTTGTGCAACAATCAATTAATTAGTGAACTTTACTATACTACGGGTCATCTTTTTGAAATAGTTGTTGATAATGACATCCGACATGAATCTATTTATAACGTTGAAGAATCATATAACAGTGTGCACACTCCACCAAATAATGTGCAGGTGATGCAGTAGTTTTTTATTTACCATTCTTCATCAATGAATATTTGATGTAAATTCTTCATAATGTCATAAAACTAATGTTTATCGTAACTTGCAGCAATTGTGTCTTGACAATGTACTAAAACCAAATAGGGTTATGCCAATTCGTCTTTACCACATGAAAACATGATTACTAAGGTGTGTTGGAAAATTGTACTTAGTTATCAAAGCATGTCTATTTTTAGTGTAAGTTTAGAACTAAACTAGACTTCAATTGTAGCAAGCATGGACTGAAAACTGTGCTAAAATGAATCAACATTATGTCACCACGTGAACAAGTTACCAACCAAGTACATGCAAGCTATATATGAATCAAAATCACTTTGCAGTTGTATTGTTTCTTACAAGGAGTATTACCAATCTTATTTACTCATGCACATGTGTTATCATTTAAATTATGTTTTCCACATGGACCTAAAAGAATATAAGTATATAATAACCAGAACATAGTCCAAATTCAGCATGTGTTTTGCCTAGTTCTTTTTATAAAAAAAATCCCTTTCATGCTCATGGATAACAATGTTTTGTTTCTTAAAATGATAGGATAAAAGTGAAGTCTTCTTGTTTTCAGTGAATCCGCATAACATAAATAAAATTTTGGCCAAAGGAAGTCTAGTAAGTAAAGATAAAACATGTATGGTTGGAGGAAACATGCTTGGAGAAGAATACTATGGAGTTGTTGTTCACACTGTTATAAGTATTGGAGATGAGAGTCTACCTAGACCATATGAAACATCCATACAGTAAGAGATGCTATTGGTTCTATTATTGCTTAGCCTCAGTCACATGTAAGTTCATTTTCATAAACTCATTGAGTACTTTTCAATATATGATATATTCTTATACTCTGTTATTCATGTAAATTCTTTCTGCATTTTAGGTTAAATAAGCTAAGAATACAAATTCAACCCAGACACGTGTCGGACTCCGGAGCAACGACTCCTGGATCCTTTGTGTAAATCGCACTAGTCTAGGATCAAGCTAGTGCACACAGTGGATAACAAAGATTTATATCTTGCACAATGACATTTATTCATTAGTTAAATATGGGTCTGATTGCCAAAGTTTACATCCATGGTTCATAAACCAAAAATAAATATGAGCAGCGAAAAAAGAATCATAAAGCAGCCCATCCTGCCTGCCCACAGGCGAATGACTATAAGACATGGCCTACTCGTCGTTATTCTCACCGAAGTTGATGAAGTCCTTCTATAAAAATAATGAATGAAGCAACATGAGTACATAAAGTACTCCACAAGTTACACCAGGAGGTTTAACAGGGTTCATGCATGTATAAGGATTGACAATGGAAGGCATAATAGGTTATTTGTGCATAAAAGCAGATTTCAAGTAAATATAGTAAATAGATTCAAAAGCTGAATTTGCTACAATAGATAGAAAGAGTAATTTAGCAAAATAATATCGTTAGTGCAGGCTCCGACCAAACACTAACCTATCCACAGGTATCCCACTTGGTCCATCTTTTCCAAAAGATCTCCAACGGATTCCATCCATCCATATACTTTTTAAATTCCTCTATGGATTCCATCCATCCATAGGCTTTTTCAGAAATTATTTTAAAAATCAAAGTCTAATCCATGAAAAACTATACTCAGCTTGCCCATAACTGTGGGCACGGCTATCGAGGATAGATTATACACTCTGCAGAGATTGTACCGCTTTACCCACAAGATATGATTATCTCATTTTGTCGACCATTATACGCTTCCGTTGGCGTGCGACTGAGAAAATCATAACAAAGTCTTTACAATGCTAAGCCTTCAACCTGGTCACGCCGCCACTAAGATTTCATCACAACTTAAATCCACAAGTTGGAGCCCTCTCTTGTGTCGTGTGAGACTTCTCATGGCCTACGCCACGCTCACATTCAACCTATAGCGAGACCAAAGTTGGGACCTCACAAATTATTTAGCCAGAACTGTCCCATACTAGTCTTGTGGTAGTACGATATGGCTTTGCAACAGTAGCTCACAGACCGGTCCTTAACTTGACTTAGGCTCAAACCACATACCCCTTGTGCCTGACAATCAACATTGTGTCACCGAACCAATGCATGCCAGCACCCACCACCTAACCATTAGCCTAGCTCCAAACCAAGTTTTATATTTTCCTTTGAAACATTCGTATACCTTCCCGACACACCGAAGTCAATAATATATTTGAAAAGTTTATCGTTTTATGAGAAAAAGGTATCCCAACTTATGATTATTCTAAGTATGGCTAAGCTTTGCTACAAATATTATCTAGTTAATACTAAGGTATCCCAACTTATGATTATTCGAAGTCAAGAATAGAGTTCACAAAATCATTGTTTTCAAGTGAAACAAGTATTCCCACTTAAATCATTCTAAACATGGCTAAACAATTCTATAAAATTTATAGTCAATACTATTGTACTAACTAGATTTTCATCTAAGGTGACAAAGCATAAGGAAGTTCAATATCAAATTTGGCCATACATAAAGGATTTGGGTATAACTAGAATTTAAATCGAATTTAAACTAGATTTGAATTAAAGTATGCATGCATAGTAATTTAAAAATAACATAATTAATTTAAATTACTGGGAGCAACCTGATCAAAGGTGTAACTTGCCGTGTTTGGAGTCTTGGTGCTGCAAATCGTCGAAGTCAAACTCTCCGGAATAGTCGTAGTCTACACGTGGAAAATCCAGAACAAATTAAACTCAAATAAAATCCAGATAAAAGCTCAAAATTATAAAATATATACTAGGAGATAGAATGTGAATTTGGGAATTTGAATGGATCCAAAAGGAGTTAGGACAAAGGAGAACGACTTATGGTAGTTTGAATTCCAAAGAAATGAATAAAAGGAATTATTGGAATTCTTTTCTTTGTGAAGGAAAAGTGGTCGGAAGTTACAATATTTGTGTATAGTTGAAAGCATGATCGAAGGCATAGTCAAAGACATGATCAAGACCATAGTCGAATCAACGGTTGAAAATACGGAGGTCTAAGTCGAAGACAAAGACTCCAAGTATGGGTGCAGGCAAAGTCAAAGTTGAAGATTCGGTCAAAGACTTGGTCGAAACTGTACAGTGGTCGAACAACACTATAACAGTCGAGAACCAAGGGTAGTCGGAGTCGAGCGATCGGAGAGATCGGAAGGTTCAGAGAGATCGGAGGGTGCGGAGGTTAAAACGGTTAAACAACCATGGTCGGTTCGAAGATGGAGGTCGAAGTCGAAGACTCCGAGATTGAAGACCGAAGTCGAAGTCTTCGAGGTCGAAGGTCAAAGGCTAAAGTCGAAGTCTCCAAAGGTCAAGGTCAAAGTCGGAATCTCCGAAGGTCAAAGTCGAAAGCTTCGAGAAGTCGAGTCTAAGAAGTGTTTTAACAGCAGAGTCTAAGGAAGTCTCCGAATGGCGGAGTCTAAAGAGCCTCCGGATAGCGGAGTCTTATGGGCCTTCGGACGTTGGAGTCTAAGAATCGGATGGTTGGGAGAAGTCGGACGGCTTCTCGTGACAAGATTCGAGTGATCTAACGGCGACGAAGACTGGTGAGATGTACAAAAGAGGGAGAAGAGTATGGGTCCTATTTTACCTTAGCACAAGGTTCGAGCTGCACAGAGTTGGATGGCAGTGAGGGTATAGCGGAGCGGGGCACGATTATCGACGACGGAGATTCTCCGACGATGGCTTGCTCGAAGAAGGGGCGTCGAAGGTTCGCGTGGGCCTGAGGAAGGTCACCGGTGGTAGGGTACTTCGGTCATGCTCTGGCTCGGAAAAAGGGTGAAGGAGGTGCGTGCGGTCCTGTCGAAGTTTTGGCGGTGGTGGCGTGGGCATCGGCGGAAGAGACACTCCGGCGGTGGGATTGCTTAGCGGAGGGGTGGCGAGGTGAAGAAAAGAGAGAGGGGATTGTTATGGGCTCAAGTATATTACCGGAAGTGGCTCGAAGGTGGTCGACGGCGAGGTGAAGTTGTTGCGCAACTCGGGCGGCGGTGGCGACGGTGTTCCGGTGGTGATGAGGCTCAGCCAAGGGGCAGTCGAGAAAATCCAAAAATTACAAAATATATACTAAAAATAGATTAAGAATTTAGATGAATTTAGAAACTTGAATCACTTGATTCGGAGTTCGGACGGAGGAGAACGAGCAATTGGAATATTGGCGGATCCGAAAATTCTGGAAAAAGAAAAATCAGGAATATTCCGAAGGAATATTCCAATGCAAAACTAACATAGAGTTATTTCTGGCCGTGCCATCAGTGAGAAAAGACCCAGGAGATGAAGCTAACTAGCAAAATAGGTTGCTAAGGACCCGAGGCACATGTAGGAAGTGACGGCACGTTAAACGGAGCCCGATGACGACGCGGACAACGACAACGACATAGGGTGTGGAGAGAAGAATAATTTTTGGGCACAGAACATGGAAAAGTAAGATGAGTGTGGTTTAGAACGCGGTAAGGTGAGTCTAGGAAAAATATCTGCTAAGCTGAAAACTCACCGGAGGCGACGCAATCGTCGTTTGAACGATGTCGGTACCGAAGCACAAAAAACTCAATATCTTTGTGCTCGGTAGAGCGAATCCAAAACCGTCTGAAACGTAGCCACCTGGGATGGTTTGGCACGTTTTGACATGAACGGATTGTTGAAAGCATTCCCGGACAGGCGGGGACCGAAGTGCCATTTGCGGCCATGGCAAGGTGTCAAGCGCGAAAAATTTGGGAAAGGTTTTTGGACAAACGGAGGGGAGCACGGCGTAGAACGCGTCAAGATGAACTCAATGCCGCAAATGGCTCGGCCAACGGACTAGCGAAACACGGTGGACAAGACTTTATGTAGCCTACAGGCTGACATTGGAGTTCTGGGCAAACGGAGAGGAATTAACATACGAGAGTTGCGGCGAATCGAAGAGTAGAGCGTGGGGATCATGATGCTCACCTTGGTTTTGGTCGGGCATGCACGGTCGACCGGTGGCGACGCGAGGAACGGCGACCCGATTTGGCCCACGGTGGCGACGGTGCTCCGGCGAAGTTCCAGCGAAGGCGAGGTGAGCACCGCATAGAACACGATGAGGCAAAGCCAACGATGTGATCAAACGCGGCGGGGCTTCACCGGACGAGGCACAATAAGCCGAAGAATGCCGCTTAAACGACAAAAGTAAAACTCTGATTGCGTCCAAACGAATGGGAGTGAGGACTTAGGATTTTCGATGTTGAGTGAGGATGAGGAGGGGCTCACGGTGCTTCCTTTTATAGGTGTTAAGGAGGTCCGAGGAGGGAGATCATAGAACCATGTGTTTGAATGGCATGGTTTAAATCCCGCAAAAATGGGCATCAATGAGAGAAGAAACGGTGGGGAAATGAAGAGGCTTGATGAGAGGAGTTGAATGCAATTTATTTCACTAAAAACCGTTGAGAAAATCACAAGTTATGGGAGATTGAAGAAAAGCTCAAAAACGCATCCATGGAGGCCTACGCTCTGTGTTCTTGCGTAACGTTCACAGGAGGAAGAAGCAGATTAGGAGGAGAGAGAAAAAGAGAAAAAAAGAAAAAGATGGATATATTTAGATGGATGTTTGATTCCCTTTTTCTTTCATAGATTTACTCTTTTCTTTTTATATAGATGTGTAGATTCCAACTATTTAGATGGATATTTGATTCCCTTTTCCTTTCATAGATTTACTCTTTTCCTTTTATATAAATATTTGATTTCCTTGTGAACTCATGTTGCTATTAATACAAATACCTATTGCTGCTATGGAGTGCGTTGCATGCTCCACTATTTTCTAGTTTGTTGACAGTGGGAATATGTACGCATTACTGTCTTTAAATGAATATATACCTCCGTACCTCGCACAATGCAATAACCAATTTCGAAATAAAATATTTTTATAGATAGAGCATACAAAAAGACATCTCTACATTATAGAGGTGTTATATAACATCTCTACAAAATAGTTATAATTGTGCAAACATGAATTAAACATATTTGTAAAAGCATCTCTATGTCTTTTGGCATGCAATAAATCACGTGTTTATATCAGTAGAGATGTGATGTAAATGTATCTACTAAAACGTCTTTACATGCGAAGACATGCAATTTCATGTTTCTATGAAATGTCTTATATCCTATACACATGCTTAACAAAGCGTCTCTATGTTCCTTGACACAGTCCATGGGGAGATGCTCTTAAGACGCTATATAAAAATGACTCTATGAGCCCCTCAAGATGAAATAAAACGTCTCTAGTTTACAAATAAGATGTCTCTACAAAGGTGTTATGTTGTAGTGTTGACACTTCTTTGGATATTTGCGAGCGAAATGACCTGGCTCTTGACACTTGAAACAATTAGATGAAGTTGCAGGGCTTACGTTCCTCTGAGGCTGATTCCTAACATTAATAGGGCATGGTTCCAAAATATCATAACGAGGCATTATAGTTGGAGTCCTAAAATCTGCCTGCTGAGATATACGGGCTAGCTGGTACGTGTTGAATCTGATTTTTTATGACTATTGCAACTAAACTCTTTAGTGAATCATTTTCCTCTTATGATATTCTTCCATCTCATGGCGATACTCTTCAATAAGTATGGCCTTATCTACCATGTCTTTGAAACTGGCATAGTCATTACCTACAACCTTAACCTTTAATCCAAGATTAAGTCCTCTCTTGAATTGCTTCTATCGTGCATCATCTGTGGCAATGTCCTTCAGAGCATAGTGAGCTAGTTGAGTGAACTTATTGAGATATTCACTCACTGACATGTTCCCTTACTGTAACTCATGAAATTCTTCCTTCTTCATTTCAAGCAATCCATCTAGGATATAGGCATGGCAATAAGTTGCGATGAACTTTGCCCAAGTAATGTTCTCGGGATCATCATGAGTGGCATAATAGTTCTCCCACCATTCTGATGCAGCACCTTCCAGTTGGTGAGCGGCATAGAGAACTTTTTCTTGATTACAACTAGCTATTCTCCATGTATCAACCATCTGATAGGATGACACCAAGGCAACACTCACTTAGTCGAAAAGGCTGACAAAAGAAGCAACAAACTTCACAAATAAAGATTTTTGACATGAGTGCAACATAATGCCAAAAGCAACACTGCAGCTCACATCACACACAACTGCAAAGAAAAAGCAAAAATGATCTATGTGATGCTAAAACTATAACAGGGTTGTAATATGATGGCTCACAATCTTCACGGTAGTATTTAATATTATCCTAGAATATATTGGGTGCTTTCTTAATCCAACTTCATACCAAAGCTTGAAGAATTCCAAGGCAACCTCAGCTTTGATTATGGAACACTCGAGACATCTAGGGATATTATGGGGATAAGAAGTCAATTTAAGTTTTGAAGATAATATTCCAGAGAAGGAGAAGATTAAGAATCCTAAGAATGAGGTACGAGTAGAGAATTACTAGATATTCCTTTTGTTGATTTGATTTACAAAATAGATTTTAAAACTTTGCTAAATCAACCATTCTAACTTTGCTAAATAATTACTAGAGTTGTGACTTTGTGGACAAGCTTACAAATAATAGCCTGAAGGGTTTTAATAAAAACTAGTAGCAAAAAAATGGAAGCAAGCATAGTAGCCATTCAGCATGCCAACAAGCAATTAACTGGGGAGCGAGACTCTAATCTGAGAAGTCGTCGAAATATCCTCCTTCAGGTACCTCTATTTGATATGATTCTTCTTCAACTGAGCAAATGTGGATATAGCCGTGGGTATATAGAATACTTAGCAAGTCATTTGTAACAAGAATGCAATATAGTATGCAAGACTTACCAAATAATAGCTGAGTGGTTATTTTACAGAAAGCAACAATTTAAAGTAAATACAATAAATATATTAAAAGCAAACTATGAAAAATGACTAATAAGTAAATAATTAAAGGAATTGATTAAACTACAAGTGAACTCACCATTCACGTAATGAACCACCAGTGAACTAACTATTCACTTCTCAAACTTAACCAACCATGTTTTTATGAAAACTCTACCCCTTGTGTGAAATCACCAAGCATTGTCCATAATCAGGGACATGACTATTCGAATAGTTTTACACTTTGTAGAAATTTCTCAACTTTACCCACAAGATATGATTATCTCACATTGCCACACAATTAACATACTTCCTTTGGTGTATGGTGGAGAGTTCATGACAAGGCCTTTAAATGTTCTTTCTCAACCTAGTTCCACCCACTAAGGTTTTACCGTCAAATAAGTTAACCTCCTAGTTGATAATTGCCCCTTTTGCGTCCCGTGGAAATGTCTAACCGACACCCATTGACATTTCAATAACGAAACCAAAGTTGAAATATCATAAATTAATTAGTCAGCTCCATTCCATACTGGACATATAGTTACACGGTAAAGCTTATATCAATGGCACACAGAGTTAAGTCCTTAGTAAAGGAATACGCGTAGGCTACGGAAGCAGAAAACAAAACTTTTCTACCGCGCACCCAAGAACATCATGCTAAGGAAGGATCATGGATCGTTACCACTTAGACGCCAGTGCGCAATGAAGAAGAATTGGAAACCGATCCAATCACGTGCGTCGAGGTAGTAGTGGAAGTAGCCGATCGTCCCGAACAGATCGTCTCCTCCACGCACGCCGATCAGCACTGCAACGAGTAGCGCCTCCACCGGTATCCACACGTCCGGGGCTGGAACGCCGATCGCGAGTGTACTAGCACTCATGAGCAGCTAGGGTTTGGCTCGGGAGGTGGCGGCTAGGGTTTTGCTAGATGTTAACAGGCACACATCCCCTCTGCCCCTCGCCTCCATATATATAGACCTCCTCACGTGGGCCTCGTGGACCGAGGCCCAATAGGAGTCTATTCGGATCTCTATCCGAATTGAGCCCATATCCGAATCATATTCGAATTAGTGTTCTAACCCGTTAAGCGTGCGACCCTGTAGGTTCACGTATACTTGGTCGTGACCCGGAAACGCCTTTCCGGTTACCATGTTAATAGCGGTCTCTAGTAAGACATATTAACCCCAAAGTATATGTAAAGATCATATCGGCTGAACCTGTAATGTTCTCTCATGTACGAATCCCTTTGCCTCACGATATAGATTGAGCTCAAGGCGAGACCTGTGTCATCCTCTTAATAGCTCAATCACTCTCTCGATTCCGTGATGGATTATAAACTCGTGATTGACTCCTCAATCACCTTGGCATGGCCATGCACTTTCATAATCCATTACATCGAGGGGCCCAGAGATATCTCTCCCATAAGGAGGGGCAAATTCTATCTTGATCATTCACATCCCACTACATGTTTTATGGCAACCCGAAGATTACTTTTATGACTACCCAGTTACGGAGTAGTGTTTAGTAGTCCCAAAATAAGCTACTACTCATGTTGGGAACCATGATGACCTCAAGTCTAAGGACTCTACATAAACACTACTTGAGACCAACTGATGACACATGGAATCTCTGCAGTGTCTCATGGCAGGTCTATCCAACATATGTTCACTAACACATGTCCATATTATTGATTTTGTATCACCATACCATGATCCATGAGACATGATCATCAATCAATACATATGCTGATCTTTGTCTTTGAATCATATTTGTTCCTCATATGATATACGATCAGGGATCATTTAGAAATAGCAACATCTTAGTATTTAAGAGTCTCATGAATAAGTCACATACTCATTGATCAATAATGATGATGTCTATTCCAAGGAACAAAGTAATGTATCATAAACATAGTATGTGATATATACAACATCTCCATGTTGCCTCTAGGGCATATCACTAACACTTAGACATTACCCAAGCGAGACATCCACATCCCAGAAGTGCTAACTACACTTTCCCCTTTACTGCATGATCATTCACCCAAGTAAAAACCAGTTTTGTTATAACTGACACCAATAACACACCCATGCTATGGCACATAAATTTTATAACTGTGGCTATAACCACGATTCAATATCTCATTAAGTCAAAATTAATTAATTAATCACATGTGATAATGAACCCAACGTAACTATAAGCACGGCTAAGCGTTCTAGACATACAACCTATGTGACAACTATTATTGTATCACTAGACAAATACCCATCCTATGATGATAATAGAATCATGGTATTCAAGTTATCAAGTGAGAGACTAACCAGGCTAGATAATAACTATCAGGTACAAATGTTTGTAATGAAATAGCAATTTATCTTAATTTAAAATAAAATAATAAATAGATAGACTTGAAAACTAGGTTCAACATGATCAAAAGACATGACATGTCTTTGCTTTACTAAGTTGCCATTTCATGATCTTCAGGTCCTACTTCTGCTCCTTCGAAGTTGTTATCTATCGTGTGAATGAATACAAATAAAATCTAAAAAAATTACAAAACAAGAACCAAAAGAAATAGCTTAAATTTAGATAAATTTAAGAAAAAGAATTGGCTCAATCGGAGATAGGACGGAGGAGAACGAGTCATCTAAAGTTTGCTGGATGGGGAGAATATTCTGAAGGATTATTCCTTGGCTGGAAGCAAAATAACATAGGGATGCAAGTTCGGTTTAGGCCTTGGTGCCAGCAAGGGAAGGCACAGGAGGTGACAGCAACCAGCAAAATGAGTCGCTAGGAACTTGAGGAACACCTAGGAAGTAATGACATGATCACGTTAAACGGAGCACGGTGATGGTGTGGGTAACGACAACGACATGGATAGAAGAGAGAAATAATACCTAGGCATGAAACATGGAGAAGTAGGGTGAGCACAGACTATAACGCGACATGGTAAATCTAGAAAAATTATCGGTTAAGCCAGAAACTCACTAGAGGTGACACAATCGACGTTTGAATGATGGCGGTAGAGAAAAAGAAAAACTTGATATCTCGGTGCTCGGTGAACAAAATCTAAATCCACTTGAAAGGTAGCTACCTGGGATGATTTGACACATTTTGACATAAAAGGATCAGAGAAAACATCACCGGATAGAGAGGAACGTGAGATGTCCTAGGTGGCTATAACTAGGTGTCGGAGGCAAAATTTATGGAGAGTTTCCGGGGAAAGTGAGGGAAGCACCATGTAGAACACGATGAGACAAACATAACAGTGGTGGTGGCATGGACTAAAGCTTACCGGAGGCAAAAAATCAACGATGGAAAGCGATCTCGGCTTAGATTGGGAAAAACATGATTCTGGGTGATTGGCTTTACCAAAATCAAATTAATTTGATAAGGAGATAGATGATACATGGGAACATGATGTGACATGAAAGGATCATAAAAAAATCTCACCAGATAGCTCGGGACACAATGAGCAATTTTGGGACCGGAGGGCCTCGGTGTCGATGCTGTTCTAGGCATTGAGGAGACTTGACACAATTTGGGGAGGCTTAGGAGTGGTCGAGGGGGTCGTATTTATATGATTGGAAGAGGTAGAAATTGACTCCAATTCATAGATTTTGGTTTGAGGTAGAAATTGACTCCACTTCATAGATTTTGGTTTGAAGTCTGTTTTGAAAAATATAAGATAAAAGGCAAATGGATGAACAAAACACAAAGAGGCCATATGGGATGGATTCATTGTACGATTTAGGAAAACATTGAGATAATGTCCAAATTGGAAGATGCCATAGGAGGCAAGAAAGAGAAGGAGTTCGTGCCTTCGCTAGACAGCTCGATCTGTTGGTGCTTTGGGGAAGATGAAGTGGCAAACTGGAAATGAAAGGAAAAAAAGGCAGACTTGCCAGCTTGCTTGGTTGGAATGGAATTGTTAAGTGAGATTGGGTTTGCAGTAGGTCTAGGAAGGGTGACCATATGGGAAATCAGTTTTTTTTCTCTTTTTTCTTTGAGCTCCAAAACAATAGCAAATAAACTCTAAAACATGTAAGAAAGTACGAAAAAATTCCTTGTGTCATAAGGAACCCAAATAAAACTAGGTTTTAATTAATTGAACTTTATTTTATTCATATTAAATCTTTTTAATCTTAGAAAATTCATGTTAAGCATTAATTATTTTGAGAAAAATTCAAATGATTATTTTTATTTTAAAAACTTCAAAAAAACTCTAAAAATTAGAATGTTACAATTTGACAGAGAGATTGGCAGAAGAAAAGTGCCATTGAGGTGTTGACAACCATGGTGGTTAGAGATTCGGAGGAGTGTTTCTGGGAGCTAAAGAAGACGGTTGGCAACTGTCGGACCCGGATTTGAAATCCAGAATCCTCTGTGATTCCACCACCATTTGAACTAAAATCATAGTGTTTTAAAAAGACGTGATGATAGTATTGGCACGGATTACATCCACCTTTACATGTCACCTGTACCATATATTGACTTTTCAGCATTATAGCTGCCTACATTATCACTGGGACAACACCCAAGGCAACATAAAAATTACGACTATCCATCATCCTTCATTTTATCTTGCCATGTCCTTCCTATAAAAATCATTTTTGAAATAGAACTATATCTAAGTTAGGTTCCCATGTCCACCCTTGACTATGGGCACGGCTATTCGAATAGTTTTAACTCTGCAGAGTGTGTATACTTTCACCACAAGAGACAATCCGATCATTGCCCCACATGATTCCTTAGTCATGCAGTTAAGTAGATTATCACAGTAACCTTTCAAACTACCTGGCCTCTTGTTCTTATCTCACCCTATGTAACATTCCAAAATTTGGGCATTAAAAATATTGTGGAAATTATAGCCTTTTTGAATTTTTGGCATTTTCCTGATGTTTTAAGTTTTATGGACTTTCAAGATTCAAAGGGGAGTGTAAATATACAAATATGCATATATACATTGCAAAGTCTAAAATGAAAAGAGGAAAACACTAGAAAGGAAGAATATAATTGATAATAGAAAATTTCAAGTGAAAACACGAATCTAAAAAGATGATCCAACTTTTGCCCGAACATTCATAAAGGTAATTTAGCATTTTATGTAAAAATCATTTAAATATCCCAACCTTCAAAAGCCTCCCAAAGGTTATCTAAATATAAAGAGGAGATTGTCAAAATATGAAAATACATCATGAGAAGTGGTAATGTTAAATTTGATGTGTTGAAATCTTATACATGAAATATATATATATATATATATACACCAAAACATATGTATGCATTTATGCCTCAAGAATATAAATAGAAATCAAAAACAAAAATAAAGAATAAATCAACAAAAAAGAAGAAGAAATGGTGAGAGAGGAAGGGAAACCAGCCGGCTCAACCGGCTCGGCCAACCTCCCCTCCCCTCTCCTTGCTCGCTCCCCTCTTGGTCTCTCTCTCTCACCCTCTCTGCTCACTCGCCCACTTGCTCTCTCTCTCCCTGTGCACGCGCGACAGCACCATCCTTCCTCCCAGAAATCCGCTGCCGTGACCCCCACTCCCATTCTCCATTCGGACCAGCGATCATCAGCCTTCTCCTCCTCCCTTTTGCTCCCTCCTCTCTTTGGCGCTCGCTCGCCCGCTCCCCTGGCTCTTTCTCACGCCAGCGCCGCACGGCCGTCCTCCTTCCTCAGTTTCGTGCTACAGCTGCCCCCACCCTGTTTCCTCTTCGGACCAGTAGTCCGCGGCACGCCTCCTCGCGCCCATGCCGCCCCAGCTCACCGTGGTACACCCCAACTACCCCCATCTCTCTCCGAGCAGACCGTGTGGCAGCACCCACACCACCGTGTCAGATCGGCCATCCTCCACATCATCACGATTGCACCAAGGACAATTGATGCCTAGCATCATCAGCTACTGCCCCTTCCGTCTGTCTTCACTCACGTCATGACCGTGCGACAGCCACCCTATAGCCTCCCGTCTCCATCGTCAGCCGCCATGGCCGCCATGCCTCCTCCACGCGGGCAGTGCCACTCACTGGCTATAAAAGCCTTCTGAGCTCCTCAGCAGACTCCCCATGTTCCCCTCTCGCTCTCACCTCAAACAATTGAGACCTAGTGCCTTGTAGCTCGTCGGAGCCCCTTTCTTCCCCAATTTCGGCCATCAAGCTCATCGGCAATTGGGGCGGTCTCCGACCAATTCCGTTTGGCTAGAGCACCCTCAGAGTTTGACGGCACCGACCCCACCATCGGACTAAGCTCCTCATGCCCGAGAAGCTCCCTCGGCGTGCACACTCCTTGGAGCACCACCGCTGCACACCGACAGCCCACCACCATCACACCCGAGCTTCACCGACCCCCGAGGTAGCTTCATGACGCCTCCCTGATGCTCCAACAGCAATTAATTGAACTCTAACACCGTAGATCGCTGTAGCCCCCGCTGTCCTATTTCGCTGCCGCTAGAGCTCGCCGCCGGCCAGTACTCTGGCCGAATCAGCTAGCGAGACTTCACCAGGAGGTGGGCGCGGGCATGAGCATTCCATTTTGGGAATGCTCATGGTCGGCCGTCGTCTCCTCCACCGGCGACGAGTCTCGCCAGAATCGGTCGGAGGAAGAAGCACTGTTCCTCAGCGAAGTTTAGATTAGCGTGCCGTTAATTAATGCTAATGATAGTGGTTAAGATAATGTATCGCTGGCAAGTGGGCCCCGAGTTAATTAAACCAGTAAGTGGTCCCACCTATCAACGTCGAAAAAATAACTAACCCCCATGGGTCTCGTCTGTCAGTGAGACCGAGGAATAAGATTAATTACCCGGGTAGGCCCCACATGTCGGTCTCTGGCACAATTAGGAAAATTAAACCCCAGTGGGCCCCACGTGTCAGTCTCTGCATTTAAAGAAAATAATAAAAGCCAGTGGGTTCCACCTGTCAGTATAAGTAAAAGAAAAATATTAAAATCAGTGGACCCCACCTGTCAGCCTCACATACTCTCTCTCCTCAGGATTAAATAATGATTTCTGATTTTAATTTTTGATTTAACTCTGCTGAAAATTTAAAAATTCATAACTAATTCATTTTAACTCCAAATTTAGTGAGAAAAATTGCAAAATTCATCTAAATTCACCCTATTTTCAATGGAAACAAAATCATGAGTTTTTGAGTTTGTTTGAATTTTTTTATGAGGATTTAATTGGTTATGTTATTTCTTTTTAAATATACGATCAACGTAAAATTAGTGTACGAGGCTCAGGAGGAAGAATCTGAGGCAGACGTAGGCCAAGATCAGCAAGACCAAGCCCCCTGTGACCCAAGCGAGTCAATACTTTGATAATTTTGAATTCCTACTTTAGCAAATTATTTATATTTAAATTAGCAAGTGCATGTTGTTATTTCATATGTTATATTATGTTGTTTTCAAGCTGTAGCTAGCTGCCCTTTTATTATGTGCCACTATTATACCTTTTCGGTACATTATCCTCTGAACCTTGTATCCTTAGGAAAATTTATAAATGTAAGTGTTTCCAAAAAAATTAATTACATTTATGTCTAGTGGCCTAGCATTGCTTAGTTACCGGGGTGTTAAAAATACCCCAACATTATATGTACATGCAAAAGAGTAATTTTTGGGGAAGGTCATAGTTGGAAATGGTCGTGTATTTTAAAATGATCATTATTGCTTAGTTACCTAGTGGAGAGTGATTTGTTTCTCTGTCATACTAGCACTATGGGGAGTGTAGCCTGGAGGTGCTAGTAATAGTGATTAACATCCCGCGCAATATTTGGGACCCACCGCAAGTGGGAACAGCTCATGGGGTGAGAGGAAACCCCGAGACCAGGTAGTTTTGAAAAATTACTATGATGATCTACTCAACTGCATGACTAAAGAATCATGCGGGGCAACAAGCGGATTGTCTCTTGTGGTGAAAGTGTACAAACTCTGCAGAGTCAAAACTATTTGAATAGATGTGTCCACAGTCAAGGGCAGACATGGGAACTTAACCCCGATATAGTTCTATTTCAAAAACAATTTTAAAGGTTGAGGTTTGGAATGGAAACATGAAGGACGATAGACTGTCCTAGTTTGAGTTGTCCTGGGATTCGTCCCAGCGATAAGTTAAGTGGCTATAACGCTGAAAGATAATATATGGTGCAGGCGACATGTAACGGTGGATGTAATATGTACTAATACTATCATCATCAATCTTTTATTCAAAAGCCTTATGATTTTAGTCCAAATGGCTAGGTCTAGGAAATTCTTATAAATATATCTTAAGTCTTTTTAAATGCAAATTTCTGGTAAAATAAAGTAACCCGAGCCTCTCCTTTGTCAAACCATGAATGTTATATAATTGCATTCTGTGTATTGGCTCACTGAGCACGGTGGTTAGTGTGCTCACACTCGCATAATCATACCCAGAGGCAGGAGGACAAGATTATTATGCCTACGAGGATGCACAAAGTCAAGGAGCCGACGATGGCAACTAGGGCAGATTTTAAAAAATGTTTAGCCCTAAGCATGTAGACTTGTCGTAAGGGTATGTGCCTATATTACCTAAGGTTAGGCAATATAGATGCACACATTTACCCCCAGTCGTTGCTTGTGGCATATGGTTCCACTGATGTTCCCGTCTTTCGCTGCTATATTTTGGTTGTAAGTGTTTGGCCTGGGAGACCCTCTCTATAAAACGACCACCCGATGTGGCATATTTTGAAACTCTGATGTAAATTATATTTTGACTATATGATCAACATGTGATGTATGAGTTGATTCAACAAAATATTGTGAGCACTATCTATTGATCCAAGGAATAGTGCGGTGGAATCACAGAGGATTCCGGATTGTAAATCTGGGTCTGACACCCTATGGGCTGCTTCCACTTGCGGTGGGTCCCATATGTTGCGCGGGATGTTAATCACTATTACTAGCGCCTCCAGGCTCCACTCCCCATAGCGCTAGTAAGAAAAAAAATAATTCACCCTCCACTCGATGTCCCTTTAGCCACAAAAGGCCCTGGCATTGCCACATTCCACACTCTCGTGCTTTCACAGCACCATGCCCGCCAACCATCCACCTAGATATGTAAGCAAGTTGGGGTGTCTGGGGCATAAAATAATGATTGTTACAAAAATACATGATCATTTCCATTTACACATTCCCAAAATTTCTCTTTGTACTTGCATATGAGGGTTGGGGTATTAAACACCCCCGAATATCTACGCAGTGCTAAGCATAAACACATGCTAGACTTATTTTTGGAATGATTACATTGATAAAAAAAATTTCCTAGGGATAGCATGGCTCACTATTCAATGTGCTATGGGGACATATAATAGTAGCACTTAGCTGATGGCATATAGCTAGAGTATAAAAATAACTTAACCTTTCACATAAAATAACAGCATGCAGTTTAATAATTTAAATGTAAATAATTTGCTAAAAATGGGAATTCAAAATGATCAAAGTATTGACTTGCCTGGGTCATAATTGCCTGGGTCTTGCTGGTCTTGGCTTGTGTCTACCTCGGATTTTTCCTCTTGAGCCTCGTACAGTAATTTTTTGCGACAAATAGGAATTTAAAAACAATAAGCACAAACAAATAAACTCCCACAAAAATCCAAACAAACTCAAAAATTCATGATTTTGGTTCCATTGGATAGAGGATGAATTTAGACGAATTTAAAAAAATTTCACTTTATTTGGAGTTAAAATGAATTAGTTATGAATATTTGAAGTTCTCAGCTTTATTAAATCAAAACAGAAATAGAAAAATCATTAAATAATCACGAGGAGAGAGAGTGCATGTGACTGATAGGTGGGGTCCACTGGTTATATTATTTTTATTTTTCTCTCTCTGACAGGTGGGACCCACTAACTTTATTTATTTCTTAACTCACCAGACACTGACACATGGGGCCTACTATGGCCTACTATGAACAGTGTCGTCGTCATCCTCCTAACCACGGCGAGGCTTATCGCCGGCGGTATGGGCGGCGGCCGACTGGTAACATAAGCAAAATGGATTCCTTACCCTTGCGCCCACCTCTTTGCGAGGTCTCGCCAACCAATTTGGCTGGAGCCATAGTCAGCGGCGAGCTTGGGCGATGACAGAACAGGACACTGGTGGATAGGGTAGCAGACATGGTTTGAGCTCAATTGCGTGCTAGGGGAGTACCTCGAGGTGGTCTCGGTGCTGTCCTGGAGGTTGGTCGAGCTCAGGAAGGGCTGAGGTGGACTGTCCGCGAGAGACGACAGTGGTCCGAGGAGAGCTCAAGGTGAGGGGGGTGGCTCGGGCAGTAAGAGCTTTGGGAGGTGGTCAGGATGGCTTTGCCGTGCACTGTGGAGACTCTTGGTTGGAGGAATTGGCATGAAGTGGATTCAATCAGCGGCGAGCACCTCGGCCGGAGTTGGAGGAGAAATGGGCGCCGGCAAGCTACAGGGCACGGGAGTTTGATTGCATTTGGTGGGAGAGAGAGGAGAGTGTGGGGAGTCAGTTGAAGGTCTCGGCGGGCTTTTATAGCCGACAAAACACGCTATCCGCATGAGGGTGAGTGCGGCAGCCATGGCGATGACGGTGGAGACGGCGTGGCTACAGCGCTGCTGTCTCGGGGTTGCGATGTGAGCCGACTAGCGACAGGAGAGGGCAGTGTTGACAAGAGCGGGCATTGTTGTTCCTTTGCGACGTGGGGATGGCCGAGCTGACGCGGCGGCGTGGGCTCACCTGCTTGGTCGCACTCAGAGGGGGACGAGAGAGTTGATGGTGGTACTACGGGTGGGCTGGTGGCGGTGCAGGCCGATGACCGATGGTCTGAAGGGGGAGCTACAGTGGGGCCGGCTGGATCCTCCCTCCTTTTTCTTTTTTTATTTTATTTTCCCATTTTTGGTTTGAATGCTATTGCTAGTTTTGGGCATAAGTGTGTACATATCTTTTTGCACATATTTTATGTATAAGACTTCAGGATATCATTTTAATAATTCTACCTCTTATCTTTGACTATCCTCACTCATAACAGTTATAGAAGCAAATCATTATCATACAAGAATATTTCATAACATAAATCATGAATACAACATGTCAAAAGCATAAATGCAATTCTTGACTCATCCCATCCTACTGTGCACCAGTAAGTCAATTTTTTAATTTAATTATCATGGACCTAACACCCGTTCTGATACCAATTGTAACACCCTAGGACCCACATTACCTTGGGATGCCACTAAACCACTCCACAACTAGCCAGATTACTAGGTAAAAGTAAACCGGCAATATTCTTTAAAACAAAAGACATCTAAGCGGAAGCAAAACAATAGAGTGAGTAATGGAAAAATACTAAATAAGAAACATCCGCTAACAATTTTAACCAAATAAAGCGAACCACAGTCTAGCTTTATTAATTTAAAATGATCAATAATGAGGAAAATAGATAAATAACTAGAGACTCCTTATATTTATTATAGCATAAATCATAATATGGTGTGTAATAGTGTTGTGCCGCTCTACTCTTCCCATGCATGCTCAAGGATCATTTGGAAGGGGAGAAAAACAAGAGTGAGATAAAAATCTCAGCAAGAAAACTATTTAACAAGCTAATTCAACTACAATAGTTTAAGAATCAACAATTATTTCCCACAATAACCACATTTCTACCCTTAACCATAATTACTACCAACAACAATAAAACATTAGCAATTAAGTCTCATTTGCTTACTTCATAACCGCAACCACCACTACTATCAATATCAGTAAAATATTAATATATATTCCTCACTAATCTTATTATTTCCCGCAACCACATCCGCTAACCACAATTACCATAAGAGATTTTTACCACAGTTACCACAACCTCATGCCATAACCACAACCCCTGCCATACCACAAGGGGTGAGCCCCACTCTATGACCACAGCCACATTACTCATACCACAAGTGACCCTCATGAACCAATTCCACATAAAAAAACTAAGAATTTACATATGTATTCAAACAATTCATCCACAATATATTGCACAAGTATGCAAATGATCCATCCACAATGAAAATGCATATGAATGCATATGATCCACTGCACCCTTACCCAACAAGGTAAGAGTGTGCATCGTACTATGGCAATGTACAATGCTATACCAGTACGATCGCAGCTATGTGTGGCGACATCCATGATGCAAATGACATGTCATGATATGCATGATACTATATCAATGATTCATAAGAATTTAACCACATGGACCTCAAACGATTCATAAAAAATAGTACCCCATAGCCACACTTGTTTCATTAAGATTAACACCACATAAACCATATTCGATTCATCAAGATCATAAACAATTGATTTATAAAAAAATACTACCACATAGACCATCATATATTCATAAAGAATACTATCACATAGACCATAGTATCTTCATAAAGAATACTACTCCATAACCATATTTATTTCATTAAGTGTAATATCACATAAACCACATCCAATTCTTCAAGAACATAAACAATCGATTCATAAAAATGCTACAACAAAGACCACATTATAAGAGGAGCATGAAGCATGGCAAAGCATCTAGAATTAAAAGAAATTAAATAACATGAACGTAGTGAAATTAACAAGTTAAATGGTAGCATCATCCGCTACATTTACTTGCCTCTACCGAAGAAGCAAAGCGCTCAAACATGGTCAGGAGCGAAGCCACCTTTCCAAAAACCATCTCTCAGCATAGGACTACAGCAAGGCATCCACAACTTAAGAAAATAAAAATGCCGCTAAGCCCAAAACCCGACATTACACTCTTAGCTCGTCGCTCCTACACCCAGCCCACTGCAGTAGCGCTGCTTGTTTTTTTGAATATTTAATCTTCTAAGCCAAGCACAGCAAACAACAATATTTTTGGAAACTACAGAAATAATATTACAACTTTCAAGTAGACACCCTATTTTTATTCTGCTGCTAAACGGGTGTAAAATATCACTGTAAACAGAGGACAGACTCTGCATCGGCGATCTGGCCAGCAAGCTTCTACCGAATCCCACCTTCTGTATAATGATCTAAAAATCATGATTTTTTTACATAAGCTATTTTGCATGATTTACTACAACTTTTTTTATTGTGGGAAAAATTATAAAATTAATTTGCCTCTCCGAAACTGAACCTAAAGAGAAACTAGATTCTAACTGCTCCTCTGCTACACAGCAGAGTTCCAATGTCTGTTGCGCCCAAACTCCATTGCCAAAAAGTCTAAAACAAATATAGAAGCTATATTTCGATGTCCTTTACAACTTTCATGTTGACCAGATCTATAGGAAAAATCGTCTTAATGCTCTAATCTAGACGAACAGACGATTTGCTCGAATCAGCCTACGCGGGGACAACACTTTATCGCTAATTGGTTGATTATCCCACTAGATCACCACTAATCTCGAGCCATAAACCCTAAATACATCTAAAATAGAGGAGAATTGAGGTGAGAAAATATACCTAGCTTGATCCCACGAGATTCCCCTTTTCCTTCTTCCTTTTCCCCCTTCCTCTCCTTCCCTTCTTCCTCTCTTCTTCCTCCTTTCTTTTCAGCCATAGCAGCCATGGGGAGAGTGAGAGAGCATGGAGGGGTGGCCACAAGGGGGTGGGGCGGCCAAGGGGTGGGAGGGGTGTTGGCTAGGGTTTGGGGGAAGAAATGGGGTGGCTTGGGCCCCATTTGGGTTGGCTGGCCCAAAGTGGCTAGTCCACCCCTCTAGGTAGTCCAACCCTTGGTTTTAATTAATTTATTTATATTTTCACTTTGAGCAATTCCATAATTCCATTCCCGTCTTCCGCTATTCACCGAAAAACCGGGAAACTTCGCGATTCCGCTAAATATTTCCAGGGACACTGTAAAGACGTTCTGGGCATTACATTTTGGAAGCCCCCTTTTTAAAACTTAATTTAATTTTGTGAATTTTTTGGCAAAGGTTTGGATCATCTTTTCATATTCGCATTTTTAATTTAAATTTTCTTTTATAAATATCTTCTTTCTTTTTGGTGTTCCCTTTTTATTTTGTGCTTTAACATTATATATATACTTTGTTTTTATTTACTGGAATCTCAATCAAAAACCATAGAAAATCCAGAAATTCAAAATGTCAGGGAATACCAAAATTCAAAATATCACAATTTACCTAATATCTACAATTTCCCATTTTTGGAGTGTCACAAGTCTACCCCCTTAAAAGGAATCTCGACCCCAAGATTCAACCGAATGTGAAAACAATTATTTGGAAAGAATAATTTTAAATTAATTAATTCAAATTATTTGGATTTTTCAAAAATTAAAGTTTCTGTTTAAAACTAAAAATTAATACCAATATAGGTTGGAAATATTTTTCTTAAGTCTAAAACCTCTCCAGGAATTTCTGTGAATTTTTTTGGAATTTTTAAAATTTATTTGGTATTTTTCTGAGTATTTTAAAGCTTGCTGGTATTTTCTGAAATCTTTAAAAGAATTAAATTCCAAAAACCTCCCTCGGGCGACACGTGTCGCGCATCGGGGCCCTTCCCCGCCGCCGGATCTAATCCGCGCCACTCATCTTCACGTACCCCTTCGTTTTGATCCGACGACTCTGATCAAATCCTTTCCGTCGATTTCATCTCAACCGTCGATTTTCAGTTACCGCTTCGTTCGCATTCAACGGCCGTCATCTTTTCTCTTTGCCACCCGTCACCCATCCGACCGCTCGTCTCTCTCTCTCTCTCTCTCTCTCTCTCGCCGACAGGTGGGTCCCACCTGTCAGGCCGTCGTCCCCGCCCGTTTCTTCCTCGGCGCGCCGCTGCCATTAACGCGCCGCTCCCGAGCTTCCGTTTCCACCTCTTCCGGCCGTTTCTTTCCGCCATTAACGTCACGGGAGCGCCCGCTCGTTGTGCGCATTCACTAGCAGTCGTTTCCCCTCGAGTTATTGCCCGTTTCCGTCGTTTGGAGTTGAAAACTGTAGCGTTAACTTCGGCGAACTCGGGCCGCCATTTTCCCATCCGCGGCGTATAAAAATGTCTCCCCGAGACCATTCTCGCCCTTCGCGCACTCCCTCCCCTCCAGCCTCTGTCGCGCTCACCGTCGCCGTGCATTTTCGTCGCCGCCGGTAAGCCGTCATCGAACCTCCGCCGCACCCGTCGCCCCGCTCCGCCCCTCGGTCCCCGCGCCAGCACCGCGCCTCTGTCGCCCGCTCCCTCGGTCGCGCCGCCCGCGTCCGCGCCCGCGCGCGCTCGCTCACGTCTGCGCGACGCCTCGCGCGGCGAGCCTGGGACACGTGTCGCCCATCGTCGCCTTCCCGCCTCCGCGTCCCCGCATCCCTACCGTTCGTCCAAGATCGGAGACGCGAGGCACCAGCTGGCGACACGCGTCCCCTTCTCCGCCGTCGGATCCCGCCGACGCGCCCTCACCTCGCCTCGCGCCCGCGTCCGCGCGACGCCTCGCACGTCGTGCTGGGCCACGCGTCGGCGATCGGACCAACCCCGCCTCCACGCCGCGCCATCTGAACCACTCGTTTCCCGATGGCCTGGATGCGCCCACACGTTCTAATCGTGGCCGTCCGATCCGCGCCGCCCGCGTCCATGCCCGCGTCCGCGCCTGCGCGCTCGCCCTCGTGTCCGCGCGACGCCTCGCACGGCAAGCTGGGCCACGCGGCAACCATCCACCGTCTCCTGCCTCTGAACCGCGCTATCTCAGCCGTTCATCCAGATCTGGATTGACGACCCCGATGCAACCACGTGGTCGATCCTCCACCATCCGATCTGCAGCCGAGCACCGCCGCGTCAGCCCTGCCCAGTCAGCTCGGCACGTCAGCCCTAAGCCTACGTGGCAGCCACGTGTCATGACGCGTCAGTTGCCACGTCAGCCGAAATCGCCCCCAGGTGCCACGTGGCAGCCACATCAGCCGCCACGTCAGCAGCCACGTCAGCTGACACGTGGCAGCATCAGCGCGTGCCACGTCAGCCCTAGCCGCCGTCCCGCTTGCAGCATTAGTGCACTCGTCTCCGTGGACCGGTCCCACTGTCGACCTCGGTGGCTTTATTTAAATCCGTCTTGGCGTCATTATTCGATTTTCTTTAGGAGAATAATTCTTCACGACGTCATAATTCTTTTTCGAGAAATTTAATCCCAATCAGTCCTTTTTCTTTTTCTTTGATTTTAAACTTCCAAAAGCCATATCTTCCTCATTTTAACTCCAAATTGACCCATTCAAATTTCTAAATTCATCTAAAATTCCAAACTTTCATAATTTTTAAGTTTTTATTTTATTTTATTTATTTAGTTCTTCTCATTTCTCGTGTAGAATCCGATTTGTCCGAGAATTTTCAAGAGCAACTCCAGGAAGATCCTCGCTTACTGCAAGAAGGCAAGTCTCCTTGACCATTTTGATCCCAAATTTTGTAAATGATTTCATGAATATTTTAAATTAATTGCATGGCTATGTTGTATAAAGTGATAATTTAATTTTAGAAAATTTAGATAAATGCCAAGCTTGTTATATCCTCCTTTGGAAATTGCTTACCATGTACCCTTGTCAACATAGGATATTCTTTGACTCATAAATGAGTTAGTATTATCTATTGAATATAGATTATTATAGTATGCTTAGTTTTAGCTGATCAGTATTAAAATGCTCATATGGAAAAAGTTGTTGATGAATGTATTGTATTTAAAAATTTGTTTAAACTAGTGGTAATGGATGTTACCACTGAAATTTTAATTTAAAAAGGAAATTTAAAATGAAAGCTAGACCAGGGTGGATGGAATGATTGGCTGGTGCGGTTTTAGCACGAGAATTGGGACTGTGAATGATCCACCCTAGTCGTATAAGGACCGACTATTGTGTTTGTCCAAACCAAGCAAAACAGTACAACCACAAGTTAAAATGGGTGCAACCTAACTAGTTAACCTATAATAGTTTAGTTTCTATGTCACCATTGAGAAAATGGGTACCAGGGATTTACTGGTTACTTAAAGTGAGGGGCAGAGATTTACTGCACTCACATGGCGTAAGAGGGGGCTTCTGAATGTGGTGGATTTAACCCTTCAGCGGTGAAACCTCAGCGGGTGATATAAAACTATACTAGAGTAGGTGAAAAGCTTTATGATATTTTATCTGAGTCTTATGCCAAAGGAAGCATGTTGACTGTTAGGATAATATATCTCTTGTGGGTAAAGTTGTACACACTCTGCAGAGTAATAAAACTATTCGAATAGCCGTGCCCACGGTCAAGGGCAGGCAAGGAATGCATTCACATGGTAGAGTTTTGGTTTTGAATTTAAAAATAAAATATTTTGGAAAACAGATGAAACTCTCGTGATTTTGGTCTGGTGGTTGTAACCAGTTCAGGTGGATTTAACCTTCATTTTAATTCTTGGCAGATATAGCCTATGTTATTAGTGTGGGTGGATGAAACCTTCACTAAATTGCTTATCTAATTTCAATTAGTGAAAATAAGCTGTTTAACAAGTTGCTTTTAAGATAAGTATGTAAATTTGAAATAAAATGCTGATTTCTGCAAAAAGAACCATATAACCTTCCTTTGAGAAACCCTACATCTAATGCATCTTTCCCAAGACTTGCGGAGTACATTTTTGTACTCACCGGTTGCTCTACAAATTAAATAACAGAAGACTATGAAGCTCAAGAGGAGGTTTACCGCTACTTCGAGGAAGCCGGTGATGAAGGTTTTGCCGAGGACTAGGCTTCGTTTCCCCAGTCAAATGCCTGTGGCATATTGATGGGCCGTTTATTTAAATGTTTTTGCTTCCGCTGTATTTTCCTTGATTTGGTTCTATGAACCCAAGTTGTAAGGCCTTGGGCCAAGTCTTATGAACTTCAGTTATTATTGTAATAAATCGTGGTTGGCAATGTATCAGTCTCTGTTTAACTGTGTGTACTAGCGTTGATCTGGGACTAGTACTGTAATACACAGGGGGTCCAGGAGTTTTTACTCCAGGGTCTCACAAATCCTTTCGCAACTGGTCTTCAAGTTCCCAAGTAGCCTCCTTTTTGGTATGGTGGTTCCACTGTACTCTGCACATCTGAATGGTTTGATTTCTTGTTTTCTTCTCCACCACATCGAGGATTTTGATGGGACGTTCTTGGTAGGTCAAGTCATTCTCGATCTCGATCTCTTTTAAAGGAGTTTGGTCTTCTGACACCTGAAGATACTTCTTGAGTTGGGATACTTGAAAAACATCATGTATATCTGCTAGATTTGCAGGTAACTCTAACTGGCATACTACTTCTCCTTTCTTGGCCTTAATTGGGAATGGTCCAACGTAACGTGGGGCGAGTTTGTCTTTGACTTTAAATCTTCTAACTCCTCTCAAGGGTGATACCTTCAGACACACATAGTCTCCAATCTCAAATTGAAACGGTCTTCATCTTTTATCCGCATAACTCTTTTGTCTGGATTGAGCAGCTTGCAATCGATCCCTAATCAGGTGGACTTTTTCTTCAACTTGCTATAGGGTCTCTAGGCTGAAGATAGAGCTTTCCCATACTTCCGACCAATGTAAAGGGGTTCGGTATTTTTTCCATACAAGGCTTCAAATGGGGACATTTTTAGACTGGTTTGATAACTATTGTTATAGGCAAATTCAGCGTTGGGCAAGCATTTGTCCTAGTCCATAGTAAAATCCAATGGACAAGCCCGAAGCATGTCTTCAAGTATTTGATTCACTCTTTCTATTTGGCCATTTGTTTAGGGATAGTAGGCAGTACTAAAATCAAGATGGGTGCCGAGGGCTTCATGAAGGCTAGCCCAGAAGTGCGAGGTAAATTGGGAATCTCGGTCTGAGACTATCCTCTTTGGCACACCGTGTAGGCACACGATGCGAGACACATACAATTCTGCCAGCTTGTCTTCCTTGTAAGTGGTTTTGATGGGAATGAAGTGAGCAACCTTGGTTAATCTGTCCACTATGACCCATATGGAGTCATACCCGACTTTGGTTCGGGGTAAACCTGTGATAAAATCCATCCCTACTTCTTCCCACTTCCATTGAGGCACCTGTAATGGCTGCAATAATCTTGCTGGCCGCTGATGTTTAGCCTTCACTCATTGACACACATCGCAGCAGGCAACATACTCGGTAATGTCCCTTTTCATTCATGGCCACCAGTACCACTACTTCATGTCTTGATACATCTTAGTGCTCTCCATGTGAAGAGAATATGCAGAACAGTGTGCTTCTCTCAGTATCAAGTTCTTAAGGTCCTCTTGGTGAGGGATGAAAAGATGTGTCCCATATCTCAAAACTCCTTGTTGATCTTCATTCATTTTTGGAGCATTTCCCTTAGCCATTTGGCTCTTCATTCTCAAGGTAGTGGAATTCTCCTTTTGAGCAGCTATGATTAGTTTTTCAATACTTGGTTGGATCTCTATAGCTGCTATGGTGCCTTGCTCTATTATTTCTAAGTTGAGGGCCACTAGCTCTTTATGAAGCTCAGGTTGTTGCTCTCGAACCATGAGATTATTGCAATAAGCCTTGCGACTTAGGGCATCAGCTATCACGTTTGCTTTACCGAGGTGGTATTGAATGCCTAGGTCATAGTCCTTTATTAGCTCCAACCATCTTCTTTGCCTTAAATTAAGGTTCGATTGTGTGAAGAAGTATTTAAGGCTCTTATGATCGGTATATATGTCATAGTGATTACCGATCAGGTAATATCGCTAGATCTTGAAGGCATGAATCACTGAAACTAATTCCAAGTCACTAAAAGGATAATTTACTTCGTGAGGGCGAAGTTGTCTTGAGGCATACGCCACCACTTTACCTCTTTGTATTAGTACACATCCAAGGCCCTGATGAGAGGCCTCACAATATACCTTGAAGTCCTTGCGTATGTCTAGTAGGACTAGGACAGGGGTGGAGGTTAGCTTCTTCTTGAGTTCCTAAAAACTTTCTTCACAAACCTTGGTCCATTCAAACTTCTCCTTTTTGAGCAATTGGGTTAGCGGCTTCGCAATTTGAGAGAATCCTTCTATGAACCTTCTATAATACCCCGCTAATCCAAGGAAACTCCTTACTTATGTGACAGTCATGGGCTGTTTTCATTCTACCACAGCTTCGATCTTGGCTAGGTCAACAGATACTCCATCGACTGATACTATATGGCCCAAAAAGTTAATGTCATTTAGCCAAAACTTGCACTTGCTGAATTTGGCATACAACTGATGTTCCTTTAGCTTTTCCAATACCAAACGTAGGTGCTCAGCATGTTCCTCAGCATTCTTGGAATAGAGGAGAATGTCATCTATGAACACCACTACAAACTTATCCAGGTATTCCATAAAGACTTTATTCATGAGGTTCATGAAGTAAACCGGGGCGTTGGTTAGGCCAAAGGACATGACTGTGAATTCATACAGCTGATGATAGCTTGATCTCAAATCAATCGTGGAGAACATGGTGGCTCCTCCTAGTTGGTTAAATAGGTCATCAATCCTAGAGAGGGGATACTTGTTCTTGATGGTTACTTCATTCAGGGACCGATAATCCACACACATTCGGATAGTGTTGTCCTTCTTCTTGACAAACAGCACTGGGGATCCCCAAAGAGAGGAACTGGGTCGATGAAACCCTTTTCCTGCAAGTCTTGGAGTTGCTTCTTGAATTCCTCCAACTCATATAGGTCATCCTATAGTGTCGCTTAGCAATTGGGGCAGCTCAAGGCTTCAGATTGATGAAGAACTCAAGGTCCCTATCTGGGGGCATTCCTGGTAATTCCTTTGGAAATACTTCAGGATAATCCTGAACTACCAGCATTCACACTAGAGGTACTTCTTGGAAATGATTAACCGTACACCCCCAGCGATACGGTCGGTCCACTTTGACTGCTATGGTTAACCCCAGGCACTTGGTCAAACTTACTTTTCTGGTGGCACAGTCTAGTACTCCTTGGTGCTTTGCTAACCAATCCATGCCTAGTATAATGTCCAAGGTCTGTGAGTGCAACACTATTAGATCTGCCAAGAGGCCAAAATCTTCCATGGTGATCTCTACCCCCGGGCATACTAGGGTGGCAGTAATGGTTCTGGTAGGTGAGCTAAATATCACTGGTTTCTTTAATGGGTAGGTAGGCAATCCCAGTTTATCCACATAAGCCCCAGAATCAAAAAGAAAATGCACCAGGATAGTCTTGACAGAAAATGTACCCATCAAGACTCCAGCGGCTTCTTGGGCCTCCCCATCAGTGATGTGGTTCATCCGGCCACGGTTGGGAGTGGGAGCTGTCTTGTTGGGTTGAGGGGTCCGGTATCCCTTGCTGGGCGCTGATGCTTGGCTACGAACAGGAGTGGTCCCCAAGTTGAATTTCACCAGCGTGGTGTTCCGATTTGGGCATCGAATGGCAAAATGCCCTTTTTTCCCCATAGCTGTAACAGGTGTAATTTGGCGCATGGTTGGTTCCGGCGGATTGGCCACTAGGTCGGGGGATTTTGGGAGTATTGCCACCGGTACAGGGTGCCGTAGTGGAAGCTTGCTGCCTGGTATATGAGGGGTTGTTGAAAAACTTCTGGATGAACCTTCCTTGTGGTCTTTGCACCACTTGCTTGCGCTTGCGGCTGGCTTCCAGGTTCTTCCTCTCATTCTCCAGAATGAGGGTCTTATTCACTAGTTGGTGGAAACTGGTGATGTCATGTACAATCTGTTGCACACGTAACTCCTCATTCATTCCCTCAAATAACTGATCAATCTTTTCCTCTTCATCTGCCACATCTTTGGGAGCATAACTGGCAAGCTGATTGAATCTGGTGAGGTATTCACTGACAGACATACTCCCTTGTTTCAGGGTGCGGAATTCATTCTTCTTAATCCTCATCACTCTGGCCGGGACAAAGTTGGCCTTGAAAGCAGTCTTGAACTCTGCCCAAGTGATGACTAAGGAGCATGCCGTTCTCACGGGGCTTGGTGGGGTCCTTGGGGTTCTTGACCAGCCGCTGCCCCTTGTCCTTCAGCTTCTTCCTCAGAGTCATCTCTAGTCAGAGCGTCCTCCTGGCCTCTGGTGGACAGGTAATTCTCCCACCACACTGCAGCTACTCCCTTCAGCTGGTGAGTGGCGAAGATTACCTGATCTTCATCGGTACACTTGGCCAACCGAAACTTTCTCTCAGTATCTCGAAGCCAGTCTTCAGCTTCGAGGGGATCGTCAGCTGATGAGAATGTCAAGGGTCGTGTTCTGAGAAAATCACCCAATTTAGTGCTTTGGTCATCGACACTATCTTGCTGGCCGGTGTAGATAGCTTGCAGAAGCTGGGTTTGTTGAGCTATGACTTGAGCCAAAGTGAGGTGTTCAGGTGGGGGTGGAGGCAGAGGATTGACTTCTGGACCTCGGCCTCTGCCTCAGCCCACATGCGGGGTCTCTTGATTAGCCTCAGCCTCGGCCTGCAGGTTTGGTGTAGCGCTAGCCTGTGCTCTAGTGACTCATTGGGTTGCCATCTGCAGATACCAGCTGCACTTTAAATACATGCACTAAGCATGCGGGCTTTTGGCCCAAACCACTTCATGCAAAAACCAACGAATATAAGATAAATGGCAAAACAATCTACGATACAAGGCCTACTTTTGGCCGCATTCCATTCATAGTTTTTAGAGTTCATACAGCTCAACACTCACGTAACACTTCAGTTGTGCCAAGCATTTAGTTACAACAACGTACTAAACCTTAAACACAACTTGCAACTACAGGGGCCAATGCTCACTACACCAAACTGAGCATTACACTAAAGGTCTACTACTCCATGAAGGTGGCTCTCAAGAAGGACTGTAGTTTGGCAACTGGGACCGGGAGCAACTACCGCTGAACTCTGATGAATCTGAGTAGGAGCGGGAGCGGCTACGGACATAAATAGGCCCTCCAATGGTGATAGTGTCCCTCTGACCAGGGGGTCGCATGTTCTTACGTGCCGTGAGCATGGTACGGGGCCCGTTAGCCCACGGTTGGGATGGAGCAGGATCCGAACTGATGACAGGTGATGTAGCAGGAGCTGGTGCGAGGATTGCCACGGCTATGGCAGTTCGCTGAAGCTCGACGAGGGTGGCGGCCTTCTCCTTCTCCACCTCCACAAGTGCCTTCTCGCACTTAGCGAGCTGCTCTCGGAGTGCCTTCTCGCAATTGTAGCTAGTGAGCAGAAGCTAACGCAGGTCGGTGATCTCCTCCTGTGCCGGAGCATAGGTGGAACTGGTGGGAGAGCATGGGTTGTCCTCTGTCTCTGGAAGGAAGGTCTCGTTGTGGGTTGCCCCCTCCTGGCGAGATGGGTAGTAGAAAAACAGAGACGTCAGTAGTGCTGGTCCATGGATGTCGCATAGCCAAGCATCATCCTAAAGAGCAATGGATGCAATACTCCTCCTATGTAGACTCCAGAAGACATAGGGTGACGCAGTGTCGTCCATGGCATAAAGAAAGATCTTCATGAGCCAAGACTCTCAGGGTCCCTCGGTGGTCTTGCGCCCTCTGTAAATCGGCTGATCCTTGTATCCCAAATAGTGTAGCAGCTTGTGCAAAATGCAAATGAAGTCCCCCTCACTCTGTCCATGGGTGAAATAGTCCAAGTTACTATCCGTAGCTCCAACCATCTGTATATTAAAGTACTAAATTTAGTATCTCTTTTTAAATCAAAGGAAGAGAGACAAGATCAGATCTAAGAGGGACAAGAGAGGAAAATAATACGCTATATTTTTCTGAAATCCCTTTTATAGGTTTACAAAATTAAGTCCTTAGGTCTTTCACCTAGTAGCCTTCCTAAGGTTTTATCCTACAGTCGTATACTTTAATACCAGCGCTGTTGGACCCGGATTTGAAATCCAAAATCCTTTGTGATTCCACCGCACTATTCCCTAGATCAGTAGATAGTGCTCATAGTACATTGTTGAATCAGTTCGTACTTTGCATGATATTTAACAAACCACAATCATATACATCAGAGTTTAAAATACGCCATGTCGGGTGGTAGTTTTACATAACTGACCTCCTAGGCCAAATACTAACAGCTCAAAAGATCGTAGTGGAAAACGAGAACATCAGCGGGACCAATAGCCACAGGCAAGCGACCGAGGGGTAAATGTGTGCAGACTATATTGCCTGACCACAGGTAATATAGGTGCACACCCTTCTAGCAGGCTACTTTGATGATGCGAGAGTGAGCACACTAACCACCATGCTCTGTGGGCCAATACACAGTATGCAAATAATTTAACATGCATGGCTTATCAAAGGATATGCCCAGGTTATTTTATTTACCAAAAATTGCTTTTAATAAGACGTAAGATACATATATAAAAATTTTCTAAGACCTAGCCATTTGAACTAAAATCATAGTGTTTTAAAAAGACATGTGATGATAGTATTGGCATAGATTACATCCACCTTTACATGTCACCTGCACCATATATTGACTTTTCAGCATTATAGCCGCCTACATTATCACTGGGACGACACCCAAGGCAACATAAAAACCAGGACTGTCTATCGTCCTCCATTTATCTTCCCAAGTCCTTCCTATAAAAAACATTTTTGAAATAGAACTATTGAGTTAGGTTCCCATGTCCACCGTTGACTGTGGGCACGGCTATTCGAATAGTTTTGACTCTACAGAGTATGTACATTTTCACCACAAGAGACAATCCGTTTGTTGCCCCACATGATTCCTTAGTCATGCAGTTGAGTAGATTATCACAGTAACCTTTCAAACTACCTGGCCTCTTGTTCTCATCTCACCTTATGGGCTGCTTCCACTTGCAGTGGGTCCCATACGTTACGCGAGATGTTAATCACTATTATTAGCACCTCCAGGCTCCACTCCCCATAGCGCTAGTAAGACAAAAAAATAATTCACCCTCTACTCAGTGTCCCTTTATCCACAACAGGCCCTGGCATTACCACACTTCTCTCCCCCAACCTGTGAGATGAGTCCGAGATTCGATAGGTTTACTCAGCCAAATTGCACTTTGCAGACTTATGGCTGTACTATTTTACAATAAGAGGTCCTAACCATATTCGGTCCTCAGGGTTATCTGGGCGGTTCTACCACATTCCACACTCTCGTGCATTCACAGCACCATGCCCTCGAACCATCCACCCAGATATATAAGCAAGTTGGGGTGTTTGCGGCATAAAATAATGATTGTTACAAAAATACATGATCATTTCCACTTACACATTCCCAAAATTTCTCTTTGTACTTGCATATGAAGGTTGGGGTATTAAACACCCCCCAAATATCTATGCAATGCTAAGCATAAACACAAGCGAGACTTATTTTTGGAATGATTACATTTATAAATTTTTTTCCGTAGGGATAGCATGGCTCACTGTTCAATGTGCTATGGGGACATATAATAGTAGCACTTAGCTGATGGTATATAGCTAGAGTATAAAAATAACTTAACCTTTCACATAAAATAACAGCATGTAGTTTAATAATTTCAATGTAAATAATTTGCTAAAAATGAGAATTCAACTCGAAGTAATGGCAGCAGAGCCGGCGCCTAGTCGAAGTAGACGCGCGAGCGCTCCGTCCCCTACCCCTCGAAGTGGTAGCAGCGGAGCTGACGCCTAGTCGAGGTAGACGCACGAGCGCTCCGTCCCCTACCCCTCGAAGTGGTTGCAGCGGAGCCGGCGTCTAGTCGAAGTAGACGCGCGGGCGCTCCGTCTTCTTTCCTTCAAAGCGGTGGCAGACGCGTGAGCGCTCTGTCCCCTACCCCTTGAAGTGGTGGTAGCGGAGCTGACGCCTAGTCGAAGTAGACGCATGAGCGCTCCGTCACCTACCCCTCGAAGTGGTGGCAGCAGAGCCAGCGCCTAGTCGAAGTAGATGCGCGAGCGCTCCGTCCCCTACTCCTCGAAGTGGTAGCAGCGAAGCCGATGCCTAGTCGAAGTAGACGTGGCAGATTACAGGAGCCTAGCTCCGCAGCCCCTGGCCTTCGCGGTCAATGCGGGACTTCATAGGCACAACTGTTTCCCCGCAATTCTGGATATCGACAGGACATCTGAAGTGGGATTAACGGAGCTCTGCGCATGTCGCATTACAACTGGAAAAAAGGGGGGCCTCGCTTGTGCTTCATTACTTCTGGGGCCCCCGAGGATAGGGGAACATGTGAAGTGTAATTGGCGGAGCCCAGTCGCTGAAGCGGGGCAGCACTATTGCATCACATGCACCTGGAACAGTCGATGGGACGCTTGAGGCACAATTGACGGGGTCTCGCTTCCGGGGCTCTTTAAAAGGGCGAGTGGCCAAGTGAAGCACCACTCGCCTTCCCAAACATTCGTGCCCCTGCAACTTCTCTGGAACTCGTAGTCCCTACTCTACCCCAGCTTCCTCCGGTGCTTGTTTACCGGTGCCGATAGTGATGAGAGCTCCCGTGCACGGCTAATGCCGTCGGGACAATCGCAGGGTCGAACATCCCGCCAACATGAGGTGGATGTGACGCCGCGGTGTGTTTTCTCCTCGCCAGCTCGCCTAAGGACTGCGGTTGATGAGGGGTGGTGGGAAATTCACTTGTACTTCAGCAAGGAAACTGCTAGCTTTGGGAGTAGACCTCCACTTCCTTCCAGCGAGGTTAGGTCTCGCCGGGGGTGCCTCTCCCAGGCACCTTACCTCCCCCTAGTCTCCTTCCCTAGCTCAAGGACGCTGTTGCCAGGTGGGGGTGACGTTGCTTGTACTTCAACAAGGGGTCTTTCAGCTCCGGAGGCAGACTTCGACTCCCCCATTCCGGGGCCGCACGCCCCGGGGGCACCTTCAATGAGTGCTCTCGTCTCTTCGTCTCTTTTTCAGAAGCGTAGGCCATGGAACTCCTACGTCGCCCCATCTCCACGGTGTCACGCTACTGCCGAGCTATGGCGATAGGAGGAGCCTCCTCGGGCCTCCGAATTGAGGGAGTCCGCCGCACCCGTGTATCTTGAAAATTTTGTATGTGAGGCACCTCGCCCTTGTAACCGCGGCATACTGTCCATGTGGCGTGGCACGCAGTTTGTGGAAAGCGCAGGGAGCCTCTGGTGCCCGTGCTGCCCACCTGTATCCGGTGCGCCGTCCTTCGCTTCATTTATACTCCGCAGAGTGCGTGGGAACATCGACCATGTCTCATTTATACTCCGGAGAGTACGCGCAGCGGCAAGACCGACGCGTGTGCGGAACATCCGCATCTTATTTATACTCAATAGAGTGCGTAGAGACAACATCTGCATCTTATTTGTACTCTGTAGAGTGCATGGGAACATCGACCACATCTCATTTATACTCCGAAGAGTACACGAAGCGGCATTACTGACGCGTGCGTGAAACATCCACGTCTTATTTATACTCAGTAGAGTGCGCAGGGATAACATCCGTGTCTTATTTATACTCCGTAGAGTGCGTGTGGAGGCGGACCTCGACGCTACGTCTTATTTATACTCTGTAGAGTGCGCGCAAAGGCGTCCCCCCGCTGCGTCTTATTTATACTCCGTAGAGTGCGTGCAGAGGCAGACCTCAACGCTACGTCTTATTTATACTCCGTAGAATGCGTGCGGAGGCGGACCTCGACGCTACGTCTTATTTATACTCCGTAGAGTGCGTGTGGAGGTGGATCTCAATACTACATCTTATTTATACTCGAGTGCATGGGAACATCGACCACGTCTTATTTATACTCCGGAGAGTACGCGTAGTGATACCACCGACGCATGCGCGGAACATCCGCGTCTTATTTATACTCAGTAGAGTGCGCAGGGAGAACATCCGTGTCTTATTTATACTCCGTAGAGTGTGCGCGGAGGCAAGCTTTCGCGCATTTTGGCACGGAATACGACTAATCTCGCAAACGGTGAACTTTACTAAATTTCCGTTTGCACAGGTGAGCGATTACAAAAGGCCGGGGACTATCCACTCGACTGTCGTTGCTGTGGCAGCGAGGTAGGGAGCCTCTGCTGCTTCTACTGCGGGGGCGATCGAGAGAGCTCGGCGGGGTGCCTCTCGGCGCCGCAAGCACCCTTGTGCTGGCGCGCCTGGCCTAAGAGTCTCTTTGGACTTCATGGTGTGGGCCTCGGGTGCTGAGCTCTATGCGCTGGGCCCTATCCTGGTCGCCATGGATGGTGATGACACCCCGCGGGCCTGGGAGCTTCATGCATAGGAAGCCATGGTGTGGGACTGCCCCAAATGAAATTAGGATTGGTCGCCCCAAAATGGCGTTGTAGGGGTACTGGATATCAACGACGTCGAAAGTGGCGTCCCTGCTCCGTACATTGTCACCCCAGCCGAAGGAGACCTACAGGCATATCTGGCCTAGTGCCATCAGTGGCTGACCTTCGAAGCTCTGTAGCGGAATTCTTGAGGGGCCTAGGCGACTTCGAGGGATCCTCATCTGGTCGAAGGCCCCTGCGAACAAAATGTTCACAGAGCTTCCTCCATCTTGCTATGGCAGCCTAGATCACCAGGGGATCTTGGTGGGGGAACTCCACACCCTCGGCGTCGGCGGGCGTGAAGGTGATCTCGTGCTACGCCCAGTCTGGCGGCACCTGTGCCGGGTATGCCGCCATGTGGTGTAGCCTCCGCACGTAGGCCTTTCGCTACCTCTCCGAAGCGAACTCCAGGGAGGAGCCCCCGGAAATGACGTTTATGACCCGGCGCTGGGCTCCCTCCGGGGCATAGATCCGCAGGGGGCTCTCCTGAGGCTATAGCCCCTGATCCTGAATTCTTGGGGGGCCGTCCTGGGGTTGCTGGACGTGTGCCACGACAGGTGGCCGCACCTCAAGGTCTCTTTCTCTGGCGACGCTTTGCCGAAGTGCCGCAATGGTGGTACATGAGTGCGTGTCATGGCTGCCTCAGTCGTGCACTTCGCACCACTGGAGGTGGTGTTGGTCGCCATATTCCACGCGGGCCCGATCCTTGCGGCCCCGCCCTCGACCCCGGCGAGCCCTAGCGCCGCGGCCAGCGGGGGCGTTGTCTTCTGAGCTGCCCTCAATGTTGAAGACATGATAGGCTCTTTGAGACTTCTGTTGGCCACGCCTGGGCCTGTCGCCCGATGGGTCCTTGTGCTGGGAGGTGTCCTTCGATGGCTCCTGCCTGTGTTTGCCCTTCGAGGAGCATTCCTTCGGTGAGTCTTCGCTCTTTGCCATGCCCTCCGCCGGATTGGCGTCGGCATCGTTGCCTTGATGCCGCCGCGCGTCTTCTTCCACTCTGGCGTATTCCTCCATCTTGTCGAAGAGCTTTACCACCGTCTTGATGGCTTCCGCGCATTGTACTTGCTAGCGGCCCCGGGCGGAGACCCTGTATTGCTGCGTTGATGATGGTTGTCTCGTTGACATCTTTGACCTGGCAGCGGACCTGCGCAAAGCGTTTGAAGTAGTCCTGAAGCCTTTCGGATGGTTTTTGCTTGATCACGAAGAGCTGATCCTCATCGATGTGCTCGACGTAGTTCCCTTGGAAGTTGTTGTAGAGGCGATCACGAACCTACTCCCATGCGTAGATGGAGTTCGGCTCTATGGTGAAGAACCAAGAGAGCGCCACTCCCTGCAACGTGAGGAGGAGCCCCTTCGCCTTCGTGGGGTCATCTCCGCCTACAGCTTTGATGGAGGTTTCGTATACGCGCATGAACTCCTGGGGGTCCGTGTTGCCCTTGTACGACATGATGGCGCTGGGGAATTTGAAGTCCTCCGGCCATGCCGCCTGCTGTAGGCCCGCAGATAGCAGGGACTCTGGGTCCACTCGTCGTAGCAAGGCACGGCTGGATGTGGGGCATCGTGACTATCCACCCATAACTACAGCTTGTGCCCTTGGGTTGCGTCGACGCGATGGGCTTCGGCGTCGATAACGGGGCTCGCGTCGTCGCTAGGGCCACTCGGCGCTCTTGCACCAGGTGTAGGGACAGCTGTCGTGCCTCCACGGGTGCCGATGTTACCGCTCTCTACCACCCGGGCAGTACTGTCGGGGTTGACTGTCATACCGGCGGTGGGGTCGATCGTCGCGTCGGCGGTAGCAGGGTCGATCGTCGCGCCGGCGGTAGTGGGGTCGATCGTCGCATCTGTGGTGGCAGGGTTGGTCGTCACGGGGTTGACACGGGACTTCACCGCGACCCCTTCCTTCTTCTTCGCCGTCGATGATGAAGCTTTCTTCGGTGCTATCCTTCTTGAGATCTTGAGGCTTGCTCTTGTCATCCCCACGGACGGTGCCAACTGTTGTGGTTACAGACCAAATAGAGAGAGAGTATGGTAGTGGAGAGTTAGGTGAGCAATGCCGTCCTCCTCCTTTCCCCTTGGTTAACATTACGTATATATATCCTTATGGGGAGTGTTTTTACAATGGTATCCTTACATCCAAATATCCTTTCCCAGGGTAATCATGTCAATATACGTGTCTTATTTGGGGTTTACAACCTTTTAACAGGCCTACCGGAATTAGGTGGGGGCCTCCCCTACAACAGGGTGTTTCTTATATTTCAAACCAAGTTTAGAACAAAACTCTTTACTAGCTAAATTATGGCAACTTCCACCGTCAATAATGACTTTTGCAACACTTACCATCCTTACTTACCTGAGCCCGTGTTTGAAAATGATTGCAGCGTTGTTCATGATTTGATTTTACTTGCACACTCAATACCGTCGGTGTACACACAAGTATAGGACCAGTCTCGGGGTCACAAACACCATCTTTATTCACCTCCTCCCCTTGTCCTTCCTCGTGTGTGTCACCAAATCTTCTAAAATTAGCAAGAACCTCACCTTCCTCCTCGCTAGTAGAGTCATATTCACTATTTTTCAATAGCAACATAACCTTGTTATTTGGACAATCCTTTTGCATATGACCTCGTCTAAGACATTTAAAGCATTGGATGGCACTACTTCTTTCTGTAGAACCCACTGAAGATGAAGGCGAAAGTGCTGAACTCTTCTTAGCAATTAGTGTTGTAACATTCTTCCTGCTTGGTGCAGCATGTGTACCAGGAGAAAAACTTCCACTAGATTGGTTAGTTTTAAAAGAATTGAAATGGGATATGGGTTTACCTCCTGTAGGTGCTGAACGGGGTATGTAGGATGATGTTCTTGTTGCTCGCATATCGAGTTGCACTTGTCTCTCAGCCTTGGTTGCTTGATGCACTAATTCCACCATATTGCTGTAAGGCTGAAATTCGGTGATACGCTTGATGGAAGGGTGCAAACCAGTAAGGAATCGTGCCATTGTTTGCTCTTCTTGCTCATATACATTAGCTTGAATCATGGCTATTTTCATCTCTTTATAGTACTCCTCTACCGTGAGAGTTCCTTGCTTCATTTGTTGTAATTTATCAAATAAATCACATTTATAATATTTTAGGAACAAATCTTGCTCTCATGTGGTATTTCATCTCTTCCCATGTAGTGATGGGAAGCTCGTCGTACTCTCTCCTTTTATTTTGAACTTGTTCCCACCATATGAGTGCATAATCAGTGAATTCAAGTCTCGTCATGTGAATTTTCTTTTCTTCAGAGTAATTATGCAGCCGAAACACTTTGTCCACCTTGAACTCCCAAGTGAGGTACTCCTCTGGATCATGTGTACCTAAAAATATTGGCATAGTAAATTTGAGCTCACCAAACTTCTCCTCGTGTGGCCGATCATTGCCGTAACGGTTACGGTGATGGTAGCCATCGTCGTGGTGCATAAAGTCATCATCGTCGAAGTGGGGTGCTCCTCCACCATGGCCTCCATGTCCATGGCCCCTCCCCAGACCATAGAAGCCGGCCCCTTCACCTCTCCTAGGTGGGGGTGGACGAACGGTATTGGCCATCACGCGGTCTCGCCTTTGTTGATCTGCTTGACCACCTCGGGCAGCAGCCACTCCCTCATCTCGGGGAGGAAGGGCAGCCCCAAGATGAGCATTTCCTTCTTCTGGTTGTGCCTGAAGTGCTCACACAACGTCATTCACAATGTTCTCACGCAACACGTTCATTTGTTGATTGAGCTCAATGCGAAGATCCTGCATATCCGCTTTGAGTTCAGTGCAGAGACCCTGCATATCTATCTTGAATTGTTCTCCCATTGCAGTAGTGCCAGCTACAAATTCTTGTTGCAATGTACTTCTTAATGCCTGATGTTGAAGCGAGTCACCGGGGCATTAAAATTAACTTCATGCTCCTCACCATAGTTATCTTCTCCACCTAACATGGTTAGATTGTGCAAAGGAAACACGAAGCAATAACAAAGTATATGGGGGATTAGTGTAAATCACTCAATCTCACTCTCTTTCTTACATAAGTAAAGTTCTCACCCTTCCGAAGTGAATTAAGACCAATAAGAACTTACACTCGGTAGAAGCTTCAATGGCAACATGATGATCAAGCGAATATAAGAGTGTTCACAATTGCACAACAACGGATATTTATTGAAGCTTGGTATGGAGGTATATGTCCTATGCAATCTGAAATTCTTGATATTGTAAAGTTAAGTAGTAATCCAAGCTAGAATACTTTGTCTAAGTGCTGATCCAAAAGGTTTAAGTGAAGTGTATGAACGCACACGCAAAGATCAATGTGACTTAATGCAAACAAAGGAGTGAGCTAAATAGAGGCAATCTGAAATTAATGATTAATTAGCTTGCTTTGCATCAACTACTAGGAGAGACGCTAGCTAATTGCAATGATATGAATGTAAGGGCACAAGATTACTCAAGAAATTAAATTACACAATCTGAATTTATAGTCTAAGAATTTCTCCTAAATTCGGCAAATGTTTTTTTTTCTTTTTTTTGCTCAAGCCGTGGCTTTTCTTGTTTTTTTCTCCTTTTTTCTAGTCGTGGCTTCTTCCTTTTTTTTAAAGGCCGAATTAGTTTTTTTTTGGCACAGGTCACAAATATTCAGCAATGTGTAAAATAATTCTAGAACAGCCCTAGATGTAGTATTCAACAGCTAGTCTCATTTGATGAAAACAAAGAAAAAAAATTTTCTTCAATTTTTTTGGCGCGATACTATAGCAGTCTAGCACTGTAGCGCTCGGATCCGAACACTTTAGCGCGGGGGTCCGAACACTGTAGCAGACCAATCCGAACACTGTAGCGTCGCAGATCCGAACACTGTAGCAGATTGATTGATTTTTTTTGTGGACGCTAATTAAGGATTTCAATTAGCATATTTTCTTCTAAGTTTTATGTGGACACAAGATCAAGCTACACAAAGGAACACGAACGATCAGCACCTAAATAAAAATTCTAATGGATCAAAACCTAACAAAACTTACAAAAATAATAGATGCAAAACTAGGGTTTGGATTTTTTTTGGGGGGTTTTGGTTTATGGACTATAGGAAATAAATAAATCAATCTAAAAACAAGGGTAAAAAATCCTACCAAGGAAACCGTCCTCTGATACCAAGATGATACAGGGTCGCCCGATCTTCTCATCGTAGGATTGGATACTCATGTGTAGCCTCTCGAATCGTAGCGATCCTCCGTTGCCAATGCAAGAACGAACGCTCTTTAATTCGCAAGATTACACACGCTAGACTTCCACGACCACCAAGCGAAGCCCTATCGAGCTCCCAATTCCCAGCGGAAAGGTTGAACGATCTCAAATTTCAAGAACTCGCAAAATTTCTACTGGATTTAATTGGCTATCCAAAAGAACAAAGTTGTATACAAATTCTCAAAAAAAACCATCTTCTAGTCATGGGTGTCTTTTTTCCATCCGTCCATGTGTGAACACATATATATATGGCGGCGCTCCTCCATCTCCCAAACAGGCACGCGTAAATAATGGGCCTTGGGCCGACGGCCCTCATCAACTTGTCTTACCGTTCCTTCGTATGCAATCGACAAACATACTGCACCTCATGATTTTTGAGCGACCCTACTGTTCTAGTTACAGATGAAGCATAAAGTACCCTTAACTTAGAAATCTTCATACTAAACCCAATTAACTGAACTCAGTGGAAAAGCATGAAACACAAATGCAAGCACAAACACATACGCAGTGCCAATAACTCGCAGCCACAAAATAATCATATCAAGTAGCATTTATCCACCATTCGTCATGCTTTAAAAATTGTGCAAATCACTATTGAGGAAAGCATTGAATCACCTCTCCATAAGTAAAGGAAAAGAGGAAGCAAACCGAGAGACCTCGCCAAGGACAGAGAGGACGGTGAGGTTACGGATGCTGCGGCGGGTGAACTGCGTCCAGCAGCGCATGCAGGCATGCACGACGGCCTCCTCCTTTGACAGGTACTGCAGCCGCTTCTCCTAGTCCTCGCCCCGCCCGCCGAACAGCGCCAGCCAAAACCTCCCCAGTATCCCACCCCTCTTCCTCTTCTCCTTCTCCTTCGCCTTCGCCTCCACTAAGGCCTCCGACGCGGGCGCGGCTACTTCCTCCACTGACTCTACCGGAGAAGCCATTGTGCAGGTCGGATCTGGCCTCCATAGATACGTTCTCTCGAGGCCATGGACAAATATAGAGAAACAGAGGGAGTATTTGCACTTTTCATTGTCTTTTAACCATCACATATACAACATATGTTTAATTCTGTTGCGATACATGATGGAAGGGCAAATGCCTAAAGCACTACTGAGTCTTTCAAATCAACATTGCAAAGAAAAGGAGGGGTGAGCTATTACTATGTATTGAAAGTCTTGAGGTTGTTGTGTCTCTACCTGCTAGCCCAGGGTATGCTTTTTGACATTGCAAAAAATAAAATTTGTAACCTGATCTCTTTACCTTCTTCAAAGTTCATATCTCAGTTATGGTGCGTCTTCCTCGTCTTCCATGGTCGGAGATGCTAACATGGAATGTGTTCTGCCATAGTTATCCACACCTTTCCCAGACTTAGCACCTTCCGTTCAGAACATTAGAACCTTTTGGTTAAATAGTTCCTTCAAATCACAGCCTGTTCCATCGAAAGAAAACGACAGCCTGCTGTAACAAGCAAATAGTATCACTACTACAGAAACCATTATCACATACGGTTCAAAAACATCATCACAGACAGTTTTCTGAACCACCTGAATTTATGAGTCAGTGATAATCGAAGGTTATCACAGACGATTTTCAAACCGTCTGTGATAGCTATCATCGCAGACGGTTTGTAAGAAACAACCGTCTATGATATATGAATATCACAGACGGTTTTTAACCATTGGTTGAACCGACTGTTGTGTTATCTCATGATCCAAACATCTGGCCGCTCCGGATTCTGTTGCCGAAGCACATCCTTGTGTTTATCGACATAACGGGCCACTTCAGTCATGTGTTGCAAAACCGTGAAATGGGCTTGCGCATACGCGTCCATATCTGGAGTGATTGCTTTTCTTCCGATAGTTCCGATACCCTTGAGCCTCCCCTCATGACGAGATTAAGGCACACCTATCGGTTGAATCTGAGCCATATAATCGACACAAAACTCAATGACCTCTTCGCTTTCATAACCTTCAACGATGCTGCTCTCCGGCCGAGATCGATTCCGTACATAGGACTTGAGAATTTCCATGAACCTCTCAAGCAGGTACATGCTACGTAGGAATACGGGCTCGCACATTTTTATCTCCCACACAACGTGAACAATGAGATGAACCATGATATCAAAAAAAAAGGAGGAAAATACATCTCAAGATGATATAGAGTCATCACCACCTCGTCCTGTAGAGCATCTAGTCCTTCGGGATCGATGACCTTCTGAGCAATTGTGTTAAAAAAATAACATAGCCTTATGATTGTCTCTCGGACTTTGATCAGCAAAATATTCTGAACTGCAATAGGGAGCATCTATGTCATCAGCACATGACAATCATGAGACTTCATTCCATTTAACTTTAAATCTTACATCGAAACAAGTTTCTTCACGTTGCTGGAGTAACCAGACGGAACTTTGACACCATGCAAGCATAGGCACAGTTCTGTTTTCTCGGCCTTGGATAGAGTGTAACACGTAGGGGGAAGGTACGTTTGTCCATTATTTGTTGTCCTCGGTGCTAACTCGCGCCTGATGTCCATATCAGCCAAGTCAAGCCGTGCGTTGACGCCGTCCTTTGTTTTATCACGAATGTTCAGTAAGAGACCAATCAAGCTGTCACATACATTCTTTTCTACGTGCATGACGTCGATGCAGTGTCGAACATCTAGGTACTCCCAATAAGTTAAGTCCCAAAATATTGATCTCTTCTTCCAGATGTTCTTCTCATGACCCCTCAATTTACGGCCCTTTCCGAGGACAACATCTAAATCTTTAACCATAATATAAGCCTCGTTTCCGTTTAAATGCCTTAGAGCTGAACCGTCCTCCTTCTCTCCATCAAATTGTTTCTTCGTCTTGCGGTATGGGTGAGACCTCCGAAGGAATCAGCGGTGACGCATGTACATGGTTTTACGTGAGTGTTTCAGCCACACACTCTCGGTACCATCTAAGCAGTGAGTACAAGCTTTGGCACCTTTTGTACTCTGGCCCGACAGGTTAGCAAGGGTAGGATAATCATTTATGGTGCAGAACAATAAGGAGCGTAAAGTGAAGTTCTCTCGTTTGTATGCATCCCACACCTGTACCCCTTCGTCCCACAGTACTTTTAGATCTTCCACCAACCGCGCTAGGTACACATCAATATCATTCCCAGGTTGCTTTGGCCCTTGGATAAGTATCGACAACAAAATATACTTTCGCTTCATATACAACCAAGGAGGAAGGTTATAGATGCAAAGAGTCACGAGCCAAGTGCTATATCGGCTGCTCATGCTACTGAAAGGATTCATTCCATCTGTACTCAATCCAAACCTTATATTCCTCGGTTCTGCACCGAAATCTGCAAAGCACCTATCGATGTTTCTCCACTGGGTGGAATCAGCAAGGTGTCTCAGCATTCCATCCTTCTTGTGCTCATCCGAGTGCCATCGCAGCAGTTTTGCCTCCTTTGGATTCGCAAAAAATCGCTTCAAACGGGGAATTATAGGAAGATACCATGCCACCTTTCCAAGAGATCCTCTCTTCACCTTTGTTCCCTCGCCATCATCATCTGATTGATTGTTACATTTGTATCGGGATGCGTTGCACACCGGACAAACATGCATGTTTGCATACTCTTTACGGTAGAGGATACAGTCGTTCGGACATGCATGTATTCTTTCTACTTCTATTCCCAATGGACAAAGAACCTTCTTGGCTTTATACGTGGTTTTAGGCAACTCATTTCCCTCCGAAAGCATATCCGCTAAAAGACCTAGCAGCGCCATGAAACTCTTGTCGGACCAACCGTTGCTTGCCTTCAATTTCAACAGTTCAAGCGCAGCAAACAACTTCATGTACTTTGACCTGCAGCACGTGAACAAAGGTTTCTCTGAGTCCTCCATCAACCCTCAGAATTTAATATACTCTCTCTCATCATAGTTCTCTTCTACATCACGAAGCATCTGATCCAGATTGTCATCGTGCTGCCTATCCGAATCCGAACCACAATCATCATCCGGAAGCATATCATTGACTTCACCAGTAATGTCATCCGGTGGCATATCATTGACTTCACCGGCGATGTCATCCGGCGGCACATCATTGACTTCGCCATGACTGGTCCAACACGTATACCCCTTTTTGAAACCCCTCCGAATCAAATGCGCTTTAATCTGCTCTCGATTCTTAAACATCTTCAAATTCTCGCAATCAGTGCATGGATAATACATATATTCCACCCCCTTATTCAACATATCCTCCTCGGCAGCTCTTGTAAAAGCAGACACGCCATTAATGTACTTTTCACTCACACGGTTTGCGGTATACATCCAACTTCGATCCTATATTATGTACATATATAACAACTTAGTATTAAAATTAATTTAATTAATTATTACTACATATATACCACACGCATTGAGGCTAGCTAAATCTAAATTAGCTAGATCTTCAAACTTATTTTGATATTGCAACCAAAAATAAATTTCATTACTAACCATATCTAGGGCAACCAAGAACTCAATGAATCTTCAAAACTCTCCTGCCAAATAAGCCTCCTTCCACCAAAAAAATGGCCTGAAAGCCTTGCCGCCTCCAGCTGCAGCACCGGCTAGATCTGGATCGAAATGAAGACAGATGCGGTCTGAGCGGCATAATAAATACATAGCAACATTATCACAGACGGTTTTTAACAAAAACCGTCTCTGATATTTGACTATCACAAACGGTTTTTAGTTAAAAACCGTCGGTGATATCACAGACGGTTCTTACCAATGAACAGTCTGTGATATGAACCATCACAGACGGTTTTTAGTTAAAAACCGTCTGTGATATTCCTTATCACAGACGGTTCATTGGTAAGAACCGTCTGTGATGGTTGACTATCACTGACAGTGCGTTGGTAAGAACCGTCTGTGATACTCATCATAGACAGTCTCCAAAATAAAACTGTCTGTGATAGCTCCATGGGGCCTCGGGAGGGCGACTATCGTTATACGAAGCGTCTCGGCATACGAACCGTCGTCTATCATTACTGTTTGGTATACGAACCATCTCCGCTAAATGTTAAATATGCGCGCCGCCCTAATTCTCAACGCAGTACAATATGGCTTCAGTGACTATCTCCTTCCTCTCATTTCTTCATCAAGAGTTGTTCGGCCGGAACCTTACACAGGCGGCCAGCAATTTACATCTAGAGCAGCTTCTCTGAACACGCCCTGCTCTCCTTCCTCAACTTTCTTACATCCGTCAGCTCGACCTGATCATCCGCCGTCGACGGAGGCGTCTCACTGCCGCTCAAGAAAGGAAAACAGCCATCATCCTGGTTCTTCTCAACAATATGCACAGAGCGGAAGAAGCTCTTATGGCATTGGACAGAATGATGGATAGCATTGCCGATCAAGCAGAAACGGCAGATTCTGAGGAAACTTACAATGCAATCCTCTACGAGATTATGGGTTATGCTACTGATCATTTGCCCAAGCTAGAGGAGGAACTGCTGAGGGCAAGGACAATCTTAACGGCATTCGAGAACTCAGCGGCTGATTTAACTCCCAAAGTCGAAGAAGAAGCGTACGAAGCCCTGAAGATTAGAATCTGGGAATCTCTTTATGTGCGACTTTTGTAATAAATTTGCTTTTAATTTATGATCTCTTGTCTCAGTAGTTTTGTAGGTAAGTTATTAGAAGCAATGTGTACGTACTTATATATATGTTAACCTCTGAACACATCACAGACGATTTGTATTACAAACCGTCTGTGATAATTATCACAGACGGTTTGTAATACAAACCATCTATGATAATAAGCTTATCACAGACGATTTTAAATAAAAAACCATCTGTGATAAATCCGGATTATCATAGACAGTTTTTAATAAAAACCGTCTGTCATACTTAAATATCACATACGGTTCATTGATAAGAACGGTCTGTGATACTCATTTTCTCCGACGCCATCAACACAGACGGTGTCCAAATTAAAACCGTCTGTGTTAATGTCGGTCACAGACAGTTTTGTCAAACCGTCTGTGATTTGGCGTCTAGTATTAGGCTTTCTGTAGTAGTGTATCACACATTGACCACGTGGGCTGATGGGAACACTAGTGATCTGCTTTGTAAAATCCAACCATGCCTTGCATAATATGGAAAAGAGGCTACGAAAGGCAAACTACCTTCACTACAAGTATACATTTTTCCTCCACGGAATGTGGCTGCAGCATCAGTTCACTTACGCTTCAAACTTACACCACGCTACAAAATGAAACTTGAATGCATTAACATCTATCGATAGACATAATACAGTGCTTTATGCCATTATCATTTGTTTCCTTTTTTGTTTGTAATACATGTTTCATCTGGGGCTCTAGGTATCTAGCTAGGAGGCACGATCCAGAATGGTTTGCACACCATTACCAAGTCATCTTGGTGAACTTGGGTACTCTGCTCAATCCCTTCCTCTACATCATAAATGCTTAATTCACCATCATCCGCTTTGAAATTCCTCATGAAGTAGATTTGATTTCCCTTGAGCCCCAGCGGGCTTGCAGGGAAGGAAGCTGCTATGTTTACATCATCCAAAAGAAACACGGAGTCTCCAATGTCATGCACCCGACACCAAGCTTGTTCCTCGGAGAAATCCATCTTGTACACGTGGATGGCGCCGATCTTTTCGGCATCGAAGTGCAGGAAGAAGATGCAGACTAGAAAGAGCTCGTCCTGAGACTCCACCAGCCACATTTTACCAGAGTGCATCCCCTCAGGGAAAGCAACCGTACTGACATCGAAATAGTGGAACTCGGGAAGATCATGATCAGGTGAGGACGAGAAATCAACAGCGCACATGTCTTCGCTCGAGCTGATGAAGTAGAGCTTCCCTTGAAACGCAGCAACGCTGGAGATGACCTTCTTGGTGGGAGGACGATACTCCGGCGGTATTTCATAGTCGCTGATGTCGTACGAGTAATGCCTCCATCTGCTGCTGCCGCTGTTGCTTCCTCCTCCGTCGACATGACAGAACCACAGGCTGGGCTCGGTGACATCCAAGAGCACTACCACGCAGGCCGGATGAGCTACATTCTTGTGGGAGAGCAAGCACTTGCAGTAGTTGCCATGGATGACGTGTTCTTCCCCGATGTCTGGCAAGCAGAGCCTGTCCCCGGTCTGAGGGTTCCATAGCCAAGTCTTGGACGTGCTGGGGGAGGGCTCGACTAGCAGCACCCATCCCTGTGGGGTGGCCATGCACACGTTCTTGGCTAGCAGCTCATGTTCCATGTTTCGGTGTAAGCTTTGCTACGATATGCTGAACATGAGCATCTCGGGAATATTGTTGTATTCATTGTCGTCGTCGTCGTACTCCACGCCCTGGTGTTCGAAGACGAGTAGGGGCAGACAGGACGACGTCGATGGCGCAGCTGGAGCAGCCACCGTCGTCTTGCAGTCGTCGCCATATGTGTGCTCCATCCTCTTGAGTCTCGTGCTTGTCGATCGGTCGGTCGTCTTTGAAGGCAAAGGAGAAGAATCACGAACGCTCGAGCTCTTACAAAGTTGAGGCAGCCGAAAAACTTATGAAGACGTACGCGATGTATTTCGCTGTGCTGCGCTGCTATTAGCCGCACCTTTATCCTTTATTTATAGCAGAAAAACTGAGACCGAATCCTAAGCAAACTCATAAACAACACGGCAGACACGTATACGGCTCTAAAGCTAGCATACCGACTCGAGTACGTACGTAAAAGCTAGCAAACAGCAGATTATCTAAAAGCCGGTGCGCTTCGTGTTAGAAATTTAATCTTGTTTCGTACCGAGTCCGTATATATGTATACGCTCTTGCCGCGTATACGTATGCAAGTATGTTTCGGAGTCGAGCTGCTCGTGCGTAGTGCCGAGTTGGTTTCTGTTTACGTGTACGAGTCCAAGTCTATGTATACGTATGAGAGTCCGAGGAGCGTAACCGAGTTTGAGATGGAGTTGGTGAGATCGTGGCTTTAAAAGGCCATGCAAGGAGAAGCAAGACGTGAGCGTGTAATGTAATGCAAGAAAGCAGCAGAAGCAAGTTAGAAATAAAGAAGAAGAAAGAGGGGTGTTTCGTTTGCTTTCACGTACAGAAGCTTGCGTGTTTTCTCTGTCAGAATTGGCTAATCAACTACACACTCAGAATTCCTTCGCTATCTCTGAACACGCTCGCGCTGCGCGTTTTCGGGAGTGGACAATATTCTGAAGATTATCCGACAATGGCGGAAAACACAGAGAAGAATGGGATGTGCAGCACAACGATGCCTCACACAACTGAATTGTTTTTCTCATTAGATATCACGTCGCTTAATGACGGTTTGTTACATGCAAAACAATAACTGAACAAAACAAGGAAATCGGATCACTACTGAACTAAGTCTCCTAAGATCCGAACATTCAGCCAAAATGCAGAAAACAGAAAACAAACAGCAACAGCTATTGCCTGACTGCTTCGGACCGTTTTCCGGCTATGCGACTACTCCAGTCCAGGCTTATTAGCAACCAAATAACACTATACTCAAGATTAAGCTATGTTTCCAACAAATTCACCCCCCTAATCTTGAAGCATTCAAACCTGATCCAAACCCAGTTTGTCCCTGAGTTCTTTAAAACGCACTCGGCCAAGCGGCTTTGTAAGGATGTCTGCCAATTGTTTTTCAGACCTGATATATTCCACCGAGATCTTCTTTTGCTCAACACATTCCCTAATGAAATGGAACCGAGTGTCAATATGTTTGCTTCGGTCATGTAACACTGGATTCTTACAAAGATTAATGGCCGATTTGTTGTCAATCTTCAGCACTGCACAGCAGGTTTCTTCTTCCAGCAGTTCTGCAATCAGGCGCCCAAGCCACATGCGTTGGCAAGCTACGGTTGTGGCTGCAATATATTCAGCTTCACACGAAGATAGCGCCACAACTCTTTGTTTCTGTGATTGCCAACTGAGCAAGCTCTCTCCAAACATGAACAAAACCCCTGTGGTACTCTTTCGGTCATCTATATCACCTGCCATGTCACTGTCGCTGAAACCGACCAACCGAAAATCTGTTCTTTGCATCTTCTTGAACCTGCAGCCAAGATTGAGAGTACCTGCAATGTAACGCAATATATGTTTGACTGCTGCCCAATGCTCAGAGGTTGGTTTCTCCATAAACCTACTCACATATCCAACTGAGTAAGCAAGGTCCGGCCGAGTATTCACCAGAAATCTTAGACTTCCCACAATACTTCTGTGCATTGTCAGTTCAATGTAGTCTCCAGCTCCTTCTTTACTCAATTTGAGTCTAGGCTCCATAGGAACTTGAGAAGCATTGCAGTCTGCCATCCTTGCTTTCTGAAGGATTCTTGCTGCATATGCCGACTGGGACAAGGTTATGCAACCCTCTGTCTGAGACACTTCCATCCCGAGGTAAAAGCTCAGCAAACCCAAATCACTCATACTGAACAATGCTTTCATTTGCTCCTTGAACTTGGCAATTTCAGCAATTTGAGCTCCTTTAATGATAAGGTCATCAACATATACTCCCACAATAATCCTCATCACCCCCATACCTCGGTTATACACAGCACTCTCGGTAGCAGTCTTGACAAAACCCAGTTTTGCTAGACTTGTATCCAATTTGGAGTTCCAAGCCCGAGGTGCTTGCCGTAGTCCGTATAGGGCCTTCTTCAGTTTCAAGACCTTACATGGGTTCTTCTCATCAATGAAACTTGGAGGCTGCACGACACACACATCCTCTTCTAGCTCACCATTCAAAAATGCTGTTTTGACGTCCATGTGATGGATTTCCGAATTCTTCTGTGCAGCCAGTGCTATGAGAACCCGCACGGTTTCCATCCTTGCGACAGGTGCATAAACCTCATCAAAGTCAATCCCGTGCTGTTGCACATAGCCCTTTGCAACTAGTCTGGCCTTATGCCTCACCACAGCTCCACTGGAATCCTTTTTAATCTTGAAGACCCACTTCAAGCCAATCGCCTGATGTCCTCCTGGCAGGTCTGTCAGAAACCAGGTGGAGTTGTCTTCAATCGAGCTCAGCTCTTCAATCATAGCCTTGCGCCAGCAGCTTTGCATCTCAGCTTCTTCAAAACTCGTAGGCTCCTCCTTGGCCAGTAAGCACTGATCAGTATAGTCGAAGTCAGAAACTGGTACCTTTGGCTGTTCCATTATGCAACATTTATGCCATTCTTTAGTGTTAAAAGCACATCGGGTTTCAGAGATTGTTAAATGCTCACTTGCTCAGCACTCACTTGGCACTGACTGAAACAGTTAGTGCCTATAGACTTGATTGAGAAATACTCAAAAAGAATATATTTTGTACAAATTGTGGTCAACACCACAATAGAGCTATTACATATATTATTGTATTAGAAGACCAAAGGTTTAGATTATTCACAGTTGTATTGGAAGAACAACATGGGTCAAAATGGCTTCTTTTAAATCTTTCTTTTATTCAACAGATACCTTGGAGGAACTTTTGATGTAGAGTCACTGGTGGAAAATTTGTTGAGGCAAATAGCCGATAATCGAGAATTGGTGGTGAATGTTTATGATGTCAAAACCATTCCAACCCTCTTGTCGTGTATGGGTCTGAAGTTCCTCTTGGTGCTCCTCACCATCACGCATCAAAGATGCTACATTTTGGTGATCCATTCGAAAGTATCACATGATTTGCATGTACATATGTGTGCACCGATCATTAATTTGCTTATATTATACCTTGCAATGATCTGCTTTTTATATCCCACTATCCATAAATGTGTGCAGTGCAGAAACAAGCCTCATGTTCCATGGTCCGCAATTACTACTCCATCTGATGTCTTCGTTATATGTATACTTGTGGGCTACATAATATATGCTACTTGGAGTCGCTATGTTAGTGTTAAGGAAGATTGCTGAAAATTGGAAGAAGCGAAAAAGCAGGCGTCACGATGTTGCTAAATCTCGTGTCCAATTTAGTTAGAAGTTATTTGTGTTGAAAACTTGAAATATTACAAGTTTGATGATCTAACAGAATTTTGTTTGTCAATGGTAGTTCCTTGCAACTGTTTCTCATAAGATTAGAACACCCATGAATGATATGCTAGGTGATTTTTTAAATCTTACTATGCATTCCAGCTTATTGTTTATGTAACTCCTTCCTTACAAGGAAAATGCGATGATTTATGCTTTTCCTGCATTTGTAGGAATGCTTGATACGCGCGAAAGGCGCGGGCGCGAACGCGGTGTGGCTCAAGCACGTGGACCGAGGTGGGATGTGGGGCGCGGCGTGGGTTGCGCACGGGAACCGAGGGGCTACGACGCGGGGTGCGGAGCGGAGGCGCGGGTGTGGGGTTCCGGCGAGGGCGGCGGCGGGGCGGTCTCTGGCGACAGTCCGAGCGATGGAGGAGGGGTGGATCACCAGCAAACGAAGTCGATGGGGCAGAGATGGTCCGACGAGGACGGTGGCGGCGGGGTGCTCCGGTGTGACGACAGCAGCGGGCACTCCGGTGCGACGACGGCAGGGCACGGTGCAACGGCGGCAGTGCGAGGTGAGAGGAGGCGAGGGTGGCGGCGCTTTTTAAGCACGGAGCCCGAGGCCAAGTCCGACAGGGACACGGTGCGGAGGAGAGTTCGCATCGAAGACGATGCTTCTCGTCGCGACGCGTGGCAGGGCGATGGATCGGACGGCAAAGAGGGAGTCCGGGTGAGGCCCAGTGCGGCGCGGTGGATCGTTGCCGCGTGGCAGATCGATCGGCCACGGCGAGAGCGACGGAGGTGGCTAGGGCACCGCAGGCGGGCGTGCGCGATTGGGCCAAAGGCCGATGCATCACAGGCAGGGGCGACGCTGAACGGAGGTAGGCCGGGCCGATAGGGTCGCGCGGCGCGGGGAGAGGGCGACGCGTGGCACGAGCGCATGGGAGTGGGCCGAGGGGCGGCCCGCTAGGGTTTGGGAGGGTTTTTCTTTTTTCAAAACCCAAATAAAATCAAAGGGACTCTAGAAAATAGCAAATAAATCTCAAAAATTTACCAAAAATACCAGAAAATTCTTTGTGATACAAGAAACTCAAATAAAATATTTTTAGCTTATATTAAAGTTTGTTTTAATCATATTAAATCATTTTAATTTTTGAAAATTCAATTTAAGCTGTATTAATTCCCAAAAAATTCTAATAATTCATTCTTAAAATAAAGGCTTTTAAAACTCCAGAAAATCAGTTACAGATAGTTAGTTGTAAGTTTGGTCATAAGGTCGTACTTCATTAATTGCTACTATTTGAGTTTTCCCTTATTTTTAGCGTGTATATGGTTGATATTTTATTTATGTTAAACTTTATGCATTAGCATAATCCTTGACAAGTGCAGTATACACAGAGAGTTTGGATTTGCATATTCGGGTCTCGATAATAGATATATCCTGACTCATAGAACTTCCTTAGTAAATATAAAAATATAAAAGAAGTTATTAAAATTAAAGATCGTGTCATGATATTCTACCATCAGCTATGCTTAGCCATCTTCAAATCCAAAGTAGAATATTCCAGTGAATATTCCTTTACCATGAACTTCCCTTGACATTCCACCTTGGCAGATTTTTCCTCTGTCATCCCCCACTTCGCTCAAACCTCATTTGACTTCATCAATATTTCATGGCCAATACAATTTACCTCAGATCACCCACCTAAGCATCAGAAAACTTAATTGAGTTCATTCAAATTTATTTGGACTTTTGAGTTAGTGGAATATATTTGTATTTCGATTTCTTATCATGTAATTAGAAACTGAAGGCTCAACGAAGTGATGAACTGCATAAGATCAAGATCCAGAGCTCGAGACCATCGATTGAGATGGTTTTGAGTAAGATCAAGACTGCGGTAAAGTGAGCAAGGTGAGTCAAAACTTTGTTCATTTTCAACTAACCTTTTTTGCAAATTATTAATGTATTAAATTATAAAATTGCATGCTTTACTTTATTATGAAAATTATATTCACCTTAAGATTTTAGATACATGTCTATTATATATTGTGATACTATTGTATCCCATTCTTTGAAAATAATTGAACACTTGATTGTTGTCACACTAGGATAATGGTTAACATACTAGTAAGAAGACTATATCTATGTGCCGTTCTTAGTCTTGCTTAGATACTCGGAAGCATTAATATGTCCCATCATCATTTCAAACATGAGAAATTAGTTTTTGTAGTAACTAATGGAAAGTGACTAGTATGTTGTTACATGGTCATTTTATGCTCTCAAAAACCCCAACATGCTTATTTATTTAGGCAGATGGTAAGAGAGGTTGGTGTAGTGGATGCACAAGAATGTGTGGATTGTGATGGAACTGTCTAGATAACTCTAAGAATTGAATCCGGTCATGACCTCCCATTGTAAAATCAGTACAACCACAAGTCAAAAGTGTAGACTAGCCTAAATAATTTACCAGACCCCTGAAGTCATCTGGTAGGTTGGGGAAAGGAGGGGATGTGCAAGAGCATAAAGAAGATCCGACCTGAATGGGACACCGAGTGGAGGGTGATGTTCGCCATTTGCGTTATTCATTGTGGAGAGGGGAGTCCAGTTGCACTAGTCGTTGTGGCGGAACTTCTTGCACAACTTATGGGACCCACTTCATGTGGGAGCAGCCTATATGGGTGAGATGATGAGGGGATGAGGTATTGTAAAAGCCTTGTGATGATCTCTTATTTTGCATGACCAAGGAATTATGTGGGTACAACGAGCTGATTGTCTCTTGCGAATACAGTGTATAACATCTGCAAAGTGAAAACTGTAAGAATAGTCATGCCCACGGTCATGCGTGGGCATGGAAAATTAACTTGATATAGTTCTATTTCAAAAACATTTTGGGTGGAAAGAAAAGTGATGAGCTGTTAAAGTCCTAATTTGTGTTGCCCTGGGTGTTGTTCCTAGTGATAGATATAGTGGATGTAAAACTAGAAAAATAGAATATGGAAGTACAATATTGCAATTATTTACACATTTGTAAAACATGTTTAAGTTAAATTTGCTAAGTATCAGAAAGTTCTAATTATTGTAAATTTTTAAGGCATTTGGCAAATAAAAATAGCCCAAGCCTTCGTTTGTTAAGTCATGCATCGATATACTTGCATTTTGGGTGTTGGCTCATGAAGCATGGTGGTTTGTGTTCACACTCGCTCACTCAATTAACCTAGGATCAGGAGAGTTAAATTACTACCCTTCGATGATGCACCTGGGTAAGATGGTGAAGAAAATGAAGAGGCCAAGGACTAGGTTGCAAACCCTAGTTGGCTACCTATGTGCATGTCCTAATGGTCTCAAATGTGTGAAGTGTCCATTTTCAGTACTGCTTTTTGCTGGTTTCGGCCTGATCGACCTATGGGTAAGTCCACTAATATATTTATGCTTCTACATGATATGTATTTTGATTTTCAATAATACATCTATGAACACTATCTACTGATCCAGATAATAGTACCATAGAATCAGAGAGGATTCTAGATTACAAAATCTAGGTCCGATAGTGCGAATATAGCATAAGAATGTGTGGTTTGTGGTCCCCATGGCCTCCCCATGCCTTGTCGCCCATGCCGCCACCCAAACCCCATGGCACCACTTGGCCGGAGCTGCCACCTCCCTTGGCCTCCTCGCCTATTGGGCACTTCGTTTTGCCTACCTCCTCCCTTCCTCCAGCTATCGGTTGCTGACAACGTCATTGCCCACCCTACATCATGTAACATCCTGTTTTTTAGAACCTTTTTGAAGTTTTTAAAATAAAACTTCATTAATTGAACTTTTTAGAATTTATTAAAGCTTAAAATGAATTTTTGTGAATTAAAAGGATTTAATCTGATTAAAATAAATAATAACATAAGCTAAAAATATTTTATTTGGATTCCTTGTGCCTCAAGGGATTTTTTGGAATTGTTTCAGTATTTTTGGATTTATTTGCTATTTTCTACAGCTCCTTTCATTTTATTCGATTTTCTGAAAAAGAAAAATCCGGAAAACCCTGTGAACAGCAATGGGCCGGCCCATCACTGTTCACCGGCCCATCCGCCCGCAGCCATCCGACTTCACGCCTGCCACGCGTCGCGCATCCGACCAACCGCCCCATCGCCTCACCAGCAGCCGCCCGATCACACCCACACCACACGTCAACCTTCCAGGACACCGCGCACTGTGCATCGTTGTGTTTTCCCACCGCCGTCTGATTCTTGCCCACGCCACTCGTCACGCATATGTCGAGCCGGGCACTGTGCTTCGTCCCCGACTCAGACTCCTCACCGTCACCATCCTGCTTGCGCATGCCTTGACGTCCGTGCCCGAGGCGGACTCTGCGCCCGCGCGCGCAGTCTCTGAGCCAGTCTCCCTCGGTCACCGTGCATAAAACACGCCGCACGCTGTCGCCCTCCGCATCTCTAAGCTGCCACCATCTCCCACTGTGCGCTTCACCGTCCTGAGCCCTCGCTGCCATCGTTGGAGTTCGCCGCTGAATGCGTTGTCAGAACCGAGCTTCCGTGCCATCTTCGCGACCACCACTGACTTACACCGCCATCCCAAGCCCTCTCCGCTACTCGCTGGAGCCCCATCATCCCCGCACCGCCGCCTGGAACCAAGGCCGCCACACATCGACGCCCGGACGGACAGATCCCACCATCCTGACCGTCCATCTAGATCTGGATCGACGGTCAGAATCTTACCACGCGTCCACACCGCTACCGTCGAATCCTGCTGATATCAGCCGCACCCGCGCACTACCGACGGTTCACCTTCTCTGTGAGCCCGGTCCACCATGAACAAAAAACTAACAAACCGGCCTCACCTATCAGTTGTATTGTTCTATAGACCCATGGACCAAATCCATCCAAGTCAATAGCCCAGTCAGCAGACACATCAGCCCTAGCCACCATGTCTTAGCACCACGTTAGCACTAACCGCCCCTAAATGCCATATCAGCCCTTGTTCCACGTGTCAGCATAGTCAGCCGCCACGTCAGCCTTAGCCATCGCATCAGCACCCACCCTATGTACTGTTCCATGAGCCGCATCCACCGTGAACTAGTCTTCCCGTGCACCGAGTCTACAACATAGTAGTTTTTTCCGAATTTCCAGTATTTTCCTTTAGATTTAATTTTTTTCAAAAGCTCGTTCTTCTTTGTCCTAGCTCCGATTAACACTGTTCTTTTTTCTAAATTCATCTAAAATCGAGCTCTAACTTTTGATTTAAGTTTTAAGGCTTTTAGAGTTTATTTGAATTTTATTTGATTTTATTTTTATGCCTGATCGTTCTCCCACGTTAGATTACTTCTTCGAAGGAGCAGGAATGCCGCCAGAAAGTCCAGAGTCCCTCGGCGAGCAAGGCAAGGCAAGTCGTGTCCTTTGATCATATTGAATCTAATTTTTAATCTATTATTTATTTATTTTGATTTAAATTATCTTGCATCGCTATTTTATTACAAACCCTTGTACTTGGTAGTATCATCCCAATTGATTAATTCCCCCTTGATAATTTAAATACCATAAGTTGAGAAATTATTTAGTGATATCATACAAGATGTCACATGGGTGGTACAATTAATATGCTTAGCCGTGTTTATATTTCGATGGGTTCATCATCACATGTGATCTTTTTATTAATTTGACCTAATGGAATATTGAATCGTGGTTGGTGCCATAGTAATAAAATTTATGCCATAACATTGGTGTGTCATTGGTATTGGTTACACAAACTGGACAAGTGATCGTGAAGTAAAGGGGGAAGTGTGAATTCACTTCGAGGGAAGTAAAGTCTCGTCTAAGTAATATTAAGGACTTAATTTTGTGCGTCATTGATCTGAGCTTTATCATGCAAATCACATGTCTAGTAGGGATAGACGTGGCTGATTAATTTAAGATATTTCAATTTCAATCTTGCCATTGTGATTAACATGGTTGCTGATTTCTATGAGGCGCAATGGGGGGTGTCATGCGAACCCTAGCGGGCGGGATTGAGTTGAGGTTGAACTTTGTAAAGGCCTTGTGGCGATTTCCTTAGCGCGAGGCTAATCACATCGTGTGGGTACAGTTGTGTAACCTTTGCAGAGTGTAAAACTATTCAAATAGTCATATCCCTGGTTATGGACAATGCCCGATGATTTCACACTACGGGTAGAGTTTTTATAAAACTTGGATTGGTTATCGTTGGAAAGTGAATGGTTAGTTCACTAGTGGTTCAGCTTGTGGATGGGAGGTTCACAAGTAGCTTTTTTAATTCCGTTGATTGTTTATTTATTATTGTTTTTCGTTAAAGTTTGCTTTCAATCTAATTATTATGTTTACTTTAAAATATTTCTTTTTGCAAAGTAACCCTTCAGTCATCCATTGGTAAGCCTTGTATATTATATTGCATTCATTTATTACAAATGACTTGTTGAGTACCAATATACTCATGGCTTTATGCCCACTGTTGCTCAGTTGAGGAGGACTTATACCGGCAGGAGATACCAGAGGGAGGATACTTCAGCGACTTCACGGATTAGGACTTCGCTCCCCAGTCGATTACCTGTGGGCATGTCGAATGGCTTCTACGCTTATTTTTATTTTTCTGCTGCTAGATTTTGAGCCCTTCGGGCTAGTGAGTTGTAAGCTTAGTCATAAGGTTGTACTTTGATAACTAATAATATTTGAGTCTTCCCTTTACTTTAGCGTGTATATGTTTATATTTTATCTATGTTAAACTGTGTACGCTAGCGTGATCCTTGACTAGTGCGGTATACACAGAGAGTACGGATTTACATATTTGGATCTTGACACATCGCCAGCCTCCTCTGTTTGGCCGACACCAGTCCCCCCCCCTCTATTCTGTGTCCTCTGTCTCCCTCCCTCTCCTTATAATAGTAAGCCTAACTCAATAGAATATAGATCCATGCAAGCTAAAAATTATAGATAATCTTCATTAATTCAATAGTCTAGCAAATTGAGTATCTCACAAAAATAAATAGTGTAAAATTAAGATAGGTAAAATAATAAAAATTGCTTGCTCATCTGAAGAATTCATGAGGCCCACTTTTTCAATGATACTTAAATAGTGAAGGTGAATCATCTAAATCTTAAATCTCTAATATTTATCTGTAAATATTGGGATTTAAATTAAATATTACCTTGTACATGATTAAGAAATTCTCTAAAATGATTAGGGAGTCATTAATATTTATCTCAAATCCAATTGCTAATCAAAGACACTATTAATATATCACCTTGTGCAATTGATAACTAAGTTAACGAAATGGAAATTAACTATTTTGACCTTGCCATCTAAATTAAAATACAAAATTAAATTAGAAATCTTGATAAAAATACAATCTTACCTAAATAACGGTCGTTCCGTCATTATCTCTGGATTTAAAATCACCAATGGCAATTAATTAAGATGACACTATACACATAAAAAGTATATTTAATTGAAAGTAATACTAAGCCAGGCCCCCACACAAATATATTTTTGACTAAAATTAACTGTGCTATAAAATAACCAAGGATAATTGGAATATCAACGTCATTGAGCATCTTTAAATAATAGGTCATGCTAAAATATAACTTTGTGCATCTATTAATATATAATGGCCCATGGGTCATTGGTCATTAAAAATAATCTTGCTAATCTATAATTTGATGAAATATATGATGATAGGTCAAATTAATTAGACCATAAATAAGATAACTTGCTAACACATCAATAGGTGGTAATCTAAAGTCCAGTCATACCTGGACCAAGCTGAGAGCTGCATTTCATCCAAATGCATTTAAACCCTTGGACTAAATGTCAATCGCGGTTTATTAGTCAATAGTGGCATAGCTATAATTAACCATTAAATAGCAGTGATTAAATAAATAAGCCCATGCTTTAATAAATTATTGAGGTAGTTATTTAAATTAATAATTCAAATATTGGCAATTAAAACCTCATAAAATATTACATCTTGAATTGCCATAAATATGAACTCTAAAATTAATTCGATAACCCAAAGTTATACACATCGTGTGTGGAACTCATGCACTAATTCTTAAATGTTAATGCTCGGCAAATAATACTCAACTGAACTCTTACATCTGTCCATAGGTCTAACATAACTCATGGAACTTTCTTAATAAATATAAAATAATAAAAAAGTTATTAAATTAAAGATAGAGCCAAGGTGTTCAACAGTCGCCTATGCCTAGCCATCTTCGAACCCGAAGTGGATCATTCCCATGAATAGTCCTTTATCATCGAACCTTCCTTGAAGTCTGTCCATGTCTCACACTCACTAAACCTTACCTTTGATCACTCATTTAATCACAATAAAGCTGAATTGAGTTTATTCAGATTTTTTGGACTTTTGAGTTATTTGCATTTATTTGGATTCAGTTGCATGTCGTGTAATTAGAAATTGAAGTTTCGAATAAGCAATAGATCAAGTAAGATAAAGACGAAGACCAAGAGTTCAAGACCATCGATTGAGAATGCTTTGAGTAAGATCAAGGCCACAGTAAATTGAGCAAGACAAGTCATCACTTAATCATATTGCACCTACCTTTTAAATGCAAGTTATTTTCTTTGGAAATATCAAATTGCATGCTCTATTTTACTAAGTAAAGTATATTCATATTAGTTCATAGTTAATTCCATATAAGTAATTGCTTAATTATATTTCACTCCTTGGCTTTGGACATGGAACCATGTCACCCTAGATTTAGTGGTAAATATACTAGTGATAAGTCTGTATCTGAAGCGCCATGCTTAGTCTTACTTAGATACCCAGGGGTATTAATTTGCCCTAGTATCATTTCAAATATTAAAAACTGATTTGAGCAGTCGCTAGTGGAAGTAGCTGGTATGTTGTACCATGATTATTTTATGCTCGCAAAAACCCCAACATGCTAAAATATCTAGACGGATAGTAAGAGTGCTTGGTGCTATTGAAAGTATGAGAATGAGTGGAATGTGGTAGAACCATGCAGATAACTCTAAGGACTAAATCTTGTATGACCTTCCAGTGTAAAATAGCACAATTACAAGTCTATGATGAATACGATCTAGCTAACTAATTTGCATCGATCTGGTGTGGGATGCGCCATAGTTGTGAACATATGCAAAGGGATGGTTACATCTGTTTGATGTGATGGCGCAAGAGAGGGCTTTTGGAACGATGGTTGCATCCCAAAGTGGTGGAAACCTTAGTGGGTGTGGCCTTGTTGGGAAGATACATTGTAAAGGCCTTATGGCAACATTCTTGGTCCGCTTGTCTAAGGAAACATGCAGAATATAACAAGTGATTGTCTCTCGTGGGTAAAGTGTACAACCTCTGCAGAATAAAAACTGTTTGAATAATCATGCCCACAGTCATGGGCGGGCGTTGGGAATTTACGGGAGTTAATGTCTATTTCCAAAAACCTTGTGTGTGGAATGAAAACTAGTTTGTGTTGCCCTGGGTGGTTGGTCCCAATGATAAAGATAAATGGATATGACATTGGAAAACTAGTATATGGTGTAGGTAACCATGTAATGGTGGATGGGATCTGTACTACTATTATTGCAATATTTCACACGCTTCAAAAAAATCTATGTAGTTAAAATTGCTAAGTCTCAAGAATTACTTATATCTGTATCTCAAAATGGTGGCTTTCGCAAAAAAAGAACCTTAAGCCTCCCTTTGTTGAACCTTTCATCTATTATTACTTTATTTTGTGTGGTGTCTTGCTAAGTATCTTTGTACTCACTGTTGCTCAAGTACTATTATTCAGTAAGTCAAAAGGAGAAACACAAGCCCTGTGACCATCTATGGAAGTTAAAACGACTAGAAGATGATGAGGCCAAGAACTATATCACGAACCCAGTTGGCAGCTTGTGGGTGTGTCCTAAGGGTCCACCCTATGTGGAGTTTCTGTTTCCTCTGCTGCTCTTTAAAGGTTTATGCCTGATCAACTCATGTGTAAGTTTATTGTTATATTAGAACACTTCAGTAAGATATGTATTTGATGTTCAGTACTATATCTGTGAGCACTATCTACTGATCTAGAGAATAGTATAGTGGAATCATAAAGAATTCTGGATTATAAAATCCGAGCATGACAATCTATTATCCAAGCTCTTGGAAAGTAGTAAGGCATTCTTTTACCCCCCCCCCCACCAGTCAGTTGTTTGCTTGTGGCAATATGTGCCCCCCTTTTGCTATCACTTCCGCTTCCACTTTTGTAGTGTATCTGTTTGGCCTGATCAACTTATTATGTAACCTTGGCCCGATGTGGTCTATTTAGATTTTGATATGTAATGTTAATAAATGGTATGGTTCACATTATACATATAATGATTCAGTGATGTATCTATGAGCACACTCTACTAATCTAGAGAATAGTATAGTGCTTTCATAGAAGATTCTATATTGGCTAAATCCGGGTCTGATAGGGGGTTAATGGTTGTTCAAACTTTCCCAGTGCCATTTAAAATCTTTATTCAAATGACTATGAGAATCATCAAGTTTAGATTGCACCAACAAAACTTCACAAAATAAGACTAGAGGCCTAAACCAACAAAATCAACAACCTTTTATCCAAGGTCGGTCAGATTGCCATGGATGGGCCAATCTGACCGCCACAGCCAGCCTGACCAAAGGAACAAGGCTAGTCTAACCACATGTCCAAGGCTAGTTTGACTAGTCCCTATTCCAGACCTAAAAGCCTCTCAGGACAAAACTCAAATCTCAAAACCTTATACAATTCTCATCTAAACACTTTCAAATTTTGCTCGAGACTTGTTTAAGGCATTGGAAACCTAAACCAAATGAGAATCATAAAGTTTTTAGGCTCGGGTTCACTAAATTGAAGAGAATCAAATCTATGTCACAACAACACCAAAAGCCCTAAAAATCAAATTATTTCTTTTTTGTGAGGATCTGAGATATGAGATCTTTTAGATCTATTTTCATATATTCTAGTAAGATAATTTAAGTAAGAGTTTGAGTTAGAACTCCTACAAACATGAAATCACAAATCTAGCCAAAAAATAAACAAAACCAAGTAAGAATCCAAATAAGAATATGATCAAGACAAAACTTTAATCTATTTTTGGTAGAAGATGTAGTTTACATACTCATGGATGATGATAAGTTACAGCCAAAGCAACAATCTTTCCTCTCTCAAGTTCTCTCTCATAATCATAGAAAGAGACAAGATGATATAACAAAAACCTAAACCCTAGAATTATTGGATCTAATACCTCCTCTTCTCTCTTAATAACCAACAACAACACCTAATGGGTCCAACCCATTAAGACATTGAGGAAACCCATTAACCACATTAACATGGGTTTTACACACTCACGTATGCTTCTCAAAACCTTTACAAGACTTAATCTACTAACACCTTAGTAATTAATCCACTTAGCAATTTTAGCTCTCCTTCAGCTAAACTACTTCTCTTTTATGCCTCCTTGCGCCATGGTTTTGATCAATGCACTAACCCAGTATTTGGCCAACTACCAAAATACCCCCGACAAAACTTTTGAGTATCTTCTCTTGATTCTATCTTCACCTTCACCTCAAGCATCTCTACATGCTTTGACATATAGTCCGTAGTGCTCAACAACTAGCTGTCACGTCTTCACGTATTCGGTCTCTCCTAAAACATCTCTACGTGCAACATCCTCATCACTTGGTGTACCATATGTACCAACTCGCCTCTTCACAATCCTTATCTTTTCTGTGATTCCCGCTTGAGTCACATAGCCTCACACGAACTTACATGACAGCTCAGACATCAGCTCCCACGCCTAGTCCTAGTCCATTTCCATCGATCGCTAATGTTCTCTGAGCCACCTGCACTTCCAAAGACCAAGCAACCATCTCGAACAAAGTTCTATACACTTGACTCACGTTAGTCAAAATCATACATCATGTAACACAACACAACCAACTAATGATACCCATGTCGTGCACACACATATCCAACTTAAAAAAAACATTTTACTATTCTCTGGCCGCAACCACCGGTCTGACCACTCTTCCCATGGCAGCCAGACCGTACCAGTTAGACCACTAGCCACTGGTCGGTCTGACCGCTTAAGGATACTAGAAAACACTATATCTGAAATTTCGATTAAACTATATCTAGTTTCAACTCTAGTTTTCAATTCCAATAGCACCATATGCAAACACATCCCAAACAAGCCTACACAAGTGTTTGGTGTGTAATTTCCCAATAGTCCGTGGCCGGTCTAAGCACTTACCCAATAACGGTCAAAACGCCTACCATTAGCCAATCAGATCATCGACCGCATGGTGGTCAGACCACTTGAATCCTAATAGCACAATCTGAAATTTAAATTTTTTGAAACTTTCGCAAAATTTAAATTTGACTCAATTAAAGTGTCAATTATTCAGTATAGATATATTCTAGAACTTCATGAGGTAAACCACTACTCTGTTGTCCCACCAGTCTGATTGGAAAGCTGAGCCTGCATGTTAACGCTCTTGCCTTTTGGGCCTAGATGGGCTGCACTGCATGCATGTCCACAGTAGGATGGCCGATTTGTTGAAAAACAAACTGCAATCAGTGGCAGAGCATGTCTAGGGACCTTTAGAAGAAGAAACAATCAACTTTTGATAGTGTTTATGTAGTAAAAAAACGACATACAAATGTTGATGCTATACAAAGGAATGAGCGCGCTCCTTTGATTTGAGAAATTACAAGGAGTTAATAGATCAATGGCAGAATATAGAGATGCTAGTGCATGAGCGCATACACCGCAGTTGCTTTGGCTGAATCAAACTGTGCAAGTACTAGTAACTTGTGCGGAATAGTGTGGTAATCAGGTCGGCACTGAGTACGTAATTTATCAGTAACTGGATACAAAAGTACTCAATCGCCGTGGGCCTTATGGCTGGAATGGCCGTATTTAACATAGGATTAGTGAAAGTAGCATTTGTCGTGTGAAATTTATAAAAATAGTATCTCTGCCGTACGATCATCATACGCCATTAATCTCAGGCTAACATGTAGCAGGCTAATGCTATATGGTCACCTTGTAGCGTTCCGCCACTTATAAGCCAGAGGTTAGTGCCGCACGGTAATAGTACGGCACTCCATCACGTGTCGGCACAAGGTTAATACCGTATAGTGATTGTGCGGTAGAGATGTTATTTTTACAATTACGACTATGAAGATATAAATTTTGCTAATTCCACATCAAATACGTCTATTTTAGACAATAACTCCGCCTGTGGCCGTGACTACATCAATATACTAGTCCACATCTTTAAGCAACAGTAAAAAAAAAGTCAGCTACAGTGAAATTTTAATCAGAAACTAGAAGTCATCATTATTTCGAACGAGTATTTCAAGAGGAGTAAGAGACTGAGAAGAGTTAGCTTCTAACACTGGGAGCCGAGCTTATCCAGCATCTCGTAGTCGGCGTCGGAGATCGCGTAGAGGGGAGGCCGCACCGACATGATGGCGTCGATCGCCGCCTGCGACACCCTCCTCCTCCTCTTCTTCCCATCCTCCTCCTCCTTCCTCTTTACTTCCGCCGTCTCTCTCGCTCGATCGGTCTCGCTCCCGTCTAAATGGAGTGGGCCGGTGAAGGCGTTAACGCAGGCAGGGAAGCGGAATATATGGCTGCGGGGTCACGATAGACACCGGCCTTTCCTTGGCCGAGCCCCACTCCGATTCCGACATGACGGACTCGGCCGGTCCTTCTTTACTTGGAGTTGGCGCGAGTCCGACTCCGATCCCGTTTCGCCCATGCCTTCCAGTTTCAGCATGATGCATGTCCATGCCAATCATTTGGAGCAATGTTGTAGACGAAAGGGCCGGGTATTGACCATTGAACAACATTGTTAGATTCCGGCTGTCTTTTTCTTTCCATCCAGCAAGTTTGGCTGTGAAGTTGTCGATGATTGGCTCAGTGGATGCTAGTAACTTTTTTCAGTCTCTGCAGTTCACACTGATAAGGGGAGCCAAGGTAGGCACCTGAAGTCACAATGAAGCACATGTGTTGCTGCATCCAGCTTGTCCGTCGCATCTTATCGGAGCCATAGATAGAACAGTAGTTGGAACTTTTCCCCAAGTCCAGAGATATCTCCAAACAAATTCAGGATGTGCTCGATTGCACACAGCTCTTGTCTGTTTGGCTGGCCTGCCTGACAGACAAAATTGCATTATCTGCCAAGTGAGAGCATCTGACTTTGCAAGTCAGGGTCTCATGCATGCATACATGTTGTAGAGTACTTGTTGTTCTTGTGCCTCTTGTCAGACAAAGTACTGAGGACCTCCTCCATTTATGAGAATGAAGATTGAGCATCGGCGACAATGGAACCCCCTGGAGCAGTTCTTTGCGTCGAACATTTCCATGGCTCTGCTCCCCACAGATTCAGAAAATATGTAACTTGCAGATAACTTGTTGTTAATTAATAACGTTCATATCGTAGTCAGCAATTCAAGTTTTCTTTTTTGAAAAGAAAACTTTGCATCCTGCGTGTTGACTGATGTTTAACATAACACTGTAATATTTGTTATACAGCATATCTCGAACTGGTGTGCTCCTACTTTTCAGCAATTGGTTGTCATTACCTCCAATATCCTTTCAAAGCATGTGTTTGCAGAGTGAAGAATGCGTTTACAGGGAAATAAATCCTACGAGACCTCATCGCCTTTAGACTCCTGCTTGGACCCATTTCAAATCATCACATGTAGCCAGACAAATAAGTTGATTTATTCTACCATATATCCTGCGATTGATGAGGTCTCCTAGGGTTTTCTTATATATTTACAGAGTGCATGTGCATTCGAGTACTTAGTCTGAGTCTACTGACGTCACAGCTACAGCAGAACCGTAGTGGTAGGGTATGCCGGTAAGGTGCTGAAATTGGATGCCTTTTTATGTTGCGAGGTGTGGACTGTGGTTTGTGTGCCATGCCTATAACAAAGTTTGCGTGCAGAACCAATTAACCGGCCTAGAGCGTGGTGCATGGGTCATTACATGCTGCAGACCGAACGAAATATTTTTAGTCCCGTTTAAAACACCAGAGGTTTTTATACATGTGCGGAAATTGAATTGTTTTTTCTTTAAAATTCTGACTAAATGGCTGCGAATTACTAAATCGAAAACATGCCCATGATATCAATTGGATCGAGTATGATGACTAGAGGGGGTGAATAGGATTCTAAATTAATTTTGAGGCTTTTCAATCTTTTCCTTTGAGTGGAAATGACACTCTACACTCCAGTAGTTACAGAAGCTATAAAGATCAGAGATAAATAATTACAAGAAAAATATCCGATTAAAATCGAGCAAAATACATTTAAACAACACCAATGGTCTGACCTTTATGAAGGAGACAGTTTGACCTCCCTCCGGGCGATCTGACCACCGTTCTAGCAATCTGACTGCTGTGAACAGTAAAATCAGGCAGAGCTACAATAACCCTAGCCAGACCACTGATGCAGTAATTTCATGAATGAATAGTATTTTCAGCCCGATTTCAAATCGGAAAAATTGATGGAACTTTTGATCCGTAGATCTAAACAACATGAAATTTTGCAATGATCTTTACTAGGTTATCAAGAATATATTTCAACAAACGATCATGAAAATTATGGTCAAAATTGAGACCTTTTCAGTTTGAAGAAAAGGTGTATCGAAACCGAGCCAAAATCAAAATCGGTGAATACAACTTGCTCGCGGGTAGACGATGATCAAGATGGGTCTAAATGTATTCCCACATGTCTCAACAAGCAAGAACACGATACAAATCACATCAAAAATCCTCAGATCAACCGGGTTTTTTTGATAAACTTGCTATCAAAGTGTCTAGATGGGCGAAAATAGATTTTCAAAGGTTGTCTCCATCTCTTAGATATCCTTGACACAGTAAGATCAAGAAAGGGAAGAGTAGAGATCAAAATTAACCAAATCTAGAGCAAATAAACCAAAACATAATGGATCTATGCGGTTGATCAAAGATTGATGTATTACTTGCTTGGAAAGGTATGTTTTACAGCCAATCTCTTAGGATAGCAGAGATCTAAGCCTAGAGCGTACACACACAAGGCTCCAACCCAAGAAACCTAATCTCACAAGGGAGGGAGAAAGAGCTAGCCACCAAAAGGCTTAGCCAACCTTCTCAAACCCTACCTCTCGCCTCACATCCCCTTATATATCCTCACAACCTGAACCAAAATCTAATGGATGATAAGAACATGGCCCAGGTGGATACATCCATATTAGCAATACTTGTTGTTTTAATTATAAGAGTTTTAATACATCACTTAATTTATCAGGTGAGCTTGTTTTTAGAAATGCATTTATATCATATGAACTATATGATACTACCTAATGATGAAAATACAAATTTACACAACTATATAAGGAGAATTGCATCAACACTACGAGTTTGTAGTTAGGGTCTACCAAAAGGGAAGCCAACCAATATATCAAGACCATGTCGGCCTCCAGATCAATTCGGATTTAGTCTAACATGTTTAACTTCAAATAAGCATAACTTTCACATACGGAATCCGTTTGAGGTCCATGAGTACTTGATGGAAAGCTTTCTCGTCCTATTTCCAATGGATCTAGTCTTGCCAGCAAATTCCTTCTATACAACCTGCAATCATCAAAAGAAGTTGCTATATCATCTATTTGGGCTAAATCGGACCTTGTAATTCATGTGCCAAAGAGGAAGGTGCTACCCCCACTATTTATGGCTGACTACTGTTCATGTGAACAGTAAAATAGTACCACCCCCTTGTTTTTAGTTTTGTGTGGCTTTCACTCCCCTATTTAAGGAGACCACACCCCTCTAGTTTTTTCGGATTTCGTATATGTTTAGTTTACCTTCGTTGCAACTTGTATCTTCAGTTGTGTCAGACGACCACCTATTAAGATCTTTATTCGGAATCCCACCATATTGAGTATTCCAATCCTTTTTGCACTTTAAGATTGCTTGTTATCTTGTTCATGCGTGTTCTTCGGTTGCATGCAAGAATAGACCTTCGTGGTCATGTCAACCGCGTTCTTGGCCCGGTTGATAACGACTCGGAGTATGATTTAGCGATTTCTTGGTGTTCTAGTCGTGATCGGTTAGTAGCCGTATAGTCAAAGTTGTTCTCCTCCAAATCGAAGTTATCATACTATTGAAAGATCGGGACCCCATCGCCTCATCAATGCATCCACTCATTAGGCTAAACCATGGAGAACCAATTAACCCAACTTAACACCGGGTTTTACTCTCTCACGCACGCTTCTCAAAGTGGCGTACAACCATTAACCCATTAGTGAATCAATACTTGATCCACTTCACATTTTTAGCATATACAGGACCTAAACCACTTAGGCCAACGGCGTAGTTTCGCACACCCCCACCTTTTTAGTATTAAGCAATTTACCAAAATGCCCTTTTACTGCCTTCGACGAAGTTTTTCATTTTCTTTGCCACGAAGCATCGCTCATGCTTCACCATCTTCCACATGGCCCCAATGACTTGTTATCGACCCTCTCATGCTTCCAGATCCCACTGAACAGTCCTTACTTGCAAATGACCCAAGTTACTTGGTGCACCACATGCTTCTCCTCACACATGACGGCACTTGGCTTCCTTGACCACATAGGACCTCGACTTCTCCCTGAGCCTAGTCCCAGCCTACCTTGCCGTTACCCGTCATGTCCACCACCAGTACCTCCTGCTTCGGTTGCCTATCGTCCCAGCTTGCAACCACCCTACAAGCTTCGGTCATCTTTGGTGTCTCTCTGCCTAGTTCTGGTCCTCCTACATCTCATCATGACCTAGTTCTGATGTGCTACAACCACTAACAACAATCAAACCATCACATAGCATCACACAATAAAAAAAGTCATAAACTGGCACAATTAATTCATACAATGCACCATGCAAAAAGTATGCAACTAAAATGCTAATTCTAAACCTAAGACCATGCAATAAACCCTTGTGCACACAAATAATGGTACATATACTGTGCCCGCATTCAGACAACTCAGCTCAAACAAATGCACGTTCAAACAACTCCTTAACCGATCAGATCGTCAACCAAAGGCCGGTTTGGCTGCCGCCTTCCACAGCCAGTTTGATCGCTAGCCTCAGGCCAATCAAACCACTGGCAATATAAAGCAACTAAAAAATTGCAAACTCTTAAAAACCAAACTCAAACTCCGCAGACTCTTTTAACTAAAAGTCAATTACTTATCACAATCTTCCCCTTAATGAGTATACTGACAAACACCAAAAAGGCAAGAAATTGAGTTTATTTTTGAAGAGAAAAGTAAAGAGTTGTAAAAGTCATACATGGTCCATTTAATAGAGAAAGACGAAATCATGACCATGTTAGCAAAGTGTGCAATAGAGCAATACAAAGAAAGAATATGTTTTTCACAAAAACTATAAATTACTCCTAAAACCTCACAAAACCTCAATCTTGCTCATGGTGTAAAGGAAAAATAATTGCTCACTATGAACATTTTCATAGCAAGAAGAAAAACCAAAAATGTAAAAGAGAGCAAATGATATGTAATGAAGCTTCCACTCACTCATATATCTCCTTTTGGCAATTTTAGGTTTCAATTAGCAAGTTTTGTAACTAATACCACTTATATCACTAAAAATGAATATTGTCCCCCATTATGCAATTTTTCACCCCTTAATGCCTCTTTCTCAATCATTCTCCCCCTTTTTGCAATATAGACATCAAGGACTAAAGCTCCTCCTCAAAATATGCACGACACTATTTGGAGCATAAGAGAGAGCATGTATGCATGCATAAAATGCATAACCTAAAGAGCTTTGAAAATTATTCAAAATGAGGTTCAAGTTAGAAGGATACTACTTGAAGCCACAAGATGTATACAAAACTATCTTGATTATAATGAGGCATATATAACAAATCAAGGTAAGATAGCCTAATTTAAAGTATCTAAAGATATCCAAATATAAGCTAAACCATGTCAAGAAAGCTAAATGGAACCAAGAATCTCAAATTGAATCAATTAGAGTGCTACAAGTTCAATATTAAATCAATTTATTCAAGCACTTGGAATTAAGTAAATTTAGCACATTTGAAATTTTCTGAAAATTTATTTTCATAATGTTTTATTTTCTTAGGCATATAGTAGATCTCAAACCTTATGTGACCACCCTAAGCAAGAGGCTTAAAGAAGTGGTCTTGATCATCCAAAACTCTCTTGAGTTTATGCCTAATGTAATGACAAGCCATCTCATAAGTAAGAATTGATGAGCTCAGTTTTTTCGTACAAAAGAGATCATTTATTTTTTAACTTAGTTCAAGAACAAAGAGCAAACACTAATTCATATTTTAATAAAGAACTAGCATAGCTCAATTTAAAGCTTAATTTAGATTTTATATTCAAAAGAGTATTTTTGACATGGCATATATCATAAAAGGATCACTAGAGAGCAAACTAGTCAAAAGATTAAACCTTGCAAATTTAAAAGATACTAATTGTAATAATTGATATCACTTGTGAATTTTAGTTCAAGTTTGCAAATTATGCTAGCATGGTAAATATTTAATCATACATACAAAAGTATGACAAATCTAGCTAAGTAGGCATAACATAAAAATGAGTAATATCAAATTAGAATTACATCACAATTGAGTAATAATCAAAGCTCACGTCTAAATGAATATCTCACAATACAATACCATGAATGCATGATACAGAAGGAAGCAAGAAGATAAAAGGTTGCTAACTACAAGAAGATACAAATACAAGATACCACTTGAGAAACAAAAAAGAATCAAGCTCCCCCTAAGAGCAAGCAGTAAGATAAAACATCTAGAAACACTTGCAAGGGAAGAAATAGCTCAAAAAGGTCCAAACTTGCAAAAGTCAATCCCTAAACTCTCTACTCTCAAGGAATGGCTAGCATGGCTAAAGAAAGAAAATGAGTTAGGCTTTATACTCAACATGGTCTCTAGGAGGGGGATGACTCACAACTAAGGAGCAAATTTAAAACAATAGGAGTCTTCAGTACTGGATACTAGTGATTGAAGAAACAAGCTTGACCTAGACTGGAGAAAAGCACAACCTAGAAGACCCAAATGTGCCTAAGAGAGACTCGTGCAAGAGATAATCCTATCCTCATCCAACCAACCCTTGAACTACAAACGCCCCTAGATGATATGCAAGGTACGAACTAAGGGCAAAAGTAAAGCATAGGACACAAACCCGCGTCGCACCACTTGGCAATGAGATGAAGTCGAAGGAGTAGAAGTTGAGCCAAGTTGTATAATAAGATTAATAGCTCTCACCGAATACTAGGATAAGGAAGAAGAAGGCTCAGGAGCTCTAGAACTAGGGGGTTTGATGTCGAAATCCGAATATGCAATTCTGGACTCTCTGTGTATATTGCACTAGTCCAGGATCACGCTAGTGTACACACTCACAATAAAACAAAGGAAAAACTCAAATATTAATAATTATCAGAGTACGACCTTATGACCAAGCTTACAACTTACTAACCCGAAGAGCTTAAAATCTAGCAGCGAAAAATAGAAATAAGTGTAGAAACCATTCAACATGCCCATAGGCAATCGACTGGTAAGCGAAGGCCTAATCCGTGAAGTCACTGAAATATCCTCTATCTGATATCTCTTGCAGATACAGCGCCTTCTCCTCAACTGAGCAACAGTGGGTATAAAATCGTGAGTACATTGGTACTCAGCAAGTCGTTTGTAATAAATAAGTTCAATATAATACGCAAGGCTTACCAAAGGATGGTTGGAAGGTTAATTTACAGAAAATAATATTTTAAAGTAAATACCGTAAATAGATTGAAAACAACCTTAAGAAAAAAATAATAATAAATAAATAGTCAACAGGATTGAATAAACCACTTATGAACCTCCTATTCACATGCTAAACCAACAATGAACTAACCATTCACTTCTCAACGATGAGCAACCAAATTTTTATGAAAATTCTACCCCTCGTAGGAAATAACTGAGCATTGTCCATAATCGGGAACACAGCTATTCGAATAGTTTTACACTCTACAGAGGTTGCACAATTGTACCCATACGATGTGATAATCCTCACGTTAAAGAAAATCACAACAAGATCTCTACAAAGTTTAACCTAAAGTCAATCCCACTCGCTAGGGTTTCGCATCACACTCCCCCTTGCGCCTCATAAAAATTAGCAACCATGTTCATCACAATGGTGAGATTGAAATTGAAATATCCTAAATTAACCAGCTAGGTCTATCCCTTACTAGACATGTGGTTTGCACACTAAGGCTCAGATCAATAGCGCACAAAGTTAAGTCCTTAATATTACTCAGGCGAGACTTTCACATCCCTCAAAGTGAATCAATACTTTCCCCTTTACTGCACAATCACTCGCCCAAGAATAGAATGAGTTAATTCAAGAGGCATTATTACCAAGTATTAGATAGGATTAATTAATGTGTACTAGCGAATACCGCAAATTTTCGAACATGTTTCAGACCGTTGGCCCCTTCTGTCGAGCCACATGCCATTGCAACATATCTGGCGAACGACCTACGTGATTTGGAAATGTTAACCTTAGTCATTCGGAAGAAAAGAAAGAGTACAATATAGTTATATATGGAGAAAATGTACTTATGTTCTTACTTAGAGAATCAAGGTATATTGTCTTGTTCTATTTTGGTATAATTACTATTAAAATCCAGTGGAACCCCTAATTGTAGGGAATAAGTACATATTTCTTATCGCGATAAGCCAGCGTGCTGCTGTAATGTACCTCTCACCGAAAGATGCATCCTCGTTGATGGTATGCATGGCGACCAAGTGTAGGTCCAGGAAACCAACCAATGATTTGGATGATCTAGCTTCAGTCATCATGTGTCTATATATATACACACAAAAGCAATAAATTATATATGACATTTATCGGTATGACATGAACGGAGACTGATTGTACACACTTACAGCGTCCAGCATCGAATGAGTGAGGCGTTGAGAGCGTTGAGCGTGAAAAGATCGAATAAATCTTCAAAGGTCAACGCGAAGGCACAATCATGAATGTTGTGCTGTAAATGATCCGACCTGAATTTGACAGTGATACCTAAGCGTTGTTCTCCCTATGGCTTATTGGCCTTGTTCTACATACCAAGAGTGTAATCTCTGGCAACTAAGTCCTAGGGTTAGGAGACGCTCTTCCGAGACGATCAGCGACTCGCCTAGCACGAATTTGCAGGCCAATGGCATGTACGGGATATCATTATCGGTCTTTTTTTATTTGCTCCTGCTGCCTTGGTTGTAGGTCGACTTCATGGAAGTCGACTGTAAAGGTAGCACTAGTGCAAGTTGCTGCACCGGGAATAGCACCCGTGGACATGACACCGGTACAGATAGCGGTGGTAGAGATAGGCCTTGTGGAGATGGCACCAGTGCATGTAACTCTAGTTCGGATTGCCCTTGTAGACCTACCACCGGTGAAGAAGCCTCCAGGCAGATGTCGCTTTTGGGCCACTAGATGAATGTTCCAATGGCTTGCCCTAGAGTCACAAGTTCGTCGTTGGGGGGCTTCGGTAGTAGAACGACCTCAAAATTGGCATGCACACCATCCACATGAACTTTTTCGAAACCTGGTGCTAAAGGTGCACGGTGCACCATGGCCCCGTGAGCAGACGGATATGCCTGGTCCCAAGCAGCACACAAGGGAACGAAGGCATATCTCACTTTGAGCTTGCATTTCGTACGCTCCTATATAACGATACAAAATTAGCTACTCCAATAGGCTTATCAACGGATCGAGCATTCCAGAAATAATAATTATTACCAGGATGTCGTCCACAAGAAATCTGGCCTCGCTTTCCGTCGTAGGATTGCACGCACAGCTACTCCGACGGTTGGGGGGCTAGCTAGCACAGAAGCAGCGGCGGCGGCCTGCTGATTTTTTGTAAATCTTTGTATCTCATCTCTGACGTAACCAGCCAACTCCTCTCTAAGAGATGCCTTGATCTCCTCTTGTTACCGTGCCTTACGCTCGGCTTTGGTTCTCTTCCTACTCCGATACAATTTGGAGTTATCTAAGAAACCATATTTCCAAGGAACGTAAAGACCAAGGCCTCTCGTACGACCCAGGTGCTCCTTGTTTCCTAGTGCCGCAAAGAGTATATCTCTCTCCCTACTTGCCTGGAAGGATCCTTGGAAAGATTCTACACTCAGTGCATCCTGCAAGAGCCCGATATGTCATTTCACTTCCTATAAAGTTGTGGAGTAATTACAACCTACGTAGTTAGAAATCTTACCAAGCGGTGGGATACTTCCTGGTATGCAGGGTTCTGGAAGGAGATGTCCCCCGACGACATGGTAGATGATCTCGCTCTAATCCAATTTCGAGTGCGCTCATCCGGGATCATGGCAAATGGCGGGGCGGTGTCCCGCAGGATTGCCTGTTCATCCTCCTGCCTCCACTACAGGATTTTACCCGCATACTCAACTGTGCTGAGTCTGTGGGGGTGTGTGTTTTTTGCTTGAAGGGTCTTGTGCGCTACACTTGCACTTCTAAAATCTTTGGTCGTCTTCATCGTCTTAAACTTTTACCATTGTGGTTACAGGAATGGGTACTTATGAAAGGACATGAAATCTTTCTCCACAAACTGCTTGACAAGCACGCTCTTGAAGTTCTTCCATGCTTTGCACGCCACTAGCAAGGCATGTCATTACACGGAGTCGTGGTGTTCTTCTGAGATCTCAAACGATGCAAAAATCTCTGTCAGCAGCTCACATTTTCAAATCTCATTCACAGTCTTCCACGAATCGAATGTGATCTCAATTCATTCTCGTGCAACTATTTCGATCATTCTTCGAAATGTGCACGCTACTCGGCGAGAAAGGAGAGGAGTTCTAGATCCATCGACCTCTGTGATGGTAAATCGGCCCTCAGGCTTTTTCGATAGTCCTCTTCCTTGGCGTTTTAATTTTGGAGCGGACGCAACTGGCGATGATGTTGAAGAATACGCAGATGATATGTTGGCCTTCTCATATATGAAAAGTAAGCACAATGTAGCATATATATATATATATATATATATATATATATATATATATATGAAAGGTAAGCATAATGTTGCATATATATACTAACTTATACATGGGTATCACAATGGCAAAATTTGACTTGCTATAGCATAGAACGGATGCATTTTGGTCTACGGAACAGTTTAAAAAAGCAGGAAGGATTTTTTTTTTTTGAAATAGCCAGGCAAGGTAGAAATTTGATAGAGCAAGGTCCTAAAATCTGCGGTGATAGAAAGCCAACAAATAGATATAGGGAGAAAACTTAGTTATGCAAAGTGATTTAACATTTATTCATTGTAGTTGTTTTGTAGAGATCAAGGAGAAAACTTAGTAGTGGACTGTATCACAGCAGGTCAAACTTAGATAAAGGACTCATTCATGCAACTTTAGGAACTCGGGGTATTGACAAAAGAATAGTACCTTGCGAGGGGGGCTGCACAACAGGCTCGGGGACGGTGGCGGCGACGGGCTCGGGAAGGTGGCAGTGACGGGCTCTGGGAATCGGCTCAGGGATGGAGGCGGCGACGGGCTCGATCGGGAGAGCAGCGACAAGTCTGTGCTGGTTGGTATAGCTATAACTGCAATGTACGTGCAAAACTCTAGCTTTCGGGTATATATAGAAGGATTATCATAGACGGTTCTAAAATAGAACCGTCTGTAATAAGCCTTTCCTACCCACACACTGGAGTTATTACCTACACCAACCAGCAGGCACTGTAATAAGACCTCACAGAGTGTATTTCTTTACAACAGCCCAATGAACATAGAGATACATTTGTATGACTTATTCTCAAAATTCACCTATATATCACATATTTTCACATATACATAAATGTAAATTTACAAATATATCATATACACGCATTGTTATATACATAAATATAAATTCATATATACATCACACACATGCATTGTTATATACATAAATACAAATTCCCACATATATATCGCACATTCTCATTCTACTTGCTTATTCCTTTAAAAATTAGCCCTTCATGATGATCAATGTGTATGTAACTAGTTTCGTCACGTTGTTCGTCGTCGACCCTTATGCCATTTTCAAAAGGAGGTAACTCGTCAAATTGATTGTATTCTTCCTCGTCCGCTACATTCTCTACTCCGATAATTCTCCATTTTTCATGAAGAACTACATGACGCTTCTTATTTGCCAGGTCGGTTATATAGAAAAGTTGAACAACTTGATTAGCGAGTACGAATGGTTTGTCTTTGTACCCGACACGTTGGAGGTCCATGGTAGTGACACCATACTTGTCAACCTTCATCTGTGGAAGATGCACCCAACGACACCGAAATAAGGAGATCTTAAAAACCACATAGTCGAGCTCCTAAATCTTTTCTATGAACCCACAGTACGAGTTTCTCAACCCGTCGGTACTGAACACATCTATGTAGATACTGCTGTTCTAGTTAGTGCTCTTTACATTCTGAGCCTGTGTATAGAATGTGTATCCATTTATGTCATATCCTTACCATGTCACAACTGTAAATGTTGGCCCTTTTGCCAACCATGTCAGCATCTCACTTGACGAGCTCCTAACGATTTGCTCCTTCAACCATTGGTTGAACCGACTGTTGTGTTGTCACATGATCCAAACATTCGGCCGCTTCGGATTCTGTTGCCGAAGCACATCCTTGTGCTAGTCGACATAATGAGCCACTTCAGTCATGTGTTGCAAGACCGTGAAATGGACTTGAACATACGCATCCATATCTGGAGTGATTGCTTTCCTTTCGATAGTTTCGATACCCTTTAGCCTCCCTTCATGACGAGATTGAGGCACACCTATCAATTGAATCTGAGCCATATAATCGACACAAAACTAAATGACCTCTTCGCTTGCATAACCTTCGATGATGCTGCCCTCCGGTCGAGATCGATTCTGTACATAGGACTTGAGAATTTTCATGAACCTCTCAAACGGGTACATACTACGTAGGAATACGGGCCTGTATATTTTTATCTCGCACACAATGTGAATAATGAGATGGACCATGATATCTAAAAACGAAGGAGGAAAATACATCTTAAGATGACATAGAGTCATCACCACCTCGTCCTACAGAACATCTAGTTCTTCGGGACCGATGACCTTTTGAGCAATTGTGTTAAAAAAATAACATAGCCTCATAATTGTCTCTCAGAATTTGATCGGCAAAATATTTTTAATTACAATAAAGAGCATTTGTGTAATCAGCACATGACAATCATGAGACTTCATGCCATTTAACTTCAAATTTTGCATCGAAACAAGTTTCTTCATGTTGCCGGAGTAACTAGATGGAACTTTGATACCATGCAAGCACTGGCACAGTTCTGTTTTCTCGGCCTTGGACAAAGTGTAACACGCAGGGAAAAGGTATGTTTGTCTATTATCTGTTTCTATCGGTGATAACTCAGGCCTGATGTCCATATCAGCCAAGTCAAGCCGTGATTTGACGTCATCCTTTGTTTTATCACGAATATTCCATAAGAAACTAATCAAGCTGTCACATACATCCTTTTCTATGTGCATGACGTCGATGCAGTGCCGCACATCTAGGTACTCCCAATAAGGTAAGTCTCAAAATATTGATCTTTTCTTCCAGATGTTCTTCTCATGAGCCCTCAATTTACGTCCCTTTCTGAGGACAACATCTAAATTCTTAACCATATTATAAACCTCTTTTCTGCTTAAATGCCTTGGAGTTGAACCGTCCTCCTTCTCTCCGTCAAATTGTTTCTTCGTCTTGCCATATGGGTGAGCCTTCCGAAGGAACCGATGGTGACGCATGTACACGGTTTTACGTGAGTGTTTCAGCCACACACTCTCGGTACCATCTAAGCAGTGAGTACAAGTTTTGGCACTTTTTGTACTCTGGCCTGACAGGTTAGTAAGAGCAGGATAATCATTTATAGTGCAGAACAATAAAGAGTGCGAAGTGAAGTTCTCTCGTTTCTATGCATCCCATACATGTACCCCTTCGTTCCACAGTACTTTTAGATCTTCCACCAACGGTGCTAGATATACATTAATATCATTCCAAGGTTGCTTTGGCCCTTGGATAAATATCGACAGCAAAATATACTTTCGCTTCATACACAACCAAGGAGGAAGGTTATAGATGCAGAGAGTCACGGGCCAAGTGCTATGTCGGCTGCTCATGCTACTAAAAGGATTTATACCATCTGGACTCAATCCAAACCTTATATTCCTCGGTTTTGCACTAAAATCTGCAAAACTCCTATCGATATTTCTTCACTGGGCGGAATCAGCAAGGTGTCCCAGCATTCCATCTTTCTTGCGCTCCTCCGAGTGCCAACGCAGCAGTTTTGCCTCCTTTGAATTCGCAAAAAACCACTTCAAACAGGCAATTATAGGAAGATACCATGCTACCTTTGTAGGAGGTCCTTTCTTCACCTCTATTCCCTCTCCATCATTATCTGATTGATTGTTACGTTTGTGTCGGGATGCGTTGCATACCAGACAGATATGCATGTTTGCCTACTCTTTACGGTAGATGATACAGTCGTTCGGATATGTATGTATTCTTTCTACTTACATTCCCAATGGACAAGAACCTTCTTGGCTTTATACGTAGTTTTAGGCAACTCATTTTCCTCCGGAAGCATGTCCGCTACAAGGCCTAGCAGCGCTGTAAAATTCTTGTCGGACTAACCGTTACTTGCCTTCAATTTTAACAGGTCAAGCACAGCTGACAACTTCGTGTAATTTAACCTGCAGCACGTGAACAAAGGTTTCTCCGAGTTCTCCATCAATCCTCGAAATTTAACATACTCTCTCTCATTATAGTTCTCTTCTACATCACAAAACATCTTATCCAGATTGTCATCGTGCAGTCTATCCAAATCCGAACCACAATTGACATCATTCGGCAGCATATCATTGACTTCACCGTCGATGTCATCCGGCGGCATAATCCCGAATTATCATAGACGATTTTTTATTAAAAACCGTCTGTGATAGTCCAGTATCACAGATAGTTCATCGGTAAGGACCGTCTATGATACTCCTTTTTTCTGCCACCAACAACACAAATAGTCTCCAAATTAAAACCATCTGTGATAGTGTATATCACAGACGATTTTATAAAACCATCTGTAATTTGGTGTCTACTGTTAGTATTTTTATAGTAGTGCTTTGGACCGGTCGAATTAACGCCCAAAGCTAGAGCCGATGGCGATAAGTCGATCTAGGTTCCAACCAATCGACGGGAGCCAATGATTGCCTTACGTAGCCGCCATCCATAGCAAGGAGAGCTAAGTAATTAACTTGGACTAACGTGAACGAAATCTACCAACAACAAGTTACGAATAAGAACTTCTTTAATTTATGCAATTGTACGAACAATTAAGTCTTAAGGCAAAATTTTAATTGGCTACTCGATCATTGCCAAGGCCTGCAACGTACACACCCAACTTGTCAAATCGGTGGCATAAATCGAAGCCACATGAGCAATCATACATGACACCGGCCCCCAGCTTCGGCACAGTGACAGGTAGCATGCCACAAAGGATTACGTACATGACACAACGAAAGCATCACATTACAGTGACCTTTTGTTGGATGACACATATCTAACAGTGACCTTGCATATCAGTAAGTCGGTAATCACGTTGCTGTAGTTTGGTGAGGTCAAGAGGATTGTTGCATACGCGATTTTAATTTGTATCATGCTAACAATTGTTTTCTCATGATTCTCACATACACCGAGTAACAAGATTCTAGCGAATGCTTAAAATTAGAAGTGGTATAGAGCTTTACTAACTCTACATACTCATAGCATACTCTTGATTTATATATGGGAGTATATCAGATTGAAAACTTCTCTAAAACTAGGAGAACAAAGATTACCTACACTAGCCGTTGGATTAAATCTAAAGAGTTGGGGGAACCACCTCACGATGGGTTAGTGGAGTTATGGGTCGATTTCATTCAGGATTCAAATTTTGATATCCACCTTTACATGTATGAGTACGCCTTAGTAAGAAAGCGTGGATTTACCCCTGGTCTCCTCAAAATTCTAGATGTATGCTAGAGGTGCATTCATGTGTTGTGTGCGTGTGTGGTGGTGTGTGTACACGTATGTCTATTTTGTAATCTAAAAAACAATGTGTGATTTACAAGAATTAATATAAATAGGTTGTCTCAAACATTAAAAGATGCCAATATTTTTCAAAACAAAACTCCACTTAACGCTCCTAACGATTCACCTTCTAGGGCTTTTTTCTAGGGTGCAAGAATTTTTTTTAAAAAAATACAGAAATAGAGAAAGATGCAAGAATAGATTTCATGCTTAGCAGAATTAAATGTTATATAGTCTAAAGGAGGTGTTTTGATGCTTCAGAAGAAATATGTAGGAATTTGAAGGAAACAATTCTTGAACAGAGAAAAGAGAGATAACTTACATTGGAGAAGTCGAAGAAAAAAATTTACATGAGGTTTTGTTGGGACTTCGTGTTTGAATGTCTCGGTAATTGTAGGAAGGAAAAGTTTCCTAAATGTTCGTAGGAGTCATCCTCAAAGCACAAAAGCCCTTATAGGAATAGTTTTTGGCTTTTAACGTTTACTCTACAAAATTCCTCCAAAAACCATTCCTTCCAAACAAGGCCTTCAGTTATATGGATCGTATATATTCCACTTGATTTCCACCGTGTCCAAAGTCTATCCGGTGATTAAACTTTGGCTTCAGTTAATTGTGACACCAACCTATATTGATCTAAGAATTCTTGTGACAAATATATCGATATATTCTAGAGCATATACAATAATATTATAGACAACTGTCGTGTATACCATTACACGTGCCCCCTAAGTTAATCCCTCCTCCTCCCCGTGGCCTCCAGCAATAGTAAAATTCCTTTCTGGAAGGCATCCTTCCTTGCTCTGTTTTCTCCCTCCTCTCTCTCTCTCATTGGGATCTGAGTAGTTTTGAGCACCACCCCCTCTCCCTCTCTCTCTCTCTCCTCTCCTCCCCCAAACCGGCGCAAATCCATCGGCGAGATCCAACACACCGGACGAGGTGCATGCCATTTCTAAATTCCCTATGGCTTCTTCCTACCTGCCTCTCTGAAAACAAGAACCCCAAGACCAAATCAAAATTCTTTCTTTTTGATTTTTTTCCCTCTTTCTCGCTAACCGCACGAGTACCAAGAAACAGACATGTTAGCCTGCGTTCTTGGTTCAGCTGGTTCTAGTATGCGCGCACAGATGCTAATTACACCTCCTACTTCTTCTGCGCAGCATTGCCGATTGATCTTGCGCCGTCGTCGTCCCATGCGCCGGCCAGATCCGTGCTTCCGCGACGGCGACGGCGTCCGGATCTGATCCCCTCCGGCCGGCGCCATACAGGTACGTACATATATAATATGTTCTTGTATGCGTATTACATGATATCATCATATATGCACTGAGCCAGAAACCACGGCGCCATACAAGAAAGAATAAATGAGTTGATTCATATAGCCCTAATAATCCTATGTATGTATATATCGGTTCATATCTTTTCCTTGAAATTTGCATTCCGTTAGGGTATATATTTGTTAACAGATACAGTTTTGGTTTTGTTTTCTTTTTCAAACATAGCAAGAAGGAGAAGATATGGTTAGGGTTTGTTTGAGAGATTGTTGATCTCTTTTGAAGAGGAAGAGAAAGGCGAGAGAGGAGGATGTCTTCGTCGAGCTCGCCTTGCGCCGCGTGCAAACTGCTGCGGCGCAAGTGCACGCAGGGGTGCGTGTTGGCGCCCTACTTCCCGCCGGACCAGCCGTCGAGGTTCGCCAACGTGCACAAGGTGTTCGGCGCCAGCAACGTCTCCAAGCTGCTCAACGACCTGCCGCAGGCGCAGCGGGAGGACGCCGTCAACTCGCTCGCCTACGAGGCCGACGCGCGCATCCGCGACCCCGTCTACGGCTGCGTCGCGTACATCTCAGTCCTCCAGCTCAATATCAAGCAGGTGCGCGACGAGATCGCCGCCGCGCGGAAGGAGCTCGCCGCCTACATCGGCCCCGCCGCCTTCTCGCCCATCGTCCCCCCGCCGCTCCACCACCCCACCGCCGCGCAGTATCACAACGCCGCCGCTGCCGCCGAGCAGTACGCCGCAGGCATGGGGCTCGGCGTCGGCATCGCGCCGCCGCACGCGCACCAGGCGCAGATGGCGATGCCACACCCGCACCACCACCAGCAGATGGTGGAGGCGCAGCACATGGCCGCCGCGGTCGAGGTGGCGCGGGAGCAGGACATGATGATGCGCCAGGCCTACGCGCACGCTGCCGTGCGCGGGGGCGCCGCCGCGACGGTGACTGTCGTGCCGCCGGGGTCGGCCTACGAGGGCGCGCCGTTCCTCCTACAGCAGCAACCGCCGCCGTCGGCGCAGACGGCGTCACGGCGGTCGCCCTGACGTACAACATGGAGCTGTCCCCGCCGCCGCAGTCCTCGGGGCAGTCGCACGCGCAGCAGCAGCACACGGACGGCAGCGACGAGGGAAGCGGAGGCGCCGCGCCGCTGGCCTGAGACGGCCGCGCGCGCGTTCGATCTTTTTTCTCTAGCTTTTCTCGGTTTCTTTGCTGTTCCTTCGTTGGTTACGAGTCTTTTCGTCTTCATCATCATATGATATCAAACTGGCATCCATGGCTCCCGGAGACGGACAAGTGGTGATCTTGCTCAAGGTAAATCTTTAGTTTTGTTCTTTGAAACGATTAATTAGTGCATAAAAATAGTCCAAAGAAATGTTTGTGGATTCTTAGAAGATAGAGAAGGAAATGTTAATTTCTTAATTTGTATAGCTCCTTGTTTTCTTTTCTTCGAATTTTTTTGTTATTGTGCGTGAAAGTGTATATTAAATAAACATGGAAGTGCCAAGTTGTTTGTGTGTGTTTGATTGCCAATTACTTTTTAATCACTCTTTGCCAACTCCAATAACACTGGCGCATACTCTCAAACTACTGCTCTGACTTGAACATGGTGCCTACTCTATTGAACTCTACAAGATGACAGCAAATTTGAGATGAAAATATAACTTATTTAGATCACTAATGAATGTAGTTGCAAGCTAGGTACGTTCGAGTAGTATAGTTGGAAATACTTGTTTCATTTTTGTGAGATTTATTTCTTTCTACCTGCCAATATATGTACTTGGGATTTACAGAGTACGTCCTTGATCATAACAATGTTGTTATGCTAACCAGACCTCTTAAAAAAGGTATATATCCGTGTTTTAGGAAATTAACAAGACGAACCTCTCGTTTAACAAGATACAAGAAGCATAGTATAGCTAGACTACACATGTATAGGGCCTAGAATCCTTAATAGCATCCGGGAGTCTGAGTGAAGAAGTTGGAAGTGTAATTAAAAAGTTTAATAATATTTATTCCATGGAATGGATTCATGCATGCTCTCTTGCGCTTGCATGAGAATCAGCTTGGACAGCTTCTAAGCTCTTTGTTTGCTTTATAATATATATGTATAACTTTGCTTTAGCTAAGTACTCACTGTTTTTTTTACTTGACGTCTTAAAATCTGTCCTATCAAACTTCTAAAGTTTGATTATTGATATGTTTAAAACTATCTAGATTGGCTATATAAAAAATTATATCATTAGATTGATCATTAAAAATAATTTTATAATATTATAGTTTATTAGTAAATTTAATGTGAATTTATAAAAAGTAACCTACAAAGTTGTATCAGACCTTAAAAAATAAAAAACATCAAATATAAAAAGAACAGATTGAGTATTAGAATATATATGCTATATTTTAGACTCTCGCATAGTATAGCTACATATATGCCTAAGCCAGCATTTGACAGGAACTGCAGGTGAGCTGAATTCAGATGTAATGCTTTTACAGGCCTGCCATAGGCTTGTGGGTTCTGTCAACGAGTGGCTAAATTAATTATGATAAAGGAATGTAAAATAACAAGTAAATCATTCTCCCTTTTTAGACTGACAAGGATGCGATATGCATATGTCGGTTTGTTCTGTTAGTATTGCTCTCTGTTTGTTGGCTTAATTATGATGACCGACTAGTGTTGCAGTTATTGATATGCTATTGTACTATCCTTAAATAAAAATAATAGTATAAAACTACACTTTTGATGTTTTAGTAAAATAATAGTATAAACTACGCTTTTGATGTTTCAGTGAACAAGTGACTTCTCAGAACTGTAGCAAACAATGATATTTGGACATGGACATCTGTGCATATGCATCTCTCTCTCTGGGCCCGTTTGTAGCTGTAGCTATGCGCAGCTGACCCCTGCTGCACATCTCAGATTTTGACATAGGCATATGCGTACTCTTGGCATCACGCATATGTTATATGCAGCTCTTGAACCCTATCAATTTCACTCACTGACATATCTTACTCCTGGAAATATGCTTTGCCAGGCTCTTCATGAGTTGCCTTTTCCCTCAAGAGTGAGAGCCAAATAACGCAAGCCAGATTCAGATCAGAGAGGTAGAGACAGACACTCATCGTGGATCTTGTAAAAAAAGAAGAATTTATGAAGGGGGAGGTTGAGAGAGAAAGAGGTAGACAGAAGAGTGTGAGAGAGAAACATGCAAGGTGTGTGCAGAAGGGGGCAAATGGTGAAGTGATACAAGCGCACAGGGAGCAGCAAGCATAAAAAAGAACGAGGAAAAGAAGAAGAACAAACAAGCAAAAGGATTTTATATATTCTTCTGCATTAAAAAGCAAGCAAAAGAATTTTATTCTTCTGCATTATCCTTTTCAGATACTGCAGTACTACATATCTTTGTTCACTTCTGCATTTGTTTTTTAACATAATCTTTACTTTTGTTGCTGTTTATTTTGCTCCTTTGTTTTCCTTCTTACATTCGTTCTAGTATCTTGTATACAAAGAAATAAAAGCCATCATGGAATTATGTGAAATAAATGTGTGGAATTAGTTATCCATTTTGTCTTGTAAGTTACACCTGTTGTGAAGTATACTATTTAGTAGCCTTATTTCTATGCAAAGAGACAAAACCTGAGGCTCCCTTCATCATAAAAATCTTATAGTGGACTTTCAAAATCGTAAGCACAGTTCTTGTGCATGGCATGATTCTGAAGGTGTGTCCTTTCTTCAGAGAGATACAAAAACAAGTAGAGTTAGGTCTGTTTATATTGATTTCTGTTTTTAGATTCTGTTTTTGGAAGCAGAAGACAATGCGAATGTCTAGGCTTCTATAAGCTGTTTCTATCAATTATTATTATTTATTAGTCATTACTTTTCGCTTTCATATATTGCAACGTACTTTGTATTTAATATATCATAATTCCATAAGTCACATAACGGTCTGAATATTATAATATCTTTCATTGCATCATCTTTCTTACATAATACACTATTATTTATCAGTCACTACTATTCATCAGCCGCTTCTATCAGTCACTACTATTTATCAGTTGCAGTTAAAAGCTATCAGTAAAAGCTAATATAAACAGTGTCTATGCCTGGCAACTCCATATATCTACAGGGGTGCTGTTGAAATCATCACCATGTTCAGGTGTTGCATGCATGTTTTTATTTCAGAACGCGGGTCGCCAACTGCAGTGCAAGTGGAAGCAATGTACATACGCTTCCATAAGCTTCACAATGTCACATGCATGTGTACCCCTCTCGCCACAGTCCAACCAACCTACTCATAGTCCTCTCCCTTACATTACACATGCCCCTAGCAGTGTTCATTCACCAATACACATCACCTACTCCTCCACACCCCAAACATCTTTCTCCCGGCCCTCTCTCAAACCTTAAAACATCTCAATCTCACTAGGGGCTTATTTGGAACATAACATAGGATTTCTTAAAATAGTTTCAAAGGATTGGAATACTATAGGAATTTTTCCTAGCCTTTTGGATCGTAGGAATATCTTTGAAAATTTTCATAGGAATACTTCCTTTCCTCCACTTTTCACAGAAGTCCGAGGCAATATCTCCTTTTCCCTACCCTCCTCTCTATTATAATAAGATACTTTCCCTTCAAATTCCTATATCGTTTTCATGCAGAGCATGCGAATATTTCTTTTGGATAATTCATAAATTTTCAAATCTTGTATGATTCGACTAATTATAACATCCAATTCTTTTTTATTCACATTCCTATATTGTTTATTTCTTACGCTCAAAACAAGCTAAGCAGGACTAGGAGTAGTACTTCCTCCCTTTTCCTAATGAGTGCCCCGTTTGTTATTTGCTTGTTTCAACTTTCAAAATATAACTTCTGTCTCTTCACCAACTCTCCTCCACATAATGTAAAATGTGAGGTGCTATGGGCTAGATATATGGTTGTGCTAATTTCAGCTTAAAGTTAGTTTTTGTTTCTAACTTCTGTTTTTTTTACTATTCAGTAATTTTATCTTTTTCTGATTTTTTAAGATTTTTTAAGATTTTTGTTTTTTCTTTTTTTTTCTGTATACCATTGTATTGTTCGTGATGGTCTAACATATTTTTTTTATTTTTAAATTTAATTATATTAAATAAACTAATTCAGTTATAGTAAAAAAGTTATAAACTAAGATGATTGTGAACACCCCATAGCTGAGGGCTTGGCTGGATAAGTCAAGACTATGGCCAATCATTTCGGATAGGGATTTTAGTTCACTTTCCCCACTATTCCGAAGGGATTGTGTATAATCCCCTTGCATCCAAATAAACCCTGAAACATAGCATTATTGCGGATGGCTTACCTGGATTGCACTGAAATCTATGCATCTGCTAACTACTAGGGCTGACTTCCCGTCTCCCCAACAGACCGACAGTTTCCTTTGATATCCCATGGCTAGTTCCATTGATTAAATCCCATATAAAACCAAGAGCTAGCCAACTAGGTCTACTCATGCACATTTTTTAAATCTCCTCGCATGTGTGCAATCTCTAATCTAGTGCAGACCAAGGTTTTCCGTGTTCGTGCAATCAAGCTAGTGGGCTAAATTACAAGGAGTTGTCCCCATCCCCATGTAAAGCCATCAACTGTGATAGCCTGATAGGTGGCCTCATTTGACCCATTATAGTGTTGTGTTCATGTTGCAATAGATAGTATCAGTAATCTCAGAACTCTGAAGGAGAAAAAAAGGCTAGTGTAGCAGCTCAGAGTCAATCCATCAATGCCTTTGCCAAGCGGCGAACTGTGGTGATAGGAGGAGGAGTGGATGATCCGTACGTTCTTTTTGATTTTTCAGCAGGATTTTGTCTTCACCATGTTTCGATAATTACTATTCATCAGACTGATAAGCCATAGCCAAAAGCTGTAGGCCGCTGAAGTATGCCCTGTTTATGGGTGGGTTCTTTTGGGTTGTGACTTATAGCTGACATTTTTGAATTCTGGATTATTCGCAAGAGACAGTATGCAAAGAGAAATAGTTACATGCAATTTTGGTCGGTACAGCTAAACTCGGTACAGTTTGTACTATAATTTATATGTAGATCCTGTCTTGAAAAGATACACTATTTAAAAACTCAGTACTATAGCAATATAAGTATAACCCACCCTATATTGGCTTTTAGCTTATGAATGGTAACAGCTTATAGAGAAACTCGTAGAACTCATGTGCGATTTTAGCTGATATAAATAAAATCGTTGTAGTGTGTACTATAATCAACTAGTAGACCCCGTCTTGAAAAGATAATTCTATTTAAAAATTAGGTATTATAAAAAAAATTATTAACTGTAGAAAAATAGTTTTTAGAAGTTAATATAAACATGAAATAAACTGTGGCGGTACGGCTCCCTTTCGCTTTGCATGGGAGAAAAAACAAAGCGCTATGCCGCCGATGCCATCGTGATGTTGCTGTGGGGGCCTCCCTCCCAAGATGCTGGCCGGGCGTGTAAGGTTAACCAGCCCTGGGTTTACACACCTGCCTATGGAAAACAGGTCGAGGCGCTGCTAGGCGTCCCAAACCAAACTCCTCGCGAACGGTGGCCGACAAGTGGGCCCCACTTGTCGGCCACCGCACGGTTGTAGGGGGAGGTCCAGTGAGAAATGCGGTGCTCTTCGTACACGCTGAGGAATTCGATGACTTTGAATGCGGACACTGATGCGGCAGCGTAGCCCCCCATCCAACGATGGGGGACCCCCCTGAATTTAGTCCGTAGCAGTTGTTCCTGAGCGCGGTTTGGAGTTATTGCCACTATTCCTCCCCTTGTCTTGCTTTCTTCCCCTTGTCTCGTTGCAATTCGAGACCCTGCTAGCTAGGAGATAGATCGACGTTCCAAGCAACTTTTCAATCATTGGACCCGTCCAAAACGACAAGTGCTCTTTTGCTCGTCCCGGCTTTTTACAGGAGAGCATTGTGGTCTGGAGCTCCCAGGGAGACCAATGCTTGGAGCTCCCAGGGAGACCAATGCTACGGGGCAAATAATTAACCAGGAGGAGAGAAACGAGGGGGAAAAGATCTGAGTTCAGCCATCCTACTGGTGTGATATTGTAGTAATGCGATGCAACGTGTTGCCATCTAGGACATGGTACTCGTACATTGCCTCAGAAGGATAGATAGACACCAGTAAGGTCACCAATGCTATCGTCTCAGAAAAAAAAAAAGATTGCAGACGATCTCACCTCGATCATACCATGCGATGGTCCAAACGCCAGGCCAGAAAAAAGTTCAGATGGTCGGTCACTGGAGACTGATCGTGAAACTGGAGCTGGTCTGCACGAGAACGCAGCCCATTACACTCCAGAAACGGCTAAATATGAAAAGGCTCCCCGTACAGGACAAAACGCCACAGCCATGATTCCATGACACCATGAGCTTGCTGCGCCGATGATCTTTCCTCTCCAGTGTATGCATTCACTGATGATGCGACACGCTGATGATCATGACAGTGGATTGCAATAGGAATTGTTAACAATAAGCAGAGCATGAGTCACCGCAAGAACTGTAGTTTAAAGTGCAAAATCATCAGCAAGGTGTGTCAATTCACCAATTCCACAACAGCCAAGGATCCACAACGTCTCCCATGTCCATCGACTGAGAAAACCAATATTATTTTATGATATTACAGCCAAGACTGCTCTTGAGATTGTTCTTCACTTGGTTCGTTCATATCTTCAACACGATGACCTGTGTGAATCTACTAGCACATTGGAACCTAGCAAAGAGATACCAAAAGCATGCCCAGAGCAAGAGATACCACCACAGGTACATCATCTTCAACTCTGAAAGTTTGCATGGCTTCCCACTCAACTGGCTTCGAGGACAAGATCTTGCAGACAGGCATGGTCTCGTTTTTACTTGGTAACTTGAGCAATGGATTGACGGGGATGTCATTCATTAATACCATATCTCCAATGTCAAGATTTGTCAGGTCCACCTCAACTTTTGGAGGGATGTGCTCAGCTAGGCAGAGATACACCAAGCTGGTCCTTATTTTCTGCAAAAAGCCACCTGCTTTTTCGATTGAATTCAAGAGTCAGGCCAAGCGCATCAAGAGAATAATTCAGAAAGTAGAAAATTACATCAAAGGACACCAAAGAATGAGCTAGATAATCCACAGAAAAAAAGGTATAGATTGCTGTGGATACTGAACATACCATAATACTCTAGTATAACTAGTTATATTTGTTTTCCACAGGTTTGCATAGTAACATAGTTACAATACAATGATATCTAAGGAAGAAAAAAAAGCTGATGAAATCAAACAGATATCCAAGTTCCACATATACAGGATCTACGGCGGCATAATGGATGCATCATGTTAGCATGTCATGTATCTTGAGCCAGCTAGACTTCGAGAGAGTACCAAATGACTTATCGAGTAGTGAAGGTAGATGAATAGCCAATCCCATCCAAACTGCAACGAATGCTGTCTCATCAAACAGTCATTATAAAGTGCCACTGTTTGTAGCATGCTATCAAACCATGCAACTTTGATCAAGAATGTCTTTGTAAATATATTGATTGGTCATATCAAATTAATATAGGTATATTTCTCATAAAAATAGTTTATAATCTTATATTACAAATATATTATTTGTAGAAATCAACAGTCAAAGTTACATCATGAAGACTTCAAAAGTAAATAACGACACTTTTTTTTGTGATCGGTGGTAGTAGACATCATGTTTGTCAGGTAATGGGCCATCAAAACATTAAATAAATCCTTAATAAGAAGTCATTCTAAACATTCTAAACCCCAGAACTAGATGTAAAAGCACTGCCAGTAAACCCCGAATAACAACAAACATGCAAACACAAGGACAGAGCGACTAGTTAAATTTTGAACACAAGGACAACCAACATGTCCTTCCTTGCTCAGACTGTTGACTTGATATACATACCATGAACTGTATGCTTTATGACATGTTTTCTTCAACTACCCTCACTGTGGCACTAACCCGAAAACTGCTTAAACTTAGGGCATGCTTGGGAGATCTTGAGCATAAGTTTATGAAATCATAAACAGGGTGCTATTGCCATGACTTCTCAGAAAAGCTGAAACCACATTTGTATTGAGTGTAAGCCCCCTCTCACCGAGCTTTTCCGAGAAGCTAGCTTATGTGAATTCTAAAAGACGATAAGCTCATTGAAGTCGGCATTTAGGCCAGTGGCAATTAAGTGTCGGAACTTGTCCCTCTCATAAATTGACCCGACATTCCTCATCAGAAGCATATTCGGGACCTATTTATTACGATTTATCATTGCAGAAGTACCAAAGTCATGGTTGATTCCTTATACGAGAAGGTTCGATACAAACAATGACTAGTGACAGGTCTGGACCACACACCCACAGTTGATGCGGAAGTAAATAATAGAGAAAGCTTGTGCCGCTTGTAATAAAATGAATGAACTTCCAAAATGCATCGAACATAGTGTACAGAACTATTTGAATGCCTACAGCATAGTAATACATTGTTATGGAACTTTCAAACTGTCCATCATTCATTTTTCCTAAATTATGACCAAACTATTGGAATGCCTACAGAATAGTAGATAACAGTTATTATGAAACTTTGATAGTCATTCCTCACTATCCTCAATTATGACGACATGGTTCTTTTGTATCTTAAGTGGGCAAAATGATACTCCCTTGTTTCCAAATAGATGTTACATAAAAAGCATGTACTCAAACTTTTCAAACTTTGAACACTAATATACACACACACAAAAATACTTTTCACCTAGAAATGATATTAACAGATTTGTCATCAACAGAACATTTTTCATACGATTAAATTTTCATAATTATTAATAGCATATACTTAGAAAAAGCAATGGTCAAATGTGTGCACTGGAGACTGGCGATGTCCTAAACGACATCTATATGCAAAAAAAGGGAGTAATTTGGTATTTATAAGGCCAAGATCTTAACAAAACAAAAAGAAAATAGAGGAAAGGATACCAGATATTATCTACAGTGGAATAGTGGTTTACACATGCAACTGTTCAGACAAAGGGAAATAGTCTATTTGTGTTCTGCTAGATATGCTGAGATCCAGCTTTGCCTGGTTATGGTGGAATACAAAGTAGGTTCAATTTATGATGTAGCAATGTCTCATGAGAAAATTATTAGCTAGTTTTGTGGTTTCATGTCTTAATTTAAGACTAACGGATGTAGGTAATACCACACAAATGAAATACATGAGCACTGCACTTTCTTGAAGGGACCTACCTAACTGCTTTATAAAGCTTAAAACGGCCCTGCTCGTTTCAGCTTTTTTTCAGTTTCAGCTTCTAGTTTCAGCTTTTTTTTTCACTATTCAGTAATTTATCTTTTTCTGAAATTTTTTAAATTTTTTGGGTTTTTTTGTATTTTTCTTTTTTTCCCGTGTTCCTTTGCATTGTCCGTGATGGGCTAACATATTTTTTCTATTTTTCTATTTTTTAAAATTTAATTATGCTCAAAAAGCCAAATTAGCTACAGTAAAAAAAACCAGCTACAGTGAAATTTCAGCTAAAAGCCAGAAGTCATCGCTAAAACGAACACCCCCTAAGCATCACAAAACAAATTATTTTTCAAAACACCACTTTGATAAGCTTATGCCAACTTCCTGGTAAGAAGCCCACGCTTCCTCCCACACTTACAGGCTCGTGCACAAGCCCAAGCCTCACCAGCAAAAAAAAAAAAGCCATGTTTTAAAATTTCTCTATTTTCCTGTTCAGTACCCACTTCCCAGCCCAACGTGCAAGCCCACACCCCAACAACACTCCCATAATCCAAACTTGCCTACCCCATCTTTGGCTGCAAGATATTCAACCATGCCGACAACCTGCATCTCATTTTTATTTATAATTATTGTCTATCAATAAGCAGGCTGAAATATTTGTCTATCTGCAATATAGGTTTTGATGTCATTAAGGCCCTGATCGTTTCGACTTTTTTCGGCTTCAGCTTCTAGTTTCAGCTTTTTTTTCACTATTCACTACACTATCCACTAACTCAGCTACAGTAAAATTTCAGCCAGCTACAGTGAAATTTCAACCAAAAGCCAGAAACCATCGCTAAAACGATCACCACCTAAAGAGGTCAGGTACACAAATTTCAAATAACTGTGGATAGGTAGAGTATACACAAATATCAAATAACTGTGGATAGGTAGAGTAAAGCTATAATCAGAAACTCTCTTCAGCTTTAAATGACTTGGTGAGGAATCCTACATCACTATATTTCAAGATAAAGGTTTTGGATGTTCTCTAGCTTAATATACAATATTCACTACAAAAGACCCTTTTCAGAAGCATATACAGTTTAACTCACATGCAATATTACTTTGACATATGCAATAGATGCGAGGATATATCCCCAGTCCTAACTCCTAACTCTTCACTGCACCTCAGCATGGAGGCTTGGAAAGTGCAGACAGTTGATTAATGTAACCACACAACAATGAGTGCCTTTTTTAAAACTACACCAAGTGCTTAATACCATGACTAGCATGTTTCACAAAGACAATTTGGGCATCTAGTTACCCCAGAAGGCAATTCTTAGCATGTGCTTCAGTACTAAGAAATGTGCATTGCTATGTTGGTATGCCATCTAAACTTCTAAGCTATCATCACTATTGAGTATACCAACGGAATGTTGCCAAAAGAAAAGAAAAGAACAAGATAATACCTTTCTTCAACCCAGGGCAGACATCCTCCCCCTAGAACTCTACAGGCAAATTCACCTTCAGCATTGTTCCTTCATCTGCCTGCACCATCAACAACTTCAATATATTCCCTGTTGTTTCATCTCTATGCACCTGCAGACACAAGAGCACAACAGATCATCCACAACACATGGTATGCCATATGGTACAGAGTACAGACCTCCTCGACTCACAGCATATCCAACCAATTTCTCCAAAGGCGCTAGACATATAATCGCCAAAAGCCAAAAATTACTTTCCACAAGTGATTCACCGGAACTTTGCAACATAGAACTATACAGATGAAGCACACAGATGAACTACATGATGAGCAGGAAACAAGCGCGTAAAAAAGGAATCGTTCTTTGGGCTACCGAACCAATAAAGGAGACAAACGACGATCAGGAGGATGGGTATGTCCGGGCAATTTCCCCGAAGGTAGTATAAGAACCAGGCAGTGGCTATAACTATCCTACCATCAAGCAACCAGCAATTCCGAGCAGCAATTGCACTAATGTGCATTTCATCGAACACAAGGCGAGCAAGAAAAGTACCCCCACCCTAAAAGTGCCCAAAGAAGAAATTCTTCGATGCGTGCTCAACGAATGGATGCAATCTTTGAAGGGAAGGCGAGAAACGCCGGAATATCTCCGAGCTGCCTCCTGTCAGCGGCGAGGAGCTTCCGGTCGCCGGCTAGGGCCGCGCGCGGGGCGGCCGTCTCCCGCGGCACCGCCTGGATCGTGTGGTGGTAGGACGCCGAGGCCGCCACGGAGCGGGCGGAGACACTGCGCCATTTTTGGGTTCTGGGTTTAGGGGAAGAAAGATCTGGTAAAAGTGGAAGCTTTGCTCTCGCCTGCGACGTGTCTCGCTTCTCCGGGGTGGACTCCGTTTTTTTTTTTTAAAGCTGGAAATCGTCAGGCTCCCTCACCTTCCATAATTCCATTAAACTTTGAGGCTCGGCCAAATCGCTGGCCACGAAAGGGATTACATCGATCTGAACGAATCGTGCCGTGCCACCACATGATCTTGCGAGTTCGTGTGCCTGCTTGCTGCAAGATTACAGCCACACGGACAAAACGAAACTTTGAACTCACCCAAAAAAACAGAGCACAAGGAATTTTGCCTCCCGAAATAAGACACCCGGAGCAGCTAGATCAAGTTCTGACCCTTCCGGATTAATAGTTCATCAGTTTGCAATACAATGAAGAGGAGGGCCATCAGATGCGAAGGCTCTCTAGACGAATTAATTCGAGTGGGAAGCGATGTAAGAGCTGGAAGATCAGATGCGAAAGAAGAATCCTCGTGGTTGTTGTATCCTTTGGTTGCTCTTTTTTTGGTTGTTTTTTTTTGTCTCGTGAGTTTAGGAGTTAGATTCGAGAACGAATTCTTTTGAGGAGAGAAGAATGTAATGCTCTGAATATCTTTGTGGTGTCCCTGAGAGTATTTAGCGGAATCGTGGAGTTTTAGAAATATTTAGCAGAATCATGAAGTCTTTCGGTTTTTTAGTGAATCGCGAGAGATGGTAATTATCTAAAGAGAAAAAAATAATATTATTAATAATAAAAAAGAAATGTTGTGAGCTATTTTAGAGAGAGGTAGGTCTCCCACATTTGGGCCCAGAGCAGCCAGCCCAAAGGGGGCCCAAGCCACCCCTTTTCTTCCCTTCAAACCCTAGCCACCCTCTCTCCCACCCTTTGGCTGCCCCCACCCCCTTGGCCGCCACTTCCACCTCTTGGATGCCCCTTCCTGCTCTCTCTCTCCCTCATGGTTGCCATGGCTGAAAAGAAAGGAAGGTGTTGTGGGGGTGGCCCCCACCTAAGCCCATCTAGCCTGTTAGCGAGTTATGAACCCGTGTACGACGACAAGATGGTCTCAGGGAAGAATACTCGAGTGTAAGGGCACTATTGTAAAGACACTCCCTCGGGATATATGTATGTACATGACGAAGCCTCTGGGGGACAAGAGGTCATTTGTTCACCTAACTCTCCACTACCATATTCTCTCTCTGTTTGGTCTGTAGCCACAACAGTTGACGCCGTCTGTGGGGACGATGGAAGCAAGAAGACCTCAAGAAGGATGGCACCAACATCGTCGGCGGCAAGGAGGAAAGAGGTCGCGGAGGCGGCACCTCGCGTCAGCGTCGGCACCGCGGTGTCGGCATTGGCGGCTGTAGGAGTGAACGATAACGCTCACGACACAGCCGTCGACTCCAACTCCGCTTTCGCCGACGTAGCCGTCGACTCTAACCCCGTCTGTGTTGACGCAGCCGTCGACTCCAACCCCGCCTCACGACGCAGCGTGCCGACTCTAACCCGCTGCGCGACGCAATTGCCGACTCAACCCCGCCTCGCCGACGCGCGTTGCCGACTCAACCCGACCTACGCCGACGCAGCGTCAACTCCAACCCGCCTCGCCGACGAGTTGCCGACTCCAACCCCGCCAGCTACCACAGCACCGGTGAGGCGGTACACGGCACTGACGTCGGCACCCAAGGAGACACAGAAATGTCCAACGGCCCTGGTAATACTGCGACTCGGGCCAGTAACACAGGAATCCACCACACAGACGGGGCGGGCAATCCGGCGGCGCGGGCGCTAGTCGCGGCTGCTAAGCCAACGCGACCAGGTGCGCCGCCCGTTTTGACTACGCCCGTAGTACAAAGATCCCTACCGACCGCCCTCCATGCACTCCAGCGGGAGCGTCATGCAAGAGGCTTCGAACCTGCAGATCACGATGGTCATCGCGCCGGGGGCCCGTCCACAGCACCCGCAACAAGCGCCCCCGCAGATTCAGGCCGTCAATGTCATCTCCGGGGGTTTATCGTCGGGAGTCTCGCAGCAGCCACAGCTAGGAGTAGCTCTGGGCGAAGTCACCTTCGCGCCCGCCGATGCCCGGGGCGTCGAGTTTCCTCACCACGACCCCCTGCTCGTCCGGGTCGACATTGCGGGATGCGACGTCTGGCGTGTCCTCATCGACAGAGGCAGTTCGGTGAATGTGCTTTTCGCGGAGGCCCTCGGCCGCATAGGAATCCCTCACCGTCGATTGCAACCATCCAAAACCCCATTATGTGGCCTTGGCGGCCAACCCCTAAGTACATTAGGCCAAGTACACCTCCAAGTCTCCTTCTATCAAGGCGATAATGTCAGGACCGAGGGCGTCGTCTTTGACGTCGCGGACACCCCAAGCCCGCACAATGCCATTCTGGGCCGCCCTGCCCTCATATCATTCGGGGCGGTCCCACATCATGGCTTCCTGTGCCTGAAGCTCCCGGGCCCGCGAGGCGTCATCACTATCTTCGGCGACCAGGACCTCGCCCGACGCATGGAGTTCACAAGTCCTCGCCGTAGGGTGCACGCCCTCGTAGGCAAGCCTAAGGCGGACACACCATCCGCCTCGGGGTGGACCCCTAAGCCTCGACCGGAGGGCGAAGTCAAGAGGGTCCCCCTCTAGGCCGACGACCGAGTCGTCTCCATAGGCGACGGTTTCCCCCCGGAGATGGAGCGAGAGCTCCTCCAAGTTCTCTGGAACAACGCAGACATCTTCGCCTGGTCCTCGGAGGACCTCACGGGTGTGGACCGCTCCCTCATCGAGCACAACCTCGCGGTCCGTCAGGACGCCAAGCCGGTCAAGCAAAGGCTTCGACGCATGTCCACGAATCGGCAGCAGGCGGCCAAGGTGGAAGTGCTAAAGCTCCTGCACGTTGGCGTCATTCGCGAAGTTCAACACCCGGATTGGCTCGCCAATCCGGTGCTAGTGAAGAAAGCCAGCGGTGCCTGGCGCATGTGCATCAATTTCACCGCCCTCAACAAGGCGTGCCCGAGGGATGACTACCCCCTCCCGCGCGTCGACCAACTAGTCGACGCTACGGCCGGCTGCGAACTCATGAGCTTCTTGGACGCTTACTCCGGTTATCATCAAATCTACATGGCCAAGAATGATGAAGACAAAACCAGCTTTATCACTCCGATAGGAACATACTGCTTTGTCAAAAAGCCCTTCGGCCTGAAGAATGCCGGCGCAACTTTCACCCGCCTAACTGCGCTGGCGCTGGCCTCCTAGCTAGGGAGGAATGTCGAGGCGTATGTTGATGACGTGGTCGTCAAAACCAAGTAATTGACGACTCACGGCCACGATCTCCAAGAGACCTTCGATAATCTCCGGAAGGCAGGCATCAAGCTCAACCCGGACAAGTGCGTTTTCGGTGTACGGGCAGGCAAGCTTTTGGGCTTCTTGGTGTCGGGGCGCGGTATCCAAGCCAACCCCGACAAAGTCGACGCAATCCTTGCCATGGAACCGCCCAAAACGACACGTGAGGTCCAAAGGCTCGCCGGCCGCATGGCCACACTGAGCCGCTTTTTGTCCAGGGCAGCGGAGCGCGGCCTGCCCTTCTTCAAAACCCTGCGCGGTTGCGATGGGTTTCAGTGGGACGCCGACTGCGCCAGCGCCTTCGACGACCTCAAGAAGCACCTTGCAAACCTACCCACACTAGTCGCCCCGGCACCAAAGGATCCCCTTTTACTTTACCTTGCCGCCTCCGCGATAGCCGTCAACGTCGTCCTCGTTCTCGAGGAGGGCGTTCGCCAACGCCCAGTCTACTTTGTCTCTGAAGCCCTTCAAGGCGCCAAGACGTGGTACACGGAGCTTGAGAAGTTGGCTTATGCCTTAGTCATGGCCTCGAGAAAGCTCCAACATTACTTCCTCCCCCACCCAATCACTGTGCCGTCCTCGTTCCCTCTGGCGGAGATGTTGCACAATAAAGAGGCCACGGGACGCATCGGCAAGTGGGCAGCAGAACTCGCCCCTTTTTCCCTGACATATGCTTCGCGCCACGCAATCAAGTCCCAAATCCTGCGGACTTCCTCGCGAGTGGACCCAGCGGTCCAAAGACGCCGAGCAGCCAGAGGACTTCGGTATGGACGCCGACACCGACGGCGCATCGTCTTTGCGCTCCGCGCGGCGTGGGGCGGTGGTCACTACGCCGGAGCGATGCCGCCTGTTATACTCGGCGCGCCTTGCATTTCCTGCCACCAACAACACCGCGGAGTACGAGGCGCTACTCTTCGGCCTAGCAAAGCTCAAAGCTCTAGGGGCGCGGCGAGTCCTCATCCGCACGGACTCCAGGCTGGTGGCGGGGCAAGTCGACAAGTCTTACTGTGCCAAGGACCCCGACCGCCAAGTACTGCAGCAGTAGGCGAGCCAAGGAGCAGCATTTCCTGGGTGTCACGGTCAAGGCCATCCCCCGCGCAGAAAACGAGCAAGCGGACATTCTTGCAAAGGCCGCCAGCCAACAGCTCCCCGCCCCCGAAGGCGCATTCTACAAGGTCCTGCACGCGGCGGCCATCGCGCAGGACAATCGCGACGCTGCCCTAGTCCACCAGATCACCCATCAGGGCGACTGGCGAGAGCCAATTCACGCCTTCTTACAGGGCATCGCCGAGCCTGACGACCCCGCTGACCTTCATCGCCTACAGTTCCGCGCCAGATCCTTCCAGCTCCTCGACGGAGTGCCCAAGGAGATCACTACCGACAATGGCCTGCAGTTCGACTCTGCTCTATTCAGGGAGTTCTGCGACGACATGGACATTATGCTTCGGTTCGCCTCGGTCGGACACCCACAGTCCAATGGAGCGGTTGAGCGGGCGAACGGCGCCATCTCCGCCGGAATCAAAAAACGCCTTGTCGGGCTACCAAAAGGCAAGTGGCCCGCGAGCTCCACAACGCCTCTCGGTCGCCGCACAACAATGACACGTCCGACGGGATTCACGCCGCTCAAACTCCTCTTCGGTGATGAGGCAATGACGCCCAAGAGATCAAGACCGCTCACGAAGGTCCTCGCCAGCACGGATGAAGAGCGCCGCTTGTCCTCGGACCTCCTCGACGGAGAGCGCGTCAAGGCCACCCAACACGCCGCCAAGCACGCCCGCCAAATGGCCCGCAGCGAGCTAATCGCTGTATCCGCGATCATTCCAACCGGGACCTTGTCTCGGGAGGCGCCGCGCGGACACGGCCGGCAAGCCGGAGTCCAAGTGGAAGGCTCAGACATTGTCGCAATAAAGACTACGCCGAGGAGCTTATCACCTAGCCACGCCGAAGGGCGTACGCCCGCCACACATGGAATGCGGACAGGTTGCGTAGTATTATGTTTAAGCCAATAAGGGCCGTCTCGCGCAACCACCCAATGTTAGTCCTCGATTTCTTGTACTCGCTCACCCAAGCAAACGAGAATTTAATAAAGTTCGCCGTTTACGAGGCTATTCATGCCCCCCCACCAAAAGTGTGTGGAGGCTTGCCCCCGCACGCACTCCACGGACTATAAATAAAACGCGGATGTTTTCCCTACGCACTCTATCGAGTATAAACAAGACGCGGGATTCCACGCACGCGCTGGTGTTATCACCGCGCGTACTCCCCGGAGTATAAAGACGTGGTTGATGTTCCTACGCACAACACGGAGACTCACCTCCGCACGCGCACCACATGGAGACTCACCTCCGCACACGTAGGCATAGAGACTCACTCCGCACGTGCACCACATGGAGACTCACCTCTGCACACGCACTCCACAGAGGTCCGCCTCCGCACGCACTCTACGGAGTATAAATAAGACGTAGCGCCGAGGTCCCCCTCCGCACGCACTCTACGGAGTATAAATAAGACGTAGCGTCGAGGTCTACCTCTGCACGCACTCTACGGAGTATAAATAAGATGTAGCGATGAGATCCGTCTCCGCACGCACTCTACGGAGTATAAAGAAGACGTAGCGATGAGGTCCGCCTCCGCACGCACTCTACGGAGTATAAAGAAGACGTAGCGATGAGGTTCACCTCTGCACGCACTCTACGGAGTATAAACAAGACGCACCGGGGGGACGCTCCCGCGCGCACTCTGCGGAGTATAAATAAGACGCGGATGTTTTCCCTACGCACTCTACTGAGTCTAAACAAGACGCGGATGTCCCGCGCACGCGTTGGCGTACCCTCCGGAGCCTAACTAAGCTGTGGTTGATAGTCTCACGCACGCTCCGGAGTATAAACTAGATGTGGATGTTTTCCCTGCGCACTCTACTGAGTCTAAACAAGACGCGGATGTCCCGCGCACGCATTGGCGTACCCTCCGGAGCCTAACTAAGCCGTGGTTGATAGTCTCACGCATGCTCCGGAGTATAAACTAGACGTGGATATTTTTCCTGCGCACTCTACTGAGTCTAAACAAGGCGTGGATGTCCCGCGCACGCATTCGCGTACCCTCCGGAGCCCAACTAAGCCGTGGTTGATAGTCCCACGCCTGCTCCGGAGTATAAACTAGATGCAGACATCCCGCGCACGCGTCGGCGTACCCTCTAGAGCCTAGCTAAGCCGTGGTTGACAATTCCACACGTGCGACGGAGGGTACGGGATGGAGCGCGATCGCGTCTACTCCAACTAGGCGCCAGCTCCGCTGCCACCACTTCGAAGGGTAGGGGACGGAGCGCGATCGCGTCTACTCCAACTAGGCGCTAGCTCCGCTGCTACCACTTCGAAGGGTAGGGGACGGAGCGCCATCGCGTCTACTCCAATTAGACGCATCACATATGCGCCGGCCCCGTCGCCACCACTCTTCGCCCATAGGGCACCGTTGCCTCTACAACAAGTGAACGCGGTGGGGAGGTGCCAACCTCTGCCATGTTAACAATCAACCGTACAAGCAGCATGCAGTTGTGCAGTACTCGACATAATGGTCCTCTTTTCCGTTAGCAAGCAAAAGAAAACAACAGCAAAAGCAAAAGTTACATCACACCACCAGCTCCCGGATGACACTAGGAGTCGGCGCCGTCTTCGGTGCGCTGATGAGCCTCCTCCAACCACTTGAGGAAGTTGCCTTCCCGGTGTAGCGTCCGCCGCAACAACGCCTTTGCAGCTTCCTCTCCAAAGTGGCGCCAGATCCCCTCGTAGAAGCTCTGCACGGCGGGCAGGGTGGTGCGGACTGCACCGGACCATACCCCGGCCCCGGTCGGAGCGCTCAAGCTGGGAGCCACCAGCCCCTCCACGTGCTCGCACCCCCGGGCGTGGAGCGTGGCAAAGGCAAGGCACGCGTTGGCGTAGCCGCAGTGATCGCCAAAGGCTTTCGCACCGTCAAGCGCCAAGCTCGACCCCTCCTCAATCCGCGCCAACGACTGCCTCACGTTCGCGGCGTCGTGGGTGAGGTCCGGCACGACGACGGAAAGGCCCCGCAGGGCCCCCCTCCAAAGACCCCATGGCCCTCCAAGCTGCCGCGGACACGTCGCTCAGAGCCTGGCTCTTCTCCTCCAAGGCCATGGTAAGCTGGGCCCTCTCCTCCTCCAACGCGCTGATTTGCCCGAATAAGCCGGCACGATCCTCTGCCGCGACACGTTGGGCCTCTTCGTGTGGGACTCTGGAGTAGAAACTCCTGGACCCCCTGTGTATTACCGCACTAGTCCTAGATCAAAGCTAGTGCACACAGTTAAACAGATATGATACATAACCAACAACGCTTTATTACAATACTCGAGAGTACAGACCTCGAAGTCTTATTTACAAATGAGGTTTTAAGATCTCACACATACAGAACACAGCGGAAGCAAAAGATAAACCGGCGAAGTCCCATCAATACGCCACAGGCAATTGACTGGGGAAGAGCGACCTAGTCCTCTGGGAAGAATCCATCACAGCCGCAAGCGAAACAATAGTCGTAATCTCCTTCCTGAGCTTCGACCTCCTCTGAGAGTTATTTGGAAGTGTAGCGTGTGAGTACATAAAGTACTCTGCAAGTCTTGGGGAAAATACATTAGATGAAGGGTCTCAAAGGAAGGTTATATGGTTCTTTTGCAAAAATCAGCGTTTTATTTCAAATTTACATACTTATCTCAAAAAGCAATTTGTTAAAAAGTTTATTTTTCAATAACTGAAACTAAATAAATAAATTAGTGAAGGTTTCATCCACCTACACTAACAACATAGACTATCCGCCAAGATTTAAAATGAAGGTTAAATCCACCTGAACTGGTTACATTCACCAGACCAAAATCACGAGAGTTCCATCCACTCCCGAGTTTTACAAAACATTTTATTTTTAAATTCAAAACCAAAACTCTACCATGTGAATGCATTCCTTGCTCGCCCTTGACCGTGGGCATGGCTATTCGAATAGTTTATTACTCTGCAGAGTTCGTACAACTTTACCCACAAGAGATAAATTATCTTAACAGTCAACATGCTTCCTTTGGCATAAGACCCAGATAAAATATCACAAAGCTTATCACCTACTCTAGTATAGTTTTATATCACCTGCTGAGGTTTCACCGCTGAAGGGTTAAATCCACCACATTCAGAAGCCCCCTCTTGCGCCATGTGAGTGCAGTATATCCCTGCCCCTCACTTTAAGTAACCAGTAAATCCCTGGTACCCATTTGTGAGACCCGGAGTAGAAACTCCCAGACCCCCTGTGTATTACTGTACTAGTCCCAGAGATCAATGCTAGTACCCACAGTTCAAACAGAAAAGATGATATATTGCCAACAACGCTTTATTACAATAGTGACTGAAGTTTTACAAAGGCCATTGCCTTACTAAGGTTCACGTAACCGCAAGCAAAAATAAACACAATGAAGCAAAGATAACTTGATCGACCCATCAATCGCCACGTGCAATTGACTGGGAAACGAATCCTAGGCATCCGGAATAAACCACCGCATCCACATTCGCGCAGGTCATACTCTCCACTTGATCTTCTCCATTCTCTCTTTTATATTTATAGAGCAACGGTGAGTACAAAAATGTACTCCGCAAGTCTTGGGAAAATGCATAGATGTAAGGTTTCACAAAGGAAGGTTATATGGTTTATTTGCAACATCAGCATTTTATTTCAAATCTACATAATTACTTTAAAAGCCATTTTGTAAACAACTTGTTTTTAATAAACGAAATTGATAAGTGCTTTAGTGAAGGTTAAACTACCAACACTAATATCTCGTGCCATCACAGCCAATTTTCAAAACCTCAGGTTACACCCCCTGATCTGAACATCACGAGAGTTATACTACTCCCGAGTTTTTCTCCAACTCATTTTGTTTTGAAATTAAAACCAAAACTTCTACCATGTGAATGCATTCCTTGCCCGCCCTTGACCGTGGGCACGGCTATTCGAATAGTTTTACTCTGCAGAGGTTGTACACTTTACCCACAAGAGATAAATTATCTTAATAGTCAACACGCTTCCTTTGGCATGAGACCCAGATAAATTATCACAAAGCCTTTCGCCTACTCCAGTATAGTTTAAATACCACCCGCTAAGGTTTCACCACAACTCGAATCCACGAGTTGGAGCCCCCTCTTGCGCCATATGAGTACAGTAAACCCTGTCCCTCACTATGAGTAACCAGTACACCCTGGCACTCAATACACCACTGGTGATATCTAAACTACACTATTATAGGGTAGTTAACTAGGTCATACCCATATAGACTTGTGGTTGTACTGTTTTGCTCAGTTTGGACAAACACAAGCGTCGGTCCTTAATCGACCAGGGTGGCTCATTCACAAACCCAACAATTCTCGTGCTAGCTGCACCAGCCAAACCTTCCATCCACCCTTGTCAACTTTTCCCTTTGATTTTCAAATTAACAGTGGTAACATCCATTACCACTTTTCAAACAAAATATTTAACAATGGTAACATACATTACCAATGTTCAAACAAAATATTTAACAATGGTAACATCCATTACCAATGTTCAAACCAATCATTCATCAAAACATTTGATAAACATGCTACTCATTTGAACATCATTATATTTATTTGCTACGCTAAGCATTTGCTAGTATTTAAACATTCAACAATTGTAACACTAACTCATTATTGAGTAAAAGGGATATCCTAAGTTGACAATGGTACAAGATAAACAATTTTCAATGGAAGATATAGCAAATTGGGTATTTAACTAAACTTTCTAAATCAAATTATCACTTGATATAACATAAGCATGCAATAATTTTAAAATAACTACCTAATCATTTTATAAATCATTGGAGCAAGTTGATCAAAGGAAACTTGCAAAACATAGGAGCAAAATGGTCAAAGGAGACTTGCCTTCCTGTGTCTGATTGAAATCTTCCACAACTTGCTCTTGAGGTGGCTCGGACAAATCGGTCTCTACACGTAAATCGAGAATTCCAAATAAATAAAATAAAATAAAAATTCAAAAATTGAAAATAAATATACCAAATGAAAGATTGAAATTTTAGATGAATTTAGAAATTTGAATGGACCAATTTGGAGCTAAAATGAAAAAGATATGGCTATTTGAAAATCTCAGATTTGAATAAATCCAGAAATTCGGAAATCTCTGACATGTGGGGTCCACTGGTCAGCAATTTCATTAAAATAAGTCTCTGACATGTGGGACCCACTGGACTCGGGACCCACTTGTCAGTGGCTAGCGCAGAGAGGTGGTCGCTGACGGGTGGGGCCTACCTGTCAGCGCGGATTAAAACGGAGAAAACTCAACCTCGGTAGCGGCGGGCTCGAACGCGCCGAGGAGTGGGAGGGGGAGAGCGGCGCTAGCCAAGTGAGCGGGAGGCACCGCCTACCCTTAATGGGTAGGTAATCCTCTTGAGGATTATCTGCGGAGGCCGCGGCAACGTGGCACACACGTGGCTGACGCGTGGTCGCCGCGTGGCTGCCACGTCACTGCTTTTTGCCGACGTGGCCGCGCACGCGCGAGGTGGCGGGGAGGCGCTCGGGTGGCGCTGACGTGGCGCCGATCTGGCCGCCACGCCTGCTGCCACCTCACCGACGGCCGACGGGCCGGGCGGCGGTGGTGGCGCCACGGGACCGAGGGTCGCCGGAGCTCCGGTGATCGGCGGCGCCGGCCAAGGGTACCAAAATGAAGAGGAGGATGCAGGGAAAGCATCGGTACCTTGCGCGGAGGCCGAGGGTGACCGGAGGGAAGAATCGGCGAGAAGGGGCGGCGGTCGGAGAGGAACCTCACGGCGGCGGAGGAGATCCAGTGGCGCAGCAGCTTCGGGGAAAGGTCGCGGGAATCGCCTTGGCACCAGCAACGTCGGGAAGCGTCGGCGAGAATGAGGAAGCCCGAGGCGGCGGAATTGCTCGCCGGAGTATTTGAAGCCGCGGGAAGAAATCGGGCGTAGGAGGGCTCGCGCCGGTGATTCGCTTGAGAGGTGAGGGAGGTGCGGCAGCGGTAGAGGGACCTTGGGGTGTGGGTTTTATAGGCCGGGGAGGGGTGTAACGGTCGCGCGAAGTCCGCCGGAGTGCAACGGACGGGGAAGGTTAACGCGAAGGTGATAACGGCTGCAATTAGGAGTGATTATGCCTCAGAGGGGTGCGGGGAGGCGTTAATTTGAATGCGCAATGATGTGGGGAAATAAATCGGTAAGAAACCGAAGCTTTCAAAGCTTCGGTTTTCTAATCAATGGCGGCGGCAGCGGCGGTGATCGCGCGAGGAAGAAGGAAGACAATCGGGGACGGAGGACCTGACAGGCGGGGCCCGCGCGTCAGTGAGAGAAGAAAAAGAGAAGGAAATCAGCGACGGTTGGATTAGTGACGTGTGGCATAAGGAAAGATCGGGCCGCTGGATCACGCGAAGGGTAAGTGAAAGGAACGATCGAGATTCAATCCGACAACACAGGTTAGATCTGAGCCGATGGGGTGTACTAAGTGGCAACGGGCGGCTGCGATTTAATACGGCAATCATGAACGGTCAAGATGACGACACGCGTCGGGAACGACGGCTTTGACAGTGGGACCTGCTGGCAGTGAGTCCACACTGCACGGCCTATGACAGTGGGGCCGCTTGTCGCGCAAATCGAAAAAAAGAAACTCAACCTCGCGCGCGGAGCGGGGCTCGAACGCGCGACGAGGGAGCGGGGGAGGGAAGAGAGCGGGCGGCGGTAACCAGTCGGGCGGGGAGGATCAACCTACCCAATAAGGGTGATTAATCCTTTGAGTATTAGTCGCCGGGATGGCCGGTCATTGTTGGATCGCGCGACACTTGGCGCTGCGAGAGAGGGGAGGCGGGATGAGGCGTAGACGGCGGGGATTAACTCGGGCCGGGGAGGAATGGCTCGGATGCATGACAAGTGTCAGCCCGAGGGAGATTTTGATATTTAAATCTTTTATATATATTTCAGAAATCATTAGGAGACTTTAAAATACTCGAAAAAATACCAAATAAATTCCAAAAATTCCAGAAAAATTCACATAATTCACGATAATGTTTTAAACATATTAAAAATATTTCCAACTTATTTTGATATTAAATTTTCTTTTCAACAGAAACTTTATCTTCAGAAAATTCCAGATAATTGGAAATTATTAATTTAAAACTATTTCTTCAAAATAAATGCAAAAATTGGGATGTTACAAACCTACCCCCCTTAGAAGGAATCTCGACTTTAGATTCGGATGAACCGAGAAATAGATTAGGAAACTCGTCAAGATCCTCTTCTCATTCCCAGTGTTGCTTCTCTGGGCGGTTGCTCCATTGCACTTTACTGTAATTTGATAGTCTTGTTTCTTGTGCAACGCTCTGCCTCTTCCAAAATCTTGACAGAAATTCAATATGTCAAGTCCTCTTTAAATCAACATCCTCAAAAGGTATCAACTCCTCCGTACTCTCAAACACTTTTTCAATCGTGATACATGAAATACATCATGTACACCTGACAACTGAGGAGGAAGTTCTAGCTGATAAGCGACTTCACCTCTTCTTGCTATAATTAGAAATGGTCCAATATACCTTGGGGCAAGCTTACCACTGACTTTGAATCGACGCATCCCTTTCATAGGTGAAACTTTCAGATACACATGATCGCTCATGTAAATTCCAACATTCTTCGACGATTATCGCATAACTCTTTGTCCGGTCTGCATGCTGCTTTCAATCGATCTCGGATTAGCGAACTTGATCTTCCGCTAACTTTAAGACATCCGGTCCGAATACTTGACTCTCTCCGGTCTCTGACCAATATAACGGTGTTCTACATTTTCTGCCATACAAGGCTTCAAACGGAGACATCTTCAGACTAGATTGATAACTATTATTATATGAAAATTCCGCATAGGGCAAACTTTTATCCCAACTGGCTTTATTGGCTAAAGCACATGCTCTCAGCATATCTTCCAATATCTGATTTACCTGCTCGTTCGACCATCTGCTTGAGGATGATAAGCGAGATCAAATTTAAATTGGTGCCCAAAACTTCATGAAGCTTCTGCCAAAATCTTGAGGTAAATTGTGTTCCTCTATCTGACACTATCCTCTTTGGAACTCCATGCAAACACACAATTTTTGACATATAAAGCTCTGCCAATCTATCTCCCGAATATGTAGTCTTCACTGGTATAAAATGAGCGACTTTTGTTAAACGGTCAACTATAACCCAAATTGAGTCATAACCTAACTTGGTTCTTGGTAGTCCTGTTATGAAATCCATTCCAATTTCCTCCCATTTCCATTCAGGTATATGCAGAGGTTGCAAAAGACCAGCAGGTCTTTGATGCTCTGCTTTAACTCTTTGACATATATCACACAAGGCTACATATTCTGCAATTTCCCTTTTCATATTGTTCCACCAGTAACTTTCCTTTAAATCCTGATACATTTTTGTACTTCCAGGATGAATTGAATATCCTGATTCATGAGCTTCTTTTAAGATTAAATCTTTTATTTCCTTTTTCTGGGTACTAGTATTCTCTTTCCAAACCAAAGAGTCCCCTTCTTCATCTTCTGAAAATCCAAGCGATTTACCTTTCTTCATATTCTCTTTAATTTCTTTAACATATTCATCCTCTCGTTGGGCTGCCTTTATTTGATCTTCCAAGGTAGGATGAACCTTCAATGCAGATGAATACCTTCGTTAACTATTTCCAAATTTAATCTTTGGAATTCCTCATGGAGGGTTAATCGCTTATCCGAATTGACAGATTATTCATATGACTCTTTCGACTCAAAGCATCGGCTACCACATTAGCTTTTCCGGATGATAGTGTATTCCCACATCATAATCCTTTATCAATTCGAGCCATCTTCTTTGTCTCATATTAAGGTCAGCCGAGTGAATATATACTTTAAACTTTTATGATCTGTATATATCTCACACCGACATCGATTAAGTAATGCCTCCATAACTTTAGAGCATGCACAACAAAGAGCTAGTTCTAAATCATGAGTGGGATAATTTTCTTCATGCGGTCTTAATCGCTTTGATGCATAAGCTACCACCCTTCCTTCTTGCATTAGTACACAACCAAGACCTTGTTTTGAAGCATCACAAAATATCTCAAAATCTTTTGAATATCGGGTAACCTCGTAACCGGTGCTGAAGTTAACCTTTTCTTTAATTCTTGAAAACTATCCTCACGTGATTTACTCCATTCAAATTTCTTCTCCTTCTTTAACAAAAGGGTTAAAGGTCCGCAATCTTGGAAAAGCCTTCAATAAATCGACGATAGTAACCGCTAATCCTAGAAAACTTGGATCTCTTCTTCGCCTTGGGTGGAGTCCAATTTAATACATCCTTAACTTTTCCAGGATCTACAGATACTCCTTCTGCTGATATCACATGTCCCAAAAACTCAATTTCTTTTAACCAAAATGTACATTTGCTAAATTTGGCATATAACTGATGTTCACGGAGTCTTTGCAACACTATCCTTAGATGACCTTCATGTTCTTTATTATTCTTCTAATAGATAAGAATATCATCTATGAAAACAACAACAAACTTATCTAAATAATCCATGAAGACTTTATTCATCAAGTTCATGAAGTATGCCGGTGCATTTGTCAGACCAAAAGACATCACCGTATACTCATATAATCTATATCTTGTGGCGAAGGCTGTCTTTGGTATATCTTCAGTTCTAATCTTCAACTGATGATATCCTCGACCAAGATCAATCTTGGAAAAGACACTTGATCCTATGAGTTGGTCAAACAAATCATCGATCCGAGGTAAGGGATACTTATTCTTTATAGTGACTTCATTTAAAGCTCGATAATCAACGCACATCCGTTGACTACCATCCTTCTTCTTTACTAGAAGCACCGGGCTCCCCAAGGCGAAGAACTTGGTCCGATGAATCCTTTCTCATACAATTCTTGAATCGCCTCTTGACTTACGCCAAATCATCTACCGACATCCGATAGGGTCTTTTGATATTGAGCTGCACGGGCACGGATTTATAACAAATTCAACTTCTCGATCGGTGGTAATCTGGCAAATCTTCGGAAAACATCCGGTACTCGCGACTATCGACACATCTTCCAAACTTTTCCCTTTTAGGTCAAGTTAACATATCGTCCTTCTTTGAGTGCATAATCGCCTCATGTCTTATCTGAATTCCATCGAATTGGTAAGGATAATGGCACGATTGGCACAATCTATCTGCCCTTTATACTTGATCAACCAATCCATACCAAGTATTATATCTATGCCATCGAGTCTATTATAATAAGGTTCGCTAGGAACTTTACTCCATTTATAATTATGGTTGCACTAGGGCTAACCAAATTAGTCCTCAATTCTTTTCGAGGATTGGACTATCATAAGGTCCTTTAGCAAACAAATTTTCCAATTATTCTTTTCAACAAAAACCTTTGTTACGAAAGAATGTGTAGCTCCGTAATCAAATAATATAATTGCTTTGATGAAGTTCACTAGAAACTTACCGTAACTACATCCGTGCATCTTCCGCGCCTCTGCGGTAACATGGTTGATACGCCCTCGATTAATGTTCTGTGGAGTCTTGGGAGTTTGAGGGCTTCCACGACCTTGACCATTGGTTGGAGCTCTTGCCGGTGTAGGGTCAAGATTGAAACGAACCGGGTTACCGCTGACGCTTACGTGGGCGATTCTTTGGCATAGTGTCCCATATTCTTGCAATTGTAGCATTGCACTCCTGCAGCTATATTTACTTTGCTTTGCGGTTGGGCTGCATTTCCAGCTTCTAGGAGCTTGAGGTAAAGGACGAGGTGCGTAAATCGGTATCCTTGTATGATTATGTACTTGGAGGTCGGTTGTACTTGTGGTGGCGTGAATCGTGAACCGCCGCATCGCTGAGCTTGGAACTTCCTCTTAGGAGTCGAAGAGTTGGCGTTGAGCATCTTCTTGCAATAAAGCTTTATTCACTAGATGCTGAAAAGTAGGGTAGTCATTGGAGACTAATTGAACCTTGAGGTTGGGGTCTATCCTCCCATGAACCTCCAAATCTTTGCGGCATCGCCACATCTTCTCGGGGCATATCTAGATAGTGAATGAATTTGCTTAAATAAGCGGAAACGCTCGTGTTTCCTGCTGTAGATGATGGAACTCCTTCCTCTTCATTTCCATAATACTCATAGGAATATGAGCATTACGAAGGCTTCCAAAAATTCCGCCCAACCAATGTTCTCTGGCATCCCGTGTCTGTGCGATAATTGTCCCACCAATTGGCAGCAACTCCTTGGAGTTGATGAGCAGCATATATAACCTTCTCATGTTCAGCACATTGAGCTAGATTCAGCTTCCTTTCCACTTCCTTAATCCAATCATCCGCTTCCAACGGATCGGCAGATCCTGCGAAGGTCGGGGGTCGGGTCCTCATGAATTCCCCGAGCTTAGACTGCGGTGGGTGAATAGGTACTTGCTGAGCTTGATTGACTTGATTTTGGGCCAAAGCCTGAAGAAGTTGTAGTTGCATGGCCATCATTTGTTCCATGTTGGGAGCTTGGGCTGGCGGAGGTGGAATTGGGGCCTCATTGTTGTTGGGCGCTGGGTTGTTGTTGATGTTGCTTCTCGTGTTCACCATCTGAAGCTCCATCAAGAAAAGTACAGAAAAGAGAGGAAAGCATAGATGAGAGACGGGGCAATTTTATCATCCCAAAACCACACACAAGATCAACACAACAGATTGAGAAAACTCAACTTTTGAAATTCAAATTAACTTTTGAAATGGTTGTACCACAAATGCACAAGGCTCGGTACAATCCATTTTATTACATCATATCATTATAAAAGCGTTCTAGTATCGATAAACGACTGAAAAAGGGTAGTCTATCTAACATCTAATTGTCCTCAACGATGATACGCTCCTCTGCTCCTCCTCGGGATCCTCCTCGAGTCCGACGAGTGACTCATCCCACAATCACGGCAGCTTGTTCGGCGAACGCGACCGTGATCGGCTCGCTGAAAGTAGGTGATCTGAACGGAGCGCCGGCGCCCTTGGCCGATCCGCCAATGTCTAGGTCGGGTAGCGGATCGGGCGTCGCACACTCTTCCTTGCCGTGAGCCTAGTGCGAGGTCCCGAGTCCGACCGAGCAGCAACAGAGCCGGTGGAGTCGGTGTAGTGGTGGCAGCTCAAGACGCTCCACCTCGCCTCGGCGGTGTCCTCGCTGTCTGGCGTCGGCGTGGGCGGTCGACTCAGCAGCCGTGCTCGGAGAGTGTCGGAGTGGTTGTAGCTCGACGCCGAAGCATTCGGAGAAGTCCTATCTCTGCCGAGCTCGCGTAAGTCGCGTCGATGCTTGGGTGAACTGCACTGATGAGACAGCGTGGGTCGCCCACCACGATCCGAAAGCCTCGGGTGAGTCTGCCCTGCTCGTAGTCGGAAAGAAGCGTAAGGCGATCGTCGAACTCCTTGTGTCTCTCGCACAACTCGCTATCGCCATCTTGGCTGCGTCTTGGATAGCGTCTGTACAGTGGGTCCGAGGGTGCTCAATACTGCAGTAGACGGGGTTAAGCTGCCCATCTGGAGCATAGATGAATACTTCCATGGTCCATGAATCCATAGTCATCACTCTAGTGTTCCGCCCTCTGAAAATGGGTGTTGATTATATTTCGATGCTGCATTAATCGTCGAGAAGAGTCGCAAAGCTCCTCACTCTCGCCATGAGAATGGTGATCCCACGGGGCTGAAGACAACGAAGAACCTGCCATCTATAAGTTTGAGAATAAGGAGAGATTAGTAAAGATTTTTAAATAATGAGAGTAGGACAAGAACAAGATTCTAAGTAAGAAAAGAGTAGAAGCAAAAGAAACTTATATTTTTGTACATAAATTTTTATTAAATATAAATCCTTAAAGCTTCCCAAAACCTAGGGCTCGTTCTATACCAAGATGGCTCGATACCACTTCGTGAGACCCGAGTAGAAACTCCTGCACTTCTGTATTACTGCACTAGTCCCGAAATCAATGCTAGTACACACAGTTCAAACAGAAAAGATGATATATTGCCAACAACGCTTTATTACAATAGTGATCAAGTTTTACAAAGGCCATTGCCTTACTAAGGTTCACGTAACCGCAAGCAAAAATAAACACAATGAAGCAAAAGATAACTTGATCGACCCATCAATCGCCACGTGCAATTGATGGGAAACGAATCCTAGGCATCCGAATAAACCACCGCATCCACATTCGCGCAGAAGTCATACTCTCCACTTGATCTTCTCCATTCTCTCGCTTTTATATTTATAGAGCAACAGTGAGTACAAAATGTACTCCGCAAGTCTTGGGAAAAATGCATAGATGTAAGGTTTCACAAAGGAAGGTTATATGGTTTATTTGCAACATCAGCATTTTATTTCAAATCTACATAATTACTTTAAAAGCCATTTTGTAAACAACTTGTTTTTAATAAACGAAATTGGATAAGTGCTTTAGTGAAGGTTAAACTACCAACACTAATATCTCAGGCCATCACAGCCAATTTTCAAAACCTCAGGTTACACCCCCTGATCTGAACATCACGAGAGTTATACTACTCCCGAGTTTTTCTCCAACTCATTTTGTTTTGAAATTAAAACCAAAACTTCTACCATGTGAATGCATTCCTTGCCCGCCCTTGACCGTGGGCACGGCTATTCGAATAGTTTTACTCTGCAGAGGTTGTACACTTTACCCACAAGAGATAAATTATCTTAATAGTCAACACGCTTCCTTTGGCATGAGACCCGGATAAATTATCACAAAGCCTTTCGCCTACTCCAAAGATAGTTTAAATACCACCCGCTAATGTTTCACCACAACTCGAATCCACGAGTTGGAGCCCCTCTTGCGCCATATGAGTACAAGAAACCCCGTCCTCACTATGAGTAACCAAGACACCACGGCACTCAATACACCACCGGTGATATCTAAACTACACTATTATAGGGTAGTTAGCTAGGTCGCACCCATATAGACTTGTGGTTGTACTGTTTTGCTCAGTTTGGACAAACACAAGCGTCGGTCCTTAATCGACCAGGGTGGCTCATTCACAAACCCAACAATTCTCGTGCTAGCTGCACCAGCCAAACCTTCCATCCACCCTTGTCAACTTTTCCCCTTTGATTTTCAAATTAACAGTGGTAACATCCATTACCACTTTTCAAACAAAATATTTAACAATGGTAACATACATTACCAATGTTCAAACAAAATATTTAACAATGGTAACATCCATTACCAATGTTCAAACCAATCATTCATCAAAACATTTGATAAACATGCTACTCATTTGAACATCATTATATTTATTTGCTACGCTAAGCATTTGCTAGTATTTAAACATTCAACAATTGTAACACTAACTCATTATTGAGTAAAAGGGATATCCTAAGTTGACAATGGTACAAGATAAACAATTTTCAATGGAAGATATAGCAAATTGGGTATTTAACTAAACTTTCTAAATCAAATTATCACTTGATATAACATAAGCATGCAATAATTTTAAAATAACTACCTAATCATTTTATAAATCATTGGAGCAAGTTGATCAAAGGAAACTTGCAAAACATAGGAGCAAAATGGTCAAAGGAGACTTGCCTTCCGTGTCCGATTGAAATCTTCCACAACTTGCTCTTGAGGTGGCTCTGACAAATCGGTCTCTACACGTAAATCGAGAATTCCAAATAAATAAAATAAAATAAAAATTCAAAATTGAAAATAAATATACCAAATGAAAGATTGAAATTTTAGATGAATTTAGAAATTTGAATGGACCAATTTGGAGCTAAAATGAAAAGATATGGCTATTTGAAAATCTCGATTTGAATAAATCCAGAAATTCGGAAATCTCGACATGTGGGGTCCATCGGTCAGCAATTTCATTAAAATAAGTCTCGACATGTGGGACCCACTCGACTCGGGACCCACTTGTCGCTGGCTAGCGCAGAGGTGGTCGGCGACGGTGGGGCCTACCATCGCCACGGATTAAACGGAGAAAACTCAACCTCGCCACATGGAGCGGGCTCGAACGCGCCGAGGAGTGGGAGGGGGAAGAGAGCGGCGCTAGCCAAGTGAGCGGGAGGCACCGCCACCCTTAATGGGTAGGTAATCCTCTTGAGGATTATCTGCGGAGGCCGACGGCAACGTGGCACACACGTGGTCGACGCGTGGTCGCCGCGTGGTCGCCACGCCACCGCTTTGCCGACGTGGCGCGCGCGCGCGCGAGGTGGCGGGAGGCGCCGACGTGGCGCCGACCGCCGCCACGCCGCTGCCACCTCGGCCGACGGCCGACGGCCGGGCGGCGGTGGTGGCGCCGAGGACCGAGGGTCGCCGAGTTCGTGATGATCGGCGCGCGCCAAGGGTACCAAATGAAGAGGAGGATGCAGGGAAAGCATCGGTACCTTGCGCGGAGGCCGAGGGTGACCGGAGGGAAGAATCGGCGAGAAGGGGCGGCGGTCGGAGAGGAACCTCACGGCGGCGGAGGAGATCCAGTGGCGCAGCAGCTCGGGGAAGGGGTCGCCGGGAATCGCCTTGGCACCAAAGAACGCGGGAAGGCGTCGCGAGGAATGAGGAAGCCCGAGGCGCCGGAATTGCTCGCCGGAGTATTTGAAGCCGCGGGAAGAAATCGGGCGTAGGAGGGCTCGCGCCGGGTGATTCGCTTGAGAGGTGAGGAGGTGCGGCAGCGTAGAGGGACCTTGGGGTGTGGGTTTTATAGGCCGGGGAGGGGTGTAACGGTCGCGCGAAGTCCGCCGGAGTGCAACGGACGGGGAAGGTTAACGCGAAGGTGATAACGGCTGCAATTAGGAGTGATTATGCCTCAGAGGGGTGCGGGGAGGCGTTAATTTGAATGCGCAATGATGTGGGAAATAATCGGCAAGAAACCGCTTTCAAAGCTTCGGTTTTCTAATCAATGGCGGCGGCAATGCGGTGATCGCGCGAGGAAGAAGGAAGACAATCGGGACGGAGGACTGTGATGCGGGCCCGCGCGGTGAGAGAAGAAAAAGAGAAGGAAATCAGCGACGGTTGGATTAGTGACGTGTGGCATAAGGAAAGATCGGGGCACTGGATCACGCGCGAAGGGGTAAGTGAAAGGGAACGATCGAGATTCAATTCGACAACACAGTTAGATCCGAGCCGATGGGGTGTACTAAGTGGCAACGGGCGGTTGCGATTTAATCGGCAATCATGAACGGTCAAGATGACGACACGCCGCCGAACGACGGCTTTGACAGTGGGACCCGGCGGTGAGTCCACCTGCACCGGTCTATGACAGGGGGCCGCTTGTCGCCGCAAATCGAAAAAGAAACTCAACCTCGCGCGAGCGGGCTCGAACGCGCCGAGGAGCGGGAGGAAGAGAGCGGGCGGCGGTAACTGGCCGGGCGGGAGGATCAACCTACCCAATAAGGGTGATTAATCCTTTTGAGTATTAGTCGGGATGGCCGGTCATTTGCCGGATGCGCGACACTTGGCGCCGCGAGAGAGGGAGGCGGATGAGGCGAGACGGCGGGATTAACTCGGGCGGGAGGAATGGCTCGGATGCATGACAAGTGTCACCCAGGGAGATTTTGATATTTAAATCTTTTATATATATTTCAAATCATTAGAGACTTTAAAATACTCAGAAAAATACCAAATAAATTCCAAAAATTCCAGAAAAATTCACATAATTCACTGATAATGTTTTAAACATATTAAAAATATTTCCAACTTATTTTGATATTAAATTTTCTTTTCAACAGAAACTTTATCTTCAGAAAATTCCAGATAATTGGAAATTATTAATTTAAAACTATTTCTTCAAAATAAATGCAAAAATTGGGATGTTACACCATTTTCCCAATGGTGACATAGAAACTAAACTATTATAGGTTAATTAGCTAGGTTGCACCCATTTTAACTTGTGGTTGTACTGTTTTGCTTGGTTTGGACAAACACAATAGTCGGTCCTTAGACGATTAGGGTGGATCATTCATAGTCCCAATTCTCGTGCTAAAACCGCACCAGCCTATCATGCCATCCACCCTGGTCTAGTTTTCATTTTAAATTTCCTTTTTAAATTAAATTACAGTGGTAACATCCATTACCACTAGTTTAAACAAATTTTTAAATACAATACATTCATCAACAACTTTTTCCATATAAGCATTTTAATACTGATCAGCTAGTCTAAGCATACTATAATAATCTAAATTCAACAGATAATACTAACTCATTTATGAGTCAAAGAATATCCTATGTTGACAAGGGTACATGTAAGCAATTTCCAAAGGAGGATATAACAGGCTTGGCATTTATCTAAATTTTCAAAAAATTAAATTATCACTTTATACAACATAGCCATGCAATTCATTTAAAATATTCATGAAATCATTTGCAAATTTTGGGATCAAAATGGTCAAGGAGACTTGCCTTCTTGCAGTAAGCGAGGATCTTCCTGGAGTTGCTCTTGAAAATCTTCGGACAGATCGAATTCTACACGAGAAACGAGAAGAACCAAATAAATAAAATAAAATAAAAACTCAAAAATTAATAATAAATATACCAAATTAAATTTTGGAATTTTAGATGAATTTAGAAATTTGAATGGGTCAATTTGGAGTTAAAATGAGAAAGATATGGCTTTTGGAAGTTTCAAAATAAAGAAAAAGGAAAAAGGATAATTTCTGGATTTAAATTTATACTGAAAATGAATTATGACGTCAGCAAGAATTATTTTTCTAAAGGAAAATTGGAATAATGATGTCAGCAAGAATTATTAAAATAAACCACAGAGACTGACGGGTGAGACCGGCCCACGGTGGACCGAGTCCACGGAACAGTGCACGCAGGCGGCAGCGCTGACGCGGCAAGCTAGGGCTGACGTGGTGCGCGCTGGTGCCGCCACGTGTCAACTGCTGACGTGCCTGCCACGTGGACTAGGGCTGACGTGGCGCGCGTTGGTGCCGCCACGTGGCTAGGGCTGAGCTGGTGACTCGGGCGCGGCGGCAGCAGCTGAATCGGGCGGCTGGGGTGCGGCCACGCGGCCGGATCTGAGCCTTCGGCTCAGATCTGAGCGAACGGCGGAGATGCCGCAGCGCGGGGGTGGGACGATGTCCGATCAGCGACGCGTGGCCCGGGCTCGCCGCGCGAAGCGTCGCGCGGACGCGGGCGCGAGGCGAGGCGAGGGCGCGTCGGCGGGATCCGACGGCGGAGGAGGGGACGCGTGGCGCGAGCTGGTGCCTCGCGTCTCCGATCTTGGACTGACGGCGTGGATGCGGGGACGCGGAGGCGGGAAGGCGAGGATGGACGACGCGTGGCCCGGGCTTGCCGTGCGAGGCGTCGCGCGGATGCGGGCTGCGCGACCGAGGGAGCAGGCGCGGACGCGCGGTGCTGGTGCAGGGACCGAGGGGCGGAGCGGGCGACGGAGACGGCGGAGGAACTCACCGGCGGCGATGAAAACGTTCTGCGACGACTCGAAAACCCGGCGGCGACGACGCACGCGAGGAGAAGGAGCAAGAGGAAAGACGCGAAGGGTGAGAAGGCTCCCCGGGGAGATATTTTTATACGTCGCAGAGGGAGAAACGGCCGCACGAGCTCGCCGGAGTAAACGCGAACGTTTCCCTCTCCAACCGGCAGAAACGGGCGACAACTCGAGGGGAAACAGCTGCTAATGAACGCGCACGACGAGCGGGTGCTCCGGGGCCATTAATGGCGGACCGAAACGGCCGGGAGAAACGGAAACGGAAGCTCGGGGGCGGCGCGCGTTAATGGCGACGGCGCGCGGAGGAAGAAACAGCGAGGACGACGGCCTGACAGTTGGGGCCCACCTGTCGGCGAGAGGGAGAGAGAGACGAGCAGCGGATGGGCGACGGGTGGCAAAGAGAGAGATCGGTGCCGTCGGATGAGGAGCGAAGGGGTAAGTGACGGGTAACGGCCGAGATTAGCGCGGATGGGGGCGGATGGCCCGGATGGGTGACACTTGTCGCCCGAGGAGGATTTAAGAATTAAATTCTTTTAAAGATTTCAAAAAATCTTAGGAGGCTTTAAAATACTCAGAAAAATACCAAATAAATTTTAAAAATTCTAGAAAAATTCACAGAAATTCCTAGGGAGGTTTTAGACTTAAGAAAAATATTTCTAACTTATATTGATATTAATTTTTAGTTTTAAACAGAAACTTTAATTCTGGAAAAATCCAAATAATTTGAATTAATTAATTTAAAATTAGTCTTTCCAAATAAAAGCAAAAATTTGGGACGTTACAAACCTACCCCCTTAGAAAGAATCTCGACCCCGAGATTCGGAAGGACTGGAAAAGAGACTAGGGAACTCCGCTCTGAGATCCTCTTCACGCTCCCAAGTTGCTTCTGACTCGGGATGATTGCTCCATTGCACTTTGCAAAATTTGACAGTCTTGTTTCGGGTACGACGTTCCGCTCCTTCCAAAATCTTTACTGGAAATTCGGGGTACGTCAAATCCTCTTTTAGATCCACTTCCTCTAAAGGCATTAGCTCCTCTAGCACTCGTAAACACTTTTTCAATTGCGACACATGAAACACATCATGCACATCTGACAATTGGGTAGGAAGCTTTCACTGATAGGCAACTTCTCCTCTTCTGGCTAAAACTGGAAATGGTCCAATATACCTCGGAGCAAGTTTACCACTAACTCTGAAACGACGCATCCCTTTTAGAGGTGACACTTTCAAATACACATTATCTCCTGGTGCGAACTCTAACATTCTGCGACGATTATCCGCATAACTCTTTTGCCTGGTCTGTGCTGTTTTCAACCTGTCTCGAATTAAACGAACTTGCTCTTCTGCTAGCTTCAATATATCAAGTCCAAATACTTGACTTTCTCTTGTCTCCGACCAATACAAAGGTGTCCTGCACTTTCTGCCATATAAAGCTTCAAATGGAGACATCTGCAGACTTGATTAGTAACTATTATTGTAGGAGAATTCTGCGTAAGGCAAACTTTGATCCCAACTGGCTTTATTAGCTAATGCACATGCTCTCAACATATCTTCCAATATTTGATTTACTCTCTCTGTCTGACCATCTGTTTGAGGATGATAAGTAGTACTGAAGTTTAAATTAGTGCCCAGAACTTCATGAAGCTTTCGCCAAAACCTTGAGGTAAATTGAGATCCTCTATCCGATACGATCTTCTTTGGAACTCCATGTAAACTAACGATTCTTGACATATAAAGCTCTGCCAATTTATCTCCTGAATATGTAGTCTTTACTGGTATAAAATGTGCAACTTTTGTTAAGCGATCCACTATAACCCAAATTGAATCATAACCTGACTTAGTCTTTGGTAATCCAGTTATAAAGTCCATTCCGATTTCCTCCCATTTCCATTCAGGTATCTGCAAAGGTTGCAAAAGACCAGCAGGTCTTTCATGCTCTGCTTTAACTCTTTGGCATATATCACACAAGGCTACATATTCTGCAATTTCCCTTTTCATACTGGTCCACCAGTAACTTTCCTTTAGATCTTGATACATTTTTGTACTTCCGGGATGAATTGAATATCCTGCTTCATGAGCTTCCTTTAAGATTAAATCTTTTATTTCCTTTTTCTCAGGTACTAGAATTTTCTTTCCAAACCAAAGAATTCCCTCTTCATCTTTTGAAAATCCAGGTGCTTTACCTTTCTTCATATTCTCTTTAATTTCTTTAACATATTCATTCTCTCGTTGGGCTGCCTTGATTTGATCTTCCAAGGTAGGGTGAACCTTTAATGCAGACAGAATACCTTCCTTAACTATTTCCAAATTCAGTCGCTGAAATTCTTCATAAAGAAATGACTGACTATCTTGAATCAACATATTGTTAACATGACTCTTCCGACTCAAAGCATCGGCTACTACATTAGCTTTTCCTGGATGATAGTGTATTCCTACATCATAATCTTTTATCAATTCGAGCCATCTTCTTTGTCTCAGATTAAGGTCAGGTTGAGTGAATATATACTTTAAATTTTTATGATCTGTATATATTTCACACCGATTGCTAATTAAGTAATGCCTACACAACTTTAGAGCATGCACAACAGCCGCTAGCTCTAAATCATGAGTGGGATAATTTTCTTCATGTGGTCTTAACTGCCTTGAAGCATAGGCTACTACTTTTCCTTCTTGCATTAGTACACAACCAAGTCCTTGTCTTGATGCGTCACAATAAACTTCAAAGTCTTTCCTGATATCGGGTAACCACAAAACTGGTGCAGAAGTTAATCTCTTCTTTAACTCCTGAAAACTGTCCTCACAAGATTTACTCCATTCAAATTTCTTTTCCTTCTTTAATAACTGCGTGAGAGGCCTGACAATCTTGAAAAATCCTTCAATAAAACGACGATAGTAACCTGCTAACCCCAGAAAACTTCGGATTTCTATTACTGTCTTAGGTTGAATCCAATTTAACACATCCTTAATCTTTCCTGGATCCACAGATACTCCTTCTGCAGAAATTTAATCTTTCCTGGATCCACAGATACTCCTTCTGCAGAAATTACATGTCCTGAGAACTCAACTTCCTTCAACCAAAATGCACATTTGCTGAATTTGGCATACAATTGATGTTCTCTTAATCTTTGCAGAACTATCCTCAGATGTTCTTCGTGTTCTTTCTCATTCTTGGAATAGATAAGAATGTCATCTATGAAGACAACAACCAACTTATCTAAATAGTCCATGAATACTTTATTCATCAAATTCATAAAGTATGCCGGTGCATTTGTTAGACCGAAAGACATCACCGTATACTCGTATAATCCATACCGAGTAGAGAAGGCTGTTTTAGATATATCTTCGGGTCTAATTTTTAATTGATGGTATCCTGATCGAAGATCAATCTTAGAGAAGATGCTTGATCCTTTTAGCTGATCGAATAAATCATCAATCCGTGGTAGAGGATATTTATTCTTGATTGTTACTTTATTCAAAGCTCTATAATCCACACACATACGCTGGCTACCATCCTTCTTGTTTACTAGAAGCACTGGCGCTCCCCAAGGTGAAGAACTTGGTCTAATAAAATCTTTTTCTTGTAATTCCTGAATTTGTCTCTTAACCTCTGCTAGATCATTGGCTGACATCCGATAGGGTCTCTTAGATATTGGAGCCGTACCAGGTACCAGATTTATAACAAACTCAATCTCTCGGTCTGGTGGCATTCCTGGCAAATCCTCAGGGAATACATCAGGGTATTCACTTACTACAGATACATCCTCCAAACTTCTTCCTTTTAAACTGGTCAACAAGCTTCCCTTACTTGAGGGTGTATTGGATTCATACCTTATCTGAATTCCATCAGAATTAGTGAGGATAATAGCACGATTGGCACAATCTATCTGCCCTTTATACTTGGTCAACCAATCCATCCCAAGTATTATATCTATGCCTTCGGAGTCTATTATAATAAGGTTCGCTAGGAACTTTACTCCGTTTATATCTATGGTTACTCTAGGGCAAACCAAATTAGTCCTCAATTCTTTTCCAGGTGATTGGACTAACATAAGGTTCTTTAGCAAACAAACATTCCAATTATTTCTTTCTACAAAAGCTTTTGTTATGAAGGAATGTGAAGCTCCGGAATCAAATAATGTATTTACGGAAACTGAATTAACAAGAAACTTACCCAGAACCACGTCTGGTGTATCCTGTGCTGCTTCTGCAGTAACATGATTTACACGCCCTTTGTTGAACATCTGCGGAGTCTTGGGAGTCTGAGGGCTTCCACGTCCTTGATTAGTGTTTGGAGTTCTTGCCGGCGTAGAATCAAGATTGAAATGAACTGGAGTTACTGCTTGACGCTTCTGGGGACAATTATTAGCATAATGCCCCATGTTCTTGCAATTGAAGCATTGCACTCCTGCAACCACAGTCCTATTCTGCTGGGGTTGAACTGCATTCCCAACTCGAGGAGCTTGAGGAATAGGGCGAGGTGCAGAAATCGGTGTCCTCGGCTGACTGGACAATGAAGAACGGCTGAACTGTTGTGGCGCGGGGCGATAACGAGGACTGCTTGCATTCTGCTGAGCTTGAAACTTCCTCTTCCTAGATTCATAAAGCTGACACTAAGCATCCTCTTGAACAAGTGCTTTATTCACCAGGTGTTGAAAGGTAGGATAGTCATTGGATACTAACTGCACCTTAAGATTAGGGTCCAAACCTCCCATAAACCTCCAAATCTTTGCATCATCATTTGCTACGTCCTTGATAGTTGAATAAACTTACTCAAATATGCGGAAACGTTAAGGTTTCGCTGCTGCAGTTGGTGAAATTCCTTCCTTTTCATTTCGATGATGCTCATAGGTATGTGAGTGGCTCGAAAAGCTCGCACAAAGTCTGCCCAAACAATATTTTGAGCATTTTGGTGTGCAGCGTAGTAATTTTCCCACCAGTTGGCAGCAACTCCCTTGAGTTGATGTGCAGCAAACAAGACTTTCTCATTCTCATTGCATTGAGCCAAATTTAATTTCCTCTCGACTTCCTTTATCCGATCATCTGCTTCCAACGGATCAGCAGATCCTGCGAAAATTGGAGGTCGAGTCCTCATGAATTCACCGAGCTTGGACTGAGGTGGTTGAACAGGTGCTTGCTGAGCCTGATTAACTTGATTCTAAGCTAAGGCTTGAAGAAGCTGTAGTTGCATGACCATCATCTGCTCCAAGTTCGATGCTTGAGCTGGCGGAGGCGGAATTGAGGCATTATTGTCATTGGGCCCTTGACTATTGCTGACATTGCTCCTTGTATTCACCATCTGAAGCTCCACCAAGAGAACACAAGGTAAGAGGGAAACGCATAGATGAGGAACAGGGGCAACTAACAACATCCCAAACCAACACACAAGAACAAAGCAACAGCTGAGAAAATGCAACTTTGAAATTCAAATTAGTTTTAAGAATGGCTGTACCACAAGTGCACAAGGCTCCTGCAGTCCATTTATTACATCACAATATTATAAGCGTTCTAATATCGAAAAACAACTAAGAAAGGATATCACGGCTAGCATCTACTCATCCTCCACGATGATGCGCTCCTCGGTTCCTCCTCCGGGTCCTCCTCGACTCGGCGGAGTGGCTCGCCCACACGTAGCGCAGTTGTTCGGCGAACGGGACCGAGATCGACTCTGGCTGAAGGCAGGCGATCTGGAGCGAGAGCGATGGCGTCCTCTGCTAGAATCTCCAATGTCGATGTTGGGTGGTGGACCGGGCGTCGCACACTCTTCCGCGTGAGCCCGTGCGGGTCCCGAAATCGATCGTGGCGGCAGCAAGGGCTGGTAGAGTGGGTGCGATCGGCGAAGCTCAAGACGCCCACTTCGCCTCGGCGGTAATCCTTGCTCGTCGACGCCGGCGTGGCGATCTCACTCAGAGAAGCCGCACACGAAGAGTATCGGAGTGCTCGTAGCTCGGCGAGAAGCATCCGAAGAAGTCCTATCTCTGTAGTGCCCGCGTGGGTCGATGTCGCTGTGTGAGCTGCACTGATGGGACAGCGAGGGTCATCCACCACGATCCGAAAGGCTCCGATGAACATGTCCTGCTCTCGTAGTCGGAAAGAAACTGAAGGGTGACTGCCGTAGCATGTCCTTATGCCTCTTACACAACTCTGTGATCGCCATCTGGGTCGCATCTTGGATAGCATCCGAGCAGTGGGTACGAGGATGCTCGATCTGACGTTCGATGGGGTCAAATTTCCCTTCTTGAGCGTAGATGAACACCTCCATGGTCCACGAGTCTATGTTCACGATCCTGGTCTTCCGCCCTCTGAAAATGGGCTGCTGAGTATACTTCAAGAACTGCATCAGCTGCCGTAGAAGACTCACAAATGCTCCCTCGCTCTCACCATGAGAAAGGTGATCCCATGGAGCTGATGATGATGAACCTGCCATCTAAAAATTTGAAAATAGGAGAGATCAGTAAAATTTTGATAGAGTGAAAAGAAAGACAAGAACAAGATATTAAGTAAGAGAAGAGTAGAAGCAAAGGAACTTATGTTGTTGTATATAAATTTTTATTAAACATAAATCCTTTAGGCTTGCCAAAACCTAGGGCTTGTCCTATAGTCAAGTTGGCTCTGATACCACTTCTGTGGGACCCTGGAGTAGAAACTCCTGGACCTCCTATGTATTACCGCACTAGTCCCAGATCAAAGCTAGTGCACACAGTTAAACAGATATGATACATAACCAACAACGCTTTATTACAATCTCGAGAGTACAGACCTCGAAGTCTTATTTACAAACGAGGTTTTAAGACCTCACACATACAGAACACAGCGGAAGCAAAAGATAAACCGGTGAAGTCCCATCAATACGCCACAGGCAATTGACTGGGGAAGAGCGACCTAGTCCTCTGGGAAGAATCCATCACACCCATAGTTTAAACAACAATGTAATCTCCTTCCTGAGCTTCGACCTCCTCTGAGAGTTATTTGGAAGTGTAGCGTGTGAGTACATAAAGTACTCTGCAAGTCTTGGGAAAAATGCATTAGATGAAGGGTTTCTCAAAGGAAGGTTATATGGTTTTTTTTGCAAAAATCATCATTTTATTTCAAATTTACATACTTATCTCAAAAAGAAATTTGTTAAACAGTTTATTTTTCAATAAATTAAACTAAATAAATAAATTAGTGAAGGTTTCATCCACCTACACTAACAACGTAGACTATATCCGCCAAGATTTAAAATGAAGGTTAAATCCACCTGAACTGGTTACATTCACCAGACCAAAATCACGAGAGTTCCATCCACTCCCGAGTTTTACAAAACATTTTATTCTTAAATTCAAAACCAAAACTATACCATGTGAATGCATTCCTTGCTCGCCCTTGACCGTGGGTACGGCTATTCGAATAGTTTATTACTCTGCAGAGTTCGTACAACTTTACCCACAAGAGATAAATTATCTTAACAGTCAACATGCTTCCTTTGGCATAAGACCCAGATAAAATATCACAAAGCTTTTCACCTACTGTAGTATAGTTTTATATCACCCGCTGAGGTTTCACCGCTGAAGGGTTAAATCCACCACATTCAGAAGCCCCCTCTTGCGCCATGTGAGTGCAGTAAATCTCTGCTCCTCAGTTTAAGTAACCAGTAAATCCCTGGTACCCATTTTTCCAATGGTGACATAGAAACTAAACTATTATAGGTTAATTAGCTAGGTTGCACCCATTTTAACTTGTGGTTGTACTGTTTTGCTTGGTTTGGACAAACACAATAGTCGGTCCTTAGACGACTAGGGTGGATCATTCACAGTCCCAATTCTCGTGCTAAAACCGCACCAGCCAATCATGCCATCCACCCTGGTCTAGTTTTCATTTTAAATTTCCTTTTTAAATTAAAATTACAGTGGTAACATCCATTACCACTAGTTTAAACAAATTTTTAAATACAATACATTCATCAACAACTTTTTCCATATAAGCATTTTAATACTGATCAGCTAGTCTAAGCATACTATAATAATCTAAATTCAACAGATAATACTAACTCATTTATGAGTCAAAGAATATCCTATGTTGACAAGGGTACATGTAAGCAATTTCCAAAGGAGGATATAACAAGCTTGGCATTTATCTAAATTTTCAAAAAATTAAATTATCACTTTATACAACATAGCCATGCAATTCATTTAAAATATTCATGAAATCATTTGCAAATTTTGGGATCAAAATGGTCAAGGAGACTTGCCTTCTTGCAGTAAGCGAGGATCTTCCTGGAGTTGCTCTTGAAAATCTTCGGACAGATCGGATTCTACACGAGAAACGAGAAGAACCAAATAAATAAAATAAAAACTCAAAAATTAATAATAAATATACCAAATTAAATTTTGGAATTTTAGATGAATCTAGAAATTTGAATAGGTCAATTTGGAGTTAAAATGAAAAAGATATGGCTTTTGGAAGTTTCAAAATAAAGAAAAAGGAAAAAGGATAATTTCTGGATTTAAATTTATACTGAAAATGAATTATGACGTCAGCAAGAATTATTTTTCTAAAGGAAAATTGGAATAATGATGTCAGCAAGAATTATTAAAATAAACCACAGAGACTGACGTCCGATCGGCGACGCGTGGCCCGGGCTCACCGCGAGAAGAGGGCGCGTCGGCGGGATCCGACGACGGAGGAGGGGACGCGTGGCGCGAGCTGGTGCCTCGCGTCTCCGATCTTGGACGGACGGCGTGGATGCGGGGACGCGGATGCGGGAAGGCGAGGATGGACGGCGTGGCCCGGGCTCCGCGACCGATGGAGCAGGTGCGGACGCGCGGTGCTGGCGCAGGGACCGAGGGGCGGAGCGGGCGACGGAGACGGCGGAGGAACTCACCGGCGGCGACGAAAACGTTCTGCGACGACGCGAAAACCTGGCGGCGACGACGCTCGCGAGGAGAAGGAGCAAGAGGAAAGACGCGAAGGGCGAGATGGCTCCCCGGGGAGATATTTTTATACGTCGCAAAGGGAGAAACGGCCGCACGAGCTCGCCGGAGTAAACGCGGACGTTTCCCTCTCCAACCGGCGGAAACGGGCGACAACTCGAGGGAAAACGGCTGCTAATGAACGCGCACGACGAGCGGGTGCTCCGGGGCCCTTAATGGCGGACCGAAACGGCCGGGAGAAACGGAAACGGAAGCTCGGGTGCGGCGCGCATTAATGGCGACGGCGCGCGGAGGAAGAAACGGCGAGGACGACGGCCTGACAGGTGGGGCCCACCTGTCGGCGAGAGGGAGAGAGAGACGAGCGGCGGATGGGCGACGGGTGGCAAAGAGAGAGATCGGTGCCGTCGGATGAGGAGCGAAGGGTAAGTGACTGTAACGCCGAGATTAGCGCGATGGGGCGGATGGCCGGATGGGTGACACTTGTCGCCCGAGGAGGATTTAAGAATTAAATTCTTTTAAAGATTTCAGAAAATCTTAGGAGGCTTTAAAATACTCAGAAAAATACCAAATAAATTTTAAAAATTCTAGAAAAATTCACAGAAATTCCTGGGGAGGTTTTAGACTTAAGAAAAATATTTCCAACTTATATTGTATTAATTTTTAGTTTTAAATAGAAACTTTAATTCTGGAAAAATCCAAATAATTTGAATTAATTAATTTAAAATTAGTCTTTCCAAATAAAAGCAAAAATTTGGGACGTTACACTTCGGCAGCGCGTTGTGACGCCCCCGCTGCGCGAACTTCTACCTCTAACACACAGATGCGGTCGTCCTTCATGGCATGAGCCTCGTCGGCAGCACGAAGTTGCTCCTCCAGCGCCCTCCGTTCGCGGAGGCGCGCCTCATCCAGAGCCCGGCCGATGGCGACCGCCTAACAACATAAGGACATGGCTGCTTAGCATGCACGCGGTAGGTGATGTCAATGGCGGGCTCAGGAGCTTACCTTCATCCCCGCGCACCCAAAGCGCAAGCGTGTCCGCCCGCATGACGACAGCGCTCGCCGATCCAGCCTGCCGTCACCACATTTCGCGGCTCCGTTGAGGGCACGGAGCGCCTCCGGTTGTGGCACGAAGTCAGACACGGTGAGCCGTGCGGGCCTCGCAGCAGCATCAGGTGTCCGCGATGCATTTCACGCAGCGTCACCACTGACCTCGCAGACACCACCGCTGCTCGATCCTTGCCCGCGCCCGGGCGACTTCCCCTCTCCTGACGTCGACGACGGCATAAGCGAACAAATTGGAGAGAGCTTCGCGAAGTCGCGGGGAGAAAAGGAGTTATGCCTACCTCCGCCACCCCCCACTATGGCGTGGGGAGGTGTCGGCTCAGTCCCTGCTTGGGAAGTAATAACCCCCTCCTCGGTCGGGGTGGCCTCGCAGTCGGATCCTAGGCCACTGCCGACCGCGCCCACCATATGGAATTGCCCCGCCCGCGAAGGCGATTGCACCCGGCGGCGTTTCACCGCTGGAGAGCCAGAGGATGCACCCCCGACCGCTCCAGTACCTGCACCTTCCGACGCGGGCGGCATGCTCGCGGTGGCTACAGCAGGTGACGACGACGAGTGCTCCGTTGCTCCAGTCATCGCCAGGCTTGGCGCCGACGGAAGGCTTGTGGCAGCCATCACGGGCGACGGCGGCGCGGGAGGCAGGTCCTCACCGACTGGCATCGGCGACAAGGTGTCGTCTCCAACGACGTCACCGCCAAGGCCTACCTCGCCACCTAGGTCCTCGCTGGCCGCAGCGTGACCCTCCGCGCTACCATGCTCAGACCCACCCCCTGACACGTCGTCCGGATCAGTGGCCTCTGCCGCTAAGCCGGCGGACGGGTCAGAAATAGCAGCTTGGGACCGGGACCTTTGCCGCCGGGAAGACACCCCTGCCCCGCCGGCACCATCACGACGACGGGGTGAACTCCGCACCGGCACTGGGTGCTCGGGCACAGCGAGGCCTAGGACCACGCACACCCAGTTTATCCACCCTAACCTCGCAGGCCTGGTTGCGGCTTCGCGCAGGGTGTGCTCTTTCCACGTGTACGACCCCAGGAAGGCATCGACGACGCGCTCAGCGTCCCGCAACGAAAGCACTGCGCAACCAGTGGGCTGCTGCAGCGACGACACCGAGGGGCGGACGCCATCCCTCCGCGTATCACGCCGTTCATATTTCCATAGGCCGGAGAGCGGAGACACCCTGTACATGGTAAATTCTTCGGCAAGATCGCGCATGTTGAACCGAAGGGTCACACCGCCAAGTCTCCGCGCCTGCCACTGATCCTCGCTCACCGGCTTTAGCCCCGGGCAGTAGTCGAAGGCTATCGGCTGACCCCGGCACCGCAGATTGCTGGTCAGCGTCACGCGGTAGTAGAACCACTGCCGCATCCACCCCTCCCACTTCTCCTTCGTTGCCAGAGCGGGGACCAGATGCGCGTAGCCCGACCGCACCACGAAGTGAACGCTGCCAAAATTGGACAATGCCCCTCCTCTGACTCTCTTTGGCTGGCAGCGCGCATCATGAAGAAGGGCGAATAAGCTCGCGTGGAGATAACTGCCTTCCACTCGGATTGCTTAGGCAAACACCGCCAAGCAGACTATTGCATTCGGGGTCAGCTGCGCCAACTCCAATCCATAAGCTTTCAAGATCTCACCGACAAAGAGCGTCGACGGCATCTGGAGTCCCACCTCGAAGAATGCAGCGAAGACAATCGCCTCTGACTCCTCGGGATGAGGCTCCACTTCGTCGCGAGCGGGCAGGCGGGCTCCGTAACGGTCGTATCTTCTTCTCCCGCAGGAGAGCTTCAATCGTCTCCTTGGTGGCATGGCTTCGCCCTAGCACCGCAGAGCACCGCCCCTGCGAGCTCTGCCGGGCGTTGTACACCTTCCGGGTCTGCACTGACTCACGTGCCACCACCGAATATTCCGCCTAAGGCGGCGTCGAGCCGCGCTGGCCTGATGAAGCGCTACCACTAAGCCGGCGGCCGGAATCTCCGTGGCTTGCCATCTTTCTTTCCGCACGACGGATTGCTGGAGCAGAGGCGAGTGGATTTCGCGCAGCAACGCGGAACAACCAACTGGGCGCACGCGAACGGGATGCACACCCGTGTGCCAAGCACCTTTTATACAGCCCCTTCGCGTCCCACCATTGGGAGGGCAACCGGCGGAGCCGCTTGCTTAAATCCCGCCACGCCGAATCAGAATCGATCATGGATGGCTCGCCGCGTGTCTCGCCTCCCTTGGGAACAGACGCGGGCGCGCGGTCGCAAGGCTCCTGACATCCCACGGCGCACTAACCAGGCAGCGCCGCGTGTACCCTCACCTCGGGACCATGCGTACAACGGTCGCAGACTGCCCCAGCCTTTCCAACGCGCGACATAGCGACTCCGGATCGACCGCGGGACCGCCCCGCGCCAAACAAAGTTTTTCGGCTCCGCAGCACGGCCCCGGCAACAGCTGTAGCCCCGTGGAGGGAAGACTCCGCGACTTCCCTGAAGCCTTCACCTCTGCGGGACCAGCCCGTGTCCGCCCTCGGCCACAAAGATCGCAGCGGCGAGCGGCCGCGTGCACGCGCCACGCCAAGACGCCCTTCCACTCGCTGCTCGGGACAACTTTGGCGTCCGCCGCACATTATACCCCTTCGCTTACCACAAATGTTTTTGTACTGACGTGTCCCGCCTTTCTATGGATGTGAGACCCGGGTAGAAACTCCTGCACTTCAGCATTTCAAGCATCACCCCATCAAAGCTAGTACACACAGATATCCGTAAAAAGCGGTACAATGTCATCCACGATTTATTACAATAATAATCAAGTTTTACAAAGGTCATTGCCTTACTAAGGTTCAAAGAACCTCAAGCAAAAATAAACACAATGGAAGCAAATGAAGATAAGCAATGACCCATCAATCGCCACAGCAATTGACTGGGAAACGAATCCTAGGCATCCGAGAAGAATCCACCGCATCCACATTCGCGCAGAAGTCATACTCTCCACTTGATCTTCTTCATTCTCTCGCTTATATTTATAGAGCAACAGTGAGTACAAAAATGTACTCCGCAAGTCTTGGGAAAATGCATAGATGTAAGGTTTCACAAAGGAAGGCTATATGGTTTGTTTGCAAAAATCAGCATTTTATTTCAAATCTACATAATTACTTTAAAAGCCATTTTGTAAACAACTTGTTTTTAATAATCGAAATTGGATAAGTACTTTAGTGAAGGTTAAACTACCAACACTAATACCTCGCACCATCACAACCAAATTTTCAAAACCTCGTGTTACACCCCGATCCAACATCACGAGAGTTATACTACTCCGAGTTTTTCTCCAATTCATTTTGTTTTGAAATCAAAACCAAAACTTCTACCATGTGAATGCATTCCTTGCTCGCCCTTTACCGTGGGCACGGCTATTCGAATAGTTTTACTCGCAGAGGGTGTACAACTTTACCCACAAGAGATAAGTCATCCTTGCAGTCAACATGCTTCCTTTGGCATAAGACTCAGATAAATTATCACAAAGCTTTTCACCTACTCCAGTATAGTTTAAATACCACCCGCTAAGGTTTCACCACAACTCGAATCCACGAGTTGGAGCCCCTCTCTGCGCCATGTGAGTACAAGAAACCCTGCTCTCACTATGAATAACCAAAGATACCCGGCACCCAATACACCACTGGTGATATCTAAGCTAAACTTTTATAGGTTAGTTAGCTAGGTCGTACCCATATAGACTTGTGGTTGTACTGTTTTGCTCAGTTTGGACAAACACAAGCGTCGGTCCTTAATCGACTAGGGTGGCTCATTCACAAACCCAACAATTCTCGTGCTAATCGCACTGTACCAAACCTTCCATCCACCCTTGTCAACTTTTCCCTTTGAATTTCATTTTTATTTTCAAATTAACAGTGGTAACATCCATTACCACTTTTCAAACAAAATATTTAACAATGGTAACATCCATTACCAATGTTCAAACAAATCATTCATCAAAACATTTGATAAACATGCTACTCATTTGAACATTATTACATTGATTTGCTACACCAAGCATTTGCTAGTATTTTAAACATTCAACCAATATAATGCTAGCTCATTATTGAGTCAAAGGGATATCCTAAGTTGACAATGGTACAAGGTGAACAATTTTCAATGGAAGGTATAACAAATTGGGTCTTTAACTAAATTTTCTAAATCAAACTATCACTTGATATAACATAAGCATGCATTAATTTAAAATAACTACCTAAACATTTTTCCAAATCATTTGAGCAAGTTGATCAAAGGAAACTTGCAAAACATGGGAGCAAAATGTTCAAAGGAGACTTGCCTTCCTGTGTCTGGTTGAAATCTTCCACAACTTGCTCTTGCAAAGCCTCGGACAAATCGGTCTCTACACGTAAATCGAGCAAACCAAATAAATAAAATAAAATAAAAATTCAAAAATTGAAAGTAAACATACCAATTGAAAGATTGAAATTTTAGATAAATTTAGAAATTTGAATGGACCAATTTGAAGTTAAAATGAAAAAGATATGGCTATTTGAAATTCTCAGATTTGATTAAATCTAGAAATTCGGAAATTACCGACAGGTGGGGTCCATCGGTCGCTGAATCCATAATACAATCAGTCTCGACATGTGGAACCCATCGACTCGGGACCCACTTGTCGCTGATTAGCGCAGAGGGTGGTCGCCGACGGTGGGACCCGTGTCGCCGCGATAAAAACGGAGAAACTCAACCTCGCGCGAGCGGGCTCGAACGCCGCAGGAGGAGGGGAGGGGAAGAGAGCGGCGCTAGCCAAGTGAGCGGGAGGCACCGCCACCCCATAAGGGTAGGTAATCCTTAAGGTTTGTCTACGAGGAGGCCGGCGAGCAACGTGGCGCGCACGCGGCTCGACGCGGCGCACACGCCGGACGTGTTTGACGTGGCGCCGAGGTGGCAGTCGACGCGCGACGGCGTGGCTGCCGGTGGAGGTGTATCGGACGGCCATGGGCTTGACGCGCGGCGTGATCCGTGCGCCGATCCGCATCCGGCGACGGCGGGATGGCACGGCGTGGAAGCGGAAGCCGCACGATGGCCGACGCAGGCTTGGCCCGCCGCGCGAGGCGTCGCGCGGAGTGACCGCGCGCGCGCGCGCGCGCGGCGCGCGTGACCGAGGCGGGCGCGAGGTGGATGGCCGAGATGGAAACACGCGCGCGTATCCGGCCGTCGGTGAACGGGCGGTGGGGATGACGCGTGCGAGGCGGAGTCCGAGCGATCGATGACGCGTGGCCCAGGCCGTCGCGCGGCGAGGCGCCGCGTGGACGCGCGACGCGCGCGCGGCGCGACTCGCACGCGACCGAGGAGCGGTGACCGCGGCGCTGGCGTTGGCGCGCGGACCGAGGGGCGGCGCGGAGACGTTAGGTGCGGCGGAGGCTTACCGGCAGCGGCGACGAAGCTCGTCGGCGACGCTGAACCACGGCGGCGACTACGGCTATGAACGGGAGAGAGAGAGAGGTTGCGAAGGGAGAGAGAGAGCGGCCAGTGCTTGTTTTATGCACGGCGGAGGAAGAAACGGACGCACGTCCTCGCCGGCGTTAATGGCGGCGGTTACCGACGCTTCGCGGCGGAAACGGGCGTCTCTTCGCGAGGGAACGGTGGCGTTTAATGGCGCACAACGCGACGGTCTCTCCCGACGCATTAACGGCGAAGCGGAGCGGTCGGGGAGACGGAGAGGCGAGCTGGGTGAGCGGCTTCAATGGCGGCCACGCGCGGACGAGAACGGTCGAGGACGAAACGTCGGGGACGACGGTTCTGACAGGTGGGACCCGCTGGCAGTGAGTCCACGCAAACCAGTCTCTGACAGGTGGGGCCCGCTTGTCAGCGCAAATCCAAAAAAAAGAACTCAACCTCGCGCGCGGAGCGGGGCTCGAACGCGCGCCGAGGGAGCGGGGAAGAGGAGAGAGTAGCGGTGGTAACCAGTCGGGCGGGGAGGCTCAGCCTACCCAATAAGGGCGGTTTACCCTTTTGAGTATTAGCCGCGAGTGGTCGGTCACATCTGATGCGCGACAAGTGGCGCAATGAGAGGAAAGGGAGGCGGGATGAGGCACCGGCGGGGATCGGTCCGGCCGGGAAGAAGAGCTCTGATGCTTGACAAGTGTCACCGAGGAGATTTTGATATTTAAATCTTTTATATATTTCTAAATCGGTAGGAGACTTTAAAATACTCGGAAAAATACCAAATAAATTCCAAAAATTCCAGAAAAATTCACATAATTCATGATAATGTTTTAAACATATTAAAAATATTTCCAACTTATTTTGATATTAAATTTTCTTTTCAACGAAACTTTAAATTCTGAAAATTCCGTATAATTGGAAATAATTAATTTAAAATTATTTCTTCAAAATAAAAGCAAAAATTGGGATGTTACAAACCTACCCCCTTAGAAGGAATCTCACCCCTAGATTCGGAAGAATTGAGAAATAGATCAGAAACTCGTCAAGATCCTCTTCTCGCTCCCAGTGTTGCTTCGATTCGGGCGGTTGCTCCATTGCACTTTGCGAATTTGATGGTCTTGTTTCTTGTGCAATACTCTGCCTCTTCTAAAATCTTGACAGAAATTAATATGTCAAGTCCTCTTTAAATCAACATCCTCAAAAGGTATCAGCTCCTCTGGTACTCTCAAACACTTTTTCAACTGTGATACATGAAATACATCATGTACATCTAACAACTGAGGAGAAAGTTCTAGCTGATAAGCGACTTCACCTCTTCTTGCTATAACTAGAAATGGTCCAATATACCTTGGAGCAAGCTTACCACTGACTTTGAATCGACGCATCCCTTTCATAGGTGACACTTTCAGATACACATGATCTCCTGGCGCAAATTCCAACATTCTTCGACGATTATCAGCATAACTCTTTTGTCTGGTCTGTGCTGTTTTCAATCGGTCTCGGATTAAGCGAACTTGATCTTCTGCTAACTTCAAGACATCCGGTCCGAATACTTGACTCTCTCCGGTCTCTGACCAATATAACGGCGTTCTACATTTTCTGCCATACAAGGCTTCAAACGGAGACATCTTCAGACTAGATTGATAACTATTATTATATGAGAATTCGTATAGGGCAAACTTTGATCCCACTGGCTTTATTGGCTAAAGCACATGCTCTCAAAGATATCTTCCAATATCTGATTTACCCGCTCATTCGACCATCTGCTTGAGGATGATAAGCAAGATCTTGAAATTTAAATTGGTGCCCAAAACTTCATGAAGCTTCTGCCAAAATCTTGAGGTAAATTGTGTTCCTCTATCTGATACGATCCTCTTTGGAACTCCATGCAAACACACAATTTTTGACATGTAAAGCTCTGCCAATCTATCTCCCGAATATGTAGTCTTCACTGGTATGAAATGAGCAACTTTTGTTAAACGGTCAACTATAACCCAAATTGAGTCATAACCTAACTTGGTTCTTGGTAGTCCTGTTATGAAATCCATTCCAATTTCCTCCCATTTCCATTCAGGTATATGCAGAGGTTGCAAAAGACCAGCAGGTCTTTGATGCTCTGCTTAACTCTTTGACATATGTCACACAAGGCTACATATTCTGCAATTTCCTTTTCATACTGCTCCACCAAGAACTTTCCTTTAAATCTCGATACATTTTTGTACTTCCAGATGAATTGAATATCCCGATTCATGAGCTTCTTTTAAGATTAAATCTTTTATTTCCTTTTCTGGGTACTAGTATTCTCTTTCCAAACCAAAGAGTCCCTTCTTCATCTTCTGAAAATCCAGGCGCTTTACCTTTCTTCATATTCTCTTTAATTTCTTTAACATATTCATCCTCTCGTTGGGCTGCCTTGATCTGATCTTCCAAGGTAGGGTGAACCTTCAATGCAGATGAATACCTTCGTTAACTATTTCCAAATTTAATCGTTGAAATTCTTCATGGAGGGTTAATCGCTTATCCGAATTGACAGATTATTCATATGACTCTTTCGACTCAAAGCATCGGCTACTACATTAGCTTTTCTGGATGATAGTGTATTCCCACATCATAATCCTTTATCAATTCGAGCCACCTTCTTTGTCTCAGATTAAGGTCGTGGGTGAATATATACTTTAAACTTTTATGATCTGTATATATCTCACACCGATTACTGATTAAGTAATGCCTCCATAACTTTAGAGCATGCACAACAGCAGCTAGTTCTAAATCATGAGTGGGATAATTTTCTTCATGCGGTCTTAATCGCTTTGATGCATAAGCTACCACCCTTCCTTCTTGCATTAGTACACAACCAAGACCTTGTTTTGAAGCATCACAAAATACCTCAAAATCTTTTCGAATATCGGGTAACCGCAGAACCGGTGCTGAAGTTAACCTTTTCTTTAACTCTTGAAAACTATCCTCACAGGATTTACTCCATTCAAATTTCTTCTCCTTCTTTAACAACAAGGGTTAAAGGTCCGCAATCTTGGAAAAGCCTTCAATAAATCGACGATAGTAACTGCTAATCCTAAAAACTTCGGATCTCGCATCGTCTTGGGTGGAGTCCAATTTAATACATCCTTAACTTTTCCAGATCTACAGATACTCCTCTCTGAGATCACATGTCCCAAAAACTCAATTTCCTTTAACCAAAATGCACATTTGCTAAATTTGGCATATAATCGGTGTTCACGAGTCTTTGCAACACTATCCTTAGATGACCTTCATGTTCTTTGTTATTCTTCGAATAGATAAGAATGTCATCTATGAAAACAACAACAAACTTATCTAAATAATCCATAAAGACTTTATTCATCAAGTTCATGAAGTATGCTTAGTGCATTTGTCGGACCAAAAGACATCACCGTATACTCATATAATCCATATCTTGTGGCGAAGGTCGTCTTTGGTATATCTTCGTGTCTAATCTTCAATCGATGATATCCTCGACCAAGATCGATCTTGGAAAAGACACTTGATCCTATGAGTTGGTCAAACAAATCATCGATCCGAGGTAAGGGATACTTATTCTTTATAGTGACTTCATTTAAAGCTCGATAATCAACGCACATCCGTTGACTACCATCCTTCTTCTTTACTAGAAGCACCGGGCTCCCAAGGCGAAGAACTTGGTCTGATGAATCCTTTCTCATACAATTCTTGGATCTGCCTCTTGACTTCTGCTAAATCATCGGCTGACATCCGATAGGGTCTCTTTGATATTGGAGCTGTACCAGGCACCAGATTTATAACAAATTCAACTTCTCGATCTGGTGGTAATCCTGGCAAATCTTCAGGAAAAACATCGGGGTACTCGCGAACTATCGACACATCTTCCAAACTTTTCCCTTTTAGGCTGGTTAACATACTGTCCTTCTTTGAGTGCATAACTGCCTCATGTCTTATTTGAATTCCATCAGAATTGGTAAGGATAATGGCACGATTGGCACAATCTATCTGCCCTTTATACTTGATCAACCAATCCATACCAAGTATTATATCTATGCCATCGGAGTCTATTATAATAAGGTTCGCTAGGAACTTTACTCCATTTATAATTATGATTGCACTAGGGCTAACCAAATTAGTCCTCAATTCTTTTCAGGATTGACTATCATAAGGTCCTTTAGCAAACAAATTTTCCAATTATTCTTTTCAACAAAAGCCTTTGTTACGAAAGAATATGTAGCTCCAGAATCAAATAATATAATTGCTGGTACTGAGTTCACTAGGAACTTACCCAGAACTACGTCTGGTGCATCTTCCGCTGCCTCTGCGGTAACATGGTTGATACGCCCTCGATTAATGTTTTGTGGAGTCTTGGGAGTTTGAGGGCTTCCACGTCCTTGACCATTGGTTGGAGCTCTTGCTGGAGTAGGGTCAAGATTGAAACGAACCGGGGTTACCGCTTGACGTTTCTGTGGACAGTTGCTGGCATAGTGTCCCATATTCTTGCAATTGTAGCATTGCACTCCTGCAGCTACATTTCTGTTTTGCTGCAATTGGGCTGCATTTCCAGTTCTAGGAGCTTGAGGTAAAGGACGAGGTGCAGAAATCGGTGTCCTTATATGACTATGTACTGGAGGTCGGTTGTACTGTGGTGGCGTGGATCGTGAACTGCTCGCAGACTGCTGAGCTTGGAACTTCCTCTTCCGGGAGTCGAAGAGTTGGCGTTGAGCATCTTCTTGCAATAAAGCTTTATTCACTAGATGCTGAAAAGTAGGGTAGTCATTGGAGACTAATTGAACCTTGAGGTTGGGGTCTATCCTCCCATGAACCTCCAAATCTTTGCGCATCGCCACCACATCTTCTCGGGGCATATCTAGATAGCTGAATGAATTTGCTTAAATAAGCGGAAACGCTCGTGTTTCCTCGCAGATGATGGAACTCCTTCCTCTTCATTTCCATAATACTCATAGGAATATGAGCATTACGGAAGATCGCCGAGACCGAATATGCAAATTCGGTCCCTCTCGTAAACTGCACTAGTCCAGATCACGCTAGTGCACACAAATCAAACATAGATGCCATCATAGTCATACACACGACAATAATAAGGGAAAACTAGAATATCGATAAAATATCAAGGTACGACCTTATGGCCAAGCTTACAATATCTCTAGCCTAAGGGCTTAACAAAATAGCAATGAAATCCAAAATAAAGCGTAGCGACCAATCGACAAGCCACAAAGCTATCGAGTGGAGAACGGCCTAATCCGTGAAGTCGTCGTAGAACTCCCCTTCCGCACCTCCCGCCGATAGTACTCTCTCCTCAATCGAGCAACATAGGCGTAAAGCCGTGAGTACATTGGTACTCAAAGAAGTCGCTTGTAACAATAAATGCAATATAATATGCAAGGCTTACCAAAGGAAGGTGAAAGGTTAATTTGCATAAAGGCATTTATTGATGAAATATATTAAATAACTTGAAGGCGAAAGTTAATCAAAACAGAATAATAGATAATCAAAGGAATGAACATGAACCACTTGTGAACACCAATTCACAAGTTAAACCAACAATGAACTACCCGTCCACTCCCAACATAATCCACCAAGTTGTAAATGAAACACTAACCCTCGTGTGAAATCCCGAGCACCGCCCATGACCGAGGACGCGCTATTCGAATAGTTTTACACTCGCAGAGGTTGCACAATCTGTACCCACACGATGTGATTAGCCTATGCCTAAGGAAATCACAACAAGGCCTTTACAATGCTCTACCTCAACACAATCCTCGCCCGCTAGGTTTCGTGATCACACCCCCTTGCGCCACATGGAAATCAAGAACCATGTTCATCACAATGGCGTAATTGAATTGAAATATTACAAATTAATCAGCCAGTCCATCCCATAATAGACATGTGGTTTGCACGATTAAGCTCGGATCAATGGCGCACAAAGTTAAGTCCTTAGCATTACCCGGCGAGACTACCACATCCCCAAAGTACAATCAGATTTCCCCTTTATCGCACGATCACTCGCCCGAGTGCAAAACCAATTTGTATAACCAAGCCAACGCCACACCAATGACGTGGCACAAATTTTAATACACGTGGCACCAACCACGCCCCATATGTCATTAATTCAAATTTATAATTTAACAGTGTGATGAGACCAATCGTAAATATAAACGGCTAAGCAATCTAATCGTACCAACCCATGTGATAAATAAACTAGCATCACTAATAAATTTCCCAACCTATGGTGACAAAGGCATCATGGTATTTCAAAGTGTCAAGGAGGTATAATAGCAATTGGGACAATAGCTACCGTGCAAAGGTTTGAATAAAAATAGCAATGCAATGTAATTTAAAGCAAAATAATTAAATAATAGTTTGCAAAATTGGGTTCAACATGATCAAGGGACACGACTTGCCTTCGTTATGCTCGTGGGTACTCTGGTCTTACAGCGCGAAACTGCTCCTCCTAATCCGAATCTAACGAGAGAAAGCGACCGGAAACAAAGAAACACATAAAATGACAAGCAAAAGAACTCAAAATTCACAAAACAGAACCAACAGCTAGAGCTCGATTTTAGATGAATTTAGAAAAAAGAACGGGGTCAATCGGAGCTAGGACGGAGGAGAACGGGCTCCCGGAAAATTAATTCAAAATTAATTCGGGAAAAACGAAAAAGGTACTGTGCTGTGAACCCGGTCCACCGAATACCTGGTCCACGGTGAACCCGGCGCACGGAATGTGCACGGGGAGAGAGGGTCGACGCGGCGGGCGTCTTGGCGTGGCGGCGGCAAGATATGCCGCCACGTGGCACGGGTGACGTGGCGGCTGACGTGGCAGCTGACGTGGCTGCCACGTGGCTCGGGGGAGGCAGCTAGGGCTGACGTGGCATGCCACGTAGGATGCCATGTCAGCTAGGGCTGACGTGGCCCGGCTGACGCGGCACGGCGCGGCGCGACGGCGGGGATCCGACGGCGGAGGGTCGACCACGCGGCACGATCTGGACCTTCGGTCCAGATCTGGAGCGACGGCGAGGATCGCGCGCGCGGCGCGGGCGACGGCGGATCGGCGACGCGGCGGCTCGCCGCGCGGGCGTCACGGACGCGCGCGCGCGCGCGGGAGCGGGGAGATGGCGACGCGTGGCGGCGCGCGGAGCGGATCGGCGACGCGTGGCGGCGCTCGCGCGCGGGCGCCGCGGCGCGCGGGGTGCGCGCGCACGCAGCGCTTGCGGCCGGGCTCGGGACCGAGGGGCGGAGCGGGTGTGGCGACGGCGACGGGCGGCGGCGGCGACGGCGAGAGAGGGGCGGCGAGGCTCACCGGCGAAGTCTCGACGACGGCGACGGACGGGACGGTGTACGGAGAGGCGCGACGGCGGCGGCAGCGCGACGGCGGAGCGGCTCCGGCGGCGGCGCGGGCGCGAGGGCGAAGGCGAGGGCGGCGGCGACGAGTTCGTGCGACGGGCACGCGAACCGAGGGATGAACGCGATACTTATCACGCGAACCGAGGCAATCCCGATCGGTTACGGCACGGAGCAAACGCGGATTAGGTTTGGACGGCTGGGATTCAACGCGGAGGGATCGGACGGGCGGCGCGCGAGGGTTAGGGTTAGGGTTTGCGGCGCGCGCGAGATGGACGGCGGAGATCGCGCGCGCGCGCGATCGAGCGCAGGCGAGGCGAGGGCGGGCGCTGGTGCCGCCAGCCGCCAGCGTCAGTGACGGATGCGCGACGCGTGGCGCGGCGGATCGGCGGCGGAGGAGCGGGCGCGCGAGGAAAAGGTACTGCGCGGCGGCGGGATGGGCGACGCGTGGAGGAGAGAGGAGATCGGCGGCGGGATTAAATTCATTTCTTTTCTTTTTCCGTAAATTCAAATAAACTTCTAAAAGCTCTAGAAAATAGCAAATAACTCCCAAAAATTCACCAAAATACTGAAAATTCCTTGTGACACAAGGAACTCAAATAAAATATTTTCACTTATGTTAATGTTTGTTTTAATCACATTAAATCATTTAAAACTTTAAAATTCATTTGAAGCTTCAATTAATTTCAGAAAATTCCAGAAAATTCATTTTTGAAATCCAGGCTTTAAAAATCTCGAAAAAACAGGATGTTACAAACCTTACCCCTTAAACGAGATCTCGACCCGAGATCCGGGCCAACTAAGAGAATAGGTTCGAACTCCGCTCGAGATCTTCCTCGCGCTCCTGTGTGCTTCCTCCTCGAATGGTTGCTCCACCGAACTTTGCAAAACGGACCGCTTTATTCCGGTGACTCGCTCGACACTTCCAAGATTTTGACTGGTGCTCTTTGTAAGACAGATCCTCCCGCAGTCAACGGCCTCAATCGGCACAACCTCCTCTCGTACGCGAGCACTTCTTCACCGGGACACATGAAAGACGCCATGTACCCCATCAAGGACGCAGTAGCTCCAAGCGATAAGCAACCTCTCCCTGCGTTTGAGAATCTCGAACGGACCAACATATCTCGGTGCAAGCTTCCTTTAGCTGAAATCTCTTCACACCTTTGAATGGTGTGATCCTCGATACACAAAATCATCGGCTCAAAACTCGGCTCCCGGCGTGCGGTATCGTGCATAGCTTTTCTCTGTCGCCACGGCAGCTTTCAACCTTTCTGAATCAAGCGGACCTTATCCTCGCCTTCTTTCAAACAATCCGCCAAAAACTCGACCTTCCCCGTCTCTTTCCAATTGAGAGGGGTCCGCATTTCTGCCATACAATGCCTCAAACGGTGACATCTCGCAAACCGGCACGATAATCGTTGTTGTATGAGAACTCGCAAAGGGTAAACAATCGTCCCACTTAGACCCATGATCAAGCACACAAGCTCTCAACATGTCCTCCGTAACTGATTAACTCGCTCTGTCGACCATCATGTCTGGGGTGATATGTCAGACTGAAATTCGTGGGTTCCCATAGCCTTATGGAAACTACCCCAAAACCGAGAGGTGAATCGCGATCCACGATCCGACACAATCTTCTTGGGCACACCATGCAAACCGACAATCTCGGACATATATAGCTCGCCAATTTGTCACCACCGTAAGTCGCCTTAATCGAATGAAATGAGCAACCTTGGTCAAACGGTCCACAATGACCCAAATCGAATCGTGACCCTCTTTGGTTTTAGGCAAACCGACTATAAAGTCCATACCAATTTCTTCCCACTTCCACTCGGGGACTTTTAATGGTCAGTAGCAAACCCGCAGTCTCTCGTGCTCGCCTTTACTCTCGACAAACATCACAAAGGGCTACATACTCAGCAATCTCGCGCTTCATGCTTGGCCACCAATACTTATCCTTAATGTCCTGGTACATCTTGGTACTGCCTGGATGAATCGAATACAGTGACTCATGAGCCTCTTTTAACAACACATCCTTTAGTTCTCGCTTGTTGGGCACACACAAACGCCGCTTGAACCACAAGGTTCCCGATCATCCACCAAAATCGACTCTTTACCTTCACTTAAATTCTTTACGATCCATTTGAAATGCCTCATCACCCGTCGAGCTCGCGAATCGACCATCCAAAGTAGGTCGCATCTCCATAGCGCCAAAATCTCGCTCAACCAACTCAAGGTTAAGTTTCAAATTCCTCATGCAAAGTCGGTGACTCTCTCGAACCATCACCGAATTGCGGATACCTTTCGCTCAAGGCATCTGCAACAACATTAGCTTTCCCGGGATGATAATGTATGCCCACATTATAATCCTTTATCAGCTCTAACCACCTCCTCTCGCTCGAGGTTAAGCTCGGACTGGTAAAGATGTATTTCGACTCTTATGATCCGTGTAAACCTCACATCCGCTACCCATCGATAATGACGCCAAATCTTTAAAGCATGCACTACGGCTGCCAACTCTAAATCATGGGTAGGGTAGTTCTCCTCATGCGGTCTCAACTGGCGTGAGGCATAGGCTACCACTCTCTTGTCTTGCATCAAGACACAACCCAAACCTTTGCGCGAAGCATCGCAAAATATCTCAAAATCCTTGTTAATATCAGGCAACACAAGCACTGGGGCTGTGGTCAAACTCTCCTTGAGTTTCTGAAAACTTTTCTCGCACTCTGGCGCCCAAGTGAATTTCTTTTCCTTTTGAGCAAGCTGCGTGAGGGTCCGCCACACCGAAAATCCTCAATAAAGCGACGGTAGTATCCTGCCATACCAGAAAACTCGACTGGTAATCAAGTGGGTGATTGCCAATCCAAAACATCACTTACTTTCCCGGGTCAATCGCGACTCCTTCTTTGTCAACACATGCCCTAGAAAGGCGACCTTCTTCATCCAAAACTCACATTTGCTGAACTTTGCATACAACTGATTATCCCTCAATTTCTGCAATGCCAACCTCAGGTGCTCCTGATGTTCCTCCTCAGTCTTGGAATATATCAAAATATCGTCAATGAAAACAACGACAAACTTGTTCAAATATTCCATAAACACTTTATTCATCAAATACATGAAATATGCTGGGGCATTAGTCAAACCAAATGACATCACTGTGAACTCGTATAGACCATAACGAGTCGAGAAGGCTGTCTTGGGTATGTCCTCCTTACGTATCCTCATCTGATGATATCCTGACCTCAAATCAATCTTGGAGAACACTCCTGCTCCCTTAAGCTGGTCAAACAGGTCATCGATCCCGGCGAGGGTACTTATTTTTGATGGTGACCTCATTAAGTGCTCAGAGTCCACACACATGCGCCGGCTACCATCCTTTTTCTTGACGAACAACATCGGCGCTCCCCACGGGACGAACTCGGCCGATGTAACCCTTATCCAACAGCTCCCGAATTTGCTTCTTCAACTCGCTAAATCATTGGTGGCATCCGGTAGGGTCTCTTAGAAATCGGAGCGGTACTGCACAAGCTCAATCGAAACTCAACCTCCTCTCTGGTGGCATACCCGAAGATCATTCGAAACACGCCGGTACTCTCCGACAACCGTACACCCTCCAACCGGATTACCTTACTCGCAAATCATGACTGCTCTGGTGGCACTCACCGCTGCGAATCGCACCTTAACTCCGTCTCAATTGGTTAAGGTCACCGCTCTGCTCCCACAATCTAGCATCGCTGCTATTGGCCAATCCATTCCCAAGATTACATCTAGGGATCGCATATCCAACAAAATCAGTCGGCCTCGAACTCAACTCCCGAATGGTTATCCTAACTCTGGACAACCTAGGTTGGATCTCAACTCGATCCGGGATTGGATTAAAAGAATGATCCAAGAGCAACAGTTTTCAATTGTTGCTTTAAAGCAAAACTCCGAGAAACAAACGAATGCGAAGCTCCGTAATCAAATAAAGCGGTGGCAGAATCGAATGTACGAAACGCATCGATCACAACGCCCGTGCTGCTGGGCATCCTCTCGCGGTGACGTGGTTCACGACCTCTCACCACCGGCGTCTGCTGCCTCGTCCCGGCCGAGGTGCTCGCCCCGCTGCCCGGGGTAGGGGTACGACCGTGTGTGGCTCCCAAGTCAAAGCGAATCGGCGTCGGGGCTCGCCTCGAGGGCACTTGCTAGCATAGTGTCCCACCTCGTGACACTTGAAGCAAGTGATGGATGCCGCTGGATTATTGCTCTTCTGCTGCCGCTATCCACCGGAACCACCGGACGCCGACCGACCGGCCGGCGCGCGTGTGCAGCCGGGTCCGAATCACGAAGGCTGCTGCCGCTGCTTCTTCTGTGGTGCTCGTGCAGCCGGTAGGAACCAAAACGAGGCCTCGAGAGGCGGTGTGACCGTGATCCCCGCTGATCAACCTCCTCTTGCGAGACTCCTCGAGCTCGCGCGACTCTCCTCGATGAGAATGGCCTTATCCACCAATCGCTGAAAATCGCATAGTCGTTGCCTCGACTTGCACCTTCAAAGCTGGGTTCAAGCCTTTCTTGAACCTCTTCTCGCGAGCTGCATGCCGCTACATCCTGCGCGCGTGCGAGCCAAATGGGTGAATTTATTGAGATATTCACTCACTGACAAGTTCCTCTGCTGGAACTCCCGAAACTCATCCTTCTTCATCTCAACCACTCCCTCCATGACATGAGCGGTGTGAAAAGCCTTTGCGAATTCCTTCCAGGTGATGTTATGCTGGTCCTCATGGGCGGCACAGTAGTTCTCCCACCACTCTGCTGCTGGTCCCTCAAGCTGATGTGCTGCATACAAAACCTTCTCCTTGTCGGTGCATCGAGCCAGTTCATTTCTTCTCAATCGAACGGACCCGATCGTCGGCCTCCAAAGGCTCGATGAACTGGAGAAAGCAGCGGTCTCGCCTCATAAACTCTGCATAGCCGGTCTCACGACAAGGTGCTTGGCGGTGGTATCGCTCTGGTGCTGCCGCCGCATCATAGTTCGCATACCTCGCATCATAGTCTGCATCATCCGTGGTTCGGCCATCAAGAATCGACTAAGTGCGAGATCCAAGACAGTGGCACCGCCGCGCGAAGATCGTTCTCTGGTCCTGGTTCCCACGATGGCGGTGGAGGAGTTCTGGTATCAACCATCTTGCTCAAAAGAAAACAATCGCGATCGACCAAAGGTAAAAGACGAGAGGAAAAGCATAGATAAGAGGTAAATGCGTCTAAGGGGTTTTGCTTAATGGAGACCTAACTAAACAAACACTTAGCCAAAAGGCTAACTAAGAAACCGAACAAAAATAAACTCCAATAAAAGATTTGACATGATCGCAATATAATGCTTTTAAGGCAATATTTGCAGCTCACATCACACTCAACCGCAAATAAAATCCAACGTGTCTACTCGCACTATCTACTCAAGGCTCCCACTGGTCCTCGACAAATAGGGTACATCGCTATCGCCCTCGTAATCACTTGAGACAACCCACGAGTTGCGGATCGGCGGCGATCGCTCTCGATCGGGCGCTGGAGTGAACCGACCGAGGTAGGCGCGACGATCTCCGGTGATACGACGCCTCTCTCCTCTGGGCTCGGCGGTGTAGGCGACGGTAGAGGTACCGCGATCGCGGACGGGCTCCTCCTGCATCGCTCGTAGTCTCGGGTGGCTCCGCATCGCTCCTTGAACTTCCTGACGAGTCCGCCATGTTGATCTTGTATAGCTTGCAAAGTCGACGGATGGCTTTGTGCGCAACTCCTGTCTTGACATCTCCCACCGCACCGGTGTTCTTGAAACTATGATGTAGCACCGCTGCCGACTCGGGTGGTGAAGTATAGCCCGGAGATGCTCCGATCGTTGACCTTTTGCTTTTCATCCTTGGTGAGGTAGACGGGCGATCTCTTAAATCCGAGGCACCGCAACAAAACGCGAGAAGTGACCTCCATCCTCCCGTCGGTCAGTAGGAAGTTTGGGACATCTAATGCATTTATAAAGGAAAGATCGGTTTATAACTTTAGGAAAACAAATTTTGCAAGAGTTGGGGCGAGAGACAAGAATCCTTAAGAATGAGGTAAGAAGATAGAGACATTACTAAATATCAAATTTAGTTGGTTTGATTTAGAAAATAAATTTTTGGGCTATCGACCAATTTAACTAGGGCTTAGTCCTACGATCGATATGGCTCGATACCATCTCTGTCGAGACCCGAATATGCAAATTCGGTCCTCTCTGTAAACCGCACTAGTCCAGATCACGCTAGTGCACACAATAAACATAGATGCCATCATAGTCATACACACGACAATAATAAGGGAAAACTAGAATATCGATAAAATATCAAGGTACGACCTTATGGCCAAGCTTACAATATCTCTAGCCTAAGGGCTTAACAAAATAGCAATGAAATCCAAAATAAAGCGTGGCGACCAATCGACAAGCCACAAAGCTATCGAGTGGAGAACGGCCTAATCCGTGAAGTCGCCGTAGAACTCCCCTTCTGGCACCTCCTGCTGATAGTACTCCTCTCCCTCAACTGAGCAACATAGGCGTAAAGCCGTGAGTACATTGGTACTCAGCAAGTCGTTTGTAACAATAAATGCAATATAATATGCAAGGCTTACCAAAGGAAGGCTGAAAGGTTAATTTGCATAAAGGCATTTATTGATGAAATATATTAAATAACTTGAAGGCGAAAGTTAACTGAAAACAGTAATAATAGATAATCAAAGGAATGAACATGAACCACTTGTGAACACCAATTCACAAGTTAAACCAACAGTGAACTACCTGTCCACTCCCAACATAATCCACCAAGTTGTAAATGAAACACTAACCCTCGTGTGAAATCCCCGAGCACTGTCCATGACCGAGGACGCGGCTATTCGAATAGTTTTACACTCTGCAGAGGTTGCACAACTGTACCCACACGATGTGATTAGCCTAGGCCTAAGGAAATCACAACAAGGCCTTTACAATGCTCTACCTCAACACAATCCTGCCCGCTAGAGTTTCGCATCACACCCCCCGTTGCGCCACATGGAAATCAGCAACCATGTTCATCACAATGGCAGAATTGAATTGAAATATTACAAATTAATCAGCCAGGTCCATCCCATAATAGACATGTGGTTTGCACGATTAAGCTCAGATCAATGGCGCACAAAGTTAAGTCCTTAGCATTACCCGGGCGAGACTACCACATCCCCCAAAGTACAACTGTACTTCCCCCTTTACTGCACGATCACTCGCCCGAGTGCAAAACCAATTTGTATAACCAAGCCAACGTCACACCAATGACGTGGCACAAATTTTAATACACGTGGCACCAACCACGCCCATATGTCATTAATTCAAATTTATAATTTAACAGTGTGATCGGACCAATCGTAAATATAAACTGGCTAAGCAATCTAATCGTACCAACCCATGTGATAAATAAACTAGCATCACTAATAAATTTCCCAACCTATGGTGACAAAGGCATCATGGTATTTCAAAGTGTCAAGGAGGTATAATAGCAATTGGGACAATAGCTACCTGTGCAAAGGTTTGAATAAAAATAGCAATGCAATGTAATTTAAAGCAAAATAATTAAATAATAGTTTGCAAAATTGGGTTCAACATGATCAAGGGACACGACTTGCCTTCGTTATGCTCGTGGGTACTCCTGGTCTTCAGCGCGAAACCCGCTCCTCCTAATCCGAATCTAACGAGAGAAAGCGACCAAAACAAAGAAACACATAAAATGACAAGCAAAGAACTCAAAAATTCACAAAACAGAACCAACAGCTAGAGCTCGATTTTAGATGAATTTAGAAAAAGAACGGGTCAATCGGAGATAGGACGGAGGAGAACGGGCTCCGGAAAATTAATTCAAAATTAATTCGGGAAAAACAAAAGGTATCAGGTTGTGAACCCGGTCCACGAATACCGGTCCACGGTGAACCCGCGCACGGAACAAAGGCACGGGAGAGAGGGTCGACGCGCGGGGCGTCTTGACGTGGCGGCGAAGATATGCCGCCACGCGGCACGGTGACGTGGCGGTGACGTGGCGGACGTGGCGCCACGTGGCTCGGGAGGCGGCTAGGGCGACGTGGCATGCCACGTGGGATGCCACGTCGGCTAGGGCTGACGTGGCGGTTCGGCCGACGCGCACGGCGCGGCGCGACGGCGAGATCCGACGGCGGAGGGTCGACCACGCGGCACGATCCGGACCTTCGGTCCGGACCGAGCGACGGCGAGGATCGCGCGGCGCGCGGCGCGGCGACGGCGGATCGGCGACGCGTGGCGGCTCGCCGCGCGGCGTCGCGGACGACGCGCGCGGCGCGCGAGGCGAGGAGATGGCGACGCGTGGCGGCGCGAGGAGCGGATCGGCGACGCGTGGCTAACGCTCGCGCGCGGCGTCGCGGCGCGCGTGCGGCGCGCGCGCGCGCGGGCTGGGCTCGGGACCGAGGCGCGGCGCGGTGTGGCGACGGCGACGGGCGGCGGCGCGGGCGGCGGCGAGGAGAGGGGCGGCGAGGCTCACCGGCGAAGTCTCGGCGACGGCGACGATGACGGGGCGGTGCACGAGAGGCGCCGGCGGCGGCAGCAGCAGCGACGGCGGAGCGCTCGCGGCGGTGTGGGCGCGAGGGCGAAGGCGAGCGGCGGCGCGACGAGTTCGGGCGATGGGCACGCGAACCGAGGGATGAACGCGATACTTATCACGCGAACCGAGGCGATCCGATCGGTTACGCGACGAGCAAACGCGATTAGGTTTGGGCGGCCGATTCAACGCGGAGGGATCGGACGGCGGGCGCCGCGAGGTTAGGGTTAGGGTTTGCGCGCGGGCGAGAATGGACGGCGGAGATCGCGCGCGCGCGATCGGCGCGCGGCGAGGCGAGGCGGGCGCGGCGCCGCCGCCGGCGTCAGCGCGATGCGCGACGTGACGCGAAGCGGATCGGGCGGCGAGAAGCGGCGCGCGGAAAAAAATCTGCGGCGGCGGCGGGATGGGCGACGCGTGGAGGAGAGAGGGAGATCGGGCGGCGGGGATTAAATTCATTTCTTTTCTTTTTCTAGAAATTCAAATAAACTTCTAAAAGCTCTAGAAAATAGCAAATAACTCCCAAAAATTCACCAAAAATACCAGAAAATTCCTTGTGACACAAGGAACTCAAATAAAATATTTTCAGCTTATGTTAATGTTTATTTTAATCACATTAAATCATTTAAAACTTTAAAAATTCATTTGAAGCTTCAATTAATTTCAGAAAATTCCAGAAAATTCATTTTTGAAATCCAGGCTTTAAAAATCTCAGAAAAACAGGATGTTACAAAGACTTCCAAAAATTCTGCCCAACCCATGTTCTGGGCATCCTGGTGTCTGTGCAGAATTGTCCCACTAAACCGCAAAGAACTCCTTGGAGTTGGTGAGCAACGTACATAACCTTCTCATGTTCAAAGACATTGAGCTAGATTCAGCTTCCTTTCCACTTCCTTGATCCAATCATCGCCTCCAACGGATCGGCAGATCCTGCGAAGGCCTGGAGGTCGGGTCCTCATGAATTCCCCGAGCTTAGACTGCGGTGGTTGAATAGGTACTTGTTGAGCTTGATTGACTTGATTTTGGGCCAAAGCCTGAAGAAGTTGAAGTTGCATGGCCATCATTTGTTCCATGTTGGGAGCTTGGGCTGGCGGAGGTGGAATTGGGGCTTCATTGTTGTTGGGCGCTGGTTGTTGTTGATGTTGCTTCTCGTGTTCACCATCTGAAGCTCCATCAAGAAAAGTACGAAAAGAGGGAAAAGCATAGATGAGAGACGGGCAATTTATCATCCCAAAACAACACACAAGATTAACACAACAGATTGAGAAAACTCGACTTTTGAAATTCAAATTAACTTTTGAAAATGGCTGTACCACAAATGCACAAGGCTCGGTACAATCCATTTTATTACATCATAACATTATAAAAGCGTTCTAGTATCGATAAATAATCAAGAAGGGTAGTCTATCTAACATCTAATTGTCCTCAACGATGATACGCTCCTCTGGCTCCTCCTCGGGATCCTCCTCTGAGTCCGACGAGTGACTCGCCCACAACCACGCAGCTTGTTCGCGAACGCGACCGTGACCGGCTCTGCCGAAAGTAGGTGATCTGGAACAGGCGCCGTGTCCTCGGCCGATCCGCCGATGTCGAGGTCGGGTAGCGGTCGAGGCGTCGCACACTCTTCCTTGCCGTGAGCCTAGTGCGAGGTCCCGAGAGTCGGCCGAGCAGCAACAGAGCCGGTGGAGTCGGTGTAGTGGTGGCAGCTCGAAGACGCTCCACCTCGCCTCAGCCTGCCCTCGCTGTCATGCCGTCGGCGTGGCGGCCTCATTCTGGCGGTGTGCTCGGAGAGTGTCGGAGTGGTCGTGGCTCGACGTCGAAGCATCCGAGAAGTCCTATCTCTGCCGAGCTCGCGTAAGTCGCGACGATGCTTGGGTGAATCGCACTGATGAGACAGCGTGGTCGCCCACCACGATCCGAAAGCCTCGGGTGGGTCTGTCCCGCTCGTAGTCGGAAAGAAATAGAAGGGCGACTATCGTAACTCCTCCTTGTGCCTCTGCACAACTCGCTATCGCCATCTTGGCGCATCCTGGATAGCGTCCGTGCAGTGGGTCCGAGGGTGCTCAATCCTGCGATGACGGGGTCAAGCTGCCCATCCGGAGCATAGATGAATACCTCCATGATCCATGAATCCATAGTCATCACTCTAGTGTTCCGTCCTCTGAAAATGGGCTGTTGATTATATTTCAGATGCTGCATTAACTGTCGTAGAAGAGTCGCAAAGCTCCTCACTCTCGCCATGAGAATGGTGATCCCATGGGGCTGAAGACGACGAAGAACCTGCCATCTATAAGTTTGAAAATAAGGAGAGATCAGTAAAGATTTTTAAATAGTGAGAGTAGGACAAGAACAAGATACTAAGTAAGAAAAGAGTAGAGGCAAAAGAAACTTATATTTTTGTACATAAATTTTTATTAAATATAAATCCTTAAAGCTTACCAAAACCTAGGGCTCGTCCTACATACCAAGATGGCTCGATACCACTACGTGAGACCCGGGTAGAAACTCCTGCACCCCTCTCAGCATTTCATGCAGTCAGCCCATCAAAGCTAGTACACACAGATATCCAGAAAAATGGTACAATGTCATCCACGATTTATTACAATAATAACTGAAGTTTTACAAAGGTCATTGCCTTACTAAGGTTCAAAGAACCTCAAGCAAAAAATAAACACAATGGAAGCAAATGAAGATAAGCAATCGACCCATCAATGCGCCACGGGCAATTGGTAGAAACGAATCCTAGGCATCCGAGAAGAATCCACCGCATCCACATTCGCGCAGAAGTCATACTCTCGTTTGATCTTCTTCATTCTCTGCTTTTATATTTATAGAGCAACGGTGAGTACAAAAATGTACTCCGCAAGTCTTGGGAAAAATGCATAGATGTAAGGTTTCACAAAGGAAGGCTATATGGTTTGTTTGCAAAAAAAATCAGCATTTTATTTCAAATCTACATAATTACTTTAAAAGCCATTTTGTAAACAACTTGTTTTAATAATCGAAATTGGATAAGTACTTTAGTGAAGGTTAAACTACCAACACTAATACCTCGGACCATCACACCAAATTTTCAAAACCTCGTGTTACACCCCGATCTGAACATCACGAGAGTTATACTACTCGAGTTTTCTCCAATTCATTTTGTTTTGAAATCAAAACCAAAACTTCTACCATGTGAATGCATTCCTTGCTCGCCCTTGACCGTGGGCACGGCTATTCGAATAGTTTTACTCTGCAGAGGGTGTACAACTTTACCCACAAGAGATAAGTCATCCTTGCAGTCAACATGCTTCCTTTGGCATAAGACTCAGATAAATTATCACAAAGCTTTTCACCTACTCCAGTATAGTTTAAATACCACCCGCTAAGGTTTCACCACAACTCGAATCCACGAGTTGGAGCCCCCTCTTGCGCCATGTGAGTACAGTAAACCCTGTTCCTCACTATGAATAACTAGTATACCCTGGCACCTGTGAGACCCCGGAGCAGCAACTCCAGAATCTTCTGTGTGATACCGCACTAGTCCCAGATCAAAGCTAGTGCACACAGTTAAACAGATATGGTACATAACCAACAACGCTTTATTACAATAATCGAGAGTACAGACCTCGAAGTCTTTTATTACAAATGAGGTTTTAAGACCTCACACCAAACAGAAATTACAGCGGAAGCAAAAGAAACTTAAACAAGACCCATCAATACGCCACAGGCAATTGACTGGGGAAACGCAACCTAGAAATCTGGAAAGCCTCCGTCGAATCCATCCACGAAGTAGTCGTAGTTCGCCTCTTGAGCTTCAACCTCCTCTGAGAGTTGTTTTAAAGTGTAGTATGTGAGTACATAAAGTACTCCGCAAGTCTTGGGAAAGATGCAATAGATGTAGGGCTTACAAAGGAAGGTTATATGGTTCTTTTGCACAAAGCAGCATTTTATTTCAAATACCAGTATGTAATTTCGAAAGCATCAATTTAACAAAATAGTTGCAATACTGAAACTAGAATACAACTTTCTAGTGAAGGTTCCAACCACCAACACTAGTACAAAGGCTCCATCCGCCAAGGTTTAAAATTACGGGTTCCATCCACCCTCACTGGCTCCATCCGCCAGGACACACACTCCCGAGAGTTCCAACCACTCCCGAGTTCCCAAAACATTTTATTTTTAAAATCAAAACCAAAGGTCTACCATGTGAATGCATTCCTTACCCGCCCTTGACCGTGGGCACGGCTATTCGAATAGTTTATTACTCTGCAGAGTTGGTACAACTTTACCCACAAGAGACAAATTATCTTAATAGTCAACATGCTTCCATTGGCATGAGACCCAGATAAAATATCACAAAGCCTTTACCTCACTCTAGTCTAGCTAGATACCACCACGAGGTTTCACCGAAGGGTTAAATCCACCACAGTCAGAAGCCCCCTCTTGCGCCATGCGAGTACAGTAAATCCTTGTTCCTCACTATGAGTAAACCAGTAAATCCCTGGCACCCATTTTTCCACTGGTGGCACCTAAACTAAACTAACGTAAGTTATTCGGCTAGGTCATACCCATATAGACTTGTGGTTGTACGGTAGTGCTCAGTTTGGACAATCACAAGCGTCAGTCCTTACTCGACTAGGGCGGAACATACACTTTACAAGATCTCGTGCTTACCGCACCAATCCAAACCAACCATCCGCCCAAGTCTAAAATAAATTTTCACCATTTTATTTTATTTAAAAAGAACAGTGGCAACACCAATCACCACTAAATTTTTGAATACAACAGACTAGTTTAAAGAATTATAATTTCCCATTCCAAAGTTACAAGGTTGAATAGCACGACTAAGCATTTTACTACCATTTTAATATTTGTCAAAGATTTCATAATAATATCATTATTGAGACAAAGAAAATCCTAAGGTTACAAAGGTACATGGCATTCAACTTCAATTGAGGGCATAACAAGGTTGGATTAACTAATACCTTACAACAAAAATTATCATTTTATGTAACATAGCAATGCATTTAAATTTAAAATAATAAAATGATTTTAGCAAACATAGGCACAAGATGATCAAAGGAGACTTGCCTTCTTGCGCGCTGTATGGAACTTCTTCTTGCGGATCGGAAAAATCTTCGGCGACGTCGGGTTCTACGCGCGAAACGACAAAACAAACAAATAAATAAATGCAAATAAAATCACAAAAATATAAAATATATACTGCAACTTAGATTATGATTTTAGACAAATTTAGAAATTTGAATCACTGGATTCGGAGTTCGGACGACGGAGAACGAGCGATTGGAAGTTTGATCGGTTTGGAAATTCCAGAAAATGCAAAACGAGAGAATATTCTCTGGAATCTTATTTTGGCTGATTTTGGGATATTGTGGAGTGTATGACACGTGGGGCCCGGTTGTCATTGGGTACAGATTTTTATTTTAATAATTTATGACAAGTGGGTCCCGCTTGTCATTGACTAAAGGTGAACAAAAATTGGCTAATAGTCCAACCGAAAATTGCATGCCCAAGATTTGAACACACAACCTCATGCATGCATGCACTAACATGTCTCCCCTAGCCAAATGGGCATCTAGTCTTTCTTGGCAAAGGAGCAACAACAAATTAAATAAACAAGATTGAATATAGTTGAAGAAGGAATCATGGAGAGAGACATAGGGGCGCGCACGGGGACGGCTCACCGGCGACCGGCGGCGGGCGGCGTAGGGCGGCGGGGTAGATGGGGTGGCGGAAGAGGTAGGAGGCGGAAGCCAGCCGAAAATGAGGAGGAAAAGGAAGAGAATGATGAGAGGGAAGGCCAATTTATAGAAAGATAAGGGAGGGGAAGAGATTTCAGTTTTGAGAAGGTTAAAGGTTGGGGAACGGCCGGGAGATTGATGAGGGTGATTAGGGCGTCCGTTTCACGCTTTAATCGGGAGTTAAGAGGAGGAAACGGATGGTAATTAAAGCTTTGTTTCGGCTCTAATGGTGGAGGAGAGAGAGAGGGAGGAGGAAGAAGGAGAGGTTGAAGAAACATATGACATGTGGGGTCCATGTGTAATAGAGAGAGGAGGAAGTGAAGGGGTACGGGCCGTCAGATTCGCGACACGTGGCAAGTGAGTAGATGATGGCCTTTGGATGAATATGAAGGGTAAGTGACTTTGTATGGCTAGGATTAACTCGTGGAGAGAGATGGATTTAATCCGAGAACGACACGTGGCAGGCTAGGATTAAAATGATTTTTATTTTCGGAATAAAATTTCAGAAAATACTAGAAACTTTATAAATACTTAGAAAATAGCTAATATAGTCTAAAAATTCCAGAAAAATCATAAAATATTCCTGGAAGCATTTTAGACTTAGGAAAAATATTTTTAATTTCAGATTTGCATTTAATATGTTTATAAAATACTTTTGACTTTCAAAATTGATTTTTAATTCTAAAAACTCTCAAAAATTAATTAATAAATTAGGAAGGCTAGGAAAAATAAAATAAACTCTTTTTAGCTTTAATAAAATATTTAAAATACATTTTCTTGCTTTAAATTTTAAATAAAAACTAGAAACAAAATCCAACTAGGCTCCAGAAAATCCAAATAAACTCCAGATATTTTTAAATAATTATTTTGGATTTAGTTTTGAAGAAAGCAAATTTTTGGGATGTTACAAATCTACCCCCCTTAGAAAGAATCTCGTCCCCGAGATTCGGACAGACTGGGAAAAAGAAAGGAGAGGGAAACTAGGTTTTTAGATCTTCCTCGCGCTCCTATGTTGCTTCTGATTCTGAACCAAATTGAGATTAGGTTGGTACCAAATAAACAAGAAACTTACCAAGTTTGGTCACTGCCTTCGAAGCATTGTTCACGGTGATGTGGTTAACTCGTCCTCGCCCTTGCGATTGCGGGGTCCTCGGAGTTTTTCCTGGAGTCTGAGATACTCCTCGTCCTTGCCCTGCAGCTGGAGCTCGCTCTGGTGTAGTCCCCAAATTGAAAGGTATTGGAGTGATAGCTTGAGGCTTCTGTGGGCATTTGCTAGCATAATGCCCCATCTCGTGACACCGGAAACATTGCACTCCTGCAGCTGATGTGTTGCTTTTCTGAGGTTGGACTCTGGTATAGAGGTGGGGTTCTTGCATCGCTGAACGGGGTGATGAACCTGGAGTTCTTAGTGCATCTGCTACTGTTGGAGCTTGGTTGAACAGGGGCGGATTCATTCGGGGTCTTGAACTGCTTGCATTATACTGCGTCTGAAAAGCCATCTTTCTCTTACGAGATTCCTGTAGTTGACATTGAGCATCTTCCTGAACAAGAGCTTTGTTGACCAAATGCTGAAAAGTAGGATAATCATTGGATACTAACTGCACCTTGAGATTAGGATCCAATCCTCCCATAAACCTCCAGATCTTTGCTTCATCAGTTGCCACATCCTCTGTTGCATATCTTGACAGCTGAATGAACTTACTCAAGTATGCGGAAACACTAAGGTTTCCTGCTTGTAGTTGGTGAAACTCTTTCCTTTTCATTTCCATGATGCTAGTAGGTATGTGAGTGGCTCGGAAAGCTCGCACAAAGTCTGCCCAAACAATATTCTGAGCATTTTGGTGTGCAGTGCAATAGTTTTCCCACCAGTTTGCTGCAACTCCCTTGAGTTGATGGGCAGCATAAAGAACTTTCTCATTATCATTACATTGCGCCAAATTTAATTTCCGTTCAACCTCCTTTATCCAGTCATCCGCTTCTAACAGATCGACGGATCTGCGCGAAAGTCGGGGTCGAGTCCTCATGAATTCCCCCAACTTGGATTGGGGTGGCTGAGCTGGTGCTTGATTGATTTGATTAACTTGATTTTGAGCTAAAGCTTGAAGAAGCTGCAATTGCATGGCCATCATCTGCTCCAGATTTGGGGCTTGAGCTGGCGGAGGCGGAATTGGGGTATTGTTGTCATTGGGTCCTTGATTGTTGCTGACGTTACTCCTTGTATTCACCATCCAAGCGGCAATCAAGTTAGCACAAGATAAGAGGGAAGTAGCATAGATAAGAGGTCGGGAACAACTAAATAACATCCCAAACAAACACACAAGAGAGAAGCAAACTCCAACCAGGAGAAACTTAGCTTGAAAACAAAAATAGTTTTTAAAGATGGGCTGTACTACAAGTACACAAAGGCTTGGTACAGTCCATCTAGCACCAACAAGCAATATACATAAACGTTCTAAAATTGTAGGGCTTTACTTTGGTACTATGAACTAAAGAACTACTCCTCACTTCTTCATGACGACACGGTTCTCTGGGTGCTTCTCAGACTTGATCTCTCTGAGCCATCTATAGAAATTACAAAGGAAAGTGGATACAATTACCATTCTTAAAAGTGAATAAACAGATAGATAAGATAGAATACCCTGATGAAGGTAAGGATAGAAAGAAGAGAAAAGATGAGAGAAGCACATTATTAAATTTTTATTTTATAAAATAAATTTTGAAGCTTTTCTAGTAACGGCCATTCTAACTAGGTTACGCCCTACAGTCAAATTGGCTCTGATACCACTTCTGTGAGACCCCGGAGCAGCAACTCCAGAATCTTCTGTGTGATACCGCACTAGTCCCAGATCAAAGCTAGTGCACACAGTTAAACAGATATGGTACATAACCAACAACGCTTTATTACAATAATCGAGAGTACAGACCTCGAAGTCTTTTATTACAAATGAGGTTTTAAGACCTCACACCAAACAGAAATTACAGCGGAAGCAAAAGAAACTTAAACAAGACCCATCAATACGCCACGGGCAATTGGTGGGAAGCGCAACCTAGAAATCGGAAAGCCTCAGTCGAATTCATCCACGAAGTAGTCGTAGTTCGCCTCTTGAGCTTCAACCTCCTCCGAGAGTTGTTTTAAAGTGTAGTATGTGAGTACATAAAGTACTCCGCAAGTCTTGGGAAAGATGCAATAGATGTAGGGCTTACAAAGGAAGGTTATATGGTTCTTTTGCACAAAGCAGCATTTTATTTCAAATACCATTATGTAATTTGAAAGCATCAATTTAACAAAATAGTTGCAATCTGAAACTAGAATACAACTTTCTAGTGAAGGTTCCAACCACCAACACTAGTACAAAGGCTCCATCCGCCAAGGTTTAAAATTACGGGTTCCATCCACCCTCACTGGCTCCATCCGCCAGACACACACTCCAGAGTTCCAACCACTCCAGAGTTCCCAAAACATTTTATTTTTAAAATCAAAACCAAAGGTCTACCATGTGAATGCATTCCTTACCCGCCCTTGACCGTGGGCACGGCTATTCGAATAGTTTATTACTCTGCGAGTTGGTACAACTTTACCCACAAGAGACAAATTATCTTAATAGTCAACATGCTTCCATTGGCATGAGACCCGGATAAAATATCACAAAGCCTTTACCTCACTCTAGTCTAGCTAGATACCACCACGAGGTTTCACCGCCAAGGTTAAATCCACCACATCGAAGCCCCTCTTGCGCCATGCGAGTCTGATAAATCCTTGTTCCTCACTATGAGTAAACCAAGAAATCCACAGCACCCATTTTTCCATCGGTGGCACCTAAACTAAACTAACGTAAGTTATTCGGCTAGGTCATACCCATATAGACTTGTGGTTGTGCGGTAGTGCTCGGTTTGGACAATCACAAGCGTCGGTCCTTACTCGACTAGGGCGGAACATACACTTTACAAGATCTCGTGCTTACCGCACCAATCCAAACCAACCATCCGCCCAAGTCTAAAATAAATTTTCACCATTTTATTTTATTTAAAAAGAACAGTGGCAACACCAATCACCACTAAATTTTTGAATACAACAGACTAGTTTAAAGAATTATAATTTCCCATTCCAAAGTTACAAGGTTGAATAGCACGACTAAGCATTTTACTACCATTTTAATATTTGTCAAAGATTTCATAATAATATCATTATTGAGACAAAGAAAATCCTAAGGTTACAAAGGTACATGGCATTCAACTTCAATTGAGGGCATAACAAGGTTGGATTAACTAATACCTTACAACAAAAATTATCATTTTATGTAACATAGCAATGCATTTAAATTTAAAATAATAAAATGATTTTAGCAAACATAGGCACAAGATGATCAAAGGAGACTTGCCTTCTTGCGCGCTGTATGGAACTTCTTCTTGCGGATCGGAAAAATCTTCGGCGACGTCGGGTTCTACGCGCGAAACGACAAAACAAACAAATAAATAAATGCAAATAAAATCACAAAAATATAAAATATATACTGCAACTTAGATTATGATTTTAGACAAATTTAGAAATTTGAATCACTGGATTCGGAGTTCGGACGACGGAGAACGAGCGATTGGAAGTTTGATCGGTTTGGAAATTCCAGAAAATGCAAAACGAGAGAATATTCTCTGGAATCTTATTTTGGCTGATTTTTGGGATATTGTGGAGTGTATGACACGTGGGGCCCGGTTGTCATTGGGTACAGATTTTTATTTTAATAATTTATGACAAGTGGGTCCCGCTTGTCATTGACTAAAGGTGAACAAAAATTGGCTAATAGTCCAACCGAAAATTGCATGCCCAAGATTTGAACACACAACCTCATGCATGCATGCACTAACATGTCTCCCCTAGCCAAATGGGCATCTAGTCTTTCTTGGCAAAGGAGCAACAACAAATTAAATAAACAAGATTGAATATAGTTGAAGAAGGAATCATGGAGAGAGACATAGGGGCGCGCACGGGGGACGGCTCACCGGCGACCGGCGGCGGGGCGGCGTAGGGCGGCGGGGTAGACGGGGTGGCGGAAGAGGTAGGAGGCGGAAGCCAGCCGAAAATGAGGAGGAAAAGGAAGAGAATGATGAGAGGGAAGGCCAATTTATAGAAAGATAAGGGAGGGGAAGAGATTTCAGTTTTGAGAAGGTTAAAGGTTGGGGAACGGCCGGGAGATTGATGAGGGTGATTAGGGCGTCCGTTTCCACGCTTTAATCGGGAGTTAAGAGGAGGAAACGGATGGTAATTAAAGCTTTGTTTCGGCTCTAATGGTGGAGGAGAGAGAGAGTGGGAGGAGGAAGAAGGAGAGGTTGAAGAAACATATGACATGTGGGGTCCATGTGTAATAGAGAGAGGGAGGAAGTGAAGGGGTACGGGCCGTCAGATTCGCGACACGTGGCAAGTGAGTAGATGATGGCCTTTGGATGAATATGAAGGGGTAAGTGACTTTGTATGGCTAGGATTAACTCGTGGAGAGAGATGGATTTAATCCGAGAACGACACGTGGCAGGCTAGGATTAAAATGATTTTTATTTTCGGAATAAAATTTCAGAAAATACTAGAAACTTTATAAATACTTAGAAAATAGCTAATATAGTCTAAAAATTCCAGAAAAATCATAAAATATTCCTGGAAGCATTTTAGACTTAGGAAAAATATTTTTAATTTCAGATTTGCATTTAATATGTTTATAAAATACTTTTTGACTTTCAAAATTGATTTTTAATTCTAAAAAACTCTCAAAAATTAATTAATAAATTAGGGAAGGCTAGGAAAAATAAAATAAACTCTTTTTAGCTTTAATAAAATATTTAAAATACATTTTCTTGCTTTAAATTTTAAATAAAAACTAGAAACAAAATCCAACTAGGCTCCAGAAAATCCAAATAAACTCCAGATATTTTTAAATAATTATTTTGGATTTAGTTTTGAAGAAAGCAAATTTTTGGGATGTTACAGCACCCAATACACCACTGGTGATATCTAAGCTAAACTTTTATAGGTTAGTTAGCTAGGTCGTACCCATATAGACTTGTGGTTGTACTGTTTTGCTCAGTTTGGACAAACACAAGCGTCGGTCCTTAATCGACTAGGGTGGCTCATTCACAAACCCAACAATTCTCGTGCTAACTGCACCAGCCAAACCTTCCATCCACCCTTGTCAACTTTTCCCTTTGAATTTCATTTTTATTTTCAAATTAACAGTGGTAACATCCATTACCACTTTTCAAACAAAATATTTAACAATGGTAACATCCATTACCAATGTTCAAACAAATCATTCATCAAAACATTTGATAAACATGCTACTCATTTGAACATTATTACATTGATTTGCTACGCCAAGCATTTGCTAGTATTTTAAACATTCAACCAATATAATGCTAGCTCATTATTGAGTCAAAGGGATATCCTAAGTTGACAATGGTACAAGGTGAACAATTTTCAATGGAAGGTATAACAAATTGGGTCTTTAACTAAATTTTCTAAATCAAACTATCACTTGATATAACATAAGCATGCATTAATTTAAAATAACTACCTAAACATTTTTCCAAATCATTTGAGCAAGTTGATCAAAGGAAACTTGCAAAACATGGGAGCAAAATGTTCAAAGGAGACTTGCCTTCACGTATGCAGTTGAAATCTTCCACAACTTGCTCTTGCAAAGCCTCGGACAAATCGGTCTCTACACGTAAATCGAGCAAACCAAATAAATAAAATAAAATAAAAATTCAAAAATTGAAAGTAAACATACCAATTGAAAGATTGAAATTTTAGATAAATTTAGAAATTTGAATGGACCAATTTGAAGTTAAAATGAAAAAGATATGGCTATTTGAAATTCTCGGATTTGATTAAATCTAGAAATTCGGAAATTACCGACAGTGGGGTCCACGGTCGGTGAATCCGCAATACAATCGATCTCGACATGTGGAACCCATCGACTCGGGACCCACTTGTCGCTGATTAGCGCGAGAGGGTGGTCGCCGGGTGGGACCAGTGTCGCCGCGGATAAAACGGAGAAACTCAACCTCGCGCGGGCGGGCTCGAGCATACGCCAGGAGTGGGAGGAAGAGAGCGGCGCTAGCCAAGTGAGCGGGAGGCACCGCCTACCCCATAAGGGTAGGTAATCCCCAAGGTTTGTCTACGAGGAGGCGGCGAGCAACGTGGCGCGCCGCGTGGCTCGGCGTGGCGAACACGTCAGACGAGTTTGGCGTGGCGGCCGAGGTGGCGGACGCGGCGATTTGCGTGGTCGTCGGTGGAGGTGTATCGGACGGCCATGGGCTTGACGCGCGCGTGATCCGGTGCGTCGATCCGTCCGGCGGCGGCGGGGATGGCACGGCGTGGAAGCGAAGCCGCCGCGATGGCCGACGCGCGTGCGGCCCGCCGCGCGAGGCGTCGCGCGAGGAGTGACGCGCGCGCGCGCGACGCGCGGCGGCGTGACCGAGGCGGGCGCGAGTGGGCGGCGAGATGGAAACACGTCGCGTATCCGGCCGTCGGTGAACGGCGGTGGGGATGACGCGTGCGAGGCGGAGTCCGGCGATCGATGACGCGTGGCCCAGCGCGTCGTGCAAGGCGTCGCGTGGGCCGACGCGCGCGCGCGGCGCGACTTCGAACGCGCGGACCGAGGGAGCGGTGACCGTGGCGCTGGCGTTGGCGCGCGGACCGAGGGGCGGCGCGGAGACGTTAGGTGCGGCGGAGGCTTACCGGCGGCGGCGAAGCTTCGTCGGCGGCGCCGAACCACGCGGCGACTACGGCTATGAACGCGCGAAGCACGAGAGAGAGAGGTTGCGAAGGGAGAGAGAGAGCGGTCAGTGCTTGTTTTATGCACGGCGGAGGAAGAAACGGACGCACGTCCTCGCCGGCGTTAATGGCGGCGGTTACCGACGCTTCGCGGCGGAAACGGGCGTCTCTTCGCGAGGGAACGGTGGCGTTTAATGGCGCTGCGCGACGCGGTCTCTCCCGACGCGTGCGGCGGCGAGCGGTCGGGAGACGGAGGCGGCCGGGTGGCGGCTTCAATGGCGCCACGCCGCGGGCGAAGCGGTCGAGGACGAAACGTCGGGGACGGCGGTTACGGCAGTGGGACCGGCGCGTGAGTCCACGCAAACCGTCTCGGCAGTGGGGCCGCTTGTCGCGCAAATCCAAAAAGAACTCAACCTCGCGCGAGCGGGCGAACGCAGCCGAGGAGCGGGGAAGAGGAGAGAGTAGCGGTGGTAACGATCGGGCGGGAGGCTCGGCCACCCAATAAGGGCGGTTTACCCTTTTGAGTATTAGCCGCGAGTGGTGGTCGCTATCGGATGCGCGACAAGTGGCGCGGCGAGAGGAAAGGAGGCGGGATGAGGCACCAAGGCGGGGATCGGTCGGGCGGGAAGAAGAGCTCGGATGCTTGACAAGTGTCGGCCAGGAGATTTTGATATTTAAATCTTTTATATATTTCAGAAATCGGTAGGAGACTTTAAAATACTCAGAAAAATACCAAATAAATTCCAAAAATTCCAGAAAAATTCACATAATTCACTGATAATGTTTTAAACATATTAAAAATATTTCCAACTTATTTTGATATTAAATTTTCTTTTCAACAGAAACTTTAAATTCTGAAAATTCCAGATAATTGGAAATAATTAATTTAAAATTATTTCTTCAAAATAAAAGCAAAAATTGGGATGTTACAGGATGCTAGGTCACAGAAAGCACTAGTGCAACGGGTCAGCCGGCGGGGCAGCTACAGCTTTGCCTTTGATGCAGTTCCTACCTCCGCGCCTTCGACGAGGTCCCCACCTCCGCAGGCCGGCTTTGAGCCCGACCTCGGCTTCATCCCGTACAAAAAGACACCTCGCCACGCACTTGTGCGCGGCGCGTCGGCGCCCGCGCAGGATGCCCTCACCCGGTGCCTTTGGGCAGCCTAGCTGCCCACTGCATCCCACATTCCCTTACCTTTGGCACAAGGTACTATTTCCGCACCTTGACCCTCATACTTCCACCGTTTTTCTTTGGCTGCTAGGTCCCAGATACTGTCAGCAGGGCCAGTCATTCGGTCGAAACATGCGCCGGTCACAGCACGGCCAACCGGCGGCCGATGATGCGTCACGGGTAAAATGAGCACGCAGTGCACTCACCAGGATACGGGACAACACAGGACACGTCGGAGTAGACTCCCCGGGCTGCGCAACCGACGGAAGTCGAACCGGCGCGGTCGCTTGCGCGTGCGCGCGCCGTTTCAGCTTGCCGCCCCTACGTATCTGACCCACATCGGCGAGACCTTCGCCGCGGGCGGCTCAGCTCGCCTTGGCGAAGTCTTTGCGCCCGCGAGCGGCTTCGGCTCGCCGGCAAGGTCTTCGCCCCCGCGCACCAGCTCAGCTCCAACGTCACCCTCGCCCAATATCACACAACTCACAGGCCGCAGGGATGGAGGGGGCCAAAGGGCTCGGCGGCATGGCGTCGGCCTGTGAAGCCCTTCACCATGAGAGGCTCCTGTTGTGGGGGTGGCCCCCACCTAAGCCCAGCTAGCCTGTTAGCGAGTTATGAACCCGTGTACGACGACAAGATGGTCTCAGGAAAGAATACTCGAGTGTAAGGGCACTATTGTAAAGACACTCCCTCGGGATATATGTATATACATGACGAAGCCTCTAGGGGACAAGAGGTCATTTGTTCACCTAACTCTCCACTACCATACTCTCTCTCTGTTTGGTCTGTAGCCACAACAGAAGGAAAAGAAGAAAAAAGAAGAGAGGAAGAAGGGAAGGAGAGGAAGGGGAAAAGGAAGAAGAGAAAAAAGGGGTGATCTTGAGAGATCATCTAGGTATATTTTTCCACCTCAATTCTCCTTTGTTTTAGATGTATTTAGTGTTTATGGCACGAGATTAGAGGTGATTTAGTGGGGTACATGAATTTTATAATTTTTGCCACAATAACAAAAGTTGTAGGAAATCTTGTAAACCAGCTTCTGTAAGAAAATCATGATTTTTAGATCATTATACAAAAGGTGGGATTCGTTAGAATTTTGCTGGCCAAATCACCGAAGCAGAGTCTGTCCTCTATTTTCCGCGATATTTTACACCCCTTTAGCAGTAGATTAAAAATAGAGTGTCTACCTGAAAGTTGTAGGATTCTCTCTGTAGTTTCCAAAAATATCATCATTTGCTATGCTTGACCTAGTAGATTAAAAGATACGAAATAAACAAACATTGCTGCTGCAGTGGGCTAGGCATATGATCGTTGAGCGGAGAGGATTATGGTCGGGTTTTGTGATTAGCGGTATTTTATTTTCTTATGATATGGATACCTTGCTGTAGTCCTATGCTGAGAGGTGGGGTGGTTTTTGGACAGGTGGCTGTGCTCCTAACTGTGTTTGAGTGCTTCGCTTCTTTGGTAGAGGCAAGTAAATGTAGTAGATGATACTACCGTTTAACTCATTAATCATACTACATTCAAATTAGATAATTATCTTAATCTGAGATGCTATGTCGTTGTTACATGCTTTCTTTAATGTGGTTTATATGGTAGCATTTTAAAAATCAATTGTTTATATTCTTGATGGATTAATTGTGGTTATGAGGTATTGTTCTTGATGAAACAAATATGGTTGTAGAGTAGTATTCTTTATGAGGATATTGTGGTCTATATGATAGTATTCTTAATGAATATATTGTAGTCTAAGTGGTAGTATTATTAATGAACATATTGTGATCTAAGTGGTAGTATTCTTAGTGAATATATTGTGATCTTAGTGGTGGTATTCTTAATGAATATATTGTGGTCTTAGTGGTGGTATTCTTAATGAATATATAGTGGTCTATGTTGTAGTATTCCCTATGAATCGATTGATTATAATTGAATTATATATGGATTATGAGATAGTATTTTTGATGAATATATTGCTGATCTTTGTAGTTAAATTCTTATGAATCTCTATTGAGATTTAGATTGAGCTATGCTAGTTCCTTTATGAAGCATGACTTATCTTTAACTTCTTGGTCTAAGAACTACATTCTGCAAAAGCAAAATAATATCTTTTGTGCGAAAAAACTGATCTCACCAATTCTTTCTCATGAGACTGCTTGCCATTGCACTAGGCATGAACTCAGGGGAGTTTTGGTTGACCAAGATCACCTCCTTAAGCTTCTCGCTTGGAGTGATCGCATAAGGCTTGAGATCTAGCACATGGCTAAGAAAATAAAATCTGTGAAAATGGTTGAAGCTTAGGAGGCAGTTGTGGATGGCTCCTAGTCCAGGACTTGTTTTGCTAAGATAAAGCCAAAAATAATTTTCAGAAAATGTTAATTGTGCTAAATTTGCTTATTTACAAAAATACCAAGTACTTGATCAAATGATTCATTCTTGAACTTGTAGCACTCTAAACTGACTCAATATTAGCTTCTTGGTTCCACTTAGATTATTGATATGGCTTGCATCATCCTTGGATATCTTTAGCTAGACTATAATCTTGGTTGACTTGACATGCTAAGAAAACTGGCTAAATTTCAAATTTTGGCTTATTTGGTTCAGCTTATCTATGCATAAATTGTCATGATCTTGATAGTATTCTTATGTGTTATGGCTTGGTGTAATACTCAAAAGGTTATTTTGGATAATCTTCATGGCTCTGATTGCTTAAAATAAATAAAATGCATTCATTTCATTCTCTCTTGAGCATCTTGATGATTTTATTACCAAAAAGGGGGAGAATTTTGGAGAAAAAACCTTCTGGAGCTTTGCAGAAAAATTTACTCTTTCAGTTTCTGCTCCAGTTTTCACTTTTGTCGACATGGTCTTGAGTTTTCTTGTTCCTTTTTAGACCATGTTTGACTCTTAAACACAAACTCAACTTTATGCTTTTTCTGTGTTTGTCAATATACTCATCAAGGGGGAGATTGAGAGACCATGTGGAGGTAACCCCGTGTGTGTGATGAGTAATTGACACGTGCTCTGGAAAGTTTGAGTTTGTCTCGGGCATTTTGTGCTATTTACTGATGCTATTGTTTAATTATAATATTTTGTGCGGTGCTATGTGATGTGTTTTCTTATTTGTGATGACTGCAGGACTTTTGAGACGGAGTCGTGGCGAGACACGGGGTGACCGGATTAGGCACATGCGGTGCTGAGGTCGGAGCGGTCGGGATGTGTTGAAGACGGCGAAGACTCGAAGTGGTTGCGAGGCTTGCGCGGTAAGAAATGAGGAAGCTTTCAGGAAGGTGCAGGAGTGGCATTTTGGTAAATGCGCAAGGCTGCATAAAGGAAGCGGATTTGATTAGGAGAGAATGGGTAAAGTGATGAGTTGTTGAGAGCTAATGGGTAAAGTGCTAAAAGTAGTTAAGAGCTAATAGGTAAAGTGTGTTGTAAACCCATTAGTGGAGGTTATAAATAGAGGGTGCTCTCTAATGGGAGAGATTGAGAGAGAAGGGTGTGATTGTTAGGGTTTTCTCTAATACTTGTGCTCTATGAGTGTTAAAGTTTTCTCTCCATGTGTGGGCTTATGTTCTTGAGAGAGAGTGAAATTAGGGTTTCATTTATTTTTCTCCATGTGTGTGTGAAAGTGAGAGATGGGAGAGTTCTTGTAAATATTCCTCTTTTATAATCATTCATCTCTCTTTGTCTCAATCTAAGAAATCTTTTTGCTTGAGATGTTTGGCTCCTGTGTTTTGTTTTTTCAGTTCTTGAGAAAGTAAACCTTGTTTGTGCTTGTGGTGGAAATCTGTCTCAAGACCATTTTGTTAGTTAATTTCCATGAGCAAATCGGTTTTCTCTAGTTTTGAGTTGATCTTTTGACTGCTCGTTCTTTCCTTTGAACTGGGAAACATCTCAAGGCCTCTTGGCTAGTTCATCCCAAAAGCAAGCATTCGAATCTTGTTGCCTCTCTGAAATTTTTGTTAAATTGCATATTTTCTTAGCTCAGAACTGGATATATTCACAAGACCCGTTGGCTAGTATTTCTGAGAGTAAAGTATTTGATTCTTGCGATCAGGAAGTAACAGGAGATAAGTTTATGTGTTCCATGTTTGCTGTTTTGTTCTGAATTTTTCTTCCAGTTCTTTCGGCTTGCTCTACCTCTCTTTTTAGCTATTTCAGCCAGGTCTCTGGGAGCATTTTCTGTGTTCAGTTGCTACTATTTTCTGCTATCTATCTGTGGTTATTTGGCTACTGCTAGTTGCTGATTTTTGGTTCAGCTTTCAGCTTTTACTTTGTGCTTTTCAGCTTTTACTTTATGCTTCTTTTGCTTTGTGCTTTTCAGCTTTTACTTTGTGCTTTTCAGCATTTACTTTGTGATTTTCAGGCTATTTTGGACAGCAATTTGTGTTACTTTTAGTTGCTATTTTCTCTACTCTATTTTCAGCTAGTAGTGTTGTTTTAAGTGCAGTTTCCTGCAGTTTTAGTGTTGTTTTAAAAGTGCAGTTTCCTGCAACTTTCACCCCCCTCTGTTGCCATTTCGGTCCTTCAGTAACTGTTGTAGCGGCTATAGTTATGGGAAATAATATGGTTAGTGAGGAAAATATGTTAATGCTTTATTGATGTTGGTAGTAGTGGTGGTTGCGGTTATGAAGTATGCCATCGAGACCTAATTGCTAATGTTTTGTGATTTTTGGTAGTAATGGTGGTTAAGGCTATAATCGTGGTCAATGTGAAAAATAAATATTGATGCTTAAACTGTTGTAGTTTAATTAGTTTGTTAAATAGTTTGCTTGCTGAGATTTTTATTTCACTCTTGTTTTCCCTCTTTCCAGGTGATCCTTGAGCATACATAGGATGGCTAGAGTGGCACAACACAATTGCACACCATCTTATGATTTATATTGTAATAAATATGTGGAATCTTAGTCATGGATTTATTTCCCTCATTGATGTTCATTTTAAAATTAATAATGCTAGACAGTGGTACGTTTTAATTGCTTAAAACTATTAGTGGTGGTTCCTTTATTAATATTTTTTCCATTACATTTTGTTTGTTATGCTTCCGTGTAACACCCCGTTTTTCAGTGATTTTAAAGTTTTTACATTAAAAATGAATTGATGGATTTTTTGGAAATTAAACAATTTAAAAAATTTTCATAAATTAAAAATGATTTAATCTGATTAAAATAAACATGAACATAAGCTGAAAATATTTTATTTGGATTACTTGTGTCTTAAGGATTTTTTTGCAATTTTTGGTGATTTTTTTAGAATTAATTGCTATTTTCTAGAGCTCCTTTTTATTTATTCAAATTTCTGAAAAAGAAAATCGGGAAAACCCTAGCAACAGTACTGGGCTCGGCCCATCCTTTTTCATCTGACCCAACAGGCTGCTGCCGTCCGATCCCCTCTTAGCCACACGTCGCGCATTCGCGCGCACGCGCCCCGCCCTCGCACCACAACCATCTGATTCGTTCCCGCTCAATGTGTCAAGCCCGCACGTTGTCGTCTCTGATCGGGACTCCCCACTGCCGTGCTCGAGCCAGATTCTTCATCGGTTCGTGTGCATATAGCACCGCCGCCCTCGCCTCCTCCCACACTGTCGCTGTCGCCATCATCCCTACCACCGGACGCGCCTGTCACCCTCGCTGTTGTCCCTCGCCGTCGCCGCCACCGTCAACATCGTCCCCGCCATCTCACCCGCACCGTCATCGCGCCCTCTGCTCGTCACCGGTGAGCCACCCCGCCATCCTCTGTCGGCTGGACTACCCCCGCCGTGCACCCCACTGTCCTCCGCCGCACCCCGTCGGACTGCGCTGCCCCTCGGTCCGCATGCGCAACCCACGCCGGCCACGTCGCCCTCCCTCGGTCCCCGCGCCAGCGCCTCGTGCCGCATGCCGCGACGCTTCGTTCAGCGTGCATGCCACGTGTCGGTAATCCAATGGCCGCTGCTCCCGATCATCACCGTCGATCCAGATCTGGACCGACGCATCAGATCTCGCCACGTGTCCTAGCCGCCGCCGTCAGATATCGCTGATGTCAGCACACACCACGCCCCCACTACCGGTTTACCTCCCCCTTGGACGCAATCCATCGTGCGCCGAGTCACCGACAGCTCGACCCTACCTGTCAGAGCCACTATTCCGTAGACCCGTGGACCGATCCTCGTCCGAGTCAGCCTGCCACGTTAGCCCCAGATGCCACGTCGGCGCTATGTGTCAGTGCCATGTCAGCACCACCGGCCCAGATGCCACGTCAGTAGCATCTTTTTTAATTTCCAGTACTTTCTTTAGATTTAATTTTTCGAGAGCCCGTTCTCCTCCGTCCTAGCTCCGATTGACCCTATTCTTTTTTTATAAATTCATCTAAAATTGAGCTCTATCTGTTGGTTCTGGTTTCATGGTTTTTGGAGTTCATTCGAATTTTATTTGATTTTATTTTTATTGTTCGGTCGTTTTCTCTCTCGTTAGATCCCGCCTTCGAAGGAGCAGGAGCGCTACTAGAAGATCCTGAGTACCACACTGAGCCAAACCAAGGCAAGTCATGCTCTTTGATCATGTTGAACCTAGTTTTCAATTTATTACTTAATTACTCTGTTTTAATTATCGTGCATCACTATTTTATTACAAACATTATATTTGGTAGTTATCATCCCAATTGAAGTAATACCTCCTTGATAATTTGAAATATCATGATGTTATTGTCACCATAGGTTGGAAAATTATTTAGTGATACCATAGATGACACATGGGTGGTACGATTAGTATGCTTAGCCTTGCTTATGTAACGATAGGTTCATCATCGCATGTGAATAATTAATTTAACTTAATGAGATATGGAATCGTAGTTGGTGCCACAGTTATAAAATTTGGGCCGTAACATTGGTGTGTCGTTGGCGTGGGTTATACAACACTGGTCTTCACTTGGGCGAGTGATCGTGTAGTAAAGAGGGAAGTGTGGTATCACTTCGTGGGATGTGGAAGTCTCGCCCGAGTATCATGTAAACCACATGTCTAGTATGAGATAGACCTGGCTGATTAATTTGGGATATTTCAATTTCAATCTTGCCATTGTGATGAACATGTGGGTATGTCGAATGGCTACTATGCTTATTTTTTGTTTTCCACTGCTAATTTTGAACCCTTTAGGCTAGTGAGATTGTAAATTTAGCCATAAGGTCGTACCTTTGATAATTATTAATATTTAAGTTTTTCTTTTATTTTAGCGTGTGTATGGTTGATATTGCTCCTATGTTTGACTGTGTGCGCTAGTGTTATCTTGGACCAGTGCGGTAGACACAAAGAGTCTGAATTTGTATATTCGGGTCTCGACAGAGATAGTATCAAAGCCTTATCGACTATAGGACGAAGCCCTAGTTAGAATGGTCGTTTAGCCCTAAAAACTATTTTCTAAATCAAACCAACTAATTGGATCCTTAGTAATATCTTTGTCTCCTTACCTCTTTCATAAGGTTCTTGTTCTTCGCCCCACTCTCAAAATATGGTTTTCACAAATTCTTAAACTGATCTATATCTTATAGCCGCGACGCCCCCACATCCAGCTGCACCTCGATGCGACGTGTAGATCCGGAGTCCCCACCATCTGCGGGCCTGCAGTAGACTGCCACCGAAGCGGCAGGCAGAGATGACACCACGAAGGTGAAGGGACTCAGAGCTTGGGCCTCAGAAGTGTCGCCCCTCGTAGTGGCCCGCGGGCACCAGCCGCAGGGGGCCCTCCATGAGCTAGGGTCCCAGTGGGGGCTCAGCACCACATCAACAGCGTCATCTTCGGAGGCTCCTCATTAGGGACCTCGGCGCAACTGCTTCCAGGAGTGGCGCACGGTGAAGTTACCTTCACGCTAGCCGACACCCCGGGGCGTGGAGTTTCCCTACCAGGACCCTCTCATCATCCAAGCCGACATTGCAGGCTGTGACATCAGGCGTGTCCTCGTCGATGGGGGCAGTTCCATGAACGTCCTATTTGCGGAGGCCTCCGACCGCATGGGGATCCCTCGAAGTCGCTTGGAGCCATCGGGGACCCCGCTCCAAGGTTTTGGGGGCCAACCGCTGAGTGCATTGGGGCAAGTATGCCTCCGAGTCTCCTTTCATCAGGGCGATAGCGCTAGGAGCGAGGACGTCGTCTTCGATGTCGCGGACATTCCGAACCCGTACAACACCATACTAGGCCGCCCCATCCTCAACTCCTTCGGGGCAGTCCCGCGTCATGGCTTCTTGTGTATGAAGCTCCCGGGCCCGCGGGGTGTCATCACCATCTTCGGCGACCATGATCTCGCCTGACACGTGGAGGCTCGTGCCAGAAGCCTGCACCGCAGGGTGCACACTCTTACCGACAAACTCAAGGCGGACGCGCCGTCCGCTTCGGGGTGGACGCCCAAGCCCCGACCGGAGGGTGGGGTTAAGAGGATACCTCTCCAGGTCAAAGGTCAATTCGTGTCCATAGGTGAAGGCTTTCCCCCGAAGGTGGAGTAGTGCTTGCTTTGGGTTCTCCAGAGCAATGCGGATGTCTTCGCATGGTCCCCGGAGGACATTAAAGGCGTGGACCACTCCCTCATCAAGCACAACCTAGCGGTCCACCCTGATGCTAAGCCGGTCAAGCAAAGGCTTCGGCGTATGTCCATTGATCGGCAGCAAGCGGCCAAGGTGGAAGTAGCGAAGCTTCTCCAGGCCGAAGTCATCCGCGAGGTCCAACATCCGGATTGGCTGGCCAACCCGGTGTTGGTTAAAAAAGCCAACGACGCCTGACGTTTGTGCATCGACTTCACTGCGCTTAACAAGGTATGCCCGAAATATGACTACCCCTTGCCCTGCGTAGATCAACTGGTTGATGCCACCGCCAGATGTGAACTCATGAGCTTCTTGGACGCCTACTCCAGCTACCACCAGATCTATATGGCCAAGGATGACGAGGACAAGACCAGCTTCATCACGTCGACAGGGACATACTGCTTCGTCAGGATGCCCTTCGGTTTGAAAAATAAGGGGGCAACCTTCACCCGCCTCATCGCGCTAGCGCTGGACTCTCAACTTGGGAGGAACGTGGAGTTTACGTCGATTACGTAGTCGTCAAAACCACATAGCTAGCCTCCCACGGCCAAGATCTCTAAGAGACCTTCGACAACCTCAGGAAGGCGGGCATCAAGCTCAACCCGGACAAGTGTGTATTCGGTGTGCAGGCAGGCAAGCTCTTGGGCTTTCTGGTGTTTAGACGTGACATCTAGGACAACCCCGACAAAGTCGATGTGATCCTCGCCATGGAGCCGCCCAAGACGACAAGGAAAGTCCAAAGACTTGCTGGCCGCACGGCCACATTGAGTTGTTTCCTGTCTAGGGCAGCGGAGCGGGGCTTGCCATTTTTCAAGACCCTTCGTGGCTGTGATGGGTTTCATTAGGACGACGATTGCACAAAGGCCTTCGACGAACTCATGAGGCATCTCGCAAGCCTCCCCACTTTGGTCGCCCCGGCGCCAGAGGCTCCCCTCTTGCTCTACCTCGCCGCCTCCGCGACAGCGGTCAGCGCCGTCCTCGTTTTCGAGGAGGGTGCTCTTCAGCGCCCCGTGTACTTTGTCTCCGAAGCCCTTCAGGGCGTCAAGATGCGGTATACGGAGCTCGAGAAGTTGGCATACGCGCTTGGCCTCGAGGAAGCTCCGACACTACTTTCTGCCTCACCCAATCATCGTGCCATCCTCGTTCCCCCTGTACAATAAGGAGTCCACAGGGTACATAGGCAAGTGGGCAGCCGAGCTCACGCCGTTCTCCCTAACGTATGTGTCGCGAGCAGCGATCAAGTCCCAAGTTCTCGCGGACTTTCTCGCGGAGTGGATCCCCTCGGCCCAGCCCGCCTAGCAGCCAGAGGACCTGGTGTGGATGCTTGACACTGATGGAGCCTACGGTGTTTCAGGCGTAGGCGTGGGCGCAGTGGTTACTACGCTAGAGGGACATCGCTTGTCGTACTTGGCGTGTCTTGCATTTCCTGCCACCAACAACACGGCCGAGTACGTGGCGCTGCTCTTCGGCCTCACGAAGCTCAAAGCTCTTGGCGCGCGATGAATTCTCGTCCACACTGACTCACGGTTGGTGTGGGCCATGTGGACAAGTCATACCAAGCCAAGGACCCCGAACTGGCCAAGTACCTGGCAGCCGTAAGAGCAAAGGAGTGACACTTTCTAGGCATCACAGTCAAGGCCATCCCTCGGGCAGAAAATGAGCAAGTTGATGTCCTCGTAAAAGCCACCAGCCAACAGCTCTCCATTCCTGAGGGAGTGTTCTATGAGGTCCTGTCAGCGGCGGCCATCTCTCAAGACAACCGTGATGCAGCCCTCATCCACCAGATTACCCAGCAGGGCGACTAGCGAGAGCCCATCTACGGTTTCTTGCGGGGCATCGCAGAGCCTGAGGACCTGTCGAGCTCCGGCGCTTACAATGTCGTGCCAAGTCCTTCAAGGTGCTCGACGGAGTACTCTACAAAAAAGGAGTCTGCGCACCGCTGCTACGGTGCCTCTCACGCGAGGAAGGAAAGCACCTTCTCGCAAAAATTCACGCGGGACTCTGCAGCTCGCATCTGGCACCGAGGTTGCTCGTTGGCAAGGCATTCAGACAAGGCTTCTATTGGTCGACCGCCGTTGCTGATGCCCAAGACCTCATGCGCCGGTGTCAAGGCTACCAATGGATGGGGCAGATCATTCACAGACCCCTGACCAGCCTCAACCCTATTCCCCCAGTATGGCCACTGGCACGGTGGGGCATCGACGTCATGGGGCCACTTCCTCGGGCCCTAGGAGACCTGCGATTCATAGTGGTCACTTTGGAATATTTCTCCAGGTGGCTAGAGGCTGTGGCCCCAGCTAAGGTAACCTCAGTAGCCATGCAGCGTTTTCTCTAGCAGAACATCATATGCCGCTTCGGGGTGCCCAAGGAGATCACCACCGACAAATGGCCTGTAGTTCGACTCCGCCCCGTTCAAGGAGTTCTGCAACAACATGGGCATCACGCTCCGTCGCTTGATCGGGCACCTGATCCTAACAGGCGATCGGCGGGCGAACAACGCCATCTCCACTGGAGTCAAGAAGCGTCTTGTCGGGCTACCAAAGGGCAAGTGGCCAAGTGAGCTCCACAGTGTCCTCTGGTCCCTCCGCACAACGGTCACACGCCTGATAGGATCTACGCCATTCAAACTCCTCTTCGGCGATGAGGCAATGACGCTTGAGGAAATCAAGGCCGGCTCGAGAAGGGTCCTCGCCCAGGCGCCAGAGGAAGAGCACTAGTTGTCCCTGGACCTCCTTGATGGAGAGCGTGTAAACGCAACCCAGCACATCGTAAAGTACGCAGGGCAAATGGTGCGCATGCGCGGTCACTCCATGTACCCACGTGGATTCCAGCCGGGGGATCTCGTCCTCAAAATGGCACTCCACGCAGAAACGGTTGGCAAGCTGAAGTCCAAGTGGGAAGGCCCGTACATCGTCGCGGCGGCTCTACAACGGGGGGCCTATCGTCTCGCCACGCTAGAAGGGCAAACACTCCGCCAACCCTTTGTCGAGGTCCGCCTCCGCACGCACTCTACGGAGTATAAAGAAGATGTAGCGTCGAGGTCCGCCTCCGCGCGCACTCTACGGAGTATAAGTAAGATGTAGCGTCGAGGTCCGCCTCCGCACGCACTCTACGGAGTATAAATAAGATGTAGCATCGAGTTCCACCTCCGCACGCACTCTACGGAGTATAAATAAAATGTAGCATCGAGGTCCGTCTCCGCACGCACTCTACGGAGTATAAATAAGACGTAGCATCGAGGTCCGCCTCTGCACGCACTCTACGGAGTATAAATAAGACGCAACGGGGGGACGCCTTCGCGCGCACTCTACAGAGTATAAATAAGATGTAGCGTCGAGGTCTGCCTCCGCACGCACTCTATAGAGTATAAATAAGACGCGGATGTTGTCCCTGCGCACTCTACTGAGTATAAATAAGACGCGGATGTCCCGCGCACGCGTTGGTGTTATCACTACGCGTACTCTCCGGGGTATCACTAAGACGTGGTCGATATTCCCACGCAATCTCCGGAGTATAAATAAGACGCGGATATTGTCCCTGCGCACTCTACTAAGTATAAACAAGACGCGGATGTCCCATGCACGCGTTGGTATTATCACTACGCGTACTCTCCGGAGTATCTCTAAGACGTGATCGATGTTCCGACACAATCTCTGGAGTACAGATAAGACGCAGATGTTGTCCCTGCGCACTCTACTGTAACATCCCAAAAATTTTAGTTCCTTTTAAAGTGTTGTTCTAGAATTTATTGGATTTTCCTGGATTTTATTCCAAGCCTTGAAGTGGGAAAGTTAAAATTTTTATTTTTATAAAAGCCAAAATAAATCCATTTCAGTTTACAAAGTAAAAAAAATTTAATGCATTTTATTTTACCTAAGTCAAATATGAAATTATAATAATTTTCAGGAATTTATAAAGATTTAAAACTCTCCTTTTATAGTCAAATTATGTTTTTGCAAAATCTAATTATCAAATTGGGTTGAAAATATTTTTATGAAATCTAAAATAGTTCCAGAGGATTCCATGAATTTTTCTAGATTTTTTAAAATTTAATTGGTATTTTTCCAAGTATTTTAAAGCCTCCTAGCATTTCTGAAAATCGAAAAGAAAATTAAAACCTAAAAGCCTTCCCTCGGACTGACACGTGGTGCCACCGGATCAACCTCACGGCCGCCCGATTTAATCCGAGCCATCCACTCTCACTTAACCCTTCCCCCGCCTTCCCTCTCTCTGGCCGACATTTGTCGCACATCGGACCGGCCACCTCCCTCCCCAATCTAGTCCCCGCCGCTCCCCTTAACTTACCGCTTTACCAAGCCTTCCCTCTCTCTCTCTGGCTAACACGTGGTGTGATCTGAGCTGTCCGCCGTTGTCGAATCAAATCCCGCTCGTCCACAGCCACTTACCCCTTCGTCTGAAGTCCCAACAGCTCGGATGCAGTCTCGGATGTCGGCTGGAATCTCGGTCGTCCCTAGTCACTTACCGGTTCGCTAATAATCTGATGGCCGCCCTCCTCCCCCTTTGCCACCTGTCGAAGATTCGACCAACGCCTTCCCTCTTCCCTTTCTTCCTCTCTCACAGACAGGTGGGCCCCACCTGTCGGATCCATCGTCCCCGCCACCTTCCTTCTTCCTCGCGCCGTTCACACCGCCATTAACGCCCGATACTGAGCTTTTAAAACGATGGTTTCCTCCACGCATTCCTCCGGCGCAATCACACTTTATGGCCTTCAATTACCGCCGCACCCGCTCGTCGGTTTCTTTCCCCCTTTAAGCCCCCAATCACCTGCGCATTAAGCCGCCACGGCCGTTTTACTCCGGTGTCATTGCACACTACCGTTACCCCTCCCCTTGGCCTATAAAACCCTACCCTGAGCCTTCTCTCGGCACACCGCCTCTCCCTCACCCCTCAATTTGGGTCTCCAAGCACTCAAGACACCCCGCACCTCTCTTTCCCCTCCACCGGTCTTGATCAACTCCGGCGAGCAATTCCCACCGCCCCGAGCTTCCCCGTGCCACACTGCCGCCACTCCGGGCTTCAGTAGAGCAGTGCGCACCACCTCCTCCTCTGCCCCGGGAAATTAAGTCACCGGAGCACCACCGTCGCAGTGAGCCTCCTCCGACCGTCGCCTCTCTCCACCGTCAGCCCTCATCAAACATCCTCGGGATCTGTGTCAGGTAACGGTGAACTCCCCCACACCTCCTCTTTCTTTTCCATGCACTGGCCGACGCCGCCGCCCGCCGGAGCACCGGCGACCATTGTGTCCCGTGCCTCCCTCTCCGGCCAGTGAGCCACGTCAGCCCAACGGGCCACAGTGGCAGCCGCGTGGCGGTCAAGTGGGTGCCAGTCGGACACCACTCAGCCACGCAGGCGCCCTGTTGCCACCTCATGCGCGCCTGGCCACATCGGCACAATGCCGTGACGTGGTGGCCATGAGGCAACCACGTGGCGCCACGTGGAAGCCACGCCAGCACCACCTCACCTTCCTGTGCACTCGCATGCCACCTCAGCAATCCTTTGGGTCCGTGGACCCAGTCCACTGTAAATCAGCCCCACCTGTCAACCTCTCTCTGAATTTAATAATCCTAGGGCTGACGTCATGCTGATACAATAGAACCCGATTTTTTGTTTAAAATTAATTCGGCCAAAATTAAATTATGCTGCTAACATCATAAACATTAATTTCCTTCAGAAAAATAATTCATGCTGACGTCGTAAATGTTTTTCAGTTTAAAAATAATTCCATAAAATAGGAGGCCATAACTTCTTCATTTTAACTCCAAATTGACCCGTTCAAATTTCTAAATTTTTCTAAAATCATGAACTTTCCATTTCTGCACTCCTTTTGAATTTTTGAATTTCTTTGAATTTTTATTTTTGAATTGGTTCTTCACGTTAGATTTTGACGATTCGGGAGATTCCGACTTCGACGATTCACAACAGGACTTTGAGCAAGGCAACTTACACCTTTGAACATGTTGACCCCAATATTTTAAATTTAAGTATGTTGTCTTACTGTATATGTATGCGTATCTTTATTCAAATGTAATTTACCGATGTTTTGAACTTAGTTATGCCCATGATCCTTTGAATATAACCAATTTGATCTCAAACTTACATGCCTTATCACCCTAGCTGAAAACTTGTTGATACAATAGTATTGACTAGCAAGTTTTTAGAAAATTGCTTAGCTTGGCTTAGAATGATTTAGGTGGGATCAACTATTTCACATGAAATGACAGTCTTTATCGATGAATTCTTGACTTCGGTGAGTCAAGAAAGTTTATAAAATAATTTAAAAATGAAAAATGGAAAACTGGTTTGGACTTAGGCTATTGGTTAGGTGGTGAGGTGCCAGCATGCTTTGTGTTTGGTGACACTAGTTGACTATCGTGCATGTGGACATGTGGATGAGTCTAAGTCAATTTAAGGACCGTTTCTATGAATTATTTTATGAAGTCACTTCGTACTACCACAAGTCTGGTATGGGACGGATTTGGTTAAGTAACTTGTGAAGTTCCAAGTATAGTATCGCTATAGGCTGAATGTGAGCGTGGCGTAGGCCGTGAGAAGTCTCACATGGCACCAGAGGGGGCTCCAACTCATGGATTCAAGTTGTGGTGAAACCTTAGTGGTGGCGTAACTGTTTTGGCTATGGATCATTGGAACAGCTTTGTTGTGAATTCCCCGCCGCACACCTAAGGCAGTGTGTTAATCACGTGGCTCAAGTGGGAGGACACGTCTTGTGGGTAAAGTTGTACACCTCTGCAGAGTTTTTGAATCTATCCTGGATAGCCGTGTCCACGGTCATGGACATGCTGAGTACAGTTTTCACAGATTAGACTTGGTTTTTTTAAAACTTGGTTTTCGGACAAACAACTTTGGTTTTGAGAATGGTCCGTCTTGTGGGATGCCTGTGGTTAGTGTGGGTCGGAGCCTACACCAACGATAATACTTGTTAAAAATATTGTTTCATATGTTGTATTAAAATTTAGCTTTTGCACTTACATTATTGTATCTCAAATTTCAGAATTGCTTTCCCGCACTTGTACCCTATTAAGCCCTCCTTTTGAAATCCTTTATGCATGCATCAATTCTGCTATACTTCCTGGTGTAACTTCTGGAGTACTTTAAAGTGCTCACCTTGCTTAAATCTGCTATCAGAGTTCACCTCCGACGACTACGGTGAGGACTTCGATGAGTAGGCTGCGTCTTACAGTCATTCGCCTGTGGGAGGCTGGATGGGCTATGCTACTACCTTTATGTTTTCCGCTGCTTTTATTTCAGTTGGCCTTGTGCCATTTTATTGTAAGACTTGGCCATAAGGCCGCAAATTTGCTTAATAATAGTTGTGGTGATTATGCACGATATACATCACTGTTTACCCTGTGTGCACTATCTTTTCCTGGGATAGTGCGATTTACACAGAGTGACTTGGAGTTGTTGTTCTGGGTCCCGACACTCTATTGAGTATAAACAAGACGTGGATGTCCCTACGCACGTGTGGGCACCGCCCCTGCGCGTACTCTCTAGAGTATAAATAAGCTGTCGTTGATGTTCCCACGTACCCTACGGAGTATAAATAAGATGCAGTAGTGGCTCGCCTTTGCAGCGCATGCTAGCCAGTGGGAAAGGGACATAATAAGAGCCTCGTGCTCGCGCGTCTACTTCGAAGGGTAGGGGACACAGCGCTCACGCATCTGCGCCGACTAGGTGCGGCCAGCCACCCACCGCCGAAGGTAGAGGGCGGGCGCTTGTGTATCTACTTCAACTAGGTGCCGGCTTGTGTCACCGCCGGCGGGTAGGGGCGCGGCGCTTGCACGCCTACGCCGACTGGCGCCCGGCCAGCGCCACCATTTCGAAGGACAGGGGACGGAGCGCACGCGCGCCTACTTCGACTAAGCACCAGCTTTGCTACCACCTCTTCGAATGGTAGGGGACACAGTGCTCACGCATCTACTTCGACTAGGCACCAGCTTCGCTGCCACCACTTCGAAGGGTAGGAGATGGAGCGCTCGCACGTCTACTTCAACTAGGCACCAGTTTCGCTGCCACCAGTTCGAAGGGTAGGGGATGGGGCGCCCACGCGTCTACTTTGACTAGGCACCAGCTTCGCTGCCACCACTTCAAAGGGTAGGGGACACAACGCTCGCACGTCTACTTTGACTAGACGCCAGCTTTGTTGCCACCACTTCGAAGGGTAATGGACAGAACGAGGGACGCAGTGCTCGCACGTCCACTTCGACTAGGCGCCAGCTTCGCTGTCATGTAACATCCTGATTTTCTGGGATTTTTAAAACCTTGAATTTAAAAATAAATTTTTGGAATTTTTCTGAATTTTAATCAAGCTTGAAATGAATTTTCAAAATTTGGAATGATTTAATCTAAATAAATTGAACTTCAACATAAGCTAAAAATATTTTATTTGAGTTCCTTGTGTTACAAGGACTTGTCTGGCTTTTTTGGTGAATTTTTGGAGTCTATTTGCTATTTTATGGAGCCGTTTCGATTTTCTCAGATTTATTTAAAAAGAAAATGGGGAAATCTTCAAAAAGCCCTCCGGGCCGAATCCTCCCTGGCCCACCTCTCTTCGGCCCGCTCCTTCGCGCCCGCGGTCCAGCCCATCCACCCTCCCCGCCTGCCATGTGTCGGCGCCACCTCACCCCGCGCGCCGTCCCTCTCGGCCGCCCCGCCCCACGCTCGCTCCCCGCCGCCCTGCCCCACGTCGTTGGATCTGCCATGCGGCAGCACTAGCAACACCGCCGCCCTCGCTCCGCTCCGCGCCATCGGATCGCCCCCGCGCCCGCATCTCGGCCGTCCATGTGTCCTAAACCGACTCTGTCTCCGCGCCGCACCGCCCCGGATCGATCTCCCTCGGTTCACGTGTATTTAACGCCGTTCTTCCCTCGCTTCGCGTGCCTCGCCAACACCACCGCCCTCGCCTCCGTCCTTTGCCTCGCGCCGCCGTTCCCGGAGCTGCGCCGCCGTGCTCCCGTCCCCGACGCCGCCGGAGACCCCGCCACCGTCGCCATTCCCACCGGTGAGCACCCACGTCAGCAGCTGTTGGCCCCCCAGGTGCCACGTGGCAGCCACGTCAGCGTGCCACATCAGCCATTGCCACGTGTCAGCACAAGCGATGCCACGTCAGCCCTAGCCGCCGTGTCAGCACCGCCTCCCCGTGTGCACTGTTTCATGGACCGAGTCCACCGTGGACTTGCTTTTCCGTGGGCCGGGTTCACAGCACAGTGCAAATTCCGATTTTCTCGAATTTCCTTGAGGGTTTATTTTTCGAGAGCCCGTTCTCCCCCGTCCTAGCTCCGATTGACCCATTTTTTTTCTAAATTCATCTAAAATCGAGCTCTAGCTTTTGGTTCTGGTTTCATAATTTTTGGTGTTCATTTGCTTATCATTTAATGTGTGTTTTTTGTTTCGGTCGTTTTCTTTCTCGTTAGATTCGAATTCCGAAGGAGCAGGATCTACGCCCGAAGACCAGGAGTACCTCACTGAGCATAACCAAGGCAAGTCGTATCCTTTGATCATGTTGAAACCAGTTTGCAATATATTATTTAATTATTTTGTTTTAAATTACATTGCATCGCTATTTTTATTCAAACCCTTGTATTGGTAGTTATCGTCCCAATTGAATTCATCCCACCTTGTTAATTTGGAATGTCATGATACCATTGTCACCATAGGTTGGGAAACATACTAGTGATGCTAGGTTATTTGTCACATGGGTTGGTACGATAGAATGCTTAGCTTTGCTTATAGTTACGATTGGGTTTATCATCACATGTGACTTATTAATTTGACTTAATGAGATATGGAACAATGGTTGGTGCCACATTTAATAAAATTTTGTGCCATGACATTGGTGTGTCATTGGCGTGGTTATACAAACCTGGTTTTGCATTCGGGCGAGTAATTGTGCAGTAAAAGGGGAAGTGTTGGAGCACTTCGAGGGATGTGGTAGTCTCACCCGGCTAATGTTAAGGACTTAACTTTGTGTGCCATTGATCTGAGCTTTACTGTGCAAACCACATGTCTAGTATGGGATGGACCTGGCTGACTAATTTGAAATGTTTCAACTTTAATCTTGCCATTGAGATGAACATGGTTGTTGATTTCCATGTGGCGCAAGGGGTGTGATCACGAAACCTAGCGGGCGATTGAGTTATGGCGAACTTTGTAAAGGCCTTGTTGTGATTTCCTTTGTGCGAGGTTAATCACATCGTGTGGGTACAGTTGTGCAACCTTTGCAGAGTGTAAAACTATTCGAATAGCCACTTCCTCGGTCATGGACAATGCTCAATGATTTCACACGAGGTATAGTTATTTCTGAAAACTTGTAGATTGTGGTTGGACAGTGAATGGCTAATTCACTGTTGGTTGGACAGTGGATGGGAGGTCCATGAGCGGTTGGTTTAACTTGTGGATGGGAGGTCCGCAAGCGGTTACTTCATTTCCTTTGATTACTTATTTATTATTGTTTTATTAAATTTCGCTTTCAATCTATTTACTGTATTTATCTTTAAATATCATTTTATGCAAATTAACCGTTCAGCCTTCCATTGGTAAGCCTTGCATACTATATTGCATTCATTTGTTACAAATGACTTACTGAGTACCAATGTACTCACAGCTTTATGCCCAATATTGCTCAGTTGAGGAAGAGGAGTATCACCAGCAGGAGGTTCCAGAAGGAGAGTACTTCGATGACTTCGCGGATTAGGCTTCGTTGTCCACTCGATAGCCTATGAGCTTGTCGATTGGCCACTCCACTTCGAAGGGTAGGGGACGAAGCGCTCAAGCCCAATTCGACTAGGCACTAGCTTCGCTACCACCACTTCGAAGGGTAGGGGACGCAACGCTTGCGTGTCTACTTCGACTAGGCGCCAGCTTCGTTGCCACCACTTCGAAGGGTAGGGGATGAAGCGCTCACATGTCTACTTCGACTAGGCGCTAGCTTCGCTGCCACCACTTCGAAGGGTACGGGATGGAGCGCTCGTGCGTCTACTTTGACTAAGCGTCAGCTTCGCTGCCATCACTTCAAAGGGTAGGGGACGTAGCGCTCGTGTGCCTACTTTGACTAGGCACCAGCTTCGTTGCCACCACTTCGAAGGGTAGGGGACTGCGCGCTCGCGCCGCGTGCCCGACTGGCGCGGCTTTGCGCCACCACTTGAAGGGTAGGGGCGAGCATTCGCGCATCTGCCGACTAGGCACGGCCAGCGCCACCGCCGAAGGGTAGGGACACGGCGATTCGCCGCGTCTGCCCGACTGGCGCCAGGCCTCGCTGCCACCGCTTCGATAGATAGGGGACGAAGCGCTCGATCACCTACTTCGATGAAGCGCTCGTGCGTCTACCTCGCTTACAAAGCGCTACGACAGTCAAGAGGAGCGGAGTTGGGGGCAAGAGGCCAGCCTTCGTTGTGTCAGGGAGCGATTACACGAGAACCAACATGCAATGACAGAGCACCTTGGCCAACTGTTGTTTCATTTATGCAAAAGGAGGCCACGGGGCACTGGTACAGCAACACATACATAGCACCGCACACCGGGCCCCGACATCACACCTAGGTGTCCGCGCTGTTATCGGTGCGCTGAGGGACCTCCTCGAGCCACTGGAGGAAATTCCCTTCCCGATGTAGCATTCGCCGTAGCACGACCTAGGCCGCATCCTTCCCGATGTAGCCGCAGATCCGGTCGTAGAAAGTCTTGAGGGCGGGCAGAATGGCGCGGGCGGCATCGGACAACACCCGGCTTCGGCTGGCAGATACAGTTGGGGATCGACCAGCTCGTTGGCATGCTCACACCCCCAGGTGTGGAGCATGGCAAAGATGAGGCAGGTGCCGGTGAAGCCGCAATGATCGCCAAAGGCTCTGGCACCACGGAGTGCGAGGCTCGAGCCCTCTTCGATTCTTTCCAGGGTCTACGCCACATCTACGGGGCTGTGCGTAAGGTCCGGAACATCAACGGAAAGGCCCTGGAGGGCCCCCTCCAATGACTCTACTGCCCACCACGCCGCCATCAACGCGTCGCCCAGGGTCCGGTTCCTCTCCTCCAAGGCCGTGCCAAGTCGGGCCTTCTCTTCCTCTAGTGCGGTGATTTGCTCGAGCAAGCCGGTGCACTCCTCCGCCGTGGCACGCTAGATCTCCTCCGTGGCACGTTGCGCCACTACCACTGCACTCTCCGCATCCGCAATAAGTCTCCGCGCGTCGGAAGATGCCCTGGTGATTTCCGCCTCTAACACGCGAATACGTTCATCCTTGGTGGCATGAGCCTCGTCGGTAGCACGAAGCAGGTTCTTCATGAAGGATCAAAAATGGCAACAGAGAGGGGGGGTGAATGGTGCCGTCTAAAATTTGCCCCCAAAGTATTCACACAATAATTTCTTCTCCAATAGCTATAGCAACTATGAAGACAGAAGAAATACGCTCAATGGAAGCTGAAAACAAAACCAAATACTTCACTAAAAATGGACTTATGATTTCTGGAATTTTTAGCATAAACTTCAGATAAATAGCAGACTATTTGGAAGAGCAAGAACTATTGACGAAAAACTGAAATAAGGCATCAGAAAATAGAATAGCTTGCTGCCCAAAAAGAACAAAACAATAGCAATCGAAAAGCATAATAAAACTGCAGAAAACTGTACTAAAAAAGGAGACTAGAAACTACAAAAACATCACTTCAAAAGGAGACTAGAAACTGCAGAAAAAGGAGAGCACATGCTGCTGCCCAAAAGCAGAGAAAACTGAAAGAAGACAGCTGAAAAGAGACTGCAAATAAAAGAAAAAGACACCCAACAGAAACTGCAAACAGCAGCAGCACAAGGTCTGCAAATTAACATGCACTACTGGCTGAAAACTGCACAAAAACAGCCCAAACGTGAACAAAAGACTCACTACTGAAAAGAGCTTTGCCTGACCGAAAATAAGAGCTGAAAACACTGCTGGCTGCAGCCTAAAACAGCAGGAAAGAGTGCAGATTTCAGAACTGGCCGAAAGCACAGACTGTCTCCAGAAAACCGAAATAATAAGCTGGGAAAACAAGGTCTTCTCGGGTCAATTTTTGGCTGCAAGGAACAAGGCACTGTAGACTGAAAAATCTGCTCAAAACAAGGAAGAGAAGGAGCAGAAAAAACTATAAACTGCAGAGAAGATTAATGGAATGCTGCTGATTTTAAACCTTGCTTTCGGGATGAGCTAGCCAAGAGGCCTTGAGGTGATTCCCCGTTCAAAGCAAATATTTTGCAGCAGCTAGAACAAGAACTTCATCCCAAAAAGAAAAAGAGCAAAGAAAAACCAAACAGCCAACAGTACTCAAAATACAAGAACTCTCATATTGAGACAAAGAGATGAATGATTATATAAAAAGGAATGTTTACATCAACTCTCTCATCTCTCACTTAAGAACAAAGTCTCACACACACATGGAGAGAAACAAATAAAACCCTAACACCCACTCTCACACCTCATTTCACTAGAGAGCACCCTCTATTTATAGCCTCCACTAATAGGTTTACAACACACTTTACCCATTAGCTCTCAACTACTTTTTGCACTTTACCCATTCTCTCCTAACCAAATCCGCTTCCTTTTGTGCAGCCCTGCTAATTCACCAAAACGCCACTCCTGCACCTTCCAGGAAGCTTCCTCATTTCTTGTCGTCCAAGCCTCGCAACCATTTCAAGTCCTTGCTATCTTCGGCACATCCTGACCGCTCCGACCTTAACACCGCCTGTGCCCAGTCCAGTCACCCCGTGCCTCGCTACGACTTCGTCTCAAACTCCTGGAGCCATCATAGACAAGAAAACACATCACATAGCACCGTATAAAATATTATAATCAAACATTAGCATCAGTTGATAGCACAAAATATCCGAGATAAACTCAAACTTTCCAGAGCACGTGTCCATTACTCATCATACACATGGTTTTACCTCCACATGGTCTCTCACTCCAGCACCCTTCGCTCGCGGGTACGAGCCTCCTCCAGGGCCCGGTTGATGGCAAGCATCTAAAAGGGGGGAGGGGGCTAGTGTTAGCTACGTGCTCGACAAGCAGCGTAGACCACGAACTCAGGTACTTACTCTCATCTCCGAGGCGCCCAGCGCGAGTGTCAGAAGGTCCCCCCTCACGATGACAGCGTCTGCCGATCTAGGCTACCGTTGGCGCACTCCGCGACCCCGTTGAGGATGTGAAGCGTCTCTAGTCGAGGGATAAAATCCGACACGATGAGCCTCTAGGCCTCTGAGCCAGCACCAGGTGCCCACACCGCGTCCTGTGCAATGAGGCCGGCGACTTCGCGGACACCTCTGCTGCTCGATCCTTGGCCGCGTCCGGGAGACCTCGTCTCTCCTGATGTCGACGACAGAATGAGTGAGCAAATCGGAGAGAGCTTCGTGAAGTTGTAGGGGAAAAGGAATTACGCCTACCTTTGACACCCTCCACCAGGGCGCGGGGAGGTGTCTGCTCAGCCTCCGCCTGGGTCACCGGGGCCTCATCAGCCCTGGGAGTGATGACTTCCCCCTCGAGTAGAGCGGCTTCCCTACCGAGCCCTAGGTCCCCGGTGACCACGCCCGCTACATTGAACTGCCTCCTCGAGGACGAGGGTGACCGTATCCGGGGGCGCTTCGCCCTTGGGGACTTGGGTGACACGTCCTCGGCCGCTCGATGGTGAAAGGACTAGTCGAGCGGCAGTCCTCGGTGGCCCTCACAGTCTTGAGGCGCGGCGGCGAGTCCTCGGCCCGGTGATACGGTGACAAGGCCACATCCTCAAGGATGTCACTACCAAGGCCCACCTCACCGCCGCTTAAGCCCTCCTCGTTAGGGGCAGTGTGCTCCCCCGTACCAGCGTGCTCGGACCCAGCGCCCGACATGTCCTCCGACTCGACGATGTCCACCACAGATGCAACTGGCGGGGTAGATATAGCGGCGCTGGACCGAGCTCTCCGCTGACTGGGAGATGCCCCCACCTCGCCGTCGCCATCACGGCGGCGAGCCGGAGTTCGCACCGGCTCTACGCATGCTGGTACGGGGAGGCCTAGGATCTCGCACACCCGATTTATCCGCCCCAGCTTCGTAGGGCCGATCGCGACTTCGCGTAGCGCGTGCTCCTTCACCATGTACAGCCCAAGGAACGTGACTACGGCACTCTCTGTGTCCTCCAATGAGAGCACTGCATGCGAAGCAATGCTTCGTTCACAAAACAGTTACATATATATAGGCAGCGTACGGCCGAAGTACTTACTAGGACCAGAGGATTTCCGCACACAAGACACTGTAGGGCGGATGCCATCTCGCCGGGAGCGATCTCACTCGTACTTCCACTGGGCGGAGAGAGTAGACACCCCGCACATTGTAAATTCCTCGGTGAGATCGCGCATGTTGAACCGGAGGGCAATTCCAGCAAGCCTCCACGCTTGTTGTTCATCGCCGCCCTACAGCCTCACTCTTGAATAGCTGTTGAAAGATATTGACTGACCTCGACACCGAAGGCCGCTGCTACTTGTCACATGGTAGTAGAACCACCATTGTATCCAGCCGGACCCCCACTTCCCTCATGTCGCCAGCGCGGGGAAAAGCTTTGCGCAGCTCGGCCATAGCGCGAAGTTGACACTACCAAAATTGGACAGCGCCCCCCCTTCGACCTTCTGATAGCGCACGTCATGAAGAAGGGCGAAGATGTTCGCGCTAGGACGGACACCTTCTGTTCGGACCGCCCAGGAAAAAACAGCTAAGCAAACTATCGCGTTTGGGGTTAGCTGCGCCAGCTCCAGCCCATAAGTCCGCAAGACCTCACCGACGAAAAGCGTCGAAGGCATCCGGAGCCTAGCCTCGAAAAATGCGACAAAGACAATCGCCTCCGACTCCTGAGGGTGAGGCTCCACCTCGTCGCGGGCAGGCAAGCGAGCTCCTGCGGCCTCCTCTATCTTCTTCTCCTGGAGGAGAGTTTGGATCGTCTTCTCTATAGCGCGACTCCGCCCCAGGACATGGGAGCAGTACCCTCCCGAGTTCTCCAGGGCGTCCCACCACTTGTCGACCTGCGGCGGCTTGCGAGCCACCAGGGGGAATTCCGCCGGTGGCGGTGTCAAGCTGCGCTGGCTCGACAAGGTGCTGCCGCTAAGCCAGTGAGCGGGATCTTCACGGCACGCCATACTACTTTGCAGTCGAAGGCTGAAGGAGCAGCAGCAATGGCAAATTGTGCGCAAGAGTTACAAGAGAACAAAGCAATGGCAAATGAGCACGAGAAGAGTCCACATGCCAGCGGCGACGCTTTATAAAGACCCCCCTCACCTCCCCCATGATCCAAAACGTAACCAGCGGGAGCCCAGTGCTTCGGCTCCCCACGCTTGGGAAGCGTAACCGTCGACAACCCGGGGCAGGCGGTGGCAGGAGGCTGGGCAACGCACGATGCGCTGGTATCATCCCGCCACGCGTCCCCCCTATCGGGAAGGGGCGCGCGGTTGCGATCATGCGACCGCTGACAACCCACGATGCGCCAACCGTGTCACACCACATGTACCTCCCTATCGAGACAGCGCCTACGACTGCAGCGGCCCACCCCAGGCTTTTTAAGGGGTCGACGCGATTCGCGCCGCCATTAAGATGCCACCTCCGGTCCGCAGAGTTGTCGACCCATGACGACTTCGAACCGGGCGAAGACCCCCTACTCAACTCCCCAGCAGAGTCCCAGCGTCACGCCCAAAGTGTACAACACCTTCGTCTCCACAAGATGACTCCGCCGGTAATTGTGGCGCCGCAAGGGATGGCTCCAAGGCCGGAGGCCGTCTACACAGCTAGCCCGTCCTGGGTGTCAAGCGGGGATGACTTCAACACTGCGCGTCCTCAGTGCGAGGTGGCGATGACTCCCGCACTCCGCGTCCTCGGCGCGAAGCGGGGACGACTTCGGCAGCTTGCTTGCCTCTGCGTCCTCGGCGTGAAGCAAGGACGACTTCGGCAGCTTGCCTGACTTCGCGCCTTCGGCACAAAGCGGGGTCGCACTAGCAAATGCACTCTCATCTAAATAGGTCACAGGCCGTAGGGACGGAGGGGGCCAAAGGGCTCGGTAACATGGCTTTGGCCTGTGAAGCTCTTCACCATGAGAGGCTCCTATTGTAGTGGTGGCCCCCACCTAAGCCCAGCCGACCTGTTAAAGGGATATAAGGCCCAAGTGGGATATGTGTAATGACGTGAATGTCTATGTAAGGGATATTTGGATGTAAGGGTATAACTGTAAAAACACTCCCCTGAGGATATATATATATGTGATACAAGCCATGGGAGAGGCTAGAGCATCACTCACCTAACTCTCTACTACATACTCTCTCTCTCTCTGTTTGGTCTATGACCACAACAAATATGTCAGTGAGTGAATATCTCAACAAATTCACTCAGTTAGCTCGCTACGCGCCAGAGGACATAGCCACAGATGATGCTCACTAGAAGAGGTTCAAGAGAGGATTGAACCCAGAATTGAAAGTGCAAGTGGCGGGCAATGACTATGCTAGTTTTCAGCATATGGTGGATAAGGCTATGCTTATCGAGAAGAGTCATCGCGAGCTAGAGGAGTCTCACAAGAGGAGGATGATGCAGCGGAGATCTTAGATGCATCAGTCCCAGAAAGCCCGCTTTGGCACTTATCAGCCGACACGAGTACCTCAGCAGCTAGTCTTTAGGACATCGGCCCAGCACCACGTCAGTTTCAGTCAGGACAGCGTCTCAATGGATCAGGCAGTCAGCAGAGGAGCGCCAACCCAGCGACGTCTGTCACTTGCTTCAAGTGTCATGAGTAGGGGCACTATACTAGTAAGTGCCCCTAAAGGCAAGCCCCTACGCCAGTTCGCTTCAATCTAGGAGCCACACTAGATCGGACTTCTGCCTTAGGAGTAGGACGAGGAGCACCCCAGGCATCAAGTAAGGTCAGCAGGACACCACCAGTTGTGAGAGGCCAAGTGAACCATATCACCACCGAGGAGGCCCAGGTGGCGCTAGAAGTTGTGATCGGTAGGTTCCTAGTCCATTCAAGCCCTGCTATATTTTTGTTTGATTCTGGAGCTTCGCATTCGTTTGTTTCTCGGAGTTTTGCTTTAAAGCAATGGTTGAAAACTGTTGTTCTTGGATCTATTCTTTTAATCCAATCCCCGAGTTCTGAGTTGAGTATGAACCGAGGCTGTCTAGGAGTTAAGATAACCATTCAAGGAGTGGAGTTCAGTGCAGATTTGATCTTGTTGGACATCTAGTCTTTAGATGTGATTTTGGGTATAGATTGGCTTAAAAAGCATCAGGCAGTATTGGATTGTGAGAGCAGAGCAGTGACCATGACCAGTACAGATGGGAGGAAAGTAAAGTTTGCAGCCAGCATGAGTCAGCCAGAAAAGGTTATGGTTTGCCAGAGCAAAGAAATCAAGTTACAGAATGTACCAGTTGTCAGAGAGTACCCGATGTGTTTCCATATGATCTTTCGGGTATGCCGCTGGAGCGAGAGGTTGAGTTCCTGATTGATCTAGTACCTGGTATCTCTCCGATCTCCAGGAGACCCTATCGGATGCCTGCCAATGACTTAGCAGAACTGAAGAAGCAAATTCAAGAGCTTTTGGACAAATGTTATGTTAGGCCGAGTTCATTCCCTTGGGGAGCACCAGTGTTGTTTGTTAAGAAAAATGATGATAGTCAGTGCATGTATGTGGATTACTGAGCTCTTAATGAGATCACCATCAAGAACAAGTACCCCTTGCCCAAGATTGACAATTTGTTTGATCAGCTCAAGGGAGAAGGAGTTTTCTCCAAGATTGACTTGAGGTTAGGATACCATCAAATGAGAATTCGACAGAAGGATATACCTAAGACAGCTTTTTCAACTCGTTACAGTCTATACGAGTTCACAGTGATGTCCTTTGGATTGACCAATGCTCCAGCCTACTTTATGTATTTGATGAATAAAGTGTTCATGGAATATTTGGATAAGTTTGTCGTTGTATTTATCGATGACATTTTGATCTATGTACTGAAACAAACTTCTCGGAGTTAGAACATTCGCTTTGATGAAGTAGTCAAAGGGTTTGGTTTCATCAAGAACGAAAAAGAGCCTTGTGTTTACAAAAAAGCTAGTGGGAGCGCACTTGTTTTTTTGGTTCTATATGTTGATGATATATTATTGATTAGAAACGATATTCCTATGCTTCAATCTGCCAAGTCTTTATTAAGAAATAGTTTCTCTATAAAAGACTTAGGAGAGGCAGCATATATTTTGGGCATAAAGATCTATAGAGATAGAACTAAAAGGCTAATTAGATAAAGTCAAGATACGTATATTGATAAAGTGTTGAAGCGGTTCAACATGCAGGATTTGAAGAAGAGTTTCTTACCTATGTCACATGGTATTAGTCTTAGCAAGACTCAGTGTTCTTCGACACCAGATAAGCGAGATCGGATGAGTAAGATTACATATGCTTTCGCCATTGGGTCTATCATATATGCCATGCTTTGTACACGTTCAGATGTGTCATATGCTCTAAGTGTTACGAGCAGATATCAATCAGATCCAGGTGAAGGTTACTGGATAGCTGTAAAGAATATCCTAAAATACTTGAGAAGGACTAGGTATGCGTTCCTTATTTATGGAGGTGAGGAAGAGTTAGTCGTAAATGGTTACACTGATGCTAGTTTTCAAACCGATAAAGATAATTTTTGATCGCAGTCTGGGTTTGTGTTGTGTCTTAATGGAGGAGTAGTGAGCTGGAAAAGTTCCAAGTAAGAGATGGTTGCTGATTCTACAACGGATGCTGAGTATATTGCAACTTCTGAAGCTACGAAGGAGGCTGTTTGGATAAAGAAATTTATCTCTGAGCTGGGTGTGGTCTCTAGTGCTTCTAGTCCAATGAATCTCTATTGTGATAATAGTGGAGCAATTGCGCAAGCCAAAGAGCCTAGATTACATCAAAAATCTAAGCATATACTTCGGCATTTTTGCCTCATTCACGAGATTGTAGATAGGGGTGATGTTAAAATATGCAAAGTGCACACGGATTTGAATATTGCTGATCCGTTGACAAAGCCTCTTCCGCAGCTAAAGCATGAGGCGCACACAAGAGTTATGGGTATTAGATACTTGCATGATTGACTCTAGTGCAAGTGGAAGATTGTTAGTGATATGCCATAGAGGCAATCATCGAGATGATTGTATCACTTCTATGTTTATGATATTTGGAATAATATATTATTTTCTCACTTGAATAAATGTCTTTCATATTAATCAACAAGCATGTGACTTGTTCATGAAACTCTTTATTTATGTTTTTGATATTGTTCTAAATTATCCCTGATCTTATATTATTATGTGGGACAATTATGATTTACAGATCAGCACATGTATTAATTGATGATCATGTTTTACAGATCATGGATATGGGATATCAAATCAATAATGTGGACACATGTTAGAGAACATGATGTTGAATTGACCCACCACGAGACACTGCGAGAATTGTTATATTCTTAAGTATCATCAGTTGGTCTCATATATAATGCATGTGGGATACTTAGATCTGAGATCGTCATTGTTTCCTACATATGTAATTATTTACTTAGGGGTTACCAAACACTACTCGATAAAACATGTGGTCAAGATAGAATTTGCCCCTCCTATATAACAGGAGAGATATCTCTAGGCCTCTTGATGTGGTTGGATTAAGGAAGTGCATGGTCATACCAAATGTGGTTGAAGAGTCAATCACAACTGAGTAATCCATCACAGGATTGAGTGAAGGATCGAGCTATCATAGGATAGCACACTTCTCGCCTTGAGTTCGATCTGGTATCGTGAGGAAAAGGGATCCATACATAAGCATTTTATAGGTTCATCCGATATGATCTTTATGTATATTTGGGGGTTGTTATGTCCTGTTAGGGACTACTACCGACCTATGGATCGGAAAGGAGTTTTCGGTCCTTGGTCAAATGTACATGAACCTACAGGGTCACACACTTAATGGGCTAGAACGATAAGAGTCCAGATGATAGTTTCCGAGTGGGCTTCGATATCCACTCGTATCGGATATGGATCCGATTGGAGACTATATAATGAGAGGTGCGGGGGCTAAGGGCTACATCCCAAGAAACTCTAGCCGCCACCTCTTATAACCACTACTGTGCGCGCTGGTGCTAGCACACCGACATACAGTGTTCCCTCCCTAGACGTGTGGACCTCGGTAAAGACACTGCTACGACAGCGGTGCTGATCGGGACGATCGCAAGGAGGAGACGGTTCGCCAGAGGACGATCGACTATTTTCACCTACACCGACACTCTCATCGTTGAATCGACTGCTTCAACTTTTCTTCCGCTACACAACGCGTCTAGTGGTAATGATCTATGATCTCGTACTCGCATGGCTTCCTAGTTTACGCGGTAAAAATTTTAATTTACGCTAATTTTGCCTACCCGTATCCCAACAACAACCTAGGAGCGCGAGGAGGACCTCAAAGCCGAGTTTCCAAACCTATTCTCTTAGTGACCTCAGATCTCAGGGTCGAGATCTTGTTTAAGGGGGAAAGGTTTGTAATACCCTATTTTTCAGTGATTTCAAAATTTTTAAATTAAAAATAAATTTATGGAATTTTCTGGAAGTTAAACAAGCTTAAAATGAATTTTTAGAAATTAAAAATAATTTAATCTGATTAAAATAAACGTAAACACAAGCTGAAAATATTTTATCTTGATTTCTTGTGTCTCAAGAATTTTTTTGGAACTTTTGGTGAATTTTTCGGATTTAATTGAGTTTTCTGGAGCTCCTTTTTATTTATTCGAATTTTTGAAAAAGAAAATCGGGAAAACCCTAGCAACAGTACTGAGCTTGGCCTATCCTTGTTCATCCGGCTCAATTGGCCGCTGCCATCTGATCCCTCTTGGCCACACTTCGCGCATTCGTGCGCCCGCGCCCCGCCCTCGCACCGCAACCGTCCGATTCGTTCCCACGCCAGGTGTCAAGCCCGCACGTCGTCGTCTCAGATCGGGACTCCCCGCCACCGTGCCCGAGCCATATTCCATCTCAGTTCGCGTGCATATAGCGTCGCTGCCCTCGCCTCTTCCTCTCAACCCCGCCACCGGACACGCCTCTCGCTACACCCGCACTGCCACCGTCCCTGCCATCGGATGCACCCGTCACCCTCTCCGTCGTCCCTCATCGTCACCGCCGCCATCGACGTCATCCCCACCGTCGCACCTACGCCGTCGTCGCGCCCTCCGCCCGTCACCGGTGAGCCACCCCACCATCCTCCGTCGTTCCCCGCCGGCCGGACTCCCCCCCCCCCCCCGCCGCGCACCTCGTCGTCCTCCGTCGTGCCCCGTCGGACCACGCCGCCCCTCAGTCCGCGTGCGTGACCCGCGCCAGCCGCGTCGCCCGCCCTCGGTCCCCGCACGAGACCGATGCTTGCGTCGCGCACTACGACGCTTCATTCAGCGTGCATGCCACTAGATAATCACCATCGATCCAGATCTGGATCGACGACTCAGATATTGCCACGTGTCCCAGCCATCGCTGTTAGATGTCGCTGACATCAGCACGCACCACACCCCCACCGTCGGTTCGCCTCCCCCGTGGACGCAATCCACCGTCGCCGAGTCGCCGACAGCCCGACCTCACCTGTCAGAGGCACTATTCCATAGATCCGAAGACCGATCCCTGTCTGAGTCAGCCTGCCACGTCAGCCCTAGATGCCACGTCAGCGCCACGTGTCAGTGCCACATCAGCACCACCGGCCCCAAATGCCACTCAGCATGACACATGTCAGTGCCACGTCAGCCCTAGGTGCCACGTGTCAGTGCCACATCAACCCTAGGTGCCACGTGTCAGCGCCACGTCAGCCGCACCCGCCGCGTCAGCAACCCCTGTATGCACTGTTCCATGGACCGAGTCCACCATGAACCCGACTTTCCATGTATCGAGTTCACAACACAGTAACTTTTTTGAATTACAGTATTTTCTTTAGATTTAATTTTTCGAGAGCCCGTTCTCCTCCGTCCTAGCTCTGATTAACCCCATTTATTTTTCTAAATTCATCTAAAATCGAGCTCTATCTGTTAGTTCTAGTTTCAATGTTTTTGGAGTTGATTTGAATTTTATTTGATTTTATTTTTGTTTTTTGGTCGTTTTCTCTCGTTAGATCCCGTCTTCGAAGGAGCAGGAGCGCCGCCAGAGGATCCCGAGTACCTCACTAAGCTAAACCAAGGCAAGTCGTGTCCTTTGATCATGTTAAACCTAGTTTTCAATCTATTACTTAATTACTTTGTTTTACTTATCGTGCATTGTTATTTTATTGCAAACCTTGTATTTGGTAGTTATCATCCCAATTGAAGTAATCCTTTCTTGATAATTTGAAATACCACGATGCCATTGTCACCATAGGTTGAGAAATTATTTAGTGATACCATAGATATCACATGGGTGGTACAATTAGTATGCTTAGCATTGCTTATGTTACGATGCGTTCATCATCGCATGTGAATATTTAATTTGACTTAATGAGATATATAATCGTAGTTGGTGCCACAGTTAAAAAATTTGGGCCGTGACATTGGTGTGTCATTGCGTGGGTTATACAACACTGGTCTTCACTTGGGCGAGTGATCGTGCAGTAAAGGGGGAAATGTGGATTCACTTCGTAGGATGTGAAAGTCTCGCTCGAGTAACATTAAGAACTTAACTTTGTGCACCATTGATTTTAGCTTTATTGTGCAAACCACATGTCTAGTATGGGATAGATCTGGTTGATTAATTTGAGATGTTTCAATTTCAATCTCGCCATTGTGATGAACATGGTTGTTGATTTCCATGAGGCGCAAGGAGGGCTGTGATACGAAACCCTAGTGGACGGGATTGTATTGAGATTGAACATTGTAAAGGTCTTGTTGTGATTTTCTTAGTACAAGGCTAACCACATCGTGTGGGTATAGTTGTGCAACCTCTGCAGAGTGTAAAACTATTCGAATAGCCATGTCCCCGGATATGGATCATGCTCGGTGATTTCACACGAAGTGTAGTGATTTCATAGAAACTTGTGTTTAGCAAGTGAATGGGTAGTTTACTGTTGGTTTATCTTGTGCATGGAATGTTCGCAAGTGGTTTAATTTCAATTCCATTGATTATTTACTTATTAATTTTTCTATTAAAGTTTGCTTTCAATCTATTTATCATGTTTATCACAAAATATCATTTTGTGCAAATTAACCCCTTTCAGCCATCGATTGGTAAGCCGTGCATATTATATTGCATTCATTTGTTACAAACGACTTGCTGAGTACCAATGTACTTACAGCTTTACGCTCATGTTGCTCAGTTGAGGTGGAGTATTAACAGCAGGAGGTACCAGAGGGAGGATACTTCAGCGACTTTACGGATTTGGACTTCGCTCCCCAGTCGATTGCCTATGGGCATGTCGAATGTCTACTACGTTTATTTTTGGTTTCCCGCTGCTAGTTTTGAACCCTTCAGACTAGTGAGATTGTAAGCTTGGCCATAAGGTCGTACCTTTGATAATTATTAATATTTAAGTTTTCCCTTTATCTTAGCGTGTGTATGGTTGATATTGCATCTATGTTTGATTGTGTGCACTAGCGTGATCTTGCACTAGTGCGGTATACACAGAGAGTCTAAATTTACATATTTGGGTCTCGACATTTCGTTTGGCTTATTATGTTTTAGAAGATGTTGCCAGTTTCTTGTATCTTGTAGCTTGGCTAGTTGTGGAGTGGTTTAGTGGCATCCCAGGGTAATATGGTCCTGCGGTGTTACACCTAAACAAATGGCCGGTTTTTTTACTAAGTTTTTCAAAAGATATAAGCTACTTTACAACTATAAGCCAACAGCCTGGAAAAATATACTTATTTTGGCATTTGTGGGTTGGGAATATGCCTTACCACTCAACTTCGTGGAAGTTATCCACCAATAACATATGTTTATATAGTTTCAATCCTTCTCTTTTTTCCTCATGTTTTCCCCTTCCATGTACTGTCAGACAAAACCGCATGACTAGTCTCTCGGGCTTGGTCATGAATTGAATTACCCTTGATTGGTGTGTGTTCTACTGATTATTGCTGTGAGTCGACTTATTTTTTCTTTGAATGGTTCATGCAGTTGTTGGTCAAATCTCATGATATCACGACGAACTATGAAATTATTGGATCATAATAAAATCCATCTATAACATTATAACAAGGGTATTTTAGACATTTCAACAGTAATCTATAACTCAAAAGCCAAAAAAGCTAGAATGTTAAATAGCATGGCATGGCTTAAAGCGGATTTCTTTTAAGTTTCTTAAGCCAAAAGGCTAGCTTTAACTTATAAGTCAATGTCTAAACAAACAGGACTGGCTCCTTGAGCTCGGCCTTGGCTATCTCATGACACATTTTGACTATTTGAAGCCCATCTAACCCATTTTTAACTCCGTTCGACCTAACCCAGCACCGCTTAAATCCTTCCACCCAAACCCACTTTATTTTAATTCTTTTTCAAATATTTTATTGCATTTTGTTCCTAGCTGGCATGCTGCAAAGTGTGAACTCATTTGTACTTACTTTTTTGCGCTAGTATCCGGATTCGACTAGTTGACAAACAGAGAAGCTACTGGAATAATTAAAGTAAATGGTGTCAACCCTGAAGCCTACTAAGTGATCAAAGACCCTAGGAAAGAAGACAAGTTACATGTGTTTGATCATATTGATATCATATTATTAAATTATTGTTACTTTCATTATTACTATTTGAACACTCTTATTTACATCTTTACTATTATAAAAGAAGGAGTTGGTGGTTGCCGAAGCCTCCATCCAATCTAGACCATGGTGGGTTGCTCCATCTAAAATTTGGAAGGGGAGAGGAGTTAGTAATCGGTTTTGGTAAAGAGATTGAGAAAAGGGAGGGATAATTTAAAAGGGACATTTCTTATTAAAATATATCCTTAAAGTTGGTCTCTAGCTAAGGTCACGTCTTAGAGTCATTGTTGCTCTGATACCATTTCTGTCGGGACCCGGAACAACAACTCCGAGCCCCTCTGTGTAAATCGCACTATCCCAGAAAAAGCTAGTGCACACAGGTTTAACAGCAATGTATATTATGCAAAAATAACCACGAGATATTATTAAACGAAAATACAGCCTTAAGGCCAAGTCTTACAATAAGGGCACAAGGCCAACAAAATAAACAAAAACAGCGGAAAGATAGTAAAGGTGGCGGCCACACCCATCCGACCTCCCACAAGCGAATGATCGTAAGGCGCGTCCTACTCATTGCGATAGTCCTCACCGTCGTAGTCGCCGTCGAAGTCGGCAGCAGATTTAGCAAGGTGAGTGAAGTACTCCCAAGGTAAGCAAGTAAATGCTTACGCAAGTTACACCAGAATTATAACGAGTTGATGCATGCATAATGAATTTCAAAGGAAAGCTTAATAGGGCAATGTGGAAAGCAATACTTGAATTTAAATATAATAACATAAATCTAAAAGCTGAATTTTCATACGATTATATGAAACATTGTTTTTAACAAGTAATACCGTTAGTGTAGGCTCCAACCCACACTAACCTATCACGAGAATCCACGGACCATTACCAAATCCAACGTTTGTTTTGCCAAAACCAAGTTTTATGAAAGTTCAAGTCTAATCTGTGAAGACTCTACTCAGCATGTCCATGACCGTGGACACGGCTATCCAGATAGTTTGTTACTCTGCAGAGGTGTACAACTTTACCCACAAGACATTCCCTCTCACTTGAGCCACGCGATCAACACACTGCCTTAGGTGTGCGGCGGAGAGTTCATGACAAAGCTGTTCCAATGTTCCATAGCCAACATAATCACGCCGCCACTAAGGTTTCACCACAACTCGAATCCACGAGTTGGAGCCCCCTCTGGTGCCATGTGAGACTTCCCACAGCCTACGCCGCGCTCACATTCAGCCTATAGCGAGACTATTATTGGAACTTCACAAATTACTTAGCCAGGTCCGTCCCATACCGGACTTGTGGTAGTACGAAGTGACTTCGTAAAATAATTCACAGAAATGGTCCTTAAGTTGATTTAGGCTCAACCACATACCCCGTGCACGATAATCAACAGTGTCACCAAACACGAGGCATCTGGCACCCACCACCTAACCATTAGCCTAAGTCCAAAACATGTTTTCTATTTTCATTTTTAAATAATTTCCGTAAAACCACCCTTGACTCTCGAAGTCAAGTCTCATTTTCAAACTGACATTTCATGTGAAAGGTTCGTCCCACCTACAGTTATACTAAGCCAGGCTAAGCATTTCTACAAAAATTTTCTAGTCAATACTATGGTACTAACTAGTTTTCAGCTAGGGTGACAAGGTGTATGATTTAGAATTTCAAATGGGCTATAATCAAAGGATTATGGGTATATCTAACATTTAAACTGGATTTTTAAATTAATTTGAGTAGAAGTACGCATGCATATACAGTAAAACAACATACATATATTTAAAATACTGGGTTCAATATGGTCAAAGGTGCAACTTACCTTGATCGAAGTCCTGCTGCGATTCGTCGAATTCAAACTCTCCGGAATCGTTAATATCTAACGAAAGAGCCAATTCAAACGAAACCCAAATAACTTCTAAAAATTATAAAATAAATTGGGAGACAGAATTTTGAATTTTGGATGTGGACCAACAATTCTTGGAAACGATTTGAGGCTTTTAAAAGAAATTGGAAGTTTTAATTTAAATTTTAAACCTTGGAATTACAAAATATATTCAAACAAAATTTAAATAAATTTCAAACTTTCAAAATTATTCCAGAAATGGATAGATCATGATTTTAGAAAAATTTAGAAATTTGAATGGGTCAATTTGGAGTTAAAATGCAAAAGTTATAGCCTTCCAAAGTTTGAATTCAAAATAAAAGAAAAAGGGTATTTTCTGGATTTATTTTTGAACCGAAAAGGATTTATGACGTCAGCACGAATTATTTTTCTAAAGGAAAACATAGATTATGATGTCAGCCCTAGGATTAATATATTCGGGCAGAGGCTGACAGGTGGGGCCCGGGTGTTGTGGACCGAGTCCACGGACCCGAGGGAAAGGTGAGGTGGCAGGCGGGTGTGCGGGGAACGGGATGGCGCTGACGTGGCGCCACGGGGCTGCCGCGTGGTCGCCGCGTGGCTGCCACGTCACGGCTTTATGCCGACGCGTGGCGGCGCGCGAGGTGGCGAGGGGTGCGGGTGGCGCCGCGTGGCACCGTCCGCCGCCACTGGCTGCCACGCCGCCGCCAACTCGACCGACGGCCGACGTGCTTTGCCGGCGGCGGCGCTCGGGCCCGATGGTCGCGGAGTTTCGATGGCGGCGCGGCGAGGGTATAAAATGACGAGGAGAACGCGGGAGTGCATCGGTACCTTGCGCGGAGGCCGAGGGTGACCGAAGAGGGAAATCGGTGGAGAGGAGCGCGCGGGAAGGGTTCACGGCGGCGGAGAGGTTCCAGCGACGCAGCAGCTTCGGGAGAGGTCGCGGTGTTCGCTGGGCACCAGCAAGGTCGGGGCGTCGGCGGGGCGAGGGGCTTGAGCTGGCGGAATCGCTCGCCGGAGTAGCCGGAGCCGCGGAGGGAAATCGGGCGCAGGGGACCCTGGGGCTGGATTATGCGCTCTGGAGGCTCGGGGTGGCGGTGTGGGAGGGGAACCTCGGGTGCGGGTTTTATAGGTCGGGAGGGGGTAACGGCGCGTACAATCCGCCGTTTTGAAACGGACGGGAGGTTGAATGCGCCGCGAATGGGGCGTAATTGGGGTTTATGCTTGCAACGGACGGGGAGGTGCTAATTGGAAGCGAGGTGATGCGGGGAATGAATCGGCAAGAAACCGAAGCTTTCAAAGCCGTTTTCAATCAATGGCGGCGCAGAGGCGCGTCGCGCAGGAAAGAAAGGAAAGGGGCGGGGCGAAGGGCCCGACAGTGGGGCCCGCACGTCGAGAGAGAAAGAAAAGGAAAGAGCGAGGGGCGGTTGGATGCTTGACGGTGGCACGGGGAGAGATCGGGACGGCGGCGCGTTGCGAAGGGTAAGTGAATGGGGCGGCGAGATTCGATCCGACAACGAAGATCGGTCGGGGCGGTCGGTGCGTTAAGTGGGAGGGTGGTTGAGATCGGATGCGGCAACAGAGGACGGCGTGGATTAAGCCACGCATCGATCGGGGATGAAGAGGCGGCGGTAAGTTGCGGGAGCGGCGGGATTGAACCGGCGGGAGAACGGACGGCTAGATACGCGACACGCGTCGCACGCGGGGTGAGGGGAGGCGGGGAGAGGGTTTAAGTTAGATCGGACGGCTGAGGGGGAATCCGGCGGGTGGAGGGGACGCCGATGCTTGACACCGCGGCGGGAGGGGTTTTGGGATTTTCTTTCTTTTGATTTTCCGAAATGCTATTAAGCTTTAGAAAACTCAGAAAAATACCAAATAAATTTTAAAAAATCCAGAAAAATTCAGAGAACTATCTGGAGCTATTCTAGACTTAATAAAAATATTTCCCACTCATTTTAACAAGTATAATTTGCAAAGGTACAATTTGATTTTAAAGGGAAGGTTTTAATTCCTTCTAAAATCTAGAAAAATTAATATAATCTCATGTTTGACTTTAGGAAGCTGAAATACATTTGTTTTAACTTTCAGTAATGTAATAAATTCATTTTTAACTTTTATAAATTAAAGTTTATAATTTTTCTCAATTCAGGACTTTAACATAACTCCAGAAAATCCAATAAATTCCAGATTTGATTTTCAATAAAGGAACAAAATTTTGGGATGTTACACTCTCCCCCCGCTGCCCTCCTCCCTCTCCCCCTGCCGCCCCCCTCCCCCTCCCTCTCCTGGCCTCCCTTCCTCCCCCTCCCCCCGCCGCTACCTCCTCCCCTCGCCCGCCGCCCCTCCTCCCCCCGCCCGCCCGCCATCCTCCTCTCTCTCCCCTGCTTCCCTTTGCTCTCTCCCCACCTCGCTCACCCCTCGCTCCCGCCTCCTCGCTCTCCCCCTGCCGCCTTTGCCCTCGCCTCCCCTCGCTCTCCCGCGCCTGCCTGCCTCGCCACCTCGCTCTCCCCTGCCTCCCCTCGCTCTCCCCCCCCCCGCCTCCTCCTCCCCCCCGCCGCCCGCCTCCCCTCGCTCTCCCGTCGCCCGATCTGCCTCCCCTCGCTCTCCCCACCGCCCGATCCCCTCGCTCTCCCGCCTCCCCTTGCCCTCCCCGCCCCCGCCTTCCCTCGCCCTCCCCGCCCCGCCTTCCCCTCGCCCTCCCCCCGCGAGCTCGCCGAGAACCTCTTCCCCGACGCCGCCGATGACGCCGCCCCGCCCCCGCTCACTATCGAGGAGACCCTCGTCGCCGTCCCGGGTGTGCAGCTTCACCTCATCAACCCCGACCGCAGCCTCGACCTCGGCACCGGCACGCTCTCCGTCGTCTGCCTTCGCCAGGGTGACCTCGGCGCCGCCACGGTGCTTGTAATGAGGTAGTTTCTTATGCATATCTGCTTTCATGGTTCGCCGAAACAGTACAAACCACTGTGACCATTCGGGATGCGAGACCATGAAACATAATTTCCATTTTAACTTCTTGGTTGATTCAATTTTAGGATATTCATGTAGTCATCACATGCCGTTGCACAATTTGTACTCCTAAATTTTGGCATTTATGTAGTATAGTTTGTTGATCTTTTGTTTTGTGTTCCATCAATTTGTAGGTACAATCTGTCAAGCTAATTCGTGATAAGCAGACTGGACAACTTCAGGGTTATGGCTTTATTGAATTCGCAAGTTGTGCTGGTGCTGAAAGAGTTCTTCAAACGTACAATGGGACAATGGTGCCAAATGTTGAGATGACATACCGATTGAATTAGGCCACTACTGGTGAAAAACGTGATAACACCCCTGATTATACAATTTTTGTTGGTGATTTGGCTGCTGATGTTACAGATTACATATTACAAGAGATATTTAGGGTGCACTACCCATCTGTGAAGGGTGCAAAAGTTGTAACTGATAAACTGACAATGCGCTCAAAGGATTATGGCTTTGTGAAATTTGGTGATCCTACTGAGCAAGCTCGTGCAATGACTGAAATGATTGGGATGCTCTGTTCTTCAAGACCCATGCGTATTGGTCCAGCTGCAAATAAGAAAGCAGCTGGTGTTCAAGAGAAAGGTAAGCACTGACTGACTGAATCTCAGTTGAGTTTATCCTATTTCAGCTGCATTTTCAAGTTAATTACATTTGCATTTGGTTTGTAGCTGAATCTTGCAGTTACATGCTACTTGTTACTGATTGTATTAGTTTTCTGTTTTGCTTTCTTTACTTGTTCAAAATGTATTGAAGCTGGGTTGCACTCCTTGAGCAAGAACTTAGTAGCTCCACAGTATTTCCTTTGTGAATTTGGATCATTTAATACATTAGCATTCTGAAATACTCATAAAACTCCCATTGTCTGAAAGCAGGACACCAACAGGCTCTTTTCATATAGGAGCCTTGGAACTGACTTGAGCTGCAATGCATGTCTTGTATAATGCGTGGCCTCTGTTAGGTCAGTGTTAATTGTTTATGGCTTGTGCCACTAGACTTGTTTTAGAATAGTACCATCTCTCATGCTCTCCATCCACTGTTTATGCAATGCCTGTTAGGTTAAGTTCCTTTCTAGGCGACCTTTCCAGAATATGTATAGTTTCTGAGACATCTTAATTCTTAGGCAAGCTTAAGAACCTTTTGTCCTAGGAGGCTGAAGCCCCTTTCTGCTAGCTTCTCTAAGAAAGCAGTTTATGGATATAGGGAAACTCATATTAGTTTGTTTGAGACTTTAGAATTTGCGTTATCAATTATTTAAGATCCGTTGCAACGCACGGGCACTTGACTAGTATAGTAATAGTTTGGAATGACATGATGAATAGTTAGATCCTATCACTGAATAGCCCTATCATATTTATGAAGACCATATTCACCTTGACAACTTTGGTAATTAACCACTATGTAGATAGCTATTAGTATATGGTACAATTAAAATGATTTACTTAAGTTACTAAAAATAATTTGGCTTTGTGCTAGTAGACTTTCGAATGGTAATAGGGTTGAGGTTAATTGGTGGGAAGCTATTAGATGGTTGGAGCCCATAACCTCACTCTGAGATTGAGGCTTTGGTATGATATGGTGGTGCAGTGCCGGTGTGTCAGGGTACATGAATGATAGCCTCATAAAGGCTAGATTCTTGTGTCAAGTAAATAACACAGAAATTGCTCAACCATAAGTATGACTTGTCAACTTGGTCTAGTACACTACTCAATCTGATCGAATGTCTACAGGAAAGACTATTATCCCAAGGTTACGTGATTGCCTACGAGAAAGGGGTGAGATGAAAGTTGGGCTAAGTATGCCACTTGCCATTCTTCATAACGGTGGGTTCACACAATGTCGGGCCACGATTTCTGCACTGGTCAATGGATTCTCGATAGGGCTGAATGGCTCTGAGCCTACTGGTTATAAATTAGAATGAAATGAGTAGTGAAATGACCTTATTACCTCAGCTCAGTCACACACTATCATATTGCGTGTCTACAGCATGATATTATGAGTCTGAGATATCTTATAGATAAAGTTAGGTAACTCAGTAGAGTATAATAAATAGTATTCAAATACACTATGCCCCCAGTCAATGGAACTATGTTTTATGGGTGATTCAAATAACAAGACATAAGTATAATTTGAAGGATTTTATTGTGAAAATTGCAGATGGTAAAACCCCCTTACTATTTAAATAATGTTTTTATTGCTTCAAGTGCAAAGTTCTTTATAGTAAACTTGCCTATGTTCTTATCATAACACAACATGTGAATCTGTCCAGTTGAACACCTTGCATACTAGTTAAATAGCTTTTCATGTGGCTTACTGAGTACCTAATGTACTCATTCTTACTTATTTTCATCAGAACAAAACTAGAAAAAAGGAAGAATGCTTTAGCTAAAGTGTTCAGGTTACAATGCACTCAAGCGTTCCTGTGGCAAGCGTTCCTGTGGGATCTCATCGGTTCTTTTGAGTATAAGTTAAATTTTGGGCCTAGATGCCCTTAAAGCTATTATAGTGTGACCGTTAGGACATTTTAATCAATCTAATCCTTTGTAAATATCAGTGAGTAGGTATGATACTCTTTCTATTTGTAACTGAACTCCTAACCTGTTGCGAGAATTGTGATGGTCTTATTCTCAAAATGGGGCCATTACAATAGCCATGTCGAAAGCATGTAAATCCCAGATACCAAGTCCTCCCTCCTTTGGTTTTGGCAATTTTCCCATGCAACCCAATGCATTTTATTCTCATTATCCATTTGGCTCCACCAATACCGACATATCACTGTACTTATTGCATCGCATAGGCTCTTTTTGAGGTCAAAGCAGGACATAGCATATGCGGGAATAGCTTGTGCAACAGCTTTAATGAGGATTTTTTTGCCTGCTTTGGAGGCATCTTCTCCTTCCACCCTTGTACCTCTTCCAAAATTGTCTTTTAAATATAAAATAGTAAATTGCACTATGATCACCAGACTTAGCCAGCTGGTTTAAGTAGGTCACTGAACTCCCAAACTGCATTTCTAGGTCATTGAATTAGTTTAAGTGCATCACTCTTGGTCATTAGTACACTGGTCAAACTACAACCAATGAAATGTCACTGACTGGTGCCACCATGGCACAAGGTGCATATGAGTGCTTATGAGGACAGGCATAGCCGCTGTAATTTGAACTAATCTGCCAATTTTTTTAGCCTTTCACAATTTTCTCCCTAATTTGAAACCCCTATGAGTTGTGGTGATTTAAGTGACCGCAAGGGCGGTGACACATGCTGTTGTCTAGATCCTGCGATGATGATTGTTACTGGCAGCAGGGAATTGAGACCGAGCAAAGTCAATGATAGTGATAAGGGGCTTGAGCGTAGATGGCAAGTAGGGATGCTATAATGGGAGGGTGACTAGATTTATGCTTTTTGCAACTAAATGTGTACTTTTTTGTGTCTATGTGTGCCTCATGCCACAGTGGCATAAATTAGACTACAAAATATGCATCTTTTTCTGACAAGTAGAAACAAATGGCCGACGGTTCTAAAAAAACTCTCAATGATTACTAAATGACCATCAGTTTTCTATTTTGCCGAGAGTTCTACCAACATATGCCGACCACTCTCATCTTTACCGATGGTGTAGAAACTCTCGCCTATTATATTTACCGATGGTAGTTGCTAAAAACCGTCAGTCATACATGTATTTAGCGACTAACCAAATCCAATAGTAATTACTGACGGAGAGCTGTCGACCAATAGAATTTCTGACGGAATAAAACTGCCGACAGTTTTTTACTCTCGGGAAAAAATGCATATGGTGCAGTGAGCATGCCATGTCATCTGCCGTACCCAGGTTGGCATGCTAATAACCTAGAGCGACCCACTTAAATGAGTTTAGTTACCTAGATATGCAGTTTGAGAGTTAGATGACCTATTTGAACCGACTAAACAAGTTCCGTGACTCAACGCAATTTCCTCGTACCGAAAAGTCCGGGTTTTTGAGCGGCCAATATGCACTGGCAAGCCAAGATACTTACCATCGCGTGCTTCTGATGTCAAGTGTAAAGCATCCATCACTTCTCTCTTGAGTTTCCTCTGTTTTTACTGAACATATTGCTCGACTTCTCCCTATTGATGGCCTGACCCGACGCCGACTCATACAGATCAAGGATGCTGTGTAGATGTGCAGCACTAGTGGAGTTCACCTTTAACAAGGCCAGTGTCATCCGCGGACAGCAAGTCGGAGACACTCGGTGCATCTGCACAATTAAAGCTTCCTCCTTGGATCATACCAATTGACTCGGCACTTCGGAGCAGCGATGACAAAACCTCTGCACAAATCAAAGAGAGATACGAGGAGAGGGGATCAAGCCTTATCTCTGAAGGCTTTCCATTCACCTTGATACGACATGATACTGTACGGATGCATTTCATTAAAAGTTTCACCGAATTCTCGTGGAAACCCAACTTCGTCAACGTTGTCTCCAGGAAGCTCCATTCGACAGGCTTTACTCATGTCAAGTTTCAGTGCTACAAAAGCCTCTTTTCCGGTTCTTTCATTCTGCAAGAAGCGAGTCATTTCATAGGCCAACAGCACATTATCTGTGTTAAGCTGGCCAGGGACCAATGCACTCTTGTTGGGAGAGATGATATCATCAAGAAACACCTTCAATCTGTTTGCTGATACTTTGGAGACTATCTTGTACAGGACATTACACAAGTTAATCGGGCGCAAATCCTTTACTCTCTCAGGGCATTTCTGTAGTGCCCCGTATTATTGAGCTTAATTTAACTATTAACTGTCCTATTGTTTAATACCTTATGTATTACCTTGAACTTCAAGAAAAAGAAACAAGTTACTCAAAAGTTGTAACTGATACCAAAGTCTTAGCTTTTCTTGGGACTTTATTTTTTTTTTCAATCCTTAGAAGAGAGTCGAAGCAAAACTATGAAGGGGCCTAAGTAGAAAATGAAAGGGAGAAGTGAGGTCATATGGAGGTCACCCCATAATGTATGATGAGTATTTGATTTTGTTGTGCCAAAATTGTCAAAGCTTGAATTTGATTTTGAGAGTTTGTAATGTTTAGAGTTGCTATAAGTGCTTTGCTTGTCTGACTGATTTGGAGCAGCGTTAGACCACTGGGCATGGACAGTCTGACCGGTCCTCGCACAACAGTCGGACTGGAGTCAACCTGAGTGTAGCGAAGTATGGTACGTGTGGTCTGACCGACATTGGGACAACAGTCATATCGGTGGAGGGCAGTCTGATCAGTTGTGGCATGGTGGTTTGACCGGTGGCTTAAGGGCAGATATATCTGAAGGTACCCTAGACATATATGGGGTTTTCAGAGAGGTCCTAGAGAGGGTAGACATATATGGGGTTGTTGATGAGATTAGATATGAGCATGTTTGAGGAGTGTGATGCCAAGAGGGTTGTGCCTACATGTTGTAAGGTGCGTGTGAAGGCTATCTGTGACATGGTTAGGTGAACCATGATGGTTTTGAGTGAAGTCTGGATTCAGTAATACCGGGTTTTGTGCAGCGATACAACCAGGCAGTCTAACCGGCATTGGATCGGGGGTCATACCGGTCTATTGTTACCGGGGCAAAGGTTGAGAGGTGTTGATCGGTCTAACAAGCCTATGGTTAGTAGTCAGATCAGATCTAAAGGTTCAGAGCATAATTTGAGTTGAGCTGAGTTGGTTTGAGTGTGTACACAACATGGGTGTCGTTGGTTGTGTTGTGTTGTATTGTGTTGCATGATGTATTATTTTAACTACCGTGAGTCAAGTGTATGAAACTTGTGCTTAAGATATTTCTTTGGTCTTTAGATGTGTAAGTAGCTTGAAGAATGTTAGAGGTCAATGACAAAGGACCAGGACTAGGCAGGAGTGTTGAGGTTCATGAGGTTGTATAAGTCTAGATGAGTCTATGCGGCTCAAGCAGGAAGCACATAAAAGATAAGGATCATGAAAAAGGCGAGTTGGTGTATGTGATGTACGAAGTGGTTTGGGCTAGTGCAAGTAAAGATGATATAAGGGAGATCGGATGTGTGAAGACTTGACGTCAAAGTTATTGGGCTCCACGGGGTACATGTCAAAGCATACAGGCTTTGAGAGCCATGAGATGGCTATGTGGCTTGGTGATACTTTTGGGAGTGAAGCTTCGAAGGTAAGTATTCTTAGCTCATAAATTGTGTTAATTGATGATTTTGTGTATTGTGCGGTACTACATGATGGGTTACTTGTTGGTGTTGGTTGTAGGACTTGAGAGAAAGGTCATGGTGAGACGAATGGGACCACGACTAAACTAGGAGAGTTTAGATCCAGAGCGACCAAAAGATCGGGATTAAGCTAAGCTAAGGTAAAGAACGATTAACGTGCCACCAGGAGATGACTGAGGTTGGCGGAGTGGTTACAAGTCAGAAAGACAAGGAACTAGAATGGGAGCTGCCAGTGGTGGATATGATAGGCAACAACAAGATCTAAACTAAGCTTAGGAAGGAGTTGAGGTCCAGAACAGTCAGGGAAGCCAGGTGCCATCATGGTGCATGCAGAGACATGTGGCACACCAAGTGACTTATATCTGTTTGCAAGTGATGATGGTGTAGTGGGATACTATAGGGTCCCAGATTTGACAATCCGAATCTTCTATGTATTCTGAGCTAGTCCCTAGATTAATAGCTAGCTCACATAATAACAATGACAGATATCACATCCATATATATGCATAACTAAAAAGGTATAGTAGTAAATAAATAGAAATGGACCAGATGGCCAAGGTCTTACATTATAGGCTGAGGAGGCCAAATATGGATGAAGTCTTGCAGCAAAAATGAAACTTAGTAGTGGAGTCCCTCAAGATATGCCCATAGGCAATTGACTGGGGTACACGACCTAGTACTCAACGTCGTCTTCAAACTTCGATTAATGGTGACCAATATTCACCGGCAGTTCACTCCTTGAACACTAAATTCATATAGCTAAGCAATAATGAGTATAAAAAGTACTCAGCATGTCTATAAATCATAATGCAAGTATATATGTATATATCTACATGCAAGGCTTAACCAAGGGGGGTCTTATATTTCTTTTAGTATAAAGCTAGTTTGTCAAATATCATAGTATAGCTAGTTTTTAAAACCTATTGTTAGATTCGGATTTCACCAATCCTGAATCTTCTGTGATTCTACCATACTATTCTCTGATCATTAGATAGTGCTCACATAAACATTGCTGAATTATTTCATATATCATATGAAATATACCATACATTAATATTACACAACAGAGTATAAATATTCCATATTGGGGTAGAGTTTACATAAAGGGATAATCAGACCGAATACTTATATTACAAAAGTGAAGCGGAAAACAATAAGCAATAGTGTATCATAGATATTATCCAAGATTAGGTACTATATGTGCACACCATCACCACCATCATCTACATAGTTGGGACACAAACTATAATGCCTTAAACGTCATTTCGGCGTTCCTGAAAATACTTAGCGGATTTATGAAATTCTTCTTTTTCGGTGAATCGTGGGAGGCAGGAGAGAGCTGTGAAATTATCTAAAAGTAAGAAAAATAATTTAATACAATAAAAAAGAGTGTGGGATGCCTAGAGGGGGGCCAAGCCACTTTGGGCTGGCCAGCCCACGGGGGCCCAGCTGCCCCTTCCCCCCAAACCCTAGCCGCCCCCCTAAAACTTTCCCCCTATTCTAGCTGCCCCCCCTAGCCAGTAGCCGCCCCTTCCCCCTGCACCTCCTCCCCCATTTGCTTCATCTCCTTGCTGCCCTACAGAAAAAGAGATCAGAGAAGAGAAGGGAAGAAAGGGAGGGAGAGGAGGGAGAGGAAGAAGGAGGGAAGGAAAGAGGAAGAAGAAGGAAAAAAGGAGTCTCACGTGGGTAACCTAAGTAAGGATTTCCCCTCTGTTCCTCTCTGTTTTAGAGTGTTCTTAGGGTTTTGGTTCATCATTAGAGGGTGCTCATCCAAAGGAATCCGACAATTAGCGCTTAATCGTTGTTCTACATGAGGACAGATTGGACAAAACATCTATTCGAGTGGCTTAGACGGTCAAGATGAATTTTCTAAGGAACCCATAAACACAAAAGTTGTAGAGGACGCAGAGATCTAGTCTTGTATTTTTTTTTAGAATTTTTTAATGAGTGATTTTGGCGCAATAGAGGTTGGAAGTCGACTGTGTAGCAGAGTGGGATTCAGAGTGCAGTCTCTGTTCGTGGGCAGTTTCAGGGGTCGTAGTGATTTTTATGAATTTCCTCATAATAATGAAAGTTGTATATAATGTTGTAATATATCTGCTGGTAAAATGTCATAATTGTTTGAGCAGTGTACTGTTGGTGGTGGTCTGTAGAAGTTCGCTGGTCAGAAATCTGTTGCAGATGCTATCCTCCATTTTTCATTGTGAATTACACCCTTAAAATGATAGAATAAAATTATGGTGTCTTCGTAAAGTTGTATCTCTCGTTCTGTAGATTTCAAAAATGCTATTAGTTGCTATGGTTTGATCAGCGGATAAAACGATATGAAAAGGACAAGTAGCGCTGCTGTAGTAGACTGAACGTGGGAATGACGGTTTGAGAGGGAGTTGTCTGGTTTTGGGCATAGTGGCGCTTTACTTTTTAGTTGTGAATGATATGGTGTAGTTTTGTGCTGAATGGTGATCTATGAACAAGTGGCTTCACTCCTGACCGTGCTTGAGCCCTTCGCCCCTTCGGTAGAGGCAAGTAAACGTAGCGGTTGGTGATATTGATTAGCATGTTAATTTTACTACCTTCACTAAATTTGCTGAATGTTTGGTTATTAATTCACCTTAAAGTTGAGATGTCTTGCTGTGTTATATGCTTTAATATACATATTGCTGTCTATGTGGTTATATTCTTAATGAATCAATTGTGGTCATATCATTCATGTCATAGCATGTCATTTGCATCATGTATTGTCACCGCACCTAGCCACGACTGTACTGGTACAATATCGTACATTACCGTAGTATGATGCACACTCTTACGTTGCTAGGTAAGAATTCTGTGGATCATTTGCATACATATGCATTTCATGAGGATCATTATTGTTTTGATATGTTAAGTGGTATTGGCTCATGATAGTCACTTTATGACAGGGAGTGATTCCCTGTGGTTACTGTGGTTATGGTTGCTGATGTGGATATGAATGAGGCTAATGAGGGCTAAAAGCTAATGCTTTACCATTGTTGGTTGTGGTTGCTTTACTATTATTGGTTGTAGTTGTGGATGTAGATATGAATAATGTTAATGAGGATTAAATGCAAATGCTTTACCGTTGTTGGTAGTGATAGTGGTTATTGTTATAAATGAGGCTAATGAGGATTGATTGCTAATGCTTCACTGTTATTGGTAGTAGTTGTGTTCATTATACCTTAAATTGTTAATTGATGCTTAATCATCTATGTTTTAATTAACTTGTTAAACAATTTACTTGCTGAGATTTTATTTCACCCTTGCTTTTCCTCCCTCCAAGTGATCCTTGAGCATGTATGGGAAGGGGTAGAGCAGCACGTCACAATGCAGCTTTCTTCATGAGTTTGTTGTAATAAAATAGACGATCTTTAATCATTTTTGTTTCTCATTATTGGCAATATAATTCAATAATGCTAGGTCATGGTTGAATTTAGAGAGTTTGAACAATCTAGGCTTGGATGATTTATGATGCTATGGGATGTTTATGTTATTAAATTGTTATTCTTTGTGTCTCCTTTTGTATGTCGTCATGCTTCCGCGTATTGTTTTTCTAGAGAGTTGCTACCAGATTTTCTTGTATCTTGGCTAGTTGTGGTGTAGTTTAGTAGCATTCTAGGGTAATATGGTTCTTGAGGTGTTACACAAACTATATATAAGATCGTCCCAGTTTCCTTCACCATCCTCATCTTCATCGGGTAAAGAAGCATCATAGTAGGTATAGTGGTATTGCTCCACTGGGTTCTGAGTTAATTGAGTGAGCGAGTATGAGCACAACCAACCAACCATGCTCCATGAGCCACATAATGCAATTATATATATATATATATATGGCATGCCAAAGGATAGCTCAGGTTATTTAAGTTGCCAAAGCTACGATTGAAAGTTACAATAATTAGAAATTCATAAGACTTAGCATTTACAACTAAATCATGTTTTAAAGAATGTAAGAGTGTGCGATAATAGTAGTGCAGGTTATATCCACCTGATAAGTTTTCATCCCATCCACAAAAGTTTTAGAAATAGAAACTAACTCGAGTAAGTTCCCATACCCGTCCTTGACCGTGGGCATGACTGTTCAAAAAGTTTTCACTTTGCAAAGATTGTATACTTTATCAATAAGAAATAATCGGTTCGTTATGTTTCACATGTTTCCTTAGACATGTAGATCGAGGAGATCGCCATGAGGCCTTTACAATACTTTATCCCTTCATTATCTTAACCAATGGGTTTATCCCTTCCAAAGAATGACCCATAGTTGTGTGGGAAGTTGCCCTAACGACTAGCACAATTGAAACATGAAAGTTCCCCAATGACTAGCGCAACATGAACATCACTATTCCTCGGTGTCCCATTCAAGCCGGATCATAATCCGCATGCACCATCTCGACCCCTCCACCATTTGAGATGACTCTAAGGTTTGATAAATTATTTAACCAAGTCGTACCCATTATAGACTTATGGTTATACTATTTTACATTGGGAGGTCATCACATGATTTAGTCCTTAGGGTTATCTGGGCGATGCTATCACAAACCACACATTCTCATACTACATCCACACCAACCCCTCTTATTATCTTCCTAGACATGTAAAGCAAGTTTTAGAGTTTTGAGAAGTACAAAATTATGTTACCCCCAACATATCAGCCATTTCCCTCCAATCACTGTTCAAAACCAGTTTTATATTTTTAAATTGATGTCAGGACAATTTAATGCCCCTAGGTATCTAAACAAGGCTAAGCATGGTGCTTAGATACAACTTATAGCTAGTATGGTACATTAAATTTCTAGGGTGACAAGGATTAAGCGTTCAACTGTTCCAAGAGATGGGGTATAATAGTACAGAAATACTATAGAATGGTATAGCGTTTTAATCTCACCCAACGGGATAACAATCCATCATTGCTTTATACACAATGTACCAGAGCCATATGATTCCATGTTTGCTTTATGCACATCCACAGCAAAGTTTCCTTTCTTGTGTGCCTCTCACATGTCTACATCTTGCTTTACTCTTTCTCTCTGCAATGGCTGGTGTGTGGTGACGATGAGTGGGTGTCTTATGTAGGATCGGCAATGGGAAGGCTTGAGCAGCAATGGCCAGCCGACGTGCGGTAGCGAACATGCCTAGCTCATGGTAGAGCAAGCGAGTGAGTAGTGCCCTATGATGGCCAGCTGCGACGCATGCAGGCCTACCGACAGCGACTGAGGAGTGGGCATGGAAGTAGCAGAGGCCATGGAGTGAAGTTGAGACTACGACAGGTGCGTGCACGGATGGTGGCTAGGACTGTGACATAGGCCTGATAGTGCTGGTCAAGGAGGGCACGACGTAGGCAGTAGGCGGTGGCTCAATTGACACATGTATAGCAAAATTGCAGGTTTATGTTTGAAACTCCTTAAAACCTACTTAAACCTCCATGAAACTTAAAACCTACTCAATTTTTTTTTTGAAATTTCTTGAAACCCACCTCTAACCTTTAAGTTTTTTTTATTTCAATGAAACGTCATGAAACATAGCATTTTCAAATTTGAAACTATTTGAAACCTTTTAAAACATAGCATTTCAAACATGAAAACTAGTTGAAACTTGTTGAAACATGAATAAAACTTTGCTTGAAACAGTGTTAAACTTGCTCTACATTTTTTTAAACTTTTGTGAAAATTACTTAAATTTTTATTTGAAACTTGAAGCGCTAATGAAATTTGTGGAAACTTATGAAAACATAGCATGATGTTTCACGACTTGGTTTTCATGAAGATTACTGACATTTCATGTCTAAGTTTCATCAAGTTTCAAGATTGTTATGACTAAGTTTCATGAGGTTTCAAGATTATCTTGCAATTTCATGAAGTTTTTTTGTAGCGAATTCATGAAGTTGAAAATTTTTTTGTAGGTAATTCATGAAGTTAAACTCCAAGTTTGATGAGGTTTCATAAAGTTTTAGGATATTGCATTACTAAGTTTCAAGACTATGTTCTATAGTGTTTCAATAAGTTTCATAAAGTTTTAGGTTATTTCATACCTAAGTTGGCTATGTTTCATAAAGTTTTGTGTCTAAATTTTATGGTGTTTTATAAGATATCATAATGTTTTTTGTAGCGGATTTATGAAGTTGAAAGTTTTTTTTGTAGTAGATTCATGAAGTTGAACGTCAGGCTTCATGATGTTTCATAAAGTTTTAAGAGGTTTTATAATTAAGTTTTATGAGGTTTTATGACTAAGTTTTATGGTGTTTCATTAAAATTCATAAAGTTTTAGAGGGTTTTATAGATAAGTTGACTAAGTTTCATGGTATTTTATGAGGTTTCGTAAAGTTTTTTTGTAACAGATTCATAAAGTTGAAAGTTTTTTGTAGCAGATTCATGAAATTGAACTCCAAGTTTCATGAGGTTTTATGACTAAGTTTCATGAGGATTTATTACTAAGTTTCGTGGTGTTTTCTTAAGTTTCATAAAGTTTTAGGAGATTTAATGCCTAAGTTTTTCATAAGTTTTTATGTGTAAGTTTCATGATATTTTCATAATGTTTCATAAAGTTTTAGAAGGTTTCATGCAGAAAATCTATTAGATGGTATATCGTTGGATGCTAACCCATCGGGACACCCTAATGTCATCCTTATCCAACGATGGGCCTTGTAGCTTCGTTCCAATCCATCCCCCAAAATTGTGGCCACCCACAACCATCTCTCTCCCTCTCTCTAATGTTGATGGCTATACTGCACTCCTCGACTCAGTGATAGGCATCCATGCGGATGTCAGATTGCATGCGCCATCCGAGTCGGACTTAGGTGCTGCTATCGTTACCTAGCTCACCATTGTTTGGATCCAAATGGAGCTCTCAACAACCTGGTACACCATCGAATCTATGCTTCTCTTCCCTAGAATCCCTCTGACTCGAGCTCACTGCCGTTGACATGCTGCTTATCGGTGAAGCATCCTTGTTCCGAATTTTTTACTAAATCTACCCAAGACCACATGTTCTACTTCTAACAATACAAACCATGAAGTTAGCCTAAAACTTCCTAAAACTTGGTTGAAACTTGCTGAAACCTGCATGATACTTCAATCACGGGGATCTGAAACCTAAACTTGCTGTCCTATTGTAAGTTTTGAAACCCACATGTTGAAGCTATGCTTTGAAACCTGAAACATTTGTCGAAACACTATAGTGAAACCTGAAACATGAGTCTATTGATTCATGAAACATGTTGAAACCTTGCTATTAAAATTGTAACATTGTTGAAACATGGTAGATGTACTCATAGTGAAATTTGAAACCTGAACCATGAACCTTTTAAGTGGTCATCAAGCATGGGAAGAGTATCAAGGTTCATCCACTGTTGGAGGACATCGTAAGGAATGGATATCATGCGCGGAGGCCATAGGGAGGTCTCAACTTGCAATACTTCGAGGTGGTGGACAATAATGTTTACATGCGTGATGGAGCCGAAAGAACTCAACAAGTATTTCAACACACGCAAAATGCACTCAAGAGGATGTGGAGTGGGTCGTCCAATTAGTTTTGAACAAACGGTTTATACCAACCCATTGGGAAGGGATTTAGATGGTATCCCATTGTCTAGCCACATCCTTGTAGAAACCCAATGAAACTTTTTGCTTGAAACTTTTGAAACATCATCGAATCCTTCTGAAACTTCTTGGTGTTCAAAATTGGGCGATGTGCCTTGTCTCACACACTCAAAGCAAGTAGCAGTTGGCAGCATCTCAAGGATCGGTGGTAGCGGTTCCGTTAGTGAAACCTACTTCTTCTTGGGGCTATTGCGAGTGCTGTGTCATTTCTTGCTATAGCTGAAGCTGGTGATGACGATGCCCTTGTCCTGACTTTGTATATTCTTCTCAGGACATCCGGATGCATAGTGTCCCATGTTGTCGCATCGGTACCAAATGACATCCTGGAGGGTTTGGCTTGATGATGCACCTTTATTGCCCTCGTTGTGATTGGTTTCTATTGGCGATCTTTGTAGGGGCGGAGTTAGGCGAAAATTCATGCGGGCGGTTAAGGCTTTGGAGACTAGCACTTGGCTTCGTCCCCTGCTTGCTACAGGATGGTCTTGACTTCTTGGAGATCACCCCTCGAGTCTTTTCCGTGGTTTGTCATCGTCCTGGGAAATGCAGATTTAGTTAACGAACCAATTGGGAGGATTGGGAGAAGGCGGTAATGAAGAGTTAGTAAAGGGGTGATAGCAGCGAAAGGCTTATAGAGTAGAGAATAATCTTGATCTTCGGAAGTAGTCCACTTTCAAGTCACTTCCTTCCAGCACCGTGGTATCTTTGAATAGTGCAAAGGCATGTTGTGTAGGCTTCTGTTTGCCTTCTTGGCATCCATATAATTCCCTTTGTCGAATCGATGGTCGCGTCATGGAGGTATGAAAGGATAGCTGTGATTCATAGAATGTTAATAGTACATCGGCTAACGATATAAACCTAAGCTTCCTTCTAACTCTACCGAGGCATATTCTCGTATAAGATCAATCATCCTTATTATTAGTAAACCACTATCCTCGTAAAGATCTCTATTCCCACTCGAGTAAGACTTAGGGTCTGTTCTTTTTAGCTGCGGCTGATGGTTTTTAGCTATGGCTGATAGCTTTTTGGCTGTTTACAACAGAGATTGCAGAAACAGAGATACTCGCTTGCGATTTTTAATGGTACAGATATTAGTTTTTTAACGTGTACTATAATTAACTTGTAGACCCCATCTTAAAAAAATACTCCGTTTAAAAGTTAATTACTATAGCAAAAACCAAAAACGACTTTTAGAAGCCGCAAAGAACAGGCCCTTAGTATGTTGGTCATTCCATCCGAATAACTTGAGTTCGTCACTATAGGTTTACTGTTTCAATAGTTGCACGAGTCCTATCACACCGATTGTTCTTGTGGAAATACCATCAATAGGGGCCTATTGATAAATGATCCCATACACATCCATATATAGACCTATAAGTCAAGCAATCGACTTATCCTCGAAACATTTCCACACGAGATCACAAGGTTTGGGTAATCTTGTCATAATTCCAATTTCCAACTCAAATGAATTATCAATAAATTTCTTGAGGGCAGCAATTGTGGGATTCTCATCGATTGGGATTCTGGTGACTTTATAACATCATTTATTCAATCTTCCAAATATACTTCCCGATTTAACCTTCCAATATTCCTGTAACACCCCGACCCTCCACAGGGCCCAAGATGCTACCACCTCACTGTTACTGTTCCCCAAAAGTGCACCATAAACAGAGTAACGCACAAGATCTGTATTAACAAGAGAAACCTTTTCCTGAAACATACTGTCACTACAAAATTTACACAAGCATCTTAACGAAAGTTTAAACATAACGCTTAGTGTAAGACTAAGCTGTTATTGCATATGTGCAGTGCAAAAGGAACTACTCCCATTCCATGAATGTCGTCCTTCCGGATCACCCTAAAAAAAAGAGCAACAGAGCAAGGGTGAGTCCGAAGACTCAGCAAGCACACGAAAAAAACAGCACATCAATTTCTCATCTATAAACTGTAATCCATTCTACTCAATGTAATATGGAAATCTCATCAGAATCAGAGAATCAACTCTATGTCTGTAAGCTATCAATCACATCAGTTGTAAACTATAAATTCAATCGACTGAAATCTGTAAAATCCAATCTACTGTAAGCTGTAAATTAATCTACTATAAACTGTAACTCTACTCTATGTCTGTAATCTGTACTGTATTATTGTCTGTAATCTGTATCATTTGCATGCAATGCAGTGCCATGCGATGCATCTGTAACTGTAGCTTATACCGGTATAGCGGAGTGTCCACCCGTCGATGGACCACTCAATTGCCCCGCCCTCTTTCAGACGGGGGTTCCATCTCCACTCCCGTGGAGTCCCTACCGAAGTAGGCCCTGTTTCACTGTGTATGAGTGCAATGCAGGATGCACATGCTTTCACTGTTGGCACATAATTATAATTTGCACTTATCTGTATTCGCCTAACTGTTAATCCTGTATCTTAGCCTATAAACACTATGAGTCATGTATGTCAGGCTATAGACATTGTGAATCATGAAAATCAGGCTGTAAATGTTGTAAGTCATATAACTCAATCTGTAAACATAAATAGCAATCAGTAATCACACGGTACTGCCTATCCTGCACTTGCCTCTCAGCCTGGCGGAGGATGCGCGAAAGGCACTGAGCTCGAACCGCCACCTGAGCAAGTAACAAACAATTCAACACCTCGCTAACGTGGTATATACACACGCGAGTAATTAACGTCGCTGTTACGTATAAATCCAGTATCACCGACATCCCTCACCGGACATCACCCCACTGTTCCATTTTAATCGGCATACTCTATGCGAAAATCGGTAATTAAACAGAAAAAGGGGTTTCGTACTGTTTTCCTAACTTCCGATGACTGGATCGGGCCGCAATCTGTAGCTCTCCGGTCGGATCTAGCAGGTCTGGTGTCAGATCAGGCACTCCCCCCTTTTCTTTTCTTTTTTTTCTCTCCTTTTCTTTCTCTCTTCTCTTCCCTTCTTCCCTCTTTTTCTGCACCTGGTTGGTTGGCCTCTTTTTCTCCACCGGCCAGCCCTCCTCTCCTCTCTTCCTCCTTTCTTTTTCCACGCACGGGCGCTCCCCCTCCCTGCTCTCCTCCCTTCTCACGCCGGCCTCCCCTTTTCTTCCTCCCTCCCGCCGTCTCCCTCCCCTCCTCTTCCTCCTCACGCGGCGGATTCCTCTCCTCCACCCACTTACCCGGCCCCTCTCCTCCCCCTACTCCCACGGCCACCTCTCCCCCGTCCCCTTCCCTCTCCCTCACGGCTGGCGCACGCGCGAGCAGCAGGGGGCTGGGGCGGTGAGGTACGGCCGGGGGCGCGGGGCTGCGCTGGTGCGTGGGGTGAAGAGCGGCGGCGCGTAGGGGAAAGAAGGTACAAGAAGCTGCGGCCGGGGAGGTGGCGGCGCCGGTGGCTCGCCGTCGATGGCGGCGACGGAGGCAAGCCTGACGGTGGCATAAGCAACAAGGGCAGCAGAAGCTCGGGAGAGTTCGGGGAGCAGCAACGAGAAAGCATGAGAAGAAGCGAAAGCCAAATTGGCTTTCTCTCCCTCGGCTCCCTCTCTTATATGGGCGCGATCTGGGCCGGGCCGGGCTTCTACTGGGCCAGGTATGACATTCTCCCTCCCTTAACAGAATTCGACCCCAAATTCTGAATCTCGGTAATCTATGCGGGAAACATAATAAACTGTTTTAAACAACAAGTAATTCTAACTCATACCCGTAGTAAACAACTCTGGGTACTTTTCGCGCATGCGGGACTCCAATTCCCACGTTGCTTCTCGCTCGGACTGTTGCGACCACTGTACTTTAACATACTTTAACGTCCTGTGCCTCAACATTTTCTCCGATTCCCCCAGAATCCGAACTGGACGGGACTCGAATGTGAGGTCTTGCTTAAGGGACAACGGTTCTACAACAATTCTGTGCTCCGGATCCCTTAAGTACTTTCTTAACATAGAAACATGAAACATGTTATGCACTCCTCGCATTGACTCGGGAAGTTCCAAACGATATGCCGACTTACCAATTCGTGTTAGAATCAGAAATGGCCCAATGTACCGCGGGCTAAGCTTCCCTTTGGTACCGAATCGCATAATCCCTTTAGTGGGTGATACTCTCAAAAGCACATGATCTCCCACTTCAAATTCTAAATCTCGCCTTCTAATATCCGCATAGCTCTTCTGCCTACTCTGGGCAGCTAGCAGATTCTGTCTAATCTCCGCCACTCGCTCCACTGTCTGTTGGACCCAATCTGGACCCAGTATTGCCTTCTCGCCTACAGCATCCCAACATAGTGGCGATCTACACTTCCGCCCATACAGAACTTCAAATGGTGCAGCCTTAACACTGGTATGGTAGCTGTTATTGTAGGCGAACTCCACGAGTGCCAACTGATCCTCCCAGCTACCTTTCCACGACAAAACACAGGACCTCAACATGTCCTCTAGTGTTTGGATTGTGCGTTCGGACTGCCCATCAGTTTGTGGGTGGAAAGCGGTACTAAACTGGAGTTTTGTACCCATAGCACTTTGTAAACTCTCCCAAAATTTGGATACAAACTTGGCATCCCTGTCTGAAACTATCGTTTTAGGCACACCATGCAACCTCACTATCTCACGCACATAAATGGGTGCCAGATCAATTGCCGAGTTCGTCGTGCGAATAGGGATGAAGTGCGCGGACTTACTGAATCGGTCCACCACTACCCAAATCGCATCTTTACCTCGCTGAGTACGAGGTAAGCCGACAACAAAATCCATAGTCATGTCGTCCCATGGCCACTGAGGGACATCTAAAGGCTGCAATGACCGGCGAGACGCTTATGCTCAGCCTTCACTTGTTGGCAAACCCCGCAGGACGCTACATAGCGAGCCACATCCACTTTCATTCTTTTCCACCAAAAGTTCTGTTTTAAATCTCGATACATCTTGTTCTCCCCAAGATGTACCGTGTACGGGGTACGATGAGCTTCCCTCAATATTTCATCCTTGACTGGAGCCTTCTATGGCACACAAAGGCGACCCTTAAACCGTATTGCTCCTGACTCATTGAGGCTAAAATCCCCCGTCTTTCCTTCATCGATACGCTTGTTCACTTGTTGGAGCAATCGATCGTTTTTCTGTGCTTCTCTCACTCATTCTGGAATTGCCGATTCCAGCGACAACTGTGTCTCAACCTGTGTTGTACCCGCATAACAATACGAGATTCCCATCCGTTCAAAGTCAGCAACGAGACAACCTAGAATGGAGGGTGTCGTCTTGCGACTAAGGGCATCAGCGACCACATTCGCTTTGCCTGGATGGTACTGGAGAGTGAGATCATAGTCTTTGATCAGTTCCAACCATCTCCTTTGCCTCAAATTCAATTCCTTCTGTGTGAAGATGTACTTGAGGCTCTTGTGGTCAGTAAAAATGTCACATGATTCTCCATACAAATAATGTCTCCAAATCTTTAGAGCGAAAACTACTGCAGCAAGCTCTAAATCATGAGTGGGATAATTCTGCTCATGCTTTTTCAATTGTCGCGAGGCATACGCGACCACTTTGCTATCCTGCATGAGCACGCAACCCAAACCCACTTGCGATGCATCCGAGTAAACTGTGAACCGCTTCCCTGGCTCAGGAAGAGTAAGAACAGGGGCAGTTACTAGCTTTTCTTTCAAAGTATTGAAACTGCGCTCGCTTTCGTTGGTCCACTGGAATTTCACACCCTTCCGCATGAGCTGAGACATTGGCTTGGCGATGATGGAAAAGTCTTTCACAAAACGCCTGTAATAACCTGCTAAGCCAAGGAAACTCCTCACCTCATTCACATTAGTAGGTCTCTTCCAATCTACTACTGTGGAAATCTTAGTTGGATCTACTGAAATGCCCTCCTGGTTAATCACATGACCCAGGAAGCCCACTTCAGATATCCAAAACTCGCACTTTTTCAACTTGGCAAAGAATTGGTTCTCCCTCCGAGTTTCAAGCACAAGCCTCAAATGCCGCACATGTTCTTTTTCTGTCTTGGAATAAATCAGGATATCATCGATGAACACAACTACAAAGTCATCCAAAAACTTATGTAGCATGCTGTTCATCGTCTCCATAAAGATAGCAGGGGCATTTGTCAATCCAAAAGACATAACTTTATACTCATAATGCCCATACCTCGTGGAGAAAGCTGTCTTTTCAATATCTTGCTCCCGCACTCGAATCTGATTATACCCAGATTGCAGATCAATTTTGGAAAACACCTTGGCTCCCTTCAATTGATCAAACAAGTCCTCGATACGAGGCAATGGGTATTTGTTTTTAATGGTCACCCGATTAAGAGCACGATAATCTATACACATTCGCCAACTCCCATCCTTTTTCTCTGTAAATAGGACTGGGGCTCCCCAAGGCGACACGCTACGACGAATCAACCCCTTGGACAACAACCCATCCAACTGTTTCTTCAATTCTTCTTGGAGTGGTCGTGCTAAACGGTACGGGGATATGGAAATAGGCCGAGTACCCGGAACAAGATCAATTCTAAACTCCACTTCTCTTTTCGGTGGCATCCCCGGAAGCTCTTCAGGAAATACGTCGGGATACTCACATACCACTGGAATACTCTCAATGCGCAAAGGCGCACTCAACTTTTCTGCCAATGGTAGTAGTAACCCAGACTTGAGCATACGTCGCCCAGGGAACAAGCTAGCCAACACAAAAAGAGAACACGGAAGTGCAGTCCCCTGAAACTTTATCTCCTCTCCTGAAGGGGCTTGTAGAGTGACTGTCCTCCAAAAGCAGGAAATCACCGCCCGGTAATGATGCAACCAATCCATACTGAGGATGACATCAAAATACTCTATCGGTATAACCATGAGGTTAGCCACAAAATCCTTGCCATCTATGGAAACCATGCATCCAGGGCAAACTATAGAACTAACAATAACACCTCCCGGAGAATTAACTATAACTGACTGTGAAATGTTCTGCAAACTTAACTGTGCCTTTCTAGCAAACTCACAAGAAACAAAAGAATATGTGGCACCGGAGTCGAAAAGAACTAGAGCACTGTGTGAATCTACTAACAAAGTACCTGTCATCACGTCCAGTTGACCCGCGGACTCAGCGGCAGGCAATGTGTAGACTCCAGGTGGCATCGGGGCGACAGAAGCCCTGACACTCTGCTGTGGTGGCATTGGAACTGGAGGTGATGCAGTATACTGTGGTGGGGCAGCCGTGCGGTGGCCGCATACTGTAGGTGGCGTCCAAGGAGCAGGCTGCAACGTAGGAGCAGCCGCTAACACCTGGACCGATCCCTGAGATGAAGCATTCGCCGATGCAGATGTCGGCTCCCACTTGATGATGCTGGAGGGGTTCTGACGACAAACCCTCTCCATGTGGCCCGGTCGGCCACAGTGTTGACATTCCCCTGTCCAGGTACATTCAGCAGCTCGATGCCCACCACCACACTTGAAGCAAATCATGCCCTGCCCTGGGACAGGACGCAGTACCGGTGGTGCAGGGGAAGACTTCGGCAACTTAGACTTGGAAGACTGTGAGGAACGCTGACTCCACTTAGACTTCTTGGGAGCGGGCCGCTGGGATGACCCACCCCTCTCGCTATAGCTCCTCTTCTGGTCACTACCAGAAGCACCTAAACCACCAGAGGGTTGTAATCCCTTGGTGAGCTGCATCTCCATCTCCATCCCTCTAGCCTGTTCCACCACGGACCTAAAGTCACGCGGTGCTGTAGCTCCCATAACGTGCCGAAACTCAGGATTGAGCCCTCGGCGGAACCTTTTGGCTTTCTCCAAGTCATTACTCGCAATCGATGGCACGAAGCGAATCAGGTTGTTAAACCCTACCTCGTACTCTGCCACGGTCATTCTTCCCTGCACGAAAGCTGACAGGGCAACCTCCATACTCTCACAAATGATTCTGGGTAGTACTTTGCCTTGAACTGCTCGACGAAATCCTCCCAGGTGGCTGGACCTTGGGCAGGGGTCCTGGCTGAAAGGACTCCTTCCCACCAGATATCCGCCTAGCCCTTCAACTGAAAGGCCACAAAGCGAGCCCTAAGCTGCGGGGTCATTTCTAAAGCTTCAAACTGCCTCCCCATATAACGCAACTAATCCGCAGCTTGGACTGGTGTACCCGACCCATCAAAGGTGTCCAATCGCAACGCCATCCATTCACGTAGACTCATCTTTGCCTCTGGTGCGACTGGAACGACAGTCGGGACAGCGATGGGTGCGGCCGCAGCAGCGGCTGCTGCAGGCGCTTGTTGACGAAGGGCACGAACCTCGTCTATGAATTCCCGCAGCAAAGCAGAAGATCTTGGCTCGTTCCCAACTACAGATTGTTCAGCAGACCCGACCTCCACGTCAGGTGCCTCCTGCTGAACATCTAGCAGTGGTTCCACTTGGGCACGACCACGGCCCCCACGGCCTAGGCCAGCACCGCGACCACGACCACGACCTCTACCCCTCGGCATCTCTGCTCACAATAGAGAAACAATCACACAATCAACTCACAAACATCAACTTTAGCTGTACAAGTCAACAATACAAATTGGGAAAGCGCATATGCAATGCAAATCCCAAACCCAACCTACTGTGCAGCAAGGTGTGTCAAGTTCAACTTAATTATTAGGCCTAAACCACATTTTAGGGAAATAATTAAGCTAAGTTGACAATTTATCTCCACTACGGACCTAACGCCCGCTCTGATACCAACTGTAACACCCCGACCCTCCACAGGGCCCAAGATGCTACCACCTCACTGTTACTGTTCCCCAAAAGTGCACCATAAACAGAGTAACGCACAAGATCTGTATTAACAAGAGAAACCTTTTCCTGAAACATACTGTCACTACAAAATTTACACAAGCATCTTAACGAAAGTTTAAACATAACGCTTAGTGTAAGACTAAGCTGTTATTGCATATGTGCAGTGCAAAAGGAACTACTCCCATTCCATGAATGTCGTCCTTCCGGATCACCCTAAAAAAAAGAGCAACAGAGCAAGGGTGAGTCCGAAGACTCAGCAAGCACACGAAAAAAACAGCACATCAATTTCTCATCTATAAACTGTAATCCATTCTACTGTAATATGGAAATCTACTGTAACTGTAGAATCAACTCTATGTCTGTAAGCTATCAATCACATCAGTTGTAAACTATAAATTCAATCGACTGAAATCTGTAAAATCCAATCTACTGTAAGCTGTAAATTAATCTACTATAAACTGTAACTCTACTCTATGTCTGTAATCTGTACTGTATTATTGTCTGTAATCTGTATCATTTGCATGCAATGCAGTGCCATGCGATGCATCTGTAACTGTAGCTTATACCGGTATAGCGGAGTGTCCACCCGTCGATGGACCACTCAATTGCCCCGCCCTCTTTCAGACGGGGGTTCCATCTCCACTCCCGTGGAGTCCCTACCGAAGTAGGCCCTGTTTCACTGTGTATGAGTGCAATGCAGGATGCACATGCTTTCACTGTTGGCACATAATTATAATTTGCACTTATCTGTATTCGCCTAACTGTTAATCCTGTATCTTAGCCTATAAACACTATGAGTCATGTATGTCAGGCTATAGACATTGTGAATCATGAAAATCAGGCTGTAAATGTTGTAAGTCATATAACTCAATCTGTAAACATAAATAGCAATCAGTAATCACACGGTACTGCCTATCCTGCACTTGCCTCTCAGCCTGGCGGAGGATGCGCGAAAGGCACTGAGCTCGAACCGCCACCTGAGCAAGTAACAAACAATTCAACACCTCGCTAACGTGGTATATACACACGCGAGTAATTAACGTCGCTGTTACGTATAAATCCAGTATCACCGACATCCCTCACCGGACATCACCCCACTGTTCCATTTTAATCGGCATACTCTATGCGAAAATCGGTAATTAAACAGAAAAAGGGGTTTCGTACTGTTTTCCTAACTTCCGATGACTGGATCGGGCCGCAATCTGTAGCTCTCCGGTCGGATCTAGCAGGTCTGGTGTCAGATCAGGCACTCCCCATTTTCTTTTCTTTTTTTCTCTCCTTTTCTTTCTCTCTTCTCTTCCCTTCTTCCCTCTTTTTCTGCGCCTGGTTGGTTGGCCTCTTTTTCTCCACCGGCCAGCCCTCCTCTCCTCTCTTCCTCCTTTCTTTTTCCACGCACGGGCGCTCCCCCTCCCTGCTCTCCTCCCTTCTCACGCCGGCCTCCCCTTTTCTTCCTCCCTCCCGCCGTCTCCCTCCCCTCCTCTTCCTCCTCACGCGGCGGATTCCTCTCCTCCACCCACTCACCCGGCCCCTCTCCTCCCCCTACTCCCACGGCCACCTCTCCCCCGTCCCCTTCCCTCTCCCTCACGGCTGGCACACGCGCGAGCAGCAGGGGGCTGGGGCGGTGAGGTACAGCCGGGGGCGCGGGGCGGCGCTGGTGCGTGGGGTGAAGAGCGGCGGCGCGGGACCGTCCGAAGGGTTCGGTTGACAATCTGGCCGTCCGAAGCCAATCAGACCGCCCGAAGGCTCGGTGAACGTTCGGACAGTTCGAAGCTTTGTGCTGATCGGACTGTCCAAAGCCTTTAAGAGCCGATCGGACCGTCCAAAATTCTCGGTGATGTTCGGACTGATCGAATCAAATTTCCAGGCGGGGCAAGCTATAGCGCACGTAACAGGATACAATTAACGTGATTACAGGACGGAACCAACGACAACACAACAGAGTCTTTTGGTATTAAGATAGCTAACAGGAAAGTATTGTTTTCTTGTCTTCAAAGATTTATCAGAGTCCGTTTGTGAGTTGCGATTGGATAGTTTTATATCTCATAAGTCAGTTTGCGACTAGTACTATTTAAAGGGGTATGAGTTGTATTCTTCGGGAACCACGAACAAATAATTTTGAGAATTATACTCTTATTTTCTAGGTTAGCCAAAGCGCACCGTAAGGGAATTGGGAGTTTCTCTTCACCATTGTTCTTGTGAATTCGGAGGTTTTGCAGGAGCATCATGTCTACTTTGGCGTGGTCGGGTAGACGGGATCACGAGCGTGTGGTTGGGCAAATTCTTTTGTTGTAGGTTGCTGTTCTAACAGTGGTTAGCGCCATCGATTCGTCAGGTTGCACGGATCCATGTTATCATCATCGATCCTACATCGTGAAGGTTGGGCATCCCCCATATCACAGCTTTGGTCCTTACTATTGTTATTTTGTATTAGGAATGGAGGGAGTTGACAAAGAGAAGGTGCAGAAGGTAATCTATGAAATGAACAAGGGTTCAAAATATTTCAAAAATGAGCAGAGGAAGGAGGCAATTCTTAAACAAAAAATTGAGCATCTGTGTGCACAATGTGAAAAACTGACTGATAATGACATATCACATTTTCAGAAGGTACAGAGCAACATGTTTTTGTGCTAGCTTTTGTCTGTTGGTCCTTATTTTGTTAATTTGTATGCCATGCTTGAATCTTGATTTATGCTGTCCTGTTGTGTTTTATGCACTTACCCTTACAGATTGGTTTGATGATCATAAAGCACAATTAAAATACAATGAAAATTTGTGATTTCTTCAGAGTAATATCAAATGATCAATTCAACAATATTTACTTGTGCATCTGTGCACTATAGAGATAGTCATATTTGCATTGGCACTTTGATGAACTTGACTTGACCTGATCTGAGCAGTGTTACCAGGACTCACGTGTCCAAAACTTTTTCGGTGCGTCGACATGCATAGCGTCTGACACGGTGGGATGCATCTCCGACACCTCTGCCTGTGTCCAAAGGAAAAACATACCTTTCACCCTGCAGTTTTTGCATCTCTCTGGTTCTTGACACCTTTGTGCTTGCAGGCATGTAAGAGAGAGGACAATAGGATTACAGTGGGGGGTCATGGGAGCGATGGCGGGTGACCACCGATGGACTCCTAGGTGAAGGAGGAAGAGACTAGATGGGGGAAAAAAGCAGTGGCAGCTGGCTCGACATCCCTTGTTCATGGCCATGGCTAGGTGAAGCAAAGCTGGAGGAAGACTAAAGGAAAGAAAGAATGCTAATCTTTCGCATCATAGCATTGCACAGAGTTTGTACTGAAGCCAATGTTATAAAGTAGTATCACTTTATATACGTGCCATTTCTTCCATGTTTTACTCATCTTCTTGTTTTCCTCTCTTATGCGGTTATGGCCATCAGCCTATGTAACAACAAAATTTTCAGGTTGCTGAAAAGAAAAGTTTAGAGTTGGAAGCTTCACGAGATCTTTTGAAAATATGGCTTCACACTGACATGGAGGTCTTTTACGCTACTGTCAAGACTTTGGAAAGGAAAACCCATCCTTGAAGGGAAAACCGTTGGCAGTAGGTAGCATGTCTATGATAGCTACTGCCAGTTATGAGGTGAGCATACTAGGTTATTATGATATATGTTTGATATGTATAAATCTTTTAATCACTAAACAAAAAAAATTATAATGCTAATGTGCTACAGCATTTGGTTTCTTTCCTATTGAAAGATAATAGCGGAAGACCTATCTAATGTGGATCACGTTGTCTAAAGTTAGAATTTCTTGAATAGACTGGATGAACCAAAATGGGCTTGGCTATTTTCTATTTTTGTTAAAAGTACAAGCAATATTCCCCTTTATCTAATGTTGAAATACTCATGCAGGTGCGGAAATTTGGAGTTCGTGCAGCAATGCCTGGTTTTATTGGATGTAAACTATGTCCTGACTTGGTTTTTGTCCCTCCAAAATTTGAGAGATATACTCATTATAGTGAATTGACAAGAAAAGGTATGCAATATAATGTTCATTGAATTATCATGAAAAAACTTTTAAACATTATTCTATATAAAACAATATAATCAGCTGATTATTTAAGTATTGGTTGCCTTCTAGTTTTTCAGAGGTATGACCCCAACTTCGTTGCTACAAGTCTAGATGAAGCATACCTCAATATAACGGAAGTCTGCATCGAGAGAGGCATTACAGGCGAGGAGGTAAGCTTGAACTTTTCTAATGATCATGACTGCCTGGAGGCTTACTTACCAAGTGCATATGACTTGATTTGCCTTAGTGCCTTTAATGGTTTATATTGTTTTTTCAACATGCTAGTACTACAATAGGGTAAGTTTACTGATCACATTGCCTGTATTTGTTTTGAAGGTTGCTAGTTGCTACTGAACTTAGGGATGCCATTCACCAGGAAACTGGTCTAACATGTGGTGCTGGGGTTGCTCCAAACAGCATGATTGCTAAGGTAAGAGCTCGAAGTTTTTGTTTACTTCTATTTTTCTTAACTTTTGTCTTTAGAGGCAATGGTCTGTTCCTGTTATGTGTCTTCCCTATGTCTATTTTTTATCTTCTTTCTTTGACTGTCAGATTGGGAATTAAAATTAAGTCATAAATAAGGGATTGATAATGGCAAGGAGTTCACTTGCCATAGCCAATTTGAGTTGCAATTGAAAAGGTCTTTTTTTAACCACACATGACCGAAATTTTTTTTACGCTAACTCATCATCTTTACCTCTTTTAAATCTTTTGTACGTCCTTAAAATTATTTTGGAACAAATTCAGAAGGTTCCTTTCCCCTCTTTTTTTCTCTCTCTCTGCTAGGTTTGCTCTGATATTAACAAGCCTAATGGGCAGTTTATATTGCCAAATGACCCTGAAGCTGTAAAGACATTTGTAACAACATTACCTATAAGAAAGGTACTTCTTGTTTTTTATAATCAAGAAGGATTCTTGTTTGTTATGTAAGTGTTTCATTAGCCTAATTATTCTTGTTTTCCTCTTCACACTTCATCATTCATACCTTGGTTAGGCCATGAAATATTCTAACCAGGGCACGGACTCTTTTCACATAAGTCCCTGATATAGGTCCTGAAAATATTCTAGACTTCTAGTTTCTCTGTACATTTATGAACTCCCATTTTTACTTCTTTGTTTAAGATGGAATATTATTTACTAGTTACTACTAAGTGCTGGTCTTCTTAGTTGAAAAAAAAAGTGCTTGTCTTCTTGGGACATTCATGAAAAGGTAAAAACCGATTCGTTATTTGAAGATCTTTGTATGCAGATAGGTGATAGGTGGTATAGGTTAGGTAACAGAACAGATGTTACGTCAGGTGCTTGGAATCCGTACATGCCAAGAGATGCTGCAAAAGGCTGCTTTCTTATGTGCTCTTTTTTCTGAATGCTCAACTGGTTTGTATGTTAATTACACTTGTTATTTGTTCTGTTTCAAGCTTTCGGCAAGCTATATATCTATAATCTATCCCAAGCAGCATATCAGAATTCAATGTCTTGGAATTCAGACATCGTTATTTGCTTACTTGATGTGATCCTTTGCATGTTCGTCAGATTTCTTTCTTTCGGTTGGTCTTGGATTAGGAGAAACAGAAACTCCTGAGCATAGGCTAAGGAAAAGTATGAGCTGCGAGCGAACTTTCACTGCAACAAATGATTGTTCTTTGCTTTTTTAGAAGTTAGGTAAGCATCCTTAATAAGTCACTGTTGTAGCTAAGAACCCTGTTGATTGTAGATTTCAAATGTTGAAGGTAGTTTGACAGTTTCACATGTTTTTTTGCTTAAGCAATTAGGTTCCGTTACAGAAGAACTTTTTTGCTCTATAACAGCAATTTCTTGTCTTTCTTACAACATACTCTGTTAATCTTAAACTTTAATGGTTATATATGCAGTGCAGCAAAGGACTAGAAGTAGCATACTTTATGATGCATCATGTGTTTTGTTACCTTATTGATGTATAGCTTATATTCTTGAACAAATAAAAGAATAAACATCACCACACCATCTCGTCCTCTGCTATATCATGCTATTTGTTGGTAGTAATACTAATGTTTTGCATTTTTATGTGAGGCTATTTTCCTATTATGGTATATTTCGCCAATCCAAAAACAAGGACATTTCGTTGTCACTATAACTTGAGACATGATACAATTATCTGAGAAATGGTGTAGCAAGTAGTGGCTTGAAATTAGTCAGTTATGCTGCAACAAGCTGTTTACATTTGATTAGCAAACATGGTTTTTGGTAGATTAGAATGGCAGGTACCAAAGATGTGGTGTTCAATCTATTTTTGTATGAGCAAAACTTAAGTATCATGTTAACATGTCGGATGAGGCCAGTGGTCAAATTCCCTCTGGAAACCACCTATTTATGGAAGCCAGATAGTTACTAGTCGGTTTCTAGAAGCCAGTGGGGGACCGGGATCCCTAACACCACCTGGAAATGGGGTATTTCATGTGTTATTACCAATGGATTATTGTTCATTGTCGATTATTCTACATGTAAGAATCATATAAACTCCAAATTACACATAATAATTAAATAAAAGAAGGCCGGCCGGAAAAACTCTGGAAACCAAGCTGGCTGGAAACCGTGAACCAGTCTAGGACTAGAATTTCAAAAATCCTAAAACTGAAACTACGGATGAGACAACAAGAATAGAAGATTAATAAAGCAGTTGTCAGGACATGGGGAAAATTAGCAACAATATAGTTTTATCTTTTTTATTTTGTTAATGCCTAAAAGAACCACAAAAACATTCTACATGTGAACAAACCCTTTAGAAACATTAAATAAATTAAGATTGTATAAGGACTTTCATGTGTTACTGCAGCTGATGTGACAAGTTGATGTATTAGTCACCACATTGTTATCTATTTTCAGCAAATCTCGCAGAAAATTTAGCTGATGATTTGCAAAAGGAATGCTTGAAGGGAAGGACACTAACACTCAAACTAAAGACTGCAGCTTTTGAGGTTTTGATCTCCCATTTGTATAAACATTGACTAGTTTTCAGTAATTGTTGGATTCAGGTCGCCAAGAGAGATGACTAGTTTTTGTTTCACTGCTCACTTGATTGATCAACCATCTAAACCAGGTTCGGACGAGCATGAACTGCTGAAAACTACATCAACTCCAAGGAAGGAAGACGACCTGATCTACGCTAAAAAGTTGCTAAGGCTGAACTACCTCTTTCTTTGAGATTGATGGGTATGTGTGAGCATCTAAAACATTTTCTTTGAATCAAGTTTAATGACTACCAATTGAGTGGAACTTCTACCGCTTTGGCTTTTAACTTCTTAGACTTCTTAAAGGCTCGCATCACAACAAACTCTACCGGGATCTCATTATCAATGAAGTAATTATTACAATTGTTGGCTCATCCTAAGTTGGTCTAGCTGCTTTGTATAACATCCTGATTTTTAGAGCATTTTTGAAGTTTTTAAAATAAAATTCACCATTTAAATTTTTCTAGAATTAATTAAAACTTAAAATAAATTTTATTAATTAAAAAGATTTAATATGACTAAAGTAAACATAAAATAAAAGAAAAGATTTAATAAAATGTTTTTGTTGGGTTCCTTGTACCGCAAGGGATTTTTCTATTTTTTGGGATTTTTTCAGATTTATTTGCTATTTTATAGAGCTCAGTTTAATTTCTTCTAATTTCTGAAATTAGAAAATCTCCAAAAATCTCCCATGCCGTTCGGACCAATCAGGTTGTTCTCCCATGTTGTTCAGACCAGTTGATCGGTCAGCTTACTTGCCGTCTGATCTTCTCAGCGCCACATGTCAACCATCCAAGGGCCTCCGCACTGTTCATCCGCACTTTCTATTGCAACCATCCGATCCTTGCCATGGCTACGTGTCACCCATCGACATCGTTGGCTACTGTTCATCGTCTCCGAACGAAACTCCACTGGCCATCTTCACTTTGAACTTTGTGTCATGCCTAAGACGCTTTCTCGGCGTTCGTGCTTAAATAGTCGTCGCACCCTTCTTCGCATCCCCAGCCGCTCGCTCTCACCAAAGTTCGCCATGTGTTCTCACCGTTTGCGCTGCGCCACCTCCATCATGAGTCATTCGTGCGCCGCCGTCTTTGTTTTCGCCGGTCGTCATCGTCAGCTCCTTGCCAAAGAGCCGTCGTCGTCTAGCTGCCGTCTGCCGCTCGACCAGGCCGCCACTGCCGTCATCCACCGTCGTCGGTAAATCTCTGGCCAAGGCTCCTCCACCGCAAGCCGCTGCACTGCTTCACCTCCAGTAGCCCATCATCGCTTGCCATGTGTCGTCACTAGTCAATAATTCATTTTAGAAACCATCATTTTATGTGAAACAAATATTTTCACCAAAATTATTCTAAGCATGACTAAGTAATTCTGTAAAATTTCTAGTTAATACTATTGTACTAACTATATTTTCATCTAAGGTAACAAGGCATGGTTGTTCAAGGTCAAATTTGGCTATACACAAAGGATTAGGTATAACTAGGATTTAAATCAACATTAAACTAAGTTTGAATGAAAATATGCATGCATAATAATTTAAAAATAACAAAAGTAATTTGAATTACTAGGAGAAACATGATCAAATGTTTAACTTTCCTTACTCAGTCTTGGTGCTGCGAGTCGTCGAAATCGTATTCTCCGGAATCGTCGTAATCTATATGCGAAGAACCAAAGCAAATAAATTCAAAAAATTCAAATAAAATTAAAAAATTCAAAAATAGATAGTTTAGAATTTTAGAAGAATTTAGAAATTTGAATGGATCAGAACGGAGCTTGGATGAAGGAGAACGACCTTCTAGAAGTTGAAAACTAAAGGAAAAGGAAAAAGAGGATTTTCTAGAATTATTTTCTAAAGAAAAAGGTATTTATGACATCAGTAAGAAATTAATGGAATTATTTTTATAAAGAAAATTTGATATTATGACGTTAGCAGAGGAGTTAAATTTTTGGCTGAAATAAATTTCTAAAGAAAATCTAAATTAAGACATCATGTTGATGTCAGCCCTACATGTGGTTGCTGATGTGGCTACCACGTACCTGACACATGAACTAACGTGGCATGGGGTCGGCTCTCTGCTGATGTGGCATACCATGTGGCATTGACATGGCTTGCCATATGTCGGCCACGTGGATCTGTGCCATGAGATGTGTAACATCCTATTTTTCTGGAGTTTTAAAAGCCTTTATTTTAAAAATAAAATTTTGAAATTTTCTGGAATTAAATCAAGCTTAAAATAAATTTTTAAAAATTAAAATAATTTAATATGATTAAAATAAATATTAACATGAGCTGAAAATATTTTATTTGAGTCCCTCAGGTCTCAAGGAATTTTCTAGTATTTTTGGTGAATTTGTGATATTTATTTGCTATTTTCTAGAGCTCATTTGATTTATCTTGAATTTATTAAAAAGAAAAGGGGTGGGAAAACCAAAAGCTTCATGGGCTGACTCTCCCTCGCCCATCCTCGATCCGCCGCCACCCTCGCCCACCTCCCTCGGCCGGCCCAACTCCTTCCCCCGGCCATGCCCGCATTCGCACGCTCCCCGCCACCAGATCCGTTCCTTCGACACGTGGCGGCAATCCGCTAGCCGCCGCCCCCCACACCGCGTGTGCCCTAGCGCCCCCGCGCGCGTCCGCATCCTCTCGCCCGCCGCTGCATCTCCGCGCTCGTCCGCGCCTCGCCTCGCCTGGACTCGCCTCGCACCGTCCGATCCTTCCCCGCCTGCCACGCGTCGCCCTCTCCTGCCATCGTCTCCGATGCGAACTCGCTTCGCTACTGCATCCGACCAGGAGTCCTCGGTGTGTGTGCTTTAAATAGCATCGCCGCCTCCCTTCACCCCGCACCGCCGTTCTCCGCCGCCTTAGTCACCGCCCTTGCTGTCACTCACTGCCGGACGAACCTGCACCTTCGTCCTCGCCGAGACGTCCTCCCCATCACTAGAGCGCCGCCACGACTGCCGGTGAGCTGCCTATCATTCCCTGTTGTCCTTCGCCGTTCGTCGGACACCACACCACTACCCTCGGCCGCGCACGCAACCCACGCCGCCCTCGTCGGACCCGCCCACGCTCCGTGCCACCTCGGGCACCGCACCGCGTCTGCCCACACCCCCGCCTTGCGTTCGCGCGACGCTTCATACCGCGTGCATGCCACGCGTCGCCAATCCAGTGGCCCGGCCGCCCAATCCCAGCCGCTCATCCAGATCGCGCCAGATCGCGCCACGCTGCACCCGAGCGCCACATCAGCCCTAGGCCACGTGTCATGCCACGTCAGCTCCACGTCAGCCGAAACCTGTCCCCAGGTGCCACGTCAGCAGGTGCCACGTGTCATCCTCTCGGCTTGCCACATAGCCCTAGGTTGCCACGTCGGCACCGCCCCCCGTGCACACTGTTCTGTGGACCGGGTCCACTGTGGACTTGCTTTTCCGTGCGTCGGGTTCACAATACAGTGCAATTTCTGAATTTTCAGGATTTTCTTTAGAATTTATTTTCTGAGAGCCCGTTCTCCTCCGTCCTAGCTCCGATTGACTCCATTCTTTTTTCTAAATTTATCTAAAATTGAGCTCTAGATTTGGGTTCTTGTTTCAAAGTTTTTGGAGTTCATTTGAATTTTATTTGATTTGTTTTTGTTATTTCAGTTGTTTTCTCTCTCGTTAGATTCCGATTCCGGAGGAGCAGGAGCGACGCCAGGAGACCCCGAGTACCTCGCTAAGCATAACCAAGGCAAGTCGTAACCTTTGATCATATTGAACCCAGTTTGTAATCTATTATTTAATTATTTTGCTTTAAATTACATTGCATCTTGCATCGCTATTTAATTAGAAACTTTGTATATGGTCGTTATTGTCTCGTATTTGAATGCCATGATGCCATTGTTATCATAGGTTGGGAAATTTACTAGTGATGCTATGCTAATGGGTTGTACAATTAGAATGCTTAGTCTTGCTTGTTTTACGAAAGGGTTTATCATCGCATGTGGATATTAAACTTGACTTAATGAAATATAGAACCGTGGTTGGTGCCACAATTATTAAAATTTGTGCCATAACATTGGTGTGTCATTGATGTGGTTATACAAACTTGGTTTTCACTCGGGCGAGTGATCGTGCAGTGAAGGGGGAAGTACAGGTTCACTTCGTGGGATGTGGTAGTCTCGCCCGGGTAGACTTAAGGACTTAACTTTGTGCGCCATTGATATGAGCTTTATCGTGCAAACCACATGTCTAGTATAGGATAGACCTAGCTGATTAATTTGGGATGTTTCAAATTCAATCTCACCATTGTGATGAACATAGCTGCAGATTTCCATGTGGCGCAAGGGGAGTGTGATGCGAAACCCTAGCGGGTAGGATTAGGTTGGAATTGAACTTTGTAAAAGCATTGTTGTGGTTTCCTTGGGCCGAGGCTAATCATATCGTGTGGGTAAAGTTGTGCAGTCTGATGAGGGCATCCCTAACACTTATACATCTTCTCCTATTGGTGGTCATGCACTTATTGAGATGGACACCATAAGTGAAGCTACAAGTAATACAAGTGCAGAAGTGCATGTTAGTCCATTGACTAGAGCCAGAGCTAAACTTCTAAATCAACAGGTGCTTTTGTTTCTTAATGACTCTATTATTATTGATGAGAATTGGGTACTACCTCATGCAAGTGTTTTGTGCATTCTCAGGTTTGAACATTGTGAAGCATTTGGAACCGCGAGGGTGGAGAAGGAGGCCGGAGCCAAAGGGTGGGAGGAGAAGCTCACGTGGGTCAAGCAAGAAGAGAAAAGCCCAGGAATTCAAGCCCAATTCATGCATCCCACAAGGTCAATTGGATTCAAACTCGGATTCAACTCAGAATTCAATTCGGATTCGGTTCGGGACAGCCTGACAGGCAGTTACTAAAAAGGTCATAACTTTCACAAACGGAGTCCGATTCAGGCGTTCTTGGACTTGTTGGAAAGATAATTTCAAGGGCTACGCAATGGATCCAGCCCCAGCATAAAATTCAACATGAATCAAAAGTTATGACCGAAACAATATGACAGCTGTAAAATCTAGTTTCCTTTTTAAGAGTTCGTATCTAAAACCATATAGGGTTGAGTTGTACTAGGTTTGGGGGACTCTATGCACATCCCAAGAGGCTATATAAGCCCTGTATTGGCATCCTTAGAGGGGACCAAGTTTTATGCATCAGATTTAAACATAGCTATTGCTTGTTCTTTCAACACCAGAGTTATGCGAGGACTTTGAGAGAGAATTAGGCGATCCATTGTTCATTCTGCAACTCAAGGTCAAGCTGTCGTTCTATTGGGAATTGGGGACTTGGCGTTCGTCGCTTGTGGTCGTGCGACGACAACTATCCAGTGTGTTTTGGGCGTATTCCGAAGAGTTGAGGGTTCGTGCATGGGGACGAGTGTTCTGCTAGCGACATCGTCTACTTTACATCAACTATCCACGGTTCCTCACTGAGAAGATCGGGACCCATCCCCGTATCATATGGTATCAGATTCTAGGTTTACTCGGTGAGAACTTCTTTACCCGTAGTTAGATTCGTTTTTCTGTCCTATCTTCCATTAAACCGAAAATTGCAATACCAAAAACCGTAGTTTAATCTGTTTAGTTCTTGTGCGTTTTGTTAAGTTTTCGTCCATTAGAGTTTTGTGTTCGTGCTGATCCGTGTGTTTCCTTCACGTAGCTTGGTCTTTGTGTCCACATAAACCCTACAAAATTGTTGATTGAATTCCTCAATTAACAACAAAAAAGAGTAAATTGCATTTACTTTTGAATCCTAAATTCCTTGCTGTCCACATTGCTCTCAAGAGATCCATCCAAATTCTCTTTGGGGGAGAGTTTGAGATAGTATTCACTTCCTTCAAAACCGAAAGTTTGCTGCGGTTTGGCTTCAAACAAATAAATCACTACTTGTGCCAAACCCTAGCTGACCGAAAAGAAAGAATTGCTACAGTTAAGCTTCACTTATATCTTTTCATCAATTGAGACTAGCTTTTGATATTATTGTTAGGGCTGTTCTTGAGTATTATTTACGTTTGCTGAATTCTTGAATTTGTGCAAAGGGAAGACAACACTAGTTTGGCCAAAAAAAAAGAAAAAAGAAAAGAAAAAAAAAGCCTGAAAGTTTCCTGCGATTTGATCAAGAAACAGTGAAAATAGAAAGTGTTGGCCGAAACTCTGTGAAAAAAAAACTCTAGTTCATATTTTCAGCTTGTTCACTTATTCTCATAGAGCAATTTTGTGCCCTTACATTCATAACTATTGCAATTGGCTAGCGTCTCTCCTTGTATTTAGTGCAAAACGAGCTACTTATTCATCTCAATTTCAGATTGCCTCTTTCTAGCTCATTTCCTTTGTTTGCATTAAGTCCTATTTATCGTTGCGTGTGCGTTCATACACTTCTCTTTAACCAATTGGATCAGCACATAGGCAAATACTCTAGCTTGGATCATTACTTAGCTTTATAATACCTTGAATATCAGATTGCATAGGTTTTCCACATACCTGTCCAAGCTCCACCTACACCTGTTTGTGTACTCCCTTGCTCTTGGTTACGCTCATACATTACCGGGTTGAGGTCGTTCGCTATCACAGGTGTCGATTCCCTGTCCTTGATTCACTTTGGAACAGTAAGCTTGCCTTGTTTTCAGGACAGTTAGTTGTAGACATAGAGAGAGCTTTTGTTTTACTAACCCAGATATAACTTCGTTTCTTGGTTATGAGTTGTTTCCATGTCAGGTCACGAGGAGGATCCACCTAATCAGGACGCCCCGGTTACATGGATCGAGTACACTCGGTTGCGCGAGATGCTCCAAAAACAACTTCATGATGGTGACAATGGCGTGCGCGATGAGCTTGGGGAAGTTCAGACTGGACTGAACAACCTTGGAGAGGAGGTCACACAATTGCGTGCGAGCATCAACAATAACTTTCTGGAGCTGCGTGCCATGTTCACACACCACAATCTACGTGGGGTGCACCACGATGCCACAAGTGTGTACGGTCCTCCGGCCGTTTTGCACAATGAGACCGAGGAGGAACGTGCTATTCGTCTGGATGAGGAGCGACGTCAACACTAGGCGCGTCGCATGGCAGTACCGCCACACATCGGGATGTCGGCCGCAGCACGCCCTCAAGCACATGGGCCGGCCCGAGGCAATGGCGGTCAGGGTGGAGTTATACCACAGGGTGCCCACGGCGGAGGTGTGCCTCGTCTTGATGCGACGAGCTACCGAATGACGATTTTCCCATCGACGACTACGATGAACGACGACGCCATCACCGCAACAACGTGCAGCGTCCTCGCCACGATGACGCCGAGGATCTTGTTGCTAAGCCCAAATTTACTCTTCCTATATTTTCAGGTGGTACAGATGTGGAACAATACCTCACTTGGGAGCTGAAAGTTGATAAGTTGTTTCGGATGAACAACTACTCAAATGAGAAGAAGCTGTTGCTTGCATCCAATGGCTTGGATGATTACGCCACACATTGGTGGGAGCAGTTCATCCGTAGCGCATGGAGCGCCATGAGTTGCCAATTATAACACGGGAGCAAATGAAACAAAGATTTGCGGGCACGCTTTGTACCGCGCCACTACAAGCGCCACTCTTTGAGAAGTTGATAGGGCTGCGACAAGGTATGAAATCAATTGATGAATATCATAAGGAAATGGAGACTATCATGATACATGAAGATGTCCGCGAGAATGAAGAACAGACCATGGCAAGATTTCTAGCTGGCATGAATCATGCTGTCAAGCGCATTGTCAATCACCATCCATATAATGATATGATTGAGTTGCTGCACCAAGCACGCGAGGCCGAGCGACAAGTGATTGAAGATGCCCGGTTCGCTACCTGATCACGTTCTTCAGCTAGTCCGGGACAAACATATAACAACAGCCAACCAAACAAGAGCACTTCGGCTGCATGCAATTCGGCAATGCGCAGTTCCGCAAGTAAGAAGCTGGAGAGTACACCATCACCGGTGCGTCGACCTATGGCACCCGCGGCTAGTGTGACCTCGTCTATGGGGTCGACAGGACGTTCACGTGACATTATTTGCCACAAGTGCAAGGGCGTTGGCCATTTTCAGAGGGACTGCCCAAATGTCAGAACTATGCTTGTCACAGAGGATGGCGGTTATGTTTCAGCTAGTGATGATGAGTCGCCCGATGCACAGGCAGTCTTGCACACTGATAACATAGAACAATGTGAGTGTGATCCTGAGTTCCCTACCACTGAGCAGTACTCCATTGTTTGCACGCCCAAGGTGCTTAGTGTCATGGCATCGCCATCACTCGAACAGCGGTGCAATTTGTTTCAGACTTGGGCCAAGCTTGATATGGGTAAGGTGTGCAAAGTGATCATTGATGTTGGCAGTTGTCACAATCTGGCTAGCAAGGATATGTGTCATAAGTTGGGTTTGAAGTATTTGCCACATCCGCGTCCTTATCATGTGCAATGGTTGAGCGACAAGGAGGAAGTAAAGGTGAACTATATGGTGCGTGTGACATTTGCTATTGGGAAGTACACCGATACTGTGGACTGCGATGTTGTGCCTATGACGGTGTGTCACTTGCTCTTCGGACGGCCATGGCAATATGACTGTTCCGCTCTTCATGATGGGCGTACAAATCGCTACACATTTCGATGGAACAATATGGATATCATCTTGAAGCCGCTTACACCGCAACAGATTGTCAATTCCTCCATGCCAAAAATTGAGATGCATGTTGAGAGTGCACAAGCGCGAGAGAACCATCTTAGTGGTAACAAGAAACGAGAGGGAGCAAAGAATTTAGTGATGTTAGCCACCAAATCAGAGATGAGGGATTTCTGCGCGGATCCTAATTTGGTGCACGTTGTGCTGCTGTACAAAGATGCATTGCTTTCGACTAATGACTTAACTTCTCTTTCTAGTGGTGTTGTTTCTGTTTTACAGGATTTCAGTGACGTCTTTCCAGATGAAGTACCAGCAGGGCTCCCACCACTTCGGGGGATAGAACATAAGATCGACTTGATTCTAGGAGCGTCGCTGCCGAACCGACCACCGTACCGCACCAATCCCGAGGAAACAAAGGAACTTTAGAAACAAGTACAAGAGCTTCTCTCCAAAGGGTATGTACGCGAAAGCTTAAGCCCTTGTGCTGTTCCTGTTATTTTAGTTCCTAAGAAAGATGGTTCATGGCGTATGTGCGTAGATTGTCGAGCGATTAATAATATCACAATTCGATATCGTCATCCTATACCTCGCTTAGATGATATGCTAGACGAATTGAGTGGTGCTGTTATTTTCTCTAAGATAGATTTGCGTAGTGGTTACCATCAAATCAGAATGCATGAAGGGGATGAGTGGAAAACAACCTTTAAAACGAAATTTGGGTTGTACGAGTGGTTAGTCATGCCTTTTGGTTTAACTAATGCACCTAGTACATTCATGCGCTTAATGAATCATGTTTTAAGGCATTTCATTGGTAAATTTGTGGTTGTGTATTTTGATGATATTCTGATTTACAGTCGCACTGAATCTGAACACATAGACCATCTTAGACAAGTTCTACAAGTTTTGCGTGAGAATAAGTTATTTGGTAACTTAGAGAAGTGTACTTTTTGCAAAGATCGCGTCATCTTTTTGGGCTATGTTGTTTCGCATTGGGAGTTGAAGTAGATGAGTCTAAAATTGAAGCTATTAAAATTGGCCTACTCCTATGAACGCTACCAAATTAGGAGTTTTCATGGTCTTGCTAGTTTTTATCGGCGTTTCGTGAAGGATTTTAGCACCATCGCTGCCCCTTTGAATGAACTTACTAGAAAGGGTGTTGAATTTGTGTGGGGGGTAGCGCAAGAAAATGCTTTTTCTGAACTTAAGAGATGCTTGACTGAAGCACCGTTGCTTGTTTTACCTGATTTCACTAAAAATTTTGAAATTGAGTGTGATGCTAGTGGATTGGGTATTGGTGGTGTTTTAATGCAAGAGGGTAGACCGGTCGCTTATTTTAGTGAGAAACTGAATGGTGCTCAATTGAATTATCCGGTCTATGACAAAGAGCTTTATGCGTTAGTGCGCACATTAGAAACTTGGCAACACTATTTATGGCCTAAAGAGTTTATTATTCATTCTGATCATGAGGCTTTGAAGTATTTAAAAGGCCAAGCAAACCTGAACCGTAGACATGCCAAATGGGTCGAATTCATTGAGTCGTTTCCTTACATTGTGAAATATAAGAAGGGAAAGGAAAATGTGGTAGCTGATGCTCTTTCTAGGAAAAGTGTGCTTTTAACTCACTTAGGAGTGCACGTCCCTGGTTTAGCGAGTTTGCGTGAGTTATATGCTTATGACAATGAATTTTCTGTCCCTTATGCACATTGCAAAGAGGGAAAAGGCTGGGATAAATTTCATATCCATGATGGGTTTTTGTTTCGCACTAACAAATTATGTGTTCTAGAATCCTCCGTGCGTTTGCTATTACTGCAGGAATCACATGTAGGTGGATTGATGGGACATTTTGGCTGTGAGAAGACGTTGTCTATGCTGAGCGATCACTCTTATTGGCCTAAGATGAGGCGAGATGTGGAGAGATATGTGCAACGATGCATTACTTGCCACAAAGCAAAATCGACGATGCATCCACACGGTTTGTATACCCCTTTACCTGTTCCCAATGCCCCATGGGAGGATATTAGTATGGATTTTGTTTTAGGACTACCTAGAACTAAGAGGGGACGCGATTCTGTTTTTGTCGTTGTGGATCGTTTTTCGAAGATGGCACACTTTATTCCGTGCCACAAGAGCGACAATGCGTCGCATATTGCTGACTTGTTTTTCAGATAGATTGTGAGGCTACATGGTGTGCCGCGTACTATTGTGTCAGATCGCGACGTGAAGTTCATGAGCTACTTCTGGAAGACACTTTGGGTAAACCGGGACGGTTGTTATTCAAGACAACTTGTCATCCCCAAACTGATGGTCAAACAGACGTGGTGAACCGCACACTTTCGATGCTACTCCGGACCATGATCAAGAAGAATCTGCGCGAGTGGGAGGATTGTTTGCCGCACGTGGAATTCGCTTATAATCGGGCCGTGCATTCCACTACGCAGATGTGTCCATTTGAGGTAGTTTATGGTTTCAAGCCCTTTACACCGCTTGATTTGTTGCCACTTCCCAGTCAACAACATACTCATATGGAGGCGTCCAAGCGAGCTGAATATGTGAAGAAGTTGCATCTCAAGACAAAAGAAGTGATAGAGCGCAAGGTCAAGTATTATGCTGACAAGGTGAACAAGAAAAGGAAGCAGATGGTTTTTCAACCAGGTGATTTGGTTTGGGTACACTACCGTAAGGATCGTTTTCCAAAACGTCGCAAGTCTAAGTTACTACCGTGTGGTGATGGGCCTTTCAAGGTACTTGCGAAAATCAATGACAATGCCTACAAGATAGAGCTTCCCGGCGATGACTATGGCGTGAGCTCTACGTTCAATGTCGCTGATTTATCACCTTTCTTTGGTGGTGATGATCCAGCGTTGAGGACGACGCCTTTTCAAGAGGGGGAGGATGATGAGGGCATCCCTAACACTTATACATATTCTCCTATTGGTGGTCATGCACTTACTGAGATGGACACCATAAGTGAAGCTACAAGTAATACAAGTGCAGAAGTGCATGTTGGTCCATTGACTAGAGCCAGAGCTAAACTTTTAAATCAACAGGTGCTTTTATTTCTTAATGACTCTATTATTATTGATGAGAATTGGGTACTACCTCATGCAAGTGTTTTGTGCATTCTCAGGTTTGAACATTGTGAAGCATTTGGAACCGCAAGGGTGGAGAAGGAGGCCGGAGCCAAAGGGTGGGAGGAGAAGCTCACGTGGGTCAAGCAAGAAGAGAAAAGCCCAGGAATTCAGGCCCAATTCGTGAATCCCACAAGGTCAATTGGATTCAAACTCGGATTCAACTTAGAATTCAATTCGGATTCGGTTCGGGATAGCCTGACAGGCAGTTACTAAAAAGGTCATAACTTTCACAAACGGAGTCCGATTCAGGCGTTCTTGGACTTGTTGGAAAGATAATTTCAAGGGATACGCAATGGATCTGGCCCCAGCATGAAATTCGACACGGATCAAAAGTTATGACCGAAACAATATGACAGCTGTAAAATCTAGTTTCCTTTTTAAGAGTTCATATTTAAAACCATATAGGGTTGAGTTGTACTAGGTTTGAGGGACTCTATGCACGTTCCAAGAGGCTATATAAGCCCTGTATTGGCATCCTTAGAGGGGACCAAGTTTTATGCATCAGATTGAAACATAGCTATTGCTTATTCTTTCAACACCAGAGTTCATGCGAGGACTTTGAGAGAGAATTAGGCGATCCATTGTTCGTTCTGCAACTCAAGGTCAAGCCGTCGTTCCATTGGGAATTGGGGACTTGGCGTTCGTCGCTTGTGGTCGTGCGACGACAACTATCTAGTGTGTTTTGGGCGTATTCCGAACAGTTGAGGGTTCGTGCATGGGCACGAGTGTTCAGCTAGCGACATCGTCTACTTCACATCAACTATCCACGGTTCCTCACTGAGAAGATCGGGACCCATCCCCGTATCACAGTCTCTGTAGAGTATAAAACTATTCAAATAGCTGCGTCCCTCGGTTATGGATAATACTTGGTGATTTCACACGAGGGTTAGTGATTTCATTTAAACTTGTGGTTTATGGTTGGAAAGTGAATGGGTAGTTCACTGTTGGTTTAGCTTGTAGATGGGAGGTCCACAAGTGGTTTAATTTCAATTCCGTTGATCATTTATTTATTATTGTTTTTCTTTAAAGTTCGCTTTCAATCTATTATTATGTTTACTTCAAAATATCATTTTTATGCAAATTAACCTTTCAGCCCTCCATTGGTAAGCCTTGCATATTATATTGCCTTCATTTTTTACAAATGACTTGCTGAGTACCAATGTACTCACGGCTTTATGCCCATGTTGCTCAGTTTAGGAAGAGGAGTATTACCAGTAGGAGGTTCTAAAAGGATGATACTTCGACGACTTCACTGATTAGGACTTCGTTCTCCACTCAATAGCCTATGGGCATGTCGATTGGCTACTATGTTTTCTTTTGGATTTTCCGCTGCTAGTTTTAAAGCCCTTCCGGTTAGAGATATTGTAAGATTGACCATAAGGTCGTACATTTGAGATTTATTATTATTTTGAGGTTTCCCTTTATTTTAACGTGTGTATGGTTGTGATTACGTCTATATTTGACTGTATGCACTAGTGTGATTCTGGACTAATGTAGTTTACACAGAGAGTCCGAATTTACATATTTGGGTCTCGACAAGATGGCATACCACGTGGTTGACAGGAGGGCCGAGAAGGGGAGACTAGTGGAGAACGTTAGATAGTGATCAGGTGGCGGTAATCATGGAGAAGTTCAGACCAGTCCGAACGGTGAAGGATTGTTCAGACCGTCTGATCGGAAACGAACCGTTCAATTGATAAGGGAATGTTCAGACCATCCGAACGGAAAAGGGCGTTCAGATCGTTTGATTGGCAATGGACATCGATTGGCCCAAGATACGTTCGGACCATTCGAACGGTGATGGCAAGGACAACACTGTGTCTCTCAAAGCTCGAGGGCTCACCGACGGTTTGGAGCACGACAGCTGCCGGTGAAGCACGCAAATTGGAGGGGGAGGCAAAGGGAATGCATCGGCAATGAAGAAGGCGATGGTGCGGCTCGGGGTTCTGGTGAGGATGATGCTCCTATGGCACCCGAGCTCGATGGAGAGGCAGTAGGGTTTCGGATGGGTCCAATGAAGGCGAAGGCAGCAGCGGCAAGGAGCGAGGTGGTCTGAGATGGCGGCAATTGCTCGTTGGAGCTTAGGCAAAAGCTCTGACAGGTGGCGCACTGCGTGGAAGAGCTCGGTTGATCCAGAGGCTCAATCGAGTGGGGGTTTTGGTGTGGTGAGGAACAAGGATGCTAGAGGAGGTTATTATATAGGGCAAAGGAGTAATGGCTAGAGCAATTTCTTGCCTGAGTAAAGTTCGAAGATGGCGGGTAATGGCAAGGATGAATGGAGTTTTAAAGAAAGGAGAAATCGATGGGGGTGTTAGTAGGGAGTGATGAGGGCCTTCAATGTCATCAATTACCTGGGCTAATGGGAAGTAACAGAAGCATTAAAGAACTCAGGGAAGGGTGTCCATGGCAGTCGGCTGGGGAGGAAGGAGGAAGAAGAAGATGATAGTTGGGTCCCGCATATCAGTGAGAAAAGGAGGAAAGAGGAGGGAATTGGGTGGATGGATGAATGCCATGCAGCCAAAGAAAGAATCTCGGCCAACGGCGCAGTTTAATGAAAACAGATGCCTGAGATTAGATGGAGTGGTGGGGATGCGATCTAAGCCTTACACAAGTCAGCTCGGGGAGAGAGGGATGATTTTGATTTTATTTCCTTTTAAATAAAAGCCAAAGATTTCAAATAACCCTAGAAAATAGCAAATAAAGTTTGAAAAGTACAGAAATTTCTGAATATATTCTAGACTTAGGAAAAATATTTCCAACATAAATTTGGTCTTTAAATTTTTACAAAAATACTTTTTAGCTTTGAAATTGATTTTTAAAATTCCAAAAAAAGTAGATAAAAGCCAAATGCTTTCAAAATAATTAATTTAAACTAGATTTTTACAGGATGTCAAAATTAAAATTTCATCTTTAATTTTCTTTTTCTACTTTAAAGTACTTTTAAGAAGGAAAAAAAACCTTTTTCAAAAGTTGAAAACTAGGCAAACAAAAACTCCAAAATTCAGGCAAGCAAATAACACTTGTTTTTTTTAAATTAAAATATTTTATTGTTTTTTTTGAAAATTTTTATATAAACAGCTGGGCTGTTATAGAACCATATCAGTAGGAGGTTCCTGAGTGAGGATATTTCGATGACTTTGTGGATTAGGACTTCACTTCCCAGTCAATTGCCTGTGAGCATGTTGAATGGCTACCATACTTATTTTTGTTTTTCGATGCTAATTTCTTAAGCCTTTCATGCTAGTAAGTTGTAAGTTTGACCATAAGGTCGTACTCTGATAATGAATAATATTTAAGTCTTTTCCTTTATTAATCATGTTTATGGTTGATATTTCATCTGTATTTACACTATGTGCATAAGTGTGATCTTGGACTAGTGCGGTATACACAGAGTGTCTGGATTTGCATATTCGGGTCTCGACACATTGGCAGCTAAGGGCATGTGGCATGTTTCATTTTTGATCCTACCGATTTGAATGCAATGAACATAGAAGGCATACTTCACAAATTATTTTTAAAAATAATGAATTTTTAATTCCAAATCATAGTATTATACCTACTTTTTACTTTTTTTTTGTAATTTTGACCATATGTCGCTCTACGGTTAGGTGACGTGGGCTAGTTGCCCATCCGTTGGACAACACATAGCTACTTGCCCATCCGTTGGACGACACGTAGCCAAGTCACCCAACCGTTGGGCGACTAGACCTTATCACCCTACTATTGGGCGACAAAACCCTGTCGCCCTACCATTGGGTGACAAGACCTGTGTTGTCTAACCTGGTTAAGCAACTAGCCTAAGTCGCCCAACCGTTAGGTGATTTTTTAAAAAATATATAATTATTTTATTGATCCAATGGAAAAAATTATGGTGGTGGTGGGGGTAAATGGCAATTGTTGTAAATAGGTAACATTTAGTAAATCTTATTTGTAAGTTGTTTCCTTTGAAATAAAAGGGCAGACAATGTCGGTTGATCTGTTTGTGATCGTAGATTGTGAATGGTACGAAATATGTTGGACTTGCAATAACATTTTGCGATCATCATATGTTGTTGTAGTGCGATAAATTTTTTGAAAAATTTTATGAAGATGATTGAGGTAGCAATGATTCGTAAGTAGAAAGGTAAGTGATATTGCGATGCAATCGGGAATTCATACATGAATAACTTTAGATAAATGGCGTAAGGAAAACAACACGACTGTTCATCCAACAAGGGGTTGCATGGCACACAGGCTAACGAACCAAGGATGGTACACGCATGCCTTTAGAGAATTAGAAATACATGAGACATATGGATGAGGAGCGTCGAACTACTGTGGAACGTAGCCATTTGCCCTTGTGGCCTAGCTCAGCATTGTAGTCCTCGCTGTCGGCTATGGCCTTGGCCACTAGTTTGCACCTTCTCTCGCACTCCTCAGGAGCTTCCTACTCTCTGTTCTTGCATGCCTCTAGGTGAGCTTGCGTCTCCCACCAGATGCACTTGCTTTGTTCTTCGCTGCGGCGCCGCTCCTCCATCCTCTCATGTGCCATCTAGCGTCCCACTCCTCGCAGTGCAGAGTCCACTGGTTGTGCGAGTAGATCTTCTGGTCAATCCATTTGTGGTAGGCGTATAGCGGATCCAGAGACTACAGAAAGAGGAGAGAGATTGTTAGTGTGTGCCATACAAAAGAATTAGTAAGAGAATGTATTGTAACCCGTTCTTACCAACAGCAGGTAGCAGGCCATGTCCCAACGTTGGTTAGGATAGTCCCAGGTGTAGTTACTGCAACCCCAGTAATGCATGCCAAAGCAGTGCAACCCCAGTAACGCATGTCTAAGCTTAACCGCTCCTTGGACTTGAAAAACTTGCATATGTTTCTGCACCAACAGAGGGGGTCTCCCCCATGGGTGGCTTTTGCGACGAACTCTTAGTGGGAATGTTGAGGTATGGATTGGGTTGGATGTAGGGGGTCTTCACTTGGGGGAGGTGGCCTCCTAGCATGCTCTGCTTGTTCGTCTCGGGCTACAGCTGCCCTTGCGAGTCGGGTGATCTCATCCCATTACTTGTCCATACTAACGATTTAGTGTTACAGTCGTGGTGGAGGAAAACACGCTACGGAAGGGGTAGTACTTATAGGCTTAGTCAATGCAGTGTACGCTTTGCAAGTCGAATTCGTTTTGGGCTAATTCGTGTCCATGAGGTATCAGCACGTTGGACGATTTGTGGACCAGCGTAGCATCATGTCACTATACAAAGCTGCCCTCTTTGGTCTTGTCACTGCGTAAAGCTACCCCGTTATATGTTGTCACTACGTAAGGCTATCTGTTTTGGTCTTGTCACTTCGCAAAGCTAACCCATTTGGTCATGTCACTATGTAAGGCTGTCTCCTTTGGACTTGTCACTGCACAAAGTTACGTAAACCTGCACCGTTTGGTCTTGTCACTATGCAAGACTGTCTCTTTTGGTCTTGTCACTACTCAAAGCAGCCCTGTTTAGTCTTGTTACTACGCAAAACTGGCCCATTTGGTCTAGTTACTACACAAAGCTGTTCTATTTGATGTACTCACTACACAAAGCTGCCCCATCTGGTGTACTCATTACGCAAAGCTGCACAAAAGTTAACACATGACCCACTTAATTAGAAAGCACACTACCTCCACCGTAGGTTGTAAAATGAATGGCCTACTCCCTGAAAGTAGGAGCACTCGATCCTGCCAACTATAGGAAGAACAACCTTCTTCGTCCTATAGTAACATACCATAGTAGATGCCAAGGGGCCAGTCCAACCGGGGTCGCCAACGCAAAACCTTACCTTGGAAAGGAGGAAGGACTTCAGCCCAAATTACCACTTGATGCCAAACAAAGGTGCTCAACCGGTATGGCCGAAATGTTAGACACAGGGAGGACACAATCATGCAGGTCGCCGAAGGCCATTTTGAAGGCGGACGATGTTTCTTCCGATGCCCACACTTTGGGATATAATTAGCCAATAGTTTATTTTCAGTTACTGCACATAGATCTACCCTTCTTTCTAGCAGATGGTGCAATACAATTTTGTCCACTGGATCGATACTTCCTATGAACGCTATGTTGTGACATACGTGGATACATTGTAGGATCGAATCTTAGAGTTGGAGGCATGGATTAACAATCTCAATAAAGAGAACGATGACATCCACCAACAGTTGTAGTGCGAGAGGGGAAACGAGGAGGTCGTCAATACAGGAAGTTCCTATGATCCCACATGCTGCGTGGACCCTAGTTGCCGTGCCACTGCAACACTGGCTAGCCATGTCTGAGGTGCCACCCTCTGCAACACTCCGTGTGGGTAGCTCGGGGCATCTTCTATAGTAGCTACGCATGGAGAAGCTTGTACCATGGTACTTCTCTGTTATTTGCGGTTATGTTCAATCTCCTAAAGTATGTAACTAAATGGTGTACGCATTGTTGTCACTACACAAGACTGGCAAATAAAGTTAAAGTTTACAAATGAAGTTACAACCTAATAGCTAGTACCAGTACACACACAAGAGGAAATGGTGCTATGGACTGACACTACAAATAAAGTTAAAGTTTGCAAATAATGTTACAACATGATAGCATTTGTAATCATAATACCAATATGCACACAATAACAAGTCACACAGCACTTCACGCTAGTGTTCCTACTTATTGGTAGGCAGCTTGCAACGTCTCGTAGTGTGACCTTCCTGGCCACAGTGGCCACAACGTCTACTCGTCGATCCAGCTTTCCCTTCTGCCATATCTTTCCTAATGTGACGACTCTGCTGATAGCTCTTCCCACCCTTTAATAGGTCAAGATCCAGAATCTAAGCCCTCTATGCAATATCCGACGTGGCAAAGTTGCCCACAACTCTGAAGCCTCTTAGCTCACCGCACCACGCCTGTAGCAGCCTCTCCTTCATGAAGTACTTCGACATGAAGTTTGATGGGTCCATGTTGATAATTATATGCGACAAGGACATGAGAGCATGGCTTGTGAAGGAGATTTGGCTTATTGCATGTGCAGCTAGATTCATTCACATGATTCCCAAGGCACACCTCGTGGGTAACAAAAGAGCAAGCAGTCCCAAATCCAGCTTTATTCCAAAGGACCACTTCTTCAACAAGGACCACTTCCATCCGTGTGATGCAACAAGGACCACTTCTTCAAAGGCTCGGCCTCAATCTAATGGGAGAAGCACATATTCCTTGAGGTCCTCTGCATCACACTGAGAGGGTGAGCTCTGGCAATGGTGTGAGGCATTCGGGTTGCGCCACCCCAGGAATGTCCGACTGCTTGTTCCTCTCGACAAGGTGCTTCCTAGTGTGCTCCTCCAACATCTCCCATAGTGCATTGAATTTATGTTGTTGGTTTTATATGGCCAGCCTCTTGAACAGCTTCATCAACAGTTACTGCGGAAACTGCTTGAAGAAGTTGGCCCCCAGATGACAAATACACCATCTATTCGTCATGTCTGACCAAGAAAATGGCTTGTCCAGGTATTGCTAAAGTTTTCTTATGGCCTTCATTATCCTAGGGTGGCGATCATGGATTATACAGACATCAGGACGTGCCCCAACTACTCCCTCCTTCACATGAAGGAATTACAACCAACTGCCAAAATTCTTACTTTCGACGAATGCGATGGTCAAGGGTAGAATCTGATTGTTGCCATCAATGCTAATTGCTGTTAGGATTTGCCCCTTGTATTTCCATGTTAGAAACGTCTCGTCGATTGAGATTACTGGTAACATGTGCCTAAAAGCGTCGATGCAGGCACCGAAAGCTAAGAAGGCCCTCTGCAAAAGGAGGTAACTGGGCAGTCTTCTGGATGACTTATCCTTCAAAGCAATGTGTGTGCCCAGGTTCCTGTCCTGTAGCATCTCAAGCATATAAGGAAGATTATCATAAGCCGCACCAAAAGAACTGAATCTCTTTTCCAAAACCTTCTGCTTTGCATGCTATGCCTTGGCGTAGCCAATCTTGTATTTGAATTTTTGCTCAATAGCCACCATGGTGTGCTTGGCCTCCAAGTCCTTCACTATCTCACCGTACATGAGATTGGCTATAAAGGTGGACGTTAGGTTGTGATACTTCAGCAAAATACTGCTAAGCACACAGGAGTACAGCTCCACCTTCGATACAACCCAACGAGTCTTGTATTTAGGTCTGCATGTGTGCACACGCCAAGAATAGCCAACTCGCTTGCAAACCATGGTGTACTGCTCTGGGCTGGATTTTAGGACCCGAAACGTCCGCTGCATGGACAAGGCCCACAACTTAATAGTATCTTGTAGTGATCCCTTGTTAGCAAACATTACATGGAACTGAATCTCCATAGCATGGTACTCTCACGGTGATTCATGCTCATTGTGCACAAAAAGACCCTCAGCATCCATCATATTCCATGCCTATGGCATGGGACCTTTGTCCTCATCGGAAGAGTCATTGCTATCCTCTTCTAAAGCTTTCTCCTTGGCTCAGGCTGTCTGGTCATCGATCTCCATCTGATGCACTATGTTGTCGACATACTCCCCTGCATCCGCCTGTCTAGTGGGCACAGCTTGCGTCATGTAATATTCGGGATCTACCTTAGCAACATCTGCATCTACCTATCAGGTGGACTCAGCGTGCGGTGTGCGATATTCTAGTTCTGCCGATGCAACATCGCCCACCATGTCCTCTTGATGAACTGCATGCTGCGTGCCTGAGCTGCTCCCACCAACTGGACCTCCTATGACTTCCTTCGAATATGGTTGCATGAGTAGCATGCACTGTAACCACGTCGCTGGCAGCCTTCCACAAAGCCTTTCCACACAACCATGTGCATCAGTCTCCTCAACATCCATTGAATGTCCATGGCAAACCAACTCCAAAACCCACGTAGGACGACATTGTACACCTTGGGGTCCAAGGAGAAGCTGCGTATGAGCCAGTCCAGGATATCTACCATACTGACTTGCGGGTACTGCTCTGGTCAACACTGTGTGTACTTTCACGATTGGTACCAACATCATAATGCACTTTCAATATTGTGGGTTCCGCCGCGTCAGCCCTAAGCCACGTCAGCATGACACGTGGCAGCATCAGCAGCTACCACATCAACCCTAGCCGCCGCCGCCCGCATGCACTGTTCGGTGGACCGGGTTCACCGTGGACTCGCTTTTCCGTGGACCGGGTTCACAGCACAGTAGCTTTTCTGGTTTTTCCCGATTTAATTTTAGGGTTTATTTTCCGAGAGCCCATTCTCCTCCATCCTAGCTCCGATTAACCCCGTTCTTTTTTCTAAATTCATCTAAAATCGAGCTCTAGCTTTTGGTTCTAGTTTCACAGTTTTTGGAGTTCATTTGCTTATTATTTTATGTGTTTTTCTTGTTTCGATCGTTTTCTTTCTCGTTAGATCTCGATTCCGGAGGAGCAGGTTCTACGCCCGAAGACCAAGAGTACCTCGCTGAGCATAACCAAGGCAAGTCATGTCCTTTGATCATGTTGAACCCAGTTTACAATCTATTATTTAATTATTTTGTTTTGAATTACATTGCATCGCTATTTTTATTCAAACCCTTGTATTGGTAGTTATCGTCCCAATTGAACTCATCCCTCCTTGATAATTTGGAATGCCATGATACCATTGTCACCATAGGTTGGGAAACATACTAGTGATGCTAGGTTATTTGTCACATGGGTTGGTACGATAGAATGCTTTGCTTTGGTTATTTGTACGATTGGGTTTATCATCACACGTGAATAATTAATTTGACTTAATGGGATATTGAACCATGATTGGAGCCACAGCAGATCGTGGTTGGTGCCACAGTATTAAAATTTGTGCCATGACGTTGGTGCGTCATCGGCGGTGGTTATACAAATTGGTTTTCACTCGGACGAGTGATCATGCAGTAAAGGGGGAAGTGTTGGAGCACTTCGATGGATGAGTTAGTCTCGCCCGGGTAGACTTAAGGACATAACTTTGTGCGCCATTGATCTGAGTCTTACCGTGCAAACCACATGTCTGGTATGGGAGGGACCTAGCTGACTAATTTGGGATATTTCAACTTTAATCTTGCCATTGAGATGAACATGGTTGCTGATTTCCATGTGACGCAAGGGGGGTGTGATGCGAAACCCTAGCTGGCGGATTGAGTTGGAATTGAACTTTGTAAAGGCCTTGTTGTGATTATATTTAATGTGAGGATTATCACATCGTGTGGGTACAGTTGTGCAACCTCTGCAGAGTGTAAAACTATTCGAATAGCCGCGTCCTCGGTCATGGACAATGCTCGGTGATTTCACATGAGGGGTAGTTATTTCTGAAAACTGATAGATTGTGGTTAGACAGTGAATGGTTAATTCACTGTTGGTTCAGCTTATGGATGGGAGGTCCATAAGTAGTTGGTTCAGCTTATGGATGGGAGGTCCATAAGTGGTTGGTTTAGCTTATGGATGGGAGGTCCATAAGTGGTTCTGTCAATTTCTTTTGATTATTATTTACTATTATTTTATTTAAAGTTCACTTTCCATCTATTTATTGTAATTACTTTCAACTGCCATTTATGCAAATTAACCTTTCAGCCTTTCATTGGTAAGCCTTGCATACTATATTGCATTCATTTGTTACAAACGACTTGCTGAGTACCAATGTACTCACGGCTTTATGCCCAATGTTGCTCAATTGGGGAAGAGGAGTATCACCAGCAGGAGGTTCCAGAAGGAGAGTACTTCGACGACTTCGCGGATTAGGCTTCGTTCTCCACTCGATAGCCTGTGGGCTTGTCGATTGGGCACTACGCTTTATTTTGGATTTCCGCTGCTAGTTTTGTTAAAGCCCTTCGGGCTAATCTATTGTAAGCTTGACCATAAGGTCGTACCTTTTGGATTTCCTTTATTTTATCGTATATGGTTGTGATGACATCTATGTTTGACTGTGTGCACTAGCATGATCATGGGACTAGTGCAGAATACACATGGAGTCCGGATTTGCATATTCGGGTCTCGACACTCAATTAGTTTGCTATGCAGCTGAGGACATTTCCACAGGTGATGCTCATCAGAAGAGGTTCAAGAAATGATTAAATTTAGAATTGAAAGTTCAAGTTATGGGCAATGATTATGCCAATTTTCAGAATATAGTGGATAAAGCAATGCTCATTAAAGAAAGCCACCTTGAGCCAGAAAAGTCGCGCAAGAGGAGGATGATGCAATAAGGATCTCTGCTACATCAGTCCCAGAAGGCTCATTTCAGCACTTACTAGACAACTCGTGTGCCACAACAGTCAAGATTCTAGACTCCCACACCAACACCCTGTCAGTTTCAGTCAGGACTACGCCCTATTGGTACAAGCAATCAGCAACAGAAGAATATCAACCCTGCTACATCAGTCACATGTTACAAGTGTCATGAGCAAGGACACTATGCCAGCAAGTGCCCTCAGAGGCAAGCCCGATGTTAGTCCGTTTCAATCTGGGAGTCACACCGGTTCGGACCCCTGCTTTAGGATCAGGACATGGAGCACCCAAAGTATTAGGCTAGGCTAGTTGAGCGCCATCATCAGTTATGCGAGGACAAGTGAACCATGTCACCATAGAGCAGGCTCAAGCAGCACCAAAGATTGTGATTTGTAAGTTTCTAATCAATTCAGTACCTACTACAATTTTGTTTGATTATGAAGCCTCACATTTGTTTATTTCTTAGAGTTTTTCCATAAAGTAACAGTTGAAACTATTGTTCTTGGATATGTTCTTTTGGTCCAATCCCTGGCTCTTAATTGAGTGCAAACCTAGGCTGTTGTAGAGTCAAGATAGCCATACAAGGAGTATGTGCTAGTTGTCAGAGAGTCTCCCAATGTGTTTCCAGATGATCTACCCAGAATGCCACCTGACCGGAAGGATGAGTTTTCGATTGAGCTAGTACCTGATACTTCGCTGATTTCCAAGAGGCCATACTAAATGTCTGCTAATGAGTTTGTAGAGAAGAAACAAATTCAAGAGCTATTGGACAAATGTTATGTCAGACTTAGTTCATCCCTGTGGAGAGTGCCAGTGTTGTTTGTCAAAAAAAGGATTGTAGTCAACGCATGTATGTGGATTATCAAGCACTCAATGATGTCACTATTAAAAACAAGTACCCTTTGCCTAGGATTGATGATTTATTTGTCCAATTTAAAGCAGTAAGAGTTTTCTCCAAGATTGACTTGAGGTCAGGATATTATCAGATGAAGATTCTTCAAGAGGATATACCTAAGATAGCATTCTCAACTCGATACGGTCTGTATGAGTTCACAGTGATGTCTTTTGGTTTGACCAATGCCTAATTTATTCATATACCTGATGAACAATGTGTTCATGGAGTATTTAGACAAGTTTGTCATCATGTTCATTAGTGACATTCTGATTTACTCTAAGGATGAGAAAGAGCATGAGGAGCATTTGAGGCGAGTGTTGCAGAAACTAAGAGAGTATAAGCTATATGCCAAGTTTAGTAAGTGTGAATTTTAGATGAAGGGAGTTATTTTCCTAGGCCATATCATGTTAGCAGGGGGAGTTGCAGGTGACCCCAGAAAAGTAAAAGATGTGTTTCATTAGAAGTCACTGTCGTTAATAACACAAGCTAGAAATTTCCTTAGAATGGCAAGTTATTATCATCGTTTTGTTGAAGGATTTTTCAGCGTAGCGAGGCCACTTACACAATTGCTAAAGAAGGAAAAGAAAATTTTTGGACACCAGATGTGAGAAAAGTTTTCAGAAGCTGAAGAAGTGTTTGACTTCAGCTCCGGTGCTAGTACTGCTAGATATTAACAAGAATTTTAAGACCTTTTGTGATGCTTCCCATAAAGATTTGGGAAATGATGGAAGAAAAAAGTGGTAGGTTATGCTTTGCGTCAGTTGAAGTCACATAAAGAAAATTATCCTACATATGATTTGGAGGTAGCAGCCATAGTGCATACTCTAAAAATTTAACGTCATTATCTTATGGGTAATCGATATGAGATTTACACGGATCAATATATATATAGTGATCTGTGTAAATCTCATGTAGCCTAGGAATGACAAAATCTAAAAACAACATTGGTCGGCTTTGGCATCACATGTATTCTCTAAACATTTAAGTGTTTTTTTATAAAACTATTTAGATTGATCATATCAAAACAGTTTTATTACATTTGTTATGAGAAGTACTTCGAAACATAATATTTTTATACTTTGAACTAACATTTTACTACGAAAATTAATGGCCAAAGTTACTTATTGGATATCGAACGTGTCATCTCCATAGGGTCACATATTTTCTTAAACGGAGAGATTAACTATTTTCTTAAGAGAAGCAACATAGTAGCTATTCTAAATATGTGAGTAAAATTTTGACATTGCGGAAAAAGTTACAGTAACTACATATGTAAAATATGAACGTGTCAAGTTGGCTTAAAGTTAACTTCTGCTTCTAGCTTTAGTTGTTTTTACTATTTAGTAATTGTTTTTCTAGTTTTTTTATTTTTTAGACTTTTTAGTCTTTTTTTTCCTATTCCTTTGCATTGTCCGTGATGGGTTAATATGTTTTTTTTCTATTTTTAAATTTTTTAAAATTTAATTATGTCAAATAAACCAACTCAAATACAGTAAAAAAATAAACCAGCTACAGTAAAAAAATCTGTAAATCAACGCTAAACTAAGTGCTACCATAACTAGCACAAAACAGATGCCCTTATTGAACACATGACCAATGTCGGTTGTAGGACAACAATGCAAATCAATCAGCGCACTGCTGCACGAAATATGATTTCTGATAGTTCAGTTCTGAGTCAACCGTTTCGCAAGTGTGTTGACCGTTGCTTCTTGTAACCTCTCTTCGCTAGGATATTCCGTTGGCTATTGCCTGTTGCTATGCAACATTGATGAAAAGCTCTCGGCTTCCTCTCAAATACATACATACATACATACATATGTATATATATATATTAGAGGTGGTATATTTCAAGTTTGTTTAGATGGTATATTAGAGATGGGTGTAATTACACCCGAATATAGAAAGTATTTTTCATATATATATATATATATATATATATATATATATATATATATATATATATATATATATATATATATATATATATATATATATATGGGGTGTCACACACACCTTTAAATTATCTTATTCTACCCTTAAAAAAGAATAGAAAAACATAATGGCCCAGGATAGGTACCAGTACCACGAGGAAGCCTTTCCAACCGACCAAGTCTCGTAAAGAAAAGGGAAATTATACCCAATCAAACGCCTGCAACACTCGTAAAAGTCACAGGACGCACCACGAGTTACCTGGCTATTCCCATCAAAGCAGCTTTCAGGTACTACTACACAGCTACGCACGAGAGACAGTTCATCATTCACAGGTGCCACTGCAGATAAATGAAAAAAAAACAAAGAGCTAGGAAGCCCGATGATTCTTTGACCAATGTCAGAGGTTGTATACTATGTGTGTACAATGTGTGACAGTGTGGTGTATGTGATGAATGAATGGCTAGGCTAGGGCTAGCTATCTCTGCATTTTTGTTTGCTCCCTTGTCTTTGTGCAGCAGGTGATGTCCTTGCAGGCTTGAAATCTTGACTACTACTGCAAATCCTTTGCCAGCTAGTGCAGGCAGAGTGTGCTCCTTGCAAGGGCCACACCCTGGCTGACCCTGCTGTTGATGCAAGCAAGCCATCCTTGGTTCAGGCTTTCAGTTGAGATACTTGAGACCACAGCAGTATAAAATTCCTACTGCCATTCCTTGCCCATTTCTTTCAAGAGCTACTTCGCATTTGTCGACTTATTTTACAAGTATGAAATCTTTTTTAAAGTTTACTCAGTTTTAAGTTTGATAGAATCATTAACCAGTAAAGGTGATAAAACGAATATTAGCATGGTGTTGATGAAATACTGGCATTTCACCAATGTTGTTGATGAAATTATTTACATGTGCAGCCGTGCAGTGCAGGAGAGAAAGAAAAAGCCTTTTTCTTTTTTTCCGAGCTGTAAGGCAGGCAGCGCTAGGTAACACCTGCGTGACTGCACACACTTGGGTCTGTAAAGCCAGAGGACTACAGGAGACGGCCAGCTAGAGCTCTAGCCCTTCTTTTCAACATATGATTTACCACTTACAGTTTTTTTGAACAAATAAATTGAATGATTTTTCTGCCATTTTTTGAAGTGTTTTTTGGGAAAGTTTTTTCGAAACAGTATATCAACATCCAGTTTGTTCACATAAATAATTATGCTAGAGCCAAAAGCTATCAGACGCAGCCAAAAAGGAACCACCAAATCTAACGTTGGAGATTGATGAATGCAAATATAATCTAATCTTACGTATATCTTCCTAAAAAATATTACCTACATCTTCTTTTTGTAAGCAAGCTGATAATATGCACTGCTACAAAAGAGACTATACTGAACGGCTACATCACAGACGGTTCATATGGAACTGTCTGTGCTGTAATTATCACAGACAGTTTATATGAATAACCGTATGTAATATTTGCACAGACGGTTATTTATACGATCCATCTGTGATAATGTAAAACCATCACAGACAGTTCCTATTAATAACCATCTATGATAATTCACAGATGGTTATTTATACAAACTGTCTGTGAGCAAACCGTCTGTAATAATGGTAGACATCACAGACGGTTTATATAAATAACCATTTGTGCTAGTTTACAGACGGTTAGCAATACAAACTGTCTGTGGTAGTTTCATATCACAGATGGTTTGTAGTTGGAACCGTCTGAGATACGCCACATTATTATGTATCCAGCGTGGTCTCGACAGATCTGTTTTCATTGCGCAGTATTGAAGGAGGTGGTCGGCTTTGGGAGTTTGGTGAAAATATATAGCTTATAGATCGATTTGTTCTTAGTGATTAGATGTTAGTATTTGCTTCTAATAACTTATATGCCTTGTAGTAGAGAGAGATGATAGCAAATATAAATATAGCCGTGAGTATATACGGTAGTTAGCAAGTCGTTTGTAATAAGTATGTAATATAGTATGCACGTCTTACCAAATGATAGCTGAGAGATTTTTTTGTAAAAAGCAATAATTTAAAGTAAGTGCAATAAATATATCGAAAGTGAACTTTGAAAATGATAATTAGTAAATAACCAAAAGAATTGAATAAACCATAGTGAACTGACCATTCACCCAATGAACCACTCGTGAAGTAATTATTTACGTAATCAACCACTAGTAAATTAACCATTCACTTCTCAAAATTATCTCAACTAAGTTTTTATGAAATCTCTACCCCTCATGTGAAATCACTGAGCATTTTCATAACTGGGGACATGGCTATTCGAATAGTTTTACGCTCTGCAGAGATTGCACAATTTTACCCACACGATGTGATCATCTATACGTAAATCAATGCTCAACCTCAACTCAATTTTGCCTGCTAAGGTTTCGTCGTTGAGTATATTAACCACCTAGTCGATAATTGCCCCTCTTGCGCCTCGTGAAATTTTCTAACCAAGACCCACGTTCATCACAATGACGAAATCAAAATTGAAATATCATAAATTAATCAGCTAGGTCTATTCCATACTAAACATGTGGCTGTAAGGTAAAACTCATATCAATGATGTATAAAATTAAGTTCTTAGATATTTCTCAGGTGAGACATCCACATCCCTTGAAGTGCTAACCATACTTCCCCCTTTATTACATGAGCACTCACCCAAGTGAAAATCAGTTTTGTGTAACCAACACCAATAACACACCCATGTCATGGTACATAAATTTTATAACTGTGGTTAGAACCATGACTCAATATCTCATTAAGTCAAAATTAATTAATTAATCACATATAATGATGAACCCAACATAACTATAAGCATAGCTAAGTATACTAAATGTATAACCCATGTGACAACTAGTATTGCGTTACTAGATAATTTCTCAACCTATGGTGATAATAGAATCATGTAATTCAAATTACCAAGATGGAATTAATCAAGTTGGACAATAACTACCAGGTAGAAAGGTGTAACATTCCAAAAATTTTTGTGCAGTGTATTTGAATTTCCTGGAGTTAATTTGGATTTTTCTAGTTTTTATTTCAAGCTTGGTTGTGAGAAATTAAATTATTTCATTTTATAAAAGTCAAAATAAGTGCACTTCATTTTCCTAAGTCCTTTCTGTATTTTATAAAAAATTTTAGAATTTTTTAGAATTTAAAAACTCTCCTTTTAAAGTTATATTATGTTTTTTGCAAAATCTAAATATCAAATTGGGTTGAAAATATTTTTATTAAGTCAAGAAAGGTTCTAGATGATTCTCTGAATTTTTATGGGATTTTTAAAAGTTATTTGGTATTTGTCTGAGTATTTTAAAACCTCCTAGAATTTCTAAAAATTTGGAAAAGAAATAAATCCAAAACCTCCCCGGAGCACAATAGATCACAAAATTATTATTAATGTCTGGCAATACTAGCACTGAGAATATGGTCAAACACTCTTTCAGTTTGTAAAAACTCTCTCACATTCTAGCGTTCAAGCAAACTTCTTTTTCTTCTTTAGCAACTGTGTAAGCGATCTTACCATACTAGAAAATCTTTCAATAAAATGACAATAATAACCAGCTATTCCGGAAAAAACTCCTGACTTGCATCACTAACAACGGTGACTTCTAATCAAGCATATTCTTCACTTTTCCAGCGTCAATTGTAACTCCCCCTGCTAACATGACAAGATGTCAAGACCCGAATATATAAATCCAGACTCTCTGTGTATACCATACTAGTCCAAGATCATGTTAATGCACACGGTGTAACATAGATGAAATATTGACTATATGCACGATAAATAAAAGAAAAGACTTAAATATTAATAATTATCAGAACACGACCTTATAGCCAAACTTACAATTAATAGCTTAAACTTAAGAAACTAGCAGTAGAAAATAGAAATAAGTATGGTAGCCATTCGACATGCGCACAGGCAATCGACTAGGAATTGAAGTCCTAATCCATGAAGTTATCAAAGTATCCTCCTTCTAGTAACTCTAGCTGATATGGTTCTTCTTCTTTAACTAAGCAACAGTAGGCATAAAACCATGAGCACATTGGTAAGCAAACTTTATGAAAAATGATAATAAATATTTGAAGAAATTGAATATACCATAAGTGAACTACCCATTCACTTAATAAACTACCAGTGAACTAACCATTCACTTTTCACAGCTCTCCCAGCCAAGTTTATAAGAAATATCTACCCTTGTGTGAAATCACCGAGCATTGTCCATAACCGGGGACATGTCTATTCGAATAGTTTTATACCCTATAGAGGTTACACAACTGTACCCACATGATGTGATCATTCCCGCGCAAATGAAAATCACAACAAGGTCTTTACAATACTCAATCATAAGTCAATTTCATCCACTAAGGTTTTGTCGTCGAGTAGGTTAATCACCTCATGAAAATCAGCAACCGTATTCAACTCAATAGTGAAATTAAAATTAAAATATCATAAATTAATCAGTCAGATCTATCCCATACTAAACATATGGTTTGCCCGGTAAGACTCAGATCAATAGCACACAAAATTATGACCTTAAACATTACCCAAGCGAGACTTCTACATCCCTCAAAGTGAATCCACATTCCCCCCTTTACTGCACGATCACTTGCCCAACTGAAAACTAATTTTGTATAACCAACACCAATGACACACCAGTGTCATGGCATACAAATTTTATATTTGTAGAACTAACCATAATTTAATATATCATTAAGTCAAATTAAATATATATGATGATAAATCCATCGTAACTAGTATAATATCACTAAATAATTTTTTATCCTACGGTGACAAGGGTAACATGGTACTCAAAATTATCAAGTGAGGGATATAAACAATTAGTTCAAGAACTACCAGGTCCAAGGGTTTTAATAAAACAACAATACATGATAATTTAAAATAAAATAAATAAATATATTGAAAACTAGACTCAATATGATCAAAGGATACAACTTGCCTTAGCCTTGCTCAGTTATGAATTCTTAATCTTCTAGTTGTGTTTTCGCTCCTTTGAAGACGCAATTTAACGAGGGAGAAAATGAACAAGGCAAAAAATAAAATCAAATAAACTCCAAAAACTTTAAAACTAGAAATAAAAGATAGAGCTCAATTTTAGATGATTTTAGAAAAAAGAACGGGGTCAATCGGAGCTAGGATGAAGGTGAACGGGCTCTTAAAAAATTAAATCTAAAGAAAATACTAAAAATTCAGATATTCTACTATATTGTAAACCTAGTGCACGAATACGCTAGTCTACGGTGGACTCGTGTCGGGACCCGGAACAACAACTCCAAGTCTCTCTGTGTAAATCGCACTATCTCAGAAAAACCTAGTGCACACAGGGTCAACAGTGATAGATATCATACAAAATCACCACAAATATTATTAATCAAAGGTACGTCCATATGGACAAGTCTTACAATAAAAGGCTCAAGGCCAACTGAAAAATAAAAGCAGTGAAAAACATAAAATAGCAGCACAACCCTTCCAGCCTCCCACAGGCGAATGACTGTAAGACGCGTCTTATTCACTGAAGTAGTCCTCACCGTCGTAGTCGCGGTCGAAGTCTGACAACAAATTTAAGCAAGATGAGTACTTTAAAGTACTCCACAAGTTACACCAGAACTATAACAGAGTGATGCATACATAATGGGTTTCAAAGGAAGGCTTAATAGGGTACAAGTGCGGAAAAGCAATATTGAATTTTAAATACAATAATGTAAGTATGAAAAGCTGAATTTTAATACATCATAAGAAACAATATTTTAACAAGTAGTTATCATTAGTGTAGGTTCTGACCTACACTAACCTAACCACAGGTATCCCACCCGGACCATTTTTTTTGCAAACCAACATTTGTTTATAAAACCAGTTTCACAAAATCCAAGTCTAATCTGTGAAGACTCTACTCAGCATGTCTATGACCGTGGACACGGTTATCCAGGATAAATTTTTAACTCTGCAGAGGTGTACAACTTTACCCACAAGACATTCCCTCTCACTTGAGCCATGCGATAAACACACTGCCTTAGGTGTGCGGCAGAGAGTTCATGACATGGCTGTTCTAATGTTTCATAGCCAAAATAGTTAAGCCGCTACTAAGGTTTCACCACAACTCGAATCCACGGGTTGGAGCCCCCTCTAGTGCCATGTGAGACATCTCGTGGCCTACGTCACGCTCACATTCAGCCTATAGCGAGACTAAATTTGGAATTTCATAATTTACATAGCCAGGTCCGTCCCATACCGGACTTGTGGTAGTACAAAGTGACTTCGTAAAATAATTCACAGAAACGGTCCTTAAGTTGACTTAGTCTCAACCACATTTCCCCATGCACGAGAATCAACTAGGTGTCACCAAACACGAGGCATGCCGGCACCCCACCACCTAACCAGTAGAATAAGTCCAAACCATTTTTCTATTTTTAATTTTTAAATTATTTTACAAACTTTCTTGACTCACCGAAGTCAAGAATTCATTTAAAATAACTGTCATTCCATGTGAAAAGGTTGATCCCACCTAAAATCATACTGGGCCACGCTAAGCAATTCTATAAAGTATCTAGTCAATACTATGGTACTAACTAGTTTTCAGCTAGGGTGACAAGGTATATGGATTCGAGATTCAAATTGGCTATAATTAAGGATCATGGGCATATCTAACATTTAAACTGAATTTAAATTAAATTTGAATAGAAGTACGCATGCATATACAGTAAAACAATATAATTAAATTTGAAATAATCGGGCCAACATGGCCAAAGGTGTAACTTGCCTTGCTCGAAGTCCTGCTGCGAATCGTCGAAGTCAAATTCTCCCGAATCGACAAAATCTAACGTGAAGAACCAATTCAAAAAGAAATTTAAAACAAAATTCAAATAAAATTGAAAAATTCAAAAGGAGTGCAAAAATGGAAAGTTCATGATTTTATAAAAGTTTAGAAATTTGAATGAGTTAATTTGGAGTTAAAATGAAGAAGTTATGGTCTTCCAAAGTTTAAATACAATTAAAAGAAAAAAATTCATTTTCTGAAATTATTTTTATACTGAAAATGAATTATGACGTCAGCAGGCATTATTTTCCTAAAGGAAAACTGTGATTGTGATGTCAGCACCTTAATTAATTTTGGCCGAATTATTTTTAAATGAAAAATCGGTTTTATTGCGTCAGCATGACGTCAGCCTAAGTATTTTTAAAATTAAACTGGGGCTGACGTGTGGGCCCAGCGCACGGTGGACCGAGTCCATGGACTGGGCACAGCTGATTTGGTGGGGGCCGGTCGGAACACGCATTGGCGCTGAGGTGGCGAGGCCGAGGCATGCGTGGCGTGCACGTGGCTGCCACGTGGATGCCAGTACGCACAGACGCTGACGTGGCAGGGGCCGGTCGGCGGTGGCGCACGGGAGCCGATGATTACCGGCATTCTAGCGGGCGGTGGTGCTGGCTGACGTGCGGGAAAGCGAGAGAGAGGGAAGGGAAATGAAATGGTATCGGTGGCGGGTCCCGAGGTTGATCGGAGGAGGCTAGCGGCGGTCGGAGGAGGCGTGACGGCGGCGGGGAGCTCCGGTGATGCGATCGCTCGGGAAGATGGTGGAGAAGGTACGTGCGGCCTTCGTGAAGCTTAGGGTGGTGGCGGCACGGCTCGAGGATGCCCGAGCTCATCCAATTGCTCGCCGGAGCTTTGTCGGCGCAGAAAGGGGGAGGCGCAAGGTGTGACGGCTTCTCGGGTGGAGGGAGAGGAAATTGAAGGAGGGGAAGTGGGCGGTGAGGTGAGGGAAACCTCGGGGAGGGGTTAAATAGGTGAAGGGGGTAGTAACAGCCGCGTGATTACAAACCGGAGTTGTAACGGCTCTGCAAGCAATCGAGTAAATTGGTGTGGTAACGCAGGAGGAAATGGCGGTTTGATGGCAGTGGGGAATGAGGGTTTAAATGCGCGAACGCATGGGAGGGAAGGCAGTTAGTAATCCGAAGTTTAAAAACTTCGGTTATTGCGTTAATGGCAGCGGCAATGGCGTGGGAGAGAAGGAGGCGGGGAGGAAGACGGACCCGACAGGTGGGCCCACCTGTTAGCGAGAGAGAGAGAAGGGGAAAGAAGGGAGGCGGTGGTTCGGATTTGTGACGTGTGGCAAAGGAGAACGAGTGGGACGTTGGATATTAAGCGAAGGGGTAAGTGAAGAGGTGCGGCCAAGATTCCATCCGGCAAATGAGATTCAATCTATGCCGTTCGAGCGAGGGCCGAAGAGGTAAGTGACTGAGGGTGGTGGGGATGTAATCTGGCAACAGCGGATGGCTCCGATTTAAGCCACGCGTCGGCTAGAGGGGAGGGGAAGGCGGGTGAACGGTAAGTGGGGACGGGTGGACGAGATTAGCTCGGGAGGGTGGAGGGCGGTCCGATGATTGACACTTGTCGGCCATAGAGGAGAGGAGGGCGGGGGAGACGGTCAAGTAAGATCGGACGGTTGGGACGAGGCCCAGCGGTGGGGAAGGCTCCGATGGACGACACTTGTCAGCCCGGGGAGGGTTTTGGGTTTAATTTATTTTTTTGATTTTACAGAAATGATGAGGAGGCTTTAAAATACTAAAAAAAAATACCAAATAAATCTTGAAAATTCCAGAAAAATTCAGATAATCATCTGGAACTTTACTAGACTTAATAAAAATATTTTCAACCCAATTTGATATTTAGATTTTTGCAAAAACACAAATTGACTTTAAAAGAAGAGTTTTAAATCTTTGTAAATTCCTAAAAATTAATATAAATACATATTTGGCTTAGGAAAAAGAAATGCACTTGAATTGACTTTGATAAAATGAAAAAACATTTTATTCTGGCTTTTATAAAAAAAATTTCACTTTTTTTCTTCGAGGCTTGAAATAAAATCCAGAAAAATCCAAATTAAAACCAGAAATCACTAAAAGGGAAACAAAATTTTGAGATGTTACAAACCTACCCCCTTAAACGAAAACTCGCCCTCGAGTTTTGCACTGGTTAGCAAAAGAGATGGGGATGGTTGGCCTTCAAATCCTCTTCTCGCTCCCAGGTGGCTTCGTCTTCGGTGTGGTTACTCCACTGAACCTTGCAGAATCTAATAGTCTTTCTTCTGGTCTGGCACTTTGCGGTCTCGAGGATCTTGATCGGTTGCTCTTAATAGGTGAGGTCATCTTGAAGGTCTAGGGTTTCCAATGCAGCTTGCTCTGTGGGCACTCGGAGGCACTTCTTCAGCTGAGAGACGTGGACGACATTGTGCACTCCTGACATGCTCGGTGGTAACTCCAACTGATATGCAACTTCACCTCTCCTCCTCAAGATCTTGAAAGGTCCCCACAAATCTTGGTGCCAGTTTTCCTCTGACTTGAAACCTCTTGACTCCTCTCAGTGGGGATACTCTGAGATAGACGCAGTCCCCAACCTCGAAGGTCAAGTCTCGATGACGGTTGTCAAAGGAATACGCGTAGGCTACGGAAGCAGAAAACAAAACTTTTCTACCGCGCACCCAAGAACATCATGCTAAGGAAGGATCATGGATCGTTACCACTTAGACGCGCAGCGCAGCGGAAGAAGAATTGGAAACCGATCCAATCACGCGTCGAGGTAGTAGTGGAAGTAGCCGATCGTCCCGAACAGATCGTCTCCTCCACGCACGCCGATCAAGATCGCAACGAGCGGCGCCTCCACCGGTATCCACACGTCCGGGCTGGGCGCCGATCGCGAGTGTACTAGCACTCGTGAGCGCTAGGGTTTGGCTCGGGAGGTGGCGGCTAGGGTTTTGCTAGATGTTAACAGGCACGAATCCCCTCCGCCCCTCGCCTCCATATATATAGACCTCCTCACGTGGGCCTCGTGGACCGAGGCCCAATAGGAGTCTATTCGGATCTCTATCCGAATTGAGCCCATATCCGAATCATATTCGAATTAGTGTTCCAACCCGTTAAGCGTGCGACCCTGTAGGTTCACGTATACTTGGTCGTGACCCGGAAACGCCTTTCCGGTTTCCATGTTAATAGCGGCCTCTAGTAAGACATATTAACCCCAAAGTATATGTAAAGATCATATCGGCTGAACCTGTAATGTTCTCTCATGTACGAATCCCTTTGCCTCACGATATAGATTGAGCTCAAGGCGAGACTTGTGTCATCCTCTTAATAGCTCAATCACTCTCTCGATTCCGTGATGGATTATAAACTTGTGATTGACTCCTCAATCACCTTGGCATGGCCATGCACTTTCATAATCCATTACATCGAGGGGCCCAGAGATATCTCTCCCATAAGGAGGGGCAAATTCTATCTTGATCATTCACATCCCACTACATGTTTCATGGTAAATCCGAAGACTACTTTTATGACTACCCAGTTACGGAGTAGTGTTTAGTAGTCCCAAAATAAGCTACTACTCATGTTGGGAACCATGATGATCTCAAGTCTAAGGATTCTACATAAACACTACTCGAGACCAACGATGACACATGGAATCTCTGCGGTGTCTCATGGCAGTCTATCAACATATGTTCACTAACACATGTCCATATTATTGATTTGGTATCACCATACCATGATCCATGAGACATGATCATCAATCAATACATATGCTGATCTTTGTCTTTGAATCATATTTGTTCCTCATATGATATACGATCAGGGATCATTTAGAAATAGCAACATCTTAGTATTTAAGAGTCTCATGAATAAGTCACATACTCATTGATCAATAATGATGATGTCTATTCCAAGGAACAAACTAATGTATCATAAACATAGTATGTGATATATACAACATCTCCATGTTGTCTCTAGGGCATATCACTAACAGTCTCCCACTTGCACTAGAGTCAACCATGTAGGTATCTAATACCCATTGCCCTAGTGTGAGCCTCATGCTTTGGTGGGAAGCGGCTTTGTCAACGGATCTGCAATGTTCAAATCCGTTTGTACTTTGCATATCTTCACATCGCCTCTCTCCACTATCTCGCGGATGAGATGAAATCGCCGTAAAATGTGCTTGGACTTACAGTGCGATCTAGGCTCCTTGGCTTGTGCAATGGCCCCACTATTGTCACAATGAGGTCCATTGGGCCGGAGGCACTAGCCATCACACCAAGCTCGAAATAAATTTCTTGATCCAAACGACCTCTTTGGCGGCTTCTGCTGCTATGTACTCGGCTTCGTTGTAGAATCGGCAACCGTCTGCGCTTGGAACTCTTCCACTTACCGCACCGCCATTCAGCGAACACAAATCAGTTGCGATCTAAAATCATCTTTGTCGGTTTGGAAGCTAGCATCGGTGTAACCATTTACAACGAGCTCTTCCTCACCTCCATAGACAAGGAACACATCTTTAGTTCTTCTCAAGTACTTCAAGATGTTCTTTACGGCAATCCATGACTTTCACCGGATCGATCGTATCTACTCGTAGCACTTAAAGCATCTGAAACATGCGGGCGTGTACAAAGCATGGCATACATAATGGACCCAATAGTCAAGCATATGGAATCGCATTCATTTTATCCCGCTCATCGGTGTACTAGGACACCGATTCTTGCTAAGATTTATACCATGTGACATAGGTAGAAAACCTTTCTTGGAATCATGCATATTGAACCTTTTCAACACCTTGTCAATGTACGTATCTTGGCTTAATCCAATTAGCCTTTTGATCTATCTCTATAGATCTTGATGCCTGAAATATATGCTTGCCTCTCCTAAGTCTTTCATAGAGAAACTATTTTTAATGAAGACTTAATGATTCGAGCAAAGGAATGTCATTTCCGATCGGTAATATGTCATCCACATATAAGACCGTAAATACGAGTGCGCTCCCACTAGCCTTTTGTAAACATAAGGCTCTTCTTCGTTCTTGATGAAACCAAACCCTTTGATTACTTCATCAAAGCGAATGTTCCAACTCCGAGATGCTCGCTTTAATCCATAAATGGATCTTTGGAGCTTGCATATCTTTCCAAGCGATTGCGGATCGACAAAACACGTGGGCTGTGTCATGTACACATCCTCACTCAGTTTCCATTAAGGAAAGCTGTTTTGACATCCATTTGCCATATTTCATAGTCGGAATATGCAGCAATCGCTAGAATGATCCGAATAGACTTTAGCATTGCGACGGGCGAAAAAGTTTCATCATAATCAATACCTTGAATTTGTTTGAAACCTTTGGCCTGTCGCGCTTTATAGATGTGAACATTTCCATCTATGTCTATCTTTTCTTGAAAACCCATTTGCATTCAATGGTTTTAACACCATCAGTGGATCAACCAAGTTCCAAACTTGATTCTGTGCATGGATTCAATTTCGGATCTCATGGCTTCAAGCCATTTGTAACATCCCAATATTTGCTTTTATTTTGAAGAAATAGTTTTAAATTAATAATTTCATAAGCCTCACATCCCCAAATTTAAGAAAAGACAAGCTAGGATGTTGTCTGTCCACATCTCATAATTTTTGATGGAACCTGTTTAGTGTGAGCACGCGTGTTTCAAGTTAAAGTTTTTGGCTCATCATGGACGTATTGAAAAGAAAATTTAATATCCAAATAAGTTGGAAATATTTTTGGAAATATTTTTCATATGTTTAAAATATTATCACTAAGTTATGTGAATTTTCTGGAATTTTGGAATTTATTTGGTATTTTTAAGTATTTTAAAGTCTTCTAATGATTTAAAATATATATAAAAGATTTAAATATCAAATCTCCTCGGTGACACTTGTCAAGCATCAGAGCCCTTCCTCCCGCCCGAGCTCATCCCGCCGTCTCGCCCCATCCCGCTTCCCCTCTCTCGCGGCGCCACGTGTCGCGCATCCGACAACGGCCGGCCATCCCAAATGCTAACACTCAAAGGATAAATCAACCTTATAGGGTAGGTTGATCCTCCCGCCCGCCAGTTACCGCCGCGCTCTCTTTCCTCCCGCTCCTCGGCGCGTTCGAGCCCGCTCGCGCGAGTTGAGTTTCTTTTTCAATTTGCGCGACAAGCGGGCCCCACTGTCATAGGCCGGTGCGTGTGGACTCACTGCCAGCGGTCCCACATGTCAAACCCGTCGTGCCGGCGGCGTGTCGTCATCTTGACCGTTCATGGTTGCCGTATTAAATCGCGGCGCCGTTGCCATAATACACCCTATCGGCCCGATTTAATCAAGGTTGTCGGATTGAATCTCGATCGTTCCTTTTCACTTACCCCTTCGTCAGTGATCCAGCGGCCCGATCTTTCCTTATGCCACCGTCACTAATCCAACGTCGCTTTGATTTCCTTCTCTTTTCCTCTCTCAGCGACATGCGGGGCCCATCGGCGATCGTCTTCCCGCCACCTTCTTCCTCCCGCGTCTACGCCGCTGCCGCCATTAAACGAAAGCGAAGCTTTAAAAGCTTGGTTTCTTAACCAATATTCCCGGATCGTGCATATTAATCCCCGCCTCCACCGCGTCGGTTTACGGCATAAAGCGCGTTACTCCTCTCCTCGCCGTCGCATTCATCTCCTCAAGCGGTTCCAAGTCCGGCGAACCCGCGCGGCCGTTACAACCCTCCCGGCCTATAAAACCCACACCCGAGGTCCCTCTACGCTGCCGCTCCTCCTCACCTCTCAAGCGAATCACCGGCGCGAGCCCTCCTCGCCCGATTTCTTCCCGCGGCTTCAAATACTCCGGCGAGCAATTCCGGTCGCCTCGGGCTTCCTCATTCCTCGCCGACGCCTTCCCGACGTTCTTGGTGCCAAGGCGAATCCGGTGACCCCTTCCCGAGCTGCTGCGCTGCTGGATCTCCTCGCCGTGTGAGTTCCTCTCCGACCGCCGCCCCTTCTCGCCGATTCTACTCTCGGTCACCCTCGGTCTCGCGCAAGGTACCAACGCATTCCTGTATCCTCCTCTTCATTTTGGTACCCTTGGCGGTGCGCCGATCACCGAACTCGGCGACCCTAGGTCCCGTCGCCACCACCGCGCCCGGCCGTCGGCCGTCGGTGAGGTGGCAGCAGCGTGGCGGCGGTCGGCGCCACGTCGGCGCCACCGGCGCCTCCCGCCACCTTGCGCGTGCGCGCCACGTCGGCAAGCGATGGCGTGGCGACCACGCGGCGACCACGCGTCGACCACGTGTGTGCCACGTTGCCGCGGCCTCCGCGAGATAATCCTCAAGAGGATTACCTACCCATTAAGGGTGGCGGTGCCTCCCGCTCACTTGGCTAGCGCCGCTCTCCTCCCCCTCTCACTCCTCGGCGCGTTCGAGCCCGCTCCGTGGCGAGGTTGAGTTTTCTCCGTTTTATTCCACGGCGGCGGTAGGCCCCACCGTCGGTGACCACCCCTCTGCGCTAGCCAGCGACAAGTGGGTCCCGAGTCGATGGGTCCCATATGTCGAGACTCATTTTAAATGAAATTTCTGATCGATGGACCCCACATGTCGAGATTTCCAATTTCTGGATTTATTCAAATCTGAGATTTTCAAATAGCCATATCTTTCTCATTTTAGCTCCAAATTGGTCCATTCAAATTTCTAAATTCATCTAAAATTTCAATCTTTTATTTGGTATATTTATTTTCAATTTTTGAATTTTTATTTTATTTTATTTATTTGGAATTCTCGATTTACGTGTAGAGACCGATTTGTCAGAGCAACCTCAAGAGCAAGTTGTGGAAGATTTCAACCAGACACGGGAAGGCAAGTCTCCTTTGACCATTTTGCTCCTAAGTTTTGCAAGTTTCCTTTGATCAACTTGCTCCAATGATTTATAAAATGAGTAGGTAGTTATTTTTAAATTAATGCATGCTTATGTTATATCAAGTGATAATTTAATTTAGAAAACTTAGTTAAAGACCCAATTTGTTATACCTTCCATTGAAAATTGTTTACCTTGTACCATTGTCAACTTAGGACATTCCTTTGACTCAATAATGAGTTAGTGCTACAATTGTTGAATGTTTAAATACTAGTAAATGCTTAGCGTAGTAAATGAATGTAATAATATTCAAATGAGTAGCATGTTTATCAAATGTTTTGATGAATGATTTGTTTGAACATTGGTAATGGATTTTACCATTGTTAAATGTTCTGTTTGAACATTGGTAATGGATGTTACCATTGTTAAATATTTTGTTTGAAAAGTGGTAATGGATGTTACCATTGTTAATTTGAAAATCAAAGGAAAAGTTGACAAGGGTGGATGGAAGGTTTGGTGGTGCGATCGGCACGAGAATTGTTGGGTTTGTGAATGAGCCACCACAGTCGATTAAGGACCGGCGCTTGTGTTTGTCCAAACTGAGCAAAACAGTACAACCACAAGTCTATATGGGTGCGACCTAGCTAACTACCCTATAATAGTGTAGTTTAGATATCACCGGTGGTGTATTGAGTGCCGGGTGTCTTGGTTATTCATAGTGAGGGACGGGTTTCTTGTACTCATATGGCGCAGAGGGCTCCAACTCGTGGATTCGAGTTGTGGTGAAACCTTAGCGGGTGGTATTTAAACTATCTTTGGAGTAGGTGAAAGGCTTTGTGATAATTTATCTGGGTCTCATGCCAAAGGAAGCGTGTTGACTATTAAGATAATTTATCTCTTGTGGGTAAAGTGTACAACCTCTGCGAGTAAAACTATTCGAATAGCCGTGCCCACGGTCAAGGGCGAGCAAAGAATGCATTCACATGGTAGAAGTTTTGGTTTTAATTTCAAAACAAAATGAGTTGGAGAAAAACTCGGGAGTAGTATAACTCTCGTGATGTTGAATCGGGGTGTAACTGAGGTTTTGAAAATTGGTGTGTGATGGCACGAGATATTAGTGTTGATAGTTTAACCTTCACTAAAGTACTTATCCATTTTCGATTATTAAAAACAAGTTGTTTACAAAATGGCTTTTAAAGTAATTATGTAGATTTGAAATAAAATGCTGATTTTTGCAAATAAACCATATAGCCTTCCTTTGTGAAACCTTACATCTATGCATTTTCCCAAGACTTGCGGAGTACATTTTGTACTCACTGTTGCTCTATAAATATAAGCGAGAGAATGGAAAGATCAAGCTGGAGAGTATGACTTACATGCGAATGTGGATGCGGTGGATTATTCTCGGATGCCTAGGATTCGTTTCCCAGTCAATTGCACGTGGCGATTGATGGGTCGATCAAGTTATCTTTTGCTTCATTTGTGTTTATGCTTTTGGTTACGTGAACCTTAGTTAAGGCAATGGCCTTTGTAAAACTTGAGATACTATTGTAATAAAGCGTTGTTGGCAATGTATCATCTTTTACTGTTTGAGCTGTGTGTACTAGCGTTGATCTGCAGGACTAGTGCGATAATACACGAAGTGCAGGAGTTTCTACTCGGGTCTCACGAAGTGGTATCGAGCCAACTTGGTATAGGGCGAGCCTAGGTTTTGGGAAGCTTTAAGGATTTATATTTAATAAAAATTTATGTACAAAAATATAAGTTTCTTTTGCTTCTACTCTTTTCTTACTTAGTATCTTATTCTTGTCCTACTCTCATTATTTAAAAATCTTTCTTGATCTCCTCTTATTTTCAAACTTATAGATGGCGGGTTCTTCGTCGTCTTGACCCCATGGGATCACCATTCTCATGGCGAGTGAGGAGCTTTGCGACTCTTCTCGACGATTAATGCAGCATCGAAATATAATCAACGACCCATTTTGAGGCGGAACACTAGAGTGATGACTATGGATTCATGGACCATGGAAGTATTCATCTATGCTCGGATGGGCGGCTTAACCCGTCTCTGCGGTATTGAGCACCCTCGGACCCTTGTGCGAGGCGCTATCAAGATGCGGCTAAGATGGCGATAGCGAGTTGTGCGGGAGGCACAAAGGGAATTCTGACGATCGCCCATACGCTTCTTTCCGACTACGAGCAGGGCAGACTCACCCGAGGCTTTCGGATCGTGGTGGGCGACCACGCTGTCTCATCAGTGCGATTCACCCAAGCATCGGCGCGACTTACGCGAGCTCGGCGGGAGATAGGACTTCTCCGAATGCCGGCGTCGAGCTCGACCACTCCGACACTCTCGAGCACACGGTGTTGCGAGTCGAACCGCCCGCGCCGGCGGCTATGCGGCGAGGCGAGGCTGCTGAGCGGTGGGGCGTCTTGAGCTGCCACCACTACACCGACTCCACCAACTCCTGTTGCTGCTCGATCGAGACTCTCGGGACCTCGCACTAGGCTCACGGCAAGAAAGAGTGTGCGGCGCCCGATCCGCTACGACCTCGACATCAGCGGATCGGTAGGGGCGCCCGGCATTCCGTTCGGATCACCTACTTTCAGCGAGCGATCACGGTCGCGTTCGCGAACAAGCTGCCGTGATTGTGGGCGAGTCACTCGTCGGACTCGAGAGGAGGATCGAGGAGGAGCGAGGAGCGTATCATCATTGAGGATAATTAGATGTTAGATAGACTACCCTTTTTGATCATTTATCGATACTAGAACGCTTTTATAATGATATGATGTAATAAAATGGATTATGCAGAGCCTTATGCATTTGTGGTACAGCCATTTCAAAAGTTAATTTGAATTTCAAAAGTTGAGTTTTCTCAATCTGTTGTGTTGATCTTGTGTGTGGTTTTGGGATGATAAAATTGCCCGTCTCTCATCTATGCTTTCCTCTCTTTTACTGTACTTTTCTTGATGGAGCTTGGATGGTGAACACGAGAAGCAACATCAACAACAACCAGCGCCCAACAACAATGAGGCCCCAATTCCACCTCCATGGCCCAAGCTCCCAACATGGAACAAATGATGGCCATGCAACTGCAACTTCTTGAGGCTTTGGCCCAAAATCAAGTCAATCAAGCTCAGCAAGTACCTATTCACCCACCTCGGTCTAAGCTTGGGAATTCATGAGGACCCGACCTCAGACATTCGCGAGGATCTGCCGATCCGTTGGAGGCGGATGATTGGATTAAGGAAGTGGAAAGGAAGCTGAATTTAGCTCAATGTGCTGAACATGAGAAGGTTATATATGCTGCTCATCAACTCCAGGAGTTCTTTGCCAAGCTAGTGGGACAATTCTTTGCACTTGCACACGGGATGCTCGGAACATTGGTTGGGCGAATTTTTGGAAGCCTTCCGTAATGCTCATATTCCTATGAGTATTATGGAAATGAAGAGGAAGGAGTTCCATCATTTCTGAGAGGAAACACAGCGTTTCCGCTTATTTAAGCAAATTCATTCAGCTATCTAGATATGCCCCGAGAAGATGTGGCGATCTTGCAAAGATTTGGAGGTTTATGGGAGGATAGACCCCAACCTCAAGGTTCAATTAGTCTCCAATGACTACCCTACTTTTCAGCATCTAGTGAATAAAGCTTTATTGCAGAAGATGCTCAACGCCAACTCTTCGACTCCGGAAGAGGAAGTTCCAAGCTCGGCGATCTGCGGCGGTTCACGATTCACGCCATCACGGTACAACCGACCCCGGTTCATAATCATGCGAGTACCGATTGCTGCACCTCGTCCCTTACCTCAAGCTCCTAGAACTGGAAATGCAACCCAAATGCAGCAAAGCAAAATGTAGCTGCGGGAGTGCAATGCTACAATTGCAAGAATATGGGACACTATGCGACAGCGTCCGAAGCGTCAGCGGTAACACGGTTCGTTTCAATCTTGACCCTACACCAGCAAGAGCTCCAACAAATGGTCAAGGTCGTGGAAGCCCTCAAACTCCCAAGACTCCACAGAACATTAATCGAGGCGTATCAACCATGTTACCGCGAGCGTGGAAGATGCACGGATGTAGTTACGGGTAAGTTTCTAGTAAACTTCGATACCGGCAATTATATTATTTGATTACGGAGCTACACATTCTTTAGTAACAAAGGCTTTTGTTGAAAGAATAATTGGAAAATTTGTTTGCTAAAGGACCTTATGATAGTCAATCCTGGAAAAGAATTGAGGACTAATTTGGTTAGCCCTAGTGCAACCATAATTATAAATGGAGTAAAGTTCTAGCGAACCTTATTATAATAGACTCAGATGGCATAGATATAATACTTGGTATGGATTGGTTGATCAAGTATAAAGGCAGATAGATTGTGCCAATCGTGCCATTATCATACCAATTCGATGGAATTCGGATAAGACATGAGCGATTATGCACTCAAAGAAAGACGATATGTTAACTTGACCTAAAAGGAAAAAGTTTGGAAGATGTGTCGATAGTTCGCGAGTACCGGATGTTTTCTGAAGATTTGCGAGATTACCACCGATCGAGAAGTTGAATTTGTTATAAACACGGTGCACAGTGCGGCTCAATATCAAAAGACCCTATCGGATGTCGGTAGATGATTTAGCGAAGTCAAGAGGCGATCCAAGAATTGTATGAGAAAGGATTCATCGGACCAAGTTCTTAGCCTTGGGAGCCCGGTGCTCCTAGTAAAGAAGAAGGATGGTAGTCAGCGGATGTGCGTTGATTATCGAGCTTTAAATGAAGTCACTATAAAGAATAAGTATCCCTTACCTCGGATCGATGATTTGTTTGACCAACTCATAGGATCAAGTGTCTTTTCCAAGATTGATCTTGGTCGAGGATATCATCGATTGAAGATTAGATCGAAGATATACCCAAGACGACCTTAGCCACAAGATATGGATTATATGAGTATACGGTGATGTCATTTGGTGCGACAAATGCAGGCATATTTCATGAACTTGATGAATAAAGTCTTTATGGATTATTTAGATAAGTTTGTTGTTGTTTTCATAGATGACATTCTCATCTATTCAAAGAATAATAAAGAACATGAAGGTCATCTAAGGATAGTGTTGCAAAGACTCGTGAACACGATTATATGCCAAATTTAGCAAATGTGCATTTTGGTTAAAGGAAATTGAGTTTTGGGACATGTGATCTCAGCGAAGGAGTATCTGTAGATCTGGAAAAGTTAAGGATGTATTAAATTGGACTCCACCCAAGGCGATGCAGAGATCAGAAGTTTTAGGATTAGCAGTTACTATCGTCGATTTATTGAAGGTTTTCCAAGATTGCGGACCTTTAACCCAGTGTTAAAGAAGGAGAAGAAATTTGAATGGAGTAAATCTGTGAGGATAGTTTTCAAGAGTTAAAGAAAGGTTAACTTCAGCACGGTTTGAGGTTACAGATATCGAAAAGATTTTGAGATATTTTGTGATGCTTCAAAACAAGGTCTTGGTTGTGTACTAATGCAAGAAGGAAGGGTAGTAGCTTATGCATCAAAGCGATTAAGACCGCATGAAGAAAATTATCCCACTCATGATTTAGAACTAGCTCTTTGTTGTGCATGCTCTAAAGTTATGGAGGCATTATTTAATCGATGTCGGTGTGAAATATATCTGAGATCATAAAAGTTTAAAGTATATATTCACCCACTGATCTTAATATGAGACAAAGAAGATGGCTCGAATTGATAAAGGATTATGATGTGGGAATACACTATCATCCAGGAAAAGCTAATGTGGTAGCCGGCGCTTTGAGTCGAAAGAGTCATATGAATAATCTGTCAATTCGGATAAGCGATTAACCCTCCATGAGGAATTCCAACGATTAAATTTGGAAATAGTTAACGAAGGTATTCATCTACATTGAAGGTTCACTCTACCTTGGAAGATCGGATCAAGGCAGCCCAGCGAGAGGATAAATATGTTAAAGAGATTAAAGAGAATATGAAGAAAGGTAAATCGCTTGGATTTTCAGAAGATGAAGAAGGGACTCTTTGGTTTGGAAAGAGAATACTAGTACAGAAAAAGGAAATAAAAGATTTAATCTTAAAAGAAGCTCATGAATCGGGATATTCAATTCATCTGGAAGTACAAAAATGTATCGAGATTTAAAGGAAAGTTCTTGGTGGAGCAGTATGAAAAGGAAATTGCAGAATATGTAGCCTTGTGTGACATATGTCAAAGAGTTAAGCGAGCATCAAAGACCTGCTGGTCTTTTGCAACCTCTGCATATACCTGAATGGAAATGGGAGGAAATTGGAATGGATTTCATAACAGGATTACCAAGAACCAAGTTAGGTTATGACTCAATTTGGGTTATAGTTGACCGTTTAACAAAAGTTGCTCATTTCATACCGTGAAGACTACATATTCGGAGATAGATTAGCGAGCTTTATATGTCAAAAATTGTGTGTGCATGGAGTTCCAAAGAGGATCGTGTCGGATAGAGGAACACAATTTACCTCAAGATTTTGGCGAAGCTTCATGAAGTCTTGGGCACCAATTTAAATTTGATCTTGCTTATCATCCTCAAGCGGATGGTCGAACGAGCAGGTAAATCGAATCTTGGAAGATATCTTTGAGAGCATGTGCTTTAGCCAATAAAGCCAGTTGGGATAGAAGTTTGCCTATGCGGAATTCTCATATAATAATAGTTATCAATCTAGTGCGAAGATGTCTCCGTTTGAAGCCTTGTATGGCGAGAAAATGTAGAACACCGTTATCTTGGTCGAAACAGGAGAGAGTCAAGTATTCGGACCGGATGTCTTAAAGTTAGCGGAAGATCAAGTTAAGCTTAATCAGAGACCGATTGAAAGCAGCCTGAGACCGGACAAAGAGTTATCGCGATAATCGTCGAAGAATGTTGGAATTTCGCGAGCGATCATGTGTATCTGAAAGTGTCACCTATGAAAGGGATGCGTCGATTCAAAGTCGATGGTAAGCTTGCCCCAAGGTATATTGGGCCATTTCTAGTTATAGCAAGAAGAGGTGAAGTAAACATCGGTTAGAACTTCCACCTCGGTTGTCCGATGTACATGATGTATTTCATGTATCACGATTGAAAAAGTGTTTGAGAGTACGGAGGAGTTGATACCTTTTGAGGATGTTGATTTAAAGAGGACTTGACATATTAAATTTCTGTCAAGATTTTGGAAGAAGCGAGCGCTGCACAAGAAACAAGACTATCAAATTACAGCAAAGTGCAATGGAGCAACCGTCAGTCGAAGCAACACAGGAGCGAGAAGAGGATCTTGACGAGTTTCTAATCTATTTCTCAGTTCATCAGAATCTAGGGTTGAGATTCCTTCTAAGAGGGTAGGTTTGTAACATCCCAATTTTTGCTTTTATTTTGAAGAAATAGTTTTAAATTAATAATTTCGATTTTAGAATTTTACGAAGTTAAAGTTTACATTGAAAAGAAAATTTAATATCCAAATAAGTTGGAAATATTTTTCATATGTTTAAAATATTATCACTAAGTTATGTGAATTTTTCTGGAATTTTGGAATTTATTTGGTATTTTTAAGTATTTTAAAGTCTTCTAATGATTTAAAATATATATAAAGATTTAAATATCAAATCTCCTCGGTGACACTTGTCAAGCATCAGAGCCCTTCCTCCCGGCCCGAGCTCATCCCGCCGTCTCGCCCCATCCCTTTCCCCTCTCTCGCGGCGCCACGTGTCGCGCATCCGACGGCACGGCCGGCCATCCCGGCTAACACTCAAAGGATAAATCAACCTTATAGGGTAGGTTGATCCTCCCGCCCGGCCCAGTTACCGCCGCGCTCTCTTTCCTCCCGCTCCTCGGCGCGTTCGAGCCCGCTCGCGCGCGAGTTGAGTTTCTTTTTCAATTTGCGCGACAAGCGGGCCCCACTGTCATAGGCCGGTGCGTGTGGACTCACGCCCGTGGTCCCACATGTCAAACCCGTCGTGCCGGCGGCGTGTCGTCATCTTGACCGTTCATGGTTGCCGTATTAAATCGCGGCCGCCGTTGCCATAATACACCCTATCGGCCCGATTTAATCAAGGTTGTCGGATTGAATCTCGATCGTTCCTTTTCACTTACCCCTTCGTCAGTGATCCAGCGGCCGATCTTTCCTTATGCCACCGTCACTAATCCAACGTCGCTGATTTCCTTCTCTTTTCCTCTCTCAGCGACATGCGGGGCCCATCGGCGATCGTCTTCCCGCCACCTTCTTCCTCCCGTCTCTACGCCGCTGCCGCCATTAAAAAGCGAAGCTTTAAAGCTTGGTTTCTTAACCAATATTCCGGGCGTGCATATTAATCCCCGCCTCCACGCGTCGGTTTACGGCATAAAGCGCGCGTTACTCCTCTCCTCGCCGTCGCATTCATCTCCTCAAGCGGTTCCAAGTCCGGCGAACCCGCGCGGCCGTTACAACCCTCCCGGCCTATAAAACCCACACCCGAGGTCCCTCTACGCTGCGCTCCTCCCTCACCTCTCAAGCGAATCACCGGCGCGAGCCCTCCCTCGCCCGATTTCTTCCCGCGGCTTCAAATACTCCGGCGAGCAATTCCGGTCGCCTCGGGCTTCCTCATTCCTCGCCGCGCCTTCCGGCGTTCTTTGGTGCCAAGGCGAATCCGGTGACCCCTTCCCGAGCTGCTGCATGCTGGATCTCCTCCGCCGCCGTGAGGTTCCTCTCCGACCGCCGCCCCTTCTCGCGATTCTACTCTCGGTCACCCTCGGTCTCGCGCAAGGTACCAACGCATTCCTGTATCCTCCTCTTCATTTTGGTACCCTTGGCGGTGCGCCGATCACCGAACTCGGCGACCCTAGGTCCCGTCGCGCCACCACGCCCGCCCGCCCGTCGGCCGTCGGGCTGAGGTGGCAGCAGCGTGGCGGCGGTCGGCGCCACGTCGGCGCCACCGGCGCCTCCCGCCACCTTGCGCGTGCGGCCACGTCGGCAAGCGATGGCGTGGCGACCACGCGGCGACCACGCGTCGACCGCGTGTGCCACGTTGCCGCCGGCCTCCGCGAGATAATCCTCAAGAGGATTACCTACCCATTAAGGGTGGCGGTGCCTCCCGCTCACTTGGCTAGCGCCGCTCTCCTCCCCCTCTCACTCCTCGGCGCGTTCGAGCCCGCTCCGTGTGGCGAGGTTGAGTTTTCTCCGTTTTATTCCACGGCGGCGGTAGGCCCCACCGTCGGTGACCACCCCTCTGCGCTAGCCAGCGACAAGTGGGTCCCGAGTCGATGGGTCCCATATGTCGAGACTCATTTTAAATGAAATTTCTGATCGATGGACCCCACATGTCGAGATTTCCGAATTCTGGATTTATTCAAATCTGAGATTTTCAAATAGCCATATCTTTCTCATTTTAGCTCCAAATTGGTCCATTCAAATTTCTAAATTCATCTAAAATTTCAATCTTTTATTTGGTATATTTATTTTCAATTTTGAATTTTTATTTTATTTTATTTATTTGGAATTCTCGATTTACGTGTAGAGACCGATTTGTCAGAGCAACCTCAAGAGCAAGTTGTGGAAGATTTCAACCAGACACAGGAAGGCAAGTCTCCTTTGACCATTTTGCTCCTAAGTTTTGCAAGTTTCCTTTGATCAACTTGCTCCAATGATTTATAAAATGAGTAGGTAGTTATTTTTAAATTAATGCATGCTTATGTTATATCAAGTGATAATTTAATTTAGAAAACTTAGTTAAAGACCCAATTTGTTATACCTTCCATTGAAAATTGTTTACCTTGTACCATTGTCAACTTAGGACATTCCTTTGACTCAATAATGAGTTAGTGCTACAATTGTTGAATGTTTAAATACTAGTAAATGCTTAGCGTAGTAAATGAATGTAATAATATTCAAATGAGTAGCATGTTTATCAAATGTTTTGATGAATGATTTGTTTGAACATTGGTAATGGATTTTACCATTGTTAAATGTTCTGTTTGAACATTGGTAATGGATGTTACCATTGTTAAATATTTTGTTTGAAAAGTGGTAATGGATGTTACCATTGTTAATTTGAAAATCAAAGGAAAAGTTGACAAGGGTGGATGGAAGGTTTGGTGAGTGCGATCGGCACGAGAATTGTTGGGTTTGTGAATGAGCCACCACAGTCGATTAAGGACCGGCGCTTGTGTTTGTCCAAGCTGAGCAAAACAGTACAACCACAAGTCTATATGGGTGCGACCTAGCTAACTACCCTATAATAGTGTAGTTTAGATATCACCGGTGGTGTATTGAGTGCCGAGGTGTCTTGGTTATTCATAGTGAGGGCGGGGTTTCTTGTACTCATATGGCGCAGAGGGCTCCAACTCGTGGATTCGAGTTGTGGTGAAACCTTAGCGGGTGGTATTTAAACTATCTTGGAGTAGGTGAAAGGCTTTGTGATAATTTATCAGGGTCTCATGCCAAAGGAAGCGTGTTGACTATTAAGATAATTTATCTCTTGTGGGTAAAGTGTACAACCTCTGCGAGTAAAACTATTCGAATAGCCGTGCCCACGGTCAAGGCGAACAAAGAATGCATTCACATGGTAGAAGTTTTGGTTTTAATTTCAAAACAAAATGAGTTGGAGAAAAACTCGGGAGTAGTATAACTCTCGTGATGTTGAATCGGGGTGTAACTGAGGTTTTGAAAATTGGTGTGATGGCACGAGATATTAGTGTTGATAGTTTAACCTTCACTAAAGTACTTATCCATTTTGATTATTAAAAACAAGTTGTTTACAAAATGGCTTTTAAAGTAATTATGTAGATTTGAAATAAAATGCTGATTTTTGCAAATAAACCATATAGCCTTCCTTTGTGAAACCTTACATCTATGCATTTTCCCAAGACTTGCGGAGTACATTTTGTACTCACTGTTGCTCTATAAATATAAGCGAGAGAATGGAGAAGATCAAGCTGGAAGTATGACTTACGTGCGAATGTGGATGCGGTGGATTATTCTCGGATGCCTAGGATTCGTTTCCCAGTCAATTGCACGTGGCGATTGATGGGTCGATCAAGTTATCTTTTGCTTCATTGTGTTTATGCTTTTGGTTACGTGAACCTTAGTTAAGGCAATGGCCTTTGTAAAACTTGAGATACTATTGTAATAAAGCGTTGTTGGCAATGTATCATCTTTTATTTTGAGCTGTGTGTACTAGCGTTGATCTGCAGGACTAGTGCAGTAATACCAGAAGTGCAGGAGTTTCTACTCGGGTCTCACATCGGATACCCCATTCCATTGAGGTGTTCTGGCGAGTCAATTGTGGAACAATTCCACAATCCTTTAGATGATTGCCAAACTCAGGCTCAAATACTCGCCTCCACGATCGATGTAGAAACTTGATTGTCTTGCCTAAATGATTTTGCACTTCATTTTGGAATTCCTTGAACTTTTCAAAGGATTCGGACTTATGCTTCATCGGTAGATATACCCATATCTACTAAAGTCATCGATAAAAGTTATGAAATCTGAAAACCACCTTTGGTGCTCATTGGTCCACATACATCGGTATGTACGAGTGCCAATAAGTCATTTGCCCGTTCACCTTGACCGGTGAAAGGTGCCTTTGTCATCTTGCCAAGTAAACAAGATTCGCATGTCTCTAATGATTCAAAATCAAATGAGTGCAAATACCATCTCTATGGAGCTTACGCATGCGTTTCTCATTTATGTGACCTAGCGGCGATGCCAAATAAGCGTGGGATTCAAATCATTGGACGTTGCCTCTTTGCATTAATGTTATAGACCGGTGACCCTTCAAAAGTAAGAGCGTATAACCCATTCACCAATGGAGTATGACAATAGAACATATCTTTGAAATAAAGAGAACAACCATTGTCCATAGATTTAAAGTCATAACCTACCTTGCAAACATGAAGCGAAAATAATGTTCTTTGAAAGAGATGGAACACAATAACAATTATTCAATTCCAAAACTAATCCTGAAGGTAAAGACAATGGCATGGTGCCAACAGCTACATGCAGCAACTTTTGCTCCATTGCCAATCCACTTCGCTCCTCCTCAAACTTCTACTTCTTATTAGCCCTGCAACGATTTGCGGATGTGAGCAACGATCCGGTATCAAATACCCAAGAATTAGTGGAAGAAGTAGCAAGATTGATTTCTATAACATTAATACAGGTGGAAGTCATACTTCCCTTCTTCTTCTCAAGATCCTCCAAGTACTTTGGGCAGTTCCTTTTCCAATGTTCTGATTGCTTACAACAGTAACAATCTGCATCAGGATGAGCATCGCCCTTCTTGTCTTTCTTGGCCTTAGAACTGCTCGCGATCGCATCAGGAGCTTTCTTTCTTTTGACCGCGATTCTCTTGACATAGGGCTTGCCCTTGCCTTTCTGCATCATCATCACATGATTGCTGCTTTTCTTAATGCTTTCCTCGTGATTTTAGCATCCCATGCAACTCGGCCGAGGTCTTGTCCAGTTGTTCATGTGAAAGTTCATTATGAATGGCTCAAAGCTCGGGAAGCGATCGAGAATCACATCGATAGCCAACTCTTGGCTAAGAGGAAAACCAAGCTTTTCGGACTCTCAATGTAGCCAATCATCTTAATCACATGAGGGTGTGACGGATTCCCTCTCGCAAGCTCGCACGCAAATAAGGACTTTGAAGTATTGAACCTCTCACCCTTGCTTGGTTCTCAAACATACCACGTAACCCCACAATGATATTGTAGGCATCTGTGTTCTCATATTGCTTCAAGCTCGAGAGGACATTGTGGCAAGCATGAGACAGCTCACATCAAGGCAATCATTCGTTTGCTTCTCATAAGCTCTCCGTGCAGCCACAGTAGCATTATCGAGCAAGTCTTGGGTAAGGAGACTCAGGACATACTCCTTGCGCTCTTGCTTGAGAACAATTCTCAAGTTGCGATACCAATCCAAAAAGTTTGTTCCATTGAGTTTTCTTTCTCAAGAACAGATCGCAAATTAAAAATCTTGGATGCGGCGTTAGTGACATGATCTACAACATAAGAATATGCAAAGTTTAGCACTATGTTTATGTTCATCTTTTATTAAACTATTTAGCAAAAGACTCCCTATGAGTTTTGCAACAAAAACTCCTCTAAGTTACATAGTGGGTAAAGATCCTCATTTCACTAATTCCTAGTGAGCTTTGGCATCACGGCTAGAAAACTAGTGACATGGGTAAGCAACACCTTGCTAATCACATCCCTATGTGACTCTACTTTGGGTGACATCGGTATGCCTCGGCCCCAATCTATGCCCCAAGGTCCAAAACTATTTTGATAACCTTGTTAAGTAAACCAAATACTTCTGCATGTAGATGTCCGACATCTACCCCAAATGATGATGATAACCGATGGCACTCTACTTTGGTAGACCTACCATGCGGTGATCATTATCTTTGGTGCAACATATGGAAGGGCATTAACACCTAATTTTAAGAGGATTCTATCCTACCAAAGCAACATATCACATATATCATTGCATAAGAATAAGATAGATAACATCATAGATAAACATATTTAATCGTGAAGTAGTATGGCCCAAAAATGGTGATATCCATCTCCAAGTAGGTGTAGACGATCTCCATCCTCCACATCACTCCTTTAGGCCACCATGCTTAAAAGCTTGTAACCTCAAAACTAGGCTACTACCTATAATAGCTAGAAATTGAAGATTACAAAGATAGATTCAAGCATTAAGGTCGACACGCAGTCGTTAAATACAATATATATAGCTAACAATAGCTGAAATAATCATGACACGCAGGCCATGAATGAATGTTACATGCATCACATACATCTCATACATTCAAATAAGCTATAGGGCCATACTATTCACATCATTCTCTGCAAAAACAAGTTAGGCGTAGAACCGCATTCTACCTAACGATGTGAACCCAAGGCGCTATATAAGGGGATACACACGCGGTCCCGCGGTTTTGAGGCAGCGCTCAAAACCTCCTGCAATTACATAGATCGCATCTATGAAATCGCTGTGAAAATCTTATCGAGCCGATCAAATCAACCCAGATCCGAGCCATTCAAAATGTCTCAATTTTCATTAGATCAATCATATTGATCATCGCGATCGGTATACTTGAGGAGACGACAACACAAGACCTCGATCTGTTGGCTCGATCTACTGATTGTGCGCACAGTTAGCCCCGATGGTGATTCCAGCCGGTAGGGGCAAGTCGCGCGTACATCAAAGAAGGAGCACGAACTAATCTTTTTGGCCTTATGATGCTATTAACTCATACCTATTTCAACCCCTTATGACCGATTGATCTCATCAACCCGTGCTACCTGATTTAGACTAAAATAGATCCAATCTACTACTATCGCATATCAACATATGCGCTGATCCAGATTGCAAACTAAGCAAGATGGCTCTGATACCACTAAAGGAATACGCGTAGGCTACGGAAGCAGAAAACAAAACTTTTCTACCGCGCACCCAAGAACATCATGCTAAGGAAGGATCATGGATCGTTACCACTTAGACGCGCAGCGCAACGGAAGAAGAATTGGAAACCGATCCAATCACGCGCGTCGAGGTAGTAGTGGAAGTAGCCGATCGTCCCGAACAGATCGTCTCCTCCACGCACGCCGATCAGCACTGCAACGAGCAACGCCTCCACCGGTATCCACACGTCCGGGGCTGGAACGCCGATCGCGAGTGTACTAGCACTCGTGAGCAGCTAGGGTTTGGCTCGGGAGGTGGCGGCTAGGGTTTTGCTAGATGTTAACAGGGACGAATCCCCTCGCCCCTCGCCTCCATATATAGACCTCCTCACGTGGGCCTCGTGGACCGAGGCCCAATAGGAGTCTATTCGGATCTCTATCCGAATTGAGCCCATATCGAATCATATTCGAATTAGTGTTCCAACCCGTTAAGCGTGCGACCACAGAGGTTCACGTATACTTGGTCGTGACCGGAAACGCCTTTCCGGTTACCATGTTAATAGCGGCCTCTAGTAAGACATATTAACCCCAAAGTATATGTAAAGATCATATCGGTGAACTCGTAATGTTCTCTCATGTACGAATCCCTTTGCCTCACGATATAGATTGAGCTCAAGGCGAGACTTGTGTCATCCTCTTAATAGCTCAATCACTCTCTCGATTCCGTGATGGATTATAAACTTGTGATTGACTCCTCAATCACCTTGGCATGGCCATGCACTTTCATAATCCATTACATCGAGGGGCCCAGAGATATCTCTCCCATAAGGAGGGCAAATTCTATCTTGATCATTCACATCCCACTACATGTTTCATGGTAAATCCAAGACTACTTTTATGACTACCCGATTCACGGAGTAGTGTTTAGTAGTCCCAAAATAAGCTACTACTCATGTTGGGAACCATGATGATCTCAAGTCTAAGGATTCTACATAAACACTACTCGAGACCAACTGATGACACATGGAATCTCTGCAGTGTCTCATGGCAGGTCTATCCAACATATGTTCACTAACACATGTCCATATTATTGATTTGGTATCACCATACCATGATCCATGAGACATGATCATCAATCAATACATATGCTGATCTTTGTCTTTGAATCATATTTGTTCCTCATATGATATACGATCAGGGATCATTTAGAAATAGCAATATCTTAGTATTTAAGAGTCTCATGAATAAGTCACATACTCATTGATCAATAATGATGATGTCTATTCCAAGGAACAAACTAATGTATCATAAACATAGTATGTGATATATACAACATCTCCATGTTGCCTCTAGGGCATATCACTAACAGTCCGCACAGCTCTTCTGTCGAGATTGGGCTACCTTCAGTCTGTCCTTGATCTTTCTCACTTTATCCTCGGCGTCTTGAAGTAGATTTGGGCCAGCTTCTGGGGGTTCTCCTTGCTGTTCCCAAAACAAGGGTGTCCTGCACTTTCTGCCATACAAAGCTTTGAAAGGTGCCATCTGCAGACTGGCTTGGTAGCTGTTATTGTATGAGAACTCTGCATAAGACAAGGAATGGTCCCAACTGTTTCTGAAGTCCAAGGTACAAGCTCTTAACATATCCTCAAGTACTTGATTTACTCGTTCTGTTTGCCCATCTGTCTGGGGATGGTAGGCTGTATTAAAACTGAGCTTGCTCCCCAACACTTCATGCAGTTTTTGCCAGAATCGAGAAGTGAACTGGTTGCCTCGATCTGATACTATTTTCTTGGGGACTCCATGTAGACACACAACTCGAGACATGTACAACTCAGCTAACTTACATCCAAAGTAAGTGGTTTTGACTGGTATGAAGTGAGCCACTTTCGTCAATCAGTCGATGATTACCCAAATCGAATCATAACTCGATTGTGTCATCGGAAGTCCAGTTATAAAATCCATGCCGATTTCTTCCCACTTCCAGTCAGGTATTGGCAATGGCTACAAAAGTCCCGTGGGTCTCTGATGTTCTGCCTTGACTCTTTGACAGGTATCACAGGCCTCAATAAACTCTGCTATTTCTCTTTTCATACTAACCCACCAGTATTTTTCTCTTAGGTCCTGGTATATCTTGGTACGACCTGGTGAATTGAGTATGGAGTGTCATGGGCTTCTTTGAGAATCAGGGTTTTGATTTTTTGATTATTTGCACACAGATGCGGTTCTCGAACCAAACAGTGCCATGCTCATCTCTCACTGAATCCTGGTGCTTTGCCTCTTCTCATGTTCTTTCTTATTTCCTGAATATCCTCATCAACTTTCTGTGCTTCTTTGATCTGATCGGTAGGGTTGGTTGGATTTCCAGAGCGGTGAGAACACTTGGTTCCACCGGATTTAGACTTAGACGGGTGACTCCCTCCTAAAGTCGGGTCTAGTCTTCTTCCGATAAAACCACATTCGCATAAGACTTTCTGCTTAAGGCATCGGCCACAATATTTGCTTTTCCAGAATGGTAATGTATCCCAATATCATAGTCCTTTATCAATTCCAGCCATCTTCGCTGCCTCAGGTTGAGTTCTGTCTGTGTGAAGATGTATCTCAAACTCTTATGGTCCGTGTATACTTCACAATGGTTACCGATAAGATAGTGGTGCCAAATCTCTAGAGCATGCACTACGGCTGCTAATTCCAAGTCATGAGTATGATAATTGCACTCATGAGGCCTTAGCTGGCGCGATGCATATACTACCACCTTGCCTTCTTGCATCAAAACACAGCCTAAACCAAGGTGAGAGGCGTCATAGAAAACCTCAAAGTCCTTATGCACATCCGGCAAAACAAGCACGGGTGCTGAGACTAGCCTTTTCTTGAGGGTCTGAAAACTCTGCTCACAAGCTTTCGTCCTTTCAAACTTCTTTTCCTTTCAAGCTTCTATCTTGGAAGGGTCCACAGCTATTCCTTCAGCTGTCACAATATGCCCAAGGAAATCAACTTCTCTTAGCCAAAATTCACACTTACTGAATTTAGCACAGAGCTAATGTTCTCGAAGCTTTTCCAAAGTGATCCTGAGATGCTTCTCATGCTCTTCTTCAGTCTTGGAGTATATAAGAATGTCATCGATGAAGATCACCACATACTTATTCAGGTATTTCATGAATACACTGTTCATCATGCTCAAAAATAGGCAGGTGCATTGGTCAGTCCAAACGACATGACAATGAACTCATAATGTCCATATCGAGTGGAGAATGCAGTCTTGGGAATGTCTTCTTCACGGATCTTCAACTGGTGATATCCCGACCGTAGGTCAATCTTCGAGAAGACACCGGCTCCTTTTAATTGGTCAAACAGGTCGTCGATCCTGGGCAGAGGGTACTTGTTCTTGATTGTGACATCATTGAGTGATCTGTAATCCACACATAGCCTCAAACTTTCATCATTTTTCTTGACAAACAAAACAGGTGCTCCCCAAGGTGACGAGCTTGGACGGATTTATCCCTTATCTTCCAGTTCCTGAAGCTACTTCCTCAGCTCTGCTAACTCGTTAGCAGGCATCTGATACAGTCTCTTGAAAATTGGGGCGATGCCTGGGACTAGGTCAATCACAAACTCGATTTCCCTATCCGGCGGCATTCCAGGTAACTCCTTGGGAAATACATTTGGGTATTCTCGTACTACTGGCACTTCTTCCAAGACTTGAAGGTGAGAGAGGGCACATCCTTCTTCTACAGGAATCTCCGGGGAAAAGACAACTTCTATTCCTTGGTCATTGGTAAGAGTAATGAATTTGGTAGCACAATTAATTTGGCCTTGATTCTTGGCTAACCAGTTCATTCCGAGAATGACATCCAACCTTTGAGATTCCAAGACCAAAAGATCGGCTAAGAATAGGGTTCCATCTATGAGCAATTCTACTCTGGGACACAAGATCCCTGATCTCAATTCTGCTCCAAGGGAGTGAACTATCACAGGGTTGCTAAGAGTAACTATGCCCAACCCATGCTTATCCAAAAAAGCTTTTGACACAAAAGAATGCGAAGCTCCTGAATCAAAAGGTACTGATGCTGGTACTGAGTTAACAAGGAACATACCCAGCATGACGTTTGGTGCGGCCTGAGCTTCTTCCGCAGTCACATGGTTCACCCTTCCCTTGACGAAGGCCTGCGGTTTCTGCTGCCCTTAGTTCTGGCTTCCTGATGCTCCGGAGTTGGCTGCAACTTGCATCATCTTGGGGCATGCCTTGGCATAATACCCTATTTCCTTGCAGTAGAAATAGGTCACTCCATCAGAAGGGGGACTGCTCTTCGTGACTTGACCACGGCAACTGGGGTGCGGTTGGCCTGAAACTGCGAGCGGTTGGCTTGGAACGGTGGGCGGCTGGCTGATGGCCTAAACTTGCTTGATGAGGTCTTGAAGCTGCTTCATTGGGGCCTAAACTTGTTCCCTTTAGGTGGGGTATTGCGAGACTTATGGATACCTCCAACGTTACTCTTCTGATCAACCATCCTTCTCTTTTGGTTCTCCATCTCCAAATGCTTGCCCTCCTGGTGAATAGCCTTACTGACTAGCTAGTGGAAATCAGCATAGTCGCCTGATATTAGCTGCACCGATATATTGTCATTCAAGCCTTCCGTGAATCTTTCCTGCTTGGCCTCGTCGGTGGCCACATCCTCTGATGCATAGCGTGACAGCTGATTAAACTTTTGCACGTACTCGTTGACCGTGCGGCTTCCTTGGCGAAGGGCTCGGAACTCCTTCAAGGTGATGGTTCCGGTGGGAATGTGGGCCTTTCGGAAGCTTTGCACGAACTTGTGCCAAGTCACAGCCTGTGGGTTGGCATGAGTGGCAGTGAAGGTATCCCACCATTTAGAGGCGAATCCATTCAGCTGGTGGGTGGTGAACAAAACTCGCTCTCGGTCAGTGCACTGAAGGATGTCTAGCTTCTTGCTGATCGACCTCAACCAGTCATCGGCGTCCATGGGTTCTACACTGCCAGTAAAAGTTGGTGGCTTGATCCTTAGAAACTTTGATAATTTGTTGGGTGGAGCTTGAGCAGGCTGGTGGTGGGCTTGATGAGCGGGGTTGTTGATGGCTTGAGCTAACAGTTGGATCAACTTATTCTGGTTGGCCTTTAGCTGATTCCAATCCGGTCCTGCTGCTGGCGGGGGCAGAGGGATGGGAGCAGACTGACTTCCCTGAGCTTCGGGGTTGGCATCGTCGTTGATGTTCCTCCTTGTGTTCACCATCTGCCGAAGCTTCCAGATTTAGAGGAAAGAGAGAGAACTAAAGAGAGGTTTCTTGTAATTATCCCACACACAAAAAGCAACAGAAACATCAAATAAGAGCCATAAAAAATTCTTTTATTTTATTATAATGGTCTTGCGGCTGTTAACAAACGACTACAGCTCGTAGATAACATTTTTAAGACTTAAACTTAAGGCTCTGAAACACTGGTGCTACACTTAAGTCTCTTCAAGGGTGGCTCTGAAGTAGCGGAGTCCTCATCATTGGCACAGTAATTGGCTAGTTCTTCCTCGGCGTCACGGAGTCTCTGCGCTGTGGAGTGTAGTTCGTACAGGCGGCCTGGTACACAGAGTCCATGGCCTGGGTGAACTGCACCTGCTGGACGAGGCGGGGGTTGCTCTCGTACTCTGTGGAGGCGAATTCACTGGCAAAATTGACTGGAACTCTGATGGGATAGTAGCGGAAGTTGGTGCGTTGCAGCTCCAGTGCGTAGAGGTTCCTCATCTGACGGATGGCTTCGCGGGCCGCATCCAGAACACCAGCGAAGAAGGTCTCCCGGGGGTAGGGGGCGTCGAAGGTGTGGATGGATGCTTGGTCTCTAAAGTTGGCGAAGATCCATACTTCGACTCTCCAGCGTGTTTCGTCTCCATACAAACCCAAGTATCCCTGGTAGAGAGGATGGGGTTGGAAGCCCATCTCTCGCATGAGGCTGTAGAGGCAGTCTGCGAGGTCTCCGGTGAGGGTTCCGTGGGTGACGCGGTTGGGTTGTTCTATCTACAATTTTGAAGAGGGAAAATAAGTTAGTAAACAGTTTTGATAAGAGACTGAGCAAAGGAGGAAATGGTTTTGAAAATATTTTCTTATCAAAATACATTCTTAAGGTTGGTTTCTATCTAAGGTCACGTCTTAGGGTCATTATTGCTCTGATACCATCTCTGTCGAGACCCAGAACAACAACTCCAAGTCCCTCTGTGTAAATCGCACTATCTCAGGAAAACCTAGTGCACACAGGGTCAACAGTGATGGATATTATGCAAAATCACCACAAATATTATTAATCAAAGGTACGGCCTTATGGCCAAGTCTTATAATAAAAGGCTCAAGCCCAACTGAAAATAAAAGCAGTGAAAAACATAAAACAGCAGCACAGCCCATCTAGCCTCCCACAGGTGAATGACTGTAAGACACGTCCTATTCGCTGAAGTAGTCCTCACCGTCGTAGTCGAGGTCTGGCAACAGATTTAAGCAAGATGAGTACTTTAAAGTACTCCACAAGTTACACCGGAACTATAATAGAGTGATGCATGCATAATGGGTTTCAAAGGAAGGCTTAATAGGGTACAAGTGCGGAAAAGCAATATTGAATTTTAAATACAATAATGTAAGTATGAAAAGCTGAATTTTAATACATCATAAAAAACAATATTTTAACAAATAGTTATCATTAGTGTAGGCTCCGACCTACACTAACCTAACCACAGGTATCCCACCCAGACCATTTTTTTTGCAAACCAATATTTGTTTATAAAACCAGTTTCATAAAATCCAAGTCTATTCTGTGAAGACTCTACTCAGCATGTCCATGATCGTGGACACGGTTATCCAGAATAAATTTTTAACTCTACAGAGGTGTACAACTTTACCCACAAGACATTCCCTCTCACTTGAGCCACGCGATAAACACACTGCCTTAGATGTGCGGTAGAGAGTTCACGACAAAGCTGTTCTAATGATCCATAGCCAAAATAGTCAAGCTGCCACTAAGGTTTCACCATAACTCGAATCCACGGGTTGGAGCCCCCTCTGGTGCCATGTGAGACTTCTCGCGGCCTACGCCATGCTCACATTCAGCCTATAGCGAGACTAAAATTGGAATTTCACAATTTACTTAGCGAGGTCCGTCCCATACCGGACTTGTGGTCGTACGAAGTGACTTCGTAAAATAATTCATAGAAACGGTCCTTAAGTTGACTTAGGTTCAACCACATTCCCCCATGCACGAGAATCAACTATGTGTCACTAAACACGAAGCATGCCGACACCCCACCACCTAACCAGTAGCCTAAGTCCAAACCATTTTTCTATTTTCAATTTTTAAATTATTTTATAAACCTTCTTGACTCACCGAAGTCAAGAATTCATTTAAAATGACTGTCATTCCATGTGAAAAGGTTGATCCCACCTAAAATCATACTAGGCCAGGCTAAGCAATTCTACAAAGTATCTAGTCAATACTATGGTACTAACTAGTTTTCAGCTAGGGTAACAAGATATATGGATTCGAGATTCAAATTGGCTATAATTAAGGATCATGTGCATATCTAATATTTAAACTGAATTTAAATTAAATTTGGATAGAAGTACGCATGCATATACAGTAAAATAATAGAATTAAATTTGAAATAATAGGGTCAACATGGTCAAAGATGTAACTTACCTTGCTCGAAGTCCTGCTGCGAATTGTCGAAGTCAAATTCTCCCGAATCGATAAAATCTAACGTGAAGAACCAATTTAAAAGAAATTTAAACAACAATTCAAATAAAATTCAAAAATTCAAATAAATGGAAAGTTCATGATTTTAGAAAAATTTAGAAATTTGAATGAGTCAATTTGGAGTTAAAATGAAGAAGTTATGGTCTTCCAAAGTTTAAATACAATTAAAAGAAAAAGATTCATTTTCTGAAATTATTTTTATACTGAAAATGAGTTATGACGTCAGCAGGCATTATTTTCCTAAAGGAAAACTGATATTATGATGTCAGCACCTTAATTAATTTTGGGCGAATTATTTTTAAACGAAAAATCGGTTTTATTGCGTCAGCATGACGTCAGCCCTAGTATTTTTATATTTGAAACTGAGGCTGACGTGTGGGCCCAGCGCATGGTGGACCGAGTCCACAGACTGGGCACAACTAACGTGGCGGGGACCGGTCGGAACACGCGTTGGCGCAAAGGTGGCGAGGCCGTGGCATGCGTGGCGTGCACGTGGCTGCCACTGGGCTGCCACGTACACACGGACGCTGACATGGCAGGGACCGGTCGACGTGCGGGAAAGCGAGTGGGAGGGAAGGGAAATCGAATGGTACCGATGGCGGGTCCCAAGGTTGATCGGAGGAGGCTAGCGGCGGTGAGGGGCGGCGGTCGGAGGTGGCGTGACGGCGGTGGGGAGCTCCGGTGATGCGATCGCTCGGGAAGAAGGTGGAGAAGGTGTGTGCGGCCTTGGTGAAGCTCGGGGTGGTAGCGGCACAGCTCAAGGATGCCCGAAGCTCATCCAATTGCTCACCGGAGCTTTGTCGGCGCTGCAAGGGGGAGGCGCATGGTGCGACGGCTTCTCAGGCGGAGGGAGAGGAAATTGAAGGAGGGGAAGTGGGCGGTGAGGTGAGGGAAACCTCGGGGAGGGGTTAAATAGGTGAAGGGGGTAGTAACGGCCTCACGATTACTCGTCGGAGTTGTAACGGCTCTGCAAGCAATTGAGTAAATTGGTGGGGTAACACAGGAGGAAATGGCGGGTTTGATGGCGGCGGGGAATGAGGGCTTAAGACTTTCTGCTCAAGGCATCGGCCACAATATTTGCTTTTCTAGGATGGTAATGTATCCCAATATCATAGTTCTTTATCAATTCCAGCCATCTTCGCTGCCTCAGGTTGAGTTCTGCTAGTGTGAAGATATATCTCAAACTCTTATGGTTCGTGTATACTTCACAACGGTTACCGATAAGATAGTGGCGCCAAATCTTTGAAGCATGCACTATGGCTGCTAATTCCAAGTCATGAGTAGGATAATTGCACTCATGAGGTTCACGGTACAGTTGGCGCTGACAAGCATGACCCATGGTTAGTGAATTGGTGCACCGTGGATTGGATCTATGGAGAAGCTGAAGGGACGCATGGGTGTGGGTGCGGGGTGATATCGCAATGATCCAACGGTGGCGAATGTGCCACGCAACTGAATCTAGTCTGTTGGAGCCATCGGTCGGTGCGGATCAGGACGGACAGCTATGTTGGCGGAACAGATGGTCATGATGCCGATGTATGACGCGGCATGAGACGTGAGCAAGGTAGTCAGAGTCACGATCCTACTCATAGAGTCGTACGATTCTACGAACCTACGGTACGTTGTCGATCCAGATCACACTTAGAATCAAAATCAGGTAGAATCACGCTCCAAAGCGTAGAATCATTTAGAATCGTAGCGTAGAATTGTTTTGAATCATGTCATTTTTGTAAGTTCTTTATTTGAAAGAATAAACCATGCTATACCTATGTGGTCAAATATAGGTCTAAACACACGTGTGCCCTGTATATTTGTGTGATAACTAATAAGAAGTGCTTTGCCCCTTTTTGGTTAAAAGTAAGTGGTAAACCATATAAGAATCATACAAACTTACAATACAAATGTTAAGTATGTCTATTTTTATAAATTTGTAGAATTGCCGATTCTACGATTCGATACTACGATCCGATCCTACCGGAGGCAAATCGATCCAACTTAGGATCTCAACTCTGACTACCTTGGACGTGAGGTGACCCTTCAACGAGCGAATAGGTGCAGTGTGCGTCGGTTGAGGTGGCACGACAGGCAGAGCGAGGCGAGGTGAACATCCACCAGCGATGACCGACAACACAGAAGGAGACGACGACGACGTCCTCGGTCACGTAGATGATGGCCACCAAAGCTGAAAATGGTGGTGGTAGCAACGGTAGCTTAGACATGGGTGTCGACGGAGCTCAACGAGAACAGTGAGGTGGCTGTGGCTTTATAGGCGATGAAGACGAGGTGACCATGGTGAGCACGGCATAGACGCTGAGTTCAAGTCGAACGCGGACTACGGCAGCTTGGAGTTCGCTTCGGACACAGCGATAACTCTCGGAAAGAAGATGAATAGTGCTAGGGCTATTGGATTAGTGACATGTGGTGGAGCAGAAATTCCGAACGGCGGTGGTAGAAAACACATATGAATAGTACTTGGCTAGCTCAGATGAGTGACAACTCACTAGAGAGATGCAACGGTCGATGGAAAACTCTGCCAGGATGACCGACACACGGCAAGAAGAGGATCAAACGGCTAAGGTTCAATGGGCTAGGATGAATAGATCTGGGCTCAGCCTATGACTGTTCGTAGAATTTTTAGGAATTTTCTAGCACATGTTAAAATAAACTGAGCTCTAAAAAAGCAAATAAATCCAAAAAATTCACAGAAAATTCCTTGAGACACAAGGAACCTAAATAAAATATTTCTAACACATGTTAATATTTATTTTATTCATATTAAATCCTTGTAATGAATAAAAATTCATTTTAAGCTTGTATTTAATCTAGAAAAATTCAAATGGTATATTTTCTTTTAAAAGCTTCAAACAAACTCTAAAAATCAAGATGTTACAAGTAGAATGGTAACCTCTTCAATCCATGACTCTACAACTAGACTCGATGAGGTCCTCGCCATCCTCCAGTCCGGCTATAGGAAGCTTGAAACCTCTAAGACATTATAAATGGAAGAAGTCAATTTAAGGATTTCAAAAAAATAAATTTTTGAATAAGGTGGAGAGCAAGCACCTTAACAAAGGGAAAGAGAGTAGAGAGTTTACTAAATATCCAATTTTTTTGGTTTGATTTAGAAAATAGATTTTGAAATTTGGCTAAGGCGATAACTCTAACTAGGGCTTCGTTCTATAGTCGATATGGATCTGATACCACCTCTATCGAGACCTGAATATGCAAATTCAGACTCTCTGTATATACCGCACTAGTTCAGGATCACGCTAGTGCTCATAGTGTAAACATAGATGAAATATTGACTATAAATATGATTAATAAAAGAAAATACTTAAATATTATTAATTATCAGAGTATGACCTTATGGCCAATTATACAACTTACTAATCTGAAGGGCTTGAGAAACTAGCAGCGAAAAACAAAAATAAGCATGGTAGCCATTCGACATGCCCATAGGCAGGCGACTTGGAAGCGAAGTCTTAATCCACGAAGTCATCGAAGTATCCTTCCTCAGGTACCTGCAGCTGATATGGTTACTCCTCTTCAACTGAGCAGCAGTAGGCATAGAGCCATAAGTACATTGGTAATCCGCAAATCGTTTGTAACAAAGATGCAATATAATGTGTAAGGCTTACCAATTGATGGCTGAAAGGCTATTTTTCTGAAAGCAATAATTTAAGTAAATGCAATAAATAGATCAAAAGCAAACTTTAAAGGAAATGATTGTAAATAAATAATTAAAGAAATTGAATAAACTACTTGTGAACCAACAATTCATAAGTTTCTCTACTAGTGAACTAACCATCTACTTTCTAAATTTAACCAAACTAAGTCTTTATGAAATCTACCCTTCGTGTGAAATCATTGAGCATTATCCATAACTGGGGATATGGCTATTCAAATAGTTTTACACTCTATAGAAGTTGCACAACTGCATCCATACGATGTGATACCTGCTAAGGTTTTGCATCACAATGGCGGAACTAGTTGAAATATCATAAATTAATTAGCCAGGTCTATCCTATACTAGACATGTGGTTTGCATAGTAAGGTTCAGATCAATAGCACATAAAGTTAAGTCAATAAATATTACTCAGACAAGACATCCGCATCCCTTGAATTGAATCCACAGTTTTCCCTTTACTGCGCGATCACTCGTCTAAGCGAAAATCAATTTTGTATAACCAACATCAATGATACACCACTGTCATGGCACACAAATTTTTTAATTATGCTTACATCCACGATTCAATATCTCAGTAAGTCGAATTAATTAATTGATCATATGTGATGATGAACCCAACGAGACTATAAACATAGCTAAGCGTGTTAATCGTACAACCCATGTGATAATTAGTACAACATCACTAAATAATTTTTCATCCTATGGCGACAATAGAATTATGGCACTCAAATTATCAAGTGAGGGATTAATCAATTTAAAATAGCAATGATAATAAAATAGCAATGCATGATAATTTAAAAATAAAATAAATAAATAATATATTTGAAAACTAGGTTGAACATGATCAAAGGACATGTCTTACCTTGACTTTGCTCAGCTATGAATTCTGAATCTTCTGGTGGTGCTCTTGCTCCTTCAAAGATATGATCTAACTAGAGAAAAAATAAACAAGATACAAAATAAATTCAATGAAATTTTTAAAAAATCAAAAAACTTCAAAACTAGAACCAAAAGATAGAGCTTGATTTTAGATTAATTTAAAAAAAGAACCAAGTCAGTTGGAGTTAGGACGGAAGAGAACGTGCTCTTGAAAAATTAAATCTAAAAGAAAATAATAAAAAAAATCAGAAATTTTACTATGCTGTGAACCTGGTGCATGGAAACGCTAGCCTAAGATATATTCGGTGCATGGAACAGTGTATAGTGCATTGATAGGATGACATGGCTGCTGACTGTACAACTTGGGCTGATGTGACATGCTGTCGTGGTACTGACATGGCTTGGGTTGGTTGACGTGACATCCACGTGGCACAACATATGACAACCACGTAGGATTAGGGCTTGTGTGGCTGCTGAGATGGCAGCTGACTCGGTTGCTGACTCAGCCGAGGATGATCGGAGCAGACGAACTGCGTGGCAAATCTTGGTTGTAGGGAACGATTAAACGGCTGAGTGAGGATGATCGGACTATCTGAAAGATGACAACGATCGAATAATTCAATAATAATCATACAGTCCAAAGGACTGAGGACATTCGGATGGTCCGAATGGTGATGATGTGTGGCAAGCAGTGATAGGCTACTAGAGGTGAAGCATTAGTGGTGGCCGAGCGGGTGAGGTGCAGCGGGTTGGATGGCGAGAGGAGCGGAATGAGGCGATGTGGCATGAACTCGTCGGTGGGAACTCACCAGCGGGCAGTGAATGATGGCGAAGGTGATGAGTAGAGCGGAGATGAAGACGGAACAAGGAAACCCTGGTATTCATTTATTTGATGTTTACTTTAATTAATTTCAAAAAAATCCAAATGGTGAATTTTATTTTAAAAAGTTTCAAATAAACTCTGAAAATCAGAATGTTACAACTAGAGATTGAGCAGTCTTCTCCCGATATCCACTCTTGTATGTAATCGTCATTGGTTGAGGTGGACATTTCATAATTATCTTGAATTTTAGTCCACATCTTATGAGCTCTCATGAGGTTGCATATAGTATTGAACACCTCTACACTCAAAGCATTAAGCAGAACATTAGTTGCTTGAGCATCAAGATTTAAGCATCTCTCTTGCTCAAATGTTGGAGCAAGATGTCTAACCCTGGAGCCACGACTCCTGGATCCTCAGTGTAAATCGCACTAGTCCAGGATTAAGCTAGTGCACACAGTGGATAACAAAGATTCATATCATGCACAATGACATTTATTCATTAACTAAATATGGGCGTGATGGCAAAAGTTTACATCAATGGTTCATAAATCAACATTAAATATAAGTAGTGGAAAAAGAACCATAAAGCAGCAGCACAACCTACCTGCCCACAGACGAATGACTGTAAGACATGGCCTACTCGTCGTTACTCTCACTGAAGTTGAAGAAGTCATTCTCTGAAAATAGTGAATGAAGCAACATGAGTACATAAAGCACTCCACAAGTTACACCAGGAGGTTTAACAAAGTTCATGCATGCATAAGGATTGACAATGAAAGGCATAATAAGTTATTTGTGCATAAGAGCAGAATTATAGTAAATACAGTAAATAAATTCAAAAGCTGAATTTGTTATAATAGATAGAAGTAATAATTTAACAAAATAATATCGTTAATGTAGGCTCCGACCAAACACTAACCTATTCACAGATATCCCACCTGGTCCATCTTTTCCAAAAGATCTCATGCGGATTTCGTCCATCCATATGCTTTTTAAAATTCCATGGATTCCATCCATCCATAGGCCTTTTTAGAAATCATTTTAAAAACCAAAGTCTAAACCATGAAAAACTTTACTCGACTTGCCCATAACCGTGAGCACGTCTATCCAGGATAGGTTATAACTCTATAGAATTTGTACAACTTTACCCACAAGATATGATTATCTTATATTGTTGGCCATTACACGCTTCCGTAGGTGTGCGACTGAGAAATCATAATAAGGCCTTTATAATGCTAAGTCTTCAACCTGATCACGCCGCCACTAATATTTCACCACAACTTGAATCCACAAGTTGAAGCCTCCTCTTGTGCCGTGTGAGACTTCTCATGGCCTACGCCACGCTCACATTCAACCTATAGCGAGACCAAAGTTGGGACTTCATAAATTAGTCAGCCAGGGCTGTCCCATATCAGTCTTATGGTAGTACGATATGGCTTTACAACAGTAGCTCACAGACCAGTCCTTAACTTGACTTAGGCTCAAACCACATACCCCTTGTGCCTAACAATCAATATTATGTCACCGAACAACAATGCATGCCAGCACCCACCACCTAACCATTAGCCTAGGTCCAAACCAAGTTTAATTTTTTATTTTAAAAACATTCCACATACTTTCTTGACTCACCGAAGTCAAGGAATAGATTTTAGAAAATCATCATTTTTAAGTGAAACAAATATTTCCACTTAATTCATAGTAAGTATGGCTAAGCATTTCTTTAAAATTTCTAGTCAATACTATTGTACTAACTAGGTTTTTCTCTATGGTGACAAGACATAAGAAAGTTCAATGTCAAATTTGGTCATACACAAAGGATTTGGGTATAACTAGAATTTAAATCGAATTTAAACTAGGTTTGAATAAAAGTACGTATGCATAATAATTTTAAAAACAATATAAATAATTTAAATTACTAGGAGTAATATGATTAAAGGTGTAACTTGTCTTGCTTCGAAGTTTGCTAAGGTTCGTTGAAGTTATACTCTTCGGGATAGTCGTAATCTACATGCTAAAAGCCAGAACAACTAAATTGAAATAAAATCAAAAAATCAAAAAAATCATAAAATATATACTAGGAGATAGAATATGAATTTAGGAATTTGAATGGGTCCAAAAGGAGTTAGGACGAAGGAGAACGACTTCTGGTAGTTTAAATTCCAAAGATATGAATAAGAGGAATTATTGGAATTCTTTTCTTTGTGAAGAAAAAGTGGTCAGAAGCTACAATATTTGTGTATCGTCGAAACCATGATCGAATGCATAGTCGAAGTCATGGTCAAAACCATAGGCGAATCAACGGTTGAAGTTGTGAAGGTTAAAGTCAAAGACGGAGACTCCAAGTATGGGTGAAGTCGAAGTCAAAGATTCGGTCGAAACTGTACCATGGTCGAAGAACACTATAGCAGTCGAGAACAAAGGGTAGTCGGAGTTGAGTGGTTGTAGATGGAGTTCTGTGTGTGGTTGGGACGACAATGAATGATAGTGGTTGAAAGCGACAATAGTCAAAAGCGAAAGAGGTTGGAGGCTTAGAGCAATTGCGGTCGAGGGTTTTACGGCGGTCAGATGTTTAGAGTGGTCAGTGGTTTACAACGGTCGTAATTGATGATAGGAGGTAGATGGAGACGGTAGTGGTTGGGAGTGACTATGGTCGTAAGTGATTGTAGTCAGAAAAATAATTGTGGTCGAATGGATTGGAGTTTATGTAGAGTGGTCGAAAGAATCGGACAGCCTGCAGAGGTCAGACGGCTTCGAGTGGTCGGAGAGATCGGAGGGTTCAGAGAGGTCGAAGGGTGTGGAGGTTAAAACGGTCAAACAACCATGGTTGGTTCAAAGACGGAGGTCGAAGTCGAAGTCTCTGAGGTCAAAGTCAAAATTAGAGTCTCTGAAGGTCGAAGTCGAAGGCTCCGAGCAGTCAAAGTCTAAGAAGCCTCCAAACAGTGGAGTCTAAAGAGCCTCTGGATGGCGGAGTCTAAAGAGCCTCCGGACGGCAGAGTCTAAGAATCAGATGGCTGGGAGAGGTCGAAAGAATCGGACGGCGATGATGCACGGAGAAGTTTGGACCATTTGAAAGTTTAGAGGAGTTCAAACCATCCGATCGGTCTTAGGGGACGTTCGGATCATCCAAACGATGACAGGCAGGGATGGCGGCACGACGCACGAAGCCCGTGGGCTCGCTATGGGCTCATGTATATTACCGGAAGTGGCTAGAAGGTGGTTGGCGGCGAGGTGAAGCGGTGGCGCAACTCGGGCGGTGGTGGCGACGGCGTTCTGGCCGGTGAGAAGACTCGGAGTTCGGACAGAGGAGAACGAGCAATTGGAAAACTGGCGGATTAGAAAATTCTGGAAAAAGAAAAATCAGGAATATTCCTGCGCAAAACTAACATATAGAAGTTTTTATCTGTGGCGTCGGTGACATGGGAGGTGAATCCAACTAGAAAAATGGGTTGCTAAGGACCCGAGACACATATAGGACGTGACGACACGTCAAACGAAGAACGGTGACGACGTGGACGACGACAACGACATAGGGCTGGAGAGAAGAATAATTTTCAGGCAAAGAACATGAAGAAGTAAGGTGAGCACGGCATAGAACGCGGCGAGGCAAGGCTAGAAAAAATATCAGCTAAGCCGAAAACTCACCGGAGGCGACGCAATCATCGTTTGAACGACGACGTATCGAAAAACAAAAAACTCAATATCTTGGTGCTCGGTGAGGCGAATCCAAAACCGTCCAGAGGGTAACTACCTGGGATGGTTTGCCACGTTTTGACGTGAACGGATTGTTGGAAGCATTCTCGGATAGACGAGAACGCGAAGTGACATTTGGGCCATGGCTAGGTGTCGAGCGTGAATATTTATAGAAGGTTTTTGAACAAACGGAGGAGAGCACGGCATAGAACGCATTGAGACAAACTCAACAACACAGACGAATTGGCCAACAGACTAGCGAAACACGGTGGACTAGACTTTAGGTAGCCAACAGGCTGACATCGGCGTTCCGGGCAAACGGAGTGGAGTTAGCTTGTGAGAGCTGCGACGAAACAAAGAGGAGAGCAGGGGGAACATGATGCTCACCTTGATTTTGGTTGGGCATGCACGGTCGGCCGGTGGCGACGCGAGAAACGGGGACCCGATTTGGCCCACAGTGGCAACAATGCTCCGGCGAAGGTGAGGTGAGCACCGTGTAGAACGCGACGAGGTGAAACCAATGGTGTGGTGAAACACGACAGGGCTCCATTGGACGAGGCGCAAAAGGCTAAAGAATGACGCTTGGAACACAAAAGTAAAACTTCGATTGCGACCAAGAGAAGATGAGTGGGGACTTGAGATTTTCGGAGTTGAGTGAGGATGAGGAGGGGCTCACGGTGTTCCCTTTTATAGGGCGGGGGTGGACCAAGGAGAGAGATCAAAGGACCATATCTTTGAATGGCATGGTTTAATTTCTCGCGAAACGGCTCATGAATGAGAGGGGAAACAGTGGGGAATGAAGGAGCTTAATGAGAGAAAGTGAATGCAATTCATTTTGCAAAAAATGGTGGAGAAAATTAAGAGTTATAGAAGGTTGAAGGAAGCTCATCAAAATGCATTCATGGCTGCCTCTGGACATTCATGTAATGGTTCACTGGAGAATAGGAAGGAAGAAGAAAGGAAAAAAGAGGAGAGAGAAAAGAGAGAAAAGAAAAAAAAGAAAAAGAAAATTTGGAAAAACTTCAAGAAAATTTTATAAAGATCCTTGGAACTTGAAAAGATTAAAAAAATAATTTTATAATTAATTTATATTTATTTTAATTTTTAAAAATGTTTTCATTTTCTAGATTTAAATTAATAAATAAATTAGAAATGAAGCCTACAAATCTTAGAAAAATTCATAGAAGTTTCTAAAGCCACTATGAAATTGTAAAAGTATTTCTAACTAAAATTTATATATTTTTCATTATAAAATATTTTTTTAAAAGAAAGGCCTGTTTTTGTTAAAGTAGAAAACCAGGTTAGCTAAAATTTTAAAATTTTGAGAAACCAAATAACTTTGATTTTTATTTTAAACTAACTTATTTATTATTTTATTTTTATTTTTACATTTATTTTTTACTTAAATTACTTTTCATAAAAATAACCTTTTTTAAAGTAGAAAATCAGGCAATTAAATTTTTAAAAAACTTAAGAAACCAAAAGTAATTATTTTATTTTAAATTAAATCAAATATTTTAAAATAAAACAGTTGGGCTATTACACTGAACGCCGTCAGTGAACCTCGCGTCTTCCCATTCTGCTCCGCCGCTTGCACCGCCCACCCACCGTCCGTTGCCCCTCTATCTGCGTCAAACCATCGCCTCATGACCCACGCCACGCCACACATTGTCCCTTGGACGTCCGATCCACCATCCTGACCATCCGCTCAGATCTGACGGCCGAGATTCTTCCATATGGCACACCCCTCGCCGTTGGATCATATCGACGTCACACCGTAGCAGTGCCCCCGCATTGGTTCACCTCCTCTGTGGACAGCGTCTACCGTTAGCCGAGCCACTGCCAGCTGATCCCACCTGTTAGCCGTCACTGTGTCGTGAGCCCGTGAGCCAGATCCGTCCGAGTTAGCCGCCAGCTCAGCCCTAGGTGCCATGCGTCGCCATGTATCATTGCCGTCCTAGATGTCACGTCAGCATGCCACATTAGCATGCCATGTCAATGAGCCACGCCAGCAGCCATGTCTGCCCTAGTGCCATGTGTTAGCCCCATGTCAGCCTAGTCAACTGTCACAGCCCTATCCACCGCGTCAGCACCCTATCGCATGTACACTATTCCATGCATTGAGTCCATCGTAAACATATCTTTCCATGCACCGAGTCCATAGCATAATAACTTTTTCGATTTTTCAGTATTTGCCATTAGATTAATTTTTCAAGAGCCCGTTCTTCTCCGTCCTAGCTCCTATTGACCCCGTTCTTTTTCTAAATTCATCTAAAATTGAGTTTTATATTTTGATTCTAGATTTGAGGTTTTTTGAGTTCATTTGAATTTTATTTGATTTTATTTCTATATCTCAGTTGTTTTGTCTCGTTAGACCACGTCTTCGAAGGAGTAGGAGCACCGTCAGAAAATCAAGACTTCCTAGCTGAGCCAGGCCAAGGCAAGTCGTATGCTTTGATCATGTTGAACTCAGTTTTTAATCTATTAATTACCTATTTTATTTTAAATTACCGTGCATCGCTATTTTATTACAAACCTTCGTATGTGGTAGTCATTATCCTACTTGATTAATCCCTCACTTGATATCTTTGAGTACTATGATGCCATTATCATCATAGGTTGAAAAATTATTTAGTGATACCATACTAGTTGTCACATGGAGGGTACGGTTAATATGCTTAGCCACCCTTATAGTTCGATGGGTTCATCATCACTTGTGATCAATTAATTAATTTGACTTAATGAGATATTGAATCATGGTTGGAGCCACAGTGAATCGTGGTTGGAGCCACAGTTATAAAATTTATGTGCCATGACATAATTGGTTTTCACTTGAGTTAGTGATCATGCAGTAAAAGGGAAAGTGTAGATTCACTTCGAGGAATATGGAAGTCTCGCCTGAGTAATATTAAGGACTTAATTTTGTACGCCGTTGATATGAGCTTTACCATGCAAACTACATGTCTAGTATGTAATAGGCCTAGCTGATTAATTTGAGATATTTCAATTTTAATCTCACAATTGTGGTAAACATGGTTACCGATTTCCATGAGACGCAAGGGGGGTGTGATGCGAAATCCTTGTGGACGGGATTGAGTTGAGGTTGAACTTTGTAAAGCTCTTGTTGTGATTTATTTAACGTGAGGACAATCATATCGTGTGGGTACAGCTGTGCAACCTCTACAGAGTATAAAACTATTCGAATAGCCATGTTCACAGTTATGGACAATGCTCGGTGATTTCACACGAGGGTTAGAATTTTTGTAAAAACTTGGTCGATTATCTTTGGAAAGTGAATGGTTAGTTCACTATTGGTTTAACTTATAAATGGGAGGTTCACAAGTGGCTTATTCAATTCTGTTAATTATTTATTTGTTAATGTCCTACCTTAAAGTTATTTCTTTCTGCAAATTAACCTTTGAGCTATTCATTGGTAAGCCTTGCATATTATATTGCATTCATTTGTTATAAATGACCTGATAAATACTAATGTACTCACGATTTTATGCCCACTGTTGCTCAGGAGGAAGAGCTATATCAGTAGGAGGTACCATAGAAAGGATATTTCAACGACTTTACGGATTAGGCCTTTGCTTCCCAGCCGATTGTCCGTGACCATGTCAAGTGGCTTCTACGCTTATTTCTATTTTTTGCTGCTATATTTTAAGCCCTTCCGACTAGTAAATTGTATGCTTGGCCATAAGGTTGTACTTTGATAATTATTAATATTTGAGTTTCCCTTTATTTTATCATCTATATTGTTGATATTTCATCTATGTTATATTGTGTGTACTAGCATGATGCTGGAGTAGTACAGACTTTGATAATTATTAATATTTGAGTTTTCCCTTTATTTTATCATCTATATTGTTGATATTTCATCTATGTTATATTGTTTGCACTAGCATGATGCTGGAGTAGTACAGTATTGTCGAGACCCGAATATGCAAATTCAGACTCTCTGTGTAAACTGCACTAGTCTAGGATCACGCTAGTGCACACAGTCAAACATAGATGTAATCACAATCATACACATGCTAAATAAAAAGGAAAACTCAATTATTGATAAATCTCAAAGGGACGACCTTATAGCTAAGCTTACAATATCTGCCTCCAAAGGCTATGACGAACTGGAGAAAGTGGGCAGCCTCGTCCTCATGAACTCTGCATAACTGGACTGCTGACAAGCTGTCGGGGGTGGTACTACCTCCTGGTGCTGACACTGCATCATAACCTGCATGTTCTGCATCATAGTCTACATCATCTGTGTTTGGGCCACCAAAAAATGACTGAGGACTAGGTCCAAGCTTGGTGGAACTGGCTGAGCGGCACTGCTCTCTGGATCCTGGTTTGTCTGGCTGCGGCCTACAGTAGTCCTGGTATCAACCATCTTGCTGCTGCTCTAAAAAGGGAAACCATTGCTGACTGACTCCTCCGGGTTTTAAAGATGAGAGGGAAACAACATAGACAAGAGGTAAATTCGTCTAAGGGGGTTTTCTAATGGCAACCTAAACTGAACAAACATTTAGCCGGAAAAGGCTAACAACAAAAATGAGAGAAAAACTCCAATAAAAGATTGACGTGACTGCAATATTTGCAGCTCACATCACACACAACTACAAGAAAAAGCAAAATGGTCTACACGATGCTAAAACTATAACAGGGCTTTCTTCTGATGGCTCTCAATCTTCACGATGGTCTTCAATCTTTGTACTGGAACATATTGGGTGCTTTCTTGATCTGAACTTCACTGCAAAGCTCGATGAATTCCGGCCAACCTTCTCTTTGATTTTGGGGCACTCGAAACATCTACTGATATTATGGAGATAAGAAGTCAAATTAAGCTTTGAAAATAAATTCGTAAAGAAGGCGAAGATTAAGAAGCCTAAGAATAAGATAAGAATAGAGAATCACTAGATATTCATTTTGTTCATTTGATTTAAAAAATAGATTTTGAAATTGGGGCTACAACGACCACTCTAATTAGGGCTTCGTCCTACAGTCGGTACAACTCTGATACCATCTCTGTCGAGACCCGAATTTGCAAATTCAGACTCTCTGTGTAAACAGTACTAGTCCAGGATCACGCTAGTGCACACAGTCAAACATAGATATAATCACAACCATACACACGCTAAATAAAAGGGACAACTCAATTATTGATAAATCTCAAAGGTACAACCTTATGGCCAAGCTTACAATATCTCTAGTTGGAAGGTCTTTAAATCTAGCAGCGGAAATCCAAAATAAAGCGTAGAGACCAATCGATAAGCCCACAGACTATCGAGTGGAGAACGAAGTCTAATCCGCGAAATCGTCAAAGTACTCTCCTTCTGGAACCTCCTGCTGGTAGTGCTCTTCATCCTCAACTGAGCAACATGGGCATAAAGCCGTGAGTACATTGGTACTCAGCAAGTCGTTTGTAACAAATGAATGCAATATAGTATGCAAGGCTTACCAATGGAAGGTTGAAAGGTTAATTTGCATAAAATGATATTTTAAAGTAAATACAAGTAATATGTTGAAAGCGAACTTTAAATAAAATAATAATAAAAAATAATCAAAGGAATTGAAATAAACCACTTATAGACCTCCCATCCATAAGGTAAACCAACCACTTATGGACCTCCCATCCATAAGTTGAACCAACCGTGAACTACCCGTTCACTTCCAATCATAAACCACAAGCTTTCAAGAAATAACTATACCTCGTGTGAAATTACCGTGCATTGTCCATAACCGAGGACACAGCTATTCAAATAGTTTTACACTTTGCAGAGGTTGCACAACTGTACCCACACGATGTGATTAGCCTCGCGCTAAGAAAATCACAACAAGGCCTTTACAAAGTTTAATTTCAACTCAATCCCGCCCGCTAGATTTCGCATCACACCCCCCCTTGCGCCACATGGAAATCAGCAACCATGGTCATCACAATTGCGAGATTGAAATTGAAATATCCCAAATTAATCAGCCAGGTCCATCCCATACTAGACATGTGGTTTGCACGGTAAAACTCAGATCAATGGTGCACAAAGTTAAGTCCTTAAATCTACCCGGGTGAGGCTACCACATCCCACGAAGTGAACCTGCACTTCCCTCTTTACTGCACGATCACTCACCCGAGTGCAAAACAAAGTTTGTATAACCACGCCAGTGACACACCAATGTCATGGCTCAAATTTTAATAAACGTGGCACCAATCACGGTTTCATATTTCATTAGGTCACATTATTAATTCACATGTGATGATAAATCCAGTCGTAAACTAAGCAAGGCTAAGCATCTAATCGTACAACCCATGTGATAATTAAAAATACATCACTAATAAACTTCCCAATCTATGGTGACAATGGCATCATGATATTCCAAATTATCAAGGAGGGGAATAGTCGAATAGGACAAATAACTACCAGGTACAAAGGTTGTAATAAAGTAGTGATGCAGAATACTTTAAAACAAAATAATTAAATAATAGATTACAAACTGGATTCAACATGATTAAAGGACGTGACTTGCAAACTCGGGGTCTTCGGAATCTAACGAGAGAGAAAGCGACCGAAACAAGCAAAACACAAAAAATGATAAGTAAAGTAACTCCAAAAACCTTGATACTAGAACCAATAGATAGAGCTCGATTTTAGATGAATTTAGAAAAAAGAATGGGGTCAATTGGAGCTAAGACGGAGGAGAACGGGCTCTCGGAAGATCATATCTAAAGAAAAAGGGCTGAAATTTGGAAAGGTCACTGTTTCATGGACTCGATGCATGGTTTGTATTAGGAAACCAGGGATAAGGGTTTCCGTTTAAACGGATTCTTTCCGTTTAAACGAGTCCCTATCCATATTGGGCACCTCATCCCACCCCCTATAAATAGAGAGCCATATGGCTGATTTTGTACCCCATTGAATTGAAGCAAGAAAGAAAGACTAGGAGTTCTCTCTACCTCTCTCTGTGTTCAATCTATTATTCTGTCGCTTTGTGATTGATTCGTTCTGTACTTAGCGAGAAATCTCTTGACTGGCCGCCGAGGGTTTCTCAACACGTTATCAGACGAATCGCCCCGTGAACGGTTGGTAATCATCGGCACTTAATAGATTGGTTTTCTAGATCGCTTGAATTTGCATTTTTCTTCGCGTTCTAGATTGGTTTTCACGGTGCAACCGCCTAATCTATCGTGAGCGCACTGAAGTCGCCGCACAATGTCGATCGGTAGATTGCGAAACGGGTAGATGTTGATTGCAATCGTAGAAACGATGCAACCGCCCTAATCTACCGTGAGCGCACTCAAGTCGCCGCACAATGTCGATCGGTAGATTGTAAAAGGGGTAGATGTTGATTGCATCGAGATTACAAACGAAAATTTTATACATCTTTTCTCGCTCGATAATTGCACAAGAAAAGATTCGCGAGGGCGCCCTCGCATAGCCACCGCGCCAGAGCGCGCACTGCCTTCCGCATGAGCCAACACTCGCCGCCGCCGCACTCGCATGTGCACCAACACCGCCCCGCGACGGCCGCCGTTGTCATAGTCGCCGATCGCCCCGGCCGCGACGCTGCCCGCACGGCGCGCCACTCCGCCCCACGGTGCCACCGCTGCCGCCTGGTCCGCGACGCGCTTCGCATGGCACGCCATCGCTGCTCACAAGACGCGCTTCGCGCAACAAGGCCGCCATCGATGCCCGGCCGCCGCGCCGCATGCGCTCGCCACGCTGGTCCTCGCTTCGCGTCCGAACGCGCAAGATCGCCATCGGCGCCTCGGCTCTCCGCTTGCGCCAGCATGCGCGCCGCGACGCCGACGCCTCGACTTCTCCACCGGCGCAGCATGCGCGCGACGCCGATGACACCTCGGCCTCCGCAGCGTGCCCGCGACGGCGCATCTTCCGCACCGCCTGACCTCCTCGCGCCAGACGCGCTCGCGCCTCGCCTCCTCGCGCTATGCTCGCACGCGCTACCGCGATCGCCGCCCGTCTCTCGCACCGCCCGCACCACGCCGGCCGCCGCCGCGCCGGCCACAGACCGCCCGCGCGCGCAGGCGCCGCTCGCGCTGCCCCGCGCTTCCACCCGCGCACCGCGATCGCCTTACCTGCGCCGCCGCGCCTGCACGCGATGCTGCCCACATCTGCGCATGTCCTGCACGACGGGCCGCCGCAAGCCTCGGCCGCGCCACCCCACGCGCGCCGCTTCGCTCCTTCCGCGCATGCGCCGCGACGCGCTGAACTTGACGCCGGCCGCTCGTCGCCCCGCATGGCGTCTCCCCGCCTCCTGCGCGGCCGCCCGCATGCCGCCGCCGCCACAGGTGTGAACGGGCCGCATGGGCCGTAACAGCCGGTGGTGGGCCGCCAAGAAAAAGGGGGCAGGGGCATGAGTGAAGGGTAGCCCGAAAATTTGTAGTAAGCCCCTCGAAAATTCTAGAAATTACGTAAAATTTCTCTGAATTGAATATTTTACGTATAGACCCCCAGAAAATGCAAAATTTGCTGAAAAATTTGTATTCTAGCATTTAAGGGCCTCGGGAACCCGAATTTTGCATTATTTTCAGTTTTTGAAGTTTATTCATTTATGCCATTATAGTTTTATATATTTTCTGCATTTATTTACTGTTTTGATTAATTGTGATTGTTTAATTGCTTTTAATCACTGAAAATTAGCAGTAAATTATGAAAAAAATACATAGAAAATTATGAGACATTACGAGAATTTATTGTACCATTTATTTACCTGCAGTAAATAATTTCATGCATGTTTACCTGAAGTAAACTTATATGTTCCATTCATCACATGTAGATGACTGGCATCACGAACCGGGAGTTCGAGGAGCTTGCCCAAAGATGGCAAGAACTATCCGACGTGGGCATCCGATGTCGAGATAGTACTTGGAGCCGTGAAGCTCCGCAGCTATTGGGATTGGCGACGGTATGACGCTAAATCTACACCGAGGAAAATGATCAGCACTTCATTTCCTCGTGCACCACCTCGCATTACTCTCAAGAATGAGTATATGGCGGAGAAAAGCGCGCTAGCACTGGACCGCACTCAAGAAGCGATTTGAGAGGCTAAAGTACACCATTCTTCCTCAAGCGAGCAGAGAGGATCGGACTAAGGTTTGCCGGTTTCAAGATTTGGTCAGGAGTACACCGCTTTGCACGTAATTTGTACCAATCTTCAACTCGTGGCGCGATCATAAATGAGCAGAAGATTGAGAAGACCCCGCCCACCCTTCACCCCAATGTCAGATACCCGCCCGCAACTATCGCCAAGACGGCTACAAGGAATACGCCGAATTGATTGATATGATGCAGTAGCGAAGGCTCGTGACGAACTTCTCCGCAAGAATTACGCCACTCGACCATTGGGAGCTCACGCCGTGAAGCCAATGCTAGGAGCTACAAGGTGCGTAAGCCCTTGATGAAAAGAAGGGGAAGAAGGGTAAGACCGCTGCCCGTAAAAGCAAGTCGATGCTCCAAATAACAAAAGGGCTAAGGAGAGTGGCAAAATCTATGGTCAGCAGAACCAAGGTTGCTACAAGTGTGGCAAGTGGGGCATTGGTCGCGATATGTAAAGCACCGCAACATGTTATTGATGCCCACCAAGCCCGTAAGAACAATGGCAAAGTGCACCAAGCTCACTTTGCAAACGCTGAGGGGGAGCATCATGAGCCGCTGCTCAAATGATGGAGGTTGAGTCCATCCCGCAGCAAAGACCCTTACGACCTAGAGGCAGCCACTCCATGATTTCTCTCAAGAGAACATCACTCCTAAAAGATAGCCAAGAAGTCAATGACTTTCTAGTTGATTCCGTCTGATGCATGTAATGCATGAGACATTAATTGTCATTTATTTTGCATTAAATGGACAAGTTAAATCTTGCATGGATGGTACTTTATTTTTGTCTTCTCGTAATGGTTGGATGATTTTGAAATAATTCATCATTTATTCAGTTTATAATGGCATGAACACGTGTGGCTATATTATACCAACATTAAGGCGCTCAGCGCGCATAATCGCTCAAGACAAGATTTAGAAGCTCAAACTATTCTCGTCTCCGCATGATGATTAGGCCACCTGTGTCTTAGAATGATGATAAATATAATTAACAATTCCCACGGGCATAATATTAATGTGAAGAATTTCCGAATCATGAAGATTTTGTGTGCCCCGCATGTGCCACCGGAAATTAATTATTAGGCCTTCCACTGAAAGTGAAGGATGAAGTCCTCGCATCTCTCGAACGCATCCAGGAGACATTTATGCGGTCCTATTCAGCCCATCTCGTGGCCATTTAGGTATTTTATGGTGCTCATTGATGCTTTCTCAAAGTGGTCATATGTGGGTTTATTATCCACAAGAAACCATGCTTTCACAAATTGATCTCGCAGATCATTCGCATCGTAAATGTGTTCCTAGTCATCGATCAAGTCCATCGTAATGGACAATGCCGAGAATTTACTTCAAACGCATTTGATGATTATTGCATGGCGATGGGGATTGCGCTTGAGCATTCAAGATCGCATGTCCATACCGTAACGGTTTGGCGAGAGGCTTTAATCAAGAGAATTAAATTTATTGCTCGACCCCTTTGTAGAATTGTAATTTGCCACTTCATGTTGGGGACATGGCAATCCTACATGCAAATAATCTCATCAACTTTCGACCTTCGCCTACAACATCCATTCACCTATGCAACTAGCGCAAGGGTCACCACTAAAAATTTCTCATCTCGTGAGGTTTGGATGCAAGGTTTATGTACCTATACCCTCCACAAATAATCGCAATGGGTCCTCTCCGTAAGATCGATATACGTTGGTTATGAGACCGCATCCATAATCGTGTATTTGGAACCCATGTCGAGATTTGTATACCGCCGCCACGATCGCATTTTTGATGAGGATAATTTCCGACATTAGGGGAGGAAATCAACCCTTTCATGAAAAATACCGGAAATTACGTGGAAGCCACGGGAATTACCGCACATGACCCACGACTAGTAAATCAAATAGAGAAGTCCGTAAGACAAGAGAAGTCCGTAAGACAATAGAAGTCCGTAAGACAAATGATTTGTAAGCATTAGCGAATCACCGCCTAATCACTTTAGTGATTTGAAGAGCGTGACTAAGTCGCATGTGCTCGCACGCACCGCACCGAGAGGGTTGAAATACCAAAGAAAGCGTATGTATCCCCAATCTCGCCCGCAGGCCTCAAAAAAAGAGGACGAGAACTCCGCCTCGAATCCTAAGTAACCGGGACGCCGGCAAAAAGGATAAGAAGGACTTATCACACCGATCACCAAGTCCCCGTATCGAGAAGGGGAGCCGCTGAGACCGCACAAGTATGACACCGCTGAAAAGGACATACCGAATCTGAATATCCCCATCGGCATGGATGTGTGCGCACACATCGCCGAACAACTAAAGGGACTTGCCACCGCAATTGAAAGAAGCGATGCAAGATGAAGCTCCGTAAGAAGCAACTCATGAAGAAATAGCTATAAATTATGTGCACACTGAGAGTCCCCGAACAGACAACGTACAATGTCGATATCTACTTCAGAAAGAAAATTGCCACAATCATTGATCTTGATCCCGAGCCTGCATCGTCACAATGTAAGAAAAGATTAGATTGGGAAGATTGGAAGAAGGCAATAGCAACCGAATTGCTATCTCTGAACAAAAGAGAAGTGTTTGGGCCGATGTCGCACTTCTCCCCATGTGCACCTGTGAGGGCACAAGTGGGTATTTGTTCGAAAGAGAAACGAAAGAAACGGTTGTGAGATATAAAGTAAGGTGATAGCATAAGGTTTCACTCAACGCTCGAGTTGATTATGAAGAAACCTACTCCCGGTCATGAGTGGAATTACCTTTAGATACTTGATCTCAATGGCAGTGAACTTGAATTTACAAATGAAATTGATGGATGTTGTGATCTGATATCTTTATGGTAACTTGATTCGAGATTTATATGAAAGTCCTCAAGTAATTTCTCTCCAACCAAGACAGAGCAAATAGAAATCAGATAAAGTGAAGCTTAGAAAGTCCTCGTATGGACCAAGCAACTGTAGAATGTGGTATAATCGCTAAGTGACTTTCTCTGCAAGAAAGGTTACACGAACAATGAAGATCGCCCTGTGTTTTTATACGGCGATCCTGCACGGATTCTCAGATAATCTCAAAGATATGTTGATGATCCGAATATCATCGGACAAGGGAAGACATAAAAGAAGCAAGCTCCTACTTGGAGTCGAATTTGAAATGAAAGATTTAGGCAAGACCAAGTTTTGCTTAGGCTCGCAGCTTGAGCATGTCCTCGGAGGAGTCTTGGTACATCACCGACCTACACCTGTAAGGTGCTAGAAAGATTCGCTTTGAGAAAGCATTCCCATCAAAAGTACCGATGATCGAGATCTTTACAAGAAGAAAAAGATCCTTTCCGACCTAGGGAAGAGGGGAGGAAGTCCTGGGACCGAATTCCTATACTTGAGTGCGCTTGGAGCACTCATGTACTTAGCAAACTGCACTAGACCGGATATTGCCTTTGCCGTGAATCATAGCAAGGTATAGTGCAGAGCCCACCAAAAGTCATTGGCAGGGCATAAAGGACATCTTCCGATATCTCCAAGGAAGCAAGGACCTTGGATTGTTTTACAGAAAGAATCAAGATCTGAACTTGATTGGCTATGCAGATGCCGGGTACCGCTTGACCCGCATACCGCAAAGTCACAAACAAAGCTATGTATTCCCGTGTGTGGAACCGCACTTCTCGAAATCGCCTAAGCAAAGCCTTGTAGCTACCTCGACGAACCACTCAGAAATAATAACGCTGTATGAAGCCGCACGTGAATGTGCTTGGCTACGCCGAATGGTTCACCACATCCAGCAGTCATGTGGGATGAACATTGTGCAAACCCCCACAATTATCTATGAAGATAATGCCGCTTGCGTTGCACAAGTACAAACGGGCTATGTGAAGAGTAATATCAAAAGCATATCAACTCCAAGTTCTTCTATGCTCATGAATTGCAAAAGATGGACGAGATTAAAGTACTGCATACTAAGTCTTATGAAAATCTAGCAGATTTATTCACAAAGTCCCTCCCCGCATCTAGTTTTGAAAGGTGCGTGCGAGGGATTGGTATGATGAGACTTAGAGAAGTGCAGAATTCAGGGGGAGAATTCTCTCAAACCCGTTAGTGAATCTTGATCCTGAAGATCAAGTACCCAAAGAATAAAAGTCCTGAAGGCTAAATAAAACTGGGTGAATTGTACTCTTTTTCCCTTGATGAGTTTTCCTGAAGTTTCTCGACCAAGGTTTTTAATGAGGCAATTCGTGCAATCGCAGCATAACATGCATCATGTACTCTTTCTCCAAATTTTTCCCACTGGGTTTTTATGGAGTTTTAACGAGGCATGAGTATGTCGGATGAGTGCCCAAGGGGGAGTATTAGGAAACCAAGGATAAGGGTTTCCGTTTAAATGGATTCTTTCCGTTTAAACGAGTCCCTATCCATATTGAGCACCTCATCCCACCCCCTATAAATAGAGAGCCATATGGCTGATTTTGTACCCCATTGAATTGAAGCAATAAAGAAAGACCAGGAGTTCTCTCTACCTCTCTCTGTGTTTAATCTATTATTCTGTCGCTTTGTGATTGATTCGTTCTTGTACTTAGCAGAGAAATCTCTTGGACTGGCCGCCAGCGAGGGGTTTCTCAACAGTTTGGAGGGTCTACGGTGGGCGCGGTCTGTGGAACAGTGCACAAGGCTGACGTGGTCGGCTGAGGTGATGACATGTGTCCAGCTGATGTGGCTTGTTGATGTGTCAGCTGACGTGGCACCCGGGGCGGGTTTTGGTTGACGTGGCGGACACGTGGCATGCCACGTAGGCTAGGGATGGCGTGGCAGGGCTGACGTGGCTCGGGTGGGTGCGGACACGTGGGCGCATCTGGACCGTCAGTCTAGATCTGACCGTGCGACTGAGATTGGGCGGCCGGGCCATCGGATCGATGACGCGTGGGCGAACGCGAGGGCACGGGCGTGGGCACAGAGACCGGGGCGCGGCGCGTCCGGTGCGGGTGCGCGGCTCGGGAACCATGGGCGGGGCATAGTGGCAACTCACCGGCGAAGACGGCGGGGATGGGCTACTCCGGTCAACGGGGACAAGGGTAGCGGGGAACGGGCGGGGGAGCTCACCAGCGGTGCAAAGTGAGGAAGGCGACTGCGGGGCACGGGAGCCAAGGTGACGGCGGTGGGTTTTTATGCACGTACACCGAGATAAGTCCAAGACTGAGACGGCGCGGCGCGGATCGGAGACGAAGACAGAGGGGATGACACGTGTAACAGGGGGGCATCGGACGGCTGCTGACGTGGCAAGGCGCGAAGGGATCAGGGTGGAGTCCGGGTACGGCGCGGACGGGCGGACTGCGGGGATGACCGCCACATGGCCGAGGGGGCAGATCGGGTGTCGGGGAGCAGGCATGGTGCGGCGCTGGAGCTAGGGTTAGCGGGGGCGAGCGCGTGCGGGTCGGATAGCCAACACGTGTCGCAAGGGGGGAATCGGCGGTGAGGCACGGGAGCGGGTGAGGGCGCATGCGGGAGCGGGCCGAGAGGGGAGGTGGGCCGGGAGAGGTGGCGCGGATGGCCGACGTGTGGGGGGCGGTAGATCGGATGGCTGGGGTGGCCTGAGGGTTTTAGGAAGGGATTTTTCCCTGAATTCTTTTCAAATAAATCCGAAATAAAACCAAAGGCTCTAGAAAATAGCAAATTAATCCCAAAAATTCACCAAAAATACCAAAAAAATTCCTTCAGACATAAGGAACTCAAATAAAATATTTTCAGCTTATGTTAAAGTTTATTTTAATCATATTGAATTATTTTAAATTCTAAAAAATTAAGTTTGAATTAATTCCAGAAATATTCCACAAATTTATTTTTAAAAACAGGGTTTTAAAAACCTCTGAAAATCAGGATGTTACAAGTATACACAGAGAGTTTGAATTTGCATATTCAGGTCTCAACACAGGTCCCCTCAACCCGCGTGGGACACCCAATGCCATCGAATGCCCACTGCCAACCGCCTATTCCTTTGTCCTCCTACCACCCCTTCCTCTATCACCGATGACCCATCCACAACAGACCAATTTGTTGGCCCTCCACACAAATCTAGAGGCTGGGTAGTGGTGGCAAGGGCAACAACCCCAACCATTGACGGCGTCAGCCACAATGCCCCCGTCCGCCCCCAATGATTTCAACACCAACTAGTGTCATCCCCAATTTTCTTGATGTGTGCATATTGGGGATTTGGTCAATATTTCGTGTGAATTTGTTGTGATTGTTATGATTCCCAATTTTCTAATTTTAGATCTATTGCTAGGCTCAAAATAAATGGGGTAGAGATTATTTTAGATCTGAAGTTCTGAACTGAAATGATTTACATGTGTAGATCAAGTTCCCTTTGTGCATTACCTGGATTTTCCTTCAGGTTACTAAGTCGCACTACGTTCAAATTTCACTAACATTTTGAAAATTTTCTACAATATGGTAGTTTGGAGTTTTCAGCTCCATTGTCTTGGAAGAGAAATGCTAACATAATTAAATTATCAAGTTCATGGTCATGAATTGAACTATGATTATCAACTTTGTGGTCAAGAATTGACCTGTGATTATCAAGTTCATAGTCATGAATTAAATTACCACTGATTGTTGTCTATTCTACCAATTATTGTTGTGATTCAGCTGATTTTTCTTTGAATATTCATGTCATTATTTGTCAAATCACTTCAAGCCATAACTTCAGAATTGTTGGATTGTAATAGAACTCATTAGTAAAATTAGAACCAAATGTATTTCAGACATGTCAATAATAAGCCATAGTTTAAAATAAAAAACAGACTACCAAATAGCCTAGCTTGGCTTAAAAGCATACTACTTTTAAACCACTTAAACCAAAAGGCTAACTTTAAGCTATTAGGCAAAAGCCAAAACCCAAACAACTAGGACCTTAAAGTGGAAAATCTACACAAATAACCTTAAAGTGGAATCTGTTGTGACTACAGACCAAATAGAGAGAGAGAGAGAGGTGTATGGTAGTGGAGAGTTAGGTGAGCAAATGTCCTCTTGGCCTGGTGCCAAGGGCTGATCGTAATATATATGCTTCCTCGTAAGGAGTGTCTTTACAATCGTGACCCTACACCGAAGCCTCCGACCGAGGGCAACTACGTCCTTAGTACATGGTTTATAGCTTTCCCAACAGGCTAGCTAGGTTTAGATGGGGGCCACCCCTACAACAGGAGCCTCTCATGGTGAAGGGCTTCACAGGACGAAGCCATGTTGCCGAGCCCTTTGGCCCCCTCCGTCCCTACGGCCTGTGATGGTGTGTAGTTGTGGGCGAAGACGATTTAGCGCATGTAGGTCGGCGTGGCTCCGCGTAGTCGAGGCGGGGGGGTTCACGGCGGAGCCGATGTCGAAGTCTCGCGCTGGGTGGTCGCAGGCGCAGTCGCGTCCGTGCTACTTTGTCGGAGACCTCGTCGATGCGGGAGGAGCCGGCAGGCGTGGAAGGCTGGGGCGTCGCATGCGCGTGAGCGGCAGCGCCAGTTCGACTCCCGTCGGTTGTGCGCGTGTGGTCGGCCGCGACGGTTGGACCTGCATCGGTTGCGCTTCCCGAGGTGATTTGTGCCTTTCTGGTGGCTGGCTTCATGCCGGTCGGTGCAGGATCCTGCCGACTGACTTGCTGCGCCAGCGCGTTCTGCAAGCTAGCATCCATGGAAAGGGATGGGACATTAGGGTGAGAAAATAGTTGTGTTGAGAGTGAAGATACAGGATGTGCAGCAAGTGCCGGGGTTGTCCCGAACCAGCGGAGCGGAAGGCGAAGGTCTCGTCGAGGACGGGGCCGGAGTCGTTCCGCTGAGGCGAAGACGTTGCGGAAGGCGAAGCTGGGGTTATTACGCGGCGTGGGTACAATCAAGTTGAGACGTCGCACGCGTACGGGCGGCCGTGCTGCTTCGGATTCCGCCGGTTGCGCCTCTCCGCGCGTGGGCGACCGCGTCGCTTCGACTTCTGTTGGTTGCGCTTCTCCACGCGGGGGACAGCTGTATATATACACCAGGAGGGCCGTAGCGGCTTTCGGGCGTAGTCAAGATGGTGTTGATTTCGAAAATATGCCTTCTTCAGTTCATGAACATGCAAAGGAATATTGCCATGTTGATGAACTGATGGAGGCCTATTTTCGAATGCAATATTTGCTTTGATCGGCGCGGACTCCGCTAAACGGACTGCTCCGTCAACGCTCCCCGAGACGGGGGCATCCTCTGGCGAGCCACTCCGGCGGGCGAGCGCGTGTGGAAGCCGGAGGCAGACCCGGGACTGTCGTGCGGAGGCGAAGATGTCGTCGAAGGCGAAGTCCGGTTGCTTTGCATAGATTCCCGAGCGGACACTTGGCGGGGCGCTATTGGCGCGCCGTGCGCTGTCAGGCCCCTGTGGTGCGACCGCCGCTTGACCGGGTGTGGCGCGCATGGGTTGGCGTGCCATTACGGTGGCGATCGTAGGAAGGTGGGCAGTTCGCCTCCCAGCAGTTATGCTTCATCGGCGTGGGAGACACAGGGGTTTTAAATACCCCTTGCATTACGCCGCTTGCACGTTCGTCGCGTTGCTTGCTAGCTCCCGGTCACGCACCCCAGTCTCCTGTCTTCCTTGCTGCCTCGTGCGCCGCGGAGCTCTAGGAGGGCGATGGAACACGACGGAGCACGCGCCCAGGCGGCTGATGGCAACGCCATCTTCCGGCCGCCGCCGCCGCCGAGGGGTACACGCCGAGGGGCAACTCCGCATGTGGACAGATGGTGGACGGCGGCGGAGAGAGTAGGGGGTCCGTGCTCCCGCGTCCTGGGCTCGACGCTGGTGACGGAAGTGACGATTCGTGTCCTTCTGCGCGAAGGGAAGCTGTCAGATCGCCGAAAGGTGCGCCTGCCCGTAGGCGACGAGACCAAACCGCACCCCGGAACGTCGGAGGAGGTCTTGTTCGTCGCGTACTTCGAGGCTGGGTTGCGCATCCCGGCTGCCAATCTTGTCGGGGACGTCCTACGGACCTTTGGGCTTGAGCTGGCGCAGACAACGCCGAATGTGATAGCCCGTCTTGCCGTGTATAGTTGGGCATTGCACACGGAGGCATGCTGGCTGACCGCGTCACTGTTCGGATTTCTTCACGATGTCCGGTGCACGTCGGAGGATCAGAAGGACGGGGTGTTGGCGATTTCGGCAGCGTCGACCTCGCCTTGCACCCGCAGTGCAGGAAGATTTTTCCCGCGGAGGCGAGTCGGGCGGAGTGGGAGCCGAACTGGATGAGGCGGTGATTCTACCACCGTGTTGTAAGTAGTAGCGGCCTTGAATGGTCAGGGCGGCCGGTGGCGGTTAACACCACACCCGGCGCGCCGATAGATGATGTGGATGAGCGAATAGCGCGAAGGCTTATGGGGATCACTGCCCACTTCAACATGTGCGACCTCGCTGAGGAGTTCATCATGTATGGCGTGGCGCCACATGCCGCGGAGTGGCGTATTACCTCTGGGAAGCTTCGGCGCGACAACGTCCGCCCGTCCGTGTGTTCGCTGCCGAAACCCTCCGGTCCGCGTAAGTTGTGCTGGAGCTTGCTTTTGTGTGCTGTTCCTTGGGTCTATTTTGTTTACGACGTGTCCCTGTGCCCTTCGCAGGTGCTTCCCTGGAGGACGTGGAGCGTGTGTGGGTGCGTTCCTCGGACCGTATACGGCCAGGGAGCATACGCTGCGCGCAGCTGCGACCGCGGAGGCAGGTCTGGGGCAGCTGAACCGCCTTGGGTATTAGGGTGCCAGAGCGCGCAGTCCCGGCCACGAGTCCATCTCTCCGCGGCTCCGTGGGGAAGGGAGTACCAGCGGGCGCGGGTTTGACTCGGCGGGGCATGTCGTCTTGGTGGCGAGCGTAGTTGCTGCTTCGCTGCCAACCGGCGATGAGGCGGAGCCATCGCCCTCTGAAGGTGCTGGTGCGGAATCCGTTCCTGCCACGATGGGACTTCCTCCTGCGGCGGTTTCGGGGGCGGGGTCGCCCTCGTGCTCCCCAAAGGCGAAGCGGCCCCGCATACGATCGCCCCGTCGCGCGGCGGGGGGTTCATTGTAGCGAGCAAGGTCGGAGCCTTATGGGACTCCGACTCAGACACCGAGTTCGACGGTGCTCCCGCGGCCCCGATCAGGTCTGCGGCTACCGGGGGCGAGGGCTTGGTGGAGCTAAGCTCAGACACAGAGGCCCCCCACCTGACGGGGGGGCTGGGGATGCCGAGATCCTTGCGGATTCCGACGGGGTTGAAGGTAAGCTTACATTGGTTGGGCATGATCCGCTGTGCCGCCATAGGGCTGACCGTCACATCTTCTTGCAGCAACATGGTTCCCCGAACGCGAGGAGCCCCCGGAGTCCGAGGATGGTCACTTGGGAGGGGCATCCGGCGCCGCGGAGGCCATCACCGTGGATGCCGCCCGACGTCTAGCAGACTTCATCCCCCGAGCAGAGGCGCTGGCAGCATGGCAGGGGGCCGCGGATAGCGCGGCCGCGAGCCTGGACTGTGGTGCGCTGCGGATGTGCAGGCCTGGACTACTTGAGGGAGTGGTAGAGGTCTCCGAACTGAGGGTAAGTGCCTGACCCTGAGCAGCATGCGGTCCTTGGGAGGTGTACTGATTGCTTTATCGCATAGACCTTCGCCCTTAGCCGGGCGCTGCAGGCGGCCCATGTTTGGAAACGGAAGGCCTTGGAGGATCGGCTGCGTGTCGCCGAAGGGGCCCTTCGTGCGTCGGAGGAGGCGCATTCCGCTAAGGATGAACGCGTGCGGCTCCTAGAAGTGGAACGCGCGGGGGCCATCTCATATGCCACGGAGCTTGTGGCATCGACTCGGCAAGCAGCAGTGGAGGAGCGGGACGGCCTACTCCAGCAAGTTGCCACACTGGAGGAGGAGAACGGCCGCCTTGCTGCGTCTCTAAGGGAGCAGGATCAGGCGCTGGGTGTCGCCTCGACGACGGCCTGGGAGGCTATGTTGGCCTTGGAGGCTACCCTCAAAAACCTTGTTGCCGAGATGCCGCCCCGCTCGTTCGGACCCGAAGAGCTTTCGCGGACCCTTCGACGGATTGGGGAAGCGGCCGATCTTACTCAAGCCGCCGCGACGTCCTTTGGCAATCACTGCTCCTACGTGACTACATGCCTGGTGTGTGCGCTTCTCCGACACCGGGGGTGCCGTCACGTCGACGAATTGGGTGACCCTCAGCTGGAGTTGCCTACAGGGGCCGGCGTGATGTCCGATGCTGTGTGCACTGTTCGGCCCGCCGTTCGGTTTTTCCACGAATGGATCTGGGAGTACATCGAGGAGGCCGCGGCGAAGGTGGAGCTGCGGCGGAACATGTACGGCGAGGGAAACCTTGGCGAGTGGCTGGATGGAGTTGCCTGACGCGACGATGACGGGGCCGACGGCTTCGAAGCAGGTGTGACTCCGAGGTTCTTGTGCGCTGGTGTGTGTTGTAACCTATGTACCTCATGCCGCGAATGAAGTAAAAATTGCTGTCCTTCTTTAACCAACCGCGCCGTTTTATTCGGCACCGCCCGATGGGGACCGGTTGTCGACTGACGTTGACTCAGCCGCCGCTACGGCGCTGTGGTGGGCCGAGGACTCGCTGAACTTCGGCGAATCGACCGGCGCATGAGGCTCCGCGTGGGAGGTCGCCCAGCGGCCGATGAGTAGCGCTGGCCCGTGGGCTTTGTAATCACCGTAGCGCAGGATGATAAGCCAAAACGCTCGCCTCGCCGTCGATTTGGGCGCACCCGCTTTGTGATCTTGTTGTAAAGTGTGTTGGCTAGTTGGGGTAGACGTTTGAGGTAGGCGCGGAGTAGGCGCCCATGCTAGCGACGCGGCGAGCGGAGCCGGCGCGCTTAGTCGGCGGAGACGCGCGCGAGCGCCCGCCCCACCTTCAAGTGGTGGCGCGGCCGGGCGCCTAGTCAGCGAGCGCGAGCGCCCGCCCCTACCTTCGGCGGTGGCAGCGAGCCGGGCGCCTAGTCGGCAGATGCGCGAGCGCCCGCCCCTACCTTCGGCGGTGGCGCGGGCGGCGCTAGTGGAAGTAGATGCGCAAGCGCCCATCCTCTACCCTTCAAGTGGTGGCAGCGGGCTGGCACCTAGTCGGGCGCCCGCCCCTACCTTCAAGTGGTGGCAATGAAGCCGCGCCAGTCGGGCGCAGATACGCGAGCGCCCGCCCCTACCTTCAAGTGGTGGCGCGGGCCGACACCTAGTCGGCGCCCGCCCCTACCTTTGAAGTGGTGGCGCGAGCCGGGCGCTAGTCGGCAGACGCGGCGAGCGCCCGCCCCTACCTTCGGCGATGGCAGCGAGCCGCGCCTGGTCGGCGGGCGCGTGAGTGCTCCGCCCCTACCTTCGGCGGTGGCGCGAGCCGGCGCCTAGTCGGGCAGATGCACGAGCGCCCGCCCCTACCCTTCAAAGTGGTGGCGCTGGCCGGCGCCAGGCGGCGCAGACGCGCGAGCACTCCTTCTTGTACTGCTGGGCAGGATAAGGATAAGATAGGTTTGGGGAGTGGCAGGGACCTAGCTCCGTAGGTCCTGTCCCCGGCGGTCGATAGGGGACCTCACGGGCGCCACTGTTTCGCTGCAGCCCCAGACACCGACGGGACAGCCGAGGTGAGATCAACGGAGGTCTGTACATGGCGTTGTATGGTTGCGAGGGAGGTGTCCCTTGCCCCCACGTCCATCGCTTCGGGACCCCCGGGATAAGGGGACGCGTGGAGTGTAGTTGGCAGAGCCCCGTGACTGGAGTGGGGTAGCACTATTGCACCACGTGTCCCTGGGGCAGACGATGGGACCCTTGAGGCGTGATGTCCGCAGTTTTGCTTCCGTGGTGCTTTAAAAGGGGTGAGCGGCCAAGTGGATCGGCACTCGCCTTCTCAGACATTGCACCCCCGCGACTTTTCCTGTCGAAAGTGTCATCCCCAGTGTGCCCCAGCTTTGCCCAGTAGCATCGAGGGCTCCGGAACGCGGCTGATGCCGCCTGGGCGATCGCGGGGTCGGACATCCCGCGATGTGTTTTCCCTTCGCCCGTGCGTGGAAGAGCTGCGATTGGTGCGGGGTGGTGAGCAATTCACTTGTACTTCATTAAGGCCGCTCGTAGCTTTGGGAGTGGACTTCTATGTTGCGCCAGCAAGGCCGCATTCGGCCACGCTGTCCCGTGCAGGCGCCTGTCCTCTCCCACAGTCTCCTTCCCTAGCTGCTGGATGCTTGGGATGCGGAGGGGTCTTGCGCCTGCGGTGATGCAGGGAGCCGTGCTGCTCCACGGACGGGCTCCGACTTCTCTAGCTCGGGCGCCACGCTTTGGGGCGCCTGGGCGCTCTCGCCTCGGTCCCGGCGTCACTGGGCTGCTCTCCGCGCTAGGGGCCTGCGCCCGTGAGGGCATTTTCGCCGAGCGAGTTTGGTTTCTCAGTTCTTCTACAGAGGCGCAGGGCCGCTGAGCTCGTGCGCTGCCCCTCTCCATCATCAGAGACCAGCTTGTCGGGCGAGAAGGCTGGTGGCGAGGTATGGCGCCGGGAGGAAGCTTTGACCGCGCGGGGAGCCTCTGGTGCCCGTGCGCCGTTGTATGTAGACTCTGGCGTGTGCGTGGGAATATCGTCCACGTCTTATTTATACTCCGGAGAGTACGCGTGGTGATAACACCAGTGCGTGCGTGGAACATCCGCGTCTTGTTTAGACTCGGTAGAGTGCGCAGGGAAAACATCCGCGTCTTTGTTTGTACTCCAGAGAATGCATGGGACTATCAACCACGGCTTACTTAATCTCCGGAGGGTACGCCAACGCGCGCGCGGGACATCCGCGTCTTGTTTAGACTCAGTAGAGTGCGCAGTTAAAATATCCGCGTCTTTGTTTGTACTCTGGAGAATGCATGGGACTATCAACCACGGCTTACTTAATCTCCGGAGGGTACGCCAACGCGCGCGCGGGACATCCGCGTCTTGTTTAGACTCAGTAGAGTATGCAGGGAAAACATCCGCGTCTTATTTATTCTCCGTAGAGTGCGCACGGAGGCGTCCCCCCGCTGCATCTTATTTATACTCCGTAGAGTGCGTGCGGAGGCGTACCTCGGCGCTACATCTTATTTATACTCCGTAGAGTGCGTGCGGAGGCGGACCTCGACGCTACGTCTTATTTATACTCCGTAGAGTGCGTGCGGAGGTAGACCTCGACGCTACGTCTTATTTATACTCCGTAGAGTGTGTGCGGGGATGAGTCTCCGTGCGGTGTGTGTGCGGGGACGAGTCTCCGTGCGGTGCGTGTGCGGGGACGAGTCTTCGTGCGGTGCGTGTGCGGGGACGAGTCTCCGTGCGGTGCGTGTGCGGGAACGAGTCTCCATGCGGTGCGTGGGAACATCGACCACGTCTTTATACTCCGGGGAGTACGCATGGTAACAACACCGACGTGTGTGCGGAGCTCCGCGTCTTGTTTATACTCAGTAGAGTGCGCAGGGAAAACATCTGCGTCTTATTTATACTCCGGGGAGTGCGTGCGGAGGCAAGCCTCCGCACGTTTTTGGTGGGGGGGCACGAATTGCTTCGCAAACGGCGAACTTTATTAAATTCCTGTTTGCGCGGGTGAGCGAGTACAAAAGGTCAAGGACTAACCCTTGGACTCGTTGTCGTGACGGTGAGATGCGGAGCCTCTGGTGCTTGGGCTGCCTTAGGGCGTGTATGGCGCGCCTGACTAGGGGCCTCGCTGGACTCCCGCGTGCGGGCTTCGAGTGCCGTGCTCTATGTGCCAGGCCATGTGCTGATCGCCAAGGACGGTGATAATGCCCTGCGGACCCAGAAGCTTCGCGCATAGAAAGCCATGGTGTGGGACTACCCCCAAGGAATTGAGGATCGGTCGCCCCAGAATGGCGTTATAGGGGTACTGGATATCCATGACATCGAAGGTGGCTTCCCTACTCGCCACGTTGTCATCCTGGCTGAAGGAGACCTGTAAATATATTTGGCCCAGCGCCAGTAGCAGCTGACCTCCAAAGCCCTGTAGTGGAATTCATGAGGGGCCAAGGCGGCTTCGGGGGATCGCCATCTGGTCGAAGGCCTGTGCGAATAATACATTCGCGGAACTGCCCCCATCAACCAGGACACGCCGGACGTCGCACCCGGCAATCGCGACCTAGATGACTAGGGGATCTTGATGAGGGAACTCCACGCCTTCGGCGTCGGCGGGCGTGAAGGTGATCGCATGCTACGCCCAATCTGGCGGTGCATGAGCTGGGCACGCCGCCATGTGGTGTAGCCTCCGTACGTAGGCCTTGCGCTGTCGCTCCGAGGCGAACTCCAAGGAGGAGCCTCCGGAGATTACGTTGATGACCCTACGCGGAGCGCCCTCAAGGGCATGGATTCGCAGGGGGCTCTCCTGGGGCTATTGCTCCTGATCCCGAATCCTTAGGGGACCGTCCAGTGGCTGCTGAATGTGCGCCACGACGGGTGAGCAGGTCTCGAGATCCCTGTCTCTGGTGACACTTTGTCGAAGTGCCGCGACAGTGGTGCAGGAGCGGGTGTCATGAGTGCCTTGGCCGTGTACCTCACACCACTGTGGGCGGTGTTGGTCACCATACTCCACGCGGGCCCAACCGTCGCGGCCCCGGCCTCAGCCTCGCGCCCGGCCTCGTCGAGCTCTAGTCCCACGGTTAGCGGGGCGTTGTCTTCCAAGCCTCCCTCGACGTCGAAGACGTTCACGGCTCGCCGACGCTCGACGGCCGCACGAGGCTTGTCGGCGCCGCCCTCAGCCGAGGCGTCCTTTGACGACTCCTGCCTACGCTTGCTCCGCAAAGAACTAGCTTTCAACGAGTCGGCGCTCTTCGCGAGACCCTCCGCTGGATTGTTATCGGCTCCGCTGGATTCGCGTTGGCCCCGTTGTCCTAGCGCCGCCTCGCATCTTCTTCCGCCCGGGTGTACTCCTCCATCTTGTCGAAGAGCTTCGCCACTGTCTTGATTGGCTTCCGTGTGTTGTACTCGGCTAGCGGCCCCGGGCGGAGACCCTGTACCGCCGCGTTGATGATTGTTGTCTCGTTGACATCTTTGACCTGGCAGTGGACCTTCGCGAAGCATTTGAAGTACTCGCGGAGCGTTTCCAATAGTTTTTGCTTGCTTGCGAAGAGCTGATCCGCGTCGACACGCTCGACGTAGTTCCCCTGGAAGTTGTTGTAGAGGCAGTCGTGAACCTTCTCCCATGTGTATATGGAGTTCAGCTCTATGGTGAAGAACCATGAGAGTGCCACTCCCTGCAACGCGAGCGGCAACCCCTTCGCCTTGGTGGTGTCGTCTCCGCCTGCAGCCTCGATGGCGGTCTCATACACGCGCATGAATTCTCGGGGATCCGTGTCTCCCTTGTACGACGTGACGGAGCTGGGGAATTTAAAGTCCTCCGGCCATGCTGTCTGCTGTAGGCCTGCCGATAGCGGGTACTCTGGGTCCACACGTCGCAGCGAAGCACGACTGGATGTGGGGACATCCCGGCTGTCCGCGCGCACGGGCGTGGGCTCCGGTGCGGCCACCGGCGGGGTCGGCTGACTCCTAGCTCTTGCATGCTCCGGACAGCCCCCCGGAGATCCGCCAACTCCTGCTGGAGCGTGCCGAGGGCTGCCAGCAGGGCGTTCTCCACTACGGGCGTAGATGGGGGAATGGGTGCGTCCGGTGGCACAGTCGAGGTAGTCGCAACCACCTCTTGTGTCCTTGGGTTGCTCATCACGTCAACACGGTGGACTCCGGCGCCGACGGCGGGGTCCTTGTCGCCAATGAGGCCGCTTGGTGCTCCTGCACCAGGTGGAGGGACGGTGGTTGCGCCTCGGCGAGTGTAGGGGCTACCGCTCCTTAGCACCCGGCCGGTATCGTTGGGGCTGACTGTCGCACCCGTGGTGGGGTGGGGTCGGCCGTCGCGTCGGTGGTGGCGGGGTCGATGGTCGCGTCGGTGGTGGTGGGGTCGATGGTCACGTCGGTGGTGGCGGGGTCGATGGTCGCACGATGAGCGTCGTCATTTTCAACTCCGACTGCCGATGCCGAAGCCCTGGTGTTGACGCAAGGCCTCGCCACGACCCCCTCCTTCTTCTTCGCCGCCGACGATGAAGCTTTCTTCGGTGCCATCCTTCTTGAGATCTTGAGGCTTGCTCTCGTCCCTCCCCACGAACGACGCCAACTGTAGTGGCTACAGACCAAACAGAGAGAGAGGTGTATGATAGTAGAGAGTTAGGTGAGCAAATGTCCACTTGGCCCGGTGCTAAGGGCTGATCGTAATATATATGCTTCCTCGTAAGGAGTGTCTATACAATCGTGACCCTACACCGAAGCCTCCGACCGAGGGCAACTACATCCTTAGTACATAATTTATAGCTTTCCCAACAGGCTAGTCGGGATAAGGTGGGGGCCACCCCTACAACAGAATCCTTAATGCTAGGATTCAAACTACGGTCATTAATTGGAGAGACAATGTGTCACAACGATAAACTATTCTATGGTTAACATTCAAGGTTGAAGTCTAATACCAACTGAAAAAACTTTTTTCTTAAAATTGTATGACTACTCTCAAAAATATTGGAACTCAAACGATTGACTCAAATCTAATTCTTTTGAGCGTAGAGATAAAGCGACTTAGAGAGTTACAAGGTTCAGTGCGAGTAAATCTTTGAACCATAGTGTTTATGTAAGACTAGAAGACTTACATGATTCTAAAGATCTAATATTTCACTCTTTTTCTATTTGTGAGTTTTTTCTGAAGTTTTCTCACATGAAGGTTTTTAATGAAGCAACAAGTGTGACACAAGGAATGAATGTGATGTACTCTTTTCTCCATCCCTTTTTTCTCACTGAATTTTTTGGAGGAGTTTTTAATGAGGCATATGCATGCCATGGTATTCGCTCAAGGGGAGTGTTACTAAACCTAAAAGGTTACGTGTAAGAAAATACCAAAACTACACCGAGGAGTTTAGACTACAAATAGAGTGCCCTATGTAAAATGAGAACATAACTAAAATTAATAAAAACTACATTCCTGTGGTTCTCTCTCGCTTATTCCTTGGTGATTATTCCGTGTTCTTGTTGATTGATTTTGTGGATTTGCATCAATGTTCAGTTGTTTCTCAACAAAAATTACCCACCAATGCTATTGTATATAAAGTCACAACTTTCAGTTTTATCCCCATTCCTCCCTCCTCCCCAAACCGAACGGACGCTCACGCCTAGGGCTTGATCTGTGTTGCCTTATGTAACATGTCACCCCATGTGTATGCACATGAGGATGTGGAATAGTCCCACATAACTAGCTTAACATGAGAAGCACAATCACTAACATATAAATCTATAGACACCATTAATAATAACCTTGATTAACTGTTTTGCACAAAGCAAGGATAAAAACGCAAGAAGGTTATTACATGTGCGTGGCTTATCAATAATGGGGTTAGGCCTAAGTCGGTTTGGATCTAGGGTGTTACAAATGGTATCAAAGTTGACCCTTGCGGTTGCACAGACACGTACGGGTTAGGGACGTGGCATATGATGCATGGCGCGTGTGGGCTGGAGTGGATACACGGCATGGTATATGTACCAAAGATCGGATGCATGAACGTGTGCCAAGAGGGGAGGTCTTGGTCATTTACCCTAGTGTAGGTATGTTGGACCGATGAAGACGCCGGGTTCTTTAAAGGGGTGTATGTAACACCTCGCCCATGATGGCCCATGTGTGTATGCATATGAGGATGTGGATTAGTCCCATATTACTAGCTTAACATGAGAAGCACTAACATATAAATCCATATGCACCATTGGTAATAACCTCCGTTAACCGCTTTACGTGAAGTGAGGATGAAAGCGCAAATGCATTATTACGTGTGCGTAACTTATCCATAATGTGGTTATACCTAAACTGATTTGAACCCTAGGGTGTTACACCTTATGCTCATCTCCTCGCTGTAGGCCGGTGCCGGTGGCCACATCGTCTCCTCGCCCGATCTTTGGTGGCCTGGTCCTCCCATGATCGACATCGACCGCTCCCCACGAGCTCCATCCGGTTGGAGTTGCTAGATCCCCTCCGCCTCGTGGGATCCCCAACACCGTTGGATGCCCACCGCCGAGCGCCTGCTCCTCCGCTCTCCTACCACCTTCCTCCGTCACCGATGACTCCATCCGTGACCGACCAATTCTTGGCCCTCCATCCAAATCGGAGGGTGGGCATGGCAGCAAGGGCAATGTCCCCAACCATCGACCGTGTTAGCCACAATGCCCCGTCTGCCCCCAATGTTTTCAACACCAATTAGTATCATTCCCAAATTTATTTATGTGTGCAAGTTGGGGATTTGGTCAAGATTTGGTGTGAATTTATTGTGATTGTTATTATTCCCAATTTTCCAATTTTAAATCTGCTGCTAGGCTCAAAATAAATGGGGCAGAGATTATTTTAGAGTGAAGTTCTTAACTCAAATGATTTACATGTGTAGATCAAGTTCTCTTTGTGCATTACATGAATTTTCCTTCAGGTTGCTAAGTCGCAGCTTGTTCAAATTTCACTAACGTTCTAAAAATTTTATGAAATATGGTAGTTTGGAGTTTTCACTCCATTGTCTTGGAAGGAAATGCGAACATAATTCATAGTCATGATTTAAATTACCACGGATTGTGGTGTGTTCTACCAATATTGTTGTGATTCAGTTGATTTTTCTTCGAATGATTCATGTCGTTGTTTGTCAAATCCCATCAGGCCATAACTTCGGAGTTGTTGGATTGTAATAGAACTCATTAATAACTTAAACCAAAAGGCTGACTTTAAACTATAAGGCAAAAGCCTAAACCCAAACAACTAGGACAAGTGGAAAATCTACACAAATAACCTTAAGTGGAATCCTTAATGCTAGGATTCGAACTACGGTCGTTAACTGGAGAGACAATGTGTCACATTCATAAAGTATGCTATGGTTAACTTTCAAGGTTGAAGTCTAGTACCAACTGGAAAAACTTTTTTCTTAAAATTGTATGACTACTCTCAAAAATATTGGAACTCAAACGATTGACTCAAATCTAATTCTTTTGAGCGTAGAGATAAAGCGACTTAGAGAGTTACAAGGTTCAGTGCGAGTAAATCTTTGAACCATAGTCTTTATGTAAGACTAGAAGACTTACATGATTCTAAAGATCTAATATTTCACTCTTTTTCTATTTGTGAGTTTTTTCTGAAGTTTTCTCACATGAAGGTTTTTAATGAAGCAACAAGTGTGACACAAGGAATGAATATGATGTACTCTTTTCTCCATCCCTTTTTTCTCACTGAATTTTTTGGAGGAGTTTTTAATGAGGCATATGCATGCCATGGTATTCGCTCAAGGGGGAGTGTTACGAAACCTAAAAGGTTACGGTGTAAGAAAATACCAAAACTACACCTGAGGAGTTTAGACTACAAATAGAGTGCCCTATGTAAAATGAGAACATAACTAAAATTAATAAAAACTACATTCCCAGGGTTCTCTCTCAGTTATTCCTTGGTGATTATTCTGGTGTTCTTGTTGATTGATTTTGTGGATTTGCATCAATGTTCAGTTGTTTCTCAACAAAAATTACCCACCAATGCTATTGTATATAAAGTCACAACTTTCAGTTTTATCCCCATTCCTCCCTCCTCCCCAAACCGAACGGACGCTCACGTCTAGGGCTTGATCTGTGTTGCCTTATGTAACATGTCAGCCCATGTGTGTATGCACATGAGGATGTGGAATAGTCCCACATAACTAGCTTAACATGAGAAGCACAATCACTAACATATAAATCTATAGACACCATTAATAATAACCTTCAGTTAACCGTTTTGCACAAAGCAAGGATAAAAACGCAAGAAGGTTATTACATGTGCGTGGCTTATCAATAATGGGGTTAGGCCTAAGCCGGTTTGGAACCTAGGGTGTTACAAATGGTATCAAAGTTGACCCTTGCGGTTGCACAGACACGTACGGGTTAGGGACGTGGGCATATGATGCATGGCGCGTGTGGGCCTGGAGTGGATACACGGCATGGTATATGTACCAGCACTGGATGCACGAACGTGTGCCAAGAGGGGGAGGTCTTGGTCATTTACCCTAGTGTAGGTATGTTGGACCGATGAAGACGTCGGGTTCTTTAAGGGGGTGTATGTAACACCTCGGCCCATGATGGCCCATGTGTGTATGCATATGAGGATGTGGATTAGTCCCATATTACTAGCTTAACATGAGAAGCACTAACATATAAATCCATATACACCATTGGTAATAACCTCCGGTTAACCGTTTTACGTGAAGTGAGGATGAAAGCGCAAACAGATTATTACATGTGCGTAACTTATCCATAATGTGGTTATACCTAAACTGATTTGAACCCTAGGGTGTTACACCTTATGCTCATCTCCTCGCTGTAGGCCGGTGCTGGTGGCCACATCGTCTCCTCGCCCGATGCTGGTGGCCTGGTCCTCCCCATGATCGACATCGACCTGCTCCCCACGAGCTCCATCTGGTTGGAGTTGCTAGATCCCCTCCGCCTTCGTGGGATCCCCAACACCGTTGGATGCCCACTGCCGAGCGCCTGCTCCTCCGTTCTCCTACCACCCCTTCCTCCGTCACCGATGACTTCATCCGTGACCGACCAATTTCTTGGCCCTCCATCCAAATCTGGAGGGTGGGCATGGCAGCAAGGGCAATGTCCCCAACCATCGACCGTGTTAGCCACAATGCCCCCGTCTGCCCCCAATGTTTTCAACACCAATTAGTATCATTCCCAAATTTATTTATGTGTGCAAGTTGGGGATTTGGTCAAGATTTGGTGTGAATTTATTGTGATTGTTATTATTCCCAATTTTCCAATTTTAAATCTACTGCTAGGCTCAAAATAAATGGGGCAGAGATTATTTTAGAGTGAAGTTCTTAACTCAAATGATTTACATGTGTAGATCAAGTTCTCTTTGTGCATTACATGAATTTTCCTTCAGGTTGCTAAGTCGCAGTTTGTTCAAATTTCACTAACGTTCTAAAAATTTTATGAAATATGGTAGTTTGGAGTTTTCAGCTCCATTGTCTTGGAAGGGAAATGCGAACATAATTCATAGTCATGATTTAAATTACCACGGATTGTGGTGTGTTCTACCAATATTGTTGTGATTCAGTTGATTTTTCTTCGAATGATTCATGTCGTTGTTTGTCAAATCCCATCAGGCCATAACTTCGGAGTTGTTGGATTGTAATAGAACTCATTAATAACTTAAACCAAAAGGCTGACTTTAAACTATAAGGCAAAAGCCTAAACCCAAACAACTAGGACAAGTGGAAAATCTACACAAATAACCTTAAGTGGAATCCTTAATGCTAGGATTCGAACTACGGTCGTTAACTGGAGAGACAATGTGTCACATTGATAAAGTATGCTATGGTTAACTTTCAAGGTTGAAGTCTAGTACCAACTGGAAAAACTTTTTTCTTAAAATTGTATGACTACTCTCAAAAATATTGGAACTCAAACGATTGACTCAAATCTAATTCTTTTTTTTTAAAAAAACTCAAATATAATCCTATCGAGTGGATTTATATACCTTCTATCTCCTGGAGATATATATGATTCTGAGCGGGGCCATGGTGTAAGCACATGAAATGCACCAAAGTGGGGATGATACTACAATTCAAAGCATATGGTGTCCACAAATCAAAGCACAAGACTTGTGGAGACTTACGACAACCTATGGACTTGTTGCTGTAACATGCCTTTCACTATCCAACACTTCACTTTTTCTTTGGTCGCTCCGTCCAACCAATCTTCATGTGTTCTCTGCTCCACTGGGCTAGAAATCTCAAGCTCAAAAGTGGAAAAAACCCAGCAAAGACCGATCAAAAGTCACACCATCCTTTGCTAATCCATTGCCAATTATTGACCTAACATATATAATCTGCCTCCAAATGTCAATGCCTGTACTTATTTACAAATAAGTGTGTGCTTATCAACTTCCATCCATGTACTCCAGAAAAACAACAGTGTTCGCTATTTATGTACAGCACTACTTATATTAAAATATTTTTGTCAATTACCTCAAATCAATCCCCCTAAGCTAGGATAATCGACTCAATCAGTCCAACTATCATCAAGCCAATTTTTAACCATCCTATCAAGAGATGATCAAGCTAGGCAGTTCTCAACCATCCAATCGGCACATCTCAATCTCACTTAGGCGTGTTAGATTGAATTGAGAGGGAGAGATACAGCGAATATTGTGGTTGTTGTATTGAGCCTCGGGGGCCGGTATATATAGTGTACAAGGTAGAGGAGATAAGGAAGGACTCGATACAAATCAATTCTATCCTATTTTATCTCTAACTACCATATACTCTAATATCCCCCCGCAGTCTAAGCGTGAGCGACGCGGACACTTGGACTGGAGAAGAAACAGACAAGAGGACTCAACACGATGATAGCCCTTTGTGCCCAAGTCAATGTAGCCAAAGCAACGGAAGCGAAGAAGTCGTGGTCGATGTAGTCGTGGTCGATACAGCCAATGACGAGTAGCCAAGCCGCGGGCGCGCAGGAAGGCGCCAGGAAGTGGTTACAGCATGCAGGATGACGCCGTTAAACCGGGTTGCGCAAAGAGAGTGCACTGTAGACGAAGACGGTGACGCGATCGAGGCAGTCGTGGAGGAAGATGACGCTGAAGAGCCGATGCTGTCGAAACCGTCGAGGTCGAGACATCACAATGGGTTTGCCAGGCCCAAGGATGAATCGGGACGAAGCGCACAATGGTGTTGCCAATACCGCGCGGGTGAGGGAGGGACCACCATGAACCATGCGCCGATGTCGGAGGAGACTAGCAGAGAAGGCCTTCAAGACAGTCGCGGCGCGAGAACGGCGTAGAAGGAGAAGTGCCGGTGCAGCTCGTAGTTGCTGGAGAAGAACGAAATGTAGTCGAGGAAGATACGGTGACACTGGCGATGAGGCACGGTGGACGAGGACGAAGGCGACATAGAGGGACCAACGGCCTGGAGCGGTTACGTCGGTTGCTGAAGGACGGGCAGCTGGACCACCGGCCGAGAGCAGCAACGGTGACCGCTGGAGGAAGACACGGCGGCAATGCTCGATGTAGGCGAAGAAGACCCCGAGTGGCTGATGTTGACGACGGTGAAGACGACAAGAGCAGCGACGCTGCGGCCAGACGGGGCGACACATGTGCAACTCCAAGTCGAAGCAACGGCAGGGGGTCCATTGTCGATGCGGCTGCGTCGAGGAGGGCGCCTCTCAGCGCCGCGGCAGCCAGTGGACGTGGACCACGAGCGACAACACTATGGCCCGAGGGGGCGACGTAGCGGCAGCCCAAAGCTTGATGGCGACGCGAAGATGATCCATCCGAAGAAGTCGTCGCAGCCGTACGCTCGATCGGGTGATCAAGCTGAGGTGCGCGTGAAGCAGGACGACGAAGACATGGCCGCTGTGACGGAGTTGGAGACGGCGTTGTCGTGGACGACTAGATCGATACGATGTCGACGAGCGGCGGTGGGTGACGCAAACCCAATCTCTGATTGGGAGAAAAAAAATACAGCAGCAACAATTGCAACACATCAGAAAGCCTGCCGATGCCGATGCCGATGCAAGCTGCTGCTACGAACGACTCAGAATGACGGACGAACAACAATGTAAAAAACGACGATTGGCTGCCCCTGGGGGGATCGGCTTCCACTCCCGGGGGCAGCGACGGCGGAAGCGTGAGCGGCGCGCTAGAACGCCAGCTCTGATACCATGTTAGATTGAATTGAGAGAGAGAGATACAACGAATATTGTGGTTGTTGTATTGAGCCTCAGGGGCCGGTATATATAGTGTACAAGGTAGAGGAGAAGGACTCGATACAAATCAATTCTATCATATTTTATCTCTAACTACCATATACTCTAATAAGGCGGTATTCGTATTGGTCTCTCTTGAAGAAAGTTACAAGCCAATATAAATATCTGATTTCTCGAAGTGTCTTCTCCACTCCTCTAGCTCACGTCTCACTCCGAGTATAAGACAGGGGATTACGGGCACATCACACACCTCATTCCTCTCGCTCCCGTCTTACGTATGCATTTCTCTCCCACTTTTTCCACCACTCGCCCCCTTCTTCTAAAAACTATTTATTCAATTATTACTATTTATTTTTAATCAAAAACTATTAATTATAGCTAAAAATTATTTACCGCATTCGATAGGAACACCCATAGCCTAGAGTTTCACTCTTCTGGGGGACGCTAATTTGATCCAGTTCTTGGCCGTCAGATTACAGCAAATCCACACTCAGTTAGGCATTACTTAACAGTTGGCCACGTGAGGCCCGTCCCCATGGGTGCCGAAAGTACAGCTGAAAGCGTTGGCGTTCCACTGTTCCATTAAAGGTTGCGATGCGACTCGGTGGAAGCAAGCAAGCAATCAAGTGCTACTGACCAAGCGATTGTTTATGGATCGGGTCGCATGTAACAACAGTGGTAGTAGTAGGGATCAGTGGAAGAAGCGGCAGGGGCTTAAGAGGAGAGAAATTCCGAGGGAAAAGTCGCCTTGGATTCTGCCTGCCAACGAATGGAGGAAGGAGCTCTGCCTGAACAACTGGTCCTCAGCTGGACGGCAATGCCATGCACACTACTCCCTGCAGTCCCTGCAGCGCAATCGATTTGATTCCAAGGCCCCAGAGAGAGAGAGAGAGAGAGAGAGAGAGAGGGAAGAGAGCAAAGACTTACCACATCACATTACAGACAAAAAAAATGCAATCTGAAGAACTCTGATCATCCGAAAACATGTAAGGTTACAGATTACAAGTTACAAGCCAGAGTAGTAGTAGTAGAAGTAGCGGCTAGCAGCAAGAGCAGCACAAGCACATGCAAGTGCAACTCTGAGGAGCCAACCACCCACTCACTGAATCACATACCTGTACACACCCACCACTTTCTTCTGCAGGAAAGGGAAGCTTTTGATCAAAGGGAAGCAGCACAATCACATGCAAGCTTTTGATCGAGTTGAGCTCTCCTCTCCTTAGGGAAGCTCAGGCTCAAGCTCACAACTTTCTTGAACAAGTTTTTTTTTCTTTTTTCAGAGGGTTTTGTTTTGTTTTCTCCTCTCAATCTCACACAGGAACCAAGCCAATCCAATCCGGCCGCACTGCCAATAACCATTTATTTGGCAATGCATAGATCAAAGAACTAGAAATCTAAAAAATCTAGGGGAAAAAGAAGAGAAAAGAGAAAGGTTAAAAATGGTGAAGAAAATGAGGTGCGTGCCCAAGACAACTAACAAAAAACATGCGTGTCCCGGCGGCGCTTCTCATCGGTGGATGCCCGCCAATTCCAGCCTCGCCCTCTTATTGTTATTGCTCGCCGCCGCCACCACCGCGAAGGAGGCGGCGTCGACGACGTCGGAGCACCACGACGACGACGATCTCTTGGCCGTCTTGTTCGTCGCCGTCGACGATGACTCGCTCAGCATCAAGCTGTAGCAGGCGTATACATCATCCTGATAAGAGTCACACAGCATCGATCACCAAACGAGAAGATCGTGGTAGACAAAGAATGTTTGATACATTGAGACGCGTCCGAATACTGTGTAGGACGAGCAAGTGGTGGACGATGACCTTCTCGAGGAGGCAAGACGGAGAGAGATTGCTCATCTTGGGCTCCAGCGCCTCTCTCGTTAGCGTGCCGTGGGTTGCCGCCAGGACGGCGGCGGCGGCCACGGTGGACGGCCGGTAGTCGACCACGCTCGCCGCTGCAAGAATAGAGCTCGGATCGTTTGGCAAAAAGCCAAGAAGCATCCAAAGCATCAAAGGATCGGTGTACTTGTCAAGAACCTGACCTTCAGCGGTGGAGAAGATGAGGGCGCCGGCCTTGACGGCGACGAAGGAGCCGCTGCCTCCGCCGTTGCCTCGACGGAGCCTGGAGGAGAGGCAGGGGAGGTAGTCGAAGGGTGTCACAGCGCCCATGCTCCACCCGAGCGTGGATAGCACGAGCAGCTCCATGCGGCGGATGGAGACGCAGCTGAATTCGTAGTCGTCGGCGCGGAACTCCGACAGCGCCGGTGCGCGGTACTCCTCCATCTTCGCCGCCAGTGACACGCACGCCACGGCCAGAAGCCGCGCCGCCCACGGCATCACCAACCTCTGCACGCACGCACGCACGCACATCAATCAATGTCCGTACCGTTCAAGAAACAGAGATTCATGGATGCTGATTGTTACTCACATCGATGCATCGCCGGAGGCAGAAGCGGTCGAAGTAGGTGATCGCCAGGTACGCCGTTCGATGGCAGAACCCGAAGTACCCCCGAGTCTGCAATGACGGCGAGCCGGCGAGAGATTAAAAGTTGAAGTAATGACTCTGTTGCATCAAGAAACCAAAACCAAATGGATATAGATAGATACATGCGCCAGTTCGATCGGTCACCTCAAGGATCCACTTGACGGTAGCGCGGCGCGCGCGCTGGAACCAGTCCTCGGAGGCCATCAACGGCGACGACTCGACGGCGGTGTCGGGGAGGCACGACTTGGAGGGCGACGACGAGCTGCAGAAGCTGCTCTCCTTGGACACCAGGTGGTCCATGTACTCCTCCTCGTCTTCCTCGTGGTCGTCGTCCTCGGCGGCATTGTACAGCAAGAGCAGCTTTCCCTCGTCGTAGTCGGTGAAGCCGTCGTCGAGGTCGGTGCCGTCCTCTTGGCACATGAGGGAGAAGGAGCACCCGGCGGCCGAGTAGTCCTCTGCTTCCATCCCCGATCCCCCACGTTCTACACACTTGACCGAATAGTACTGGCGAGTTAGTCAAAGTACCAATGAGTGCTTCGACCCGGCCGGAGTAAGGCCGCCGGAGCTGGCCGTGGAAGTGAGAGGAGGAGAGAGAAGACAAGCTAGGTGGCGGCTGCGCCTCAAGTCCCCCCTCTATTTAAGTGGCTCTAGCAGTCTCACTCTCACTTCACGACACTCAGATTTTTTTTTCAGCGACCTTAATAAGCCTCTTCACTTCGTCAAACTGTATTCCTTACGCTTCGAGCAAATTCATACTGTCAATAGACCATAGCACAAGCTGGCCGAGTGGTCTAGGCATCTCTTGCCTGGCTCAGAGCGTGTTTGGTTGAGCCAAACTTTGCCGCCCCAAAATGTCTAGCAAACACACGCTGCCGCAAAAATATGTCGCAACCAACCAATCAACTACTTAGCAATGGAGCTTCAAATTCTTTGCTGTAAATACCTGTATTTTGAGGCAATGGTGTTAACGAGGTGGGTTCTTTTGAACTATAACTTTGGCTTTTTAAATTATAATTTTTGAATTCTAACTATTCGTGAGAAACGGTACACAGAAGAAAACAGGTTAGCCAATATAACTAAACTCGGTATAATATCTACTATAATTTATGTATAGACTCTATCTTAAAAACTAATAACTGTAGCAGAGAGTGACAAGTTAAAGGGTCTGTTTGATATAGCTGTGGCTTTTGAGTTTTGGCTAAAATTTTTAAATTTTAGCTGTTTGCGATAAAGCTTACGAACAGAGAGATAATCGCTTGCGATTTTGGATTATACAAATATTGGGTTTTTAATATGTACTATAATTAACTTGTAGATATCATCTTAAAAAATACTCTATTTAAAAGTTAGGTACTATAATAAAAGTCAAAAACCGCTTTTAAAAGCTAAAAAAACAGACCTAAAATCTGAGCAAGAAAAGAACCCAGCTATTCTAAATTGACATCCATGCGTATATTCTCTCGGACTATTTGTATCTAGAAATTCCTCGAACTGCACTGATTGTACGTCGGTATGGACCAAGTTTCACCGAACTTAGATCGACAGGTGTCGCTACTAAAATTTCAAGACTCCTACCATTTTAATAAAAAAAGCCAGAAGTTCTACATCTGAAATGAACAGATGACAAAATTTACACAAAACTCTTATCCAAACCCGCGTCCAGTTGAATTTTTTAGCTCTATACTACGGATATATATTGGCAATTTGGCATACAAGTTGTATCACTAGAAAGAAAAATACACACACACCATGGTCAAGGTTATTTATTCTAATGCGCAAGAGAACGTGATCCAATGCGCCATCAAGGAGAGCATATAAAAGGGTTAAGTGAGAGTGCAATCCCAACCACCACTCTTGTAGCATCTCTCCTCCCCTTTTCCAAGCCCTTTTGCATCTCTCGTTCAATTCATCCCTTTCATTTCCTCCAAGAGATTCTCAAATTCTCTTAATGCAACCAAGTGTGGCTACATTTCTTGTGCAAGTGTCGTCAGCGCGAGACAAAGCCATTTGCCTACCGTGTCACCTATGTGGGCCCACGGTTGGAAAAACTTATCAAGGAAAGGTTGAAAGCAGAGTAGAAGGTAAAGCCACTTTGGGCTGCCCGGACAAAATGATACAGACGACCCTGGTCTCTATCGGATCTAAAATACTGCAGCTCGCGACTGTAACTTGGATGGCCTGATTTGTGTTAAGAACAGAGGGGATTTCTGAGTACTCCTGTAGAGTTTGTGGAGTTTAAGTTTGGTTTTTGAGAGTTTGTAATTTTTTGATTGCTTCTATTGCTGTTGTATGATCGACATTAGGTCTACGGTCATGCCAACCAGGAGTGGTATGACCAGCTTAGGGTTAGCGATCAGATCGGCGGTGTAGCGGCAGTTAGACCAGCTTGGGAGCCACAGTCTAACCGGCCAGTTATGGTGGTACTGGACTTGAATGGCGATCGGCAATGGCGGACCCAGGATTTTATCAAAGAGTATGTCACACCAAAATTTTCATATGCAATTCGATAAAACCATTTGCTAATTCGGTAAATAATTGTAAAATTTGCGTATTAACTCCAGCTTGTTTTAAAAAAACTCTTTATAAATCATCCACCATGAACCAAACATGCGTTTTAACTCTTCGGGCTTGTGTGGTTAGGCTTCAACTATATTCAATTCCTTCGGATTAAGGACTTTAATTCGTTTACCTGCCAATCGAAGGAATTGGTTGTAATCCCATGCATCTAGACAAGCCCGAAGGAGCTGGAAGATCCCTCTGTTGCATTCATGATCTCAGCTCTCCACACCAAACTTACAATCACCAAACTAAAAAGAGGCATGAACACACCAAACAAAACTAGCATTCTTGTGTGCAATTCTACGGAGTGGTAGTTTAAATGCCACTTTAGAAGACCAAACATGAAAATTCAAGTGCGGATAATAGCTAAAAACTGGCTTAAAGCATGCAGAGTATCTTACAAGCATTTCCGCAAACACCAGGCGTGCGCCGCAGCCGCTCCCAGGCCGCTACTTCTCTTCCTTCTCCATGGCGGCGGCCTCCTCGTCGTCCTCTTCGGTGCTGGAGTCGAATTCCAGCATGTACCCCTCCCACTCCTTCCCCTCCACGGCACCCGCCTCGCCGTCCGCGCCGGGGGCACCCAGCTCCAAGCCCTCCTCGTCCCCGTACGCGTCGGCCTCATTTATTCATTTATTCATGCATCAACACCAACATCTCATTACATCTCACGCATCAGCCAACATTATAGCATCTCATTTTCTCATCAAAATCATGATAGGCTCAAAATGCCACTTCTTATACAAAGTGCAAATTAAACTACAATGGTCATGCTTGATGTGTTCTGACAATGCTTTGAGTAACTAGTCTGTGTAGGTTTGCTCTCAGATTGTCAATTTATCATTGAGCCATCTCAAATTAAGGTATAGTATGATGTTCTTATTAGCAGTTCAATATATTCTTTTAGCAAGTGGATACTATAAATAAATGTGAATATTACTAGCATGTGTAGGAAAAAGGATATCTCTGTTTCAGATTAAACAGTGACACTTCATGATCCATTCTTTTGTATCTAGAACCAGGGCAATTCTAGAATCATGGGTAATATATGCAGCTAGACTTAGACCTAATATTTTCTCCTCATTGTCCTGTTATCAAAAGCAGTTCACACCATTCTTGCTTAATCAGGTCATGTATTATGATGTGATATTAAGGACCTCATCATGTTAATGTGAGTCCCTGCTAAAACTATATGTATGTGCTGCAACAATGCTCAGAATTATTATCCACCATTGCAATGCTTTCATTCCACTAATCCTCAGTTCAGTTCATCGAGAAAGCATTTTGACATAAGGATCATAATGGCTGGTGTGTTGCCCTTGATCTAGATAGGAGATCAATGAATTCTAGCAATAAAAATGGCAACAATCCTTGCCTAAATTATCATCTAGCATTTCTGTAACATCATCATTCATCCATACATGAATCTACCCATTCATTCATTCAAGCATCATAAGGAAATGGCCAAATAGGATTTAGGAGCTAGAGATAAAGGGACCAAACCTGAAGAGTAGGTGGTCGGCCGGAGTTGCAGTTGTGCCGAGCACCATGCCATCCCACGGGCGGCGTTGGTCACCGACGAGTTGAGTGGCGGCGTTGGGGATTGGACTAAGGTCTGCCCCAAATGGCCAAATCCAAATCCACCAAGGTAGAGAACGAGAGAAGTAAGACCGGGGAACTAGGGGCTCTTGGGTTCTCCATGGCGAGGCCACCAGCGGCGGTGCCATGGTGGCGGCACTATGGCGGTCCCACCGAGCAGCGGGAACGACGCCTTGAACCCGGCGTAGAGGAGGCGTGGGAGGAGCAAAGGGCGGCGGCGCTAGTTCGCGGTCGAGGAGGCGGCGTCAGCGGCGGACCCAGGATCCGTCGTGCCATGTGCGCGTAGCCCTGCGAGCCGATGGCGTCGAGGTACTGAAGCGGTGGCGCCGGGCGGAGGCCGGGGCGGACCTCTAGGTGGCGTCGGAGCAGTGCCGCCGCGGTCGTCACCGGCCGGCTGGGATGGAGACGGAGCCAGGCCACGCGCGCACCTAGCAAGGAGGCCGCGCGCCGGAGCATGTCGTTTGGCCGCTGTGCTGCAACAAGCATCTGGTGAAATCAAGAATCTAAAAGAGTTACCGCAGCAAGCCGTTCCACACCACACGAGGGAGATGAGAGAGGCGAGCACGCACCTACGGTTGGCGGCGCCCGACGGCCTGCCCGAGCACCTAGCGCACGCAAGGGAGACGTAGAGGTAGAGCTCGGCGGCGCGACTCCGACGGCTGGGCCCCAGGGTATGCCGTGGGCCATCTGGCATACCCTGTGGGTCCACCCCTGGCGATCGAACAGGGATTGCGGTACCACCGGATTCTAGTTTGTGGTAGCTATTATTCAGAAAATGTATTTTTGAGTGACATGCTCGGGGAGGCAGCGGTATGACCGACCTTAGGTTGGTGGTCATGCCAGCAAGGTCTTGGCGATCTAACCGGCATGGATGCCATGGTTAGACTGCTCCCCTATTCTCGTAGTTAGCAGGGCGGTCAGACCGGCCAAAGGTCAGCGGTCTAACTGGTGTGGCAGAGGCGGTCTGACCAACATGGTAGATGCAGTCAGACCGGTCTCTGGCATTGTGTGTTGGGTATGTGCCCTCTGTGATTCAAGGTTTGGTCCTAGAGGGTAGGATAAGTGGTAGGTGCATATATATTGCATGATGCATTGTGTGAACTAATATATGTCAAGTTGCAAAGAACTTGTGCCTAGAAATAGTTTCTTGGTCTATTATTATGCAGGTGGTTTGGAGGCAACTATAGTCAACGATAGAGAGACCGAGACAATGCTGGGGATAACTAAGGTCCATAATAGTCATAGATGTCATGTGGGGTAGTTGGCCACAAGCAAAGTGCAAGACGGATAAGAATCATGAAAGATGAAGTTTGAGTAAAGACAATGATGCATTGGAGATTCATGTCATGCTTTGTGGTGTTTCTTCAAGGATGGAAGCTTTTTAACTAAGTGTTCTTCTGTCATCAATTAGCCATATTGATGATTTTGCCTCATGCGGTGCCACGTGAAGGTTTACTTGTTATTGTTAGTTGTAGAACTTCAAAGCTAGGTTATGGTCATGCGGATGGTACCGGACTAAATAAGGGCACTGAGGTATGAGATCTGGACTAGCTCAGGGAGGTCATAGGGTCCCATGGGATCAAGGAGCCGCTAGAAGATAATTGAGGCCAACGGAATGGTTACAAACCGACAAGACATGGAGCCAGGGTGGAAGCTACCAGTAGTGGACATACGGGCAAGGGCAAGATAGACCAGGACTAGACTCAAAGAGGGGTTGAGATCCAAACTAGGTTCAGAGAGGAGCCAAGCTCCTACGTTGTCAAGTAAGTCAGGGTGCCGTCATGTGCGAGGTGAAGTATGTGATGTGCCAAGTGACTTTGGTCGTTTATAAGCGAGGACAGTTCAGTGGGATTCGGATACGTGAGAGGATTGGCGGTAAGTAATTGGGGCCACATAGAAAATGATGAAGTATGGACGATGTTTCATGGTGAAGGAAGTGGGAAGCTTCGTGGATGGTGATAGACATTTTGGTAAATTTCTAAATACTGAAAAAGTGGCAGTGTGCAAAATCGTGGTTTGGCCTTAGTGGTTTAGGCCATGATTGTGCTGAAAATATAAAGTGGGTCAAGTGTTGATTCACTAATGGCTTAAAGAGTGAGTGCGCTTTGAGAAGCATACATATACAAGTATATATCCCAGTATGATGTTGGGTTAATAGGTTAGTCCATATAAGTGGATGAAACACAACTAGAGGGGTTTGTTAGGATTTTTTGTGTACCTCCACTATAAAAGGGTGGAGAGGGGCGGCTTAGGGTAAGCCATCCATGCCAAGTAGAGAAGAGAGTTCTTGGAAAGGATTTTGTGGAAGATATAAGACGCTCTTATGGGTGAACTTTTTGTCATCCTTAGACTTTGTGTATGACTAGAGAATAGTTGTAAAGTATTTTTCTTCTTTGCTCTTTGTGATGAAATCTTGATTTAGCTTGATTTTTGGTATTTCTTTTTTTTCTTCTTGATCTTGTTGTGTGCCAAGCATGTGCAAGTGATGAAGATATGTCTTTGAGATCATATCTCACCTATCTATACACTTGTATTTGCAAGTTCTTATGATTGCCCTGTTTTGCCACAAGAAGGGGTCGATTTTGGGGTTTTGGTCTTATGGGGTATTTTAGCTTGAGTTCGTGCTATGCTCTTGCTTGCTATGACATGTGAGAATTCATCCAAGGTTATTTAGATTATCAAGAACACATGAGCTGGAACAGATTTAGATTTCCCTCTTTTGCCTGATTTTGGTGCAATCATCCTAATTTTGGGCAAAAGTAAGAACTTTGGTATTAATCTTCATGATCTATGCATGCAATAGATTCCTGATCCTATAGAAGATGCATCCCAAGTTTCAGGTATTTTCAAGCTATGCATGAAAAGTTACATCAATTTTTGGATTTGAAATAGTTTTGAATACCAGCTCTGTCCAGAACGGCCGATCGAACCGCTCGTCGACCTGCGGTCAGACCTTACCCCTTGTCAGACCACTCGGTGAACTGCAGTCAGACTGCTCCTCCGGGTCATACCAACCTGTGCACTATGGTCGTACCGCCTAGGGAAGATTTGACTCTTTTGGCTTAATTTTTCTGGGAGCTTTTATTGTGGTGGTTACTCTTTCATCTTCATAGCTTCTCATAGCTGTTGAAGTGAAGAGCTTTGTTTTGTCCTTTGGAACAGAGTTGGAAAAGCTTTTAATCGATTGGCTCCTAGTCAGCCCTCTCTAGTCACACTATTCTCAGTCCTACAAGTGGAATTAAAGTAAGGTTTGCTCTTTGATTGATCTTAACTTATCATGAGTATGGCAGCTAGTGTGTGGCCTTGTGAGTCTTTTGATTCATCTTCTTGTGACTCTTTGGCCGATGGCATAGAGAGGCCTGTATTTTCCTTAGATGATCTGGTGAAGAGGATGAGAAATGTTTGTGTTGTGCGTGGCATGGCTAACCATTTCTTTTGGTCTTGTAGTATTGACAGAGGTGAGAAGCCTTTGGAGCCCAAGGAGGAGAAGGGACCTGATGGTTTGTGTGAAGCAACCATGAAGGATGATCATAAAGAGCCTGATGACTTGTGTGGAGCAACCATAAAGGATGATCATAAGGAGCCTGATGACTTGTGTGGAGCAAACATGAAAGATGGACATAAGGAGCTCTTTAGGGATGATCTCATTAAGGACATTGTCTCTTTAGATTCAAGAGTTTATGTTCTTGACAAGTTAAGTTAGTGAAGTCTCCTATGCCATATGAGTCATGTGAGCCCTTACATGTGGATAATAAAAATTTGAGAACTCTTGCATGTCTAAAATCTCAAAATGAATTTTTGAAATTAAATGTTGCTATACCATGTGATTCTTGTCTTGTCTTACATCATAGGCTTGATTGTGCTAAGTTAAAAATAGGTAATTTTATATTCTTGGCTAGAAATGAATGTGATTCATGTCTAGGCACACTTGCTGAATTATAGAAGATAAAATTGACTCATCTCACTCATTTAGAGTAACTTGAGCATACTAGGGCAGAAAATTGTTAAGCTCAAGCCTAGTCCTCCTACCATGTTCTTGAAATGTGAAAAATTGCTTGATAATGATTTACTCTATGGCAATAATTGTGCTAGGTTGCTAAATGATATCAATGCTTTGTATTCCATGCATATTCACAATGCATATTTATTCTATTGGACATCTTGCATTGCCTTAAGGAATGAGCTTGACTCTTTCAAGAGAGTGCATGGTAAAATAAGCGCCAAGTCATGTTACTCTCGTGTTTCTCCATCGAATTTGGATTCTTCCAATGCTTCCCTTGAGTTGCTTGATATTGGCATTTATGAAATTACTTTGGATAACTCTTGCTTGACTTTTTGATGCTTCTTGTAATTCTTCTGGTATTGTCCAAGGGACTTCCAAAGACAACGATACTTCTTCCTCACATGATACAACAGTTTTCAAAGAGAAGCACCATTGCACCTTTTGTAGGAAGGATGGACATATTATTGAGTTTTACTTTCGTCGTGTCAAGCATGAGTGTTGAGTCCATCATCGAGCTTTTACGAAAGCACATCACCTATTGCATAACAAATGTGGACCTAGTGTCGACATGAGATCTTCATATTTATCCCAAGGAGCCTCTCCTTTGAGCAAGGATAGTGATTTGTCCCCTCAAACCATGTCTCCTAGTCGACCTTTTGTCAAACCTGTTTTTTTTTTCAATCCAAAATCCTCTGTGATTCCACCGCACTATTCATTGGATCAGTAGATAGTTCCCACAGATACATAGCTTAATCATTCATACATCACATAGACCATACCAATCTGTCATCGTTACGAGTCCAAACAGTAAATTTAGAAGCACCCCTAGTCGGATACAAAGACCATCGTGGGTGTGAAGGGACCCAAGAGAAGCACACAACCGCTAGGTGTATTCTATATGGGAGTCTAGGGTTACAAAATGGCCCCCTCTCCCAATATAGTTACAACTTCGCCCTTAGGGTTCGACCTACTTCTGGGGACATTTCAGTTATTTTGCTCCGTATGGGCCCCATTGCATCTGGGACCTCATGGTAGGTCTAGGGTTGGCCCCGGACCCTCCTTGGGTCAGGCTCGCATACCCCGCCTAAGGGTCAGCCCTGGACCCTTCTAGTTTTGGGCCCGTGTACCCCACCCGGGGTTGGCCCTGGACCATCATAGGATCAGCCTCGTGTGCTCCGCCTAAGGTCGGCCTCATTCGCCTTTGGGGTCAGTCTTGCACACCTCACCTGGGGTCAGCCTTAGACGCCTCTGGGGCCAGTCTTGCGCACCTCGCCCAAGGTCGGCCTCGGACTCCTCCAGGGCCGGTCTTATGTACTCTGCCTAGGGTCAGCCCCGGACCCTCGTAGGGCGGATCCTGCGTACTCTGCCTAGGGTTGGCCCCAGACTTAGCTTGGTGTCGAGACCCGAATATGCAAATCTGTACTCTCTATGTATACCGCACTAGTCTAGTATCATGCTAATACACACAGTGTAACATAGATGAAATATCGATCATATGCATGATAAATAAAGGAAAAGACTCAATTATTAATAATTATCAGAGTACGACCTTATGATCAAACTTACAATTAATAGTTTGAAGGGCTTAAGAAACTAGTAGTGGAAAACAAAAATAAATATGGTAGCCATTCGACATGCCTATAGACAATCGACTGGGAAGTGAAGTCCTAATTCGTAAAGTCATCGAAGTATTCTCCTTTTGGTACCTCTTGATGATATGGTTCCTCATCTTCAACTAAGCACTAGTGGGCATAAAGCCATGAGTACATTGGTACTCAGCAAATTGTTTGTAACAAAAGTGCAATATAATATGCAAGGCTTACCAATGCAGAGCCGAAAATTTATTTTGCAGAAAGTAATAATTTAAAGTAAATACAATAAATAGATTAACAGTGAATCTTTAAGGAAAGCTATAATGAATAAATAATCAAAAGAATTATATAAATCACAAGTAAACTAATCATTCACTCTAATGAACCACACGTGAACCAACCATTCACATAATAAACTACCAGTGAACTAAAAAATAAACTTTCCACAGCTCTTTCAGCCAAAATTTTAGGAAAAATAGCTATCCCTTGTATGAAATCACCAAGCATTGTCCACAACCAAGGACACGACTATTCGAATAGTTTTACACTCTACAGAGATTGTATAATTTTACTCACATGATATAATCATCTCATATTATCACACGATTAACACACTACTTTTGGTTGCGATGGAGAGTTCATGACAAGGCCTTTACAATGTTCAACCTCAACCCAGTTCCACCCGCTAAGGTTTTGCCGTCGAGTAGAATACCACCTAGTCAATAATTGCCCCCCTTGCACCCCGTGAAAATGTTTAATCGACACCCATTGACATCTCAGTGATGGAACCGAAGTTGAAACATCACAAATTAATCAGTTAGGTCCATCCTATATTAGACATGTGGTTGCACGGTAAGGCTCAGATCAATGGTACATAAAGTTAAGTTCTTAGACATTACTTAGGTGAGACTTCCATATCCCTCGAAGTGCTAACCACATTTCCCCCTTTACTGCACGATCACTCATTTAAGTGAAAACAATTTTGTATAACTATGGCACATCAATGTCATGGCACACAAACTTTATAACTATGGCACCAATCATGATTCAATATGTCATCAAGTTAAAATTAATTAATTGATCGCATTTGATGATGAACCCAATGTGACTATAAGTATAGCTAAGCATATAAATCGTATAATGCATGTGACGACTAGTATTGCATCACTAAATAATTTCTCATCCTTTATTGAGAATGGAATCGTGGTATTCAATTTATCAAGTAAGGGATTAATCAATTTGGACAATAATTACCAAGTACAAGGGTTTGTAATAAAATAGTATTACATGATAATTTAAAATAAATAAATAAATAGATTAAAAACTATGTTCAACATGATCAAATGACATAACTAGCCTTGGCCTTACTCAGTTATGAATTCTTGATCTTCTGGTTGTACTTTCGCTCCTTCGAATACACGATCTAACGAGAGAGAAAACGAATGAGGTACAAAAATAAAATCAAATAAAATTTAAACACTTCAAAAATAGGACCAAAAGATAGTGCTCAATTTTAAATAATTTAGGAAAAAGAGCAGGGTCAATCGGAATTAGGACAGAAGAGAACGAGTTGTTGGAAAATCTAATCTAAAGAAAATACTTGAAATTCAGAAATTCTACTGTGCTATAGACTTGGTACACAGAAATGTTAGTCTATCGTGGACTCGGCTCACAGAACAATGTGCACGTGACTAGGTATGCTGATGTGGCAATCTAGGGCTAACAGGTGGCAGGTAGGGCTAACATGGCTGATGAAATGGCGAACATGTGGCATTTGGGACAGCTCTGGTGCTGACACATGGTGACACATCAGATCGAGGGTTGAGGTGGCTACTAAGGTGGCGATGACTCGGTTGGGGCTGACTCGGCAGGGCTTGCTGTAGCGATCAGACGGTTCGAATGAGCGAGAATATTCAGACTATCCAAACATGACGACGATCGAACGATCGAGAAGCAATGATGTTTGGACAGTCTAATGATCGAATGGCCGAGGGGTGAAGATGTTCGGACAGTCCGAACGATGATGTCGATCGGATGGTCCATTGATATCGGACGGTTTGGAGGCGTGGAGAGGTTCGGACGGTCCGAAGATTGACAACACGTGTCGCTCGACGGATGGCTGCGGGAGGCGAAAGGGCGCGCAGGCATGGGTATGGGGCGACATGGTCGGCGCATGGATCGAGGCGATGCTTTGGCTGGCCGAACGGTCGTGTAGACAGTGACAAGCATGTGGACCGAGGCTACATGACGGGCGGTGCTAGAGAGATGGCGGAGCGGGTCAAGGCGATGAGCGGCGGCTGGTCAGTGAGGACTCACCGGCGGCGGCTCGATGGACGTTGGCTGAAGCATTAGTGACGAAGATGAAAACATCAACGACCAAGGCGAAAAAACGACGGTGGCGTAAGATCGACGGTGACGATAGCAGCGACGGTGAGGATGAGCGACGATAGGATGCAAAAGACCAAGGAGGTGGCTTGTTATTAAAGGCCTAAACATTGACGAATCCTAGACGGAGATGACAGTGGAGTTCACAAAGGACACGATGGAGGAGTCTAACTCGTGAATGATGAATAATAACTGGACCACCGGATGAACAATGCGTGGCTCAGGGAGGAAACAGACGGCTAAGATGAGGTGGTACAGATGAACAGTGTTCGGACATGTATGGACCGGGCAAACGGCGCGGCCGATCAGACGGTCTGGATGGGTATGAATATTCAGATGGTCTGAATGGCGATCGGACGGTCTGGATGGGTATGAATATTCAGATGGTCTGAATGGCAACTTTGATCAGACATGTAAGGACGCGTAGCATTCAGCGGATAGCTGACGCGTGGCAGCGATCGATCGGATCGGTCCGATCGATGCAGGAGGGTTTAGGGGGTTTTCTAATTTTCAAAATTACACGAAAATAAAATGAGCTGTAGAAAATAGCAAATAAAACTAAAAAATTCACAAAAAATTCCTTGAGACACAAGGAACCCAAAGAAAATATTTTTAGCATATGTTCATGTTTATTTTATTCTTATTAAATCTTTTTAATTAATAAAAAATTATTTTAAGCTTGTATTAATTCTAAAAAAATTCAAATGGTGAATTGTATTTTAAAAGCTTCAAAAATGCTATGAAAATTAGGATGTTACACTTAGGGTAGACCTTCCAACGGGCACCGTCACTCCGAGGTGGTTGTAGGCCGAGGTAGCATGGGGACCCTCCTCCCAACACAATCATTAATATTACACATGAGAGTTTAAATATTTCACATCGGGTATAGTTACATGAAGGGCCATCATGCCAAATATTTATATTTCACATCCGGTATAGTTACATGAAGGGTAGGCCAAATATCTATAACACATAAGCAGTAGTGGAAGCAATGAACAAAGGTAGGGACATAAGTTAACATAGGCAAGCGACTCGGGGTAAAATTAGATAATATGTGTGCACACAATCTCCTTTCTAGCCTGCTTAGATGGGACTAGGGTTACTAAGGATTACCCTAATTTCCTCTATCTTCATCCCCATCATTTCTAGGAGCATCCCTAGGTAATTCAAAATTAGGGTTATATCCACCCAATAGGTTTACATTCCACCCACAAAGTTTTAAAATAGGTACTAACTCGAGTAAGTTCCCATACCACTTTTTCTACAAGAGACAATCAACTCGTTATATTCTACATGTTTCCTTAGATATGTAGAATTAGGAGACTGTCACGAGGCCATTATAATACCGTGCCCTTTTATTATCTCAACCCGTGCGTTTACCCATTCTAAGAAAGGACCCATAGTTGTGAGGGACCCATGGTTGGGAACTTGTCCAAAACTAGGTAGAGTGATAGTTTACAAAACTGTGACACTAACCTAATTGGTTTAGGTCACATTTATGGTTGGAGTGTTTTATTGGGCTTGTGGAGCCTTTGAAAGTCACATTTTGAAAAGCGTGCAAGTGTGTGAGTGCAAAACCTATTTGTGTGTGGGTTACCAGGTTTTCTCATATGTAAGTAGTATGATCCATTAAGGTGTGGGTGGTTGGTGTGAGGTGGTAGTCTCCACTATATAAACTTTGTGTTGAGTTGAGTCTTGTTAGGGCCATGAGTGTTAGGATTTTCTTATGTCAGAGACTTGTGTGTATGTGCTTTAGACATAGAGCTCTACTTCTTAAGGGATTGGATATAAAATATTTCTCTTTAAGTAAAATGAACATTCAAAATTTATCCAAGTGAGTTGTCCCATGGATCCCCTTATATACTTTTGATTTTCTTGGATTTTTTGTTTATATTTCTCTTCTCTTGAGCTTTTCTAGTGTCAAGGGCGTGTAAGAGGTGGAGATATCTCCTAAATACAAGATCCCATTTGTCTAGGCATGATCTAAACAAAGTTCTTGAGTTTGTTCGATTTTTCTAAAGAGAGGTGATTTTTTTTGTTTTGCTCTTGTGGGTGTTTTGGGTTAAATTCGTGTTGAGTTCTAACTTGCTATAACATATGAAAACACATCCTAAGTCACCTAAACCGTCTAGGACTCACAAGTAAGAGCAGATCAAAGTTTCCTCTTTTGCTAGGTTTTGGTGCAATCTTCCTTCAAATGAAAAAAGATATAAATTTGGCAATAATTTTCTTGATCATTGATTGAAATATATTCATGACATCCTGGAGAAGGTGCATACATTGTTTCAAGTTATTTGGATCAAACAGTCAAAAGTTACATGAATTTTTAGATTTGAAACATTGATGATTTTACTATTCATTCACTTGATTTTACTATTCATAGCGGTTTGACCGCCTTGAAGCTTTTGGTCTAACCACCCTCAGCCAGAGGTCTGACCGTTGAGAACATCCAATCTGACTGGTTCCAGCCAGATGTCTGACTTGTGTGATTTTGTATTTCTAGGATTTTGCATTTTTTTTTGGCTCAAGGCTTTAATAGAGTATGAATTTGGTTTTCCGCTACAAATTTTTATCGATATTTGGAAAAAGATTTTGAGATAGTCATTCACTGCCAGACTCGATCCTATAAGGGGACGTCATTGTTTCATTGGATTGAAATGTATTGGACTAGATCTAGCTTAGATATTAGATTAATTCTACTTGCGAGTAGCACGCTTGGTTGCGCGATAGAGTTAGGGTTTTAGATGAACCGATGAATATGCTTGCCGCAATTCTTCAGCAATGGTGTCCAACCAATTGAAGTAGAATTATTAGAAATTATGTTGTCCAAAATTCTGATGACACATCATCTGCAAATGCTATTAGTTAAATATCAAGTGGTTACAGACCAAGTTAAAATATCTGCAAATGCTGATTGTCCAAAATTCTGATATCACATCATCACAAAAAGCCAAGCCATTACTCATGCTGAAAGACATGTGATTTGCAGATCTAGTTACAGGTCCAGAAGCATTTTATAATCCTACAAAATCCAGTAATTAATGTTCTATCACATCCTGCCTCCGTTCTTATTTACTTAATTTTTTTGATTTTTTACAATCTTTAATATACGACTTTAACCACTACTTTTTATAATTTTACACTAAGATGTATCAATAAAATTATAACATTATATAAATATTTTTACCAGCAAATCTCATGATATAATTTTTGTTTAGCCAATCTGGGTAGTTTTAAATTTATTGATGGTCAAATTTTAAAAAATTTAATGATATGAATTATAGAAAGTCAAGTAAAAAATAACAGAAGGAGTAACTCGATTACCTTTTTGTATGTACGCATAGTGCTACTCTTAGTAGAAATTAATCATCCTACGAATTTATCCCATTACTGCAAGACATGTGATTGCTGACCAAAAGGATAGGCAAAACAGTAGCACCAAAGCTTCAATCGATGCAAAATTTATCACGGACACAAAGATGATATTAATAATCAATTTGCATTGAGCGAAACTAAATTGGACTCTTTAAGCGCTCGAAACACCACCAATGCTCTGAACAAACAGGATCTAAAGTAGATTTTGGAGTGCGAATTTATGCTGATACATCAACGCGCGGTGGCTACCACAGCACGCCCGTCGGATCGGGAATCTAAGGCTAACACCTTCCCGGCCCTGGAATTGCCGACAACTTAGCGTCGTAGTATTGCCGACAGTCGTATGTAGTATGGTGCTGTAGCAGAGTTAATCGGGAACAGAGTGCAGAACTTAGGATGGCACATACTGGGAGACAAAATACAGAACAGTGCCAAATCCTAATACATGCCCTGTTACTTCATAAGAAACTGATGCACTGAAATGGTAGCCAGTGGCCAACTGGCCACACCACCATGTATATATTGGGTGGGTTTTTTCAGTTACAGCTTATGACTTTTGTTCATAGCACGAGCGCTTGTGCGAATAAACCGAATATCGATAAGTCGATAAACCGCTTCGAAACAATTGTCCCAATAAATCCTTTAAAACGACGGTGAAATTGCTACTCTGCTTATTTGTTTAGAGAAAGCAATAAGCTGGATTAACGGACCATAAGTTTTGAGGCACAGTGCACAGTGGAATTTGAATAGGGAGACTTGGCCTGGAACACATCAAGAATTCAGTGAGGATCAACGGGACCACACTAGTGATCTTTCTTGTGGGTTCCTACTTAGGGCTTGGATATAGTTCTATGTCTGACCACGCTGATTCAGACAAACGGACAAGCGGGAAATCGTGCCCGGGAAATCCTTTTGTTTTGTCTAGCTAGCTGGTGGAAAGAAAGAGAAAAAAAGGGAAGACGATGAGATGCCAACAGTAGATAGTGCAGCTGGCGCCTATCTGGTTAATGTTAGGGTTTAAGACCGTTCAAATGCAAGTTGTGTAGTTTATTTGACGATACCGTTGTCCAGTTACCCCACTATTGATTAATCATTGACGGTAGTTTAGTATATGCTCCAATGAACTCTTCCAACTTAAAAATATCAAACCATGATTAAAAAAATTACAAAACACACATAACATGTAACATCCCAAAAATATGGGACTAGTGTAATTGCTAAAAATTTAAAATCTTTTGTCGACTTCCAGTATTGTTAAAAATTTTTGGTATTTATTTGAGTTTCTTAATTGGGTTCCTTGCTAAAAATTCGAATAACAAAATTGAAATCTTGAAATCAAGAATAAGACTGAAGATCAAATCAAGGAATTCCGAATTTCATCGCCAGTATTAAATTCAAATTTTAAAATTTGGAAACATGGGGATTCAGAACAAGATTTCAGTTTGAAATCAATGTTAAATATTAGAATTTCCCCTCCTAATTAATTTAGCCAAGAAATCAAATTTTAAAATTCCCAAAATTTTCTAAAATCTTCTTGGGCCCCAGCCTATTTTCTCCAGCCCACTTGGCCCTCCTCCCCTCATGGCCTGCCCAGCCTCCTTCCTCCTCCCTCCCTCATTCCTTCCTTCCCCCCTATTCTACCCCAAAGACCCACCAAATGAGCCGCACAGCTCTCACGTTCTTGCACCCATCGCACACCACCACCCTTCCTCTCCAAACTTCAGCTCACCTTGGCGCCCTTCCTTTCTTCCTCCTTTATCCTGCTCTGCTCCTAGTGACGCTTGGCCCAGCCATGCACCCGCACACCCGCTGTTCCACGCGCCGGCCATGCCGAGCTCTCGTCACCCCTCTCGCCTAACTCCACCCCTTCCCTAGATCCTCCCCTCCTCCAGTGCTAGATTCCCTCACCGTACCTAGCTCCTCACCTCCTCCCTTTAGTTCCGCTGCACGTCATTTTTTCCCTCCTCTCCACTGCATAGGGCCCCGGTTTTTCCCCTCTGGTGCCGTTGTGCATTGATTTAGCTCGCGCCGAATCCACTCCACCATCTCCTAGCCCCGCGCCTCTGTCTGCTCGCCTATGCACGTGCTGCTCTGTCATTGGCATTACTCATCTACGCCCCTCCGCCTGCGCCCTCGCACCGGCCTACGGTCGCCTGAGCTGCATGGCACACCAACGTCACTGCCCAGCATTTCTCCACTGAGCGTGCATCTTCAATTTGCCCGATAGCAACCTCCCTCTTCCTCACCTATAAGAATCCCGGTGCCATCTCTTCTTGCTCCCACAACCTCTGGTCTTCCCCCTAAGCCGAGCGCGGCTGAGCCACCTTTGTGCCCGCACTGGCCGGTCTGCGCCTCCACGCTATCCTGCCTCTCTCACCAAGACCCCGCCAATCCGACCGGGTCACGGTGTGCCCCCGAGGGTCTCCTCTCCTCCCCGCGCTCTAATTGGACTCTAGTGCCCCGAGCTTGCAAAAGGGCGCTTCCTCCCCGCTGTCGGCCCATAGCGCCTTCACCACCGCCATCATCCTCCTCAGGGCTTCCCCTCCAATTCCTCGTGGTGAGAGCATCACCCTGATGCCCTCAAGCTTCCCCAACCGTCACCCGATCCACTCATCATCCGAGCTCCTCCTTCCATGTGAGCCTCCCGATGTCGGCTCGCCTCGGTGCCTTCTCGGCCAAGATGCCACCACTGGTGGGTTCCCATTAACCCTCTTATGCTCGTGCTCGCCCTTCTTCCTCCTCTTTCCCCTCCAACTGTCAGCACCCGATTCGACTTCCACTGTGAGACGCTTTAGGTCGTCACCCGGGCCGCCATGGTCCACCCCAAGCACTGGCGTTGCCTCCTTGGGCCCCTATCTCCCCAGTGGGTTCCATGTTGCTCGACGCCGGCATCTCTCCGGCCACCCTTCGCTGGAAACGCCGCCACCCATGGTGCACTGTGCCCCTCCCCTGTTTTTGACCGGCCGAGCCTGGTGCCTCCCCCTCCTCTGTTTTCTTTCTCCTTGCCCTTCCTCTTTCTTTATATGGCAAGTGGGCCCAACTAGTTAAGAACTGTAGGTAATGCTTGATACTCGCATGTTTCTGATATTTCTTCAATGCATGGCTAATCCTTGAATATCATACTGAAGAAAATGTGTAAACATATAACCTAATAAAATATGAGTTGTAAAATAATGGAAATAAGAAGTTTAGCTATGAAAGTCATGCAAATTAAATTAAAATTTAACTTTGATTAATTATAAGCCAATCAAGATTTATAAAGCAGTCCTCATAGAAGGATTAACTAAAGCAGGAGTATGCCATGGACCATTTCCCCAAATATTAAATAATTAACACAAACTTAATAGAGGGAATATTATAACAAAAAATATAATAGGTAAACTAACTAAAGGAATAATTATGAAGCTTAAAATCATTATGATAAACCATTTACATTCAATTCTCCAATATACTACAATTTAAATTAAAAGTTTCTATGCTTATGATTAAGAATTCTTAAACAGGGTTAAGGAGCCATTAATCTTTACCTCAGACCCAATCAATAAATAGTTGACTCCCAGAAATGCCTGTAAGGCCCTAATATTTATCTTAAGCCCACATCTTGTGCAAATGAAATCCTTAATTAAAGAATCCTACCAAAGATGTAATCCCGCCTAATTAGTAATCATCCAATCATTATCTTAGGATTTAAACTCGCCAATAATGATTGAGAATAATTACTAATGCAAGAAATAACTTTATCAAGAAAACCCTAATAACTCATAACTCATCCTCCCTATGAATCTCAACCATTAATTTGTATTAACAAATTCGTTAATCAGCCAACAAATCAACTTTGTGCATGATAACAAGTGATTAAAGGGCCACTCTATACCTTAATTGAATTATTAAATTAATGGTTCAATTATTTGACAGCTGCAATCTTAGATAATACCTTAGCTAGAATTATCAAGATTTAACCTACTAAAATGTAACCATTGCATGTAAAACCATACCCCAAGATCACACAGTTCAATGCTCAGCTAATAATACCTAATGCCCCAGGCAATCTCTCATATCTATCCATATGTCTACACTGACTCGTGGAACTTTCTTTTGCCCAATTCTTTTAGCTCAGTGCCTACTTCGTACTCGTTAAATTCTCTCTCAAAACCTCAGTCACAACCGAACTTAAACAAACTCAATTAAATCTATTTAAACTTTTAAAGCTGTTTAGATTTATTTGGTCTTTCATTCTTTTACCACGTATTAGAATATGAAGACTCGACGAAGCGACAATCTCGAGCAAGATCAAGACTTGGGTATAGACGAAGACCAAGGATTCAATACTACTAATTGATTGAGCAAGCTTTGGATTAAATCAAGGCCGTGGTAAAACAAGCAAGACAAGTCATCACTTTGATCATACATTTTATGCAAAAAAATTATGTTCTTTTAAATTATCAACTTGCGTGCTTAATTTATTATGCAAACGTACGTCAAAGCTTAAGATAGCTACATGCCTACTTGATGTTGTAATAATATTAATATGCCATTCCTTGACACTTGAAATATCTAATCCTTGTCACTCTAGATGTTAATAATAACTTTACTAGCTATATGTCATATTTAAATGCCACACTAGTCGTATGCAAGTCCAGGGCATTAAACTACCCTGCTTATTACTCTTCAAACATGAAAACTTATTTTTGTGACAGTCATTGGATGTAAGTGACTGATAATTTATGACAACTCGGTTTATACTTCTCAAAATCCCTAAAAGCTTGCTATACATGTCTAGATGGATGGTGAGAAAGGTTAGTGTGGATTAACATGAGAATTGGTGGTTTGTGGTATGCACCACCTGAACAAATTAAGGACTTAATCCTATTATGACCTTTTTGTGTAAAACAATACTATCACAACTGGCAAACAGTAGGCATAGCTAACTAATTTGCATCGTTAGTAAGGGAAAGCACCATTAACGTGATTCATGAGTCATGGTGCTGGTTTAAGCCACCGTGGACAAGGGTTGTGTTGCTGGTTTAAGTCATCGTGTAGCGCAAGAGGGGGTTTAGGTGGGGCAAATATAGCCTTCCCTCAAATGAAGCCTTAGCGGGTGCCATCCTTCGCTAGATGTATCGTAAATGCTATGTGGTTATTCTCTTAATCTGCATTTCAAAGGAAACATGTGGAATATAATAATTGGGTTATCTCTTGAGGGTAAAGATGAAAATCTCTACAGAGTATAAACTGTTCGAATAGCCATGCCCACAGTCAATGGCAGACATGGAAACTTTCTCGAGTTAGTTCTATTTTCGAAAACCTTTGTGGATAGAATAAAACCTATCAGAGGGATACTCTGACTTTAAATTTCTCTAGAGGAATGTATTCTAATGGTGATAAAAACTAGTATTGGTGAAGGTAACGCTATAATTGTTACTACATTCTTACAATTAATTTTAGAAAATCTAGTTTAACAAAAACTGCTAAGTCTAAGGAGTTTCCTTACTTATTGTACTTTCAAAACGCTATTTTTAGCAACTAAAAGAACCTCAAGCCTCCTTTGACAACTTTGCATGTATTATTATTATATCCTATGTAATGGCTTGCTAAGTACGGTTGTACTCACTCTTACTTAATTACTATCATTCAGTTTATAAGGCAAGATGGACAAGCACTGTTGTGTATTAAAGGAGTCGACATAGCTCGAGATCGATGAGGCCAAGAATTAGGTCACAAACCCAGTTGGCTGTCTGTGGGTAAGTCTTAAGTGTCCTACTTATGTGAAATTTTCGCTGCTGTATTCTTTGTTTTCAGCCTAAACGGCCTATGAGTAAGTTATTACTGTATTAATTAAGTTTTCGCATAATAAATTTTTAATGCATTATAATGTATCTATAAACACTATCTACTAATTCAGAGAATAGTACAATACAAATGATCTAGGTTTGCGAATTGAGGGTCCGACATAACAATATTCCAGACTTCGTCTCTGGATGGAGCAACTCAACTAAACCAGTGCTGAAAAAAAGGAAAACCAAGACTGGCCAGATCATCGTCACAGGAGTTCAGACCTCATATCAAGATCGATCAACTTTGCAGGGGCAATTACTTGGGTCTCCAACAGGACTGAAGAACCTTTACTCGTGCAGGCTGTGACGAGTAGACTTTCTTCCATCTTTCATCAGGGAAGAAATTTCGCTGAGCTGAGACCTGAGAGCGGTCATGTCGATTCACTGTGACCGAGGACGACCGCATTAAATACCGCAAGAAAAGAACCTTTCGTCCAGTCCAATAAATCTCACCGTGACGGACAGGAGTTCACACAAGCTTCTTCCACATTTCCCCTGTTCTTCCACGTGTCAGCAAGCACATTGATAAGCTGCAAGAGTTAGCTATGGGTCACAAATCAATAAGTAATACCCATCATATCCTAGAGAGAGAGGCATGCATCAAATCAAGTTAATTTTGATTGGAACTCAGCTTTGCATTCAGGTTGATTAGCTAGCCTGTGTGGTGAGTGCCAAGGGAGGGAAAGACCATCCGCCTCCTTGTTTCCTACACTGAAGGCATACTAGTCACTCGTCTCCACATCTAAAAATACAGACTTGTAGCTAAAATACTAACTTGTAGCCAGGGAAACAATCTTCTGTGCAACCTAGGTAGTAGATACACCTCTCGTTATTGTCCGGTCAATATCATCAAAATCTCGAGATACATTAATCCAACAGCTATATATGGCCAGCGCCCATGTGGGGTCGTCTCGTCCCTATAAAAAGTTTTGTTTATCAGCTGGTGCTACTAGCTGCATGTCGGTTTAGGAACGCTGGGCATAACTGGCCCCTTGCGGCGGAGTAATGCTAAAATTGACTCTCTCTCTCTCATGTGGAATTCTCAAAATAGCCACCTGGCATGGACCTGTAGTGCGCAAGGGAGTTGGCGTGCCCGCCCCTCCCCCCTCACCGCGCCAGGCCACCTGGCGCGCCCGCTCGCCGCGTGAGGGAGGTGGTGCGCCCCCCACCGCGCCAGACGCCTGGCGCTCGACCCCGCTGTGCCAACATTCTGGGGTTTTTTTTAATGCAAATCTGAATTGAAAAGGTTATCTTTTTTTAATTTTAGGAGCAATTTTAGTTAAAACTTTAATCTAGAAAAATAATGGTAATATTTTTTTCATTGATCTGATGGAAGTAATTATGAAAAATAAAGAGCACTTTTTGTAGATAATACATGTAGCAAATGTCATAAGTAGATTGCTATTTTTCCAAATAAAAGGGCAGAAAATGTACATTGGTTGGTCAGTTTATGATTTTAGTAGATTTTTAATGGTACAAAATCGGTTAGACTGGCAATAACATTTTGTGATCGTCGTATATTGTTGTAGTGTGAGAAATTTTTGGAAGAATTTTGTAGGAACATTGAGCCGTCAATGACTCATAAGAACGAAGGTAGGTGATAATACAATGTAACGATTGATCCATTTGTGATTTTTGTAGATGGTGAATGGTACAAAATATGTTACAATTCGAATAACATTTTAGGATCATTGTATGTTGTCGTAGTGCAAGAAATTTTTTAAAAAAATTTATAAGGACGATTGAGATAGTAACGATTAGTAAGTACGAAGGTAAATAACATTGAGCATGTGAAGAATTGAATGTGAAAAGACAACGTGATTTGATGTTGCAAATTAAAATAATTTTATAATAAAACTGGGAATAACACAGCGCACATGATTTGGTTACATGCATAAGAAACAACATCATGCATGATGCAACAACCGAAGTACTCCTACGAGATATATGTTCCTTTTTGGAATGAAAATAAATTGGACTTTCCGAGGACTAGTGCGGAACGGCTCGAACTACTGCATGGACCAGGACCTTTTTTCCTTCCTTGCGAGCTCGGCGCTGAACTCTTTGGCATTGGCCGCTATTTTTCTCTTTTTCTCATGCTCCCTCTCGCGAGCCTCGCACTCTCTGTGCGTGCACGCCTCGAGATGAGTTTTCGTCTCCTAACATATACGCTCGGTTTGCTTGTCCAACCTACAACTGACATAAGTGTCATCGGTGGTAACAACACCACCGACTACACTTCCCGCAGCAGCTCCTCCATCTCTTATGTCTTCAAAACTAGATGTTTCCACGTCCTCCTCCTCACTCTCCACTTCTTTTACCTGGTCAGCCAGGTACTTGTGGCAATCAATACGGGCTGCCCAGCATCCCTGCATGCCTTCCTTGGGCTAAAATTTTTTGGCACACCTCGTTAGGTCTCCATCACCCACCGCCTTGCCTACACCTCTAGCAGCAGCCCCATCTACATCATCGCTGGAGACCAACCTAGGCACTTCATCAACAGCGCCTGCACCAGAACCAGCCATGCTAGATGACTCTGTCCACTCCATGAACTGAACATATACTGTCGGTCTTCCATATATTGTAGTAGTAGAGTTGCACACAGCCTCCATGTAATTGGCCTATGACTCATCTCTTGTCACCTTCAAAAGTTGCCATGAGGTCTCCCCTTGACCATCCACCAAGGAGATGTAAAATGCTTCAATGCACAGCTTGTTCCTTGCAATAGCATGATTGAACGTAGAACAAACACACCTCCTAAGCTCCGAGAGGCCTATATCCTTCAGATTGGGTGCCCGGATCATAGTCCAGACATTATTTCATATGTCCACCCCATATGGTCCGTTGTGTACATACCATTCTCATGGAACATAAACATATCTTAAATACCCGACATGATGTACCTACAAAAATTTCAAGAGTGTGCAACGTTAAGTTACAACTTTTCTCAATATTTTTAGCACTACTAAACTAAGCATATCACACATGTACCACCCTATAATTCATAAATTATTGCTGATAGTAGTGCATTATATTTCTATGGACAACTACAATGATATTCAGTTTTCAACATAACGGTAATGTACAAAAATCTGCACAAAGCACAACAATTTAACCAAAAAAAATATATGTCTAACAGTTTTTGCATAACAGTATACAAAATGAATAGTAACTTTTTCCAAATGCAGAAAAAATACAATGTTGTTCTCACACAAAAAATAACCTATGCATAAACTATGACATTCATATAATTATCATGACTAATAAATATCTTACGACACTAACAACACTGGTCTTCGATGTCAACTAAGGCCACTGCCCAATTACAAAAGGCTAACTACCGCCTTTTCATACTAACAAACTACCATTTTCGTAATTACATGCTAATAATGTTGCTAAAAAACTTGCAGCATGTCGATGAAAATTACCTCTTTCCGATGCTCCGAAGCCAATCTATAACTTTTCTAACTACACAAACTTCAAACTCAAATTCAAAACCGCTCAAAAATCGAATGCTTTCACGGCCTTCTTCCTCTCTTCTCAACTGCCTCTCTTGCTCTTGGCTATACTCAAATAAAATGGCACTGTTGTCTCCTCTAGAGAATGAAAGGATCAACCATTTTATCATGCAATCAGTGGAGGGGAGGGGACCGATTATGCAGGTGCTGCCACTAAGGATGCCCGCATGGGGGAAGGGCCAGGCGGGAGGACGTTCGACACCTCACGTGGTAAGAGCTAGTGCCAAAGGGTCACACTTTGTGGTCTAGAGAGTAGGCCAGCAGAGGGTGGAGGTGGCTCAGTGGGGAGGTGCGCCAGGGGGTAGCACGGTGGGGTGGCACAAAAGCAGGGTGGCGTGGTGGGCAACCAAGCCAGGAAGTTGGCACACCAACCGGGCGCGTTAGGAGGGCTTGGCATGGGGGTGGCTGCGCCATGAGATTTGTGCATTACACAACTGTGCCATGGGGGCAATTTTAGCAATTCACGTGAGGGAGGGCCAAAACTGGCATTTCTCTATCATTAGGGGCTACATATGCCCAAATTTTTTGGTTTAGCAACGTACAATATTTGCTCTATAACCATTTGATGGAAAACAACAATCGAGATCTTTCTGAAGTGTAGAGAACGAATAGGAGGATGATTCTATCATTTCTATGTTTATGATCTTTTGAATAAATGTTATTATATTTTTTGAATAAATTATCATTTATAAAGGTTGGTAAGTATGTGATTTGCTAGTGAAAATTTTATTTTCTATATAATATCATTCTAAAAGGATTTTTGGTCGGATGCCATCGGTTAGGGCACTAATGATTTATAGATCAACACATGTATTGATTGATGATCACGTTTCACCAATCATAGATATGAAAATATCAAATCAATAATATGGACACATGTTACAAAATATAGTGCTAGATTGACCCACCTTGAGAAACTATTAAGATTGTTAAGTCTTATGTGTTATTAGTTTATCTCAAGCAATGATGATGTATAATCCTTGTTTCTAAGATCAGCATAGTTTTTCAAATATGTAATAGTGCACTTAGGGGTTACCAAACGCTACTCCATAACTAGGAAGTTATAAAGGTATCTTTTGGGTATACTATGAAATATATAGAGAAAAGTGACAGGTCGATAGGTCCAAACGGATGCAAACTGGTAGTATGAGTATACTAAATAGTCATGACCTGGTTGAACATATCAACTGGATGCAAACTAGTAGTATGAGTATACTAACTAGTCATGACCTGGTCGAACATATCATAGATTGGTTTGTGAACTGGTCATGTGGGGATATGAACTGGTCATGAGTATATACGATCTAGTCATAAGGAGTTATAAGCTGATCATAAGTGACTAAGACTGGTTATAAATCATATTGTATAAGGTTCGTCTAGATTTATCTTTGTGTATATTTGGGGGTCGATATGTCCTGCTAGAGACCGCTACCAACAAATGATCATAAATGTGTTTCTGAGTTACAACCAAGCATAGACGAACATACAGGGTCACACACATAATGGGTTGGAACAATAAAGGTCTGCATGGTAGACTCTGAGTTGGATGCGATCTCTACCCATATTAGATAAGGATTTGGTCAGAGACTATTTGAATTGGATATAATCTCTAATAGTATTAGATGAGGATCTGATAGGAGGCCATATATTAAGTGAGGCATGATCTAAGGGTTACATAAAAAACCGAGGATCAGAGGAGATCCCAAAATAGATGTTGTTGCAGCTACGATGATGATTGAGATGTTCACGTGGAGATGGTTGGTTCATGAAGATCGACTACTACTCGTGAACAATCAATTACTTCCACTACATCGACGCGCGCTACTTTGAACTAGACTACTTTAACTCTTCTACTACACTGTGAGTCTAGTGGTAATAATTTATGATCTCTTACTAGCATGGCTTTCTGGTTTATATGCTAGAATTTTAATTTGCACTAGTGTAGCTTACCATGTATCCCAACTGTGGTATCCGAGCCATCATGTGTAGTTTTTTTATCTAAATTGATCGCATATAGTAGATATATGGTAGCAATACATTAGATCTATTACTAGTCTGGTATGATAACCTAGATCGGTTGATATGGATGGACTGGTTTGGGCTCTGATTGATGGGATCAATCGATTTCAGCGTTAAAAGATGGGTTCATGAGAGATCGATTAGTTTTGGCTATGCCAATTCATGGCCACATTGCTTGTTACCCCAATTGGTTAGGATCTGCCATTGGGGTATGTCATGCTGTGCAGCCGTATGGGGCTAACCGACCTCGTGCTTGATCAAAGGAAATTTGTCTGATTAGATTGGTTTAGAATTGGGTTAATATGATTGATATGATGAAATTTTCAAGGGTGTTTTCATGAATTGAGACTACCGTGCTAGGTAATCATTTGTGCGTTATAAGTATTATGTGTTTATATTGTGTGATAGAATTAGATTCTTTACACAACTTGTTTTTGCAGGGATTAATGTGAATAGTATGGTCCAATATGTATATGATGCATGTATGATTTTATCATGACCTATGTGCCATACTAAATTATAGCCATGGGCTACCTGTCATTGTATAACAGCCTGCATGTTGACTTGTGATGTTTGATATTATCATACATAATTCATTACTAGCTGTTAGGAGTAATAGCTTAGTAGATGCATATGGCAAATTCAAACATGATGGCTCGGTGAATAGGAAGCATCACGATGAAGATTGCTATGCTAAAGGCCATATTATCTCACAGTTTAATATGATTATCTATGAATATTTTTATTTTTTCTATTATACTATTATTCATGTTAGCTTGACCGAATTACATGATGTGCTCAAGTCAGAAGAGGAAAGTATTAAGAAAAGCTCTAATTATGGGATGATGGTTTAGCAGATTACCAACTTCAAAAAAAAATGTAAGACTTTGGGCAAAAGAAAGGGCATAAGTAAAATTCAAGATGAGATCTCGAGTATCAAATTTAAGCTTTAGAATCTCAAGATTGGCGCTGCACTTGACACCATTTGCTACCATTGCCAAGTGACTAGATATTGGAAGAGGAACTGATAAAAGTACTCGACAAAACTGGAAAAGAAGAAGAAAAGTAAGACTTCTACTTTAGATATAAATGTTATAGAAATAAATCTTGCTACTTCTCATATTGGTTCTTAGGCATTTGATACCAAATCAGTTACTCATATTTGCAACTCGATATAGGGCTAATAAGGAGCATGGGTTTGGCAAGAGGTGAGGTTGATCTTTTTCGTGGGTAATGGAGCAAGAGTTGTTGCGTAGGCTATTGGCATTTTAATTTATCTTTATCTTCAGGATTAGTTTTGAAATTAAATAATTCTTATTATGTTCTACCTAAGCAAAAACATAATTTCTACTTCACATTTGGGTGAAGAAGGTTATGAATTCAAAAAAAAGAAAAATTGTTGTTCAATTTATTTAATGATATTCTTTATGGTTATGCTCCATTGGTAAATGGATTATATGTTCTAAATCTTGAGGATGTATCTATCTATAACATTAATGCTAAGAGGTTTTAGCCTAATGATTTGAATCCCACTTATATTTGGCACTATTATTTAGGTCACATAAATGAGAAGCACATGGTGAAGCTCTATAAAGATGATTTTCTAAACATTTGATTTTGAATTATTTGATACAAGTGAGTCTTATTTACTTGGCAAAATGACTGAGGCACTTTTGTTGGTCTAGGTGAGAGGGCAAATGACTTGTTGGCCTTAGTGCATTCAGATGTATGTGGACCAATGAGCTGAATGGGTAGAAGTGGTTTTCAGTACTTCATAACTTTTACCAATGACTTTAGTAGATATGGTTATATCCACTTAATGAGGCAAAAGTCTAAATCCTTTGAAAAATTCAAGGAGTTTCAGAATGAGGTACAAAAATAACTTGGTAAGATAATTAAAACCCTATGATTAGATCATGGAGGTGAATATTTGAGCCATAAGTTTACTAATCATCTAAAGCAATGTAGAATTATTCCACAGCTAACTCCACCAGGAACACCTCAGTGGAAAGGGGTGTCTGAATGATAGAACCGGACCTTGTTAAACATGGTTCAGTTCATTATGAGCCAATCTAATATGTTATTATCTTTTTTTGGGGTATACTCTAGAAACAACCACGTTCACATTAAATAGGGTTCTATCAAAATTCATAGAATAGATACGATATGAGATATAGACAGGAAACATCTCGGGTTGTCTTTTCTCAAAATATATGGTTGTGAAGCATATGTAAAATGTTTGACGTCTGATAAACTCACACCTAAATTAGATGAATGCTTCTTGGTGAGGTATCCTAAGAAAATTAAAGGATATTACTTTTATAAAAAGGATAAGAACAAAGTGTTTGTTACCCGAAATGGTGTCTTTTTAGAGAAATGGTTTCTTTCATCAAGAGAAAATGGGAGCATGGTGCGACTTAAAGAAATTCAGAAATCATTAAAAAATATTTCAGCTCTTACTAAACCTCCATAGGATGTACAAGATATTGTAGAACCTACGAAAGATGCACCAGCCCTACGTAGGTCTGAAAAGCCACGTTAATTGCTGATAAAGTATCGGCATGACCTCTTATTGTTATACAATGATAAGCCTAAGACTTATAAGAAAGTGATGATGAACCCAAACTCTAGAAATGGCTTTGAGCCATAATATCCAAAATACAATTCATGTATGATAATCAAGTTTGAAACTTGGTTGATCCACTCGATAGTGTAAAAACCATTGAGTGCAAGTGGGTTTTAAAGAAAAAAGATAGATATGAATAGAAATATTCATACTCATAAGGCACGATTAGTAGCAAAGGATTTCAAACAAATTCGATGTGTTGATTTTGATTAAACTTTCTCGGCCATCTCTATGCTTAAGTCTATCTAGATCATTCTAGTTATTGCTGTATGTTTTAATTATGAGATGTGTCAGATGGATATCAAAACAACTTTCCTAAATATAAACTTTAATGAGGATATATACATGACACAGTCTGAGGGTTTTGTCAATCCACAAAATGCTATAAGGATATGCAACCTTCATAAACTTATTAATTGATTGAAACAAGCATTTTAGAGTTGGAACATTTGTTTTGATGAACTAGTCAAATGATTTGGTTTCATCAAGAATGAAGAAGAGTCTTGTATCTACAAAAGTGCTAGTGGAAGCGCACTTGTTTTTCTTGTTTTATATGTAGATGATATATTACTGATCGGCAATGATATTCCTAACTTAAATCTGTCAAGTCTTCATTAAGAAATAAGTTCTTTATGAAAAACTTAAGAGAGGTAGCATACATCTTCGGCGTAAAGATCTATTAAGATAGAATTAAAATGCTAATTAGATTAAACCAAGATATGTACATTGACAAGGTGTTGAATTGGTTCAACATGCAAGATTTCAAGAAGAGTTTCTTACCTATGTCATATGGTATTAGTCTTAGTAAGACTCAATGTCCATTGAGATCTAATGAGTGAGATCAGAAGAGTAAGCTTCCATATGCTTTTACCATTGGATCTATCATGTATGCCATACTTTGTACACGATTAAATGTACCATATACTCTAAGTGTTACAACCAGATATCAATCGGATCTAAGTGAAAGTCACTAGATAGCTATAAAGAATATCTTAAAATACTTGAGAAGGACTAGGATGTGTTCATTATTTATAGAGGTGAGAACGAGCTGGTCGTGAATGATTATACTGATGCTACCTTCCAAACCAATAAAGTTAATTTTTTTATCACAATCTGGGATTGTGTTTTACCTAAATGGAGAAGTAGTGAGCTGGAAAAGTTCCAAGCAAGACACGGTTGATGATTCTACAATGGAAGTTGGGTATATTGCAGCTTCTGAAACTGCAAAGGAGGTATTTGGATAAGAATGTTCATATCTGAACTAGGTATGGTCTCTAGTATTTCTAGTCCAATGGATTTTTATTGTGATAATAGTGGAGCCATTGCTTAAGCTAAGGCACCTAAATCGCATCAAAAGTCCAAACACATACTTCGACGTTATTACCTTATTCCTGAGTTTGTTGATAGAGGTGATGTAAAGATATTTATAGTACACACATATTTAAACATTGCTAATCCGTTAACCATGCCTCTCCCGTAGCAAAAGTATGAAGCGCACATTAGAGTTATGGGTATTAGATACTTGTATGATTGACTCTAGTGTAAGTGGAAGATTGTTTGTGATATGCTATAGAGGCAATCATAGGAATGATTATATTACTTCTATGTTTATGATATTTTAAATAAATGTTATTATATTCCTTGAACGAATTATCATTTATAAATGTTAACAAGTATGCGACTTGATAGTGAAGCTCTTTATTTATTATATGATACATGAACTTATAGAGTCACACACTTAACAAGTTGGAATAATAAGGGTCCGGATGATAGACTCCGAGTTGGATACGATCTCTATTCGTATTAGATAAAGATCCGATCGGAGGCTCTCCAAGTTGGATATGATTTCTAATAGTACCAGATGAGGATCTGATAAGAGCCTATATATTGAGAGAGGCGTGGGGCTGAGGGTTACATGAAAAAATGACGATCAGAGGAGATTCCAAAATACACCCATCGAAACCCTAGCGATCACTTCTTGAAACCCCTACCGTGCACGCTAGTGCAAGCACACTGGCGCACGACATTCCATCTTTGGATATGTGGACTTCGGTAGATGTGCTACCGCGACTGCGGCATTAATCGAGACGATCACGAGAAGACAGTTGGCTAATGATGATCGACTACTATTCGTGAACGATTGACTACTTCTACTACATCGACGCGTGTTACATTGAACCAGGCTACGTTAACTTTTTTTTGCTGTATTGCATGTCTAATGATAAAAATTTATGATCTCTTACTCACACAGCATATTCTTAATTTGTACTAGTGTAATCTATCCCATATCCCAACATTGGATGCTATATTGGATGGGTGAGGAAGTGATCCTACTAAGCCCTGCTTCTGGAAGCCAAAAAACAATATGAACGTCCGATTTCTCAAAGTGGATTCTCTACTCCTCTCGCTCCAGATATAAGATAGAGGGTCACGGACGCATCGTGTACCCTACTCCTCTCGTTTCCATCTTGCGCAAATATCTCTCTCACTTTTTCCACCACTTATCCCCTCCTTCTAAAAAATTATTTCTTTTAGTCACTACTATTTATTTTTAGCTAAAAATCATCAGCTACAGTAAAAAGCAATCAGCTATAGCTAATATGAACATGCGCTAAGTACCACTGTATGTATGTAACTTGCACGGTTATGTCACACTTGGAATTAGTGCTATATATCTTTTCTCATTGCGCGTCACGTCTTCCTAAATAATTATAGTTTGTCTAACTGTAGAGGTTCGTATTTCAATTTCTCACAGCAACCGGATATTTTCTTATTCATACAGTCTCGACCATTGATTACTTTATTTCAGTCGGATAGCTGAGTGCTACATGTGCATTTTGTACTATATTTAGGATGAAGGCAGTCCCAAAAGGAATGCTGACTAAGCCGTCAATAGGCATTATTCAAGCTAGTAGGTAGCCTAATGTGCAAAACTATTCGATTTTGATTTCCAATTTCGAGTTTTGGGGGTAATTGACCAAGCCTTGCTAGCAACAAAAAAATTCGCGGTCATATACACAAGTTTTTCATTTTTTTAGGGCATCCATGTTTTGTTATTTGATTTTTCTAAAAAATGGTTTCATTTCCTCAGCACGTAACATTTTCTTTGACAACATCATCATGATCATGCATGATAACTTTTCCAACTAACAAACAAGATAGTTGGAGTTAGCTTTCTCCAAAAAAAAATCTCCAAACCTAATACACACTAAAATCCTGAACACAACAATATTAGCTATGCTGGAATGCGAGATTTCGCCGGAACTTTGCACTAAATATTATAATTCATAAAAAAATCTGCAAAATTAAGATGCTGCTATAGAGACCGGAGTATCCTTTTGCGCCGAAGTGACACTTGATCTTCATGGTACTGTGCCATCTAGTGTATATTTTTCCCACATGTTACTCTACTTTTGACACACCTCAACAGTCTTCCCCAAACCAACCCAAATACCTGAATAAGCAAGTGAACAAAATGCAGAATAAACCATGCCTATGTTTGGTCATGTAAATGTCAGCATCCCCAAGCTTGCATGAAGGCCGGCCGGTGGCTGCCTGCAATGGCCGAAATAGTTCCAAACGTGAACCAGTCCTGTTGATTTTGCGCTCACTGTCTTCGTCTGACTGCAACGTTCTTGTTTATCAGAATAAATGATCTGGTTGGAGCTCAGCTTTGATTCTGAGATCGGAATTAACCTTCTTCCTGACGGGCAGGTGAGCTGAGAAATATCTAGGAGTAGTAGGGTTGGGAGATGACGAGCAAGCTACAGCGATCTCCCGTGTTTCATTTCGCTCCATCCAAGATGAGTACAGTAGCGTAGCCATGTCACCGTGTCCGTGTGGGACACGTGGCTTCAGCCCGGTAATTACTACTAGCGAGGTTGCTAGGATTACACTTTCGTATTAGTAGGATTAGATCATAATATTAGATCGTAGAATCGTACCTAAAAGCACTATTGTAAGGATTATAAGGCCTAGGCCACTATCAAATTATGGGCTGTTCTTCTTGATTTTCTTATGATTTTTAGGCTATTTATAAAAGATAGAACATATTAACAGAAACTCGTATACAATTTTGACCGATATATATTAAAATCACTACAATATGTACTAAAATCAATACATAGACTGCGTTTTGGAAAGCCACTATGTTTGAAAGCTAGTTACCGTAGAAAAGTCGAAAATTAGTTTAAAAAAACTGAAAAGAAGAGACCCCACACACACACACACACACACACACACACACACACACACACACACACACACACATATATATATATATATATATATATATATATATATATATATATATATATATATATATATATATATATATATATATATATATATCACTAACTAGCGTGTAGGTCTGAATGAAGTTGCTATCGGTAGCGTGTGAAGTTACTGTTGAACGCTTACAGTACACAGTCAGTGGTAATACAGTCGGTGATAACTCTTTGGGGCGCAAATCGCTCATATATATGTGTGTGTTTTCATAACTCTAGATTTTTCCTTTATTTTTAAAGTTTAAATAGGTTCCAGATACGTATAACACCTAATGAATGTGGTTTAATTGTAATCAGGCCCGCCCGTCCACAGTTCTCTCTCTATGAGCGTCTCAGCCGTATGTGTCCATGGTTTTTAGAATATGATGATGAAGATGATCTCTTGGGTAGCCTTGAGCCCTTGACCCCATGGCTTGCTGAAAAGCTGGAAAGGACCTGCACGTTGGGTGACTGAAGATTGCAAGCACAAGCAGCCAGCCAGGCAGGCTTTACATTTTACATGCATGCTGCAGCATGCATATGCCGACCCCCAACAGTGATAACTAAAGCGGCTAATCAAAAAGCCTAATCCTTTCCTCACCTTTGATCCACCGCGGGTAGATGGGTTTGGGTCTCCAACGTTTGACCGGCATGGGGCTAAGCGACTGCAGCTAGCAAAGGAGGGAGGAGCACATGCACATACGCAATGTGATTCGCTTGCCTTTTCTTCCTCCAAGCTCCTTTGCTGTTCTCTTGTCCCCTTCACAGGACAGGTAGGGACAACGGCTTTGAAGATGAGATCACAGCACAAATACAGAATGCAATACAATACTCCTACCTTGTAGCAACATGTAGTGAGCAGCAAGGGGGCAGGGAAAGGGAACCAGAAAATGACCTGTGTCTCTTGTCCCAGAAAGCCAAACTAATGTGCATGGTAATGTGTCACTGTGTCAGTGCTACTGCATGATAATGTAGTAAATACTTGCTGATAAGATAGCTAATACTGTACAGAGTAATTAATCTGCTATGTTTAATTAGGAGTGATATCAGTGCATGTGAATGGACCACTGTCTCATTTGCTTAATGAACTGAGTGAACACCGGAGTTGGACAGCACCAAGAACACTATTTTGGGGAAGCTTTTGCCACAGATGTCAATGTGACGTATTTGTATGCATCTGTACGACTATACATGTGTATGTGTTGTTGAAATTAGGCCCAAGGCCTATTTTCTATAATTCCAAAGCACGCATGGTTTAGTACCATATTGCTTAGGCAAAGTGGGGGAGACCAATTTATAAGGTGGAGTCCATCCCACTCCTTGAATTATGGAAGTGGATGGTGGCTTTGGCTAAACACACACGCGCGCACGCACGCCGCCGCCGCCAGATTCGCGTATTTTCGCGTGAAAATCGCGTGACTTGTGACTTGCGACGCGCGATCGCGCCGCGTGACGTGGTGCGCCACTTGGCGCACCATGTCCACCTTGTTTTTGCTAAACCTTGTACCGCTCTCTCTTTTTACCGGTCATGAGACTGCTTTATTTTTCGGTTTGAATACGAGCGCTTACCGTGAATAATGGAGTCGCTACGTGAATAATGGAGTCGCCATCGTGAATAATAGCGCCGCATCGGTGAATAATAGCGCCGCCATTAGAGAGTAATTGAGACGCCTATAAAGGCCCGAGACGCCCGTGTTTGAACCGATCTCCTTCACTCCTTTCTCCCATTGTCTTCTTCCACTCTTGTACGGTGTTGAGCTATCGAACTCGTCGACCTTTCTTCTCGGCGTGCACCGGAAGAGAGGAGAGCGGATCTCCGAACCATTGTCGCAGAGAGAACCCGCACGGGCGGCAATAAGGTTTCGGCAGCGATCTCGCGCGACCGCTCCTACTACATCCCGCATCGCGTCAAGTCTTCATCGCATCACGCTTGCGCGCTTCTGCTCTTCATCAAGCCCAACAAGAAGTCGCTCGTGTGATCGCATTTACTTTGATACTATATTTTTCTTGTGTTTATTCCAAGTATGATGAGTAGCCTCATCGTTAGTAGTTAGTTGTGCATCACTAGTATATTGTTTTTGTCTCCTACTAAAACTTGGAATTAAAATATTGCCTACATTTTCAACAATCCGTAAACCTTATTGTGGAATTTGTTGCAATACGTAAATGGTTAGCGCTTCGATGCGATGAAACCGAGAGGTTTTGTGGTCGAACTTTCGAGATGGCGACTAGAGTCAAGTTTTGGCTCATGTCTTTGGGACTATGGTGGGTTGTCCATCCGCAGATCCATTTACGATTGAGCAAGACATGCAATTTGATAGTGCAAACAATATCGCTCTTGGTTGCATCTTGACTGCTCGCAGATCGGCTCTACGATGTGTACATGGACTATAAGTCCGCCACGAGTTGTGGAATGCACTAGAGCACAAATATGCAGAGGCGAGGCTGGTCGCCGGCTCTACATGTGTGAGCAATTTTTGACTTTAGCATGGATGAGACTAAGTCTATAGTTGGACAAGCTCATGACCTCCAACTACTAGTCGGTGAGATTGCGCACTGGCCGTGTGTTACCTCCTAAGTTTGTGGTCATGGCATTGTTGCTAAACTCCCACCTTCTTGGCGGGATTTTGCCACTAGCTGAAACACAAGAGGGAAGAGATTTCTGTTGAAGATCTCATTGCTGCCCTCGATGTGGAAGAAAAGCTAGAGCAAAGGATGCACCAAGCACATCCGCCGAACAATGCAAACTTCATTGAGAAAAGACTATAGCAAAGAAGTACAAATCCAACAAACCGAACAAGACAACTAGCTTTAAGAAGAAGAAAACGAGAAAAGGATTTCAAGGACATCACCGCTTTGTGTGCGGAAAAGATGGTCATATGGCGAAGGACTGTCGATTCCGCAAAATCGAGATGGTGAACACCAAAGAAGAAGGTCATCAACGTGATAATAGGCGAGGCCTCAACTTCGTGGAGGGTATGGTAATCCACCGTTGTTTTTTCAGCATGTCAATCCACCGATTGGTGGGTGGATATCGGTGCTAATGTTCACGTATGTTCGATATTTCCTTGTTTTCTTCTTACCAGCAGCAGGGCTTCCTCCGTCCTAATGGGAAACGGCTCGCATGCTTCGTTCTTGGTGTTGGCACGGTGGATCTGAAGTGACTTCAGGAAGATTGTCCACTTAAAGAACGTGCAGATGCTCCTACAATAAATAAGAACCTCATTAGTGGTTCTCTTCTATGTAGGAATGGTTATAAGCTAGTTTTTGAGTCGAATAAAATTGTATTGTCTAAGTTTGAAAATTTTGTTGGTAAAGGCTATGAGAGCGGAGGCTTGTTCCGCCTAAGTACTTTAGAGTATTGTTATAATCAATGTTGCAACAAATTTAAATAAATGTGAGGCAAATATTTGGCATTCCTGCTTGTCATATTAGTTTTGATAGTATTGTGAGAATGTCCAAATTAGATTTAATTCCAAAATGTGAAATTATCAAAGGATCAAAATGCTACCATGTGTGCAAGCAAAACAACCTCAAAACCTTTTAAGGGATTAGAGGATGAAAAGAATCTGCACCATTAGATCTTATTCATTCAGATTTGTGTGAAATGAATGGACTATTGACAAAAGGAGGCAAAAGATATTTTTAACTTTTATTGATGATGCAACACGCCATCGCTATGTGTATTTGCTAAAACTAAGGATGAAGCTTTAAACTACTTTAAAACTTATAAGGTGAGGTTGAGAACCAACTAGAAAAGAAAATAAAAAGATTGAGATCTGATCGTGGAGGAGAATATGTCTCTCATGAGTTCTCCCAATTCTGTTCTGAGCATGGAATAATCCATGAGTTCACACCACCATACTCACCCCAATCAAATGGGATAGCTGAGAGGAAAACCGGACACTAACGGACTTGGTCAATGCCATGTTAGAGAGTTCCTGATGCCTAAGGCATGGTGGGGGAATCTATATTGACAAAGAACTTTCGTCCTAAATAGAGTAATCACTAAAAGGAGTGAAATTACTCCATATGAGGGATGGAAGGGGAGAAAACCTAATGTTAATTTTCTGCGAACTTGGGGGTGTTTGGCAAAAGTCAATATACCATTGCAGAAAAAGAGAAAACTTGGACCAAAAACAGTCGATTGTATTTTTCTAGGATATGCTCAAAATAGCACGGCCTATAGATTGTTAGTAGTTAAATCAGAAACTCCTGAGATTATTGTTAATACAATAATGGAGTCTAGAGATGCTTCATTTTTGAGAATATCTTTCCTATGAGAACAAAGAGGCGATACTTCAACACGGATCGAGAATGTTCACATCGATAATATCAAAATGAGAACAATCAAACTTCGAACTTTCCACCATTTCGAACCATTTTATGATATCCCCGAGGAGGACAACAATTTAGTCACGTAAGCTCCTCAAGAAGCAAGAGACAAAGGGTTGAGAAAACCTTTGGTGATGACTTTATTGTATACCTCGTGGATGATGTGCCAAAGACTCTTTCGAAGCTTATGCATCTTCCGATGCCGAGTATTGGAAAGAGGCAATCAGAGCGAGATGGATTCAATCATGGCTAATGAGACTTGAGAGATCACCAATCTTCCTATTGGGTGCAAACCTATTGGATGTAAGTGGATTTTTAAAAGAAACCGAGGCCCGATGGTACTATTGAGAAGTACAAAGCAAGACTTGTAGCTAAGGGTTACACCTAAAGAGGGAGAAGATTTCTTTGATACCTATTCTCCTGTCGCTAGATTAACCACCATCGAGTACTCCTTGCATTAGCATCTTCCTATGGTCTCAGTATGTTCATCAAATGGACGTAAAGACAGCTTTCCTTAATGGAGAGTTGGAGGAAGAAATTTATATGGATCAACCCGATGGTTTTGTGATTTCGGACAGAAAATAAGGTATGCAGACTATTAAAATCCTTGTATGGTTTAAAGCAAGCACCTAAACAATGGCACTAAAAATTTGATAAGACTTTGACAACCACTGGCTTTATTGTGAATGAAGTCGATAAATGTGTATATTACCGCTATGGTGGGGTCAAGGAGTAATTTTGTGTTTGTATGTAGATGACATACTTATATTTGGAACAAACACTACCGTAATTGATTTGAGGTCAAATCTTTCCTATCCCGATGTTTTGATATGAAAGATTTAGGAGAGGCAGATGTTATTTTGAATATTAAATTGATCAAGAATGAGAATGGGATTACTTTGAGCCAATCTCATTATGCTGAGAAAATATTGAGCCGCCGCTTTGAAAATTGTAAAGTTTCTCCAACACCCTATGATGCGAGTATTAAGCTTCAAAGAATCAAGGGTTAGGAAAAGATCAATTGAAATATTCACAAATTATTGGGTCACTTATGTATTTAGTGGTGCCACAAGACTGACATTTCATTTGTCGTGAGCAAATTAAGTCGGTTTACTTCTAACCCGTGAGATGATCACTGGAGGCACTTGAAAGAGTGTTGCGCTACTTGAGAGGCACAACATCTTTTGGAATTCATTATACCGATATCCTTCGTATTAGAAGGGCATGTGACTCAATTGGATCTCTCGATGTCGATGAGATCAAAGCTACAAGTGGTTATGTGTTTACTTTAGCCGGTGTCATAGCTTTCATGGAGGTCTTGTAAATGACTATATTGACGAGGTCAACCATGGAAGCGGAACTTGTAGCACTTGACACACCATCGTTGAGGCCGAATGGCTAAGAGAGCTTCGATGGACTTACCGCTGGTTGAGAAACCAATACCGCAATCTCGATGTAATCGTGATAATCAAACCGTGTTGGCCAAAGTCACAAGTACAAAGGATAATATGAAGTCCTCTAGACATGTGAAGCGAGGCTTAAATCACGTAAAATTGAGAAACTCCGAGTAATAGCCGTGAATTATATTAACACCGAGAAAATCGCGCCCTTTTACCAAGGGATTAGCACGAGAGCGATTTCTGTTGCTTCTATGGATATGGGAATGAGGCCCATTTAGTTACATCACAATGGTAACCCATGCCTTCATGAACGGAGATCCCGTGACTTAGGTAATGGGAAAAACAAGTTGATATTGTAACAAGAGAGTACATATTAATTGTACCCATATCCAAAATAAATAAAGTACTCTCAATCGTATGGAAGGTTGGTATAAAACCTTAATGTATTCATGAGGGAAAGGTATTAGCCTGCAGGATACCTAGAAAGAATACACCTACTTGAGCTTAACTGTTTGGTCGCAGTTCACGAGAACAGGGCATTCTCTAGAAAGCTCATGAGCAGATAAGGGAGCATGACCATATAACGCCCGCTTAGACGTGGTTCATTGATAGCCTAGTATCGCTTGAGGTTTCAAGTGAAGTCTGATTACTAAAAGTCTGTGAATTCAAGGCATAGTCCATTCATTAGCCGTGAGAAGATGAATCTTGCTAATCTAGGTGTAAGTTCAACCCATACGGGACTTACATTATAAGACCGTATATTAAACAACACTTCAAGACAATTTTTGACATATTTGTGCTTCCCGCTTTGGAATTGGTGGGGATCATGAAATTAGGCCCAAGGCCTATTTTCTATAATTCCAAAGCACGCATGGTTTAGTACCATATTGCTTAGGCAAAGTGGGGAGACCAATTTATAAGGTGGAGTCCATCCCACTCCTTGAATTATGGAAGTGGATGGTGGCTTTGGCTAAACACACACGCTGCACGCACGCACGCGCGCCAGATTCGCGTATTTTCGCGTGAAAATCGCGTGACTTGTGACTTGCGACGCGCGATCGCGCCGTGACGTGGTGCGCCACTTGGCGCACCATGTCCACCTTGTTTTTGCTAAACCTTGTACCGCTCTCTCTTTTTACCGGTCATGAGACTGCTTATTTTTCGTTTGAATACGAGCGCTACGGTGAATAATGGAGCCGCTACGTGGAATAATGGAGTCGCCATCGTGAATAATAGCGCCGCCACGGTGAATAATAGCGCCGCCATTAGAGAGTAATTGAGACGCCTATAAAAGGCCCGAGACGCCCGTGTTTGAACCGATCTCCTTCACTCCTTTCTCCCATTGTCTTCTTCCACTCTTGTACGGTGTTGAGCTATCGAACTCGTCGACCTTTCTTCTCGGCGCACCGGAAGAGAGGAGAGCGGATCTCCAACCATTGTCGCAGAGAAACTCGCACGGGCGGCAATAAGGTTTCGGCAGCGCATCTCGCGCGACCGCTCCTACTACATCCCGCATCGCGTCAAGTCTTCATCGCATCACGCTGCGCCGCTTCTCGCTCTTCATCAAGCCCAACAAGAAGTCGCTCGTGTGATCGCATTTACTTTGATACTATATTTTTCTTGTGTTTATTCCAAGTATGATGAGTAGCCTCATCGTTAGTAGTTAGTTGTGCATCACTAGTATATTGTTTTTGTCTCCTACTAAAACTTGGAATTAAAATATTGCCTACATTTTCAACAATCCAGAAACCTTATTGTGGAATTTGTTGCAATACAGAAATGGTTAGCGCTTCTGATGCGATGAAACCTGAGAGGTTTTGTGGTCAGAACTTTCGTAGATGGCAGACTAGAGTCAAGTTTTGGCTCATGTCTTTGGGACTATGGTGGGTTGTCCATCCGCAGTATCCATTTACGATTGAGCAGTACATGCAATTTGATAGTGCAAACAATACTGCTCTTGGTTGCATCTTGACTGTTCTGGCAGATCAGCTCTACGATGTGTACATGGACTATAAGTCCGCCACAGAGTTGTGGAATGCACTAGAGCACAAATATGCAGAGGCAGAGGCTGGTCGCTGGCTCTACATGTGTGAGCAATTTTTTGACTTTAGCATGGATGAGACTAAGTCTATAGTTGGACAAGCTCATGACCTCCAGCTACTAGTCGGTGAGATTGCGCACTGGGCCGTGTGTTACCTCCTAAGTTTGTGGTCATGGCATTGTTGCTAAACTCCCACCTTCTTGGCGGATTTTGCCACTAACTCAAAACACAAGAGGGAAGAGATTTCTTGAAGATCTCATTGCTGCCTCGATGTGGAAGAAAAAGCTAGAGCAAAGGATGCACCAAGCACATCCGCCGAACAATGCAAACTTCATTGAGAAAAGACTATAGCAAAGAAGTACAAATCCAACAAACCGAACAAGACAACTAGCTTTAAGAAGAAGAAAATCGAGAAAAGGATTTCAAGGACATCACCGCTTTGTGTGCGGAAAAGATGGTCATATGGCGAAGGACCGCGATTCCGCAAAATCGAGATGGTGAACACCAAAGAAGAAGGTCATCAACGTGATAATAGGCGAGGCCTCAACTTCGTGGAGGGTATGGTAATCCACCGTTGTTTTTTCAGCATGTCAATCCACCGATTGGTGGGTGGATATCGTGCTAATGTTCACGATGTTCGATATTTCCTTGTTTTCTTCTTACCAGCAAAGCAGGGCTTCCTCCGTCCTAATGGGAAACGGCTCGCATGCTTCGCTTCTTGGTGTTGGCACGGTGGATCTGAAGTCGACTTCGTGGAAGATTGTCCACTTAAAGAACGTGCAAAGATGCTCCTACAATAAATAAGAACCTCATTAGTGGTTCTCTTCTATGTAGGAATGGTTATAAGCTAGTTTTTGAGTCGAATAAAATTGTATTGTCTAAGTTTGAAAATTTTGTTGGTAAAGGCTATGAGAGCGGAGGCTTGTTCCGCCTAAGTACTTTAGAGTATTGTTATAATCTGAATGTTGCAACAAATTTAAATAAATGTGAGGCAAATATTTGGCATTCCGCTTTCACATATTAGTTTTGATAGTATTGTGAGAATGTCCAAATTAGATTTAATTCCAAAATGTGAAATTATCAAAGGATCAAAATGCTACCATGTGTGCAAGCAAAACAGCCTCAAAACCTTTTAAGGGATTAGAGGATGAAAAGAATCGCACCATTAGATCTTATTCATTCAGATTTGTGTGAAATGAATGGACTATTGACAAAAGGAGGCAAAAGATATTTTTAACTTTTATTGATGATGCAACACGCTACTGCTATGTGTATTTGCTAAAAACTAAGGATGAAGCTTTAAACTACTTTAAAACTTATAAGGCTGAGGTTGAGAACCAACTAGAAAAGAAAATAAAAAGATTGAGATCTGATCGTGGAGGAGAATATGTCTCTCATGAGTTCTCCCAATTCTGTTCTGAGCATGGAATAATCCATGAGTTCACACCACCATACTCACCCCAATCAAATGGGATAGCTGAGAGGAAAACTGACACTAACGGACTTGGTCAATGCCATGTTAGAGAGTTCCAGTATGCCTAAGGCATGGTGGGGAATCTATATTGACAAAGAACTTTCGTCCTAAATAGAGTAATCACTAAAAGGAGTGAAATTACTCCATATGAGGGATGGAAGGGGAGAAAACCTAATGTTAATTTTCTGCGAACTTGGGGGTGTTTGGCAAAAGTCAATATACCATTGCAGAAAAAGAGAAAACTTGGACCAAAAACAGTCGATTGTATTTTTCTAGGATATGCTCAAAATAGCACGGCCTATAGATTGTTAGTAGTTAAATCAGAAACTCCTGAGATTATTGTTAATACAATAATGGAGTCTAGAGATGCTTCATTTTTGAGAATATCTTTCCTATGAGAACAGAGGCGTGACTTCAACACGGATCGAGAATGTTCACATCGATAATATCGAAAATGAGAACAATCAAACTTCTGAACTTTCCACCATTTCTGAACCATTTTATGATATCCCTGAGGAGGACAACAATTTAGTCACAGAAGCTCCTCGAAGAAGCAAGAGACAAAGGGTTGAGAAAACCTTTGGTGATGACTTTATTGTATACCTCGTGGATGATGTGCCAAAGACTCTTTCGGAAGCTTATGCATCTTCTGATGCTGAGTATTGGAAAGAGGCAGTCCGTAGCGAGATGGATTCAATCATGGCTAATGAGACTTGAGAGATCACCAATCTTCCTATTGGGTGCAAACCTATTGGATGTAAGTGGATTTTTAAAAAGAAACTGAGGCCCGATGGTACTATTGAGAAGTACAAAGCAAGACTTGTAGCTAAGGGTTACACCCAGAAAGAGGGAGAAGATTTCTTTGATACCTATTCTCCTGTCGCTAGATTAACCACCATCAGAGTACTCCTTGCATTAGCATCTTCCTATGGTCTGTATGTTCATCAAATGGACGTAAAGACAGCTTTCCTTAATGGAGAGTTGGAGGAAGAAATTTATATGGATCAACCCGATGGTTTTGTGATTTCTGGACAGGAAAATAAGGTATGCAGACTATTAAAATCCTTGTATGGTTTAAAGCAAGCACCTAAACAATGGCACGAAAAATTTGATAAGACTTTGACAACCGCTGGCTTTATTGTGAATGAAGCTGATAAATGTGTATATTACCGCTATGGTGGGGTCAAGGAGTAATTTTGTGTTTGTATGTAGATGACATTCTTATATTTGGAACAAACACTACCGTAATTGATTTAGGTCAAATCTTTCCTATCCCGATGTTTTGATATGAAAGATTTAGGAGAGGCAGATGTTATTTTGAATATTAAATTGATCAAGAATGAGAATGGGATTACTTTGAGCCAATCTCATTATGCTGAGAAAATATTGAGCCGCTTCGGCTTTGAAAATTGTAAAGTTTCTCCAACACCCTATGATGCGAGTATTAAGCTTCGAAAGAATCAAGGGTTAGGAAAAGATCAATTGAAATATTCACAAATTATTGGGTCACTTATGTATTTAGTCGGTGCCACAAGACTGACATTTCATTTGTTTGTGAGCAAATTAAGTCGGTTTACTTCTAACCCGGAGATGATCACTGGAGGCACTTGAAAGAGTGTTGCGCTACTTGAGAGGCACAACATCTTTTGGAATTCATTATATCGATATCCTTCGTATTAGAAGGGTGCAAAGTGACTCAATTGGATCTCGATGTCGATGAGATCAAAGCTACAAGTGGTTATGTGTTTACTTTAGTGGTGCTGCAGCTTTCATGGAGGTCTTGTAAATGCACTATATTGACGAGGTCAACCATGGAAGCGGAACTTGTAGCACTTGACACACCCATCGTTGAGGCCGAATGGCTAAGAGAGCTTCGATGGACTTACCGCTGGTTGAGAAACCAATACCGCAATCGATGTACTGTGATAATCAAACCGTGTTGGCCAAAGTCACAAGTACAAAGGATAATATGAAGTCCTCTAGACATGTGAAGCGAGGCTTAAATCGTCGTAAAATTGAGAAACTCCGAGTAATAGCCGTGAATTATATTAACACCGAGAAAATCGCGCACCCTTTTACCAAGGGATTAGCACGAGAGCGATTTCATTGCTTCTATGGATATGGGAATGAGGCCCATTTAGTTACATCACAATGGTAACCCATGCCTTCATGAACGGAGATCCCGTGACTTAGGTAATGGGAAAACAAGTTGATATTGTAACAAGAGAGTACATATTAATTGTACCCATATCCAAAATAAATAAAGTACTCTCAATCGTATGGAAGGTTGGTATAAAACCTTAATGTATTCATGAGGGAAAGGTATTAGCCTCAGGATACCTAGAAAGAATACACCTACTTGAGCTTAACTGCTTGGTCGCAGTTCACGAGAACAGGGCATTCTCTAGAAAGCTCATGAGCGGATAAGGAGCATGACCATATAACGCTCCGCTTAGACGTGGTTCATTGATAGCCTAGTATCGCTTGAGGTTTCAAGTGAAGTCTGATTCAAAAGTCTGTGAATTCAAGGCATAGTCCATTCATTAGCTGTGAGAAGATGAATCTTGCTAATCTAGGTGTAAGTTCAACCCATACGGGACTTACATTATAAGACCGGTATATTAAACAACACTTCAAGACAATTTTTGACATATTTGTGCTTCCCGCTTTGGAATTGGTGGGGATCATTGAAATTAGGCCCAAGGCCTATTTTCTATAATTCCAAAGCACGCATGGTTTAGTACCATATTGCTTAGGCAAAGTGGGGAGACCAATTTATAAGGTGGAGTCCATCCCACTCCTTGAATTATGGAAGTGGATGGTGGCTTTGGCTAAACACACACGCTGCAAGCACGCACGCGCTGCTATGCATTCGCGTATTTTCGCGTGAAAATCGCGTGACTTGTGACTTGCGACGCGCGATCGCGCCGTGACGTGGTGCGCCACTTGGCGCACCATGTCCACCTTGTTTTGCTAAACCTTGTACCGCTCTCTCTTTTTACCGGTCATGAGACTGTTTATTTTTCGGTTTGAATACGGCGATTACCGTGAATAATGGAGTCGCTACGAGTGAATAATGGAGTCGCCATCGTGAATAATAGCGCCGATTCGGTGAATAATAGCGCCGATTACTAGAGAGTAATTGAGACGCCTATAAAAGGCCCGAGACGCCCGTGTTTGAACCGATCTCCTTCACTCCTTTCTCCCATTGTCTTCTTCCACTCTTGTACGAAGTGTTGAGCTATCGAACTCGCCGACCTTTCTTCTCGCGTGCACCGGAAGAGAGGAGAGCGGATCTCGAACCATTGTCGCAGAGAGAACCTGCACGGGGCGGCAATAAGGTTTCTGGGCAGCGCATCTGCGCGACCGCTCCTACTACATCCTGCACTGCGTCAAGTCTTCACTGCATCACGCTTGCGCTGCTTCCTGTTCTTCATCAAGCCCAACAGTAAGTCGTTCGTGTGATCGTACGACTTTGATACTATATTTTTCTTGTGTTTATTCCGAAGTATGATGAGTAGCCTACTGTTAGTAGTTAGTTGTGCATCACTAGTATATTGTTTTTGTCTCCTACTAAAACTTGGAATTAAAATATTGCCTACATTTTCAACATGTGTATCCTTGGAATGTAGCGTGCGAGTATCGGTGACAGGGTCAGCACGCGCAAATACCTAAACCAGTTTAAAATGCATGAGTTACATGCACTGAAAAGTACAGTTTGTCTGAAGAATTGATTCCACGAATCTCAGTTTTAGAAAAGTATCTGGCGACTGGCATATGAGTATGACAAATGGAGGCAACGCATGCAACGTAACGGGTGCAATGCAATGGCTCATGATCTCAGCATAAAGCACAAAATTAATTCAGAAACTTTTTTTGCACCTTAAATGAGCAATCTTTTTTTTATCCAATTCAGTTGTTTATGATGTTCATGGTATAGTTGTATAGAAGGAAAAAAATGACACAAATTCTGCGATAACATAGAAATTGTGTATTTCAGTCAAAAAAACATAGAAATTGTGTAACCTTCAGGTGCCTAACATACGACTCCATGTCAGTAGGACTTTGCACTTGGCAGTTAAATCATGTCTTGCCTGATTACTCATCACCGTCCATCAGAAGAATGGATAAAATGTGGTAGATGTTCCAGGGAAAGGCTTGCAAAGATGTCGGAATTGAGTTAAGAATATGATCAATTGCTGTTGAAAATGATGCAGCAGATGTTTGAATAACTCTGTGTGCTATCTAGTACTTGCAGATAGAAGCCCAATTGTTTGTCTGGATCAGCTTGACTCCTGCCATGGTGTTGGAGCTCCAACTCTTCAGGAATCTCTTCTGCACACAAAGCAATAAGGGTACCACATATGTTGGCCTGAAAAATCCATAACCAAACATTTCCAGTTTTCGCATTAACAAGTCTTGTAGTCATAATTCCATCTCACGTCGAGTTCAGGTCTCATTATCATTGTCGTTTATAAGATACGGAGTACAAGATAGTAGCAGTCTTCTATTTGTTCCTGTAGGACCGGATGACAACAGAGAGGAAGGGTGAATGATGTCTTTTTAAAATCTTCTCTCAAGTATTTTAGATTCTATTCTCCAATAACTAGGAAGTTATAGATAATATCACCATTTTCCAAAGTCACAGATCAAAAAGACACAAGAAATCAAAATTCCATGAAATCCTTAACATCGACGATCTGACCTATCTCACAGAGGGCGGTCATACCTTCGGGTGGTTTAACCGCTATGTAAATACTAGTTTGACCTCTTAATCAGGAAATGAAGAGTGTTTTCAGCGCTATTTCAAATCTAAAAATCGATGAAATTTTTTATCTATACATCCAAATGATATGAAATTTTGCAGGAATCTTCTCTAGACTATAAAAGTTGGTACCTTTTTCAGTTTGAATGAAAGGTGTATTGAAACCGAGCCAAAACCAAAATTAGTGAATACAACTTGCCCGACGAAGCCAAGATGGCTCTAGATGTATTCCCATATGTCACAACAAGCTAGAACATCAAAGAACATAACTCAAAAACTCTTGAAACAAGAAATCACACTTTGAACCCAAAACAAGCAAAATCAGATTTTCTTGACAAGCTTGTTATTAAAGTGCCTAGATAGGTAGAGATAGATTCTTAGAGATTATCTCTATCATTTACATGTTCTTAGCATAGCAAGATCAAGAAAAGAGGAGATGAGAGATCAAAACCAATCAAACCAAAAGTAAATCAATTAAAACAAGATGGATCTATGGAGTTGATTAGAAATTGATATATTATTTGCTTGAGAGGGATAGTTTTACAACCACTTTACCTTGGAGGACAGAGAGTACAAAACACACTCAACTCTTAAACCCTGACCCTAGACATGAAAGCACAAGAGAGATGGATTTGATTGATAACATAAGTCTCCAACCTAATCCCTTTATATAGGTGGGCTAACCAGCCACATCTAGCCCTTAGTGAATACTGTCTACTTAGCACAATAGGAGAAACCCGTTAACCCTACACACATGGGTTTTACGTACACATATTCACTTATACACATTTTTTAAAACACATAAGCTCAAATCTGCTAAGTTCTTTACTCTTGATCCAGTTTGATCAAACAGCTTCTCCTTCACTTAAACCGCTCTCGAAGCACCACTCATGCACCACGGTTTTGATGCAAGGCAGATTCCGATATGTTCAGCCAAAATACCCTTTCATGACCGTGTGTTCATCTTCTATTGCAAGCAATCGCCATGCTTGCCACGTGTAGGTTCACCATTGATTTGCCACGTGTTGGCAAGTCTATCTCACTCTGGTTCTATCGGACCACGCCTCACTTGGACCGACTAAGCCATATGGTGTAAACCCGTCGTTCAAATTTACCTTTAACATTTTCTACCTTTCTTGTGCCATACTAGAGCTCACCATCTCACCCGACATCATGGATCATTCTAGGCCTCAGTTCCTCTATGAGCGTAGCCCTAATGCTCGTCGTCGATTATGGTGACTCCAAGCATCCCTAGACTTCCAAAGAGAAAGAAATCGTTTTCGGGCATACGTTCTTCATAACTTAAGTTATGTTAGCGAAAACATACATCATGCAATCTTAATGCAATAACCCATACACCCAAGCTCAATCTATGACTCAAATCATAAGAATCCTCAATTTCTGCCTAAAACAGAAAACAGTCTAGATAATATGCTATCTTTGCAAAACCAAATAACCATACTGTAAAACTTGCAATGATTCATCACAACATTATCCTAGACCTTCTCATATGGTCCTCTAATTTTTCCCTTGATGAACCGATTGGCAATACTTCAAAAATGCAAATAGGAGGTGGTTTTAGACAGAGAAGGGGAATTTTGCAAAGAAAGATTCAAAATGGTCACAAAAGAAATGTACTAGCTGAAAATGACCATATGAGGCAGAAATTGAATGAAGCTACCGAAAATGACAAGTTTTCCATAAAAAGCTTCAAATCCATTAAATGAGTCGAGAAATCTCACTCTAGGTCCACATGAAAGAACAATTGTTCTATTTGGTTTTGGTCATAGTGAGAAGAGATCAAATGATCAAAAGAATTACAACACAACCTTAAAGCTCTAATTTAGTGAAAATTTACACAAAAACTCCTATAGATTGCATTTTTACCTATCTTTCTCCCCATTTGACAATAAAGTCATCAAGATGCATAGAAGAAGATAGAGCATGAGTAAAATTAAGTGGTTGTATTTTATTTATTTTTAGTAGTAGGAGCCATGAAAATTATTCAAAGTGAGTCTACAAGTATTACACCAAGCCATATTATGTGAAAGATAATAGTTTAGCTAAACCAAATAAGCAATAATATGAAATTTAAATGGATTTACGATATGTCAAGTCATTTAAGATAATAGTTTAGCTAAAGGTATCCAAAAATGAGCCAAACCATGTCAATATGCTAAATGGAACCAAAAAGATACAATTGAGTCAATTTAAATCGCTACAAGTTCAAAATTAAAACATTTTGTTCAAGCACTTGATATCACTTGTAATTGAGCAAAGTTAGCACATTTGGCATTTGTTAAGATTCATCTTTGATTTTAGCTGAGCTTCAACTATTTTTCACAAAATTTTATATTCTTAGCCATGTGCTAGATCTCAAGCTTTATGCGACCACCCCAAGCAAAAGGCTTAAGAAAGTAGTCTTGGTCATCCAAAACTCCCCTGAGTTCATGCCTAGTGCAATGGCAAGCGGTCTTGTGAGAAAAAATTGGTGAGATCAGTTTTTTTGCACAAAAAAGATCATTTTGCATTCTCTTGACTTAGTTCAAGAACAAAGAGCTAATACTAACTCATGCTTCAATAAAGAACTAGTATAGTTTAATCTAAAGTTCAATTTAAATTCAAGACTCAATTTAGCTTATTTAACATGGCATAAATCATACATGGATCACTAGAGCAAGACTAATTACAAAATTCAATGAGACATGATTTAATTTAGGTTGTTCACATTTAATAAAAGTTAACATGGCAAAAACTAAGCTTTACATAGAAAGACATGATAAATCTAGCAAACTAACACAAGGTATGGTAAGATGTAAAGCGATATATAATATCACACAAGGATAATAGTCAAAGCTCCATATATTTATATTACAATACATATTACTGAATTTAAAATGCAATATAATACAATTGATGCAAAAGAGACAAACTTCCCCTCGAAATAGGCCAAAAGGACCAATAACCCCCAACTCTCCTAGCAAAGAAGCAAAACGAGAAGAATCTAGAGTCTTAGTGAAAATATCACTACACATGTTGCTCGGACTCAACAAAGTGAAGTGCAACATCACCTTTCTCTACATGGTCTCTAAGAAAATGGTATCTAATGTCAATGTGCTTGGTTCTAGAGTGTTGCACTAGGTTTTTGGCAATGTTTAGGGTGCTAATGTTATCACAAAAAAGAGAAACACTATCTAAAGCCAACCCATAGTCCCGCAGAGTAGATAAGATCTAAAGAACCTAAGAATAGATACTAGCAGCAGCTACATACTCCGCCTTAACAGTGGACTGTGTTGCTTCCTAGAAGACTAAGAGAAAAAGATATGCCTAAGAAATGACAAGTACCAGAAGTATTCTTCGTTTCTACTCTATACCCTACAAAATTAGCATCTGAAAAAACCCGAATGGAGAGTGTAGAATCAGAAAAATACCAGAGTCCAAAATCAAGAATGCTTTGAAGATACCTAAAGGTGCGACACACTGCTTGACGATGCGAAAAATGAGGGGAAGCCTAAAATCGAGCGCACAGACACACAACAAAACTGTATATTCAGCCTCGACGCCGTGAGGTAGAGGAGAGAGCCAATCATGCTGTAGTACTCCTTCTGGTCCACGGGCTCTCCATTCTCATCAGGATCCAGCACTATCGAGGTGGAAATTGGAGTAGACATTAGCGTGTTGCTTCCCTTGTTGAAGTGTCGAAGAAGATTCTTTATGTACTTTCTTTGATGAATGATTTTCCCTTCTTTTAGTTATTTGACTTGAAGACCAAGGAAGAAAGTTAACTTGCCCATCATACTCATCTCAAATTCCATGCTCATAGAATCTGAAAATCAGGATACCAAAGTACGAGAAGAACCACTAAATATGATGTCATCCATATAAATCTGAACAAGCAAGAAGTCATTGTCATGCTTGAGAGTGAACAAAGTTTTATCTACCATTTTTATTTTAAAATTATTCTTAAACAGAAAACTCTTAAGCCTATCATACCAAGCTCTAGAGGCTTATTTCAATCCATACAAGGTTTTAGAAAGTTTACACACATGGTTTGAGAACTTAGAATTTTCAAAGCTAGGTGGTTTCTTAACATAGTTCTCTTTCTCTATGAAACCATTAAGAAAAGTACTTTTGACATCTATTTGAAATAGCTTGAAGTCTTTAAACGCCGCAAATGCTAGCAAAATATGAATGGCTTCTAATATATCTACAGGTGCAAAAGTCACTTCAAAGTCTAAGCCTTCTACCTGAAAATAATCTTGAGCTACAAGCCTAGCCTTGTTGTAAAGTGCCAACCCATCCTTACTTTTCTTATTTTTGAAAACCCATTTTGTTCCAATTATATTATGATTATGTGGAGGTTCTACTAAGGTCCAGACTTGGTTTCTTTCAAAATTTTTAAGCTTTTCATGTATGGTATTGACCCAAGAGGAATTAGGTAAAGTATGGATGATATCTCAGGGTTCAAAAGATGCAACAAAAGTAGAATGTGCATTAGAATCTGGAGAGATAAACTTAGAGCGATTGACTCGCTCATGGAGATCCCTAATCATCTGCTCCTAAGGATGTCCTCGTTGAACATGATGCAGACGTGGCCTCTATCTCATAGGCTATGGAGGTAGGAATAGAGCCACTTGAAGCGCCGGTGGGAGGATGCTACTCTTTGAAGTTGGTGAGGTAGAAGCAGGCTCTCCAGCCAACTTAGGAGTGACTAGAGGATGGATTGGGTTCTCATCCTCTTCATGAAGGTCGTCATTGATGAAAATGCTTTCACTCTCACCAAATACTTGTGTACCTACTTTATTAGGTCTAGTAGTAGGACTAGCCTCATTAAAAGTGACTTCATATGTCTCAAAAATTTTGTTAGTATGTAAATTAAAAACACGATAGCAACGAGAGTGAGCGCAATATCTAATAAAAATGCCATCATGACACCTGCATTCAAATTTATCAAGGTTGCCATGTTTAAGAATGAAACATTTACAACCCAAAATCTTAAAATGTGAGACGCTAGGCCTATGACTAAATTTAAGCTTAAAAGAAGTCTTACCTATGACCGTTCTCAAGAAAACCCTATTGGACACATAATAAGCAGTAGAGATCGCCTAAACCCAAAACCTCTTAAGGGTGCTATGCTTACTAGCATGGTTCTAGTTATCTCAACAAGTGTTTTATTTTTCTTTTCTACCACCCCATTCTGCTAGGGAACTCTAGGTGAGAAAACTTGGTTCTCTAACCCTCCCATAGTGCAGAAAGTGGCAAAAGGATTGGTTCTTAAATTTTATGCAATAGTCACTTCTAATGGCTCTAGAAAGTATATCATAGAATACCTAGAGTAGTCATCTACAATGACAAGCATATATCACTTCCAGGCTGGACTCTAAAAGGACCTACTATGTCTAAGTGAGGAAACTATCCAGCTTCGTCAGTCATCACTAGAGTAAGAGGTGGATGAGAAGTAGAAACCATCTTACCATACCTACAGGGTGTGCACACTAGGTTTCTAACATTTTTAAGCCTATGCGGTCCTATAATCAGGTTATTACTACTAACTCTAGTCAAGTGGTCGAAGCCTATGCGTCCAAACCTTCATGCCACAACACTAAGTCATGAGAGTTAGAAGCCACAAGACACTTAGGGCTAGAAGTAGAAGAGATACTGAAATCAGCACTAAAAATCCTTTCAAACCTAGAGATCCCAAAGACATGCTCTCTAGAGGAGTTTAAAACTCTATACTCACCACTCTTGAATCTTACTTCTAGACCTTCATCAAGTAGCTAGGAGATAGATAGTAAGTTATACCTCAGCTTACTTACCAAAGTGACATCTTTGAGCATGAATTTGTCGTTGATATGCACAATGCCCTTGGCTATTATGGTACCAATAGAAGCATCCCCAAATATGATCAACTCGTTGCCAGATGCACATGTGAGGGAGGAGAACCATCTAGAATCTCCGGTCATGTGTCGAGAATATCTAGAGTCAACAAGCCACACGTCCTCCTTCCTTGCACACTGGACCTACAGGGCACGAACAGGAAATATGTATGCCTCAATACTAGGGTTAGTGAGAAATAATTTTGGAATTCAGTACTAAGCCACACGATGCTTGGGAGAAGTAGTAGAAATAAAATAACATAGTTAGCACGATAATCATGAGCATGCACACGAGACCCACCTAGCCCTCTTCGAATCGGTCTACCAAAAGACCGGTACTCTCCCTAACTAGGTGCTACTCATGGTCTACTTTCATGATATCCTAACCCAAAGCACTGCCTAGAATCACCAAAGGAGTCAAAGAAGTTGTCTAAAAAACTAGGCCTATGTCGAGCAGGAAAGACAAGTTGCCTAGCTCTAGCGACAGTCAAGGGTGAAGAAACTCCTCCAAAGGATCTCAAAGCACGCTCTCTCTTTTTCCTCTCAACCTTGGCTCTACGGAAGTAGAACTCAACTACGTGGCAATCTTTCTTGTAGAAGGTACAATGGTACTTGACCTTTTGAGGGGTCTGACCTGATGAGGAAGAGGCACCTGTCTTGCTAGAGGGGGTTTGGGTAAAACCTACAGATCTAAAATATATTTGAGATGGCTTAGGGGATTCTATCTCAAATATGCCATTCTCAATAACCCTTACAACCTTAGGTGAGTGGTTCTTGGAATACTCTAGGGAATTAAAACCTAGGCCTCTCTTCTTCACACTCACCTTAGATTGGTCAATGATCATATTGAGGTTCTTCTTCCCACTAAAGAATCTCTCAAGTATCTTTTTGAGGTAGTTATTTTCTTCAGCTAGGTTCTCACATATGACAAACTCTTTTGAATTGGTTGCCGTAGAATACGTTTCCTTATGAATGGCTATCTCAAACTTTAGAGCCTCACAAGACACACAGGAGGCATTCTTAATCCTAGCCAACTGTTCTTGATACTTGACCCTAAAGGCCACTTGCACTTCAACTATATTATACCCACTCTCAACACAAAATGCAGAAGAATTAGAATCAATGACCCTTTTAAATACAGTCATGGCTAAGAGTTTTTTAATTTTAGCTTTCTCTTTTAGAGTCTTGTTAAGAGCATCTATCTCAATTGTGAGTTTAGGACAATTTTCACATGAAGTAGTCCTATAATGCATAACCATCTCAGCCATTTCTTTTATTTTGATTTTGTTGTCCTCACAATAAGAGCAAGTATGATTAGGATTAAACTTTTGTAATTCCTTAAGAGCACTATCTTATTTTATCTTTAGCAAAGCACAATTTGAACAGGAAGATGGAATAGCATCTATAGGAATAGCATCAAGAGCAATAGCATCCATGCAAATATGATCATGACTTAATTTTACAGAATCTAGATCATCTAGAGCTTTCTTGAGTTGGTCCACAACAAAAGAATAAGCAGATTTCAATGTAAGTAAGATTCACAATTATTAGGATTAATTGACTGGATACTAACAATCTCTGAGTTCAAGTTATCAATCATCATGTACTGACTCTTAATCAATTTGGCTTCCTTTTTTAGTTGTTTTCAATTACAATGAGAGCTCGTTTCATAGTCTTGGAAGAGGGGCTACCCCGCCTAGGCTGCTATAGGGCTCGTTGGAGTCAGAGGGGTCGACATCGTGGTTGCCCTTGGCCATGAAGCGTATGTTAGTGTAGTCCTGGGCCTTGTTCTTGCCATGGGAGTCATCCTCATCGTCCTTCATCCCTGAGTCCACATCGCTCATGTCTACAGACTCAAGAGCGGTAAGGACCCGGTTGACAAACTTCCGGTAGTTGGGATTCTTGATCTTTCTGTCTCAAGCTTGAGGATGGCTCCGAAGGTCATTATCTTCCTTGCCCTTCAGCTTGGGGTAGTTGGCCCGAATGTGGTTTGGCTCACCATACTCGAAGCATGTTATCGGACCATCTCTTCTCTTGTTTCTCACCATGTTGTACACTCTAGTGAATTTGGTGGACAGAAGGGCTAAATCTTTTTCAGGTAGCCTCTCAAGTTGTTCATCACTAACTGAGTGCATGGCGGAAAAGAAAAGCCAACATCTACATATCTGAAGAACTGCTCCAAAAAGGGTCCATCACAAGCCATCAACTCTGTCTTGGGAAGACATGAGATGAAGTCAATATCATACGTATTCAACCTCAAGTAGAGCTTATCCATGGTAATATCACTCATAATAGTGTTGTCATTGATAGATGTGACTTTCATCCCCCAAACCTTAACATCAAGAGCACCCAAGATTTGACGTACATTCTCAGACTCTGAGAAGGTCAAGCCAATAGTACGAAGGTCATGGAGAATTTTGTTGAACCTTCCCCATAACTCATCCAAAGACTGATCGGGCTTTTGCTCAATCTAAGAGTATTCTTTTTTGAGATGATTCTTTCCCACTTCCTTGATCACGGTAGAGCCCTCATGGTAGTTAGAGAGGGTTTTCCAGATCTCATGAGCAGATCTTAAGTGAGCAACTCACTCAAACTCTGATCAACTGAGCCCCTGAATTAGAAAATTACATGCTTTGCTATTTGCTTCTACATCAGAAGAGGTTACATTGTCATCAACCGACACGACATAAGGATTTTTGACCTTAAGCCAAATCACGTGCCCTTGGGCCTTAATGTAAGCATGAATGCGAGAATTGTAATACGAGAAATCTACTCCATCGAATGTAGGAGACTTGGTTGAATACTTGTTTGCTGCCATGGTTCCTAAGACCGATTAAGATCTACAAGAAGAGTTAACCGAGCTCTGATACCACTTGTAGGGCCGGATGGCAATAGAGGGGGAGGTGAATGGTGCCTTCTTAAAATTTTCTTCCAAGTATTCTAGATTCTATTCTTCAATAACAAGGAAGTTATAGAGAATATCATCTTTTTCCAAAGTCACAGATCAAAACGACTAAAGAAATCAAAATTCCATTAAATCCTCAACACCGGCAGTCTAATCTCTCTCATAGGGGGCGGTTTGACTGTCGGGAGGTCTGACCTCCATGTAATTACTGATCTTATCTCTAAATCAGGATATGAATAGTGTTTTTAGTGCTATTTCAAATCCAAAAATTAATGGAACTTTTGATCCGTAGATCCAAATGATATGAATTCTTGTAGGGATCTTCTGTAGGCAATTAAGAACCTATTCTAATAAATGATCATAAAAATTATGGCCAAAGTTGAGACCTCTTTTAGTTTGAAGGAAAGGTGTACTGAAAGCAAGCCAAAACTAAAATCAGTGAATACAATTTACTTGTGGGTGGACGATGGCCAAGATGTCTCTAGATGTATTTTCACATATCACAGTAAGCTAGAATACTGAAGAACATGAACCAAAAACATTTGAAACAAGAAATCACACTTTGATGCCAAAATGAGTAAAACCGAGTTTTCTTGATAAGCTTGCTATCAAAGTGCCTAGATGGGTGGACATAGATTCCTAAAGGTTGATGTATTACTTTCTTAACAAAGATAGTTTTATAGCCATTCCACTTTAGAGAACAGAGAGTATATAACACACTTAACTTTCAAACTCTAACCCTAGACATGAGAGCACAAGAGAGATGGATTGGATGGATAACACAAGTTCCCATCCCAATCCCTTTATATAGGTGGGCTAACCAGCTACACCTAATCCTTAATGAATACTGTCCACTTAGCACAATGGGAGAAACCCGTTAACTGTACACACTTGGATTTTACTTACACATGTTCACTTATGTACGTTTTTGAAAGCGTATAAGTCCAAATCTATTAAGTCCTTTACCCTTGATTCATCTTGATCAAACTAGCTTCTCCTTGACCTAAACCGCTCTCTAAGCACCATTTACGCATCGCGATTTTGATCCAAGGCAGATTTTGATATTTTGGCCAAACTTACTAAAATACCCTTTCATGACCGGGTCGTCATGTAACATCCTGATGTTTAGTAGAATTTAAAATCCTTAAGTTAAAATGAATTTTTGGAATTTTCTAAAAAATTAATAAATCTTAAAATGAATATTTATAAATTAAAAAAATTTAATATGATTAAAATAAATATTAACATAAGCTGAAAATATTTTATTTGGATTCCTGGTGTCTCAAGGATTTTTTTTGGAAGTTTTGGTGATTTTTTGGGGTTTATTTGCTATTTTCTTGAGCTCTCTTTTATTTGTTTATTTTTCAAAAAAGAAAAAATGGTGAAAATCCCTAAAAACCCATGGGCCGAATCCCCTCAGCCCGACGCACCGCCCTCGGTCGGCCCACTCCCCGCCGATCAATCCCCGCCCCCACACATGCGGCAGCATCTCGCAGCCCCTACCGCCATCGCCGACCCTGCCGCCATCGCCGATAAGCTGCCCCACCATCTCCGCCGCCCCGAATCGTGCCGACGAACCCTCGCCGCCGAGCACCCCATGACGCCCGCCGACAGACCCTACCGCCGCCTCACCCCCGCCTTGGTCGCGTCGCACCGCCCCTCAGGCCGCTTGCACTACCCCCGCACCCACACCGGACGTGACCACGCTGCACCGCCTCGGTCAGCGTACCGCACCTGTGCACCTACGTCACCCATCGAGCGACCCGAGCCCCGCATTGCAACCGTTGATCCAGATCCGGATCAACGGCCCCGATTGAGCCACGCGTCAGCCTCTCAACCATCCGATCCCGCCGCTGCTACCGCTCTCGAGTCGTGCCATGTCAGCCCTAGCCACGTGTTAAGCCACGTCAACCCTAATGCCATGTGTTAGTACCATGTCAACGCCACATCAGCAAAAACCCGACCCCCCGGTGCCACGTCAGTGCCACATGTCAGCACCCCAGCTTGCCACGTCAACCCTAACCCGCCGTGTCAGCGCCGCCCTTGTGCACTGTTCCGTGGACCGAGTCCACCGTGAACCCACCTTTTCGTGCACCGAGTTCACAACATAGTAGCTTTTTCAAATTTTCAGTATTTTCTTTAGATTTAATTTTCTGAGAGCCCATTCTCCTCCATTCTAGCTTCGTTTGACCCTGTTTTTTTAAAATTCATCTAAGATCCTGATTTCAGAGGAGCAGAGCGACGCCAGAAGACCCCGAGTACTTCACTGAGCATAACCAAGGCAAGTCGTAACCTTTGATCATGTTGAACCTAGATTTTAATCTATTATTTATCTACTTTGTTTTAAATTATTCTGCATCGCTATTTTAATACAACCTTTGTACTTGGTATTTATTACCCCATTTGATTAAAATCCCCCTTGATGATTTTGTACACCATGACGCAATTGTTACCATAGGTTGGGAAATTACATAGTGATGTTATGCTTGATGTCACATGGGTTGTTCGACTAGAATGCTTAGCCTTGCTTATTTTACGAAAGGGTTTATCATCGCATGTGAATACTTAGATTGACTTAATGAAATATAGAACCGTGGTTGGTGCCACAATTATTAAAATTTGTACTATGACATTGGTGTGTCATTAACGTGGTTATACAAACTTAATTTTTCACTCGAGCGAGTGATCGTGCAGTAAAGGGGAAAGTGTGGAATCACTTCGAGGGATGTGGAAGTCTCGTCCGGGTAGATTTAAGGACTTAACTTAGTGTACCATTGATCTGAGCTTTATCGTGCAAACCACATATCTAGTATGGGATAGACCTGGTTGATTAATTTGGGATATTTCAACTTCAATCTCGCCATTGTGATGAACATGGTTGCTGATTTTCATGTGGCGTAAGGGGGGTATGATGGGAAACCCTAGCGGGTGGGATTGAGTTGAGATAGAACTTTGTACATACCTTGTTGTGATTTCCTTAGTACGAGGTTAATCACATCATGTGGGTACAGTAGTGCCACCTCTACAGAGTGAAACTATTCGAATAGCCGCGTCTTTGGTTATGGACAATGCTCGGTGATTTCACACGAGGGGTAGTGTTTTCATAGCAACTTGTGGTTATAGTTGGAAAGTGAACGGGTAGTTCACTGTTGGCTTGGCTTGTGGATGGGAGGTTCACAAGTGGTTTAATCTCAATTCCATTGATTACTTATTTATTACTGTTTCCATTAAAATCTGCTATCATTCTATTTATTGTATTTATCTTAAAATGTCATCTTATGTAAATTAACCTTATAGCAATTCATTGGTAAGCCTTGTATATTATATTGCATTCATTTGTTACAAACAATTTGCTGAGTATCAATGTACTCACGGCTTTATGCCCATTGTTGCTCAGTTGAGGAGAAGGAGTATTACCAGCAGGAGGTACCAGAAGGAGAACACTTCAGCAACTTCACGGATTAGGACTTTGCTCCCCAGTCGATTGCCTGTGGGCATGTCGAATGGCTACTACGCTTATTTTATTCTTTTCGCTGCTAGACTTTAAGCCCTTCGGGCTAGTGATATTGTAAGTTTGGCCATAAGGTCGTACCTTTGAGATTTATTATTACTTGAGTTTCCCTTTATTTAGCGTGTATATGGTTGTTACGTCATCTATATTTAACTGTGTACACTAGCGTGATTCTGGACTACTGCGGCATACATAGAGAGTCTGAATTTGCATATTCGGGTCATAATTTTAGATGAATTTAGAAAAAAATGGGGTCAATCGGAGCTAGGGTGGAGGAGAATAGGCTCTCAGAAAAATAAATTCTAAGGAAATTCCTAAAATTCAAAAATTGCATTGTGCTATGGACCCGCTACATGGAAAAGCAAGTCCACGGTGGACCCGGTCCACGGAACAGTGCGCATGGAGAGAAGGGTGCTGACGCGGTGGCCTAGGGCTAACGTGGCACCGTGCGGTGCTGACACGTGGCTAGGGTTGACGTGGCACGGCAGTGGGGGTGGGTTTTGGCTGACGTGGCAGCTGACGTGGCGTGACATGTGGTGTGACACGTGGCCTAGGGCTTACGTGGCTACTGACGTGGCAAGGGCTAACGTGGCTTGGTCGGACGCGTCGGCGGCGGCGAGATCAAACAGCTGAGGTGCAGCCACGTGGACACATCCGAGCTGTTGGTTTAGATTTTGATCTGCAGCTGTGATCGGGTGCGGGAACCGTCAGATCTCCGACGCATGGCGACAAGTTGCGCGAGGCGTCGCGGGTGCGCGTTGCGAGGCGACGTGCGGCGTGGGCGTGGGCGGTGGCATGGGAACGGAGGCGGGGCGGCGCGGACGGGGCAGCTCACCTGCGGGGATGGAGATAGCGGCGATGACGCACGGTGAGGAGGGGCGGTGGCGCACGGTGAGGGCGTTGGCAGTAGCGGCACGCGACGGCGAGGACGGCGAGGACGTCGGTGAGGATGGTGTCGGCATGGGGTGAAGGGAGGCGACGAGGGCAACGGCATTTATAAGCACGCACCCCAAGAAAAATCCAATAGGGTTTCGGTGTGGGGTTGAGTTCGCATCGGAGAGAAGGGTGGGGACGCCGACGCGTGGTAGATCGGACGGCCGGGAGGCGATTCGGGCGAGGGCGAGCGGGTGCGATGCGGACGGGTCGGGATCGCCAACACGTGGACATGCGGAAGCGGACCAGACGGCGGGGTGAGAGGCGGGGTGCGGGCGCGATGCGGGGTGCGTGGCGTGGGATGGCCGCCACATGGCGCGGGAAGGGAGATCGGGCGATAGGGCGTGAAGCGGGGAGCGGGCGGCTGCGGGAGCGGGGCGAGGGACGGATGAGTGACGTGTGGGTAAGCAAGGATTGGGCGGCAGGGAACGAGTGCGGGCGGTGGTGCGTGGGCGAGGAGGCGGATGGTCGACGCGTGGAAGGAGGCGGATCGGGCAGCGGTGGATTTTTCCCCCACTTTCTTTTTTTTTCTGAAATTCAAATAAAGCAAAAGAGCTCCAGAAAAATAGCAAATAAATCCCAAAAATTTACCAAGAAATACCACAAAATTCCTTGAGCCCTGAGGAACCTAAATAAAATATTTTTAGTTTATGTTAAAGTTTATTTTCATCAGATTAAATCCTTTTAAATTCTAAAAATTAATTTTAAGCTTGTTTAATTTCTAGAAAAATTTCAAAAATTAATTTTTAAATTCAGGGCTTTATAAACTCCAGAAAAATAGGACGTTACATCTTTCTCTATAAATACATTAGATGTCTCAAGCTTCTTTCAGCCAGACGGGAGGATGGAGAGGACTTCTTCGTGTTCTGTTGCGGAGCCTTGGATTAAAGATATCGCCCATCTACCTCACCAAGGACGAGAAAGAGAAGGGCCAACGCATCGAAAACATCACCAGATTGTACTTCACCACCAGAGTCAGCAAGCAAGTTCTACACCTGTCGAGACCCGAATTTGCAAATTCGGACTCTATGTGTAAACTGCACTAGTACAGGATCACGCTAGTGCACACAGTCAAATATAGATGTAATCATAACCATACACACGAAGCCTAATCCGTGAAGTCGTCGTAGTACTATCCTTCTGCAACCTCCTGCTGATAATACTCCTCGCCCTCAACTGAGCAACATAGGCGTAAAGCCGTGAGTACATTGGTACTCAGCAAGTCGTTTGTAACAAATATATGCAGTATAATATGCAAGTCTTACCAAAGGAAGGCTGAAAGGTTAATTTGCATAAAGATATTTTCATCGTAAATATAATAAATAGATTGAAAGCGGAATTTAAATGAAAACAGTAATAATAAATAATCAAAGGATTAAACATAAACCACTTGTGAACACCTATTCACAAGCTAAACCAACAGTGAACTACCTGTCCACCTCCAACATAAACCATCAAGTTTAAAAGATAACACTAACCCTCGTGTGAAATCCCCGAGTATTGTCCATGACCGAGGACGCGGCTATTTCTAATAGTTTTACACTCTGCAGAGGTTGCACAACTGTACCCACACGATGTGATTAGCCTCGATCTCAGGAAATCACAACAAGGCCTTTACAATGCTCTACCTCAACCCAATCCTGCCCGCTAGGGTTTCGCATCACACCCCCCTTGCGCCACATGGAAATCAGCAACCATGTTCCTCACAATGGCAGAATTGACATTGAAATATTACAAATTAATCAGCCAGATCTATCCCATACTAGACATGTGGTTTGCACGATTAAGCTCAGATCAATGGCGCACAAAGTTAAGTCCTTAACATTACCCGGGCGAGGCTACCACATCCCCCGAAGTGCACCTGCACTTCCCCCTTTATTGCACGATCACTCGCCCGAGTGCAAAACCAAGTTTGTATCTCCCCGCCGATGACACACCAATGCCACGGCACAAATTTTAATAAACGTGGCACCGACCACAGTTCCATATATCATTAAGTCAAATTCATAATTCACATGTGATGATGGAACCAATCGTAAATTAAGCCCAGCTAAGCATCTAATCGTACCACCCATGTGACAAATAGCCTAACATCACTAGTATGTTTCCCAACCTAGGGTGACAACGGTATCAAGATATTCCAAATTATCAAGGAGGAATAGATTCAATTGGGATGATAACTGCCAATACAAGGGTTTGAATAAAAATAGCGATGCAAAGTAATTTAAAACAAAATAAATAAATAATAGATTGCAAACTGGGTTCAACATGATCAAAGGACACGACTTGCCTTGGTTATGCTCAGCGAGGTAATCCTGGTCTTCGAGCGTAGATCCTGCTCCTCCGGAATCCGAATTTAACAAGAGAGAAAACAATCGAAACGAGAAAAACACATAAAATGACAAGCAAATGAACTCCAAAAATCATGAAACTAGAACCAAAAGCTAGAGCTCAATTTTAGATGAATTTAGAAAAAGAACGGGGTCAATCGAAGCTAGGACGGAGGAGAACGGGCTCCCGAAAAATAAACCCTAAATTAAATCAGGAAAATCAGAAAAGACACTGTGCTGTGAACTCGGTCCACAGGAGACCAGGTCCACAGTGGACCCGGTCCGCCGAACAGTGAACACGGCAGGGGGCGCTGACGCGGCGGGGCTGGCTAACGTGGCAGCTGCTGATGCTGCCACGTGGCCAGGGCTGACGTGGCATGACACGTGGCTGCCACGAGGGCTTAGGGCTGACGTGGCAGCCACGTGGGCTTAGGGCTGACGTGGATTGCCACGTGGCTAGTGCTGACGCGGCACGGCGCGGGCGGCGGCGGTGGGATCGGGCGGCTGTGGGCGTGACGCGCGGCGCGATCTGGATCGTCGATCCAGATCTGAGGTGACGGCGGGGATGGGGCTGCGCGGAGGCGGGACGGCGGCGATGAGCAACGCAGGTCTGGCGCGAGGACCGAGGGGAGGAGCGGGCCCGAGTGCGCGCGAGGAGCGGCGACCATGCGGGCGACGGCGAGGCGACAGCGACGGGGGAGGCGACGGCGACTCACCGGCGAGGGTCTCCAACGACGGCTGTCGAGACCCGAATATGCAAATTTGATCTCTCTGTGTAAACTGCACTAGTCCAGGATCACGCTAGTGCGCACAGTCAAACATAGATGTCATCACAGTCATACACACGATAATAATAAAGGAAAAACTCGAATATCGATAAAATATCAAAGGTACGACCTTATGGCCAAGCTTACAATATCTCTAGCCGGAAGGGCTTAACAAAAATAGCAGCGAAAATCCAAAATAAAGCGTAGTAGCCAATCGACAAGCCCACAGGCTATCGAGTGGAGAACGGCCTAATCCGTGAAGTCGTCGTAGTACTCTCCTTCGGAACCTCCTGCTGATAGTACTCCTCTCCCTCAACTGAGCAACATAGGCGTAAAGCCGTGAGTACATTGGTACTCAGCAAGTCGTTTGTAACAAATGAATGCAATATAATATGCAAGGCTTACCAAAGGAAGGCTGAAAGGTTAATTTGTATAAAGGCATTTCACAATGAAATAATATAAGTAACTTGAAAGCGAAAGTTAACTGAAAACAATAATAATAAATAATCAAAGGAATAAACATGAACCACTTGTGAACACCAATTCACAAGCAAAACCCAAAGTGAACTACCTGTCCACTCCCAACATAAACCACCAAGTTTTAAGTGAAACACTAACCCTCGTGTAAAATCACCGAGCAATGTCCATGACCGAGGATGCGGCTATTCGAATAGTTTTACACTCTGCAGAGGTTGCACAACTGTACCCACATGATGCGATTAGCCTAGGCCTAAGGTAATCACAACAAGGTCTTTACAATGCTCTACCTCAACTCAATCCTGCCCGCTAGGGTTTCGCATCACACCCCCCCTTGCGCCACATGGAAATCAGCAACCATGTTCATCACGATGGCAGAATTGGAATTGAGGTATTACAAATTAATCAACCAGGTCCATCCCATAATAGACATGTGGTTTGCACGATTAAGCTCAGATCAATAGCGCACAAAGTTAAGTCCTTAACATTACCCGGGCGAGACTACCACATCCCCCAAAGTACATCCGCTTTCCCCTTTCGCACGATCACTCGCCCGAGTGCAAAAACTACAATTGTATAACCAAGCCAACGACACACCAATGACGTGGAATAAATTTTATTAAACGTGGCACCAACCACAGTTCCATATATCATTAAATCAAATTAGAGATTAACATGTGATGATAAGACCATTCGCAATTATAAGCAAAACTAAGCATCTACTCGTACAACCCATGTGACAATAATCATACATCACTAGTAAGTTTCTCATCCTATGGTGACAATGGTATCATGGCATTCCAAAGTATCAAGGAGGTATAATCTCATTTGGGACGATAACTACCAGTGCGAAGGATTGAATAAAAATAGCGATGCGATGTAATTTAAAACAAAATAATTAAATAATAGGTTGCAAACTGGGTTCAACATGATCAAAGGACATGACTTGCCTTGGTTATGCTCAGCGAGGTACTCCTGGTCTTCGGGCGCAGAACCTGCTCCTCCGGAATCCGAATCTAGCGAGAGAGAAAGCGACGAAACCAAGGAAACATAAAAAATGATAAGCAAATGAACTCCAAAATTCACAAAACTAGAACCAACAGCTAGAGCTCGATTTTAGATGAATTTAGAAAAAAGAACGGGGTCAATCGGAGCTAGGACGGAGGAGAACGGGCTCTCAGAAAATTAAACCTAAATTAAATTGGGAAAATCGGAAAAGTTACTGTGCTGTGGACCGGGTGCACGGGAAACCGGGTCCACCGTAGACTCGGTCCACGAAACAGTACACGCGGGGCGACTGGCTGACGCGGCACGCTAGGGCTGACGTGGCAGTAGCATGTCCTGCCACGTGGCACGGGGGTGACGTGGTGCTGACGTGACGCTGACGTGGCACCCGGGGACGGGTTCCGGCTGACATGGCGCTGACATGGTATGTCCACGTGGCATGCCACGTCAGCTAGAGCTAACTTAGCCTAGGGCTGACGCGGCACAGCTCGAGCGCGGGCGACGGCGGCTCGATCGGACGGCTGGGATCGCGACGCGTGGCAAGATCTGAGGCGTCGGCCCAAATCTGGATTGGTGGTGAGGATCAAGCGGCGCGGGCGCGGGGACGGCGGGGATCGCCGACGCGTGGCGCGGCACGTCGCGCGAGCTCGGGCGGGAGTGAAGGCAATGTCGACGTGTGGCCGGCGCGGGGAGTGGATCTCCGACGCGTGGCGGGCGCAGCGCGAGGTGTCGCGGGCGCGGACGCGGCTGAGGCGAGGCGAGCGGCGAGCTCTAGCGATGCGGGCGACCGGGGAGGCGATGCGGCGACGGGGACGGCGCGGAGAGCTTACCGGCGACGGAAGTCACGGCGACGAGGTCGGCGACGATGGGCGACGCACGGGGACTCCGGCGTCGGCGGCGGCCTGAGGCGAGGAAACGGCGGCGGAGGCGACGGCGAGAGCGAGGGTGAGGCACACGAACCGAGGCGACGGCGGCGTTTAAATCACGCGAACCGAGGTGATCGATTCGGAGACGGCTCGGGTGCGAAACGGGCGCGGTTTGAACGGTTAGGATGCGGCCACGTGGAACATCGGACGGCGGCCGAGGGTTAGGGTTAGGGTTAGGGCAGCGCGCGCGTGCGGGCGATCGGACGGTCGAGGAGGCGCGGCGCCGGATCAGACGGCGACCGAAGGAGGCGAGGCGCGGGCGCGGGGACGCGGCCGGTGCCGCCGTGTGTCGCGCGGATGCGCCGACGCGCGTGGCGGCGGCGGATCGGGCGCGCGAGAGCGGTGCGCGAAAGGGTACGGCGGCGGCGCGGGCGCGGTGGATGGGTGACGCGTGGCGGGGAGGAGGATCGGGCGGCGGGGAAATTTCTTATTTCTTTTCTTTTTCCAGAAATTCAAATAAACTTTCAGAGGCTCTAGAAAATAGCAAATAAATCCCAAAAATTCACCAAAAATACCAGAAAATTCCTTGAGTCCTGAAGAATCCTAATAAAATATTTCCAGCTTATGTTAATGTTTATTTTAATCATATTAAGTCTTTGAAAATTGTAAAAATTCATTTGAAGCTTGAATTAAATTCAGAAAATTCCAGAAAATTCATTTTTAAAATCCTGGCTTTAAAATTGACAGAAAAACAGGATGTTACAACGGCGATGGCAACGGCGGCGACGGCGAGGGCGGGGGCGACACGAGCGACGGCGGCACGGTTCCGGACGGCGGCGTGAGGCGAGAGCGACGGCGGGGAGTGGGCCGGCCAAGGGAGTCCCGATCGGTCTCGGCGCGACGCAGAGTCGGGCGCGGTTTGGGACACGCGTACGGCCAGGATGCCTCGCGGGGCGATCGGACGGCGGGCGCGGGTTAGGGTTTGCGGCGCACGGGTGCGGGGCAGCACGGACCGAGGCGAGGCGCGGGCGCGGCGCGGGCTGGTGCCGCCGTGTGGCATGAGCGGATGCGCGACGCGAGGGCGCGGGGCGGATCGGGCAGCTGTGGCGGCAGGCGGGAAAAAGGGGGGTACGGTGGTGGCGCGGAGGCGGTGGATGGTTGACGCGTGGCCGGCGGCGGGATCGGGCGGCGAGGAGAATTTTGTTTCTTTTTCTTTTTCCCAGAAATTCAACTAATTATCAAAAAGCTCTGGAAAATAGCAAATAAATCCCAACAATTCACCAAAAATACCAGAAAATTCCTTGGGACCTGAATAATCCAAATAAAATATTTTCAACTTATGTTAATATTTATTTTAATCATATTAAATTATTTGAAATTCTAAAACTTCATTTGAAGCTTGAATTAATTCCAGAAAATTCCAGAAAATTTATTTTTGAAATCCTGGCTTTAAAAGCTGCAGAAAAACAGGATGTTACAACACCACAATTTCAAGAACACCGGAGCTTGTGGAGAATGATCAGCACAAGGAGCCGCGCACAAGGCCATCCGACAACTATGCAAGCTATACAAGATCAACATGTCCAGACTCATCCGAAGGTTCAAGGAGCGATATGGGTCACCCCTAGCCTACCGGAGCCAGCCAGGGAGGAGCTACGACCGCAGTCACTAGTACCCCTACCCTCGCCTACACTACCGAGCCCAGAGGAGAGACGACGCATCACTGGCAACCAACAGGAGTACCTTTGGCACTTCATTCCAGCCCCAGCTGAAGAGCAGTCACCGCAAGTCCGCAACTCATGGGTGGTCTATAGCGATTCGGAGGACGAAAGTAGCGAGCCCTACCTGTTAGGACCCAAGTGGGAACCTTTAGATTAGAGAGTGCAAGTAGAACGCTGGATTTTATTTGCAGTTGTGTGTGATGTGAACTGCAAATCTTGCCCTTAAAAGCATTATATTGCAATCATATCAATCTTTTATTGTAGTTATTTTGCTCAGTTTTTTTGTTAGCCTTTTTGGCTAAGTGTTTGATTAGTCTAGGTTGCCATTAGAGAAACCCTCTTAGACGAATTCACCCCCTTATCTATGCTTTTCCCTCTTACCTTTTGTGCCCTTAAGAAGTCAGCAGTGGTTTCCCTTTTAAGAGCAGCAGCAAGATGGTTGATACCAGGAACTCCATAGGCCGTAACTAGGTACATCAGGACCTAAGGAGTTCAGTGCCGACCTGATCTTGTTGGATATCCAGTCTTTGGATGTGATCTTGGGTATAGATTGGCTTAAAAGGCATCAGGCAGTGTTGGATTGTGGGAGCAAAGCGACCCCCAAGATTAAACATTTGATTGTCCTCAAGCAATTAATATGATGAAATCCAATCCAGACAACTAGAAGTAATCCAATCCCGTGGTGGTCCTTGTGGGAATCAAATCTCCTTTCTCATTGGCAACAACTGTCATGCCTCCTTTCTTAGGCACAACATGAATGGGACTGACTTACTAACTATCGGATATAGGATAAATGATATTAGCACCAAGAAGCTTCAGGATTTCTTTCTTGACAACCTCCTGCAAGTGAGGATTAAGCCTACACTGGTGCTCACGAGTAAGCTTAACATCGTCCTCAAGATATATACGATGCATGCAAGTGGAAGGATTGATACCCTTCATATCATCAATGGAGTATCCAATGACGGCTCGATACCGACGAAGAATCTCAAGAAGTTGGTCAGCCTCTAAAGGGGTCAAATGATCGCTCACAATAACAAGATATGTCTGATCTGATCCAAGAAACTCATATCTAAGATGCTCAGGAAGAGGTTTCAACTCTACCTTTGGGGCTGAGGCAGGTATAAGATCATGGGTGTGAGAAGACTCTAAAGGAGCATCAATGAGCGCAATAAGAGAAGAATCAGCAGCAGTGCACTCATCATGCATAGTAGACACCTCATCCTCAAAAGATGCACGTCCTCAACATCTTCATATGTCTCAGCTACACACTTGTCAATCACATCTAAAGAGAAGCACTGATCTGGGCAATGAGGAAGGTTAGTAGGATGCCTCATATTAAAAGATAGCTTCTCTTGACCAAACTGAAGAGTAAGCTTGGCATCTTTAACATCAATAACAGCCCCTACAGTAGCTAAGAAAGGTCTCCCAAGAATGATAGGCTCACTTCGATCTTCCATTTCTAAGACAACAAAGTCAACAGGGAAGGCAAAGGTACCGATTACCACAGGGACATCGGCTAAAATGCCAGCTGGGTGACGATAAGAGCGATCAACCAGCTGCAAGGTCATCGTTGTCGGCTGAAGATCACCCAATGGGAGCGCGTCACACACAGAGAGGAAGGACACTGACACGTGAGCCTAGGTCACAAAGAGCATGAAAGTTCTTGGAGCCTATAAGACACGGAAGATAGAAGCTCTCGGAGTCCTCTAACTTAGGAGGTAGCTTATTTTGAATGATTGAACTACACTCCTTAGTAAGAGTGATTACCTCATGCTTATCCATACTCTGTTTCTTTGTAATCAGCTCCTTGAAGAACTTAACATACATCGGCACATGCAAGACAACATCTAGGATAGGAATGGTGATCTGAACGTTCTTCATCATCTCTAGGAACTTAGCGAATTTCTTGTCTTCATTTGTTTTTTCAAAACGCTCAGGGAATGGCATTTTAAGTTTAGTAGAAGGGATGGCAGCTGAAGTGGATGATGAGGGAGTATCATGAGTTGGTGCTGGTGCAGAAGAGCTAGGTTGGTGCACATCCTGTTGCTGTGAAAGAGGTACATGCTGGACTGGCCTAAAAATAGGGGGTACATACGGGGGTGGTGTAGGAAGAAGAGGATCAGATGTAGTCTTGCCACTCCTAGTAGTAATTGCTCCTCAATGGCTGCGAGGATTAACCTCAGGCTGTGCATGAAGCCTCTCCTGGGTGCTGGATGAAGTCTGTGATGCTTGCATACTCTCTATGACTAGTCAAATCACTTAATTGGTTCTTTGCATCATTATATTGAGCTTCCATCTTAGCCATATGTGAAGCTAACAGCTGTTCTATTCTGGATAACTGATCTGACTAAGCGGTAGGAGGGGATTGATGTGGAACATGCATCATAGACTACTAAAATGAAGCATGTGAGGGAGCTTGCTGTGACCTAAAACCTTATGCTAAAACACCCGCAGGAAAAGATGAAACACATGGGTTAGTGTTCTTGTAAGACAAGTTGGGATGCTGATGCCAACCTATTATAAGTTTGAGAATATGGCCCTTGTGATTGAGCATAACTGGCTTCAGATGATTCAACTGTGGAAGTTAACGGGCATTCAACTGGAGTGTGTCCTTGAGATCCACAAATTTGACATACAGAAGCCACATGGGCTGAGGATGATGGCATAAATTGAGCCATCTAACGAGTGAGAATCTAAACCTGAGCAACTAGGGCATCATGAGGACTCACCTCATAAATGCCAGGACGAGGAGGAGCAGAAGCTCTCTCATTAGACCACAGAAAATGGTGGGAGGACATACTCTCAATCAAAATGAAAGCATCATCACGAGTTTTGTTCATTATGCCTCCGCCTGCTGCAGAATCTACAAAGGCTCTAGTATTGTGCGTAAGTCCTTTGTAGAAAATCTGAAGCATTAGCCATCTTTCAAGACCATGGTGAGGGCACCTCCTAAGGAGGGTTTGATACCTCTGCCAGGCATCATACAAACTCTCACCCTCATACTGTGAGAACCTCGTGATTTGGTCACGTACCTCAGCTGCCTTAAAGGGTGGAAAATATCTCTCAAGAAAGGCCTGAAGTATATGTTCCCAAGTATCTTTCAGATGCATGGGGAGAGAATGTAACTAGGTCTTAGCGCCATCTCTTAGAGAGAAAAGAAACAATGAGAGTCTAATAGCATCTGTTGACACTACATTACACTTTAAGGTGTTGCAATACTCTAAGAAAGTGCGAATGTGCTCATTGGGGTCTTCAGTGGGAGAACCTCCAAAGTGAGTTTGCTGGACCATGGTAATGAGTGCGGGCTTGAGCTCAAAGTTGTTCGCCTGAATGGCAGGTTGAACAATTCCAGGGGAAATACTTTGATCTCTAGGGATCCAAAGGTCACGGAGAAGAGGCGGCGGGTTATTATCACCCATGATTTCTTGATGGGAAAACCGATTCTTTTTCAACAGTTTCTGAAATGTGCGCTCAATCTTAGGATCAAAAGGAGTCAGTGAATGATCTCCACTTTTGAGTATAAACCGAGAAATCATACAAAAAGGAAAGGAGGAAGAAAAACTAAAGAAATGACTTAATCTATGGTCTAATGCGATCACCAATATCTAATCCCCGGCAATGGAGCCAAATTCTTGATCGTGCTGAAATGCACACCCGCAAGTGTACGGGTTGCCGCAATGATAGCAACAAGTTGTCGTGTTCTCCACAAGGACTAGACTACCGGTGACATAACACCAAACTAAAGCCAAGTCGTATAAACGAGAGAATAAAAAGTGAAATGAAAATCCTAGATAAACTACTGGGAAAAGAAACGGACCAACTAGTAATCAAATCGACCAACAAAACACCACATGAACGACAGATTCTGGAGAAAGGAGAGGAAGGAGAGAAAGAACTGAAGAATATGAGAATGTGAAAAACTAGGCTGAGAAAGAGAAAAGGAGGGAGGAAACTCGGAGAACTCACTATGCAGATAGAAAGATAGAAGGGACTAAGGAAGATGTGCTAGTTAGACAAGGAGGTAAGAGCTAAAGGGTAAGAGATGAAGCAGAGGGAAGAAGAAGATGCTGGGGACGGACGAGAAGAAGACACGCACTAAAACTACAATCCCACCCTTCACAGCAAGCAAAAGATCAAAACACTCAAAGAGAATAAATTTAACTCAGGAATTACATAAAAACAGCAGATCTAGACCATATATTTTTTAGTCCCTTTTTTTCTTGTTTTACTAATAGAACTAAACAGAACAGCAAACTCAAAATTAAATCTAACGAAATGAACTAATCTAATATTAAATCTCCTAGCAAAGGCAAAATTTCTATAAGACTACTGGACCATCAAGCAAAATCAAGAATCTAAGCCAAACATTTCAGATCATAGCATTGCTACTACAAAATCCATGCCATCATCCAACCATATCACAAGGTCCATAACAAACATTCAGAAATTGTTCACAACACTAGCATAAGAACTAGTAGCAGAAATTAGGCAAAGTTTGGAAAGATTAAACCAAGGGAAGAAACAAAGGGCAGTTGTTGAAGAAGGGTTGTAGAGGATGCAGTGCAGATTGAAGCAGAGCAGCAGCCGTGTAGAGGAAGCAGGTAGAGGTAGCAGATCTGGCTAACAGCAACTCGATTGATATGTAGGAGATGCAGATCCAGTGAGCAGCCATGTCGGGGAAGCAAGTAGAGGTAGCAGATCCGGTTCGACACCAGTTGAAGCAGCAACCATAGAGGAAGAAGAGCAGTAGGGGCGCTCGATAGTCTGGATCTGGAAGATGCAGGGCGGCGTGGTCTGGAGGAAATGAGGGGAGGCGGTGCTGATGGAGCTCGTCGCCAGCTACGGCCAGTCGCAGGTGATGGCAGTGGGATGAGGGCGTAGGGCGGCGGTGATCTGGAGGGCGCAGCCTGGGGTGGCAGCTACTTGGGAGGAGATGGGAGTTGGGGAATTTTTTTCTGGTGGTGACCAGCTCCCTTTGAATGGCTGTCTCTCCCTTTTTATATGAGACCCCAATTCCTCCTTACGGCTGGGCATGGAAACCCTAATGTTCATGGTTGATTTGCACTTTGGTCCCTTGATTCTTCTGATTTTTCAACCTTAGCTCCTTCTCATGTTGATTTTCTGTAGATTTTTGCGCCTTGTTCGCGCTGACCTGCAAGAAAATTGTAGAACAATGTAAATAGTCCAAATAGGGGGCAAAAATATATATAATTGATGAAATTATGGCCAATTTATGCTACTCACAGTAGGGTAATGATATAAAAATATATTGCAAATATGATGCATATTAGTGACTTTGACCAGTTCAGACGGGAGTAAAGTGTTCATGGAATGCCGACATTCTCGTCTATTCCAAGAATGCCGAGAAGCATGCTAAACACTTGCGCATGGTATTGGAAAAGCTAAAGGAGCATCAATTATATGCCAAAAACAGTAAGTGTGAATTTTGGCTTAATGACATTAGTTTTCTGGGCCACATAGTATCAGCTGGCGGTGTATCTATGGACCCCGCCAAAATTAAAGCAGTGGTAGAATGAAAGCAACCCACGACTGTCAGGATATTACAGAAGGTTCATCGAAGGATTCTCACGGATTGCAAAGCCACTAACCCAATTGCTCAAAAAGGAGCAGAAGTTCGAGTGGACCAGGGCTTGCGAATAGAGCTTCCGAGAGCTCAAGAACAAGCTAACTTCCACACCTGTCTTAGTTTTGCCAGACATCCGTAAGGACTTCGAGGTATACTGTGATGCCTCCCATCAGGGCCTTGGATGTGTACTTATGCAAGGAGGTAAGGTTGTGGCATATGCATCAAGACAACTTCGCCCTCACGAAGTGAATTATCACACTCATGATTTGGAATTGGCATCAGTGATCCATGCCTTGAAAATATGATGGCACTATTTGATCGGTAACCACTATAATATATATACCGATCATAAGAGCCTCAAATACTTCACCCAATCAGATCTCAACTTAAGGCAAAGAAGATGGTTAGAGTTAATCAAGGACTACAACCTAGGCATTCATTACCACCTAGGTAAAGCAAACTTGGTGGCCGATGCCCTAAGTCGCAAAGTTTATTGCAGTGACCTTATGGTTAAAGAACAGCAATCTGAGCTGCATAAGGAGCTAGTAGCCCTCAACTTATAATTGGTGGAGTAAGGCACTATAGCAGCTATGGAAATCCAACCCAGTATGGAAGAATTAATCATAGCTGCCCAAAAGGAAAATTCAACAGCCCTAAGGATGAAAAGTCAAATGGCGAAAGGAAAGGGTCCAAAAATGATGGAACATTCACAAGGAGTCCTGAGGTATGGGACATGCCTTTTCGTTCCCCACCAAAAGGACCTCAAGGACTTAATATTGAGAGAAGCGCACTGTTCAGCATATTCCCTTCATTCAAGGAGCACTAAAATGTATCAAGATCTGAAACAATGGTATTGATGGCCTAGGATGAAGAGGGACATCACTGAGTATGATGCCTGCTACGACGTATGTCAAAGAGTAAAGGCTGAACATCAGCGGCCAGCAGGATTACTACAGCCCTTGCAAATGCCTCAATGGAAATGGGAAGAAGTTGGAATGGACTTCATTACAGGCTTGCCCTGGACTAAAGCTGGATATGACTCTATATGGGTCATAGTGGATAGGCTGACCAAAGTTGCCCACTTCATTCCCGTCAAGACCACGTATAAGGGAGATAAGCTGGTGGAATTGTACATGTCCCGCATCATATGTTTGCATGGTGTGCCCAAAAGAATAGTTTCATATCGAGGTGCCCAATTTACCTCACATTTTTGGGCCAGCCTTCATGAAGCCCTAGGCACTCACTTGGATTTCAGTACTGCCTACCACCCCCAAACCGATGGACAAATAGAAAGGGTGAATCGAATACTTGAACACATGCTTCGGGCCTGTGCCCTAGATTTTGCTATGGATTGGGACAAGTGTTTGCCCTATGCTGAATTTGCTTACAATAATAGCCATCAAGCTATTTTGAAAATGTCCCCATTCAAAGCCCTGTACGGAAGAAAATGCCGGACACCTCTACATTGGTCTGAAGTAGGGGAAAGTTCCATCTTTGGACCAGAGACCCTGCAACAAGCTGAAGAGAAAGTCTGCTTGATTAGGGATCGACTGTGAGCTGCTCAATCCAGGCAGAAAAGCTACGCGGACAAAAGATGAAGGCCCTTGCAATTTGAGGTTGGGGATTACGTGTATTTGAAGGTGTCACCCTTGAGAGGAATCAGAAGATTTATGGTCAAAGGCAATGTTGCTCCACGCTACCCTTTCCGATCAAGGCCAAGAAAGGAGAGGTGGCATATCAACTGGAGTTACCCGCAAATCTCGCAAATATACATGATGTATTTCACGTATCACAACTCAAGAAATATCTTCGGGTGCCAGAGGACCAAACTCCGTTACAAGAAATTGAGATCAAAAATGACTTAACATACCAGGAGCGCCCCATCAAGATCCTCGATATGGTGGAAAAGAAAACCAAAAATCAAATTATCCGGATGTGTAGAGTGCAATGGAACCGTAATACTAAAAAGGAAGCTACTTGGGAGTGTGAAGATCAATTGCGAAAGGATTACCCCTACCTATTCTCGGGTTAGATCGAATCTCGGGGTCGAGATTCCATTTAAGAGGGTAGACTTGTAACATTCCAATTTCTGAAGTGATAGTTATTGTGTAAATTGTGGTATCTAAAAAGTTTTGGCATTCTTGGCTCTTTAAAGTCTCTGGATTTCATTGGATTTTGAGTGGGGTTCCATTAAATCAAAAGAAAGTTCATGTATGTATATACAGATGATGATAAAACACATACAATAAAAAGGAATCACCAAAAAGGGAAGGAATATGCTTGATAATAGAAAATTTCAAATGAAGTAATGAATCTGAAAAGATGATCCAAGCAAAAGTCCAAAAATTTATAAAAGAAAAGTTAGCATCATAAATGAATATGCAAATCCCCCAAATTCCAAATTCTAGGAATTCTCAAGATTTAAAAAGAGATTTTGCAAGGTGTAGAAAATACAAAAAGAAAATTTGAAAGCATTGGAATAAAGTCCTAATATTTTGTACAAAAAAATATATATACCAAGTGCTAAAATTAATTATGGAAAATCAAAACAAAAAATTGAAAAAGAAAGCAAAACAAAAAAAAGAAGTCGAGAGGAGGGGAGAACCGGCCGGCCTAAATGGCTTCGGCCAGCACACCCCCTCTCTCCCCTCTTCGCTCCCTCCCCTCTCTAGCGCTCGCTCGCCCGCTCTCCCTGCTCCCTCTCTCGCCCGTGCGCAAGCGCGCCAGTGCCCATCCCTTCCTCCCCAAAAACCACGCACAGCTGTCCCCACCCCGAGCCCCCTTCGAACAAGTGGGCACACCCGCGTCTCCCCCCTCCCTTACCCTTTTCTCCCTCGCTTCTCCCCTCTCTGCCCACTCCCTTGCTCGGCAGTGCGCCAGCGCCTGCGCCCCCGTCCTTCTCCACAAAATTCCGTGCGTGACCCCACCTCATCTCCCCTTTCGGACCAATAGCTCAAGGCCTGCCTCCCCGCTCCCTGCTCGCCCGTGGTACACCGCCTCCAACCCCTATCACCATCCATGCACGGCGAATCAGCAACGTCCACACCGCCACCTCGCCCTCCGTCATTCACAATCGCGCCAAGAACAATGACGTCGCGCCTCATCAGCAACATCACTCGCCATCACAGTTCTGTCGCAATGTTCAGTCACCCTTCGATGCACTGTGCCCACACTTCCCCGCTATCACTGCCATGGCCACCCATGCCCCCTCCACGTCGACAGCCCAACCCCGCCGCCTATAAAGCTTGCTGAGGCTTCTGATCATTCCCCTACACTCACCTTTCACTCCCCAGCGTGCAATTGAAGTCTCGTGCCCCCTAGCTCGACGGCACCCCCTTCGGACCGCCGCCGCCACACGCCGACAGCCTTCTCCAGCCACTTCTGAGCCTCGACGACCCCAAATTCAGCATCGTGATCATCTAAGTGCTCCCCTAGCTTTTAATTGAATGCTCATCTCGTCTAGCGCCGTAGACACCGCCACCCTGTTCCGCCGCCGCCTGAGCTCGCCACCAGCAAACGCTTCGGCCAAATTGGCCAGAGAGAGCTCTCACGAAGGTGGGTGCAAGCCTGTAGGTCCCATTTACAAATGCTACCGAGCAGCTATCGCCTCCTCCGCCAGTGATCAGCCTCACCGGAATCAGGAGGAGGACGAAGCCACTGTTCACCTCAGTCGGTTCATTAGCACGCGTAATTAAACGTTAATACGTATCGTTAACAGTAATAACTCACTGACATGTGGGCCATACCTTAAATTAAACCGGTACCTGACCCCACATGTCAGTGTCACATAAAGTTTAAATTCCCGTGGGCCCCTCTAGTCAGTGAGACCAAGGAAGAGTTAACAAACCCCGAGTAGACCCCACGTGTCAGTCTCAGGCGCTGTTAAGAAATTTAAATTTCTGTGAGCCCTACACGTCAGACACTATAAAGCTTAAAGAAATAATAAACCTTAGTGGGCCCCATAGTGTCAGCAGAGAAAAGGATTAAATACTCAGTGGACCCCACCTGTCAGCCTAATGTACTCTCTCTCCTCAGAAATTTAATAATGATTTTGATTTTAATTTTTGAATTTAATTGGCTTAAAACTTTAGAAATTCATAACTAATTCATTTTATCTCTAAATTTAGTGAGAAAAATTGCAACATTCATCTAAATTCATCCTCTTTCCAATGGAACCAAAATCATGAGTTTTTGAATTTGTTTAAATTTTTTATGAGGTTTTATTTGACTATGTTAATTTTTTTATTTCTTTAAAATGTACGTTCAACAAAAAATTACCGTACGAGGCCTAGGAAGAGGAATCTGAGGCAGACGCAATCCAAGATCAACAAGACCAAGCCCCCTATGATTCAGGCGAGTCAATACTTCGATCATTTTATACACCTATTTTGCAAATTTTTTAGTTTCAAATGAATAACTTGCATGCTATTATTTTATGTACAAGTTTATGTCTGATATTCATGCTCTAGCTAAGTACCCTTATGCAAGTACTAATATTATAACTCCTAGTATACCTCACTCAGTGACCCTTGCTTAGCCCCCTAGGAAAAATTATTATATTAATCTTTCAAAAATAAAATACATTTATATATACAGCTTAGTATGGTTTAGTTACCAGGGATGTTAGAAATACCCCAGCATCATATGCAATTGCAAAGAGAATTTTGGGGAAAATGGTAGTTGGCAATGGTCGGGTATTTTTAAATGATTACTATTTTTATGCCCCAAAATCCTAAAAATTGCTTATGTGTCTGGGCGGATGGTTCGGGGACATGGTGCATTGGAGTGCACAAGTGTGTGGAACGTGGTAGAATCACCCAGATAATCCAAGGACCTAATCGGGTCATGACTTTCCATTGTAAAACTGTACAACCACAAGTCTGCAAAGTGCAACTTGGCTATGTAAACCCTATCGTACCTCGGACTCATCTCATAGGCTAGGGGAAAGAAGTGCCGAAATGCCAGGGCCTGGTGTGACTAAAGGGACACCGAGTGGAGGGTAAATTATTTCTCTAATTTTACTAGTGTATGGGAAGTGGAGCCTAGAGGAGCTAGTAAAAGAGTTATTAACATCTCGCGCAACGTATGGGACCCACCGCAAGTGGGAGCATCTCAAAGGGTGAGATGAGATCCCGAGGCCAGGTAGTTTTGAAAGGTTAGTGTGATGATCTAATCAATTGCATCACTAAGGAATCATGCGGGACAACGAGTGGATTGTCTCTTGTGGTGAAAGTGTACAAACTCTACAGAGTCAAAACTATTCGAATAGCCGTGCCCACGGTCAAGGGTGGACATGGGAACTTAACTCCGATATAGTTCTATTTTAAAAACCATTTTAAAAGTTGGGACTTAGAATGGAAAAACGAAGAACGATGGACTGTCCTAGTTTGAGTTGTCCTGGGTGTCGTTCTAGTGATAAGTTAAGCGGCTACAATGCTGAAATCTAGATATATATGGTGCAAGTGACATGTAACGGTGGATGTAATCTGTACCAATACTATCATCACAAATCTTTTATTCAAAAAATATTATGATTTTTAGTCCAGATGGCTAAGTCTAGGAATTTCCTATACATATATCTTAAGTCTTTAAAAATGCGATTTCCGATAAAATAAAATAACCCGAGCCTATCCTTTGTTAAGCCATGCATGATATATAATTGCATCATGTACATTCGCTCGCTGAGCATAGTGGTTAGTGTGCTCACACTCGCATAATTAAATCCATAAGTGGGAGGTCAAGATCATTACGCCTACGAGAATGCACCAAGTCAAGGAGCCGACGATGGCAACTACAGTGGATTTTAAAATGTTTAGTCCTAGGCAAGTGGGCTTGCCGTAAGGGTGTGCCTATATTACCTAAAGCTACACAATACAGATGTACACATTTACCCCCAGTCGCCTGCCTGTGGCTTATGACTTCGCTGATGTTTCTATCTCTGCATCTATATGTTGGCTGTAACTATTTGGCCTGGGAGGCCCGTCCTGTAAAACAATCGCTCGACGTGGCATATTTTAAGCTCTGATATATGTAAATTATATTTTGACTGTATGATCATCGTGCGATGTAGGAGATGATATCAACATGTACTGTGAGCACTATCTACTGATCCAGGGAACAGTGCGGTGGAATCACAGAGAATTCTAGATTGCGAATCTGGATTTGACAGTAAGAGACCTAACTTAAAAATAGGAGAGTTCCTCACTTTATAGACTAGCTTTTGAAGTGAGAACGCTCTTACCATCCAAAGTCTAGTCATAAACAGTTCATCGAATCAAATGCTCTGAACAGCTGACCATGAGAATAAGACATCAGTGATGAGCATACGAACAGAGCAGTTGTGCACGCAAGACCAATGAATGGGTGACACAAATGAAGCAAACGTAAGGTTTCTTCCAACAAACGACGAATGAGATATGCCGAGTGTTACAGAATTTCTATCCAAACCTTGATCACGTACCTCCAGAGACGCGCACTAGCGCTGTCCAAGCTGTCCTGTACGCGAAGAACAACACGCCTCGCCTTGCTCTTGTACGTGAGCAGTAGTGCCTCTGCTATCACGCGATGCGCCCGCCTGCAGAAGACACGCAATCGCCCACGAGACACGCGTCTGGCTCCTCTGGAAACTGCTGGAGGAACACGCCAAAAAGAATAGGACACGCGGTACTACGAACTGAACACCCGATGCTTTATTTTCATCTCCTGCAAACTTACCTTGCTTCCTCTCATACTCTGCGTAACGTGATGCATGCCTATTTAAAGGCTAATTCTATGACTCTGCAGAATTAGATTCCCATGTCTGCTCTTGATTATGGATACAGCTATTCGAATAGTTTTAACTCTGCAGAGTGTGTACACTTTTACCATAAGAAATAATCCGCTCGCTGCTTCATATGATTCCTTAGTCGTGCGGTTGAGTAAATTATCATAGTAACCTTTCAAGCTATATAGCCCCTTGTTCTCATCTCATCCTATGGGCAGCTCCCACTTGCAGTGGGTCCCATATGTTGCGCGGGATGTTAACCACTAATACTAGCGTATTTGGACTCCACTCCCCACAGCGCTAATACGACAGGAAAACTTCACCTTCCACTCAGTGTCCCTTTAGCCACACTAGGCTCTTGCACTACCTCACTTCCCTCCCCCTACCTATGAGATGAGTCCGAGATTCGATAGATTTACTTAGCCAAATTGCATTTTACAGACTTGTGGTTGCACTATTTTACAATGGGATGTCCTGACTAGATTCGATCCTAAGGGTTATCTGGGCGGTTCTACCACAATCCACACTCTCATGCATTTACCGCACCATACCCCCGAACCATCCGCCCTAATGCGTAAGGAAGTTGAGGAGTTTGGGAGCATAAAATAATGATTCTTATAAAATACACAATCATTTCCATCCACAAATTCCCAATTTAGCACTTTGTAATTGAATGTGATGATTGAGGTATTTTAGCACCCTTTGGTGTCTAAGCAGTGCTAAGCCATAAATATAAGCGTAACTAATTTTCGAAAGATTACAATTATAATTTTTCCTAGGAAAAACAAGCCTCACTGTTCAATGTGCTACGGAGATATATAATATTAGCACTCAACTAATGGCATATAACTAGAGTATTAAAAACAGACATAGAGTTGCACATAAAATAATAGCATGCAATTTATTTATTTAAATGTAAATAATTTGCTGAAATGAGAGGTTCAAAATGATCAGAGTTTTGACTAGCCTAGGTCACAGTTGTCCTGATCCAATTGGTCTTGGCTTGCTTCCACCTCGGACTCTTCTTCTTGCACTTCGTACGCTATTTTTCGTCAAACGAAAATTTGAACAAAAATTAACACAACCAAATAAATTCTTACAACAATTCAAATAAGATAAAAAAAACTCATAATTTTGGTTCCATTGGGTAGAGGATGAATTTAGAAATTTGTTTCACTTTATTTGGAGTTAGGATGGATTAGTTATGATTTGAAGTTTTCAGCCTAATTTAATTCGAAATAAAAATTAAAATCAATAAATAAATCTGAGGAGAGAGAATGTGTATGACTGACAGGTGGGACCCACAGTAGTTTTATTATTTTCATTTAGTTTCTCTGATAGGTGGGACCCACGAGTCTATAAATTTTCCTTTCTTTCCGGCCACTGACACGTGGGGCCCATAGTGGGGTTATTACTTTCTTTTTAGTTTCACTGACAAGTAGGACCGACGGAATTTATTATTTTTTCAGGCCGTTGACAACTGGGACCCGCTACGGTTTAATTAAAGGAGGGGGCCCACTAGCCAGTGACAAATTAAGGCTAATGATTGTCATTAACACTAATTAACCTCAGATTCATTTAACCGTTCAGATGAACAGTGCCTTCTTCTTCCCGCCGACGAGAGCGAAGCTCGCCACCGGCGGTAGGGACGGTGGACATGCGTGAGCATTGGCAAAATGGGTAGCTCATGCCTGCGCCCACCTCCAGGTGGGGTGTCACCGGCCAATTTGGCCGGAGCAGTGGTCGGTGGTGAGCTTGGGTGGCGGCGGAATAGGGAAGTGAACACGGCAACTCACAGCACCAGAGCCTAATTAAGTGCTAAGGGAGCATCTAGGTAGTGTCACGAAGCTACCTTGAGGTTTCTGGTAGCTCGGGGATGGCGGTGGTGGCCAGTCGACGTGAGACAGCGGCGGTCCAAGGGAGCTCACGGTGAGAGGTTAGCTCGGGCAGCGGGAGGTTCGGGTGAGGGTGGGGATAGGATCACCGTGCTCCGAGGATGCTTCTGTTTGGTGTAATTGGCTTGAGGTGGCTCCAATCGGCAATTAGCCCGCCGGCCAGAGTTGGGGAAGAAGGAGTGGCCGGCGAGCTACGGTTCACCGGAGGCTGATTGCGTGCAGTGGGAGGAAGAGGGAGATGTGAGGAAGTGATTGGCAGCCTTTAACAACTTTTATAGGCGACGGAGCGAGCAGCAGCGTGGCTACGGGGCAGCTAACCTGGGCTCAGCGTCACAATGGGACGGGTGACAGAAGAGTGTGCATTTGCTGGCGGGAGAGAGCTATCACAGCGATGTGGGGTGCTACTGTGGTCGACGCGGTGGCATGGGTGCGGCAGCCCAACAGCGCACAGAAGGAGAACGGGGTGGTTGTGAGGTACCACGGCGGAGCCAGTAGCGTCATGGGCCTAGGTGCACGCCGGCGATCAGTGGTCTGAAGGGAGGAGCGAAGGTAGGGGCCGCCGTGCAGAGTTCAGGGGATGGGGAGGAGAAGCCTCACGGGCGCGCGCGCGCGAGGGAGAGAAGGAGAAGAGGGGGGAGAGGCCGTGGGCCGGACTAGGCCGGCTGAATCCTCCCCCTCTCTCTTTTTCTTTTTTTCATTTATTTTCATTTTTATTTTGATTTCTATTATTTTTTGTGTATGGGTGTGTGTGTGTGTATATATATATATATATATATATATAATTTCAGAGTTATTCCTTCCAAATATTATTGCTTTTCTTTTTAAATTTTTCATATTTTGCAGGTCTCCACTTTTAAATTTCATTGTAAACGAGCTGTTGGGAATTTTTGGCAAATTTTGGATCATCTTTTCAGATTCACATTTTGATTTAAAATTTTCTTCTATAAAATATATCCTCTCCTTTTGGAGTTCCCCTTTAATTTATACTTTACTATTGTATATATATTTTTTGTAATATCGTATTTACTCGAACCTTAATCAAAACCAAGGAATTCTTAACATCGAAATAACAGAAAGATGCAAAAATCCAAAATACTTACAATTTACACATTTTCCAAAAATCCTATTTTTTCAGGACATCACATCATTGGTCCTCTGCATGTACCAGGCATGCAAACTCCTGCAACCCATTCCAATACGGGGTAATAGTGTGTCAGGGACCAACGGCGGATATCACGACTAGAGGCAAATCGAGGACGAAAATCAGAAACACCAGAAAAGCCAAGTTCTCGATGCTGCCCAAACACCTCAGAGTGATCAACCCTAAGCCTCGTGTTGGTCTTAGGTGCACTCAAGGTCTGAGGCTGACCCTGAATACGCCTAAGAACACGAACACGATCTCTCCGCGCGATCTTGGCGCGCCTGAAGCATCTCTCGATCATGTGTCCATCCTTCTGACAGAAGGTACAGTGAAACTTTGCCTTCTGAGAGGTCGAAGCAACATGTGTTATCACCTTACTGTCAGAAATCCCTTGAACAAAGCCCGCTGATTTGAATTGAACTTTCTTAGCTCGGGGCTCAACCTCGATCACACCGGCTGCTATGGGTCTGAGAACAGCAGGTGAATGCTTCCTAACATCTTCAAGAAAATCATATCCTAGACCTTGATTGAATTTACAAATCTTGGACTGGTCTAGAATAAGATTCAGCTTCTTCTTGCCTCCAACAAACCTCTCGAGAGTGTTCATAAGATACTGACACTCCCGAAAGAGAGAGGTGCAAGAAGAGCAGGGGAAGAAGAGACAGCAGAAGGTAAGGAAGAAGAAGAAGAACCAATAGCAGAGAAACGAATGGCATGTGCACGCTGTTAGTGATATGCCCTAGAGGCAACATGAAGATGTTGTATATATCAAATACTATGTTTATGATACATTACTTTGTTCCTTGAAATAGACATTATCATTATTGATCAATGAGTATGTGACTTATTCATGAGACTCCTAATGCTAAAATGTTGCTATTTCTAAATGATTCCTGATCATATATCATATGAGGAACAAATATGATTCAAAGACAAAGATCAGCATATGTATTGATTGATGATTATGTTTCATGCATCATGGTATGGTGATACCAAATCAATAATATGAACATGTGTTAGTGAACATATGTTGGATAGACCTGCCATGAGACACTGCAGAGATTTCATGTGTCATCAGTTGGTCTCAAGTAGTGTTTATGTAGAATCCTTAGACTTGAGATCATCATGGTTCCCAACATGCGTAATAGCTTATTTTGGGACTACTAAACACTACTCCGTAACTAGGTAGTCATAAAAGTAGTCTTCGGGTTTGCCATGAAACATATAATGGGATGTGAATGATCAAGATAGAATTTGCCTCTCCTTTTGGAGAGATATCTCTGGGCCCCTCGATGTAATAAATTATGAAAGTGCATGGCCATACCAAGGTGATTGAGGAGTCAATCACAAGTTTATAATCCATCACGGAATCGAGAGAGTGATTGAGCTATTAAGAGGATGACACAGGTCTCGCCTTGAGCTCAATCTATATCATGAGGCAAAGGGATTCGTACATGAGAACATTACAGGTTCAGCCGATATGATCTTTACGCATACTTTGGGGTTAATGTCTTACTAGAGGCCGCTATTAATAGGGTGACCGGAAAGGCGTTTCTGGGTCACGACCAAGTATACGTGAACCTACAGGGTCGCACACTTAACGGGCTGGAACACTAATTCGAATATGATTTGAATGTGGGCTCAATTCGGATAGAGATCCGAATAGACTCCTATTGGGCCTCGGTCCGCCAGGCCCACGTGAGGAGGTCCATATATATGGAGGCGAGGGGCTGAGGGGATTCGTCCCTATTAACATCTAGCATAACCCTAGCCGCCACCTCCCGAGCCAAACCCTAGCCGTTCACGAGTGCTAGTACACTCGCGATCGGCGTTCCAGCCCCGGACGTGTGGATACCGGTGGAGGCGCTACTCGTTGCGGTGTTGATCGGCGTCAACAACCTACAGATTGGATCCGCTCGTGGTGTGGTTGATCGCGTGGAGGAGACGATCTGTTTGGGACGATCGGCTAATTCCACTACTACCTCGACGCGCGTGGTTGGATCGGTTTCTCCAACTCTTCTTCCGCTGCACTACGCGTCTAGAGGTAATGATCCATGATCCTCTCTTAGCATGATGTCCTTGTGTGGGCGGTAGAAATATTTTATTTTCTGCTTTCGTAGCCTACGCGCATTCCTTTAGTGGTATCAGAGCCATCTTGCTTAGTTTGGATCTGGATCAGCGCATATGTTGATATGCGGTAGTAGTAGATTGGATCTATTACAGTCTAGATCAGGTGGTTCATATGATGAATCGGTGGTGGCACGGGTTGATGAGATCAATCGGTCATAAGGGGTTGAAATAGGTATGAGTTGATAGCATCATATGGCCAAAAAGATTAGTTCGTGCTCCTTCTTTGATGTACGCGCGACTTGCCCCTACCGGCTGGAATCACCATCGGGGCTAACTGCGCGCACAATCAGTAGATCGAGCCAACAGATCGAGGTCTTGTGTTGTGGTCTCCTCAAGTATACCGATCACGATGATCAATATGATTGATCTAATGAAAATTGAGACATTTTGAATAGCTCGGATTTGGGTTGATTTGATCGGCCCGATGAGATTTTTATAGCGATTTCATAGATGCGATCTATGTAATTCCGTGAGGTTTTTGTAGGGACCGCCGTGTGTACCCCCCTTGTATAGCGTCTTGGGTTCACATCGTTAGGTAGAATGCGATTCTACGTCTAACTTGTTTTTGCAAGGTTATCAAAATAGTTTTGGACCTTAGGGCATAGGTTTGGGCCGGGGCATACTGATGTCACCCAAAGTAGAGTCACATAAGGATGTGATTAGCAAGGTGTTGCTTACCCATATCACTAGTTTTCTAGTCGTGATGCCAAAGCTCACTAGGAATTAGTGAAATGAGGATCTTGACCCACTATGTAACTTAGAAGGAGTTTTTGTTGCAAAACTCATAGTGGGAGTCTTTTGTTAAATAGTTTAATAAAAGATGAACATAAACATAGTGCTAAACTTTACATATTCTTGTGTTGTAGATTATATCAGCTAACGCCGCATCTAGTACTTTTAATTTACGATCTGTTCTTGAGAAAGAAAAACTCAATGGAACAAACTTTTTGGATTGGTATCGCAACTTGAGAATTGTTCTCAAGCAAGAGCGCAAGGAGTATGTCCTTGAGTCTCCTTACCCCGAAGACTTGCCTGATAATGCTACTGTGGCTGCACGGAGAACTTATGAGAAGCAAACAAATGATTACCTTGATGTGAGCTGTCTCATGCTTGCCACAATGTCCTCTGAGCTTCAGAAGCAATATGAGAACACAGATGCCTACAATATCATTGTGGGGTTACGTGGTATGTTTGAGAACCAAGCAAGGGCCGAGAGGTTCAACATTTCAAAGTCCTTGTTTGCATGCAGGCTTGCAGAAGGGAATCCCGTCAGCCCTCATATGATTAAGATGATTGGCTACATTGAGAGTCTGGAAAAGCTTGGTTCTTAGCTAAGAGTTGGCTACTGATGTGATTCTCCAGTCGCTTCCCCCGAGCTTTGAGCCATTCATACTGAACTATCACATGAGCAATCTGGACAAGACTCTGGCTGAGTTGCATGGGATGCTAAAAGCTGCCGAGGAAAGCATTAAGAAAAGCAGCAATCATGTGATGATGATGCAGAAAGGTAAGGGCAAGCCCTATGTCAAGAAAAGCGCGGTCAAAAGAAAGTTAGCTCCCGATGCGATCGCGAGCAGTTCTAAGGCCAAAAGAGACAAGAAGGGCGCTGCTCATCCTGATGCAGATTGTTTCTACTGTAAGCAATCAGGACATTGGAAAAGGAACTGCCCAAAGTATTTGGAGGATCTTGAGAAGAAGATGGGAAGTACGACTTTCACTCCAGGTATAAATGTTATAGAGATCAATCTTGCTACTTCATCCACTAATTCTTGGGTATTTGATACCGGATCGGTTGCTCACATTTGCAAATCATTGCAGGGGCTAATAAGAAGTAGAAGTTTGAGGAGAAGCGAAGTGGATCTTCGCGTTGGCAATGGAGCAAAAGTTGCTACAGTAGCTGTTGGCACCATGCCATTGTCTTTACCTTCAGGACTAGTTTTGGAATTGAATAATTGTTATTGTGTTCCATCTCTTTCTAAGAATATTATTTCTGCTTCATGTTTGCAAGCAGAAGGTTATGACTTTAAATCTGTGGACAATGGTTGTTCCCTTTATTTTAAAGATATGTTCTATTGTCATACTCCATTGGTGAATGGGTTATACGTTCTTACTCTTGAAGGATCACCAGTGTATAACATTAATGCAAAGAGGGAACGTCTAAATGATTTGAATCCCACATTTATTTGGCACTGTCGCTTAGATCACATAAATGAGAAACGCATGCAGAAGCTCCATAGAGATGGTATTCTGCACTCATTTGATTTTGAATCATTAGAGACATGCGAATCTTGTTTACTTGGCAAGATGACAGAGGCACCTTTCACCGGTCAAGGTGAACGGGCAAGTGACTTATTGGCACTCGTACATACTGATGTATGTGGACCAATGAGCTTAACAGCCAGAGGTGGTTTTCAGTACTTCATAACTTTTACTGATGACTTTAGTAGATATGGGTATATCTACCTGATGAAGCACAAGTCTGAATCCTTTGAAAAGTTTAAAGAATTTCAAAATGAAGTGCAAAATCATTTAGGCAAGACAAACAAGTTTCTACGATCTGATCGTGGAGGCAAGTATTTGAGCCATGAGTTTGGCAATCATCTAAAGGATTGTGGAATTGTTCCACAATTGACTTCGCCAGGAACACCTCAATGGAATGGGGTATCTGAACGGAGAAATCGCACCTTATTAGATATGGTGCGCTCCATGATAAGCCAAAGTGATCTTCCATTGTCTTTTTGGCGGTACGCTCTTGAAACAGCCGCGTTCACACTAAACAGGGTTCCATCAAAATCAGTAGAAAAGACACCATATGAGATGTGGACAGGACAACGTCCTAGCTTATCTTTTCTTAAGATTTGGGGATGTGAGGCTTATGTAAAATGTTTACAATCTGATAAGCTCACTCCTAAATCTGATAAATGCTTCTTTATCGGGTATCCTAAGGAAACAAAAGGATATTACTTCTATAATCAAGAAGAAGGCAAAGTGTTTGTCGCCCGGCATGGTGTCTTCTTAGAGAAAGAGTTTCTCTCAAGAAGGGATAGTGGGAGCACAGTGCAACTTGAAGAAATTCGAGAAACACCTGAAAATATTTCAGCTCCTACAGAACCACAACAGGATGAACAAACTGTTGAAAAACCTGTTGTGGACACACCGGCACCACGTAGGTCAGACAGGTCACGTCGTGCACCTGAGAGGTACATGTTCTTGACTACTCAATAACGGGACATATTGTTGTTAGACAACGATGAGCCTAAGACCTATGAAGAAGCGATGGTGGGACCAGACTCTGAGAAATGGCTTGAAGCCATGAGATCCGAAATTGAATCCATGCACAGTAATCAAGTTTGAAACTTGGTTAATCCACCTGATGGTGTTAAAACCATTGAGTGCAAATGGGTTTTCAAGCAAAAGATAGACATAGATGGAAATGTTCACATCTATAAAGCGCGATTAGTGGCCAAAGGTTTCAAACAAATTCAAGGTGTTGATTATGATGAAACTTTTTCGCCCGTCGCAATGCTAAAGTCTATTCGGATCATTCTAGCGATTGCTGCATATTTCGACTATGAAATATGGCAAATGGATGTCAAAACAGCTTTCCTTAATGGAAATCTGAGTGAGGATGTGTATATGACACAGCCCACGGGTTTTGTCGATCCACAATCAGTTGGAAAGATATGCAAGTTCCAAAGATCCATTTATGGATTAAAGCAGGCATCTCGGAGTTGGAACATTCGTTTTGATGAAGTAATCAAAGGTTTTGGTTTCATCAAGAACGAAGAAGAGCCTTGTGTTTACAAAAAGGCTAGTGGGAGCGCACTCGTATTTCTGGTCTTATATGTGGATGACATATTACTGATCGGAAATGACATTCCTATGCTCGAATCTGTTAAGTCTTTATTAAAAAATAGTTTCTCTATGAAAGACTTAGGAGAGGTGGCATATATTCTGGGCATCAAGATCTATAGAGATAGATCAAAAAGGCTAATGAATTAAGCCAAGATACGTACATTGACAAGGTGTTGAAAATGTTCAACATGCAGGATTCTAAGAAAGGCTTTCTACCTATGTCACATGGTATAAATCTTAGCAAGAATCAGTATCCTAGTACACCTGATGAGCGGGATAAAATGAATGCGATTCCATATGCTTCGGCTATTGGGTCCATTATGTATGCCATGCTTTGTACACGTCCAGATGTCTCGTATGCTTTAAGTGCTACGAGTAGATACTATCGATCCAGTGAAAGTCACTGGATTGCCGTAAAGAACATCTTGAAGTACTTCAGGAGAACTAAAGATGTGTTCCTCGTCTATGGGGGTGAGGAAGAGCTCGTTGTAAATGGTTACACCGATGCTAGCTTCCAAACTGACAAAGATGATTTTAGATCGCAATCTGGATTTGTGTTCAGCCTAAATGGCGGTGCGGTGAGTTGGAAGAGTTCCAAGCAGGAGACGGTTGCTGATTCTACAACAGAAGCCGAGTACATAGCAGCTTCTGAAGCTGCCAAAGAGGCTGTTTGGATCAAGAAATTTGTTTCTGAGCTTGGTGTGATGGCTAGTGCCTCCAGCCCAATGGATCTCTACTGTGACAATAGTGGGGCCATTGCACAAGCTAAGGAGCCTAGATCGCACCAGAAGTCCAAGCACATTTTACGGCGATTTCATCTCATCCGCGAGATAGTGGAGAGAGGCGATGTGAAGATATGCAAAGTACAAACGGATTTGAACATTGCAGATCTGTTGACAAAGCCGCTTCCCCAGCCAAAGCATGAGGCTCACACTAGGGCAATGGGTATTAGATACCTACCTGATTGACTCTGAGAGACTGTTAGTGATATGCCCTAGAGGCAACATGGAGATGTTGTATATATCACATACTATATTTATGATACATTACTTTGTTCCTTGAAATAGACATTATCATTATTGATCAATGAGTATGTGACTTATTCATGAGACTCTTAATGCTAAAATGTTGCTATTTCTAAATGATCCCTGATCATATATCATATGAAGAACAAATATGATTCAAAGACAAAGATCAGCATATGTATTGATTGATGATTATGTTTCATGGATCATGGTATGGTGATACCAAATCAATAATATGGACATGTGTTAGTGAACATATGTTGGATAGACCTGCCATGAGACACTGCAGAGATTTCATGTGTCATCAGTTGGTCTCAAGTAGTGTTTATATAGAATCCTTAGACTTGAGATCATCATGGTTCCTAACATGCGTAATAGCTTATTTTGGGACTACTAAACACTACTCCGTAACTGGGTAGTCATAAAAGTAGTCTTCGGGTTTGTCATGAAACATGTAGTGGGATGTGAATGATCAAGATAGAATTTGCCCCTCCTTATGGAGAGATATCTCTAGGCCCCTCGATGTAATGGATTATGAAAGTGCATTGCCATGCCAAGGTGATCGAGGAGTCAATCACAAGTTTATAATCCATCACGAAATCGAGAGAGTGATTGAGCTATTAAGAGGATGACACAGGTCTCGCCTTGAGCTCAATCTATATCATGAGGCAAAGGGATTCGTACATGAGAACATTACAGGTTCAGCCAATATGATCTTTACGCATACTTTGGGGTTAATATGTCTTACTAGAGGCCGCTATTAATAGGGTGACTGGAAAGGCATTTCTGGGTCACGACCAAGTATACGTGAACCTACAGGGTCGCATGCTTAACGGGTTGGAACACTAATTCGAATATGATTCGAATGTGGGCTCAATTCGGATAGAGATCCGAATAGACTCCTATTGGGCCTCGGTCTGCTAGGCCCACGTGAGGAGGTCTATATATATGGAGGCGAGGGGCTGAGGGGATTCGTCCCTGTTAACATCTAGCATAACCCTAGCCGCCACCTCCCGAGCCAAACCCTAGCCGTTCATGAGTGCTAGTACACCCGCGATCGGCGTTCCAGCCCCGGACGTGTGGATACCGGTAGAGGCGCTGCTCGTTGCGGTGTTGATCGGCGTCAACAACCTATAGATTGGATCCGCTTGTGGTGTGGTTGATCACGTGGAGGAGACGATCTGTTCGGGACGATCGGCTAATTCCACTAATACCTCGACGCGCGTGGTTGGATCGGTTTCTCCAACTCTTCTTCCACTGCACTGCGCGTCTAGAGGTAATGATCCATGATCCTTTCTTAGCATGATGTCCTTGTGTGCACGGTAGAAAAGTTTTGTTTTCTGCTTTCGTAGCCTACGCACATTCCTTTAGCACAGCCGACTCAGAAGGGACAGTCCTACTGCTAGCAATTTGGTTCACGTCACTAGGCGTCTCTACCTTACCCTTGGGCTTCTCCCCAATACCAGCACACACATCACAAGCAGATGGTTGCTTCTCTAGAAGGTTCTTAGTTAGCTTCACACACTTTTCATCCAATGCAACGAGTTCAAGTTTTAGTTTTTCACAACTATTGCATAGTGAGCTAACAGAGTCCTTAGTCGCATATTTAGCCAACTTGTTGTTATGGTCAATCATTTCTTGAAACTATTTTGAGACAGATTCAAGCTCAGCAGTCAACTTGGGACAATTGGTGCAAGAAACAATGGGCTTTAGCAAAGAAGCATGTAATTCAGCAATTTTATGATCTACTCTTTTTAGATTCAATTTTAAGTTATTGCAGTTTTCACATGTTTCTGGCAGATCAAGAAGCATAGTGTATAGACCTCTAAATGCATTGTCCTTATCCTCACATGAGGTGCAAGATGTAGTCTCAACAACAGTAGATGAAAGAGCGGCTACTCTACTCATTTCTAATTCAGCAAGCAGACTAACATTCTCCATCTTAATCATGTCAAGCTCAGAGGACAGACTATCATGAGAGGTTCTTAATTTCTCCATGTCACCAAGCAAAGCACAGCATGTATCACATTGGTCACAGGAGGGAGCAGATATAAGTGAAGTAAGCTCCCGTGACAGTCTATCTACTTCCTTCTCCAACTCGCTACACCTAGCTCTAGATCTAGCATGAAATTTTCCTAGCTTAAGAAAAGCATCATCAAGCTAGTCGTAGGAGGGGTATACCTCATCGGAGTCGAAATAGAGCTTGCTGTCGCTGACTTCGCCCTCAAGGGCCATGAAGCACATGCCAGTGTAGTCGTCTCCATCCTTGGGTTCTTGATCGTCCTTCCCATCGTCGTCACTCTACCCCTCCACCTCGCTGAGGTCGAGGTCATCGAAGGCGGTGAGGACGCGGTGGAAGAGATTCTTGGCTTTGCCAAGGTTGCGGAACTTCTTCTTGCCTTGGGCATGAGCTGGGAATTTCTTGTTGCGGTTCTTACTGATGTAGTCATTCTTACTCACACCGTCGTAGTCGCCCTTGCCCTTCTCCAGCTTGGGGCAGTTTGCCCGAATGTGGTTGGGGCCACCACACTCGAAGCAGATCACGGGCCCTCCTCTCTTTCTGTCCCTCACTCTCTTGTATGCATGGGAGAATTTTCTGGCTAGGAGGGCTAACTAGTCTTCTGGTAGCTGTTCTAGTAGGTCATCACTCATCTCACAAACAAGAGTGCTTAAAACCGAGAGAGTGTCGTGAGAAGAGCGAAAGCTAGATCGGGATCGGTGACTAAAGCCATCGACTGCGACTTCGACCTACGAGAGATTATGTCAATCTCGTGAGTTTTGAGGCGTGAGTACAACGCATCAAGAGTCAAAGTCGAAAGATCTGTCGTATCCTTGATGGTAGTCACTTTCATCTCCCAACACGCAAATCCAAAGCCAAGAGCATTTGACGAGCGTTATCCGAGTCCGGGTATGTGAGACCGACCGCTCGGAGGTTGCTCAAAATCTTATGAAATCTCCCAAAGCACTCATCCAGGGACTCTCCAGCGAGCACTTCAAACTTGTTGTAATCTCGCTTTTACTGGTCCTGTTGTACCGTCTTAATTTGGGTCGTGCCCTCATGGTATGCATTGAGGGTCATCCAAATATCGAAGGCCGACGAAAGATGTGAAATGCGATCAAACTCATTTCGGCTCAAGCCTTGGATGATGATGTTTCTTGCCTTAGCATTCGCCTCAACATCAGGCATGTTATTCACATTGATGTCTTGATCGGCGGGAACAATAAAGTGAGTTTTGACTTTGCGTTAAATCACATAGCCCTGAGCCTGAATGTAAGACTTCATCCGACTCTTCCAAAAGGGAAAGTCGATCCCATCGAAGATCGAGGGCTTGGTGGAATACTTATCCGTTGCCATGGCTCACAGACCGGTTAAAGATCTATCGAGAAGAGCTAACCGGTTCTGATATCAATTGTAGGATCGGAAATGGCAACAGAGGGGGGGTGAATGGTGCCTCTAAAAATCGCCCCAAGTATTCACACACAGATCCTCTTCTCTGATAGCTATAGTAGCTATGAAGTCAGAAGTGATTCGCTCAGAGGATGTCGAAAACAATTTTGCTGGTTCACTAAGAGAACTCACAGACAAGGCAAAACAAGACCAATGTATACTTCTACGAAAAGCACATTTGATACTTGGGAAATTCAACAAAAGCCTCAAAGAAATATCATACCAAAGAGCACTGACAAGATGCATGAACTGCAGCTCCACAAAGCACACACATACTAACTGGTCATCCACAACTTCTAGCAATCACACACATGCATTACCAAAGCAATTCACAAGGCTGCATACACAAACTATCTGACCGAAAACAAAACACTAAAAAAAATCGAATGTACTCAGAGTACTGAACACCTGAATACTGCAGACCGGAAACTTCAAGGATTAGCTGCTGCAGACCGAAGGTAACAGACTGAAAAATAGTGATAACAGAGCACTTAACACCCGGCTAAAACCTGAATTAAATCTGCATATAGTTGAGCCTGAAATTTGAAAACTAAAGTTATCTGGAACTGACAAATGAAATCTGCGGTTGGCTGAAACAAAAACTGAAAACTGAACTAAAGAAAGTGCACAAACTACTGCAATTACAGAGCAAGAAGCACTGCTGAAATCTGAACTAAAGGTGCACAATCTGCTGAAAATTCAGAGCAAGAAGCAGTGCTGAAATCTGAACTAAAGGGCAGCTGAACTCTGCAGCGAGTAAGGGCTGAAAAACAGCAGCGAGTAAGTGCTGAAATATGCAGTGAGTAAGTGCTGAAAAACAGCAGCTAACTGAGGACTGCACACTAGAAAAGTGGCTGCTGAAATCTGCAATCTGAGTTCTGCAGAAAACTGAGATTTTAAACTGCAGAAATCTGAAATTTAAGAGCTGAAACCTGAAAATTAAAACTGCAATCAAAGAGGGAGAAAGGAAGACAGTCTGCTGCTGAAACCTGAACATGAAATTCAGCAAGGGACATTAACTACTGCAGCAGTCCGAAATACTGACAAATCCATGAATAAATTCTCCCCTCCTCAGACCAAAACAGCAAGAACTTCAACTAAATAGCATTGAGACCTCAGGGAACAAAAGGTTACATCAAGAGAACTAGAAAACAAGATTTAATCAGAAATCTGAAACTTCAATTTAGAAGGGAAAGGATTTTCATTTTCCCATCCTTTTGATTCCTTTGCTCAATCACTTTTGTGAAATGCAGGGAGATGATCTCAGAGAAGGAAAGCACACCCTACATTGAGATTTGTATCTTGGAAAATCAAGAATGAGAGGTTCCTGCCATCAACCCTAACAAGGTAAGAACAGAGCAAGAGGCACACGAACTGAAACTGAAGAATTGAGGCTCAAAAGCAAAACAATTCAACGCACATTTCTTGAAATTGATAAAGAGACATGAATGATTTCATTAAGAGGAATGATTACATGGTTTTTGCTCACAGTTCTCTCCAACCCTTTTCTCACTACATGGTCTCACCTACAGGAGAACTCACACGCACAAGAAATTTGGAGAAAACACAACCAGAGCTCACTCCAGAATGCTCTACATGGCCTAGTCCATACACACAGGAACAAGAAGCACCCAAGCTAAAGCACTGGACCAAAGAGAACACCTTCTTCCTTGCCTCTACTCTCCTGCTCCTCACCAAAAAAAGAAGCACACACCCAGAGCTAACTCCATACTTTCTGGACGCCCAGGCCACAGGAGGCAAAAGTGGCCCATCTCCAACCAGCAAATCAAGAAGTGGCAGCTATTTCCACTCACAAGCCTCACACCCATATGAGGCAAAAGTCAAAGCTCAGGGAACAAAATGGAGGGAAAACCCACTCCTCTCAGTTGCTTGAGTCAATTTACCAAATTGCGCTCAAGCACCTTCCCGGAAGCTTCCGCATCCGGTACCTTGACCGTCTGGACCTCGACTCCTCCTTGAGTCTAGTCCCGGTCCACTCGTCATCGCCCATCGTGTTCGTCGCCGGTAGCTCCGGTTCCTCGTCTCCCGACTCGCAACCACCTCAGCAGCCTTGATCATCTTCGGTATCACTGACCGTCTGGACCTCAACACCTCCTGTGCCTAGTCCCGGTCCTCCTCGCCTTACCATGACCTAGCTCCGAAGTCCTGCAGTCACACAGACAAGCAAACCGTCACATAGCACCGCACGAAACAGCATAATCAATATTTGCACAAGTAGAATGTACTCAACCCTAGAATATCCAAAACAAACTCAAACTCACTAAACTAACTGTCAATTACTCATCACAAACATAGGGACACCTCCATATGGTCTCTCAAAGAACCAATAGGTGGACTAAACATTGCTGCACCAATGATTTGATAACCCCAATACAAGATCAATGATGAAGGTAATATAGAAGTATTGCACTTACATCCAATTATGAAAATAATATTTGCAAGGTATGCCACTCTTTTATCATGATAATTTCAAGAATTAAGGTTTCAAAAGAAAGTAATGGCTGGTGATGATGAATCACATAAATCATTAGAAAAAAAAGAGGATGGCTGCAAAAAATGTGAGACTTCCACAACATTCACGATCTTGCATTGCATCATATGACAATTGCCAAGTTCCAGCTAACCACATTATATTTTACTAAATCTCATACACTGTATTTCAATGAGACCGCATTCTTATGTAAAATTGCTTCTCAACAAGAAAAAGAACAAGTTGCCCTTTCTTGTCTTCACAAGTTTCGGAGCCTCCTCCCGCATTCAGTATCTATGTTTTCACCGTATCCTTTCGGCCATACAAGCCATTCCTTCAGTTACTGATGACTAGTTACAAAAAAGCTTCTGAAGAACATTGTATTCCACCTTTATTTCTGTCTGAAGGATCATACAGCCCATAATAGCTTATTGATCAGAAACCAATTGCATGTTAGTAATAAACTCTTTGAGCTAACTAACCCAAATCGTGTTGTAATCAGAACCACTGCCTTTTCAGCAACCTAAGACTGCTAGAGGTGTCTATCAATGTTGAGAAATATTCAAATTGATTCCGATGTTCATCCCATTGTATGCAATCGGTGCATACATCCACATTTCATCAGAACTGAGGAGCTGCGAATAGATAAAACCAACAACTGTTAAGTAACGTTGACACAAAGCATTCGGAATGATCTGAACTTCTGAAGTTCTGAACTGAACCACGAAAAGTCTCACCTTGATTTGAAGCTGCAAGAACTTCACATAATGCGCTGCCTCTTCAAGCATATTGCTGATATCTACCTGCAAGAAAACACAAATGCCGTTGCTTGAGTTGTCGGTCTACTTGAGATTTATAGTTATTACTTACTGTGATGTTTTGCTCAGATGCTTACTTTGATTCCATTTGGACAAGATTCTGCAGTATTTTCAGCATCTCATTGATCCTTTCTCTTCTTTTCTGTACATAATCGACATGAGCATAAAAAGTGTTGATTTAGTTAAGGATAGACCATTCTTCGATGACGAAATCAGAAGATCATCTGTAGTGTATGTTAGCACTAATCTTGTTTCGCTCATTTTGAATCAGAGTTGGTGTTAATTCAGTCTGAATAAACAGACCGGTTGAAGCTCTGTTGGTTTCGGACAGGTCTGAAGTTTTTGGGTCCAGTGTTCAGTTTTTCAGTAGTTGGCTCGGCAGACTGCGCAGGAGTCAGAAGTTCAGTTTGGTTCGGTCTTTTGAAGTTGGTTGTATTATAATTATGGTGTAAGTTTGTGATTGGATTAATTGGGATCATGGACCAGCTTAGCATTTATGTTTGCTAGTTTTTCGGGTGTTCAGTTAGAACCTGCAGCGTCGTGTGTGGTAATTGCTCCCCTGTGTTTTTTGGTTTTTACTGTAGCGCGTCCAGAATTCAGAAAATAGAGTTTACGGCAAAACTCTCCAAGTGCAGTCAATTATCTCCTGTGATTCTCTTTCGTGTGCGTCCAGACATTGTGTGATTGCAGATTGGGTGTTCTTGATCGAACATTTGGTATTAGAGCTGCAGGGGTGGTGAGGGAGTTATCACCGGCGGATGCCCAAGTACATGTCGGCAAACGCCATGGGGAGCAGAGCACAAGCAAGCAGAGTTCGGCCAGGCTGCCATACCCCGTGCTGATGCGATCGAATTTCTCTACATGGTCCATCAAAATGCAGGCCGTGATGGAGGCGTATGATCTATGGGACGCGGTAGATCCTATTGATCCAAAGGAACCGGTGGATGCCAAGCAGAACAAGATCGCGTGTGCGGCTATCTTCAGTGCTATTCCTGAGGATGTTCTCTTCCTTGTGGCGAAGAAGAAGAGTGCCAAGGAGGTATGGATTGCTTTGAAAAATATGTTCCTTGGAGCCGAACGCGTACAGGAGGTGAGAGTCCAGTCTCTCAAGGAAGAATTCGACGGGCTCAAGATGATGAACAGTGAGGCTGTTGAAGATTATGCATTCAAGCTTGGCACCATTGTCAACAAGATCTGAGAACTTGGCGAAAACATGGAGGATTCATATGTCATCAAGAGAATGCTTCGATCTCTTCCCAGCAGGTTTCTGTAGATTGTAAGCTCCATTGAACAATTCGCCGATCTCAAGACCATGATGGTGGAAGAATTCATTGGGTGCCTCAAAGCACATGAGGAACGTCTGCGCAGCGCCGATGATGAAGATGGTGAGCATGAATTGCTCACCAGAGCTCAATGGAAGGCCAAAGAGGAGAAGAAAGGAGGTGAGGTGCCATGGAGCAATCAGAGCGGCGAATGCAGTATCAGGAGAGGCAGCTGTGGCCACGGCAGAGGCCGCGGGTGCTGGCGTGGTTGCGATCATGGCGACAGTGCTTGCAGAAGTGACAGAGAATCCAAGTTTGACAAAACAAACTTGCGGTGCTACAATTGTCAAAATTATGGGCATTACTCATCGAGAAAAACAACGACGAACCAGCCTTGTTGATGGTACAAGCTAATGAGCCTATGCGGCTCACAAATCACCCTGCTGCAACCGTCCTTCTTAATGAAGAGAAAGTAATTCCCAACCTTGGTGACGAGAATGCCACCAAGAACCTCACATGGTACCTTGAATCAGGTGCTAGAAATCATATGTCTGGAAGCCGTGAAGTATTTACAGAACTGAACACAACGGTGGCTGGCACTGTGAGGTTTGGGGATGGATTGGTTGCAGAGATTCGTGGGCGTGGATCAATTCTATTCCAATGCCAAACCATGGAGCACAAGGCATTGACTGAAGTATATTACATTCCTCAGTTGAAGAGCAACATAGTGAGTTTGGGGCAGCTTGATGAGAACGGATGTAAAACTGTAATTGAAGATGGAACTTTGAGGATTTATGATCAGGAGAGTCAGTTGTTGGCGAAAGTCAAAAGAACCCGTAACAGACTGTATTTGTTGAAGCTGCAACCGGCAAATCCGATTTGTTTGATGGGAGTGCTCAAAGAAAAAGAATGGCTTTGGCATGCAAGATTTGGTCACTTGAATTTCAGAGCCTTAAGGGACATGACAAGGCAGCAGATGGTTGATGGTTTGCCTCAAATCAAGCATGTAGAGCAGCTCTGTGAAGGCTGCTTGGCTGGCAAACAACACATGTTACCTTTTCCCTCGGTAGCGAATTATCAGGCACAATCACCACTAGAGCTACTCCATGGGGACTTATGTGGACCGATTTCACCGGCTACACCATCAGGCAAGAGGTATTTCTTGTTGATTATAGATTAGTGTACTGGATACATGTGGATTGTGTTGATTAAAACAAAAGATGAGGCTCTAGCTGTAGATCTACGGGTAGGTTATACAAGCAAAATTTCAAAAATTCTACCGCATAAAAGGGACCTCCTCTAATAATAGATCACGGGATTACCACTAGACGCGCAGACTCGTAGCGAAAGTAGAGTCGATGTGGCGCGTTGATGCAGTTATAGCCGTTCTAGCAGAACGTCTCCTCCTTCAGGTCCTTGTGATCGTCACGAGTTGCGGATCGTCCTAGTGTTGAAGCTTCATATCAACACCTCCAAGGTATCCACACGTACAGGGCAGGAACACCACGCGCCGGAGTGCTAGCGCCGGCTGCGCGGTATTAGATGAGGAAGGTGTGGCAACTAGGGTTTCGGAAATTCCGAATTCTCTCATCAAACCCTATGCCACCTCCCCTCTATTTATAGGCATCTATCATAATAGGTTTCGAACTAGAGGCCTATTAGAATCTCATGGCCCACAAGAATTCGGATCACTATCTGAATTAAGTCACAGCCCTTTAAGTGTGTGACCCTATAGGTTCACATACACTTAGACATAGCCCGAGTACTTCTACTCGTCCACTAATCGGCAGCGGCTCCTTAGTAAGACATACTGACTCCCAAGTATATGTAAAGATCATATCGGACGAACCTCAACAAAACTCATGCATTTCCCTTTGCCTCACGATATCGGTTAAACTCAAGGCGAGTACGTGTCATCCTTGTTTGGTTAGCTCAACCACTCTTTCTCGATTACGCGACTTGAATTCCCGACTACGGTTAATTCTTTAACCGTGAATAGCATGGCCATGCATTTCTGGAATCCAATCAGTCGAGAGGCCTAGAGATATCTTTCCTGTTACTTGGAGGGACAAAACCCGGAAGCTACCTTTATAACTACCCAGTTACGGAGTAGTGTTTGGCAACCCCTAAGTTAGTCATTATGCATCTTGAGTACGTGCGATGATCTCAAGCCTTAAGGACATAGCATACGTAATGTGAATGAAACCAACTGATGACGGTAAGAATGCAACATTCTCGCAGTGTTTCATGGTGGGTCGATCCAACCCCATGTTTGCTAACATGTGTCCATATTATTGATTTAATATCTTTATATCTATGACCCGTGAAACATGGTCATCAACCAATACATATGCTAGTCTATTAATATGTATCCTCATATGTTTGACTAGAGATCATCTAAGAATAATCATCGCAGCAATATAGAGTTTCACAATCAAGTCACACACTTGATAATAAATATTGACGATGTTATTCAAGGAACAAGATAAATTATCCAATAAATCATGAACATAATAAACAGAATCATCTCTATGATTGTCTCTAGGGCATATCTCCATCACTAGCAGCGTTTAAGTTAGTAAAGGCTAAGGTGGAATTTGAAACCGGTCTAAAAGTCAAGGCACTTAGGACTGACCGGGGAGGAGAATTCACCTCAAAGGATTTCCAAAACTTCTGTGATGAATTGGGGCTGAAACAGTATTTCACGGCTCCCTATATGCCCCAGCAGAATGGAGTGGCTGAACGGCAAAATCAAACCGTCGTTGCAATGACTAGAAGTTTATTGAAGAGCAAGAAGATGCTAGGGAAATTTTGGGGTGAAGCCACAAGTACTGTAGTGTACTTGCTCAATCGGGCTTTGACAAAAAGCATTGTTGGCAAGACACCTTATGAAGCTTTGTATGAGAGAAAGCCACAAGTTCATCATCTGCGTACTTTTGGGTGTGTAGCTCATGTGAAGACAGTAGCTCCACATCTCAGTAAGCTGCAGGATCATAGTGTTCGAATGGTTTTCATTGGCTATGAACCTGGTTCTAAAGGTTATCGAGTTTATGATCCCAAGAATCAAAAGGTACATGTTAGCAAGGATGTGGTATTTGAAGAAGAAAGTGAATGGATTTGGGGAGAGCATACTGATGGTGACTCAATGGAGAGCAGCCGAGGTGATATTTTTACCATTCAGTTTGAACGTGGCGGTGATGCAGGTGAGGTGGAAGGTCAGGATCAATATGTGCCGGTCTTGGATGATACCTTGGAGGAGTCAGATATTGCAAACACTTGTATTAATGGAAATGTCAGTGCAAGTAATGACAGTGCAGACGACACACCTCTGCAGAGTGGCAGTCCACCGCTCACGAGGGTTAACTCGTCACCCATAAAACCAATTGGATCACCAGCGACAAGTGGATCATAAAGTGAGGGTCCCTGTCGATTTCAGTCACTTCAGGAGGTGTACAATGCCACTGATCACATTGAACTGCAACCTGAATAGTTAGATCTTTGTTTGCTAGCCTCAAAAGAATCAAAGAGCTTTTGAGGAGGCAGTGAAAGAAGAGTGTTGGAGGTTAGTGTCGAGACCCGAATATGCAAACTCGGTCTCTCTGTGTAAACTGCACTAGTCCAGGATTACGCTAGCGCACACAGTCAAACATAGATGTCATCATAGTCATACACACGATAATAATAAAGGAAAACTCGAACATCGATAAAATATCAAGGGTACAACCTTATGGCCAAGCTTACAATATCTCTAGCCGGAAGGGCTTAACAAAAATAGCAATGAAATCCAAAATAAAGCGTAGCGACCAATCGACAAGCCACAAAGCTATCGAGTGGAGAACGGCCTAATCTGTGAAGTCGTCGTAGTACTCTCCTTCGGCACCTCCTGCCGATAGTACTCCTCTCCTCAATCGAGCAACATAGGCGTAAAGCCGTGAGTACATTGGTACTCAAAGAAGTCGTTTGTAACAATAAATGCAATATAATATGCAAGGCTTACCAAAGGAAGGCTGAAAGGTTAATTTGCATAAAGGCATTTATTGATGAAATATATTAAATAACTTGAAAGCGAAAGTTAACTGAAAACAGTAATAATAGATAATCAAAGGAATAAACAAGAACCACTTGTGAACACCAATTCACAAGTTAAACCCACAGTGAACTACCTGTCCACTCCCAACATAAACCACCAAGTTATAAATGAAACACTAACCCTCGTGTGAAATCCCCGAGCACTGTCCATGACCGAGGACGCGGCTATTCGAATAGTTTTACACTCTGCAGAGGTTGCACAACTGTACCCACACGATGTGATTAACCTAGGCCTAAGGAAATCACAACAAGGCCTTTACAATGCTCTATCTCAATACAATCCTGCCCGCTAGGGTTTTGCATCACACCCCCTTGCGCCACATGGAAATCAAAGAACCATGTCCATCACAATGGCAGAATCGAATTGAAATATTACAAATTAATCAGCCAGGTCCATCCCATAATAGACATGTGGTTTGCACGATTAAGCTCAGATCAATGGCGCACAAAGTTAAGTCCTTAACATTACCCGGGCGAGACTACCACATCCCCCAAAGTACAACTGTACTTCCCCCTTTACTGCACGATCACTCGCCCGAGTGCAAAACCAATTTGTATAACCAAGCCAACGTCACACCAATGACGTGGCACCAAATTTTAATGCACGTGGCACCAACCACAGTTCCATATATCATTAAGTCAAATTAATAATTTAACAGGTGTGAGGAGATCAATCGTAAATATAAACAGGCTAAGCAATCTAATCGTACCAACCCATGTGATAAATTAACTAGCATCACTAATAAATTTCCCAACCTATGGTGACAAAGGCATCATGGTATTTCAAAGTGTCAAGGAGGTATAATTGCAATTGGGACAATAACTACCTGTGCAACGGTTTGAATAAAAATAGCAATGCAATGTAATATAAAGCAAAATAATTAAATAATAGTTTGTAAAATTGGGTTCAACATGATCAACGGACACGACTTGCCTTCGTTATGCTCAGCGGGGTACTCCTAGTCTTCTGGCGCGAAACCTGCTCCTCCGGAATCCGAATCTAACGAGGGAGAAAACGACCGGAAACACAGAAACACATAAAATGACAAGCAAATGAACTCCAAACTTCACAAAACCAGAACCAACAGCTAGAGCTCGATTTTAGATGAATTTAGAAAAAAGAACGGGGTCAATCGGAGCTAGGACGGAGGAGAACGGGCTCCCGGAAAATTAATTCAAAATTAATTCGGGAAAATCGAAAAAGTTATCGTCTTTGTGGACCCGGTCCATGAAATTCGAGTCCACCGTGGACTCGACCACGTAACGATGCACGGGTCGGCCGACGCGGCGGCGTCTTGGCGTGGCGGCGGCATATGCTGCCACGTGGCACATGCTGACGTGGCAGCTGACGTGGCTGCCACGTGGCTCGGGGGGGCGGCTAGGGCTGACGTGGCGCTGACGTGGCATGCCACGTGTCATGCCACGTGGCCTAGGGCTGACGTGGCACACGCCGGTGCTGCCACGTGGCTAGGCCGAGCCGGCGGCTCAGCGCGGCGCGTCGGCGGATCCGACGGCGGGGCGCGCACGCGCGTGGCGATGGGGGCCTCGGCTCGATCTCGAGCGGCGGCGAGGATGCGCGCGCGGCGCGGCGCGACGGGCGATTGGCGGCAGCGTGGCGGCTCGCCGCGGCGCGTCATGCGCGCGCGCGCGCGCGCGCGCGGCGAGCGCGGATCGCAGCGGCGGCGACGCGTGGCGGGCGCGAGGGTGGATTGGCGACGCGTGGCGGTGCGCGCGCGCGCGAGGCGACGGTCGCGCGCGCGCGGCGCAGACGCGGCAAGGCGAGGCGAGGCGAGGCGGGGCCGGCGACGAGGGCGACGCGAGGCGACTCGGCGGTGGGGTTGCGGCGACTCACCGCGGCGGGACGGCAGCGGAAGGGCGGCGACGTCTCGGCGCGCGCGAAGACGCCCGGCGACGCCGGCGGGCTCGGTGGCGCGGGCGGCGAGGGCGAGCGGAGGCGGCGGCGCGAGGGTTCGGCGGAGCGTGCACGCGAACCGAGGCGAGGCGGCGGGTTTTATCACGCGAACCGAGGCAATCCAATCCGGTTACGGCGACGGTCGCAACGCGGACAAGTTTGGACGGTCGGGATTCAACGCGAGAGAGATCGGATGGCTCGGACGCACGCGAGGGTTAGGGTTTGCGGCGCGGCGCGAGGATGGACGGCGGAGATCGCGCGGGCGCGCGATCGGCGGCCGAGGGCGCGGCGAGCGCGGCGGCGACGGCGTTGCTGGTGCCGCCGCGTGTCAGTCGCGCGATCGCGCGACACGTGGCGCGGGCGGATCGGGCGGCGGCGGCGAAGCGCGCGCGAAAGGGTACGGCGGCGGCAGCGCGGGATGGGCGACGCGTGGAGGAGAGAGGAGATCGGGCGGCGGGATTAAATCTTTTCTTTTCTTTTTCAGAAATTCAAATAAACTTCTAAAAGCTCTAGAAAATAGCAAATAACTCCCAAAAATTCACCAAAAATACCAGAAAATTCCTTGAGACACGAGGAACACAAATAAAATATTTTCCACTTATGTTAATGTTTATTTTAATCATATTAAATCATTTAAAACTTTAAAAATTCATTTGAAGCTTCACTTAATTTCAGAAAATTCCAAAAATTCATTTTTGAAATCCAGCTTTAAAAATCTCGGAAAAACAGGATGTTACAAACCTTACCCCTTAAACGAGATCTCGACCCGAGATCCGGGCCAACTAAGAGAATAGGTTCGAAACTCCGCTCACGAGATCCTCCTCGCGCCCCCAGTGGCTTCCTCCTCGGAATGGTTGCTCCACCGAACTTTGCAAAACGGACCGCTTTATTCCGGTGACTCGCTCGACACTTCCAAGATTTTGACTGGTGCTCTTTGTATGACAGATCCTCCTGCAGTCAACGGCCTCAATCGCACAACCTCCTCTGCACGCGCAGCACTTCTTGGTGGGACACATGAAAGACGTCATGTACCCCAGAAAGACGCAGTAGCTCCAAGCGATAAGCAACCTCTCTCTGCGTTTGATCTGAACGGACCAACATATCTCGGTGCAAGCTTCCTTTTAGTGAAACCTCTTCACACCCTTTGAATGGTGTGATCCTAAGATACACAAAGTCATCGGCTCAAATCTCGGCTCTCGTCCTGTATCTCGTGCATAGCTTTTCTGTGCGGCACAGGCAGCTTTCAACCTTTCTGAATCAAGCGGACCTTATCCTCGCCTTCTTTCAAACAATCTGGGCCAAAACTCGACCTTCCCGTCTCTTTCCAATTGAGAGGGTCTGCATTTCTGCCATACAATGCCTCAAGCGGTGACATCGCAAAGCGGCACGATAATCAAGTATTGTATGAGAACTCGCAAAAGGTAAACAAGCTGTCCCACTTAGACCCATGATCGAGCACACAGGCTCTCAACATGTCCTCGAAATCGATTAACTCGCTCTGCTCGACCATCCATGCAGGGGTGATATGTCTGTCTTGAAATTCGGTGAGTTCCCATAGCCTTATGGAAACTACCCCAAAACCGAGAGGTGAATCGCGATCCACGATCGACACAATCTTCTTGGGCACACCATGCAAGCCGACAATCCCGGACATATATAGCCCCGCTTGTCTGTCACCACTGTAAGTCGTCTTAATCGGAATGAAATGAGCAACCTTGGTCAAACGGTCCACAATGACCCAAATTGAATCATGACCCTCTTTGGTTTTAGGCAAACCGACTATAAAGTCCATACCGATTTCTTCCCACTTCCACTCGGGGACTTTTAATGGTCAGAATAAACCTGCAGTCTCTCGGTGCTCTGCCTTTACTCTCGACAAACATCACAAAGGGCTACATACTCGGCGATCTCACGCTTCATGCTTGGCCACCAATACTTATCCTTAATGTCTTGGTACATCTTGGTACGCTGGATGAATCGAATACAACACTCATGAACCTCTTTTAACAACACATCCTTTAGTTCTTGCTTGTTGGGCACACACAAACGCCGCTTGAACCACAAGGTTCCTGATCATCCACCAAAATCGACTCTTTACCTTCACTTAAATTCTTTCGATCCATTGAAATGCCTCATCATCCGATGAGCTGGCGAATCGACCATCCAAAGTAGGTGCATCTCCATAGCCGCCAAAAATCCCGCTCAACCAACTCAAGGCTAAGCTTCAAATTCCTCATGCAAAATGGGCCGACTCTCTCGAACCATCACCGAATTGCGGTATACCTTTACGCTCAAGGCATCTGCAACAACATTAGCTTTACCAGATGATAATGTATGCCCACATTATAATCCTTTATCAGCTCTAACCATCTCCTCTCTGCTGAGGTTAAGCTCGGACTGGGTAAAGATGTATTTCGACTCTTATGATCCGTGTAAACCTCACATCATTACCCATCAAATAATGACGCCAAATCTTTAAAGCATGCACTACGGTGCCAACTCTAAATCATGGGTAGGGTAGTTCTCCTCATGCGGTCTCAATCGGCGTGAGGTATAGGCTACCACTCTCTTGTCTTGCATCAAGACACAACCTAAACCTTTGCGCCAAGCATCGCAAAATATCTCAAAATCCTTGTTAATATCGAGCAACACAAGCACTTGGGCTGTGGTCAAACTCTCCTTAAGTTTCAAAAACTCTTCTCGCACTCTGGCGTCCAAGTGAATTTCTTTTCCTTTTTGAGCAAGCTGCGTGAGGGTGCAGCCACACCGAAAATCCTCAATAAAGCGACGGTAGTATCCTGCCATACCCAGAAAACTCCTGACCTGGGTAACTGAAGTGGGTGACTGCCAATCCAAAACATCACTTACCTTCCCTAGGTCAACTGCGACTCCTTCTGCTGTCAACACATGCCCTAAAAAGGCGACTTTCTTCATCCAAAACTCACATTTGCTGAACTTTGCATACAACTGATTATCTCTCAATTTCTGCAAAGCTAACCTTAAGTGCTCTTGATGTTCCTCCTCATCCTTGGAATATATCAAAATGTCGTCAATGAACACAACGACAAACTTGTCCAAATATTCCATAAATACCTTATTCATCAAATACATGAAATATGCTGGAGCATTAGTCAAACCAAATGACATCACTGTGAACTCGTATAGACCATAACGAGTCGAGAAGGCTGTCTTGGGTATGTCCTCCTTACGTATCCTCATCTGATGATATCCTGATCTCAAATCAATCTTGGAGAACACTCCTGCTCCCTTAAGTTGGTCAAACAGATCATCGATCCTGGGCAAAGGGTACTTATTTTTGACGGTGACCTCATTAAGTGCTCTGTAGTCCACACACATGCGCCGACTACCATCCTTTTCTTGACGAACAACACCGGCGCTCCCACGGGACGAACTCGGCTGATGTAACCCTTATCCAAAAGCTCCTGAATTTGCTTCTTCAACTCGCCAAGTCATTGGTGGCATCCGTAGGGTCTCTTGGAAATCGGAGCGGTACACGTACAAGCTCAATCGAAACTCAACCTCCTCTCTCGTGGCATACCCGAAGATCCTCTCGAAACACGCCGGGTACTCTCGACAACCGGTACACCCTCCAACCGGATTACCTTACTCGGCAAATCATGACTGCTCGCCGGCACTCACCGCCGCGAATCGCACCTTTACTCCACCTGAATTGGTTAAGGTCACCGCTCTGCTCCCACAATCTAACATCGCCGCTTTCAAGCCAATCCATTCCCAAGATTACATCTAGGGATCGCATATCCAACAAAATCAGTCGGCCTGAACTCAACTCCTGAATGGTTATCCTAACTCTGGACAACCTAGGTTGGATCTCAACTCGGATCCGGGATTGGATTAAAAGAATGATCCAAGAGCAACGAGTTTTCAATTGTTGCTTTAAAGCAAAACTCCGAAACAAACGAATGCGAAGCTCGTAATCAAATAAAACGGTGGCGAATCCAGATGTACGAAACGCATCGATCACAACGCTCGTGCTGCTGGGCATCCTCTGCGGTGACGTGGTTCACCTGACCTCTCACCACCGGCGTCCTGCTGGCTTGTCCTGAGGCCGGGGTGCTCCTCGTCCTGCTCCCGGGGTAGGGGTACGACCGGGTGTGGCTCCCAAGTCAAAACGAACTGGCGTCGGAGCCTGCCTCTGAGGGCACTTGCTAGCATAGTGTCCCACCTCATGACACTTGAAGCAAGTGATGGATGCTGCTGAATTATTGCTTTTCTGCTGCTGCTGTCCACTGGAACCACTAGGACGCCGACTGATCAAATCGCGCGGTGTCCGAGCCGGGTCCGGAATCTCAAGATCGCTGCTGCTGCTGCTGCTTTGCTTCTTGGCGCTCAGGCCGTGGTAGGAACCAAAACGAGGCCTCTGAGATCGGTGTGACCGTGATCCTCGCTGGATCAACCTCCTCTTGCGAGACTCCTCGAGCTCGCGCGACTCTCTCGATGAGAATGGCCTTATCCACCAACCGCCGAAATCGCATAGTCGCGTTGCCTACGACTTGCACCTTCAAAGCTGGGTTCAAGCCTTTCTTGAACCTCTTCGCGAAGCTGCACCGCCGCTACATCCTCTGGCGCGTAGCGAGCCAACTGAGTGAATTTATTGAGATATTCACTCACTGACAGGTTCCTCTGCTGGAACTCCCGAAACTCATCCTTCTTCATCTCAACCACTCCCTCCATGACATGAGCGGTGTGGAAAGCCTTTGCGAATTCCTTCCGGTGATGTTGTGCTTGGGTTCTATGGGCGGCACAGTAGTTCTCCCACCACTCTGCTGGGTCCTCAGCCGATGTGCTGCATACAAAACCTTCTCCCTGTCGGTGCACTGAGCCAAGTTCAGTTTCTTCTCAACTGAACGGATCCAATCATCGGCCTCCAAAGGCTCTGATGAACTGGAGAAAACAGGCGGTCTCGTCCTCATAAACTCTGCATAGCTGGTCTGGCCGACGAGTGCCGGCGGTGGTCTGCTCCTGTCTTTCTTGTCATTTGCATCATAGTCTGTATACCCTGCATCATAGTCTGCATCATCCGAAGTCAGGCCATCAAGAATCGATCGAGGCGGGGTCCAAGGTAGGTGGCACCGTCGCGCAAAGATCGTTCTCTGTGTCCTGGTTCTCCTGATTGCGGCTGGAGGAGTTCCTGGTATCAACCATCTTGCTCTGAAAAGAAAACAACTGCTGACTGACCAAAGGTGAAAGACGAGGGGGAAAAGCATAGATAAGAGGGTAATTGCGTCTAAGGGGGTTTTGCTTAATGGAGACCTAACCTAAACAAACACTTAGCCATAAGGCTAACTAAGAAACTGAACAGAAATAAACTCCAATAAAAGATTTGACATGATCGCAATATAATGCTTTTAAGGCAATATTTGCAGCTCACATCGCACACAACTGCAAATAAAATCCAACGTGTCTACTCGCACTATCTACTCAAGGCTCCCACCGGTCCGACAAATAGGGTACACTGCTATCGTCCTCAGAATCGCTGTAGACAACCCACGAGTTGCGGATCGGCGGCGACTGCTCTCTGGCTGGGGCTGGGGTGAACCGGCTGAGGTAGGCGCGATGATCTCTGGTGATACGACGTCTCTCCTCTGGGCTCGGCGGTGTAGGCGACGGTAGAGGTCTCGGCGATCGCGGCGGGCTCCTCCTGCACTAGCTCGTAGTCTCGGGGTGGCTCCGTCGCTCCTTGAACTTCCGGACGAGTCCGCCATGTTGATCTTGTATAGCTTGCAAAGTCGACGGATGGCTTTGTGCGCAACTCCTGTCCGACATCTCCCACCGCACCGGTGTTCTTGAAATCGTGATGTAGCACCGCTTGCCGACTCGGGTGGTGAAGTATAGCCCGAGATGCTCCGATCGTTGACCTTTGCTTCTCATCCTTGGTGAGGTAGACGGGCAATCTCTTAAATCCGAGGCTCGCAATGAGCAGCGTAGAAGTGACCTCCATCCTCCTGTCGGGCTGTAGGAAGTTTGGGACATCTAATGCATTTATAAAGGAAAGATCAGTTTATAACCTTAGGAAAAACGAATTTTGCAAGAGTTGGGGCGAGAGACAAGATTCCTTAAGAATGAGGTAAGAAGATAGAGATATTACTAAATATCAAGTTTAGTTGGTTTGATTCAGAAAATAAAATTTTGGGCTACGACCAATTTAACTAGGGCTTCGTCCTACAGTCGATATGGCTCTGATACCATCTCTGTCGAGACCCGAATATGCAAACTCGGTCTCTCTGTGTAAACTGCACTAGTCCAGGATCACGCTAGCGCACACAGTCAAACATAGATGTCATCATAGTCATACACACGATAATAATAAAGGAAAACTCGAACATCGATAAAATATCAAGGGTACGACCTTATGGCCAAGCTTACAATATCTCTAGCCGGAAGGGCTTAACAAAAATAGCAGCGGAAATCCAAAATAAAGCGTAGCGACCAATCGACAAGCCACAGGCTATCGAGTAGAGAACGAAGCCTAATCTGTGAAGTCGTCGTAGTACTCTCCTTCTGGCACCTCCTGCTGATAGTACTCCTCTCCCTCAACTGAGCAACATAGGCGTAAAGCCGTGAGTACATTGGTACTCAGCAAGTCGTTTGTAACAATAAATGCAATATAATATGCAAGGCTTACCAAAGGAAGGCTGAAAGGTTAATTTGCATAAAGGCATTTATTGATGAAATATATTAAATAACTTGAAAGCGAAAGTTAACTGAAAACAGTAATAATAGATAATCAAAGGAATAAACAAGAACCACTTGTGAACACCAATTCACAAGTTAAACCCACAGTGAACTACCTGTCCACTCCCAACATAAACCACCAAGTTATAAATAAAACACTAACCCTCGTGTGAAATCCCCGAGCACTGTCCATGACCGAGGACGCGGCTATTCGAATAGTTTTACACTCTGCAGAGGTTGCACAACTGTACCCACACGATGTGATTAACCTAGGCCTAAGGAAATCACAACAAGGCCTTTACAATGCTCTATCTCAATACAATCCTGCCCGCTAGGGTTTTGCATCACACCCCCCCTTGCGCCACATGGAAATCAGCAACCATGTCCATCACAATGGCAGAATCGAATTGAAATATTACAAATTAATCAGCCAGGTCCATCCCATAATAGACATGTGGTTTGCACGATTAAGCTCAGATCAATGGCGCACAAAGTTAAGTCCTTAACATTACCCGCGAGACTACCACATCCCCAAAGTACAATCAGATTTCCCCCTTTCTCGCACGATCACTCGCCCGAGTGCAAAACCAATTTGTATAACCAAGCCAACGTCACACCAATGACGTGGCACCAAATTTTAATGCACGTGGCACCAACCACAGTTCCATATATCATTAAGTCAAATTAATAATTTAACAGGTGTGAGGAGATCAATCGTAAATATAAACAGGCTAAGCAATCTAATCGTACCAACCCATGTGATAAATTAACTAGCATCACTAATAAATTTCCCAACCTATGGTGACAAAGGCATCATGGTATTTCAAAGTGTCAAGGAGGTATAATTGCAATTGGGACAATAACTACCTGTGCAACGGTTTGAATAAAAATAGCAATGCAATGTAATATAAAGCAAAATAATTAAATAATAGTTTGTAAAATTGGGTTCAACATGATCAACGGACACGACTTGCCTTCGTTATGCTCAGCGGGGTACTCCTGGTCTTCTGGCGCGAAACCTGCTCCTCCGGAATCCGAATCTAACGAGGGAGAAAACGACCGGAAACACAGAAACACATAAAATGACAAGCAAATGAACTCCAAACTTCACAAAACCAGAACCAACAGCTAGAGCTCGATTTTAGATGAATTTAGAAAAAAGAACGGGGTCAATCGGAGCTAGGACGGAGGAGAACGGGCTCCCGGAAAATTAATTCAAAATTAATTCGGGAAAATCGAAAAAGTTACTGTGCTGTGGACCCGGTCCATGAAATTCCGACTCCACCGTGGACTCGGTCCACGTAACAGTGCACGGGGCCGGCTGACGCGCGGCGCGGCGACGCGGGCGGCGGATATGCCGCCACGTGGCACATCTTGGCGTGGCGGTACCGACGTGGCCGCCACGTGGCTCGGGGCGGCTAGGGCCGACGTGGCGCCGACGTGGCATGCCACGTGTCATGCCACGTGGCCTAGGCTGACGTGGCACACGCTGGTGCTGCCACGTGGCTAGGCCGAGCCGGCTCGGCCGGCGCGGCGTCGGCGGGATCCGACGGCGGGACGCGGGCACGCGTGGCGGATCTCGCCTCGGCTCGATCGGCGAAGCGGCGGGATTGCGCGCGCGCGCGCGCGGCGACGGCGATTGGCGGCGCGTGGCGGCTCGCCCGCGCGCGTCGCGTGCGCGGCGCGGGCGAAGCGCGATCGCAGCGCGCGGGCGACGCGTGGTCGGGCGCGAGGGTGGATTGGCGACGCGTGGCGGTGCGCGGCGCGAGGCGACGGTCGCGGCGCGCGGCGCAGACGCGGCAAGGCGAGGCGAGGCGAGGCGGGGCCGACGACGAGGGCGACGCGAGGCGACTTCGGCGGTGGGGTGGCGAGGCGACTCACCGCGGCGGGGACGGCGGCGGAAGGGCGGCGACGTCTCCGCGGCGCGAAGACGCCCGGCGGCGTCGGCGGGCTCCGGCGGCAGCGCGGGCGGCGAGGGCGAGTGGAGGCGGCGCGCGAGGGTTCGGCGGGCGTGCACGCGAACCGAGGTGAGGCGGCGGGTTTTATCACGCGAACCGAGGCAATCCAATCCGATTCTGGCGGCGGTCGCAACGCGACAAGTTTGGACGGCCGGGATTCAACGCGAGAGATCGGACGGCTCGGGCGCACGCGAGGGTTAGGGTTAGGGTTTGCGCGCGCGCGAGGATGGACGGCGGAGATCGTGGGGCGCGCGACGGCGCGGCCGAGGGCGCGCGGGCGCGGCGGCGACGGCGCTGTGTGCGCCCGCGTGTCGTCGCGGATGCGCGACACGTGGCGCGGGCGGATCGGGCGGCGAGAGCGCGCGCGCGGAAAGGGCACGGCGGCGGCGGCGCGCGGGATGGGCGACGCGTGGAGGAGAGAGGAGATCGGGCGCGGGATTAAATCCTTTTCTTTTCTTTTTCCAGAAATTCAAATAAACTTCTAAAAGCTCTAGAAAATAGCAAATAACTCCCAAAAATTCACCAAAAATACCAGAAAATTCCTTGAGGCCTGAGGAACACAAATAAAATATTTTCCACTTATGTTAATGTTTATTTTAATCATATTAAATCATTTAAAACTTTAAAAATTCATTTGAAGCTTCACTTAATTTCAGAAAATTCCAAAAAATTCATTTTTTGAAATCCAGGCTTTAAAAATCTCAGAAAAACAGGATGTTACAGTTAGCTATGCAAGAGGAGCTGAAGTCTATTGAAGACAATGAAACATGGAAGCTTGTGGAGCAATCAGGCACTCAGAAGCCCATAGGTTTGAAGTGGGTCTTTAAGGTAAAAAAGGATCCTTCGGGTGTAATTGTCAAGTACAAAGCTCATTTGGTCGCGAAGGGGTATGTTCAACGTCATGGAGTGGACTTTGATGAAGTTTTCGTGCCGGTTGCAAGGATGGAGACTGTGCGGCTACTTGTGAGTTTGGCAGCACAGCAGGGTTGGGAAGTTCACCACATGGACGTGAAGTCGGCATTCTTGGACGGCGAACTAGCTAAAGAAGTATTTGTGACACAACACCCCGGTTTCGAGATACAAGGTCAAGAGCACAAGGTGTTAAGTTGAAGAAGGCATTGTATGGGCTTCGTTAAGCACCGAGAGCTTGGAACATCAAATTGGACTCAAGTTTGATGACACTTGGTTTCCAATGCAGTCCATTGGAACATGCTATTTACAAGAAGGCAAAAGACTCTTCGGTATTGCTAGTTGGGGTTTATGTGGACGATTTGATCATTATAGGCTCAAGCAATGCTGAAATCACTTATTTCAAGTCTCAAACGCAGCAGCTATTTAGTATGAGTGATCTTGGTTTACTCAGTTATTATTTGGGGATTCAAGTTCAGCAAACAAGTGAAGGGATTACTTTGTGCCAGCCCACATATGCTGAAAAAATGCTCCAAGAAGCAGGGATGGAAAATTGTAATCCCTGTGCTACTCCCATGGAAGAAAGGCTTAAGTTAAGCAAAGAAAGCAAGAGTCCTCCAGTCAATCCAACTGTGTATAGGAGCGTCATCGGGAGCCTATGATATTTGGTAAATACTCGGCCTGATATTGCCTACTCGTTCAGCATAGTATGCCGGTTCATGGAGAACCCCATTGTTGAGCATATGACTGCCGTGAAGCGAATTCGTAGATACATAAGTGGTACACTTCGTTTGGGGTGCTTTTATGGAAGGAGAAACACCAACAATATGGAGTTGATTGGGTACAATGACAGCGATCTTGCGGAGATATAGACGACCGCAGAAGTACCATCGATGCTGTATTTTACTTTGGTTCAAGTTTGATTGCTTGGATCTCACAGAAGCAAAAGGTGGTGGCTTTGTCGTCATGTGAAGCCGAGTATATCACAGTGACAACATCAGCTTGTCAAGGCATATGGATTGCATGGTTGTTGAGTGATTTGTTGAATCAAGAGCAAAGGAAGTTCAAGTTGTTAGTTGATAACATGTCGGCCATCTCGTTGTGCAAGAATCCCGTGCACCACGACAGGAGCAAACACATCGATATAAGGTACCACTTCATTCGTGAATGTGAAGAGAGTGAGAAAATTGAAGTGGAACACGTCAGGACGGAGGAGCAGCTAGCCGACATTTTAACAAAGTCACTTGACCGTGTTAAGTTTCTTGAGATGAGGGAGAAACTAGGCATGGTGGATACAGCAAAAGGGAAACAAGATTAGGGTGGTGATTGTTAGTACTAATCTTGTTTCACTCATTTTGAATCAGAGTTGGTGTTAATTCAGTCTAAATAAACAGACCGGTTGAAGCTCTGTTGGTTTTGGACAAGTCAAAGTTTTTGGGTCCAGTGTTCAGTTTTTCAGTGGTTGGCTCAGCAGACTGCGCAGGAGTCAGAAGTTCAGTTTGGTTCGGTCTTTTGAAGTTGGCTGTGTTATGATTATGGTGTAAGTTTGTGATTGGATTAATTGGGATCATGGACCAGCTTAGCATTTATGTTTGCTAGTTTTTCGGGTGTTCAGTTAGAACCTGTAGTGTCGTGTGAGGTAATTGCTCCCCTGCGTTTGTCGGTTTTTACTGTAGCGCGTCCAGAATTCAGAAAATAGAGTTTACGACAAAATTCTCCGAGCGCAATCAATTATCTCATATGAGTCTCTTTCGCGTGCGTCCAGACATTGTGTGATTGCAGATTGGGTGTTCTTGATCCAACAGTGTACCCTTGCATAAAGTCTTTGGGGATCGATTGCTGACCGACGGCCAGCCTGAGCCTTGCCATTCGGGTTAGCAGCAACAGGAGATTCTTGAGAAGCTTGAGGATGGCAGCAACTCAAGCTTTGCCCATTTATGACATCAACGCTGCCATCCTCGCCTTCACGTTGCATGGCCTTCTTTGCCCGCTTTGAGTCAGCCTTCCTTGAGCATTTCCGAGTCTGCATTTCATCCATTTCAATCAATCAACATTCACACTAGGCACTTTAAACAACTCTTATACACTGTTTTTGGAAAAAGAACTAGCACTCACTCTTGTTTGGTTGTCTAGTTTGCCTTGCTCCTGGCACTTTCTCCTGTTAGAAGTGTCGATAGAGCCGACCAGATTCATGCTCGAGTCCCCAAGATCCTCAAAGCTTGATTCGGCATTCCCACAGGAAGGGTTCAGAATGGCATCCATAAACTGAGTTGCACCTTGCTTCTGACCATGCTCAGGTCCAGCGCTGCAGTGCAGGAGCTGATCCTCAGCACCTCCTTTGAGTCACTCAAATAGAAGCCCTTATACTCAGATGGTGCATCAAGAATGAGACTACCAACAACGTTGCTACTAGTGGAACTATATGCATTAGAGCTAGCATTACAATGGACATAGTATGCATTTGAAGCCTGAACAGACCAAGGAAGCTCTTGGTGATCTTCCTCGCCATTGGAGGGGAAGGTAACAAGCAGCTGCTCCATTATCTCCGACTCGGCTGGTGATGACAAGTCATGCGAGCCCCAGCCCGCCTCTGCAATCACTCCTCTAGACTCCATTCTGATATAGTTTAGGATGTGAGAGATGTTAGAGGTAATGTGAGGACAGTGTTAACGAAGGTAAATGTTCGGACCGCTCCGAACTCCCTCTTGATTCATCTGCTGCCGTTCGTGAGCTATCAGACAGCCTTGATTTGTTTGGCCGTTCAGACAACTCTGAACAGTCTCACCAGTCGTCTGCTCCGCTCGTTGGCTATCAGATGGTTTTGATCTATTCAATTACGTTTAGACTGGTTTGAATGCTGTGCCTCAGCTGATCCCAGACGGCTCGATCGTTCTACTAGAAGCCAATCAAACTGTCCAAATAGCTTCCTCTTTTTGACAATCAAATTAGTTCGTTTGTAGGCTTCTTCTTCCGTCCTAGACAGAGATTTCAATGGCTAATATTACAAAGACAAGGCAATTACACAAAGTCTTTTGCCGTGTGCAAACTGCAACATATTTTTCTTGGTTTTCTCCTTTATTTATACACAAGATTATTTATTTGAATTGGTTTACAAAACTGAATAGGAAATATAAATGGAGAACTTTCTAAAGTCTACTACATGCGGAATACAGAAAACATATACTAAAGGCAACATGAAAGGAAATCTATCTGGACTCTGGTGCAGTGAAATTAATCAACAATCACTTCCTAATTTCTCCGCTCTTTCATCATCCTGAGTCTCCTCCTCAGTTCCTGGAACTAAACCTTCCCAAGTGCTTTTGTGAGTCCGTCAGCAAGTTGTTCTTCTGAACTAACAAGATTGATCTCGATGATTCCTTCTTCCACACATTGCCAAATAAAATTATAACACGTGTCAATGTGTTTTCTTCGATCATAAAACATAGGGTTCTTAGCCAAAGCTATATCTAATTTGTTATCCACATATAACTTGATACAGCCCAGCTTCTGCTCTTCTGATCGTCCATATCTCCAGCCATATCACTGTCACAAAAACCTTCCATGTTCAGTTCTCCTCTAGAGCTCCTTCTGAAAAAATAGCGAAGTCTTTTGTCTCTTTGATGTAACGCAGAATATGTTTTACTACTACAAGATGCTCAATTGTCGGTGCCTCCATAAATCGACTCGTCAATCTAACTGAGAACGCGATATCTGGTCTTGTATACACCAAATATCTAAGGCTTCCAATAAGACTTCGGTACAAGGCAGGATCTGTTGGGGGTTGATTATTTCTTTTGCTCAACTTAAGCCTTGCATCCATGGGGACTTGACACCTATTTTAGTCATCTGAGCATATGCCAATTGACAGATGAAAATCCCATATTCACCTTATCGCACTTCAATGCCTAAATAATAAGTAACTTTCCCAAGGTCACTCATTTTGAATAACTTCTTCATCTCTTCCTTGGGCATCCTTCTTGACTTTGTATACCCACTTCAACCTAATGGGTTTGTGCCCAACTGGCAAATCAACAAGACTCCAAGTCTTGTTTTCTTCAATGCATTTAATTTCTTCTCTCATGGCAATTCTTCAACACTGGTGAGCTTCAGCCTCTCCAAAGGATTTATGTTCGCCCGAGGTGAGAAGGCACATATCACCGGATGAATCAGCTAAATCATGGACCACAGTATTGTCATAAAGGCTTGAAGTGTCCAGTACTGTCTAGGTCTATCATCGGTTTTCGATGACACGTTACTTGGTGGGGTTGCCCACTACACTCCCTGTGGTACAGCTGGTAGCATAGGTGTCTTTGTTGTTGAAAACAATGGCGTCTATTCCCCTCTGCCCAGCTCATGGCTTGGTGTTGAAACCTTTGAATTTTTATGGTGTCGATCTTCTGTAACCTGACTAGTACTATAATGCACAGAGAAATACTCCCTTGGAATAGAAGTATACAACTTAGCTTCTATCTTGCCCTAGTCCCAGCTTGCTCCTTCATCAAATACAACATCCAATGAGATGTGTAATCTTCCTGCAACAGGATCAAACATCTTGTGTGCCTTGCTTCCAGCTTTGTATCCGATGAATACCATTGGAATACTCTAATCGTCAAGCTTTTTCAAATTTGGCTTTACAACTCTAACATGACAGAAACAAACGAAAGTCCATAAATGATGTACAGTGGGACATCTCCCATGCTAGGCTTCATATGGGGTCATACCTTCTAAACTTGCAGTTGGAGACCAATTCAGTATGTAAACTACAGTGCTAACTACTTCACCCCAAAATCTTCTAGGAACTCCCTTCACCTTCATGATGATCTAAGCCATGCCTAGCACTATTTGATTTCTTTGTTCAACAACACCATTCTATACTGGGGAATATGGTGCTGTCAAATGCAGAGTAACACCTTGCTCTGTTCAATAGTGGCTGAACTCCTTTAAATTGAATTCACCTCCACAATCTAAGCAAAACACCTTGAGTTTGCTTCCACTCTCAAGTTCTGCTGTAGTAGGGAACTTCTTGATTGCCTCTGTAGCTTCATCTTTCGTGCTCAACAGAGATACCCACATGTAGCGGGTATGATCATCGATGAGGAGAAGAAAATAGCTCCTCCCTCCTGGTGTGGCCAGTAAGATTGGGCCACATAAGTCTGTGTGCACCAACTCAAGCCTTTCAACAGCTCAAAAATTTGTCTTGTGCAAGAACAGGGTTCTTCTTTGCTTCCCTACAAGACAGCTATCACATATTTCTTCCGTAGTGTGTATCTCTGGCAATCTACACACCATATGTTGTTGAGCCAACTTGTGCAACGTCCAAAAATTGATATGACCATATTTCGCATGCCATCACCAAGCCTTCTCTGTGCATCGAGCTGCTAAGCAAATTGCTTTGGCAAGATCGAGATGGAGCACATACAAATGGCCGTTGGATCTTCTCACCTCGATAACAAGCTACTTCTCTAGATCACATATCATCAGAACGCCATCTTGGATAAACACTTGACAGCCACGTTCATCCAGCTGGCCAAAGCTTATAATGTTGTTGTAGAGCTTCAGAATGTAGTAAACATTAGTCAACATCCTGTGCTCCCTACTGAGACCTGCGAACATCACAATGCCTCTCCCGTAGATCTCAACAATTGATCCATCTCTAAACTTCACTGAGCCCTTAATCCTTGTATCAAGGTTAGTGAAATTCTTCTTGGCGCCTGTCATATGGTTTGTTGCTCTGGTATCTAGGTACCAAGGCCCTCCACTCTCCTCATCTACTTGCCCTAAGATAGCCTAAGCATGTACTTCATTGAGAAATACTTCTTCACGTATCTCCTCCATTGTCTCGATGAGGCTGCACACTTGTGCCATAAGGAGAGTGGGATCTCCCTCACGCACTTGTGTGAGATTGACTTGCCATTCCTTGCGCTCCCTTCGCTGTTTGCGGCAATCTCTCGCAAAGTGTCCGAAATTATTGCAATTGAAACACTTTACCTTTGGCTTGTCTCTTCTTGTAATGGATGCTCTAGCATCCGTCACATCGATGCCTCCCTTGACTGCACATCGGTGCCTCCCTTGGGCTGCCAAGTTAGTTTTTCGTGAGTCTGGTCATGGTTCACACCCTGACCAGCATTTTTTTGAGGAACTCTAGTGTTTGCTCCTTGAGCGTACATCCCATTCTTCTTCTATGAGCAGAAGACGACCTTCAGTATTGACATTCTCTCTGGTCTCCCATCGATCCTCAACAGCCTTGAAACGGCCGATAAGCTCCTCCACCATCATAGTGTCAAAGTGAGAAACTGCTTGATTGAGATAGTCACTTCTGAGAATTTTCACAAAACAACCTGCAAGAATTTCCCTTCCCTTCCTCAAGATCATCTCCTAACGACCACATGTTGTTCACCAATCCGTTCAGCTGCATATAGAAGTTGTCAAATTTCATCATATCTTTCATACGTATGGCTTCGAATTCATGGTGCAAGGTTTGCACCCTCGCCTCCTAGACTCGGTCACCGCCAACCTGCATGGTTCGGATAGCTTCCCATGCCGCCCTCGCTGTATTCTTGGTGGCTAGAGAGGCCAACAGTTTGGATGGAACGGCTTGAAGGATTGCCACCAACGCCATTCGATCCACTCGGTACTCCATGCCACCAGGTTCGATCGCCTCCCAAACTTCCTGAGCTTGGAGATTGACTCTCATAAGGAGAGACCAATCATTGTAATTGGATCGTGTGAGGATAGGGTACCAAAGGGTGGCCGCCAAGGACCACTGCCCAGTGGCTGCTGTTGTCAGTGGATCGTACGGTCGGTGGGGATGTCGATCTCGAGCCACATTGCATTGTCGCAAGTCTTTGAAACAAGCTATCATACCAAATGTTACCGAAGGTATATGTTCGGACCACTCTGAACTCCCTCCCAATTCGTCTACTGCTATTCGTGAGCTATCAGACAGCCCTGATTCGTTTGGCCGTTCGAACCACTCCGAACAGTCTCGCCAGTCGTTTGCTCCGCTCGTTGGCTATCGGACAGTTCTGATCTATTCAATTACGTTCAGACTGGTCTGAATGTTACAACTCAGTCGATCCCAGATGGCCCGATCATTCCACTAGAAGCCAATTAGACGGTCCAAATAGCTTCCTCCCTTGGACGATCAAACTAGTCCATTTGTAGGCTTCTTCGTCCATCCCATATGGAGATTTCAGTGGCTATGATTAGAGAGACAATGCAATAACATAGAGTCTTTTGCCGTGTGCAAACCGCCACATATTTTCCTTGGTTTTGTCCTCTATTTATGCACAAAATTACTTATTTGAATCAGTTTACAAAACCGAATAGGGAACATAAACGGAGAACTTTCTAAACTTTACTACATGCGGAATACAGAAAACATATACTAAAGGTAACATAAAATGAAATCTATTTGGACTCTCATGCGGTGAAATTAATCAACAGACAGTGCTGTTTGATATATTTGTGCTTGGTGAAGAAAAAAATGAGGGTTATGAAAGGTGCGTTGATACTGATGAGAAGGCTGAAGGGAAACAAAGCAAATGCAGAATTAATAAATGTGATAATGCTTAAAGAAATGGATGCCCAAAGCTGGGGATGAACAGAGGTGACAATAACCTCTCCAGGTGTGGCCTGGAGATGTGCACATTTTGAGATTAGAAGGAAAAGTTCAACTGCTAGTCGGTACCATTTGGTAGACAACAAAGTGACTTATCCAAGATCACAGTTCAGAAGTCAAACCAATCAGAGCTCAAGTGGCCAGTGTCTGAAGGACGGTTTCAATGATTGCAGAGAAATCTCCCTCAGCGTTGATGCATCAAGGACAAACAAAAACAAGTCAATGATGTTCAAAACCAGGACAAACATGGGCTTCTCTTTGCAATTAATTCAGGATCGGCCATTATGAGATTGTAGAGAATGTTGTTGGAATGAAATAATCTAATAAATAAACTGGAGAGCTCCACAGAAAGGCTTGCACGAACATGGTGGAGGGAATCTAAACATTCTTAAGAGCTAAAAAAAGATTGGACAGTGCCTCTGCAAATCCCGATGCTTGTCGTCACAAATGTACAACTTTTCATCTACCCATAGTTCCAACAGCATCTGCCCACAGCCTCATTGTTGATTGATTCTTCTAAGACCACATTGCTTCATTGAAAGAAAGTCCACTGGCACGCAAAAATGGTACCAATCCGTAGACCTTTTACTAAGTGTATAGAAGAAATAACGTGCAGTGCTCAAAACAGATCTAGACACAGTAAAAGCTGAGCAAACCTATTCCTAGATGTAACTGTCAGATAATATGACATCTGTCTGATGGTCAACCATGTAATAGTTGTTATAAATAGCATTTGTATTCATCATGAGGCCAATAAATCAGTATATATACACATACAAATGTAGCAGATATACAGATAACCCCTTATATAATAGGAAAAACACATATGTATAATACACATCTAACAACCCTTCAAACTTATAGTGGATCAACAATATAAAATTTGGAGAGATAAAAACTGTGTTGAGCCCTGGTCTATGCCTTTGTGAAAAAGTATGCCAACTAAAGCTCGGAAGGCATGTACATAAGAGCAACAACTTAGTCCTACATCTGTGTCCGCATGTAGGAAACATCAACACCAATATACTTTTTATGCTCATACTTCACCAGATCTTTAGCAATGCTCATAAGACATATACTGTTAGACAAAAGAGAAGTCGGTACAAAAATAGAAACACTAAAATCCTCGAGTAACTACCATAGCTAAGTAACCTCTGCAGTCAACAAAGTCATAGCTTGCTACTTAACCTTAACACTTGAACAAGAAACTGTTGTTTGCTTCTTACTCTTCCAAGTAATGAGAGAATCACCAAGAAAACGCAATAAGCAAAGAGAGACCAGTGATTAGAAGGATCACTAGTCCAGGTGGCATTAGAATTTATTTGGAGCTATAAAGAGCTGAAGTGAGGGGAAAAGAGACAATGAGATAGAGTTCCACAAAGGTATAGTAGAACATGAAGAAGATAACTATAGTGGAGCTGAGTGAGAGTAGAAACAAACTGACTCAATATATACACAGGGTATGAAATGTTAGTACGAGTGACAACAAGATAAACAAGGCTCCCAATAAGATAATGATAGCGAGTAGGATCAGTAAGAAATTCACCATTAGTGGGACAAAGATGAACATTAAACTCCATAGAAGTCTTAGCTGTGCATTGATTAATAAGAAATATACTTTTCTTGGAACAGATAGAAACTCTTAGGAGTAGAAATAACATCAATCTCAAGAAAGTAGCAAAGATGACCCAGGTCAGACATGAGAAACTGCTTATAAAGATTCTCATTGACAAAAGTAATATACTAATAATCATCTTCAGTAATGATCATATCATCAATATACAAAATGAGAAACGTCCAACCACGATGCGAAGTGTGAATAAAAAAAAGTAGAATCGTGAGCAATAACAGAGAAACCAACTACAGTAGCAACAGAAGAGAAATAATCAAACTAAGCACGAAGAGCTTGTTTGAGACTATAGAGAGATAGGCGAAGGCGACAAACTATATTCTTAGGAATAGAATACCCAGGGGCGGCTACATGTAGACCTCCTCACGCAACTCACCATTGATAAAGGTATTATTGACATCCAATTGAGAGATATACACTATTTAACAGAGGTCACCGCAAAAAGAGTATGAACGGTGGTTATGTTAGCGATAGGAGCAAAGGTCTTATCGTAATTATAACCATCCTCCAGCTGAAAATCAAGCGCTACAAGATAAACCTTGTAGTGCTCAAGAGAACCATCAGAGCGGGTCTTAACCTTATAGACCCACTTGCATATGATAGGAGTAACATATACAGGAAGAGGAATAAGACCCCACATACCCGTATGCTCAAGGGTAGCAATCTCCTCTGCCATTGCATGCTACCACTTTTGATGAACAATAACATCATGGTAAGAAGTTGGTTTGGCAAGAGCAATGGCAGCAATACCAAAACGCTCAGGCGGCCGAATAGACTAGCAATTACGAAGAGCAAAGCAAGGAGGAGAGGCCGAAGAGGATCACCCATCAGAAGGAGAGGGCACATCATAAGAATCATTAACTCACGGATGACGAGTAAATAGAGAGGATAAAAAGGAACAAGGTCAGAAGTATCCTTAGGAGTGGGTGCTAGTGGTAAAGAAGGTGCCGACTAGGAAGGTGGCATCAGAGAGACCAAAGACTGTGGTGGAGGAGTGGTGACTATGGGGGTGGAAGGAAAAGTTGGAAAAGAATGTAGCTCAACAAGAGATGTTGAAGTGGAGGAAGGAGAAGGATGAGGATAAAAACGATGAGACTGATCAAAAGTAATATCCCAAAAAATTCGTATCCATTAGCCAACAGAATCCTAACAACGATATCCCTTATGCTTAGCACTATAGCCCAGAAAAACGCACTCAACAGATTGAGCGGTCAACTTGGAGTGCTCATGAGGTGCAAGAAGAATATAGCATACACACCTAAAGAGGCAAAGACTTAATAATCAACAGTCTTGCCACAGAGGTGTTCAACTAAGATCTCACCCTAAAGAGTAGAGGAGGGCTGAATGTTGATCAGAAAAGTAATAGTAGAAATAGTCTCAGCCTAGAAGTGTGGTGGAACAATAGAAGTAAGCATGAGAGCACGAGCTATCTCAAGAAGATGACGATGCTTGCGTTCAGCCACACCATTCTAAGCATGAGCACTGGGATAAGAAAACTGAGAGAGTGTGTGTCTTGCTCAGCAAGAAAACCACAAGAACTCCTGACAAGTACTCTCCAACAGAATCAGCGTAAAAAACACGAACAGGAGAGTCAAACTGAGTATGGACCAGAGTGGCAAGTCTTGTAGATAGATAAAATCTCACTACAAGATGACATAAAGCAAATCCAAGTATGCCAAGAAAAATCATCAATAAAAATTATATAATATCAATGTTCTCCTTTTGAAATTAAAGGAGCTGGTCCCTATACATCAGAATGAACAAGATCAAAAGGATGCCGAGACACTGACTCACTGGAAGGATAGACGAGTTGAAACTGTTTGCCAAGTTTAGAACCCTGACAATTGAGAGAAGCATCACTAAACACAGACCCTAAAGACCGCGATGAAGTAATGAAGACATACGTGACCCACAAAGATGTCCTAGACGATGATGCCATTGAGCAAAAGAAGCGGTAAAGGCTACAATAGATGCAGAGGCAGTGGTAGAGGTGATAAGACTGATAGGGGCAGCGGAAGGAAGATAAAACTAGTCAAGCTTCCAGAGCCGTCGTGAGTCACGGCAGCGAGAGCTAGTACCAACCAAAGTCTCCGTGCGGCGATCCTAAACACAATAAGAATCAAAATCAAGAATAACACGACAACCATGATTAGTGAGTTGGCCGACAGATATGAGCTACAAGGTTAATTTTGAAATATGAAAAATAACTTGAATATAAAAGGATGAATTTGAAAGAGTGCCTCGTCCTGCGATAGAAAGAGAGGTACCATCTGTTGTTTGAATTGTGATAGGAGTAGATAAAAGGACTAATGGAAGTGAGACTAGTGGAATCAGAGGTCATATAAAAAGAAGTACTAGAATTAAGAATCCAATGTGATATACCTAAGGGAGGAGAAATGGAAGGTGGTCTAGCACTGAAAGACTACGCAGCAGAACCAGCAGAACTGGACGATGCAGAAGCAACCATACAACCTAGCAGTGTGAGAAACTCCTAAGTGTCAGAGGCACTAGGACTCCGCTGAGAGGAGGAATCTCTAGTGTCCCTTGGAGAACGAGCACCACGACAAAAATCTTTCTTCTTCTTGTAGCAAAACTGCTGCATATGTCCATCCTTGTTACAATAGGTGTAGTGGAGTACTCTACCAACAGCGGCTGTCACTGGTAGAGGCGCAACTAGTGAAGAAGTAACCAGCAGTGTAGTAGGTGTAGAAGCTGGGGGAGCCACCAAAACTGAAGGAAATGACGATAATAACAGCAGACCCGCAACACGAAGGCGAATCTCCTTGGTACGAACAGTTGCAAGAGCCTCCAACAGAGTCACACGAGGGTGACGAGCCAGCAACTGAGCATGAGTCTGCTCATACTCAGACCAGAGACGTGTCAAAAAGTCGTAAATATGGCGAAGCTCCAGGTGAGACTGCTGACGCTGATAGCACTGATAGGTGCAATAAACATCTGGCCTAAAAAGTCAATCTGACATCATACCACGGATAGCTGAGCATAGAACTCATCCACAATGGCATCTCTCTGCTGTAGCGACTGCTCCTGATGCACAATAGCAAGGTACAAGGAATCACTAGATGACTCACAGCAGCTACACAAATGCGGCCACATCACATGTGCAGAAGTCAAACCAACAACATCACTAGTAAGATGCACCTCCATGCTAGCAAATAGAATAGTAGAAACATGAGCATCCTCATTGATCCATATCTTGTAAGTAGCATATTGAGTCTAAAAGTCTCCGTGGCATCCTCAAATGCCTCAGATGTCTTTGTATGAGCATCTTCGAAAACATTCTTCGGGAGTACAGTCTCAGCAAGTGGAGTAGGGTAAGACGAACAAGACAACTCACTAGTAAAAAACTCTCAAAGGTACTGACCACGCATGTGGTAAAACTGGTACTGGTAATTAAGACCATCGAAGATCACGGGCAGCGAGGAATGGAAATAGTGCCCAAAAAATGAGATTTTTAATTTTTTTTCTCTTTTTTCTCTCTTTTTTTACTTCGTTCGGTCAACAAAAGACCGTTCGGTCAGTCTACATAACCAAACTGAGTGGAAGGCCACCAAGATGAAGGTTGCGGTGGTCTCCAACAAAGAAGGCAGCCTAGCCTCTGACGATGAAGGCGGCGATGGCGCTCTGTGGCGATGAAGGCGACCTGGCCCGATGTCAGACCTCTGGTCGGGTCTCTGGACAGTTGTCAGTGAGACCCATGGGCGGAATTGGCCCCCAACTCAAATCGGTGGTTGGTGAACAAGTTCAAATCCATCAACCATGTTTGGCGATCCTCCGGTTGACGACGGAAGACGTCATGAGATCTAGTAGAAGAACTGAATTTGGTCAATCCAGACGCTAGTGAGACTTGAGTGGCAATCGACGAGTAGCGAGGGAAGCTAGCAGGAGGCGATGGGCAAGCATGAAAAACCCCCAGGTGGCAGCGGCTAGAAAGATGCGGCTAGGTGTGGGCGTGCAACGGAAAGAGTCAACGACAACAGTTGATGGGAAGCATGGAGAGAACCCCAAGTGGTAGCGGCAGCGGCTGAAGAGATGAATCAGCGGCAGCTCGCAAAAACCTAGGTTTGGCTCTGATACCATGTTATGAGTAACATTTGTATTCATCATGAGACCAATGTGCCAGTATATATACATGTATAGGTGTAGCATATATATAGATAAACCCTTATACAATGGAAAAAAATACATAGATATAATACACATCTAACAATAGTTTCAAGCAAGATTACCAGAGAGTTGCAGAACACTTCCAATCTTATTTCCAGATTATGGCATATCTTAAAAATCAGATAGTATGTGAAATTAAAATACCTCTACACAATATGGATCTTGTAATTGTTAAGGCAAGGTATTTGTATCTTTTCCTAGTTTCTAGGGCTTAGTTGTGTTCCTTGAGTCTTGTACTATATATATTGCCAATTGGGTTGTGCACTATGTGTGCGTTTCATCTATAGATCTAATATGTTATCAGAGCCAAGGTTAAAAACCTAACCTCTTATGCTCTTCTACTGCTGCTGCCCCTGGGAGAAGTGTGCTCTACTCCCAGGGGTAGCCACCAATGTGCCTCTGCTAGATCTCACCATCTTCGGCTCATCTTCATCAATACTAGGGCTCTCCCCGATGGTCTCTCCCTGTTCGACCACTAGATCTAGCCCTCCTTGGGTTGCCACCACCTGCTCATTCTCTTCAACCACCGCTGCCTCTACTGGATCAAGCTGCCACTACCTCTTCACCCGTCGATAGCCTCTCCACCTGGATCCGGCTGGTCGTCTCTATCAGTGCTTCGTTAGTTCTTCCTCGGCTCAGCCCTTGGTCTTCCAGCACAGCCTCCAACGGGTTGCCTCCTCCTAGCCGCTGCCTGACCAGATCCTACTCCGACCGACTGCTGTCAACCATGATGCGACCAGATCCAGCATGCTCCACCATCACTAAGCTCGGATCTTGAGCAGGAGAGCCACCGCTCATTCGGCCTCTTTGCCAGCCGTCGCCTAGTGGCTTCCACTTTGGCTAACCTATCCCGATCCGATGTAGCTCTTCATAGCTGGCTCATGCTCGATGCCTTTGGGTTACCACCGCCCTTCCCGAGCCACTGAAATCCTCATGTCACGCTGGCTCAGTTTTATTGGTGCTGGCTCCTAATTGGCCACCTACACTTTGGCTTTGCCCCAGCTAGCTATCACATCCCAAAGTTTTTCTTATTGCATTTTATTTGATTTATTAGAATTTATTTGGATTTTATTTCAAAGCCTAGTGAAAGAAAACTTAATTTATCTATTTTTCTAAAACCCAAAAAGTTTATTTTATTTTTTTCCTGAGTTCTCTTAGATTTATAGTATTTTTTTGATTTTTTCTGGAATATTTCAGAGTTATTTACTATTTGCTAGAGTTTTTAAAAGTTTCCTAGTATTTCTAAAATTTAAAAATAAATTTTAAATCTCTCTCTCCTCTTGGGCTGACATGTGTCTAGCCCTGATTAAATTCGCCACCGCCCGATCTAATGCCAGGCGCCCACCTTCACTTACCCCTTCCTTTCCATCCGATGACCAGGATTTTCTTCCTTCGCCACGTGGCAGCCATCCATTCGCCAGCCTCTCTCCTCTCCCCTTCTTTTCTTGCCAACATGTGGGGCTCGTACCCCTTCATTACTCCACCCGCCTGCCGCCATTCTCACGCATGCCTGAGCCCGTACCCCTTCTTGGGTCGAGATTCCTTTTAAGGGGGGTAGACCTGTAACATTCCAAAATTTAGAAATTGTGAATACTGTGTAAATTATGGCGTTTTGAAAATTTTCCATTTCCTAACATTATGAATTTCTGGATTTTTATTGGTTTTTGCCGGAGGTTCCATTAAATAAAAAGAAAGTACAAAAATATATATATATATAACATTAAAGCAAAATGTAAAGGAAACACCAAAAAGGATAAATATATTCATAAAAGAAAATTTTAAATAAAAATACGAATCTAAAAAGATGATCCAAATCTTTGCCCAAAGATTTGTAAAAGTAAATTAGAATTTTTATGTAAAAATCATTCAAATTTCCAAACTTCCAAAAGCCTCCCAAAAGTCATCTAAACTTAAAAAGGAGATTTTCAAAATGTGGAAAATATAACAAGAAAAATGATAGTACTAAATTGGAAGTCTTGAAATATTGTGCATAAAATATATGCAAAAATATACACACACATATGCCCAAAAATTTATTATAGAAATCCAAAACACAAATGAAAATCAAACAAAAATAAAAAAAAGAGTAGAAGGAGGGAGGAACCATACACAGTAGGAGGGATGTGGTGAGGCAAGCGTGAGCATACTAACCACTGTGCTCCATGAGCCAATACACAAAATGCAATTAAGTAACATACATGGCTTGGCAAAAGATAGGCTCAGGTTATTTTATTTGCCAAAAATTCGCTTTTAAAAGACATAAGATACATATTTAAAACTTCCTAGGACTTAGCCATTTGGACTGAAATTATAGTGTTTAAAAAGAAATATGATGATAATATTGGTACAGATTTCATCCACCTTTATATGTCACCTGCACCGTAAAATAACCTTTCAGCGTTATAGCCGCTTACATTATCATTGGGGCGACACCCAGGGCAATACAAACCAGGATAGTCCTTCGTCCTTCATTTTCTCTTTCCATGTCCCCACCATAAAAATTATTTTTGAAATAGAACTATATCAGAGTTAAGTTTCTATATCCGCTCTTGACCGTGGACACGGCTATTCGAATAGTTTTGACTCTGCAGAGTGTGTACACTTTCACCGTAAGAGACAATCTGTTCGTTGCCATGCATGATTCCTTAGCCATGCAGTTGAGTAGATCATTATAGTGACCTTTCAAAACTATCTAGCCTCGGGGTCTCATCTCACTCTATGGGCCGTTCCCACTTACGGTGGGTCCTATACATTGTGCGGGATGTTAATCACTATTACTAGCACCTCTAGGTTCTGCTCCCCATAGTGCTAGTAAGACAGAGAAACAAATCACCCTTCATGTTGGTGTCCCTTTAGCCACAACAAGCCCTGGCATTCTGGCACTCCTTTCTCCAATCTATGAGATGAGTCTGAGGTTCGATAGATTTCCTCAGCCAAGTTGCACTTTGCAGACTTGTGGTTGTACTGTTTTATAATGGGAGGGCATGACCCGATTAGGTCCTTGGGTTATCTAGGCAGTTCTACCACAATCCACACACTTGTGCACTTCGATGCACCCTGCCCCTGAACCACCTGCCCAGACATATAAGCGATTTGGGGATTTTTGGGGTATAACATAATGATCATTTAAAAATACACGACCATTTCCAACTACAACTTTCTCCAAAATTGCTCTTTGTATTTGCATATGAGGTTGGGGTATTTTAAGCGCCCCCGGAGACTAAACAATGCTAGGCCGTAAAATATAAACATAACTAATTTATGAAATAATTATATTTATAATTTTTCCTAGGGATAACAAGGTTCACGGTATAATGTGCCGGGAAGGTATAATAGCAGCACTTAATAAAATGGCAGCTAGCTAAAGTATGGAATAAACATAAGATAGCACATAAAATAACAGCATACAATTGATAATTTGAATATAAATAATTTGCTAAAGTGGGAATTTAAAATGATCAAGGTATTGACTCGCTTGGGTCATTGGTCTTGCTGGTCTTGAGCCTTGTACGCTAATTTTGCGATAAACAAAATTTTAAAAACAATAAAAAGAATCAATATAACCAAATAAATTCTTATAAAAAATTCAAACAAGCTCCAAAATTAATGATTTTGGTTCCATTGGAAAGAAGGTGAATTTAGCAATTTTTCTCACTAAATTTTGGAGTCAAAATGAATAAGTTATGAATTTTTAAAGTTCTAAGCCGAATTAATTCAAAAATAAAAATCAGAAATTATTAAATAACCCTAAGGAGAGAGAATAGGTGAGACTAACAGGTGGGGCCCACTAGTTATATTATTTTTATTCTTCTCTCTCTGACAGGTGGGACCCACTGCTTTTATTATTCTTTAAATTTTTAGAGCCTGACACGTGGGGTCCACTCGGATTTTAAATCTCTTTAACTCCCCAAAAGCTGACACGTGGGGGCCCACTACGATTTATTAATTCTTTTATCGGTGTCACTAACAGGTGGGCCACAGGGATTAATTATTTCATCTGACATTGACAGGTGGGGCCAGATAACAGTTTAAATTAAATTGGGCCCACCTACTAGAGACTCATTACCACTAATGATGATTATTAGCATTAATTAAGCACGTGCTAATTAAATTCTGCTGATGAATAGTGCTTCTTCCTCCTCCCGACGACGGCGAAGCTCTTCGCCGGCGGAGGAGGCGATGGCCAGATGTTAGCATTCTAAAAATAGGTTCTTGCCCTTTGCGCCCACCCCTGTGCGAGGTCTCACTGGCCAATTTGGCCAGAGCCATAGTCGGCGGTGAGCTAGGGTGGCAACGGAACAGGGCGACGGTGGCTATGGCACTAGAGAGCATTTGAGTACCTAGATATGGTCACAGTACAGAATTTGGGGTCGGCGGAGCTCAAGCGCGGCTGTGGTGGGCTGTCGCGTGCAGCGGCGGTGCTCCGAGGAGGGCTCATGGCGAGGGAGCTGCTTGGGGAATGCGAGCTTTGGGGGATGGCCGAGATGGCTTCGCCGAGCTCCTAGGATGATCCTGCCGAATGGAATTGGACGGAGGTCTCATTCATCAGCAATCCTGAAGGCCAGAGTTGGAGAAGAAGGTGACTCCGGCAAGCTACAATGCACAAGAATGCAATTGCGTTCGGTGGGAGTGAGAGGAGAGTGCGGGGAAGTGTTGAGCGGCCTCGGTGGGCTTTTATAGCTGACGGAGAGGGTTGTCAGTGTGAGGGTGAGGGCGACGGCCATGGCAAGTGACGGAGGGAGGAGTGTGGCCATAGTGCGTCGGAGTGTGACTTGGAGATGCGACGAGATGGACGATGGGAGTGCGTAGAGGATGGCGGGAGCAGGCGTCCCTACGATTTGAAGGGGGAGTGCTGCTGCTGACGCGGGGGAGTGGTGCGGCAACAGGAGCATCGCTGATCGGCCGCACGATGGGGATGGGGGAGTGGGTGGTGTGCTACAGGCGGGCAGGCAGGGGCATGGGGCGAGGAGGAACGAGGGCGTCTATCGGTCTGAACGGAGAGCTGAGGTGGGGGCGACCGTGGCGCGAATTTGTGGGAGGAGGCACGGGCGCGCGCTCCCCTTCTTCTGCGCTCCCCCTCCCTCTGTGCCCGTTTGCCCCCTACCTTCGCTCGTGCACGCGTGCGCCAACGCCCACACGGCCTCCATCCTCTTCCCCGAAAACCTACACGGCGGCCCCCACCTTGTTTCTCCCCTCGGACCCACGGACGCCGATGCGTTCCCACGCCACCGCTCAGCTCCGCCGTATCACTCCCCCAACTGCCCCATCTTTTCTGTCCCGTCCCCACAGCCGCGCCATCCCTCCCCATCGGCCATAGTCCCTCTCCCATGCCGATGATGCCTATGCACCCATCAGCACTCGCACGATTACCAACTCCCGTCCATTCACCAGTTCAACGTCCCGATCCGACGCCCTGTGGCCACGCCCCTCCTTGTGTCACTACCATGGCCGCCACCCCCACTCCACGTGGCCAACCCTCTATGCCGACTATAAAAGCCCGCCGAGGCTTCCAACCGACTCCTCGCACCTCCCTCTCACTCCCACCTCAAGTAATCGAGCCCTCATGCCCCGTAGCCCGTCGACGCCATTTTCTTCTCTAACTCCAGCCACCGAGCTTGTCACCGATTGAAGCCACCTGAGGGCAATTCCTTCGGCCAAGAGCATCACTAGAACCCGGCGAAGCCATCCGGACCATCTGCAAAAGCTCCCCTTGCCCGAGCAGCCACCTCGTCAAGAGCCCTCCTCGGAGCATCGCCGCCACACGCCGGCAACCCTCCTTAGTGTAACATCCTATTTTCTGGAGTTTATAAAGCCCAATTTTAAAAAATTAAATTTTGGAATTTTTCTAGGAATTAATCAAGCTTCAAAAGAATTTTTAGAATTTAAAATGATTTAATCTGATTAAAATAAACATTAACATAAGTTGAAAATATTTTATTTGGATTCCTCAGGTCTCAAGGAATTTTTTGGTATTTTTGGTGAATTTTTAGGATTTATTTGCTATTTTCTAGAGCTTTTGGATATTTGTTTGAATTTCTGGAAAATAAAAGAAAAAGGAAAAATCAATTAAAGACCCCGCCATCACCTAGCCGTCAGATCCCGCTGCCCCCACGAGTCGGCCATCCAGCCCATCTCCTCGTCCCCGCCGCCTCGGCCCGACCCGCCAGCTCCTGCGCCGCCCGATTGCCCCACTTCGCCACGCGGCCGCATCCCCGCCGCCCGTGCCCGCCCGCTCACGCCCACGCCATCCTAACCCTAGCGCCGCCCCTCCCATGCCATCGGATCCACCCCGCTCCGTGTGTCGCAATTGTGGCCGTCCGCGTGTCCAAACCGCGTCTCGCTCGCGTCCGCCCCGCCACGGATTGAAGCCCCTTGGTTTGCTGCTTTTAACCATGTGGCCGCATTGGTTCGCGTGCCTCACCGCGCCCTCGCCCTCGCCCTTGCCTCGCATCGCCGATGATCGAGCACCCGCGCTGCCGTCGCCCCGTGCGTCCCCGTTGTGTTCCCGTTCCCCGCCGCCGCTGCCTTTTTCCCGCCGGTGAGCCCCTGCGCCCTCATTGCCTCCCGTCGCCACTGTCGCCCGCGCGGTCGTCGGACCTCATGGGCCCGTGTCCCACAAGGCCACGCGTCGGTCATCGGCCGCCGTCCCGCCTTCGGTTCGCTCAATTGCCGCCGCACACCTAGATCCGAGCGGACGGATCTGATCGTGCCACAAGGTACGATTTCAGCCGCCCGATCCCACCGCCGCTGCCACACCCGAGCCGCGCCAGCTCAGCCTTACCCACATGGCAAGCCACGTCATCCCTAGGTCCACGTGGCATGCCACGTGTCCGCCACGTCAGCGCCACGTCAGTAGTAGTCGGCCCCTAGGTGCCACGTCAGCATGTGCCACATGTTGGTACCAACGCGCGCCACGTCAGCCCTAATCTACCGCGTCAGCACCGTCGCCCGTGTGCACTATTTCACACACCGGGTTCACCGTGGACCGGCTCTCCCGTGGACTGAATTCACAGCACAGTGCACTTTTTGATTTTTAGGGTTTTTCTTTAAGAGTTATTTTCCGAGAGCCCATTCTCATCCGTCCTAGCTCTGATTGACCCGTTCTTTTTTCTAAATTAATCTAAAATCGAGCTCTAGATTTTGGTTCTAGTTTCATAATTTTTGGATTTCATTTGCTTATCATTTCATGTGTTTTTCTTGTCTCGGTCGTTTTCTCCCTCGTTAGATTCTCACTCCGGAGGAGCAGGATCTACGCCCAAAGACCAAGAGTACCTCGCTGAGCATAACGAAGGCAAGTCGTGTCCTTTGATCATGTTGAACCTAGTTTGTAATCTATTATTTAATTATTTTATTTTAAATTACATTGCATCGCTAGTTTATATAAACCCTTATATTGGTAGTTATTGCCGCAACTATCTACATTTCTCCTTGATAACTTTGAACACCACGATGCCATTGTCACCATAGGATTGGGTAATTTAATAGTGATGCTATATTAATTGTCACATGGATTGGTACGATAGAATGCTTAGCTTTGCTTATAGTTATGAATGGTTTCATCATCGCATGTGAATTATTAATTTGACTTAATGAGATATGGAACAATGGTTGGTACCACGTTTATTAAAATTTGTGCCATGACATTGGTGTGTCATTCGCGTGGTTATACAACTTGGTTTTCATTCGGGTGAGTGATCGTGCAGTAAAGAGGAAAATGCAGGTTCACTTCGGGGGATGTGGTAGCCTCGCTTGGGTAGAACTAAGGACTTAACTTTGTGCGCCATTGATATGAGTTTTATCGTGCAAACCACATGGCTAGTATGGGATAGACCTGACTGACTAATTTGGGAGGTCTCAACTTAATCTTGCCAACGAGATGAATATGGTTGCTGATTTTCATGTGGCGCAAGGGGGGTGTGATGCGGAACCCTAGCGGGCAGGATTAGGTTGGGGTTGAACTTTGTAAAGGTCTTGTTGTGATTTCCTGGGATCGAGGCTAATCACATCGTGTGGGTACATTTGCGCAACCTCTGTAGAGTGTAAAACTATTCGAATAGCCGCGTCATCGGTCATGGACAATGCTCGGTGATTTCACACGAGGGTTAGTGTTGTCTTTTAAACTTGGTGGTTTATGTTGGAAGTGAATAGGTAGTTCACTGTTGGTTCAGCTCATGAATGGGATGTTCACAAGTGGTTTATTTTCAATCCTTTGATTATTTATTATTATCGTTTTCATTTAAAGTTCGCTTTCAATCTATTTATCATATTTGCTGTGAAATATGTTTTATGCAAATTAACCTTTCATCCTTCCATTGGTAAGATTTGCATACTATACTGCATTTATTTGTTATAAACGACTTGCTGAGTACCAATGTACTCACTGCTTTATGCCTATGTTGCTCAGTTGAGAACGAGGAGTATTATCAGCAGGAGGTTCAAGAAGGAGAGTACTTCGACAACTTCACGGATTAAGCTTTGTTCTCCACTCGATAGCTTGTGGGCTTGTCGATTGGCCGCTACGCTTTATTTTGGATTTTCGCTGCTAGTTTTAAAGCCTTTCCAGCTAGAGATATTGTAAGCTTGACCATAATATCGTACCTTTAAGATTTATCGATATCTGAGTTTTCCCTTTATTTTATCGTGTGTATGGTTATGATTACATCTATGTTTGACTGTGTGCACTAACGTGATCTTGAACTAGTGTAGTTTACACAGAGAGTCCGAATTTATATATTCGGGTCTTGACAATCAGCCTTCCCCGAGCCTCGCCGACCTCGGATTCGTCATCGTGACCACTCTGAGGTGCTCCCCTAGCCATTGATTGAATGTTCATGCTATCTAGCGCCGTAGCCACCGCCGCCCTATTCCGCCGCCGTCCGAGCTAATCGACGGCCATGGCTTCGGCCAAATTGGCCGACAAGACTTTTCACAGAGGTGGGTGATCGGGCAGGGAATCCGTTTTGCTTATGTTACCCACCAGCCACTGCCTCCTCCACCGGTGGTGAGCTTCACCGTCGTCGGGAGGAAGACGATGCCACTCTTCATCTTAACCGTTCGATTATTCCTGCATTTAATTAATGGTAATGATGGTAGTTAGTTTAAACAGTCACTGTTGGGTGGGCCTGATTTAATTTAAACTGTTATCCGGTCCCACCCGCTGTCGTCGAAAAAATTAATCCCGTGGGCCTCGTCCGAACCCTAACAACAACCGAGTCCTCTCGTAAATCGCACTAGTCTAGGATCAAGCTAGTGCACACAGTGGATACAAAGATGTATATCATGCACAATGACATTTATTCATTAACTAAATATGGGTCTGATGGCCAAAGTTTACATCAATGGTTCATAAACCAAAAATAAATATAAACAGCGGAAGAAAACCAATGAAGCAGCAGCCCATCCTGACTGTAAGACACGGCCTAGTCGTCACCATCCTCACCGAAGTTGTTGATGTCATCCTCTGGCAACAGATTTTAGCAAGGTGAGCACATAAAGTACTCCCAAGGTAAGCACATAAAATACTTACGCAAGTTACACCAGGAGATACAACAAAATTAATGCATGCATAATGGATTTCAAAGGAAGGCTTAATAGGGTAAATGTGCGGAAAAGCAATACTTGAATTTGAATACAATAATGTAAGTACGAAAAGCTGGACTTTAATACAGTATATGAAACAATATTTTTAACAAGTAATATCGCTAGTGTAGGCTCCGACCCACACTAACCTATCCACGGGAATCCACCCGGACCAAAACCAAAACCATCATTTGTTTGCTCAAAAACCAGGTTTTTTAAAATCCAAGTCTAATCTGTGAAAACTTTACTCAGCATGTCCATGACCGTGGACACGGCTATCCAGGATAGATTAAAACTCTGCAGAGGTGTACAGCTTTACCCACAAGACATGATCATCCCATATTGCCACTAGATTAACACACTTCCTTTGGTGTGCAGCGAGGAGATCATGACAAGGCTGTTACAATGATCCATAGCCAAAACAGTCACACCGCCACTAAGGTTTCACCACAACTCGAATCCACGAGTTGAAGCCCCCTCTTGTGCCATGTGAGACTTCTCGCGGCCTACGCCACGCTCACATTCAGCCTATAGTACTTAGCCAGGTCCGTCCCATACCGGACTTGTGGTAGTACGAAGTGACTTCGTAAAATAAATCACAGAAACGGTCCTTAATCCGACTTAGGCTCAACCACATACCCACATGCACGACAATCAACCAGGTGTCACCAAACACGTGGCATGCCGGCAACCACCACCTAACCAATAGCCTAAGTCCAAATCATAAGTTTTCATTTTCATTTTTAAACTATTTTCATAAACCATCCTTGACTCACCGAAGTCAAGATTTCAAAAGGAACTATCATTTCATGTGAAATAGTTGATCCCACCTAAAATCACACTAAGCCACGCTAAGCATTTCTATAAAATTTCTAGTCAATACTATGGTACTAACTAGTTTTCAGCTAGGGTGACAAGGTATACGAATTCGAAATTCAAAATTGGCTATAGTCAAAGGATCATGGGTGTAACTATGTTTAAATTGAATTTGAACTAAATTTGAATAAAGATACGCATGCATATACAGTAAAACAACATAAATAAATTTGAAATACTGGGGTCAACATGGTCAAATGTGTAACTTACCTTGCTTCGAAGTTTGCTGGGGTTCGTTGAAGTTATACTCTCCGGAATAGTCGTAGTCTACACGTGAACAACCAGAACCAACCAAACTAAAATAAAATCCAAATAAAATCCAAAAATCGTAAATATATGCTGGGAGATAGAATATGAACTTAGAAATTGGATGGGTCCAATCGGAGTTAGAGCGAAGAAGAAGGACTTCTGATAGTTTGAATTCCAAAGAAATGAATAAAAGGAATTCTTGGAATTCTTTTCTTTATGAAGAAAAAGTGGTTGGAAGCTACAATATTTTTGTATGGTCAAAGCTATGATCGAATGCATAGTCGAAGCTAGGGTCGAAACCAAGGTCGAAGCAATGGTTGAAGTTGCGGAGGTTGAAGCCGAAGATAGAGACTCCAAGTATGGTTGAAGTCAAAGTCGAAGATTGAATGAAGACCCAGTCGAATCTGTACAGTGGTCGAAGAACACTGTAGCAGTTGAGAACAAAAGGTAGTCGGAGTCGAGTGGTCGGGACGGCAATGAATGATAGTGGTCAAAAGCAACTATGGTGGAAAGAGAAGGTACTCAGAGTTGGCTACGACTTCGATTACCGAGTATTCTTCCAACTACTCCTCACTGAAAAAGCGAAGATACTCGGAGACTTAGACCGAAGAGTGACAATGGTCGGAAGCAACTACGGTCAGAGGTAGATGGAGACCGCAGTGGTTGGGAGCGACTGTGGTCGTGAGCGGCCATAGTCGGAAAAACAATTGTGGTCGAAAGGATTGGAGTTTATGCAGAGTGGTCAAAAGAATCGGACGGTTCGGAGAGGTCGGACGGCTTCGAGTGGTCGGAGAGATCGGAGGGTTTAGAGAGGTCGGAGGGTGCGGAGGTTAAAACGGTCTAACAGCCTTGGTCGGTTCGAAGACAGAGGTCGAAGTCAAAGGCTCCGAGATTGAAGACCGAAGTTGAAGTCTTCGAGGTCGAAGGTCAAAGGCTAGAGTCGAAGTCTCCAAAGGTCAAGGTCAAAGTCGGAGTCTAAGAAGCTTCCAAATGGTCGGGTTCTAAATAACCTTTGGATGGCGGAGTCTAAAGAACCTTCGGATGTCGGAGTCTTATGAGCCTCCAAACGTCGAAGTCTAAGAATCGGATGGTTTGGAGAAGTCGGACTGCTTCACGTGACAAGATCCGAGCGATCCAACAGCGGCGAAGACCGGTGAGATGTACAAAAGAGGGAGAAGAGTATGGGTCATGTTTTACCTTGGTGCAAGGGTCGGGATGCACAGAGTTGGCTAGCAGCGAGGGTGTAGCGGAGGCAGGGCACAATTATCGACGACGGAGACTCTCCGACGACGGCTTGCTCGGAGAAGGGGCGTCGAAGGTTGCGCGGGCCTGAGGAAGGTTATTGGCGGTGGGGTACTCCGGTCATGCTTTGGCTCGGGAAAAAGGGTGAAGGAGGTGCGCGCGGTCCCGTCGAAGATTTGGCGGTGGTGGCGTCGGCGTCGGCGAAAGAGACACTCCGGCGGGGGGATTGCTTGGCGGAGGGGTGGCGAGGTGAAGAAAAGAGAGGGAGGGGATTATGAGGAGTGCGTTGGTGCTCTTGTGCATTACCACAAGTGGTTAGAAGGTGGTCGGTGGCGAGGTGAAGCAGTGGCGCAACCCGGGCGGCGGTGCCGACAGTGTTTCGGTGGTGAGGAGACTCAACTAAGGGTGGTCGAGAAAATTTAAAAATTATAAAATATATACTAAAAAATAGATTATAAATTTAGATGAATTTAGAAACTGGAATCACTTGATTCGGAGTTCGGACGGAGGAGAACGAGCGATTGGAAAATTAGCGGATCAGAAAATCCTGAAAAAGAAAAAATCAGGAATATTCCGAAGGAATATTCCTCCATGAACAGTAATGGACAGCAGCCCTTTTCACTATTTTTGGCCACATCGTCAGCGAGAAAAGGTACGAGAGGTGAAGCCAATGGGTTGCTAATGACCCGAGGCACATGTAGGAAGTGACGGCACGTTAAACGGAGTACGTTGACGACGTGTACGGCGACAACGACATAGGGTGTGAAGAGAAGAATATTTTTCGGGCAGGGAATATGGAGAAGCAAGGTGAGCATGGCCTAGAACGTGGCGAGACGAAGCTAGAAAAAATATCAGCTAAGCCGAAAACTCACCGGAGGCGACGCAATTGTCATTTGAACGACATCGGTATCGAAATAGGAAAAACTCAATACCTTCGCGCTCGATGCGGTGAATCCAAAACCGTCTAAAACGTAGCCTCCTGGGATGGTTTGGCACGTTTTGACGCAAACAGATTGTCTAGAGCATTCCCGGACAGGCGGGGACGCGAAGTGCAATTTGCGGCCATGGCTAGATGTCGGGCGCAAATAGTTGTGGATAGTTTTTGGACAAACGGAGGGAAGCACAGCGTAGAACGCGTCGAGACAAACTCAACGGCGCAGACGGCTCGGCCAACGGACTAACGGAACGCGGTGGACAAGACTTTATGCAGCCTACAGGCTGACATCGGCGTTCCGGGCAAACGGAGAGCAATTAACATGCGAGAGTTGCGGCGAATCGAAGAGTAGAGTGTGGGGATCGTGATGCTCACCTTGGTTTTGATCGGGCATGCACGGTCAGCCGGTGACGACGCGACGAACACGGACCCGATTTGGCCCACGGTGCCGACGATGCTCCGGCGAAGTTCCGGCGAAGGCGAGGTGAGCACCGCGTAGAACGCGACGAGGCGAAGCCAACGGTGTGGTCAAACGCGGTGGGGCTTCACCGAACGAGGCGTAAAAGGCCGAAGAACGACGCTTGATACACAAAAATAAAACTTCGATTCCGGCCAAACAAATGGGAGAGGGGACTTGAGATTTTCGGGGTTGAGTAAGGATGAGGAGAGGCTCACGAGGCTGCCTTATAGGGGTAGAGGTGGACCGAGGAGGGAGATCGACGGGGCATGTCTTTGAATGGTATGGTTTAAATCCCGCGAAAATAGCTCATAAATGAGAGGGGAAACTGTGGGAAATGAAAGAGCTTGATGAGAGGACGTAAATGCAATTGATTTCGTGAAAAACTGTTGAGAGAATCAAAAGATATGAGTGATTGAAGAAGCTTCAAATGCGTGCGTTCATGGCTGCCCTCTGCGTAACGTTCACTGGAGAAAGTTGAGTAGGAAGAAGAAGAAAAGGAGGAGAGAGAAAGAGAGAAAAGAAAAAAAAGAAAAAGAAAATTCGAAAAAATTTCAAGAAAATTTTGTAAAGATCCTAGGAACCTGAAAAGATTAAATTTTTTTTTTGAATTTTCAAAAAAAATTTTGACGTTCATTTGAATTTTTAAAAATGTTTTTCTTTTCTAGCTTTTAAATAATACAATAAATAATAAATAAAAGCCTAAAAATATTAGAAAAATTCATAGAAGTTTCTAAAGCTATTTTGAACTTATAAAAATATTTCCAACTAAAATTTTGATATTTTTCTCTATAAAATATTTTTTAGTTTAACAGAAAGGCTCTTTTCTTCTCTTTTTTTTTGCAAAAAATTAAGCTAGCTAAAAATTTTAAAATTTCAAGAAACCAAATAACTTTGATTTTTGGTTTAAACTAACTTATTTAATACCTTATTTATTTATTTATTTTGTTTTTATTTTTTTCTTAAATCACCTTTTCATAGCCTTTTTTTTAAGCCAAAAATCAGGCAATTAAATTTTTTTTAAAAAAAAACTTAAGAAACTAAAAGTAATTGTTTTATTTTGAATTAAATCAAAAATTTTAAATGCCGCAGCTGGGCTGTTGCAGCCCCATCTGTCAATGACACCGAGGGGGAAGAGTTAATAACCCATATGGGCCCCACGTGTCAGTCACTGGCGCGTTGAGAAATTTAAAATCCCAATGGGCCCCACGTCTCAGTCTCTAAAAATTTAAAGAATTAATAAAAGCCAGTGGGTACCACCTATCAGTGTAAGTAGAGGAAAAATAAAATAACCCGTGGACCCCACCTATCAGTCTCATATCCTCTCTCTCCTCGGATTATTAAATGATTTCTAATTTTATTTTTCGGATATATTTTGCTGAGAACTTTAAAAATCCATAACTAATTCATTTTAACTCCAAACTAAGTGAAAATAAATTGCCAAATTTATCTAAATTCGCCCTCTTTCCAATGGAACCAAAATCATGAATTTTTGAGCTTGTTTGAATTTTTGATGAGAATTTATTGGGCTGTGTTGATTCTTTTTAATTGTTTTTAAAATTCTGTTATCGCAAAATTAGCGTACGAGGCTCAAGAGGAATAATCCGAGGCAGACGCAAACCCAGACCAACAAGATCCAGGCAACAGTGACCTAGGCGAGTCAATACTTTGATCATTTTGAATACCTATTTTTAGCAAATTATTTACATTTAAATTATTAAACTGTGTGCTGTTATTTTATGTGCAATCATATGTCTGTTCTTAATACTTTAGCTAGCTGCCCTTTTATTTAAAGTGCTACTATTATATTCCCAGGCATGTTGTACAGTGAACAATGATATCCCTTGGAAAAATTATAGTTGTAATTATTTCAAAATTAATTCTTGCTATTGTTATGATTAACACTGCTTAGTTAAACGGGGGTGTTAAATCACCCTAATCCTCACATTCAGTTATAAAGAGCAAATTTTGGGAAAAGTTGAGGATGAGAAATGGTCGTGTATTTTTAAAATGATCATTATTTTATACCCCAAAATCCTCACTGCTTATACATTTGGACATATGGTTCAGTGGTATGGTGCATTGGAGTGCACGAGTGTGTGGGTTGTGGTAGAACCGTCCAGATAATAAAAGGACCGAATCGGGTTATGACCTCCCATTGTAAAACTGTACAACCACAAGTCTGCAAAATGCAACTTGGCTGAGTAAATCTATTGAACCTCATACTCATCTCGCAGGTAGGGAGGGGAGAAGTGTGGTAATACAAGGGCCTGTTGTAGTAATAGTGAGTAACATCCCGTACAACATATAGGACCCACCGCAAGTGGGAGAAGCCTATAGGGTGAGATAAGAACAAGAGGCTAGATAGTTTTGAAAGGTTACTGTGATGATCTACTCAACTGCATAACTAAGGAATCATGTGGGGCAATGAACGGATTGTCTCTTGTGGTGAAAGTGTGCAAACTTTGTAGAGTCAAAACTATTCGAATAGCCGTGCCCACGATCAAGGGTGGATATAGGAATTTAACTCAGATATAGTTCTATTTCAAAAACAAATTTTATGGGAAGGGACTTGGAAGAAAAATGAAGGATGATGAACTGTCCTGGTTTGTGTTATCCTGGGTGGTATCCCAGTGATAATGTAAGCGACTATATCGCTGAAAGTTTATTATACGGTGCAGGTAACATGTAAAGGTAGATGTAATCTGTACCCATATTATCATCACATTTCTTTTCAAATGCTATGATTTTAGTCTAAATGGCTAAGTCTTACGAAGTTTTATATATGTATTTTACGTCTTTTAAAAGCAAATTTTTGGCAAATAAAATAGCTCGAGCCTATCCTTGGTCAAGCCATGCATGCTATTTAATTGCATTCTGTGTATTGGCTCACGGAGCACGGTGGTTAGTGTGCTCACCCTCGTATCACCATATCCAGAAGTAGGAGGACAAGACCATTATGCCTACGAGGAGGCCCCAAGCCTAGGAGCTGACGACTGTAACTAGGGTAGATTTCTAAATGCCTAGTCCTAAGCTTGTAGACTTGCCGTAAGGGTATGCGCCTATATCACCTAGGGTTTGGCAATATAGATGCACACATTTACCCCCAGTCGTCTGCTTGTGGCTATTAGCCCCACCGTTGTTTTCGTTTTCCACTGCTATGCTTTTGGTCTGTAATATTAGGCCTGGAAGGCCCATATTGTAAACAGTCACCCGATGTGGCGTATTTTAAACTTTAATGTATGTAAATATATTATGACTTTTATGAATATCATGTGATGTATGAGATGATAATAGCAATGTACTGTGAGTATTATCTACTGATCCAGTGAATAGTGCGGTGGAATCACAGAGAATTCTGGATTTTAAGTCCGGATCCGACATTAACTATCATAGACGGTTACGAGTTAATAGCCATTTGTGATAGTGTGTATCACAAACGGTTCAAAAACCATCCATGATGACCTCATGTTATTACTGACCTATGAACTCATATGGCTCACGAAACCATCTGTGATGGTATTTGTGAATTGTCTACGATGACCTTTTCTACAGTAGTGAAGGCATTTAATTGTTTTATGAATATCTAGAAATAAAAGAGAGAAATTAATAGAAATATCTACTTTTATTAAAGTAAGTTAAACATCTGAATAGAAATATTACCAGTTATTTCTCCTTCATGTTTGACAAAGAGGTTGTTATACTTCTGTTGATATTCAATGCACTCTTGAGTCTTCTCTTGCCAATCTTCATGCATTTTAACATTCCAATTTTGAAGACGGAAGCATTCTTCTTCACTCTCTTTTAAGCATTCAGAGTTTTCAATGAGTTTGAAAGCAATTTATACCCATACTTATTGGTCTTTTGAACAGAAAACGCTTTTGCTTCTTTAAGTTGTCTGAAAGACAACAGAAAATAAGAAAATTACAATTAGCATGGTTTAAAATTTATTGATTTACAGTGTTTAACTTTTTAGCTTTCCAATTTCTATTTCCTTAGCCTTGTTGCTTGTCATAAATGTGTCAATCTTGATAAGCATTTGGCTAGTTTTTTGCATGTTTTTTAACAATTAGTTATATCATCGTTTAATTGCTTAAAGTAAACAATTAGTAGGAAATAGATCTTACCTAATTATAAAAATTTAGAAGTTCCTCTAAAGACACTATTCCCAACACTGGTCGGGAAAGTACTTGAATCAGCCTGCATCCTTGCACAGCTAGATTCATTAACTTCAAATACTAGCCACCAAATGACTAATGTACTAGTGTTTGGTGTAAGAGCCTCCTATAATATTCTAAAATTTGGATTTTTTTAAAAAAAATTATCTTCAAAATTAATTATTTCAAAGAATTGTATTTATTTGGTTTTTCAGTGGATCCTTAATATCAAAATCAAATTCCTATCGAATATCTCCAAATTCATATTCAAATTTGAAATTCAATTCCAATCCCAAATTCAAAATCTAAACTTTAAGAATCAAAATCCAAACTTTATACTTCAAATTCCAATTGAAATTCTAGAAAATCTCAAAATCCAAATTCTAGGATTCAAATTCCAAATTCAAAATCCAATATCTCGAGAATCTAAGTCTAAATTCAAATCTTAGCTCAAAGTCTGATTCTTGATTCAATTTCAAATCTCAAAATCATATCTCAATTATAATATCAAATCAATTTCTAGCTTCTAGACTGAGGTCATTATTTCCTTTTCCCTGGGCCTAGCCTATCTCTCCTACCTATCTCTCTATTTTCCCTGCTTTGTTGTTCACTTTGCACTTCCCCTACACTACTCCATCGTTGAGCTCCAGCTAAGACGCCCATGCTCCTGCGCTAGTCATGATCGTTTCCAATCAAAATTCAGACAGCAAGTATGGAAAATGTATGCACTACTACAGAAAGCCTAATACTAGACGCCAAATCACAGACGGTTTGAGAAAACCGTCTGTGACCGACATTAACACGCAGCGGTTTTCATTTGGACACCATCCGTGTTGATGGCGCTCGAGAAAACGAGTGTCACAAACCGTTCTACCAATGAACCGCTCGTGATATTTCAAAGATCACGATGGTTTTTATTAAAACCGCTCATGCTAATCGAATTATCACAGACGGTTTTTTATTTAAAACCGTCTGTGATAAGCTGCTTATCACAGATGGTTTGTAATACAAACCCGTTTGTGATGTTGTCTGTCCGATGTTAATATATAACTACAGAATGGTTTGTATTACACGTTGCTTCTAATAACTTATAATCTACAGAACTACTGAGACAAGGGAAATTTATTACAAAAGTCGCACATAAAGAGATTCCCAGATTCTAATCTTCAGGGCTTCGTACGCTTCTTCTTCGACTTTGGGAGTTGGATCAGCCGCTGAGTTTTCGAACGCCGTTAAGATTGTCCTTGCCCTCAGCACTTCCTCCTCCAGCCTGGGCAAATGATCAGTAGCATAGCCCATAATCTCGTAGAGGATTGCATTGAAGTTTCCTCAGAATCTACCGTTTCTGCTTGATCGGCAATGCTATCCATCAGTATGTCCAATGCCACAAGAGTTTCTTCCGCTCTGTGCACATTGTTGAGAAGAACCAGGGTGATGAGGACATCATTACGAAACACACTACAAATGTTGAAACTAATGGACCAATCACAAGAGCTAGAGCAAAACAAATGCGACAAGAGGTGAATCTTTTCCTTAGTAATTATTCTTGTACTTATGAGAATTTGTTGCTACCTAATGCTTCTATTTTATGTGTTCTTAGATTTGAGGAAAAGATAACAGATGGAAAAGAAGCCATGGTGACATTGGAAGCATAGCCACAAAAGATCGCGTGGCCACAGAAGATCATACAAATGTGATGTCAGCGCCTACCTCATCGCTTTCTTAGCCCCCAAGTCAGCATAGCCACAGAAGATCATATGGCCACAGAAGATCGTACAAACATGATGTCAGCGCTTACCTCATCGCTTTCTTAGCCCCCAAGTCACCTCACCCTATAAATAGGGGGGTACCCCCCATGTATGAGCATAACTTTCATGCTTGGAGTTTTAGTAGAACACTTTGTTCCTTTTGTGTGTGAGCCATTTCCACCACTAATTGGGATTGGGTGTTATTTCTGAGTTGCTACTCCGTTGTTCTTGCGAATCCCTGGTGATTGCTTGAACGTGTCTGCTCCACGATAGCGAGTAGACGAAGGCCGTAGCATGTGGTTGAGTAATTTGAGTGCTGCAGGTTGCCGTATCGAGACGGTGGTTGGCCGCATCAATTGCTAGGCTGCACGGGCTAGTTATCCGTAATCCTACGTCGTGAAGATCGGGCCACCCTTCCCCGCATCAGCTTGGTATCAGAGCTATTTGTTTTGTTTGCGCTAACCATGTCAGGGATTGGAGGACAACCAACCTATGTCACTCATACAGACCTAGAAAAGCTCACAAATGATTTCAATGAACAATTGAATGAAAACATGAGCATACTCCGAAAAGAAATCATTTCGGAGGTAGGATCGGAATTGCGAAAGCAATTGTCCGATCTTCATCATGGCACACAAAGTGATCTTAGTGTGCATGGTGGTGAGGAGGTAGATGAGACCGATGAGGAGGCCGCTGCACGAGTAGCACGAGAGGCTCAATCTCGAAGAAATCGTGCTGCCGCAGCCGCGGTGCGACCACCAGCACCCGGTCAAGGAGGAGATGCCCTTGGAAGAGGTCGCGGGCGTACAGAAGGCACACCACAAGGAGGCAACGTTGCTGCTCCCTTCCACCTACACCGCGACGATGCCTATCGACGAGGGCGCCATGATGATGACCATCGTCAAGAGGAGAAATTTGGCAAACTCAAGTTCACCATTCCCAAATTTGAAGGTAATTCTAATCCCAATGAATACTTAACTTGGGAATTGAAGGTCGAGAAGATTTTTCGAATACACAACTATTCGGAGGAGAAGAAGCTCGCAATGGCCGCCTTGGAATTTGATGGCTATGCTCTTATTTGGTGGGAGCAAGTGCAAAATCAACGAGAAGAACATGGCGAACCACCCATCGCCACTTGGGCTGCGATGAAAAGAGAAATGAGAGCAAGGTTTGTACCTAGTCATTATAAATGTGAATTATTCGATAAATTGCAAAGTTTAAGACAGGGTACAAGCACTGTGGAAGAGTACTACAAAGAGATGGAGAAAGCCATGATTCGAGCGCGTGTTCATGAAGATGAAGAGCAAACCATAGCACGCTTTTTGTTTGGCCTAAACAAAAACATCAAGCGTAGATTTACCAACCATATAGAAACATGGTGGAGTTGGTGCATCAAGCCCAAAAGGCAGAGAAGCAACTACTAGAAGATGCCAAGGCCACAAAACAACCATCCTTCAACTTGCGAACCCCAACAAATGCTCCCAAAGCTCGCTTTAGCTTGGGAAGAGGTACATCTTCATCTAGTGGTTCATTTATCGCTAATGCTCCTTCCTCCTCCAATGCCAAAACAGCCCCTTCATCAAGTGAGAAGAAGCTCAGAGCATCATCGACTTCTTCAGTGGGATCCACAGCCAAAAGCAGCGCTATCCAATGTTTCAAATGCTTGGGTCGTGGACACATCTCTAGGGAATGTCCAAATAACCGAGCAATGATTGTCACGGAAGATGGTGGATATGAGTCCACTAGTGAAGAAGAAGTTCAAGAGATTAATGAAGATCCAATAAAAATTGAAGATGCCCCTGAAGATGAGGAGGAATATGACGGATGCCCATATGAAACTAGCACCGCACTTGTCGTCACTAAAATTCTTAGCGTGCAAGCCAAGGAAGATGAGCATCCACAGAGATTCAACCTTTTTCAAACACAAGCAAAGGTAAATGACAAGGTAATCAAATTAATTATTGATGGTGGTAGTTGTCATAATCTTGCTAGCATGGAATTGTGTGACAAGTTAGGTTTGAAATTGCTAAAACACCCACACCCATATCATGTCCAATGGTTAAGTGATTGCGGTAGTGTCAAGGTACAGCACATGGTTAATGTTACGTTCAAAATTCATGATTACATTGATATCTGTATTTGTGATGTTGTACCTATGATCATGCCATTTGCTTTTAGGCGACCTTGGCAATATGATCGTAGTGTCCTACATGACGGACGCACTAATACCTACACATTCAAATTTGAAGGTCGTACTAAGAAATTGTTTCCCATGACACCTAATCAGATACTAGCTCAGAACATGCAAAAGACGGTGGAAGTTAAGGTAGAAAGTGAAAAGATAAAATTGAAAGGGAAAAATGAAGAAAAGAAGTTAGTCATGATCACAAACAAAATTGATAAAAGGAAAATGAGACAAAATCTTAATTTGATGCATATTATTCTCATTTACAAGGACACTTTGATTTCAACTAACGACATAACATCCCTTCCTAGTGCCATTTCCAAAGTTTTGCAGGCATTCAAAGATGTGTTTCCTGAAGAAATTCCTGCAAGATTGCCTCCCATAAGAGGTATTGAGCATCAAATTGATCTCATTCCTGGTGCATCATTACCCAATCGTCCAACCTACCGCACCAATCCGGAACAAGCAAAGGAAATTCAATGCCAGGTACAAGGACTTCTTGATAAAGGGTATGTACGTGAAAGCCTTAGTCCTTGTGCTGTTCCTGTTATTTTAGTTCCTAAAAAAGATGGATCATGGAGAATGTGTGTTGATTGTCGTGCCATTAATAATATAACTGTTAGATATCGTCATCCCATCCCTAGGCTTGATGATATGTTAGATGAACTTAGTGGCTCTACTATATTCTCTAAAATTGACTTGAAAAGTGGATATCATCAAATAAGAATAAAACTTGGAGATGAATGAAAAACTGCATTTAAAACAAAATTTGGTTTGTATGAATGGTTAGTTATGCCATTTGGTTTGACTAATGCCCCTAGTACATTTATGAGATTAATGAATCATGTCTTAAGAACATTTATTGGAAAATTTGTTGTTGTATATTTTGATGACATCCTCATATATAGCAAATCCATGGAAGAACATGTTGAACATGTAAGGCAAGTCTTAGAAGTGCTAAGAAAGGAACAACTTTATGTTAATCTTGAGAAGTGCACCTTTTATACCAATAAGGTTATATTTCTAGGCTTTGTAGTATCAAGTTAAGGAGTTGAGGTAGATGAATCAAAATTGAAGCAATTAAAAATTGGCCTACTCCTCTAAATGTTAGCCAAGTTAGGAGTTTTCATGGATTAGCTGGATTCTATCGACGCTTTGTTAAGGACTTTAGCGCAATTGCTGCTCCACTTAATGAATTAACTAAGAAAGGTGTTCCATTTCAATGGGGTGAATCACAAGAAAAATCATTTCAAGAACTAAAGAAGCGCTTGACTGAAGCACCATTGCTTGCATTACCTGACTTTACTAAAACTTTTGAAATTGAATGTGATGCTAGTGGAGTCGGTATTGGTGGTGTATTAATGCAAGAAGGAAAACCAATTGCATACTTTAGCGAGAAATTAGGAAATACACAATTGAACTATCTTGTTTATGATAAAGAATTATATGCTTTGGTTCGTGTACTTGAAACATGGCAACATTATCTTTGGCCCAAAGAATTTGTTATACATTCTGATCACGAGGCATTAAAATACTTAAAAGGGCAATCAAAATTGAATCGTAGGCATGCTAGATGGGTAGAGTTCATAGAAACCTTCCCATATGTTGTTAAACATAAGAAAGGAAAAGACAATGTTGTTGCTGATGCTTTGTCACGCAAACATGCACTTTTAACTCAATTAGAAGTAAATGTGCCTGGGTTAGAAAGTTTAAAAGAAATGTATGCCAATGATAGAGAATTTTCAGTACCACATTCTCATTGCAAAGATGGAAAAGGATGGGACAAATACCATATGCATAACGGATTCTTATTTTATACTAACAAGCTCTGTGTTCCCGAGTCGTCCGCTCGCTTGTTGTTGTTGCAGAGTCTCATGCAGGAGGATTAATGGGACACTTTGGTAGGGAGAAGACCTATACACTCTCGGCGCACCATTTTTATTGGCCAAAATGAGAAGAGACGTCGAACGATTCGCACAACGATGCATTACATGCCACAAAGCTAAGTCCAAATTAAACCTCATGGATTATATACTCCTCTTCCAGTACCGAAAGCACCTTGGGAAGATATTAGTATGGATTTTATTCTAGGATTACCAAGAACTAAGAGGGGGAGAGATTCGGTATTTGTGGTAGTTGATAGATTTTCAAAGATGGCACATTTTATACCATGTCATAAAAGCGATGATGCTTCCCACGTAGCTGATTTGTTTTTCAGAAATCGTGAGGCTTCATGGAGTGCCGAGGACAATTGTTTCCACCGTGATGTCAAGTTCATGAGTTATTTTTGGAAAACATTGTGGGCCAAGCTTGGGACAAAGTTGTTATTCTCTACAACATGTCACCCACAAACCGATGGCGACAGGGTGGTGAACTACACTTTATCCACCTTCTCATGACAATGATAAAGAAGAATATCAAAGAATGGGAAGAGTGTTTACCACATGTGGAATTTGCATATAATAGGGCGGTACACTCTACTACTCAACTCAGTCCATTTGAAGTTGTGTATGGATTCAAACCCATCACACCACTTAATTTGCTGCCTTTACCACATCAAGAACGTGCTAATATGGAAGCATCCAAGCGTGCTGAATATATCAAGAAAATCCATGCCAAAACTAAGGACGAAATTGAGAAGAAAGCACAACATTATGCAACAAAGGCGAATAAACACAAGAAAAAGAAGTTGTTTGAACCCGGTGACTTAGTTTGGTTGCATCTTCGCAAAGAGCGTTTTCCTGAAAAGCGTAAATCCAAGCTGTTACCAAGAGGAGATGGCCCATTCAGGGTGCTTGAGAAGATCAATGATAATGCCTACAAAATTGAACTCCCAGGAGATGACTATGGGGTAAGCTCTACTTTTAATGTTTCAGACTTATCTCCCTTCTTTGGTTTTCCAGAAACAGAGTCAAGGATGACTCCTTTTCAAGAGGGGGAGGATGATGAGGACATCATTACGAAACACACTACAAATGTTGAAACTAATGGACCAATCACAAGAGCTAGAGCAAAACAAATGCGACAAGAGGTGAATCTTTTCCTTAGTAATTATTCTTGTACTTATGAGAATTTGTTGCTACCTAATGCTTCTATTTTATGTGTTCTTAGATTTGAGGAAAAGATAACAGATGGAAAAGAAGCCATGGTGACATTGGAAGCATAGCCACAAAAGATCGCGTGGCCACAGAAGATCATACAAATGTGATGTCAGCGCCTACCTCATCGCTTTCTTAGCCCCCAAGTCAGCATAGCCACAGAAGATCATATGGCCACAGAAGATCGTACAAACATGATGTCAGCGCTTACCTCATCGCTTTCTTAGCCCCCAAGTCACCTCACCCTATAAATAGGGGGGTACCCCCCATGTATGAGCATAACTTTCATGCTTGGAGTTTTAGTAGAACACTTTGTTCCTTTTGTGTGTGAGCCATTTCCACCACTAATTGGGATTGGGTGTTATTTCTGAGTTGCTACTCCGTTGTTCTTGCGAATCCCTGGTGATTGCTTGAACGTGTCTGCTCCACGATAGCGAGTAGACGAAGGCCGTAGCATGTGGTTGAGTAATTTGAGTGCTGCAGGTTGCCGTATCGAGACGGTGGTTGGCCGCATCAATTGCTAGGCTGCACGGGCTAGTTATCCGTAATCCTACGTCGTGAAGATCGGACCACCCTTCCCCGCATCACAGGGTGAGGGCTGTTTTCCTTTCTTGAGCGGCAGCGAGATGCCTCCGTCGACGGCGGATGATCAGGTCGAGCTGACGGATGCAAGAAAGTTGGGGAAGGAGAGCAGGGCGTGTACGGAGAAGCTGCTCCAGATATAAATTGCTGGCCGTCTGTGTAAGGTTCCGACCGAACAACTCTTGATGAACAAATGAGAGGAAGGAGATGATCACTGAAGCCATATTGCATGTACTGCGTGAGAATTAGGTCGGCGCGCATATTTAACCTTTAGCAAAGACGGTTCGTATACCAAACAGTAATAATCGAGACGGTTCGTATGCCGAGACGCTTCGTATAACGATAGTAGCTACCGAGTCCCGATGGAGCTATCACAGACGGTTTTATTTTGGAGACCGTCTGTGCTGAGTATCACAGATGGTTCTTACAAACGAACCGTCTGTGATAATCAACCATCACGCATTTGCTTACTAATGAACCGCTCGTGATAAACAGAATATCACAAAGCGTTTTTAACTAAAACCGTGCGTGATATCCTGACGATTTTAACTACAAATCGTTTGTGATAGTCAAGTATCACAGACGGATTTTTTTAAAAAAACCATATGTGATAATGCTGCTATGTATTTATTGCGCCGCTCAAACCGCATCTGTCTTCATTTCGATCCAGATCTAGCCGGTGCTGCAGCTGGAGGCGGCTAGGCTTTCAGGCCTTTTTTTGTGGAAGGAGGCTTATTTGGCAGGAGATTCATTGAGTTCTTGGTTGCTCTAGATATGGTTAGTAATGAAATTTATTTTTGGTTGCAATATCAAAATAAGTTAATTTGATCTAGCTTACTAATTAATGTTCGGTGAACTGTTATATATATATACTTTGAAGATCTAGCTAATTTAGATGTAGCTTGCCTCAATGCATGTGGTATATATGTAATAATAATTAATTAAATTAATTTTAATTCTAAGTTGTTATATATGTGCATAATATAGGACCGAAGCTGGATATATACCGCAAACCGTGTGAGTGAAGAGTACATTAATGGCGTGTTTGCTTTTACAAGAGCTGCCGAGGAGGATATGTTGAATAAGAGGGTGGAATATATGTATTGTCCATGCATTGACTGCGAGAATTTAAAGATGTTTAAGAATCGAGAGTAGATTGAAGCGCACTTGATTCGGAGGGGTTTCATAAAGGGGTATACGTGTTGGACCAGTCATGGCGAAGTCAATGATATACCGCCGGATGACATCGCCGGTCAAGTCAATGATATGTTGTTGGATGATGATTGTGGTTCGGATTCGGATAGGCTGCACGATGACAATCTGGATCAGATGCTTCGTGATGTAGAAGAGAACTATGATGAGAGAGAGTATATTAAATTCCGAGGCTTGATGGAACTCAGAGAAACCTTTGTTCACGTGCTGCAGGTCAAAGTACATGAAGTTATCAGTTGTGCTTGAACTGTTGAAATTGAAGGCAAGTAACGGTTGGTCCGACAAGAGTTTCACGGTGCTGCTAGGTATTTTAGCGGACATGCTTCCGGAGGGAAATGAGTTGCCTAGAACCACGTATAAAGCCAAGAAGGTTCTTTGTCCATTGAGAATGGAAGTAGAAAGAATACATGCATGTCCGAACGACTGTATCCTTTACCGTAAAGAGTATGCAAATATGCATGTCTGTCCGGTGTGCAATGCACCCCGATACAAACGTAACAATCAATCAGATGATGATGGCGAGGGAACAGAGGTGAAGAGAGGACCTCCTGGAAAGGTGGCATGGTATCTTCCTATAATTCCCCGTTTGAAGCGATTTTTTGCGAATCCAAAGGAGGCAAAACTGCTGCGATGGCACTCGGAGGAGCGCAAGAAGGATGGAATGCTGAGACACCTTGCTGATTCCACCCAGTGGAGAAACATCGATAGGTACTTTGCAAATTTCGGTGTAGAACCGAGGAATATAAGGTTTGGATTGAGTACAGATGGAATGAATCCTTTCAGTAGCATGAGCAGCCGACATAGCACTTGACCTATGACTCTTTGCATCTATAACCTTCCTCCTTGGTTGTGTATGAAGCGAAAGTATATGTTGCTATCGATACTTATCCAAGGGTCAAAGCAACCTGGGAATGATATTGATGTGTACCTAGCGCCGTTGGTGGAAGATCTAAAAGTACTGTGGGACGAAAGGGTAAAGGTATGGGATGCATACAAACGAGAGAACTTCACTTTCCGCTCCTTATTGTTCTGCACCATAAATGATTATCCTACCCTTGCTAACCTGTCGGGCCAGAGTACAAAAGGTGCCAAAGCTTGTACTCACTTCTTAGATAGTACCGAGAGTGTGTGGCTGAAACACTCACGCAAAACCGTGTACATGCGTCACCGTCGATTCCTTCGGAGGGCTCATCCATACCGCAAGATGAAGAAACAATTTGACGGAGAGAAAAATGACGGTTCAGCTCCAAGGCATTTAAGCGGATTAGAGGCTATAATATGGTTAAGGATTTAGATGTTGTCCTCGGAAAGGGATGTAAATTGAGGGGTCGTGAAAAGAACATCTGGAAGAAGAGATCAATATTTTGGGACTTACCTTATTAGGAGTACCTAGATTTTCGACACTGCATTGACGTCATGCACGTAGAAAAGAATATATGTGACAGCTTGATTGGTCTCTTACTGAACATTCGTGATAAAACAAAGGACGGCGTCAACGCACGGCTTGACTTGACTGATATGGACATCAGGTGTGAGTTAGCACCGAGAACAACAGATAATGGACAAACGTACCTTTCCCCTACGTGTTACACTCTGTCCAAGGCCGAGAAAACAGAACTGTGCCTGTGCTTGCATGGTTTCAAAGTTCCGTCTGGTTACTCCGGCAATGTGAAAAAACTTATTTCGATGCAAGATTTGAAGTTAAATGGAATGAAGTCTCATGATTGTCATGTGCTGATGACACAGATGCTCCCTATTGCAATTCAGAATATTTTGCCGATCAAAGTCCGAGAGACAATCACGAGGCTATGTTATTTCTTTAACACAATTGCTCAGAAGGTCATCGATCCTGAAGGACTAGATGCTCTGCAGGATAAGGTGGTGATGACTCTATGTCATCTTGAGATATATTTTTCTCCTTTATTTTTTGATACCATGGTCCATCTCACTGTTCACGTTGTGTGGGAGATAAAAATGTGTGGGCCCGTATTCCTACGTAGCATGTACCCATTTGAGAGGTTCATAGTAATTCTCAAGTCCTATGTACGGAATCGATCTCGGCCGGAGGGCAGTATCGTCGAAGGTTATGCAAGCGAAGAGGTCATTGAGTTTTGTGTCGATTATATGGCTCAGATTCAACCGATAGGTGTGCCTCAATCTCATCATAAGGGGAGGCTCAAGGGTATCGGAACTATAGGAAGGCAAGCAATCATTCCAGATATGGACGCATATGCGCAAGCCCATTTCACGGTCTTACAACACATGACTGAAGTGGCCCCTTATGTCGACCAGCACAAGGATGTGCTTCGACAACAGAATCCAGAGCGGCCTGATGTTTGGATCATGAGACAACACAACAGTCGGTTCAACCAATGGTTGAAGGAGCAAATCGTCAGCTCGTCAAGTGAGATACTGACATGCTTGGCAAAAGGGCCAACATTTACAGTTGTGACATGGCAAGGATATTACATAAATGGGTACACATTTTACACACATGGTCAGGATGTAAAGAGCACTAACCAGAACAGCGGTGTCCGCATAGATGCGTTCAGTACTGATGGGGTGAGAAACTCGTACTATGGGTTCATAGAAGAGATTTGGGAGCGACTACGTGGTTTTCAAGATCCCCTTAGTTCGCTGTCGTTGGGTGCATCTCCCACAGGTAAAGGTTGACAAGTACGGTGTTACTACCGTGGACCTCCAACGTGTCGGGTACAAAGACGAACCATTCGTACTCGCCAACTAAGTTGTTCAAGTTTTCTATGTAACCGACCTGGCAAATAAGAAATGCCATATAGTTCTTTATGGAAAAAGGAGAATTATCGGAGTAGAGAATGTAGTGGACGAGGAAGAATACAATCAATTTGATGAGTTACCTCCTTTTGGAAATTGCATAAGGGTCGACGACGAACAACGTGACAAAACTAGTTACGTACACATTGATCATCATGAAAGGTTAATTTTTAAAGGAAATAAGCAAGTGGAATGAGAATGACGACATATATGTGGGCATTTGCATTAATGTATATAACAATGCATGTATGGGATGTAATTATGTGAATTGGCATTTATGTATAAGTGAAAATGCATGATATATAGGTGAATTTTGATAATGTATGAGTCATACAAATGTATCTCTATGTTCATTGGGCTGTTGTAAAGAAATATACTAGGTTGTTGTAAAGAAATAACTACAGCTGGGCAAAGGCTTATTGAATGCTGGTTGGTGCAGTTATATTAATGTTTAACTACAGCCGGGCAAAGGCTTATTACAGACCGTTGTAAGTTTAAAATCGTCTGTGATTATTATCACAGACGGTTCTAAGCTTAGAACCGTCTGTGATAGTTAGTATCACAGATGGTTCTAAACTCTGAACCATCTGTGATATCATAGATATCACAGACGGTTCTTCTCTCATAACCGTCTGTGATATTTGTTATCACAGAAAGTTCTAAACTTAGAACTGTTTGTAATAAGGCTTTATTTAAATCCCCAGCAAGGGTTTTGCGCGTACACTGCTAGTTATTAGCAATACCAACCAATTGACTTAGTCGCTCTCCCGATCCCCCGAGCCCATCACCGGTCGCCTCCGTCCCCCCGAGGTCGTCGCCGTCTTCGAGCCCATCGCCAGCCGCCTCCGTCGAGTTAAGCCCGTCGCCGTCCCTCGAGCCGATCACCCTCCTCCTCCTTCGGGCCCGTCGCCGGTTGCCTCCATCACCCCGAGCCCGTCGCCGTCCGCCTCCATCAACGGTCGAGCCCGTTGGCCGCCTCCGTCCACGCTCGAGCTCCTCTCACATCGCCAGAATCCCCTCGGTGAGTCCATCTTCAATTCTACGTATTGATCTCTTCTGTTATAATCAATATTGTTCATATCAAATGAATGTTAGATTGATTATGGTGATCTTTTCTGTTGTCCAGTAAGTTATATTCATGATCTGTTAGTTTCTTTTAATAGAAAATTTTGATTTAAGCCCAAGATCTAATATATAATTGTCATATAACTGTTGCATAGCATTATGCTGATTTTAGATACATGATATTTATGTTGGGCATAAATTTCTACTTGAATAACTTAAAATGTTTATATGTGTATATATTGATTAAGTCATTTTTATGCCTCTGGTATCATGCATGTTGTATAGCTAGGAAAGATTAGGCACTTGAACATATAATCTTGTTATTTCATAAATCTTATTGTTGTTAAATCTTACTGTTATGCATATGCATATGTATATGTATATATATGTTGCTAATGAACTTAGATATGTATATGCATACTTGAATATATGTATACAAATATTGGAATAATACAAATATTGGAATTAAATTTAAGTATGTGCTTATACCGCACTATTTACGTATATATGAGAAGGCCAACATGTCATCCGCGCACTCTTCAACATCATCGCCGGCAGCGTCCACTCCAAAATCAACACGCAAAGCAAGAGAACTATCGAAAAAGCACGAGGGCCGATTTACCATCACAGATGTCGATAGATCTGGGACCCCTCTCCTTCCTCACAATGCAGCAAGGGCATTTCGAAGAACGATCGAAATAGTTGCACGAGAACGAATTGAGATCACATTCGATTCGTGGAAGAGCGTGAGTGAGACTCAGCAACGTGAGCTGCTGACAGAGATTTTTGCATCGTTCGAGATCCTAGAAGAACACCACGACCCCGTGCAATGACATGCGTTGGCAGCGGCGTGCAAAGCATGGAAGAACTTCAAGAGCGTGCTTGTCAAGGACTATGTGCAGAAGGATCTAACGCCCTTTAACAGGTATCCATTCCTGGAACCACAATGGGACGAGTTTAAGGCGATGAAGATGACCGAAGCTTTCAGAAGTGTAAGCGCGGCGCACAAAGCCCTCCAGGCAAAAAACACACATCCCCACAGACTCAGCACAGCTGGGTATGCAGGTAAAATCCCGCAGTAGACGCAGGAGGATGAACAGGCAATCCTGCGGAACACCGCCCCGCCATTTGCCACGATCCCGAATGAGCGCACTTGAAATTGGATTAGAGCGAGGTCATCTACCACATCGTCGGGGGACATCTCCTTCCAGAACCCTGCAGACTAGGAAGTGTCACACCGCCTATTAAGATATCGAACTACGTAGCTTGTAATTACTCCACTACTTCCCTGAAAACTAAATGACATATCGGGCTTTGCAGGATGCACTGAGTGTCGAATCTTCCCAGGGATCATTCCAGTCAATTAGGGAGAAAGATATACTCTCCGCAGCACTGGGAAATAAGGAGCACCCGGGTCGTACGAGAGGCTTTGGGTTTTATGTTTTTTGGAAATAAGGTTTCTTAGAAAACCCCGAATTGTATCGGAGTAGGAAGAGAAATAAAGCCGAGCGTGACGCACGGCTACGAGAGGAGATGAAGGCATCCCTTAGAGAGGAGCTTGCTGATTATGTTAGAGATGAGGTGCGAAGACAAACAGAAGAAAATCAGCAGGCCGTCGCCGCTCCTATGCTAGCCAGCCCCCCAACCGTCGGAGTAGCTGCGCGTCCAATCCTACGACGAAAAATGAGGGCAGATTTCCTGTGGACGACATCTTGCAAGCTATGAAGTGCAAGCTCCAAGTGAGATATACCTCCGTTGCCTTGTGCGCTGCTTGGGGCCTAGCATATCCGTCCGGTGAAGGGGCCATGGTGCACCATGCACCTTTAGCCCTAGGCTTCGAAAAAGTATCTGTGGATGGTGTGCATGCCAATTTCGATGTCGTCCCGCTACCGAAGCCCCCCAACGATGAGATCGTGACTCTAAGGCAAGCCATTGGAACCTTCATCCAGTGGCCCAAAAGCGACATCTGCCTGGAGTCTTCTTCACCGGTGGTAGGTTCACAAGGGCAAGGCGAATCAGAGCGACTTGCACTAGTGCTATCTCCACAAGGTCTACCTCCACCACCACTACCTGCACCGGTGATGAGTCCACGAGAGCTATTCCCAGTGCAACAACTTCCACCGGTGCTACCTTTACAAACGACCTACAGCCGAGGCAGCAAGGGCAAAGCAAAGAAGACCGATGATGATATCCCGTACCTGCCATTGGCCCGCAAATTCGTGCTTGGTGAGCCGATGATCGACCCGGTAAAGCACCTCCCAGTCCTATCAGTAAGTTGCAATAAATTACACAGTTGGTATATGGAACAATCCAATAAGCCAAACAAAGAACGGTGCACAGGTATCACTGTCAAATTCAGGCATCATCATTTCCAGCACGAATTTCAAGATGGTGTCTTCGTGGTGACCTTCGACGATTTATTTAATCTTTTCACGCTCAACGCTCTCGATGCCTCACTCGTTCGATGCTGGACGCTGTAAGTGTGTACAATCACAGTCTCTGTTCATGTCATACCAATAAATGTCATCTATAATTTGTTGCTTTCGTGTGTATATATATAGATACATGGTGACTAAAGCTAGATTATCCAAATCATCGATTGGTTTCTTGGACCCACACATGTGCGCCAGTTATACCATCAACGAGGATGCTGGCGTCGTCGAGAGGTACATTGCAGTATCACTGCTGGCTTACCGCGATAAGGAATATGTACTGATGCCCTACAATCAGGAGTTTCATTGGATTTTAATAGTAATTGTACCAAAGTGGAAAAGGGCAATATACCTTGATTCTCTAAGTAAGAATAAAACCGACTACACAGTGGTCGGTAAACTAATCGATAGGTAAGTACATTTTCTCCATACATACCTATATTGTACTCTTTCTTTCCTTCCGAATGACTAAGGTCAACTTTTTCGAATCACGTAGGGCGTTTACGATGTACGTTGAAATGGCACAGCTCTCGACGCAAGGGGCCAAGCCCCTGACACATGATCAAAACTTTAAGGTATTCGCTAGTACATATTAATTAATCCTATGCAATAGTTGGTAGTATTAATGCCTCTTAAATTAACACATTCTATTTTTTGCAGTGCCACCAGCAGAAGCCGGGCAACACGTGTGAATTCTACGTTTGCCACCATATGAGACTACTCGATTCTTCGAAGATCACCAATCCCAATTCTAAGGTTTGTCAATATTCCCATAATTACTTCATACTTATCAAGTTATATATATACGCACATTGATATTCCTATCGACAGACTGCGTCCATCCCGAAAACTGCATTGTCACAGGCCAACCTTGAAGGAATTCTAGGAGAGTCCGCGTACTTTTTGGTGGCTCAAGTCCTAAATCCAAAGGGAGAGTTCCACAACCCACAATGATTTTTTTATTGCTCTTATTACAATACAATGTATACATGTACATGTTGATCTGCGAATGCAATGTAGATCTTTTGTAATTGTATATTTGTTAATGGATATTTTACTTTATTTCAATTAATTGATTTACGAAATGGATGTTTTATGTTTGTCAAATAAATTGAGATGTGAATCGGATGTTATATGTTTCTGAAATGAATTGAGATGTCAATTGTCTGTATACATGTACATGTTGATCTGCTTGTTTCAGAGGGCATGGCTAACATTTCCTAAGGCTAGCCAATTAACAGAAATAGATTTAGGGGCAGAAAAGAATATCACAGACGGTTTGTAACTAAAAACCGTCTGTGATAGCTATCATCGCAGACGGTTTGTATGAAAAAACCATCTATGATATAGGCATATCACAGACGGTTTGTAAACAAAAACCGTCTGTGATATGCCTATATCACAGACGGTTTTTTCATACAAACTGTCTGCGATGATAGCTATCATAGACGGTTTTTAGTTACAAATCATCTGCGATATTTACTTCACAGACGGTTCGAAAACCGTCTGTAATAACCTTCGATTATCACTGACCCATAAAATTCAGACGGTTCAGAAAACCGTCTGTGATGACGTTTTTGAACCGTCTGTGATGACGTTTTCTGTAGTAGTGATGTCATCACTGCCAAAATTAAATCCCTTTCTAATTTCCCCCTCAATTATGCCTTTTGTTTTTCCATTGCCAAATATTACAAACCGAAACTGATATCAATTCCAATATCCTTCATGCTCCTTCCTCTTTCTCTCTCTTGGCTAAACCAAGCTCCTTTCCTTCTTATTTTCTACTGCTCTATTCTGCTCATGATCGAGCTAACCAAGCCATGGCCAACATGTGCGCCAAGCTCTAGCTGAGCCTCCACATCTCCAGAAATGCTCGTCATCAAGCCTCATTCACAGTGCCATCAACACCATCAATGGGCTATTTTCACTCACGTTCTTGTGCATTGAAGCCCTGAACCGAAATGGATGTCATCAATTGGAGCACCATGACCTCCTTTTCCCCTTCTTCGCCTTGCCCAAGCACCACAACCTCATGTACACTGTAACCACTGTGAGAGTCTTCTTCCTGAGCACCAATCGTCACCCCTACTATCACCATCTCTCTCTTCGGTGAAGTTTTCCAAAATCCATTCAAGTCATATCGTGTTCCCGAGTGTCATCAACCTTTATCTGAAATTAATTTAATTTTGCACAGCCAATTTCCCGAAATAGAGTTTTCCCCAAATAGACCGAATTCGCTCCTTGCCATCGATTCGTCATCTCCGTGAGCCATTAATTATTCAATTCCTCGCATCTAAACCATATCTATCGCCTCCTATACCTATGCCATTCCTCAATTTGGCCAATGCATCATTGTGGAGAGCTGCCACCAGCGCCACCTCCATTTCCACTATTGGTCACCATTGCCCCACCTCTCTGGCCATCCCCTGGCCGAGTCAACTGCACCAGAGCGCTCCACACTCCTACGCCGTATTTGTGCTCACACTACCTCCTGGTGTTTTCTATCAGAACACCGTCGTCATCATGCGCGTCGCTGCCACCATGGTCGGGCTCCGTTTGCCACACCGCTACCTCCCATCACTTACTGGGGGTTCTCCTTTGATCCATTTTCCCAGTTGGTCGAGCTGTCTGTGAAGATCTACGGGTAGGCTATGCAAGCAAAATTTCAAAAATTCTACCGCGTAAAAGGAACCTCCTCTAGTAATAAATCACGGGATTACCTCTAGACGCGCAGACTCGTAGCGGAAGTAGAGTCGATGTGGCGTGTTGATGCAGTTATATTCGTTCTAGCAGAACGTCTCCTCCTTCAGGTCCTTGTGATCGTCACAAGTTGCGGATCGTCCTAGTGTTGAAGCTTCGCGTCAACACCTCCAAGGTATCCACACGTACAGGGCAGGAACAAAACTCATGCATTTCCCTTTGCCTCACGATATCGGTTAAACTCAAGGCGAGTACGTGTCATTCTTGTTTGGTTAGCTCAACCACTCTTTCTCGATTATGTGACTTGAATTCCCGACTACGGTTAACTCTTTAACCGTGAATAGCATGGTCATGCATTTCTGGAATCCAATCACTCGAGAGGTCTAGAGATATCTCTCCTGTTGCTTGGAGGGGCAAATCCTATCTTGATCGACCATGCCTCAATGCATGTATCATAACAAAAACCCAAAAGCTACCTTTATGACTACCTAGTTACGGAGTAGTGTTTGGCAACCCCTAAGTCAGTCATTATGCATCTTGAGTACATGCGACGATCTCAAGTCTTAAGGACATAGCATACGCATTGTGAATGAAACCAACTGATGACGGTAAGAATGCAACATTCTCGCAGTGTTTCATGGTGGGTCGATCCAACCCCATGTTTGCTAACATGTGTCCATATTATTGGTTTTAATATCTTTATATCTATGACCCGTGAAATATGGTCATCAACCAATATATATGCTAGTCTATTAATATGTGTCCTCATATGTTTGACTAGGGATCATCTAAGAATAATCATCGCAGCAATATAGAGTTTCACAATCAAGTCACACACTTGATAATAAATATTGACGATGTTATTCAAGGAACAAGATAAATTATCCAATAATTCATGAACATAATAAACAGAATTATCTCTATGATTGTCTCTAGGGCATATCTCCATCAGTCTCCCACTTGCATTAGAGTCAATCATTTAGGTATCTAATACCAATAGCTATTGTGTGCATCTCGTGCTTTTGCTGTGTGAGAGGTTTTGTCAATGGATCAGCAACATTTAAATCCGTGTGTACCTTGCATATCTTTACATCTTCTCTATCCACAATATCGCGAATAAGGTGATAGCGCATGAGTATATGCTTGGACTTTTGATGGGATCTAGGCTCCTTAGCCTGCGCAATGGCTCCATTATTATCACAATAGAGATTCATTGGGCTCAAGGCACTCGAGACCATACCCAACTCAGAAATAAAATTCCTTATCCAAACACCTTCCTTCGCAGCTTCAGAAGCCGCAATGTACTCGGCCTCCGTTGTAGAATCAGCAGCCGTCTCTTGCTTGGAACTTTTCCAGCTCACCGCTCCTCCATTTAAAATGAAGACAAAATCAAATTGCGAAGATAATCATCTTTGTCGGTTTGGAAGCTTGCATCGGTGTAATCATTTACAACGAGCTTTTCATCACCGCCATAAACTAGGAACACATCCTTAGTTCTTCTTAAGTACTTAAGAATGTTTTTCACAGCTGTCCAGTGACCTTCACCGGGATCAGCTTGGTATCTGCTTGTAACACTTAGAGCATACGATACATCGGGTCGAGTACATATCATGGCGTACATAATAGATCCAATAGCTGAATCATATGGAATACCATTTATACGGTCTCGCTCTTCAGTTGTCGAAGGACACTGATTCTTGCTAAGACTTATGCCATGTGACATAGGCAAGAACCCTTTCTTGGCATCCTACATGTTGAACCGTTTCAACACCTTGTCAATATAAGTACTTTGGCTTAATCCAATCAGCCTTCTCGATCTATCTCTATAGATCTTTATCCCTAAGATGTATGTTGCCTCTCCTAGGTCCTTCATAGAGAAACTATTTTTCAATGAGACCTTAACAGATTTCAGCATAGGAATGTCATTCCCAATCAATAATATGTCATCTACATATAAGATTAGGATTACGAGTGCGCTCCCACTAACCTTCATGTAAACACAAGGTTCTTCTTTGTTCTTGATGAAACCAAACCTTTTGACCTCTTCATCAAAACGTTTATTCCAACTCCGAGATGCTTGCTTCAATCCATAGATAGATCTCTGAAGTTTGCATACTTTTCTAGCACTTTGGGGATCAACAAAATCCTCAGGTTGTGTCATGTACACATCCTCACTTAGATTTCCATTTAGGAAAGCCGTTTTGACATCCATCTGCCATATCTCATAATCAAAATATGCAGTAATAGCTAGAATGATCCGAACAGACTTAAGCATAGCGACGGGCGAGAAGGTTTCATCATAATCAATACCTTGAATTTGTTTGAAACCCTTCGCCACCAATCGTGCCTTATGGATATGAACATTTCCATCCATGTCTATCTTTTTCTTAAAAATCCACTTGCACTCAATGGTTTTTACACCATCAGGTAGATCAACCAAGTTCCAAACTTGATTATCATGCATGGATTGAATTTCAGATCTCATGGCTACAAGCCATTTCTCAGAGTCTGAGTCCATCATTGCTTCCTCATAAGTTTTAGACTCATCATTGTCTAACAATAAAATGTCATGTCGATACCTTATCGGCAATTGACGTGGCCTTTCAGACCTACATGGGGCTGGTGCCTCTTCCATAGGTTGTACAACTTCTTGTACACTCTGTGGAGGTTCAGTAGGAGTTGAAACATTTTCTGATGGCTCACGAAATTCTTCGAGTCTAGCCGCGCTCCCACTAACTCCTTTTGAGAGAAACTCTTTCTCCAAAAAGACACCATTTCGGGCAACAAACACTTTATTCTCATCCTTTTTATAAAAGTAATATCCTTTTGTTTCCTTAGAATACCCCACGAAGAAGCATTTATCTGATTTAGGTGTGAGCTTATCAGACGTCAAACATTTTACATATGCTTCACATCCCCATATTTTGAGAAAAGACAAACTAGGGCTCTTCCCAGTCCACATCTCATATGGTGTCTTATCTACAGATTTAGATGGTACTCTATTTAAAGTGAAAGCGGCAGTTTCTAGAGCATAACCCCAAAAGGACAATAGCAGATCAGATTGGCTCATCATAGATCGAACCATGTCTAACAAGGTCCGATTCCGTCGTTCAGACACCCCATTCCATTGAGGCGTTCCCGGCGGAGTTAGCTGTGGAACAATTCCACATTGTTTTAGATGATCACCAAACTCATGGCTCAAATATTCGCCTCCACAATCTGATCGTAGGGCTTTAATTGTCTTGCCAAGTTGATTTTGTACTTCGTTCTGAAATTCTTTGAACTTTTCAAAGGATTCAGATTTATGCCTCATTAGATAGATGTAACCATATCTACTAAAGTCATCGGTAAAAGTTATGAAGTACTGAAAACTACCTCTGGCCGTTGAGCTCATTGGTCCACATACATCTGAATGTATTAAGGCCAATGAATCATTTGCCCTCTCACCTATACCAGTGAAAGGTGCTTTAGTCATTTTGCCAAGTAAACAAGACTCACATGTTTCAAATGATTCAAAATCAAATGAGTTCAGTAGACCATCTTTATGGAGTTTCACCATGCGCTTCTCATTTATGTGACCCAAACGACAATGCCAGATATAAGTAGGATTCAAATCATTAGGTCGAAGCCTCTTAGCATTAATGTTATAGACAGGCACATCCTCAAGATTTAAAACATACAATCCATTCAACAATGGAGCATTACCATAAAGCACATCATTCAAATAAATTGAACAACAATTGTTCTTTATTCTGAACTCATAACCTTCTGCTCCCAAACATGAAGCAGAAATAATATTTTTGCTTAAGGCAGGAACACAATAACAATTATTTAATTCTAAAACTAATCCTGAAGGTAAACATAATGGTAAAGTGCCAACAGCCACCGCAGCAACTCTTGCTCCATTGCCGACGCGAAGATCAACTTCGCCTCTTGCTAAGCTCCTACTCCTTATCAGCCCCTGCATCGAATTGCAAATATGAGCAACCGATCCGGGATCAAATACCCAAGAACCAACATGAGAAGTAGCAAGATTGATTTCTATAACATTTATACCTGAAGTTGAAGTCTTACTTCCCTTCTTCCTTTCTAGTTCTGCCAAGTACTTCTTACAGTTCCTCTTCCAATGTCCAGTGCCTTGGCAATAGTAGCAAATAGTATCAGGTGTAGCGCCAATCTTAAGCTTCTGAAGCTTAGATTTGACACTCGAGATCTCATCTTGAGTTTTACCCATACCCTTTCTTTTGCCCAAATCCTTAGATTTCTTCTTTTTGAAGTTGGTAGTCTTTTGAACCATCATCACATGATTGTTGCTTTTCTTAATGCTATCTTCTGCGGTCTTGAGCATCATATGCAACTCAGTGAGATTTTTGTCTAAGCCATTCATATGAAAATTCAGAATGACCTGCCCAAAGCTTGCAGGAAGCGATGCAAGAATCAAGTCAGTAGCCAACTCTTGGCTAAGGGGAAAACCAAGTTTTTCCAAGCTCTGTGTGTAACCAACCATCTTCATTACATGAGGGCTCACCGGACTACCCTCAGCTAGCTTACTTCCAAACAATTTCTTTGAGATCTCATATCTCTCAGTTCTTGCTTGTGTCTCAAACATGCCTTTGAGTGCTACGATCATATCGTAAGCCTCTATATTCTCAAACTGCTTCTGAAGGTCAGAGTTCATGGCAGCAAGCATGAGACAGCTAACATCAAGAAACTCATCACATGCCTTTCTATAGGCATTTTTAAGAGTAGCAGTAGCATTTTCATCAGGCACTTCTGGAATCGGTTGCTCTAGAACATGTTCCTTTTTATCTTGCCTAAGAACAATTCTTACATTGCGGGACCAATCCGCAAAGTTTGTTCCATTCAGTTTTTCCTTATTAAATATCGAACGTAAAGCAAAACTGAAAGTAGGTGTAACATTTGGTGCCATGATCTACAACACAAAATACACAAAACTAAGATATATGTTCAAGAAAAGTAACTTCTATTAAAGAATTTAATAAAGATACTCCCACTAAATACCATCTCTCTCTTATGACATTTAGTGATTCAAGATCCACAATCAACTTATCTACTAGTGAGCTTTGGCATCACTGCTAGAGGATAGGTGAATTTGGTAAGCAACCCTTTGCTAATTATATCTCTATATAACTCTTGTTGTTACGCAACATCTCTATGTTCCGGCACCCAACCTTATGCCCCAAAGTCCATAACCATTATGATGACCTTGTCAAGTTAAACCAATGCTTTGCGTGTAAGTGTCTGACACAAACCCATCTAGTCAAGGAGAATTAATGGCACTCTGCTTTAGCAAGACCTACCATTAAAATACATGGCTTTAGATGGTGCAGCTAATTGGGAGGGCATCAATTTAGCTTAATATTATGTGAGAGAATTTTATTTCTACTATGTTAAAAGCATTTAGAGCAATTAAATAACATGCATAGAAATAAATGAACAGAAATATAAAGCCATTCTCAAAACAATCACATTGCAGCGTGATATAGTATGGCCCTTTCACATGATGATCTCTATCGTCGTGCTTCCTGTTCACCATGTCTCCAAGTGGCCAAAACCTCCAAGCACTTCCACTAAGCTATTACCATATGGCAAACTAGTAAAGTCTACAAGGAGTGAAGAAGCAACACAAGTCGACACGCAGGTCGTTATACAAATATAAACAACCTTGGGCTGTAATAATCATGACTCGCAGGCCACGAACATTACATACATATATGCATCTCATACATCATTCATATGCATAATGGGCCATACTATTTCACAACAATCCCTGCAAAGCAAATATGCATAGAATCATATTCTATCTAATATGCCAGGTTATTATTCTAGTCACAAAGGTCCTGTTCGGCGGTTCCAATCTCATCGCTCGCCCATGTAAATCGCATCGGATTAATCACATTAACCCTATTCGATCGCAACTCTGATTCGATCGTGTTCCATGGATTTACATATCACTGTCTGCCCCGATGGCGGAAATCCGACCGGTAGAGGCAAGTTGTGATGCGACCATGAAACACGATCACAGAAAGCGATCATCTTCACGTGCTCTATGGATTTACGTATCACTGTCTGTCTCGATGGCAGAAATCTGACCGGTAGAGGCAAGTTGTGATGCGACCATGAAACACGATCATAGAATAGCGATTATGAACACATCTATACATCACCGCGCATGGACGATCATATCGACCATCACCAAAATCAATCTATCATATAGAAAGATCACAGAAACAAGGATAGATCACATCTACTATTCCCACATATCACAATATGCATCTAATCCGAATCTAATACTAGATAGGAAGGCTCTGATACCACTGAAGATCTACGGGTAGGCTATGCAAGCAAAATTTCAAAAATTCTACCGCGTAAAAGGAACCTTCTCTAGTAATAGATCACGGGATTACCTCTAGACGCGCAGACTCGTAGCGGAAGTAGAGTCGATGTGGCGTGTTGATGCAGTTGTAGTCGTTCTAGCAGAACGTCTCCTCCTTCAGGTCCTTGTGATCGTCACAAGTTGCGGATCGTCCTAGTGTTGAAGTTTCGCGTCAACACCTTCAAGGTATCCACACGTACGGGGCAGGAACACCACACGCCGGCGGCGCGGTATTAGATGAGGAAGGTGTGGCAACTAGGGTTTCGGGAATTCCGAATTCACTTCCCAAACCCTATGCCACCTCCCCTCTATTTATAGGCATCTATCATAATGGGTCTCGAACTGGAGGCTCATTAGGAACTCATGGCCCATAAGAATTCGGATCACTATTCGAATTAAGTCCCAGCCCTTTAAGTGTGCGACCCTATAGGTTCACATACACTTAGACATAGCCCGAGTACTCCTACTCGTCCACTAATCGGCAGCGGCCCCTTAGCAAGACATGTCGACTCCTAAGTATATGCAAAGATCATATCGGACGAATCTCAATAAAACTCATGCATTTCCCTTTGCCTCACGATATCGGTTAAACTCAAGGCGAGTACGTGTCATCCTTGTATGGTTAGCTCAACCACTCTTTCTCGATTATGTGACTTGAATTCCCAACTACGGTTAACTCTTTAACCGTGAATAGCATGGTCATGCATTTCTGGAATCCAATCACTCGAGAGGTCTAGAGATATCTCTCCTATTGCTTGGAGGGGCAAATCCTATCTTGATCGACCATGCCTCAATGCATGTATCATAACAAAAACCCGAAAGCTATCTTTATGACTACCCAGTTACGGAGTAGTGTTTGGCAACCCCTAAGTCAGTCATTATGCATCTTGAGTACGTGCGATGATCTCAAGTCTTAAGGACATAGCATACGCATTGTGAATGAAACCAACTGATGACGGTAAGAATGCAACATTCTCGCAGTGTTTCATGGTGGGTCGATCTAACCCCATGTTTGCTAACATGTGTCCATATTATTGGTTTTAATATCTTTATATCTATAACCCGTGAAACATGGTCATCAACCAATACATATGCTAGTCTATTAATATGTGTCCTCATATGTTTGACTAGGGATCATCTAAGAATAATCATCGCAGCAATATAGAGTTTCACAATCAAGTCACACACTTGATAATAAATATTGACGATGTTATTCAAGGAACAAGATAAATTATCCAATAATTCATGAACATAATAAACAGAATCATCTCTATGATTGTCTCTAGGGCATATCTCCATCAGTCTACACCTCCCATCGCCGGCTCTATCACCTGCACCTCCCCTATTTTGCTTATCTGTGTCCACCATCTCTCTGTTTTCTCTCTCTGAGTCAATGACAGCTGGGCCCCATGTCAGCTTCATTTTTTTATTTTTCAACTGAAAGGAATATTCCTTCCTCTCTCTTTCTTAGCATTTTCTCCTCCGGGAAACCTTTCGATGATCCGTTCTCCACCGTGTCGGTTGATGTTTGACTGATTTTGAAAACCTTGGCTCTGACTTGTAGTACCCTAGTAGCGCCGCTCGCTCATCTATGTGGCAGCCTTTCGCTCCGCCAGCAACACCAATAACACCCTTTGCGTCTTCACCGTCCGCACCATCACCTCCGCCGGCACGCTGTGGCGCACCACCATAAAGAAGCCCCAATCCCGACTCGCCTTTCCCACTTCCGCCGTTAGCATGTCCACCCCAGCCTTGTTGCCAGCAGCGAGAGGCGACAGGTCGATGACCGGGATGTGGGCCGCCTTGGAGCGGTGCTCGGGGACTTGCACAAATGGAGGCTACCCATGGCGATGATCAAGTTCTTTAGGGTTGGTGGCTCGGATTAAATGGGGGGCTTTTGGTAGGTTGGATTCAATGAATCTGGATGGGTTTTCTTCTGGAAAGAAAGTCTGGATGGATTTAGGTGAATTTGTTTGCATCTTGGGAGCTGATGTGTCCGGGTACAGATGGCGATCGATGATTGTACTGAAGTGCTTTCTGCTTTCATGTGGTGGCTGTTCGGTGTGTTCTCGTGACGTAACGAGTGATCTACGGTGTTGGACTGGCAATGTATTAGGGCCTGTGTTGGACATAGGAATCTCACCATAATTTTACAAGGAATAGTTTAGTTTCTATATGAATCTGAAAAAAAAACTCTTCGTTCTAATTGCCTCGTATATTAGCTTTGTATGGTTATGTAGCGTTCCTGTTGGATTAATTTTTTCATGGGAAAATTTCAAGATTTGCCACTCACGAGACGTTTTGTAAGTTTCTTCTTGATAAAGTAGCTAGCTCTACTAAAGCTCTAAATAACTGAGTTTTGTCACTGTGGGCGTATTCCAATATTTCTATATTATTTTCTGAAATCCACTATGAAAGAGGAGGAAGCTGCACCGTCCCGGCCAGGAGGAAGCGCCCAAGGCCCAAGGGTGTTGCAACGTCCGTTTCAGAGGCCTTGAGCTACGACGTGGACGCAGCTGCTAGCGCAAACAGACAGACAGCGATTAACCATAGCCGCCCGTGATCCATCCATGGCCGTCCTAGGGTATGGTCGAGCGCGTCACGAACAGGGTATTCTGGACATTAACATGCATGTAACCCTACACGTACGAGCAGCACTAGACACACGTACGATCATGTGGTAACAACAAGACCATCCTATACATGAATTTCTATGTGCCTTGGAACCGAAACTGCAAACTACACCAGACCAGCCTCCTCGTGTACGTACTCCGACACTGCATCTGCATGCACACGCAGCAGAGCCACGACACGAGCCATGCACTTGCACAGATTAATTAACACCAACACACACGCGCAGTGATACCACTGGTACGACGTACGTATACCACCCTCTCACAGGTCACAGCATCTGGGCCCCACCATGAAGCAGGCCGCCGGCGTGTGCTGCCGCGGCGGCGGCGGCGGAGAACTCCGGCCATATTGCGCCCGCCCCTGCTCCCGGCACCTTCCACGTGTCAACGCTGTCGTTCTCCAACAGCCCGGTGGGCCAGAGCAGCGGCGCCGACGTCCCTGCAGAGACGCCCCTGAGCCCGGGGCCGTGCAGGCCAACCTCGCCCGCGCCGGTTTGCCCCACCTGGCCCGACCGGTGCAGCCCGAGGCCGAGGTCGAACCCGACGCGCCCCTCGAGCAGCGGCGCCGTGCCGAGCGCGAACAGCGAGCCGAGAAGGCCCTGCTGGGACGGCGGGGGCGGCATCGGCGGAGGGGCGCCGAAGTGGACGGGCAGTCGGCGAACCGCCGGCGGCGCCATGCGCCGGCGCTTGCGGGTGGAGCCGCCGATGGGGACGTTGCGGAGGGATCCCCCGAGCGTCCAGTAGCGGCGGCAGGCGCGGCAGAAGTGCCGCGGCTGCGATGTGTTGTAGTTGTTGTAGTAGCAGAACTTGGTGTCGTGCGACGCGCACCGCGGGCACTGCTCCCGCCCGCCGGTGGTCGCGGCCGCGTTCGCGCTCGCGCTCGCCGGGAGCGGCTGCTGGAGGCACAACACGTCCGCCGCTGCTGTGGTGACGACCATCACCGTCGTCGTGGCGTCGTGCTTGCAGTTGGGAGGCATGAGGGCTACTGGGAATGGGGGCAGCTGCTGATACAGGGGAGCTTCCATGACTTGTCCTGGCAGTTCAAGTTCGGGCTTCGCTTCGTGTTCTTGGTAGCCTGCAACAATCTATGGGCTTCTTGTTTTTGTATGGCAATGGGAAGCTTAGATTTCTGTGTGTTGATGTCTGAGTTGCTGTTTTGGGATTGAAAGTGCAAGTGTGGTATATATATAGACGCGTGAATGCTTACATTTTTCTATTCTCTCTCTCTATCTCTTTGTAGAGATGCAGAGGTGGTGTGGAGTCTGGAGAGGTGTTGTAGGTGACGGTACGGAAGGTGACAGAAGACTGATGAGATGAGTCCGTAGGGTGCAGCAGGCCTCTTTCTCTCTTACACCTGCCTATGTGGAGTAGCTTTCTTTGGCGGGGGGAATCATATGTGGCTTTCTGCTGAATGCTGATGTGTCTTTATGTAGTAACTTTACATGCAAATCCATCCCATCCATTGTGTACAGAGAATTACTATATAATATTTATATATTTTTAAAAGCAAAATTAATTAGATTTTATATCATTAAATTTTCATTCAACAGATCACACCATACCCTCTTTAAAAAAAATAAGTACTCCAAATCTGGAGCGTTGAATCTCCATATAACGGATTCTCCCATCTGTCTTTTTAAAAAAATGAGTAATCTAAATCTAGGATGTTAAATCACCCATCTAATATTCTAAAATCTGATTAATTTTACCTTCAGACATATGCGAATGTTATATGAATCTTTCGGTCTCACAAGCCACACGTGACAGATTTGCAACACCATGTTATTATTTGTATGTGCACTAATGTACTCCTATTTTTTCCCCTCTTGATGAAAACCACCGAGTTAAGCATGCAAAAGCTCTACTATTGCACTAGCTAGCGTGAGAAACAAAAGATAGATGAAATTGTAAAAATTCGCGGTGCTGAAAGCAAAACAGTACTTCTTCTGCGTCGCCGTTTTCTTTTTGCCTTCATATTTGTGCTGTAATGTTTGAACTATTATCCGGCTGAACTTTGGTTACCAAGGGTGAGTTCGGTTAGGCTTTGGCTTATCACATTCTATTACAATTAATTCTTAAACAATTATTTTTTTAAAGAGGTTTACAGATAGATTGTAGTAGATACTATACCGAGTTCAGTTATACTAGCTAAAATCGTATGCGATTGTTTTTCTTTACATACTGTCTCTCGCAAACAGTCAGAATTCAAAAACCATAAGCCCAAAAACCATAACCACAGCCTAAAAGAATTCACCCCTAGTTCTAATGGAACTAGAGGCTGGATCATGTACAGTGGTTATCTCCGTTAGTGGTGGGAGTCGGACAAGGCTTTCCCAGCTTGAGGCCCGGGATAGCCCAAGCGTAGCATAGCCTGGCCCGACACAGAGTGCACGGCGGTGGTGGAGGCACAGCACACCACGATCTGGGCAGTTGGAACCGATTGCTGATGGCAATGGAGCTCGCCCACTAACGGGCCACCTCCCACCATGCCTCGTCACCTGCCTCCTTCAGCTTGCCGTCTCCTATGCCTCGCCTCTCTCCGCCGCCGCCCACTGCCTCGTTGCCTCCACCTCGCCTCACCATGACTGTAACATCCCGATTTCTGGAAGCGTTAGTAATCCCATCAACTGTTCTAGGACTGATCGGTTATAGAGTACCGTACGAGAATGAATATCAGTACAATACATGCTTACAACAAGATCCATACTTTATTACAAAGATAAGGCTTAACAGTCTAGTTTTAGAAGCAGCAGGCGACAAACCCAAAGTTATGTTACAATACATGAAACTCCACAGGAAAAGCTCGAGCGAGGCTAAGACCTAGAACCACAGATCATCGACGTAGTACGGCTCTTCTGATTCCTCATCAACAAGTTGTTCATCATAGTTCCATTGTTCTTCTAATGAGTACAATCGTACCTGACAAGTCACAAGAGTAAACCCTAATTTAACTATTTGGTAGGATTATCAGTGGAGGGGAATGTACTAGTTTTATTAATGTATATAGATGCAATTTTATTTGTAAACATGTTTAAGCATGAAATAACAAAACTACAACTTCTTAAGAGTAAAGGGGGTTTCTCAATAGTTGCCTTTTCATATTACACCAATGTAAAACATAAAAAAATCTACTTATGCCTTATTATTGGAATCACCCATTAAACACAGCTCTATTAATCCGGAGCACAACGTATTAAAATACCATTTTTTCACTCTACAGAGTTGCTCAGATTTACCTATAAGATTTTCAAGCTCTTAATGTCAAGCTATAGACATGCTTCAGCTAGCGTGTGACTGAGTTGAGAAAACATGATTTTTTATTGCTCAATTCTTTATATAGGCTCTACCCGGTAGATCTCTACTCAAACTCGGTACCTACTAACCAGACCTAAACACTTCTACCCATCCTGAGTGGATTCTACTATTGTTCAGTATAGTTTTACCATTCCCATACCAATGCCCCATCATGTGCACTCCTACCACCTGCGGAGATTCAATCGAGTTGAGCAGCTACTAGACCAGGGTTGACAAGTTAACACTTATGGTTGAGTGGTTACTGTGTCCTTTACTCAGTATAAGGGTTTAGTCCTTAATTTTTACTTGAGTCTGCCAACCACACTTAGATCCTCAGTGCTCGATGGCACTACCACCCATCTGCTTAAGACTTCACCCTAGAGTAAGGCTGTGAACTCAAACCATCTAGTGGCTTTCCATGGAGCACCCTTACGCTAGAACCATTTTAAATAATACTACTATCTAAATGTCAAGTCACTTAATAGTACAAAATTTTAAATCAATCTATCTACAATTATTTATATAGTAATAAAATATTACTAAGGTTGTCAAGGTAAATATGGCCTCAAATTAAACAGGGCATTTTTTAGTGGTCAGACTTAACTAATTAATAAGTCATTCTAAATATTTATTTTAATTAAATAGCATTGCATAAATAACATTAATGCAAATACTATAATTAAATAATATGAATTTTCATGTGATTCAATATAATAAAAACTTGTAACTTACCTTGCTGATCGATAAACTTAACTATCTCAAAAACATCAACACTGAGGTCAGGTCCTTGAGTGTCACCTTGGAGTACTCGAAAACTAGCACAAACACATAAAATAACATGAGCTTATGCTTGAGTCTAATCAAGCTAGGTAAATAGATAAAATAAATAGGAATAAGACCAAACAGAGTTGGTTTGGATTTTATTGGAGTTTGATATGGTGGAATGGAGGCCAAAAATGGGTTCAGGGTGTTGAAATGATCAAAATAGGGTATTTTTGGCATTTAGGGTTTCAGTGAACAATGTGCTATAGTGGTGAACAGTAATGGGCTAGCTCGAAATGAATACTGCACACGTGGGATTATTTTGAATAAATTGGCTGGGTGGGTCAGCCTGCTCGGCCCAACTACATGCGTGCCCGCTCGGCCCAGCTACAATGCGCGCCTATGCTCGGCCGTTCATCTGCGCACACAGACGGTCGTGAGTGACCTACATCCCACAGGTTATCTTCAACCTTCGGCCAGTGTAACATAGTGATTTTCAATGTTATTTGAAGCCTTTTAAAATACAATTCACCATTTGAATTTTTTTGGATTTAATACCAGCTTAAAATAAATTTTTTAATTAAAAGAATTTAATATGAATAAAATAAATATTAACATGTGCTGAAAATATTTTATTTGGGATCCTTGTATCTCAAGGAATTTTCTAGAATGTTTTGTGAACTTTTCAGATTTATTTGCTATTTTCTAGATCTCATTTTATTTTCTTCTAATTTCTAAAATTAAAAAATCCCTAAAAGTCCCCACACCAGTCGGACCAGTCCTATCGGCTACCGCCACACATCAGCTATCCGCCACGTGCCGCAAGTCCCGAGCGGTCTGATCGGCCATCTCGTTCGGCCGGTCTGAATATGCCTGAGCACTATTCATCTGTGCCATCTCATCTCAACATCCATTTCCTTCCCGTGCCACGCATCTCCCATCCCGTCGATGGAGTTACTGTTTGTCATCTTCCACCTGGTCTCTCCAGCATTGTCTGCCTCTGATACGGCCTTGGCGTTCATGCCTGAGCTGGACTATATTACCATCCCCGCTCTGGACTCTCTCGGCCTTCGCGCTTAAAATCCGGACTATGCCTCACCCTCTGCATCCCGCATCCGGTCATCCTCGCTGAGTTCTCCCGTGCATCGCCTCTTCACAGCCATTGCCACTGTCTTCGTCTCCGGCCAGCAGCCGCCATCATCATCTTCACCGAGCATCACCGCTACCCAGTTCGTCTGTCATCGTGCACTGCCGCTTATCCCTTACTTACGATGTCGTCATCTCCAGTCGATGACTCACCACTGGCAAGCCGCCGCCCCTCGCTGCCATTCTGTTCTACAACATCGCCCCTCGGTTCGCCTCACCTCACCTCGCTCTGGTCGAACCCTACGTCGTTTCGCCTTCAGCGGCCAATTCTCGAGCGTCATGTGTTGTCACCGTTTGGACCATCCATACATCCTTACCCCTCTAGACTGTTCAATCGTATTCGAACCATTTGATCGATGTCAACCTTTGGACTGGTGCGTGGAAGAGAGAGGGGGAGTAGAGCTCTACCAGGGGTAAGAGCATGCAAGCGAGGTGGTTCTTGGCCTCTGCGGGGTTTGGCGAGTGAATGATGGTTGCTGGTATGGAGGCTCAGGTGCAATGATGGGGAGGCTGAACAACGGTGGGAAAAGAGCTCGGTTAAATGGCATGCAAAGCGAGAGAAGAAGGGATGAGGCTGGCTGTACGGATATGTGGTTGGCTAATGGGGCTGTGGTGACAGGAGTTGGCAAACGGACGAGAGCGGCTGAAGCGAATGTCGCCATAATTTTAAGTGCGGTTGTGTGGCTGCGTGGAGAGGTGAACAAAAGGGTGGTGGGGAGGTGGGATTTCAGAGGGCGTTGACAGGTGGGGAAAATGGGAAGCAAAGAGGGAAAGCACAATTCCAAGGAGAGATGCCAATATGGGATGGAATTTGTTATTCAACCAAAATCCAAGAAATAATTCAAAATTTTGAAGTTTTTAGGGTGTCTAGGTAGAGGGGATTGAGAGAGACTGTGTGAGGAGAGCTGCTGGAGTACGAAGATTTAGAGAGGACTAAAAAAGAGAGTGAGAGACATAGATGAGTGGACAAGTTGTGACCAATGAAGACTGAAGTGACGAGATACTGAAAGAGAGAGTGAGGATAGTGTGGTGGCTAGGCACTAGAGACCAGAGATGTAATGGGCGAGGAGGGAATGAGGCAATGATCAGGAACCAGAGAAGCAATAGGCAGGGAGGGAATTAGGCAACGATCGAGAACCACTGACAAGATAGAGACAAGCTCTATTGCTTTGTGCCATGCAATGTTCTCCTCTTCTATGGATATAAAACCCACCTCCTCTCCTCATATGTTTACCACTGAAGCACCAAGTCCAAGCTTTTCTTCTCTCTTTACTCTGCTTAGTAGTCTCAGTAGTCTATACAACAACAAGTTCAGTATGCTACCAAGGAGTTAGAGCACAAAGGCGGGGGCAGGAGCATCCAAGCTCCTGAGCGGTATGCAATCAAGAAGTCACAACACGAAGGCAGCAACAAGGTGACTTAGTGTAAGCTCCTGCTGCTGCTCCTCTAGTCCTCCTCTGGCACTGACTCCCATTGATACTCTTTAGTTCTCACTAAACATAGGATACTATGGTATGGATGACCGTCATATGGACAGTACGGAGGGCTACGAGGAGTACTAGGGCTATCTGGAGCCAATGGGGACACCTGACTTCTCTTTCCTATCCACAGATAGCAACATCGGCAAATCTGAGTCTAGCAACCACACCACTGGATGAAGGGCACTTTGATTGAAGCACATGACCTAGAGCTAGAAAATCTGAGATGGCCAAATGGTAGATATCATAACTTGTAATTGTTGCAGATCTCAATTAACTGCTCATACAGATGGAGCGATGGGACACTTAAACCAGCACTACAAAGCATACTTGAGCAAGATAGGGGCGCACAACCAAGGGGAAGTAGTACAAATGAAGCTGAACTTTGAGGTCGATGGTTCTTTGAGTACTTAGGTATACAATCAGCTTTCTACCCATGATGAAATTACTAAATATATTATTTGCGAAGATCAACCAATTAGGATGGGTGCAATTCATGTGTTCAAAAGAATGATTGAACACAGTTTTTGCCCATAGTACCAACATATCAATAGAACTACCACATCTGATATTTTGCGGATCTATCATAAGGAACTAGCTGAACTAAAAGAACTATTCCTACAAGTTCAATTCTCTTTTGCTATAACTTTAGATATTTGGACATCATCGCACTAGAGAAGTGTCTACCTTAGTGTTGTAGTCTATTATTTAAATGATGCTTACAAGCTAAACAAGAGAGTCATAAGATTTAAGGCAATTAACGAATCACACATGGAAAAGACCATTGCCGAGCATATACTAGACGTACTTCATGATGCTAAAATAGATAATAAGATTGTTTCTATAACTCTTAATAATGCATCTTGAACCTTGTTGTGTAAGACAGTATGTAAGCGATTGGTGGATATTTGAACAATATTCATGATACCATTTGTTACCTCACAAGTTTCTCATAAGTGATAGCCAGGTTCAAGGAGTACTGGGTAGCCATTGGGAAAGAGTCAAGAAAATGTGGACTTGACATGAAAGTGTGGTAGAATTTGACATACATCAGGCTGAAGAAGGTACAAGGGTATGAACATATTATATTTGTTTTTGTCAATGCTAACTCTCAAAACAATAAATTGGTAGTTACTAATTTAGATTGGTAGATTGCTAGTCGTTTTTTTAGAGTTTTTAAGACCTTTGTATAAAGCATGGCCTAACTTAGTTATATATTTTTTGGCTAATTGCGGACAAGATTGTGAAATCTAGGAGGGATCCCCTTTGAAGCCATATTGTTGCAGCAATGGAGGAAAAATTGTTAAATATTTCAGTTCTATTTCACACCTATATTGTTTTGCTATCATTTTCGATTCTACGAAAAAATTGATAGGTTTGCAGATCAATATGGAGAGAATAGGTGAATACCTCAGTCTCAATTTCTCAAAAGCTTTCGAACATGTGAAAAAGGAGTTTTTTTCATGTTTTTCGCTTGTATTATGATAAGCTTGATAGCAGCGCGAGATCAGGGGCCTCACAGTAGGCACAACAAGAAAAGACAAACTTAACAGCCTACATATGGAAGAAACTAAAGGGCAAATCTAGTTCTTCGTCCTCTTAACCTCAGGTGACCCCCAAGTGGAATTCTATCTCAGAACTAAACCACTGCCTGGGGTAGGATTTTACAAACACCAATCCTAATCATACTGGCGAAAGCAAGATACACTTACTTGAGTGGTGGAAGAACAACAAGTGGATATTTCCTGTGTTGTGACATTTCGCATGGGATGTTCTACTAGTTTCGGTATCCACCGTCTCTTCAGAAGCGATGTTCAACGTGGTAGGAGAATAACTGAATAAAGGAGATCACCCCTCACATCTAGGATGGTGGAGGCAATCACATGCGCCAAGGACTGGGAATTGGCTAAAAATAACAACAGCATCAACTGGAGAATCCTAAGATCGTGCAAGCGTATGCTAACCTCAAATGCATGAATGATCCAGACATTAAGGAATAGTTAGTATATATGCATGTTGTTACTATACCCTTTTCCTTACTCAGGGAACCCCACTCTGGGGAGTAAGATTTTTAACAAGGCAATAGCATTACATCTGTAAAATATCAAGAAAATTTCACTTTTTCCTCCAAAATATTTACATGCCCATGTTTTTACCAAATTAATTCAATTTGATCTTTTATTTTCCCCTTTTTCTTCTCTTTTTCTTTTTCCTCCTTTCACAATTATATCTTTTTTCTCTTTTCTTTTTCTTCCCCCTCTTCTCTCTCCTCCATTATTTCATCTCATGTGTCTGGCCACTTGGTATCCTCATCTTTTCCCCATTCTTCTCTTTCTTTATTCTTCCTCATCCCAACTTCCAAATCTTCATCAACATTCCAACCCAAAAGACAAGCTGGCCAATGCCCTCCACTGTGTCATGCTACCACCCTCCACCGAGCTCTCCACCGCCGCCACCCTCTACCATGTAGTCGCCGCCAATCGTGCCACCCTCTACTACCTGTCCATCGCCCTACCGCCTGTCCATCGCCCCACCACATGATGTCTAAGTGTGGGCTATCTGGCTCTGAGTTTGACACAACCACATCCCCACTCGCACTTTAGCGCCCGCTGCACTGCATCCTCGCCTTTTGACATTCGCAGGAGTTTGAGCCCCAGATCGAGTAACAAGAGAGCATGCTCTACGGCCCCAATGCCCTCCTAGAGGGCTCTAGCTAGCTGCATTAGTTCCACACCAACTTGTCTTGTTGTTCCTGCCTTTACGATAGGCGGGAAAGGTGTCAGTGCCAGACCACGATGACAGGGACATAATGGAGGTGGTCGAGCGAGGAGCAACAATGACCGTGGTTGTCGCTAAGCGAGGCTTGACGGTGATGACACTAAAGACATAAGCACAAGGTACAACCACAACACAAGGGGAATGAAGATTGCGTTGCCACCTCCGTCGTCTACAGGTACGTAGGGCTGGGCTAGGGCCAACACGACATGGCACTGGCCTATTGTGCTTTAAGTCATGCCTTGGCCTCACCAGAGGCGAGTCAGGCTAGCACGACATGGCATGGGCAGACATGGCCCAAAGCATGCCAAGCCCATGCCGTGCCAGCATGCCACGGCCCAACGCCCAAGTCCAAACTCCATAATCTAAAAACAAGTGACACTAAAAAGTCACTAGGGCATCCAAAGTGTGAAGTACCTCTATCGATGCTAAGAATTGCACATCATGTAGGCAAAAAAGTCGATAATTTTCCCTTCTCCCCTCCAATGTTTACTACTTCTCTCTCCAAGATGGGTCCCACCACAGATAAATAAAAATAAAATCCCCTCCTTTCCCCTATCCTCTCTCCCATCCCCTGAGATTCCTTCCTCCACACCCGCCTCCCAACTCCGTGCCGGCTAGCCCCGCCTCCCCCCTTGGTGCCTCTGCCTCTGCCTTTAGCTTCCTCATCCAGTCTAAGACAACAGCGACAACATGGCTTCCTCGTCCTCTACAAAGATGCGATGATGTGCATCCAGCTTGTCCTCGACTTCGACCGATAATGACACGGCCATATCCAGTGGTGATGCATCCTCTTGGATTTGCAGCAACGGGCAATGACGATGGTAGCATGGCCAAATCAGATGATGTCGCATCCTCATGGATCTTTAGCTATGGGTGATGACAACAACAGCATGACCAGATCTGGCGGTGGCACATCCTCCTGAATCTGTAGCAACAGTTGACAATAGTCATAGCCATAATGAGAGCTCCCTCTCCTAGCATGAGCAAAACCATATGAGTTTTTTTGCTTGTGGTATCGGTATCTCGCTTGGAGGTTTCTCTTTATGTATGGTACCAATACCAAGAAGAGGGAGAAAACATTGGTATGGGTCAAGGGTGGAACTTATAGGGGTGACCAGTATGCCCATCCACTCAAGCATAGCCTAGGCCAGCCCACTCAAGGCTCAACGCTCAAGCTGTGGCGTTGTGTGCCTATGCCCACTCAAACTCACAAATCCGGCCAGCACAGTAGGCAGTAGCCCACTCATTAGGTGGCCCAAGTGCCCAACTGAACACACTATCCAATCAACTACTCATCAAGACAAGTGCCATTGTGCCAACCCTATGTCTGTAATCTCTCCCCTCTCTTCCTGTCCTCCATGAAGTAGCTGCTCGACGCCTCGAAAAGTGACGGTGACTCTGCAGCGGCTCGGCGTGTGGGGCTAGAGAGTAGGAAAAGGCCGATGGGCATTGGTAGGCACTGCTTTCCAGGCAGGTAGGTAGGGCTCTGGGAGCAACTGGTGACAGCCAAGGGGAGCAAGGCGAGCAGCAACTAGCGAGCGAGCAGGAGCAGAGACCAAGGGGAACACTAAAGCAGGCGAGCAGCGGCCAACGGCCAAGTGGAGCAGCAGTGCAGTAATGTAGGCATTAGATTCTAATTTATGATTTGGGATTTGTGGAATGTTGTGATTGGAGATTTGGAGAGTTGAAAACAATATTGTGATTTGTGAATGTAGACTTTAGAGCAATGAGCAAGTTGAATCATTGAAATATGAAGAGGAACAGAGACACCATTTCTCTTTTTTTTTGAGATCGACAAGCCAAGGCAAAAATATTCTCCATCACCGGCTAAAGGTAGAACTTAAGAAGGAAGAGGAGGAACTCAAGCAAGTGGGAATTAGTTGCCTCCTTCTGATACGAAGAATGTTGATGTTGATATTGTGATTGTTGGCATTGACAATGAACAACCCCAATCCCAACCCCAACTCGAACTGACTGAACCAAGAAGCGTAGGAACTTCAAATTCACTTCCTAGCAGTGAGGATGAAAGGATTTATGATGTTGAACTTCTTCCACATGATCCAAGTAAAAGGACACCCATCGCGAGCTATGCTGTCAATGATCAAGATGAAGTTCGGAGAGGATATATTATGAAAGAGCCATTCCAACCTTATACACATGATTTTCTGATTAGGAAAATATCAGGTAAAAGACATCACTTTAGTCTTAGTTGGTTTGATAAGTACAATTGGATTGAATATAGTGTCGAAGAGGATGCTGCGTGTTGCTTTGTTTGTTACTTGTTTAAGGAGAAAATTGTGGTGGGTGATAGCTTTTTTAAAGGTGGTTGGAAAAATTGGAATAGATATGACGCACTTGACAAACATGTGGGTGGTATAAAAAGTGTCCATAATCAAGCTCAAGAAAAATATAACTTCTTTGTGAAACCAAAAACTTTAGTTGCTCATGTTTTTGTGAAGCAAACTAAAGAGGAGAAATGTCTTTACAAGGCTAGATTGTCTTATTCTATTAGATGCTTGAGGTTTATTTTGCGTCAAGGATTGGCATGCTGTGGACATGATGAAAGTGAACAATCTAGTAACAAAGGAAACTTCCCTAAACTTTTACAATGGCTTGCAAAAAGTAATGAAGAATTTAACAAGGTTGTTTTGAAAATTGCTCTAGGTGATGGCAGCCTAACTTCCCATCCCATACAAAAGGAACTTATTAATTGTTGTGCAAGGAAATAATTAGACACATAATTGAAGAAATTGGTGATGAAAACACTTGTACAGAAAAATAGAGATAAGAGACATGAATTTTTATGTAGAAAATCCTTGTGGGAAAAAACCATGGGCGCTCAAAGGTAAATCACTCTAATGATGAGAGATTACAATAGAGCGCTTCTGATGGAGCACTTATTTCTATGGACTACTGGGGTATATATGTAGGGTGAGGGAACTGAATCCCACATTGAGAGGAAACTGAATCAGAATCAGTTGATATAGATTGATACCAAATCTGATGCAAACTGCGCATACACTTGTCATGCCACATCTGGTATGAGACGATGAAATGTCCTACATAGACACGGTACGAATTTAGATCAACTTTTCAACAATCTCGATCTTGAGTTGAATTCCCTCTAGTAGTCGAAGAATGTGATAAACTCTTCTACTAAAATCAGCATGTATACCTTAAGCACCGGAAGTTGAAAGGACTAGTGAGTAATACCAACTAAGTTTGAGCAAAGCTCAAATTTAGATGCAGGAACTGGCTTTGTTAATATATCAGCTAGATTATCATGAGCATTTATCTTGTTGACTTTAATATCACCTTGTATAATGACACCTCGAATATAGTGATACCAGATATCAATGTGTTTTGTTCTCTCATAAAATATTTGATCATTGGTAAGGCAAATAGCACTTTGACTATCACAAAATATTATAGGGCAAGATGTACTTCCATAAAGCTCAGTAAATAAACCTTTTAACTAAATGGCTTCTTTGCAAGCTTTAAAAATAGCTATATACTCAATTTCTGTAGTAGACAATGCAACGGTAGCTTGCAAACTTGCTTTGCAGCTAACAACACACCCTCCAATAGTGCACAAATAACTAGTCTACCTCTAATCTTTTATCTAAATCTCCAGCAAAATTAGAATCCACATAACCAACGAGTCTACCTCTAATCTTTTCAAAATGTAAATATGCATTAGATGTGCCTCGTAGATATTTAAAAATCCATTGAATTGCTTTCCAATTCTCCTTTCTAGGATTAGCCATGTATCTACTAACCACACTTAATGATTGAGATAAATTAAGGTAAGAACATACCATGGCATACATAAGTGAACCAACTACACTCGCATATGGAACTTTAGACATGTACTCAACTTTATCATTAGATTATGGACATGACACTGAAGAAAGTTTGAAATGTGCAGCTAAAGGAGTACCCATAGGTGTGGCCTTATGCATATTGAAACGACGAAGAACTTTATCGATATACCCTATTTGACTTATATATAATTTGTCAAACTGTCTATCTCTAATGATTTCCATACCAAGAATCTTCTTTGCTGCACCGAGATCTTTCATCTAAAATTCACTATTTAGTTATGCCTTCAACTTTAAAATTTCATCATTATCTTTTGCAGCAATCAACATATCATTAACATATAGGATCAAACAAATAGCTGAACTATTAACAATCTTCAAATAAATACAGCTATTATAATTGAATCTTTTAAAATCTTGAGATATCATAAAAGAGTCAAACCTCTCGTACCATTGTCTAGGTGCCTACTTCAACCCATAAAGAGATTTCTTCAATTTGTAAAAAAAATCTCCTTTTCTGAAACAACAAAATCTTCCGGTTGCTCCATATAAATGTCTTCTTCTAATTCTCCATATAAGAATATGGCTTTCACATCCAATTATTCAAGCTCATAATCATGTATAGCCACAATGCTGAGTAAAGTGTGAATAGAACTATGATTCGCAACAGGAAAAATCAATACCTGGAATTTGACTGTATTCTTTAGCAACTAACCTTGCTTTGTATCTAACCTCGTCGGTTGGTGAAACACCTTCTTTTTTATTGAAGATCCATTTGCAGCGAATAGGCTTCTTCTTAATTAGCAACTTAACCAGCTTCTAAGTAAAATTCTTGTCAAGAGATTCCATCTCATCGTTCATGGCAACCATCTAATTTTCTGAATCACCAGAAGATATTGCCTCTGAATAAGATGAGGATTCTATTGTACCTTCAATATCTTCTACTATATTTAAATAATAAGCCACAATATTGGCTTCTTCAATCAATCTCTTAGGAGACTGAATGCTTCTTCTTTTTCTATTAACTGCAATGGAACATTGTGTTGGTGGCACAACAATAGGAACTTTTGGAATATTTTTGTTGTTAATTTATGATGTAGATCTTGAATCAATAATATGCTCCACCTGCATACTTGATTGTTTCTCAATGGGAACATCAATAGATGGTTTATCATGCAACATAGCAAACTCATCAAAAGTAACATATATACTAATAACCATTTTTCTAGTTCAGGATTTTATAATTTATATCATTTCACACTAATTTTATAATCAAGGAAAATACATTTAACTACTCTATGCTCTAATTTACCATTGTTGATATGAGTATAAGCAGGACAACCAAATATTCTCAAGTTTGAATAATATGTTAGAGAGCCAGACTATACCTCAATTGGAGTCTTCTTATCAATAGCTAAATTTGGTAACCGATTAATCAAATAACAAATAGTGGAGGTAGTTTCAGCACAACAACTCTTAGATAATTCAGAGTTTGATAACATGCAACATACCTTCTGTATGATGGTTCTGTTCATGCGTTCGGCCACACCATTTTGTTGAGAAGTGTCTAGAACAGTATAATGTCTCATAATACCTTTTGACTTGCATAAAGTTTCAAATTCTCCTGAATAAAACTCCAAGCTATTGTTAGTACGAAGCTTCTTGACATGCTTGCTAGTTTGTCTCTCAATCATAATCTTCCACTCCTTGAATGTCTTGCATACATTTAATTTGTGCTTGACGAAGTATGTCTAAACTTTTCTTGAGTAATCATTAATAATGGTCAATATGTAGCTTGCACCTCCAAGTGACGGAATGCAGGATTCCCTCACAAATCAGAGTGAAAATAATCCAATATGTCTTTTGTAGATTAAATTGCAGTGCTAAATTTCACTCTTTTTTGCTTGCCAAAAATATAATATTCACAAAACTTCAACTTGTTGGTGCTTTGGCCATCAAGAAATCCTCTTTTGCATAATTCTATCAATCCAGCTTCACTCATATGCCCTAGATGTATATGCCAAAAATCAGTAGTATCATGATTGAATGATTTATTTGAAACAACAATAACATTACTAGAAATTGTAGTGCCTTGTAGATGATATAAGTTGGCAGCATTTATATCACCCATTATCACAAACAAGAGAACCTTTTATGACCTTTGAAACTCTACCTCCACCTGAATACTTGTACCATTTAGCATTAAGAGTACTAAAAAAAGATAAGATTTCTCTTCAAATTCAAAATGTGATGAACATCTGACAAAGTTCTGATGGTGTTACCAAACATCTTGATATGGATAGAACCAATACTTGTAACCTTGCATGGTATATTATCACCAATCAACACATATCTACTTGTTGTAGCTTCATAGGTAATAAACCACTTATGGTTCAGGCTCATGTGGAAAGTACAGGTTGAATCAAGAATCCATTCATCGTCGGTTTTGTAATTACCGGGAAAGGTAATGAGAATATCTCCATTGGAACCTTCTTTGGTGACAACGGTATCTCTAGGTTCATTCTCTTGTTGATCCTTTTTGAAATTATTATTCCTCTTCTGCTTGTTCTGCAACTTTCAGCACTCAAATATGTCATGACCATCCTTCTTGCAACACCTGCATGACTTCCTGTTCCTGGATTTAGATTTATCTTTGTATCTACTTTTGCTTTTGCCTCTTGAATTGCTTATTAAACCCTTCCCGTATTGCCTAGAGCGGACAGATAATCCTTCTGCATGCATACTTGAACTTTCACTGGGAACCATAAGTTTCATCTTTTTCTTAGCATACAGAGCTTTATAAACTTCACTGAGAGTAAGAGTATCTCGACTATATAGAATAGTATCTCTAGAAATAGAGTATGAACTAGGTAGAGAGCATAGCAAGATAAGATCCAAATCTTTATCATCATATTTTACCTCTATCGAGGTCAATAATAACTTACTTGAAACTGTCAGGTGGCTCAACAATGTGGCTCCCTTTACCATCTTATGAGAATAAAGCTTCTGTTTTAAATACATCTTGCTGGTCAGATTCTTGGTTATGCAAATATGCTCTAGCTTCAGCCATAATGCGATGGCAGATGTCTCCTTCATAACCTTTTGTAAAAAATATTATTTGATAGTTAAAGATGAATTTGAGATAAAGCCTTACGATTTTTATGTTGCTTCTTATTCGCGGACAATGTGGCTGGCATCTTGTTGATCACCAAAAGTACATCATCCAAATCAAGTTGTGACAAAACAACTTTTATCTTAACTTGCCATAGAGAAAACCTGATGTCACGATCCAACAGCGGAAGATCGTACTTCAAATTCACCATATGGAAGAAATCTAAAATTTGATGGTACTAATTTTGTGTGTACCTAGCAAAATTTTTGTAAGGAAAACTTCTGGTACGAATCTCAGGTGCGCATAGCAATTTCAGTCGAAAAGTAATAATAAACAAAAAAAAAGGCAAACTATAGCACTTGAACCTTTGCCTTTTGCTTTGCTTTTGGTTGAAATCATGTGTCTCCTTTCTAGACATGTCACTTGATATTTGAACGATCACGCTGCTCTTCCCTACTTGTTGCACGTGGACCGATGGGGGAGACCAGGGCGCTAGCTTGTTGCTCTTCACATCTGCGTGTTTCATGTTTGGTCGAAGAATTTTTTCACTAGGATTAGCGCTTGTGTGCAACTTGCGTATCCTTACTGATTGAAGATGCCGAGGTCAAGACACTGCTTTTAACAAGGATGGAGACATGACATACGTGAGATCGCAAGTCAGAGAAGAAATCAAACCCGCCTCAATTTCGACGAACGGCAACGATGTTGGACCTAAAGAAAAAAAATTTCTTTTCAATTTCTTGAACTCTAAATCCCTATGCTCTGATACCACTTATTGTAAATAATACATAGAAAAATAGAGATGAGAGACACTAATTTTTACTTGAAAAACCCTTACGGGGAAAAACCACAGACGCTCAAAGGAAAATCGCTATAATGAGGAGAGATTACAATGGAGTGCTTCTCGTGGACCACTTCTTCCTATGGACTATTGGGGTATATATATAGGGTGAGAAAATCGATTTTCGCAGGAGGGGAAATCGAATCAGAGTCGGTTGCTACAGATTGATACCACATTTGATACAAACTGCATATACACCTGTCGTACCACGTCTAGCATAAGGCGATGAAATGTCCTACACGGAGACGGTACGAATTTGGAACAACTTTTCAGCAAAAAATAACATCATTTTGTGTGAAACATCGCATTAAAGTTCCTAAGCCAAATAAGAGATTGTGCATTTTGGAAGATCAAAGCGCTTCTTCCCAAACAAACAAATTATGATCATTTTAGAAGAGAAGTATATCTGGGCATCATTGATAGTGTTGTTCAAGAACTTAACAGTCGGTTTGACAATTTAATATGGAGTTGATTGTTTGCATACCTGCCTTAATCCTCTCAACTCATTTGAAGCCTTTGATAAGGAGAAAGTACTTAGCCTTACCAAATTTTATCCTAATGAGTTTTTAAGTATAGATTTCATGAGACTTTCTTTCAAACTTGATAACTTCATTAATGACATGCGAAGAGATGATAGATTTAAGGGCCTTAGGAATCTTGGTGGGCTTTCTATTAAGCTTGTTGTAACAAGAAAGCATGAAATCTACAAGTTAGTGTATTTGCTTCTCAAATTAGTATTGCTTCTACCGGTGGCGACGACGAGTGTTGAAAAAGTATTTTATGTGAAGACTTGTGAAGAACAAATTGAGAAAGATTTGAAAAAGTATTGTTTACACTATTACAGAAAGCCTAATACTAGACGGCAAATCATAGACGGTTTCACAAAATCGTCTGTGATGTACACTATCACAGACGATTTTAATTTGAAAACCATCTGTGCTACTGAAGGATTATCGCAGACGGTTCTTACAAATGAACCGTCCGTGATAGTAGACTATCATAAACGGTTTTTTAGTAAAATTCGTCTGTGATAATCTGGACTATCACAGACGGTTTTTATTGAAAAACCGTCTGTGATAGTCCACTATCACAGACGGGGTTTAGTCAACAACCGTATGTGATAATCTGGACTATCACAGACGGTTGTTGACTAAAATCCGTCTGTGATAGTGGACTATCACATATGATTTTTCAGTAAAAACCGTCTGTAATAATCCTGCTATGTATTTGTTGCGCCGCTCAGACCGCATATGCATCTGTCTTCATTTCGATCCAGATCTAGTCGGTGCTGCAGCTGGAGGCGGTAAGGCTGTCAGGCCATTTTATTTGCATGGTGGAAGGAGGCTTATTTGGCAGGAGTGCTTTGAAGGTTCATTGAGTTCTTGGTTGCCCTAGATATGGTTAGTAATGAAATTTATTTTTGGTTGCAATATCAAAATTGATCTAGCTAATTAATTTTCAATGACTGTTATATATATACTTTGAAGATCTAGCTAATTTAGATTTAGCTAGCCTCAATGCATGTGGTATATATGTAGTAATAATTAATTAAATTAATTTTAATACTAAGTTGTTATATATGTGCATAATATAGGATCGAAGCTGGATGTATACCGCAAACCGTGTGAGTGAAGAGTACATTAATGGCGTGTCTGCTTTTACAAGAGCTGCCGAGGAGGATATGTTGAATAAGGGGTGGAATATATGTATTGTCCATGCATCGATCATGAGAATTTAAAGATGTTTAAGAATCGAGAGCAGATTGAAGTGCACTTGATTCGGAGGGGTTTCAAAAAGGGGTATACGTGTTGGACCAGTCATGGCGAAGTCAATGATATGTCGCCGGATGACATCGCCGATGAAGTCAATGATATACCGCCGGAGGACATCGCCGGTGAAGTCAATGATATATCGCCGGATGACATCGCCGGTGAAGTCAATGATATGCCACCGGATAATGATTGTGGTTCAGATTCGGATAAGCTGCACGATGACAATATGGATCAGATGCTTCGTGATGTAGAAGAGAACTATGATGAGAGAGAGTATATTAAATTCCGAGGCTTGATGGAGGACTCAAAGAAACCTTTATTCACGTGTTGCAAGTCAAAGTATATAAAGTTGTCAGCTGTGCTTGAACTGTTGAAATTGAAGGCAAGCAACGGTTGGTCTGACAAGAGTTTCACGGCGCTGCTAGGTCTTTTAGCAGATATGCTTCCGGAGGGAAATGAGCTGCCTAAAATCACGTATAAAGCCAAGAAGGTTCTCTGTCTATTGATATATCATAAACGATTTTTTGTTAAAAATCGTCTGTGATAAGGCTATATCACAGACAGTTTTTTCATACAAACCGTCTGCGATGGTAACTATCACAGACGGTTTGAAATCCGTCTGTGATAACTTTCGATTATCACTGATCCATAAATTCAGATGGTTTAGAAAACCGTCTGTGATGACATTTTTGAACCGTCTGTGATACGGTTTTCTGTAGTAGTGTTAGTTACATTTATTGAGCGTGATATTTTCTTGAAAGTTGGTGAAGAAGATATAATCAAGCATTTTCAAGGGATGAAAACATGTAAAGTAGTACTCTAATTTTTATGATATATTTGTAATCTCCTATTCATGTAAGACCTTATTTAAACTATCTGTATTGTACTTTTGGCAAATTTTAAACTTATATATTGTAGTTACAATGTTACGAAACTATTATACAAGGCTATAGAATTATGCACGTGAAATGTACATACCTATTTTAAATTTTTAGCTCCACACTGATACAGGTCGAAATTGTACGTGGGAGAGGCTCATACTTAAAAGTGACTAGAATTGCAGGACAAGCTGGTTCTTGGCCAAGAAGGGAAAGAAGATGCATGTGATACCCTCCGGAAACGAGCAGACGTAAGCAGGGGACAAGGGCCGGTTCAGCGATCAAGGAGGCGGCAAATAGGCGCCTATCTAAATTCATAATATAGCCCTGGCCCATGCATGGCACCCACTGAATCGGGCTCAGTTGATGTGTTCTTGTCACTGCCATGCAATGCTCCATCTCTCTCATCGCATGCAGGCCCGGCAGCACCAGCGTTGTGCAGCCTTTGACGCGCCCAATCACATCTGACGTCTCCCTCTCTCTCTCTCTCTCTCTCTCTGTCAGGCCACGCCACACCGTGACAAGGCCAACATCCGCGCGCCGTCCGGCCGGCCGGCCGGCGCCGACTCCGATGCATGCTGCAGGCTGGTAGTAGTCGCCAGTTTGCCATCTCGATCGATCACGCCTGACACAGACAAGTATTCCAGCGCAAGGGCCCTCCTGCATGTCGCCTGCCGACGGCCGACCTGTCCGGCCGGTCGGCATGCGAGGCGAGGCCTTCTTGGCGCCTTACGCTTGGAACTGCATATTGTTCCTTCCATATGCTCGGCATGCCTTAACGGCAGTACAGTACTAACATAGGACATCCTGTGCTGCCTGCGTACTGTACGCTATATGCTGGAATTAAACTAGCTCAGAATTTTGAGCTAGCTAGCTAGCTAACTCTTGTAAGCCACAGATCGATCGATGAAGTGTTAATCCAAAATGAATTCCGTAATCAAATAAATTCACAGGTTCTGTTCCTTTTTTAGTTTGCTAACTTGCTGTTATGATCTGACGGTAATTATCTGCTTCGTTTCCTCCCAGCTGGGCCCTAAACATGCCACATATAAATTCATTCATGTCCGTATGTAGCACGTAATGCCAAATTTAATTTGGCGTCTCGTTGTGCGCCTGTTCTCCGATCTAGTAGCATGTACATGTGGACAAGAACAAACAAGTGTAAGACGAAAGCAGATCTGTGGACAGTACCAATGTACCAACGTATCAATTTGATTATCATCCGATAGAAAAAAAATGTGCTAAGATGCAGGTCATCTGTATCAGGTTTCGTGGAGTTCACCACCACTAAACCATATGATCACTTTTATAAACACAATTATCTACCAAGCAAAAGACTCATTCACTGACTAGCAAAGGTTTTAATAACAGATACACATCAACCGCGGCAATCAGCGTCAGCAAAGGCCTGTCCCAACTCCCAATAGATAAACCTTTGCCGACAAAAGTGTACCATGGTTAATATGATCGAATACTGCAATTAGATGGGGGTAAATAATTGTACTGATTTCTTTGAGAATTACCGAGAACAACTTGCGTTAGATTAAACGTTGACGTACTCTGATTCGCTCTGCCACCCAATGCTATTGGAGACGATCATATGGTTGACACGACACGCGATTGAAGATGGTATAGTCGATGGAGGAAAGCAAATTCACCACACACACTACTCAAAATGAGAACGAGTCAAACTCGACGCCCAGAAAAACATCCCATTGGCGCCAACCAATTCTCCTCGAAATAGATCTAATCTATTATTTATGAATCATGTTCTATGGCTACAAACTGCCCTCACAGCACCCTTTAAACCCTAGCACGAAAACTCCTAAAGCTTTATTTCACAAAGCCGTCTCTCCCCAAAGTCCTTAGTTAATCCTTAACCTCTCCCTTCTTTTATATGTTAGAGCTCCACATCGTGTCCTGATCAACACAGACACGAAATCTTAATTGATTCCGAAAATCAAGGGACCCGAAACTCATTCAAACACGAGTTTTCCATAAAGGAATACGCGTAGGCTACGGAAGGAGAAAACAAAACTTTTCTACCGCGCACCCAAGAACATCATGCTAAGGAAGGATCATGGATCGTTACCACTTAGACGCGCAGCGCAGCGGAAGAAGAATTGGAAACCGATCCAATCACGCGCGTCGAGGTAGTAGTGGAAGTAGCCGATCGTCCCGAACAGATCGTCTCCTCCACGCACGCCGATCAGATCGCAACGAGCGCGCCTCCACCGGTATCCACACGTCCGGGTGGGCGCCGATCGCGAGTGTACTAGCACTCGTGAGCGACTAGGGTTTGGCTCGGGAGGTGGCGGCTAGGGTTTTGCTAGATGTTAATCGGGACACATCCCTCCGCCCCTCGCCTCCATATATATAGACCTCCTCACGTGGGCATCGTGGACCGAGGCCCAATAGGAGTCTATTCGGATCTCTATCCGAATTGAGCCCATATCCGAATCATATTCGAATTAGTGTTCCAACCCGTTAAGCGTGCGACCACAGCAGGTTCACGTATACTTGGTCGTGACCGGAAACGCCTTTCCGGTTACCATGTTAATAGCGGTCTCTAGTAAGACATATTAACCCCAAAGTATATGTAAAGATCATATCAATTGAACTCGTAATGTCCTCTCATGTACGAATCCCTTTGCCTCACGATATAGATTGAGCTCAAGGCGAGACTGTGTCATCCTCTTAATAGCTCAATCACTCTCTCGATTCCGTGATGGATTATAAACTCGTGATTGACTCCTCAATCACCTTGGCATGGCCATGCACTTTCATAATCCATTACATCGAGGGCCAGAGATATCTCTCCCATAAGGAGGGGCAAATTCTATCTTGATCATTCACATCCCACTACATGTTTCATGGCAAACCCGAAGACTACTTTTATGACTACCCGATTCACGGAGTAGTGTTTAGTAGTCCCAAAATAAGCTACTACTCATGTTGGGAACCATGATGATCTCAAGTCTAAGGACTCTACATAAACACTACTTGAGACCAACTGATGACACATGGAATCTCTGCGGTGTCTCATGGCAGTCTATCAACATATGTTCACTAACACATGTCCATATTATTGATTTGGTATCACCATACCATGATCCATGAGACATGATCATCAATCAATACATATGCTGATCTTTGTCTTTGAATCATATTTGTTCCTCATATGATATACGATCAGGGATCATTTAGAAATAGCAACATCTTAGTATTTAAGAGTCTCATGAATAAATCACATACTCATTGATCAATAATGATGATGTCTATTCCAAGGAACAAAGTAATGTATCATAAACATAGTATGTGATATATACAACATCTCCATGTTGCCTCTAGGGCATATCACTAACATCTTCGGCCCGCCACCAGCAACGTAAGCGGCGCCGAGTTACAATGTCAAAAACCAGCAGCAGGTCCCCATCGAGCAGCTGCTCGGAGCAAAGTGGCAAGATCGATCAACGAAGCAAAGCAGTTTGCAATTCATTCGCAGCATGGCGTACGCAAGGTTACAACACACACCAAGCGTACAAGAACCCGAAGTCACACCTGATTTGGGCCGTCGGTCCCGCCATCGTCGCGTCGCGCAACTTCATCAAGCCACTCGCCAAGGTTCCCCTCACCATACATGTTCTGCCGCAGCTCCACCTTCGCTGCGGCCTCCCCGATGTACTCCCAGATCCGCTTGTGAAAAAACCGAACGGCACACGCGGCGCCAGACATCACCCCAGCTCCAGCGGGCATCTCCAGCTGCGGGTCGCCCAATTCATCAACATGGCGGTAGCCCCGGTGTTGGAGAAGAGCGCATACCAGGCAAGCAGTCACGTAGGAGTAGTGATTGCCAAAGGACGTCGCAGCCGACTGAGCGAGATCGGCCGCTTCCGCAATCCGTCGAAGAGTCCGTGGAAGCTCTTCGGGTCCAAAGGAGCGGGGCGGCACCTCGGCAACGAGATTCTCAAGGGTACCCTCCAAGGCCAGCATAGCCTCCCATGCCGTTGTCGAGGCGGCACCCAGCGCCTCATCCCGCTCCCTCAGGGACGCAGCGAGGTGGCCGTTCTCTTCCTCCAGTAAGGCAACCTGCTGGAGCAGCCCGTCATGCTTCACCACCGCCGCCTGCTGCGTCGATGCCACACGCTCCGCGGCATATGAGACAGCCGCCGCGCGTTCCGCTTCCAAGAGCCACATGCGGTCATCCTTAGCGGAATGCGCCTCCTCCGATGCGCGAAGGGCCCCTTCGGCAGCGCGCAGCCGGCCTTCCAAGGCCTCCCGTTCCCGCACATGGGCCGCCTGTAACGCCCGACTGAGGGCGAAGGTCTACACAAGGAAGTAATCAGTACACCTCTCCGAAGGCTACGGGCCGCTTGGGGTCAGGCACTTACCCTCAGTTGAGAGACCTCGAGCACCCCCTCAAGCAAGTCAGGCCCGCCGATCTGCAAAGCGTCGCGATCTAAGCTCGCGGCCGCATCATCGGCGACCCCTCGCCATGCCGCCAACACCCCTGCTCGAGGAACGAAGTCCGCTAGACGTCGGACGGCTTCCGCAGCAACAGTCTCGGTGGTGCCAGACGCCCCTCCCAACAAGCCGTCTTCGGGCTCCGCAGGCCGCCCGTGCTCGGGAAACAACGTTGCTGTCAAGGCACACGAGGGTCAGCTCTGCGAATATCTAGCAGGTCACAATCAAGGAAGGTCTACCTTCAGCCCCGCCCGAATCCACGAGGACCTTCGCATCCTCGCCCACCTCACCAACCGGGGGAACTTCGGTGTCGGAGCTCAGCTCCACCAAGCCCTCGCCACTGGCAGCCGCAGACTCGATCGGGGCCGCGGGGGCACCGGCGCACTCGGTGTCGGAGTCGGAGTCCCATAGGGCTCCGACCCGGCTCGCTACAACAAAACCCCCAGCCGAGCGAAGTGGTGACCGTGTGCGGGGTCGCTTCGCCTTCGGGGAGCAGGAAGGCGGTCCCGCCTCGGAAACCGCCGCAGAAGGAGGTCCTACGGCCGCGGGCGACGGCTCCGCCCCAACATCCTCCAAGAGCAATGGCTCCGTCCCAACACCGGCTGGTGACGACGCAGCACTCGCTCTTGCCTCCAACTCTGCATGCTCCACTGAGCGGGAACCAGCGTCAGCTACAACCCCCTCCCCCGCGGAGTTCCGCTGAGGTGGGCTGGGGACCAGAACAACGCGCGCTGGCACCCTAATACCCAAGGCTTCGCACACGTGGTTCAACCGCCCCAGACCTGCCTCCGCGGTCGCAGCCACGCGCAGTGTGTGCTCCCTGGCCGTGTACGGCCCAAGGAACGCACTCACCGCATGCTCCGCATTCCCCAGGGAAATACCTGCGAAGGGCACCGTGCACATTGTAAAAACAACAGCCTCGACGAACACCACACGAAAACAAACTCCAGCACAACTTACACGGACTGGAGGGCCTCGGCAGCGAAGACACGGAGGGGCGGACGTTTTCACGCCGAAGCCCCCCGGGAGCAAGGCGCCACTCCGCAGCAAGCGGTGCTACGACGTACATGACGTACTCCTCAATAAGGTCGCGCATGTTGAAGCGGACGGTGATCCCCATAAGTCTCCGTGCTACCCACTCATCATCAGCATCTAGGGGCGCACCGGGCATGGCGCTAACCGCCACCGGTCGCCCCGAGCACTCAAGGCCACTACCGCTCGCCACGCGGTGGTAAAACCACCGCCGTGTCCAATCTGGCCCCCACTCGGCCCGACTCGACTCCGCGGGAAATATCTTCTGGCACTACGGGCGCAGCGCGAGATCGACGTTGCCGACGGCGGGCAGCGCCCCGTCCCCCCCATCCTTCACCGCGCACCGGACATCATGAAGAAACACGAGCAGTGACGCGGTCGGCCAGCACGCCTCCGTGCGCGCAGCCCAACAATACACGGCAAGCCGGGCTATCACATTCGGCGTTACCTGCGCCAGCTCACGCCCAAAGGACCGCAGGACGTCCCCGACAAGCCTGGCGGCCGGGATGCGTAACCCAGCCTCCAGGTAGGCGACGAACACGATCGCCTCCAAGATGTCGGGGTGCGGTTCGATCTCGTCGCCCGCGGGCAGCCGCACATCCCGGTGGTCCAACAGCTTCCTTCGCGACGTAGTCTTGGCTCTGCCCCCGGCGTCAACATGCACCCGCGCGAGGTGCGATAGCGGAGCAGTCCGTTCAAGCGAAGCTTACGCCGATCAACGCGGGAACCAGCCAGCACCAAGCACCCAAGGCGTGCCGCGCGAAGCATAACGCAGCGGCCTCCTTCCCCCTGTGCAGGCACGGTGACCGGCGATCGCCGCATTGGTTACGCTCGACAATAGGCCTCCTTCCGTTCATCAACACGTCAACATTTCACTACGTGTTCATGATCAGAAGAAGGCATATTTTTGAGATCAAAGAACATCTCCGCAACCCTGCGGCCCTTTGGTATGTATTTATACAGACCTCCCGCGCGCCCAGAAGCGCCATCGCCGGAAGTCGATGCGTTGCCCATGCGTCCAGAAGCGCAATCGCCGGAAGTTGACGCGTCGCTCACGCATCCGGAGGCGCACCCGGAGGAAGCTGACGCGGCCCGGCCGCTCACATGCGTACGGCACCCCCGCGGGGCTGCACGTGCGTGCATGGCTGCGCCGGCCAGGTCTTCACCCTCGCAGGCCACATGCGACACCGCCAAGGGCCCGCCAACCCACCTTTCGCGAAGCCTTCGTCTCAGCGGAACAACTCCGACTCCGCCCTCGACACGATCTTCGCCCCCGCGACGCAGCCACGCCTCCACAAGCCGCACCACAAGGGCGCCCCTTCTGCTCCAGTGGCTCGGGACAACCCCGGAGCTTGCTGCACACTATACCTCTTCGAGCTTACTACAACCGTTTTGCTATTCTAATGTGTCCCATGCCTTTCCACGGATGCCAGGTTGCAAAGAGCACCGACGCGGTAAGTCACCCGGTCGAAGCACGCGTCGGTCACGGCATGGCCAACCGGTGGCCGATGATGCGACACGGGCAAAATGCGCACGCGACGCACTCACCAGGATGCAGGACAACACAGGACATGTCGGAGTTGACTCCCCGGGCTGCCACCGCACGTTCGTGGGCTGAAGAAGCATGACCGCCCGAAGATGCACCGGTACCACGCCCCCACAAAGATATTGCTCCAAGCTCGGAGGCGATCTTGTTCTCATAAATAGGCGCCGGAATCGACGAAGCCCTATTTATGAGAGCAAGATCATCGCAGAGCATGAAAGCACGGCGTGCAGGTCTGGGAAGCACAGTGCTCCACCACGGCCATATATATATATACCAGCTTTCCCATCGGGAAATGCAACCGACGGGAGTTGAACCGACGCGATCGCTTGCGCGTGGGCGCGCCGTTTCAACTTGCCACCCTCACGTATCTCTCCCACATCGACAAGATCTTCGCCTTCGCGGAGCAGCTCAGCTCCACCTTCGGCGAAGTCTTCGCGCCCACGGAGCAGCTCAGCTCCGCCCTCGGCAAGGTTTTCGCCCCCGCACAACAGCTGGGCTCCACCTGCGCCCTCGTGGAGCCACAATGCGCGCCACATGCGAAGTCACCCACGCCCAATATCATACAAGTCACAGGCCGCAGGGACAGAGGGGGCCAAAGGGCTCGGCGGCATGGCTTCGGCCTGTGAAGTCCTTCACCATGAGAGGCTCCTGTTGTAGGGGTGGCTCCCACCTAAACCCAGCCGGCCTTGTCGAGAAGGTTGTAAGTTATGTAAATGACGTAGGTCGTCCCCAGTGAGGGGCTCCGGGTGAGGTTACGATGGTAAAGTCGCTTGTTAGGACGAGAAGTGCTTATGTATCGTGACTAGTCCTTGGGAAAGACAGAAGAGGTCATTTGTTCACCTAACTCTCCACTACCATACTCTTTCTCTGTTTGGTCTGTAGCCACAACACCAAGTGTATGATATAAATGGCTATCAAACTTTAACATAGCATTTTAACAATTACCCATAATAAGCATGCATGTATATTTGAAATCAAAATATTATATTGAAAACTAAATTCAATAGGATCAATTATAAGGACTTATATTGATCAAATCTAGCTAGGGTGTGATCTTGTTCGTCAGCGACAGGGGCATCCGAAGCGTCAAAGTCTATACATGGAAAATTATCCACATTTAACCAAATATTTAAATAAAATTCAAATGAATTCAAAAAAATTATAATTTTGGTATTGTTGAAAAGGTTTTGAATTTAGAAATAACATTCACTAGGTTGAAATTGAAACGAAAAAGTTATGGCCTTTCAAAATTTAAACCAATTTGAAATTCTAGAAATTCAAATTTTTCTGACAGGTGATGCTATGTAGAATTTCTTTTTATTTTTGAATTTTTTCTTCGAAGGAAAAAGCCTTGATGGTTGACAGGTGGGGTTGACTAGTGTTTTCTTTTCTTTCTTAATTATTTTTCTTAAGGAAATCATTCAACGGTTGACAGGTGGGGTCCATGGGGGGTTTTATTTATGTTTTCTATTTATTTTAACTCCGAAAAAGGATGAAGCTGACAAGTGGGGTTATGATTCACATAGACTTGGTCTATGTAACTATTTCTAGTGAGTGGGACCCATATGTCAATGATAGTGGCCCATGGGCTAGGTTTACGCGACGGTTTAAAAGTGCGGTGTCCACATGTCTGCGAGTTCTATGCTTTTAACCAAAGTTAATTAGGATTGTAATCCTTAGGGGCCCACATGTCATTCTAATAGTTAATTTAATCCTTGAGTTTAATTCCCTACCTTTGATCGGGGTCCTTAGTGAGGCCAAGCGAAGCTACTTAGAGGCTCATGATGGAGTTTTGCTTTAGTACACCTCTTTTGGCCACCTTCTATTTAGCTTATGTCTTATGATTTACGGATTCCCTTGAACAAGCAAATGTGATAGCTTCTTCACCGTCTTTTCGAAGTAGATTATCAAGATAACCTTCTCGAAGTAGTTTATCGGTATTCGGTTCATTCGCATAAACGTTCGTGCTCCGCAACTAAAAAAACTCACCCTTCGTAAAAGTTTACGAATCTTAAAATAAAATAGTTAATATTATATAACGATAAATCTGTATCAACTTGTAAAATACAAATCAAATTGATGATTAGATATAGACATAGACTTAAATATTAGGTGAGGACAAATCTTTAACTTGATTTTTTTAGTTATTTATATTTGCCTTTCATCTTTGCTTTAGGATTTGTAATTTTTCTAAAAGAGATTTACTAAGCATATTTTTCTATTTTTTTTAAAAAAATTTTACGTTTGGAAGAAGATCCTATGAGTTGAAAAGAACGGAGAAAGTACGTCATCGGGGAACTCCGAGAGGCCAGAGTACATGGTCCTGCCTGATTCGAGAGCTGATTGGTAATGTCACTAGAGGTGCGCGAAATCTTCCAATAGATTCTGAAGTGTCAGGCCAACTCATGGCAGAGTACATCCGATTTATGTTTTTGTGTCTGTCTTCGATTCTCTTCCCACGTGTCCCAAATTAATAGAAAGCAAATTTTACAAGGAGAGTCTTATCGTGAGGTCTTTTCATACACGTTCATTCAGTATAAGATTTATTGGATGCAAGAGAAGTCTCACATTAAATTCTTTTCCATAAGATTTTTGTCTAAATTAATATCTCTCATTGTCTGCTTTGTGGCCTTTTTTATGTTTAATTCTAGAGTTTTTTTCTATTTTTACTGCCTTTAGAATGTGCTAAGTTATCTGTTGAGATACGACCCCGCTCATTTCGGCTTTTTTTCGGTTTCTATTTTTAGCTTCTGTTTTTTTTACTATTCAATATTTTGTTTTTTTCTGAATTTTTTTAGATAGTTTAGGTTTTTTTGTATTTTCTTTTTTTTCCGTGTTCCTTTGTATTGTCCCTAATAGGTTAACATGTTTTTTCTATTTTTACATTTTTTTAAATTAATTATATCTAAAAAGTCAAATCAGCTACAACAAAAAAAAAATCAGTTACAGTGAAATTTCAGTCAAAAACCAGAGATATCAAAAGTTTAGAAGGTAGAGGTACCAAGAGTTTAAGAATAATTTGGTAAGAAATAGTGATACCTTCGAGTGATAAAAAGACTCTTAATTCATATATATAAAACGCACATTTTATTGGAAGTTCAAGGGCTTCTCGCTCGAGATTTCCGGACATTTGAGCTTTCCTTCGTTTTCTCCTTGAGCTCTCCTTCGCTATGTCCATAGGTAACCTTGCAGATACGCACAAGGTCGCTGCTTCAGAGTTGTGTACAGTCATTTCCGTGCAACACGGTAGTAAGCGTTTGTCAGGTAGCACATTTCTTCAATTTTTTTCAGAAAGACATCCGCCTATAGAAACATTCGAAATAGCGATGGTTTCTGACTAAAATTTCACTGTAGCTGACTGATTTTTTACTGTAGCTGAGTTGACTTATTAGGCATAATTAAATTTAAAAAATGTAAAAATAAAAACGACATGCTAATATATCACGGACAATACAAAGAAATACAAAAAATATATATATATAAAAACAGAAGCGAACAAAATAATGAACAGTACTCAAAACACTTAACAGTAAAATCTATTGCTGAACACTGTCGCTCAACACCATATTGAGCGCGGCCACATATATATATATATATATATTCTCTGACTTTATAAAGGTAAATCATCAACTGTATATTTTTATAGACCGTTGGATCAATATCAAACAATCTGAATCATAGAACACGAGAATCAAATATCTCGTGGTATAATTCATCACCCACTAGGTCATCGAATGGTGCCGATATGCCCCCAACTATATGCTACAGTGCTCCATCTGACTTACCTTTTAGGCTTTGCTAAACTTGTTTTTTTATAAGGCTTTTTCACTATAATTAATTTATTTTACACTATAGTTATTAGTAGCTTTTTTAGTGTAATTAAATTTTAAAATATTTAAAATAAAAAAAATTAGATTAGTGTATCACAAACAATACAAAGAAATATAGAAAAAATTAAATTAAAAAATACTGTATCAAAAAACCAGAATATAAAGGCGAAACAAGTGGCGGACCGGCGAAACCTACATTTGATTAGATGCCAATTTGTCAGGTACTCAGGTGTCTGTTCATGTCATGTGGGCTGGCCTGTATATTATATATCCCTGGTATGTACGTCCGAGGCTTTGAGCCTTCTTCTCCGCAAAACCATTGGCTTGTTGAGCTTCCGGGGAAAGGTGAGGGCGTGACCGCCTATGTCTTACTTGCAGCAAGAAAGTGATAGGGGCGAGGGCAATTCTTCACTGCTGTGTTTCTATTTGTTTGTTGAAAATAATATCACCTTTCCTTGCTCTGATTTGTTCAATCCTTTGCATGGTAGTTTTAGGACTACCTAACACTGTTAGTGACCTTGGGGGGTTGGGGTTTCTCTGGGAAATTTGTTTATTTATTGAATTTGCATCTGACATAAGCTGCAAATTTCAGCTCACATGGCTGGAAGGGGTTCCCAGATAAAGAAATCATGCGATTGTTGCAAGAGATACATGGACCATTTGGGTGGAAAGATGAACTGCTTCCTCAGGCGCATGACTGCCAATTCTAAGCATAGCATGGTAATCCCTTCACAAGTTCACTGTCTTCTGTGCCTGTATACATTGTCTTCAGCATTTGATTTTACATGGAGAACTGGTCAAGATTTGTAAACTTGATTTGAGCTAGCAAGAAATGAACGGTGCTAACTGAATGGCCAACCCTAGGCACTAGATCCCTTTTCAAACCCTAGGCACTACATCCCATTTGCATGGATTGGTGGTGCTCGTCGTCACTTAAGAGGTCGAAGACCAAGAAGTGGCTTATTTATACCAAGCTATCTCTTTTCCTTTTCTTTTCTTTTAAACGAGTGCAGGAGCTCTGCCTCCTTCTCCTGCTCTGCAGGAATGTGAAAATATCGCTAAGATTTCAAGCATCATAATAGGAGAAACATGGTATCTTGGGGTTTTAATGAGAATTCAATAGTTAAGACTCCTGCGTTACACTATATTCGTTAAAGTAGATTCAAGAGAAAGGAGTGTAGGACTTCTAACTGCAGATGATTGGCATATTTTGTGTTGTACATCGATCATGATTTGTTTTTTCTACTATGGTCTTGTAAATATTTTCTGACAAAAATGATAAATTCAAAGCTTCATTTAGAGTTAATATTTGCAAATCCATAGAGGTCAAGTGGGAAGACCATAACCATTTTTGCTTGTGACTTCACTTGCATAGTCCTCAAACCCTCCTATGTGTAATCGTTTGGAGAATATACATACCTTCACATATGGTTCGGTAAGCAAACCCTCATGTGTGCAAAGCATTCGGAGAATGACCATACCTAATCATTATTATGTCTAGCTAGAAAACAACAATGCATTAATATTCTGGCTCAACGGGCCAATATATATGTTGGGCAATTTGGGAATTTCCCTAATTTTTGGATTAAAAAGAAAAGAAAAAACTTGTGGGGCCCATCTGTAAGAGAGAGGGGATAGGGTAAGGATGGCTTCAACCAACTCCAGATCGTGGAGGGGATCGATCTGATCCTCTCTCCTCTTTCATGCAAGAGACGCTCTGCTCGTTTGGCTACGCCGTCACTTCCCCCTTTGATCCCATGTCGCCATTTTCCCCTTTAAAAACCAGGATGGATAGCTTACTCTGAGAGGCAATCGAGAGCTCACCACAAAATCCGAAGGCAAGCATGGGTGATTCAACCTTCGTCGCTGATTTAGAATCCTCGACGGCTTGCAACAACGGGCTCGCTAGGGCCTTGGTGGTCTTATTTTTGCTGCTCTGAGCTGAGTTCTTTGCTAGGCACTTGTGCACTCTTGTGTGCAGTGTGCGGGTGGTTTTCTGATTTCCAGATTGTGACATCTGGTTGGGTGATTTGTGTGCTTGGCAAGTGCACAAACTTCCTGTTGGCTTCATGCAACAACACGTTGCATCTCGACTTCCTGATTTGGTGTGTCTCAGATTGCGAATGTGGGCATTGTATCTCTGGGAACTATGCCAACGATACCGTGGCATACCGGTGGCGATAGTTTTTCTAGGACGTCTACGTTGATGTGCCTTGCCTTGTCAGCCTACTCAGTGGGGTAGAGTGTCATCGGTTCAGTGAGTTCTCTTGGCTTTCTATATAACCATACTAGTGAAATCTCAGTTTCTTTATCTCTGAATTCGAAGAAGCACTAGTACTGGGTGACTTTGAATGATAGTTTGTGGGTATTGTGATTGCTCGATAAGGATACTGATCATTGTGATATTAGTGTGACAATTTATGGTTATAAGCAAGGCTGTGAGCTATCTTATTGTCTATTCAAGTTTGATAATTTGCCATATGTTGTTTCTTTACTTCCTTGTTAGAACAGTTTACTTGTGATAAGTAATATTAGTTTTGTCAGTAATTTACTATGACAAGTATTTTGTGAACTGTTGTCTGAATTTGGTAAGTAATTCTAGAGCTCAAAGCCTGACTTATCTCTTAGAAATTGGCACATATGATTGTGATCAGACTAAGACCATTAGTGGCAAGGAGGCCTCGCTTAGTGCTTGTGCAGCCCAATATCTGAGAGCAAATCAATCAACTTCAATCTGTGCATTATACAAATTGTTTTGGCCCACTTATTCAGTTCAGCATGATTTCCTCTTCAAATGACTTGAGTAGTTCATTTGTGTGAAGAGACATTTATTTGATACTCTTGTCATCCTGTTGCTGCTGGAATTATGCTTTTTTGTTCATAATTAAATCTAGAATTAATCTAAACTATTTGCTAAAACCGCTTCATATTTAACAATCTAGAAAATGCATTTGTGTTGAGATGGCTTCATCTGATTTCGTTAAATCGGAAGTTTGTGACGGCGCTAATTTTAAGTGTTGGTAAGCCAAGACAGCTTTGGTTGGTTGACCGAAAACTATTTAGGGTCAATTCTGATCCGCCAATGCTTCCTTTGGAAGGCGAGGATAAAACTTGTTAGGAGGATGCAAACCATTCTGTTTTGGCTAGGTAGTTGGCCGTTCTGTCAAACCGGCTTTTCGATGTGTACGTCAACTTTATGGAGGCTAAAAAGTTGTGGAATGAGCTAAATGGAAAATATTTAGAAGGAGTTAATGAGTCATTTATCATTGCAAATTACTTGAATTACAAAATGGTAGAGGGACGGTCGGTGATGGAGTAGCTCCATGTACATGATTTAAATCAATACAACTGTCTTCTGTCAGAGAGTTTTCAAGTAAATATCATTTTGGCCAAGTTATCGCCCTCGTGGCGGGACTTTGTGACTGCTCGGAGACACGTTAAAGAATGCATGACAATTAATGAATTGTCAAGCACGATTAATCTAGAGGAGCATGCCAAGGCTAGCAGTGGTGATGAAAAGACCCATGTCCAAGCCCACCAAGTAAAAGTCAAAAACTCTAAAAGCAATGGAAAGAAAGTCAAGAATTATCCTTAGAACAAACCCAAAACCCAGCTAATGAAGGAGTCCTTTACCTGCTACGTGTGCGGCAAGGTTGGCTATAAAGCTAGTAAGTGTCGTGACCATAAGCGTAGGGGACCTTCTCCAGATTAGCACAAGAGCAAGGCTGAAGCTAATGTGATTTTAGCTAGTCCCAGTTTAGATAGGTATGTACCTTAGGCGTTTATGGTAAATTCATCAATTGGTTGGTGGATTGATACATGGACAACTAGATATATTTGTGCTGATCGTTCGTGCTTCTCTTCAATTCAAGGTGAAGGTGGTGGCTCTGTCCTAATAGGCAATAGTGCCACTGCTATAGTACATGGGATTGGATAGGTCTGTCTGAAGCTTACTTCTAGCAAGGCGCTCATTCTAAGAGATGTACTGTATGTGCCTACAATGTCCTGCAATCTACTTAGTGGGGTCTATGCTTTGTAGGCAAGGAATAAAGCTTGTTTTTAAGTCAAATAAGGTCATGTTGACCAAATTTAGTATTTTTCTGGGAAAATGCTATGATAGTGGAGGCAGACTTTGCTTATCTGTTCTTGATTTTAATAATTCAAAAATTTTCAATGTTATTCATTACAATAAAGTTCATGATATTTGGCACTCTTGTTTATGTCATGTTAATTTTGAAGCTATAGCGCGGTTAAAGAAAATGAGTTTAATTCCAAAATATAGTTATGAGAAGGGCTCTAAGTATGAAGTGTGTGTGTGCAAGCAAAGCAGCCTGGAAAATCTTTTTATAGTATTGAGAGGCGAGACACTTCACTTGAGTTAATCCATTTTGATCTTTGTAAGATAAATGTCATTTTAATTAAGGAAGGTGCTTTTATACTTTTCTCAACAGTGATTTATACAATTTTAAAGCACGATGAATAGTGAATAGGTGTTACCTCTTTATGTGCTTTGAGATTAGTGTTACTTTTGTTAGAGAGAAAAACATAGAAACACTTCTCACTATCTAAAGGTGGCAAGCATTATTTATTTACTCATTGATGATGCGACTAAGTACTGTTATATTTATTTACTTTAGTTGAAAGATGAAGCACTAGAATATTTCAAAATTTACGAGGCTGAGGTGGAAAACCAACTAGAAAAGAAAATCAAACGGTTAAAGATCAGACTGAGGTGGTGAATCTATTTCTAAGTAATTATCTCAATTCTGTGAAGAGGGTGGAATGATTTATGTAGTTACTCTACCGTATTCACCCCAATCAAATGGAGTTGCCGAACGAAAGAACTGAACTATTTATGATTTGGTGAACGTCATGTTAGAGTTTAGGTATGTTAGACTCATGGTGGAGTGAGGCGGTTCTTACAGCTAATTATGTCATAAATAGAGTTCCTCCCTGCAATAGTGAAGAGATACCTTATGAAGGATGGAAGAGAAGAAAACCAAATATATCCTTTCTTCGTACTTGGGGTTGCCTTGCAAAAGTGCATGTGCCATTATCGAAGAAAATGAAACTTGATCCTAAGATTGTTGATTCTGTCTTTCTAGGTTACACGCATCACAACACAACATATAGATTTTTAGTGGTCAAATCCGAGGTTAGCGATATAGCTAAAAATGTCCTTATGGAATCTCGTGATGCCACTTTGAAAATGTGTTTTCTATGAGTGCAAATGAAATTATTGCCCCTGATTGTTCATGTGAACACTCTATTCCTAGTGCGGATGACGCCGCTCCTGAATTGGAGTTGAGGAGTAAGAGATAGAGGACTGAAAAGTTCTTGGATGATGACTATGTCACCTACCTCGTGGAGGATGAACCAACCTTTCAGAGGCATATGTATCTCCAGATGCGAAATATTGGAAGCAGTTCGTAGCGAGATGGATACTATCCTAGCTAACGGAACTTGGGAGATCACTGACCTTCCAAGTGGATATAAGCCAGTGGGCTATAAATGGATTTTTAAAAGAAAGCAAAGACTTGATGGTACTATTAAAAAGTACAAGGCCTATTTTGTGGCTAAGGGTTTCATGCAAAAAGAAGGTGAAGACTATTTTGATATATACTCTCTTGTGGCACATTTGCCTACAATTCGAGTGCTTTTAGAACTAGCTGCTACATATAAACTCAAAGTACATCAAAAGAGTACTTTCCTAAATGGAGAGTTGGATGAGGACACTTACATGCAACAGCCTAATGGTTTTGTGGCTAAAGAGCATGAAAAGAAAGTATGTCGCTTGGTTAAATCCTTGCAAGGTCTAAAATATACTCCCAAGCAATGGCACGAGAAATTTGATAATGCGTTGACTTCGGTCAGTATTTGTGTAAACGAAGCTGATAAGTACGTATACTATCGATTTAATGGGAGTGAAGTTGTCATCCTTTGTCTTTACGTGGATGACATATTATTGTTCTGGACCAATATGGATGGAATTAATAAAACTAAGTCTTTTCTCTCCTAGAATTTTGATATGAAAGACCTAGATAAATATGATATTATTCTAAACATTAAGCTATTGAAGGGTCATAATAGAATCACTTTATTACAATCTCATCATGTGGATAAGATCTTGAACCGCTTTGGATTCATGGTTGCTAAGCCTGTAGCCACATCTTATGATCAAAATACTAAGTTACACAAAAACACTGGATATGGAAAAGACCAACTTAAATATTCATAAATAATTGGATTCTTAATGTATTTAATTAGTGCAACAAGGCCCAGTATCTCATATATTGTAAGTAGATTGAGCAGGTATATGACCAATCCAGGAGATGATCATTAGATACACTAGAAAAGGTACTTAGGTACCTAAAAGAAACCAAGAATTTGGGGATACATTATTCTGGCCATCTAGTGGTCCTTAAAGAATTCAGTGACTCTAATTGGATTAGTGACTCGGATTAGATGAAGGCAATGGGTAGCTATGTATTCACTCTAGCAAGTGGGGTTGTTGTGTGGAAGTCCTTAAAATAGATATCCTTACAAGGTCTATCATGGTGCTGAGATAGTGGCACTTGACTTAGTGGTAGTAGAGGCAAAATGGTTCAAAGAGCTTTCCGACCTACTGGTATTGGAAAACCCAATTCTAGTTGTCTTAACGTACTGTGATAACCAAACCGTATTGGTTAAGGTGAAGAGTAGAAAGGACAACATGAAGTTCTCAAACCATATAAAGAGATGACTTGAATCAGTTCAGCATGCAAGAGAGACAGGCATAATTACTGCGGAATATATCCAGTCTAAAAGAAATCTAACAATCCTTTCACTAAAGGAATGGCGCGCAAGGTCATTCTTACAACATCAAAGGGAATGGGGTTTATACCAGTTTAATGGTCTCGAATGGTGGTAACCTAACCTAGAAGAGAAGATCCTGTGAACTAGACTTTAGGAAAACAAATTGTGGAAGACTGGGAATACACCTAAGGGTCCCATGAGCTGTGGAACTCTATCTGTATGGCAGGTTGAGCAATAGCTTTTAATGAATTCGATGCCTTATATGGCAACAGGAACTGTCTTACAGAGTTCCCTGGAGAATTCACCTAACTGAGTATGAGCATGGGGTTGCGATCAAAGAAAGTATGGGTATGCTTTCTCAAGTCTCATGAGAGATATGGGGACATGACCGTAACGTCCTAACCCGAGAGGTGCAGTACAGTTGCCTAGTATAGAGTGCAGCTTGAGTAAAAGCTTGCACACCAAGGCATTGGATGAAGGTGTAGTCCTCCTTTGTCTGTGCAGAGTCATAGCTTTTGGTGCTAGACATTTGGTTCAAACCCGCAAGGTACCCTTTGGCAAATAACTGTATATCAAACAAAGTTCTTACAACCCTATTTGAGATGTTGCAAATTGAGATAAATTAGTGGGGATTGTTGGGCAATTTAGGAATTTCCCTGATTTACAAATTAAAAAGAAAAAACTTTTATGGGGCCCATCTATAAGAGACAAAGGGGATGGGATAAGGGTGGCTTCAACCAACTCAGATCTTGAAGGGGATCGATCCGATCCCCTTGTCTCTTTTGCGCAAGAGGTGCTCTGGCCGTTTGGCTGCGCTGTCACTTCCCCCTTGATCCCATGTCGCCTTTTCCCCTTTAAACACCAGGATGGAGAGCTTACTCTGAGAGGCAATCGAGAGCCCACCACAAAACTGAAGGCAAGCAACGGCGATTCAACCTTCTTCGCTGATTCGGAGTCCTTGGCGGCTTGCAACAATGAGCTCATTGGGGCCTTGGTGGTCTTGATTTCTGCTGCTCCGAGCTGAGTTCTTTGCTTGGCACTTGTGCATTCTTGTGTGCACTGTGCGGGTGGTTTTCTAATTTCCATATTGTTTCATCCGGTTGGGTGATTTGTGTGCTTGGCAAGTGCACGAACTTTCTGTTGACTTTGTGCACAACACTTTGCATCTTGACTTGGTGATTTGGTGTGTCCCAGATTGCGAAGGTGGGCATTGTATCTCTAGGAACAATGCCGATAATACCAAAGCATAATAGCGGCGATAGGTTTTCTAGGACAACGTCTACCTTGACATGCCTTGCCTTGTCAGCCTCCTCGGTAGCTTAGAGTGCCATTGGTTCAGTGAGTTCTCTTGGCTTTCTATATAACTATTGTGCTTAAGTGTGCCATACTAGTGAAATCTCATCTTCTTTATCTCTGAATTTGAAGAAGCACTAGTACTGGGTGACTTTGCATGATAGTGTGTGGGTATTGTGATTGCTCGATGAGAATACTGGTCAGAGTGATATTAGTGTGACAATTTATGGTTATAAGCAAGGCTGTGTCTATTCAAGTCTGATTATTTGCCATATGTTGTTTCTGTACTTCTCTGTCAGAACAATTTACTTGTGATAAGTAATATTAGTTTTGTCAGTAATTTACTGTGATTTTCATAATTTGGTAAGTAATTCTAGGGCTCAAAGCCTGACTTATCTTTTAGAAATTGTCACATATGATAGTGATCAGACTAGACCATTAGTGGCGAGGAGGCCTTGCTTAGTGCTTGTGCAGCTCGACATCAGAGAGGAAATCGATCAACTTCAATCTGTGCATTATACAAATTGTTTTGGCCCACTTACTCATTCAGTTCAGCATGATTTCCTGTTCAAATGACTTGAGTAGTTCATCTGTGTTAAGAGACATTTATTTCATACTCTTGTCATCCTGTTGCTGCTGGAATTATGCTTTTCTGTTCATAATTAAATCTGGAATGAATCTGAAATATTTGCTAAAACCGCTTCATATTCAACAATATATACATTACACAGGATAAAAGTCTCCAAGCCAAAGAAAACACGGTACTTAACGTAGACTAACACACTTATACATTCTAACCATCACACACTGTAAATTCCTCCATGACATTACCTCTATTGTAGAAACTATCTATTATGCAGTTGAAGGAGGTAATGTCAAATGATTATTTGGAACTGCTCAGCCTCTGCAATCATCCAGTTTCTATAAAGTGACAACAGTTATCTGTTATGGATGACAGGGTCAGCAACTAGTTCCGTTCAACAAATTTCTCCAACATATGTTCTTCTGTGACATGTTCAGCCTTACAAGTTACAAGAACAGCATACTAAACTTGCATGTAGAGCAGCATGTAGACAAAAACTTTGCTTTCTTCATCCTTGATGAGATTTCTATAGACTCATCAATCTTACCCTTCTTTCACATGCAATTGATCAATGATGTACCAGTTCCATGCACACACATGCTCTCCAAAATTAGTTTAGCCTTAGAAACCTCCCCTAGTTGACAAAAAATCATTAATCAGAATAGTATTGACGCATTATTGATTGTTGTGTGTCTTGATTTCAGACTTTCAAAAAGATAAAGTGCAGCTCCCAGCTTGTTTTCAACAAAAAAATAAATGTATTTACTGTTTTTTATTATTTTCTGAATGACGAAGTTGACACTGGCCTGTTCCACAATCTTTTGATTAGTGAATTTTATATGGTGATATGAATATATGTTTTTTGGTGGTAGTTCTGGCAGTATTAAACATAACCATAAAAGGCAAGCTCTATTTATAAATGCATTTCCTCGCTATAGCACACACCTTTTACATTGCTTCATATTTTCTGTTGCTCTTGCTATTACTAGAATTATTCTGTTTATATTTAATACTTTAACATATTGATGCTACAGATCATGCCAAACAGATTTCTGAACCATTTAGGAGGAAAGATATCAGGAACCATTAAACTAGAATCTCCTAATGGTATTCTATATGTTGTTGAAGTCACTAAGCACATGAATAAGACAGTCCTGCGATGTGGATGGGAAGCATTTGTTGATGCCCATCACATAGAAGAGAATGACTCCGTGCTGTTCCGTCACATTGAGAACTCTCATTTTAAGGTTCTCATCCTCGATTCTGATGATTGTGAGAAAGTATTTTCCTGTGCTGGCATAAATATCACTTCTGGTATTCAAGAAACAGATGCATATTCTGTTGATATTTCAAGCAGCTCTCGTGATGATACCATAAAATCATCAGAAAGTAAAAGATTTGGTCGATGTCAAAGGGGTGGCTCCAGTTGTCGAAGAAAAACTGCAAAGTTTGCAGCAACATCCTCTTCATCTGAGGAATCAGGTTATAATGCTATGTTATTTGCACATGTGCCTCAAATGTTAGATTACTTATTCCTATAGTTTCTTTTACTTATGAAATTTTGTACAGGAAAAGACAGTCCTGAATACAAATCTCTTGATTGGGATGATCTTCAGACAACTCTAGGGCCTGATTACGTGCTATCACGTAGGAGTTATCTATCTGAAGCACAAAAGGAGAAAGTAGTTGCACTTATCCAGGAAATTCAACCTGGAATTGCTGTTTTTGTGGCTATCATTAGGAAGTGCCATGTTCAACCACCCAGTCCTTTTATGGTAAATTTACCCTTCTTTTCTGTAAAAGGGCAACTCATTGCTTTCAATACGAACTGTTTGTTGCTTGCTGATCCTGTACATCCATGTTTTAATATTATAGGGGAAAATTCTGTTATCTTCATGTTCTCATGAACCTTCTGAACACTTGGATAAATGCTTTTTTTCCTTGCTTGACAATTGAAACCACATTTGTTCTTTGGTTTGGCCTGAGTTTTTATTATTATTTGTTTGTTAATGCTATCAATCCTGTTCCATCTGTAATCAGATCATTTCTAAAGAATACGCTGTTGTACACTTTCCACATGAAAGTGCCACTATCACACTTCAGAGGCCTGGCAAGAGCAAGAAGTGGCATCCCAGATTCTACATGAGAAAAGATAGATGTATGCACATTCTTAGGGGGCATTGGTTAGACTTTGTCCATGACAATCGTGTGCAGGAGGGAGATATATGCATCTTTGTACCAGCAAAGGATGGGAGAAGATCCACATTTACAGTCCATCTACTTCACGGAGAAACAACTCATTCGAGGGTAGGAACTAGTGTTCAAAAGGTTGGCTCAAGGCATGGTAGAACAAATACAAAGATAGCTTCGGCGGTCCATATTAAGGAGGAACCCACTGATGGTATCTTAGAAAATCATAGCTAGACTTCAACAAATTGGCACATTTTTAAACTATTTCTTTCTTATAATGTAAAGTTTTCTGCACTTCTGCAGGAGAAAATGTTTGCTCAGAAATCAACAGGCAGGGAATTTCTCACGAATCTCTGGAGTGCGAGGACTCTCATGGCCGTCCTTCTAAGCCTCCCTACATTATATCATCCAAGAGCAGGCTATCTCCATTACAAAAGAAGATAGTTGATGAGAAAGTGCGAGCCATCCAATCCGAAGCTCCCCTTTATGTAGCAATCATGAACAAGAGCAGCGTTCGTGTTAATCAACAACCTATCCTGGTAGGCTCAATTCTTTCTTTTTATTATAATTATTATTCCTCTGTTGATTTTTATAAAGCTTAGTTTGACCAGGCACATAGACTAAGAAAGCTCTAAGATTGAGAAAGTCACCAAGGAGAATGACTAAAATACCCTTCCATTAAGTGCTTTGGAAAAAAGAGATAAGATAATTTGTGTGGTTAGTCATGCATAAATGCTAAAGAAAGAGAATGAAATAAATAAGGAGAAAAGAGGTAAAATAGCATTAAATAAATATGCACGCCTTATAATTTGTGACAAGATCACAAAATAAATAAGCCTTATAAAAATCAGTGGAGGGAGTATTAGTCAAAAGCCCCCATGTCATTGTGACCTGCCATAAAAAACTAATTTAAGTGATTCAGAGATAAGGACATGAGTTTGTTTGGGGGAGGTTTTTTTATTAGCAGTGGGATCCTAAGTCTGCTTTTTCCGGTCTTTTTTAGCGGTTTTGTGTGGGAGGTGTGAGGGTGTGGACCAAGGAACGAGACGGGATAGGATCTTTATAATAGTAGAGATTATAGGTTTTGGTTCTTGTTTTGTTAACCTGTGCTTTGTTGAAGTGACATGATTTTCATCGTCAAGTGGCTCCAGTCTACCCTAAATATCAGCAAGCTATTTGGCTTGAATTTACTTTTACAGTTACATTACTGATAACAGAAATGACATATTTTCTCGAACTGGATTACTATGTGTACCTATATAGTCGAACCGAAATAAACCCTATAATACATCTCTCAATACGAGGGTTGTTTATTTTACCGACAGACTTGGTCGACATGTCATTGTGACGTGTTTATTTCTGTAAAATACTAGGAACTTGGTGCACGATATGCTGCTGAACATCTTCCAGACAGAAATCAAACTATGTTGCTCCAGTGGATGGGGGAGATATGGCGCACCGAGATGCAGATTAGGAACGGCAAGAGGTGGTTCCTTGTTGGAGGTTGGCGCAAATTCGTTCGGGACAACCGTCTGCGAGTCGGAGATATGTGTCTGTTCGAACTGAAAAAGAACGAGAGGAAGCTTACCATGGCGATCGATATCATTTTCAGTGAGCAGTTTTAGTTTGTTGTAGAAGAGAACGATGCCCCCTGCTCCTTCTGCTGGTACTTTTGTGGTTCTTTTGCCTGTTTTGTACCCTGAATCAAACTATGGGTATCGATTATGGCTAATCTCCAATAGGACGAAACCTACTGTTGTTATAGCTAACTCTCTGATGCACTATCCATCCTGAGAGGACCTAGTAATTTGTAGGTTTGGTGGTAGCTTTGTGTACATGGTAAGACCCAGTGGTAAGTTCTCTACTTCAGAGTGAAGACCCACTTTGAAGTGTGTTTCTCAGGTTTCATGCATGCATGATAAGTTCTCTACTACTCCCTCCATCTCGTGATATAACTCTCTCTTCTTGGAGAGCAGCTTCCACAATACAAGTCCAGTAAAAGAATAAAAAAGAAATTATTGCAATATTTTCACTCTATGTCTTTGCTTTGTTGTAGAAAAAAGTAGTTAAGTAGTTGTAGTATGCTCTTAAATAACGGTATGTACGATCAATGATATTAACTTTTTTTTTGTATTTAGTGCTTCCTTAGTGTGTACATGTGGTGGGATTTGATTGTATCGTGGGACGAGCGTAGTATTCGTTGTTGCATTAACATGTACTACTAAGGCTTGTGGTACAGCCGTGCAGGAATGCATGGTTATATGGTCACAGACTGGTATTGCTTGTGCTTTGCACGTTAATACTATACAGGTACTAGTCGACAGCTGCAGTTGATTTACATGTACTGCAAATTGAAATGAGTTGTTAAAATTGTGGAAACATTAAGTTATGCGTTGCGACTCGTGTACGGAGAAGAGTGCTCTTGCCGTCTTTTCATTGGAACGGGAAACACGGTTGATGAGTGTTGCAAAATTTTTAATGAAGGCTCGACAGATTTAAGTATAGAAATATTATTATCAATTAATAATATATATCTTTACTATTATAAAAGAAGTAATTGGTGGTTGATCCGTCGTCACTTATCTCTTCTCAGCCATTCGATCTGATTACCAGATTAAATCCAAACCGTCTCTCCTCACCTCCCTCCCTACTCCTGCGCGCCGCCTCTCCCCACCCCACGTGCCGCCTTCTCCCTCCCCTCCCCTCCGTGCTGCGTCGTCGCCTCCACTCCTCTCCTCCCTCCCATCCCGCGCGCCGTCGCCTCCAGCCTTCCCTCCCACCCCGCGTGCCGCCGCCTCCTCCCCCCCTCCGCTCCGCCGCCGCCTCCTCCCCCCACCCCGCGTCGCCGCCGCTGCCTCCATCTCCCCACCCCGCGCCGCCGCCTCCTCCCTCCCACCCGCGCGTCGCCTCGGCCTTCCCTCCCACCCGCGCGCCGCCTCCTCCCCCCACCCCTCCGCTCCGCCGCGCCTCCTCCCCCACCTCGCGTCGCCGCGCGCCTCCATCTCCCACCCCGCGCCGCGCCGCCTCCCCCCCCCTCTCTCTCCGCCGCCGCCTCGCCCCGACCCGCGCCGCCTAGTCTCCCCCAAACTCTCCTTACATTTCTACATGAATTAAGAGTTATATTCATGAGAGGGTGAGTTGTTATGCTAATCTTGATTTTTTTTTGCCAAATATTTTCAGGTTTGGGGGATTCAACGATGCCTAGATTGTACTGGTTGAAGCCTCCACCACTACTATCCTTCAAGAAAGCCAAATTGGGTGTTGCCCCTCCGCCACCGCGCAATCTCGGATCTAGCCGAGGATGTGTTTGTGGCCGCCTTCTCGACGCCATCACCATTCTTGATTGGGCCCAGTGTTTATCCCCTTATTCCTCTCTTCCTCCCCCTCCCCTCCAGTGCCCCATGATGGCTTTACAAGTGATGGAAGTTGGAGACCAGTTGGAGGCATCACAAACTCGACAATGAGGACATTCGACGGTTTGAAGTGTTCAGTGCTATGGCTGCACACACGAAGAACAGTCTTTGCTTGCCTTGGACCACGGAGGAGCTCCATGACATCATCAATGACATTAGCTAAACTTGTGATTTGGCAACAAAATTTTCTTTTGGTAATCACTTGCCTCTGCTGTAGATTCATCAAGAATTTGTTTATTGCCGATCGCTTGTCACCGAATTTTAGCCTTTCTTACGCCTTTCGGATGGTTCCAGAGGAGCCCAAGAGATAGTTGTTACATTGAAGTTTCAATGTATAAAGCTGCTCTTTGGTACTTGCAAATTGCCATAATGTTCTGCACATTCAAATGCTTGAGCATCGTTTAAGGAGAGGAAGATCAGTTAGTGCTAATTGAATTGAAGAAAGAATAATTGGTTACAAAGGAAAGAAGTCTGTACCTCTGACTTGGTCTTTGAAAACCATTAACGGAAGTATAATTGGTTACAACAATAGAGTTTTTTTCTAAGGTACTGCTTATGCTTCCTTTTCAAATCTATATGCTACATGTGGTTGTCATACCTATTTTGTAAGATAGTTGTTGCCTTCGATTGCTTGGTAGCATGCTCAGGATAGTAGTACAAGTTTTCATTTTCTTTGCCTCATAACCATATGGGTTTCCTAGGTTCACGTTTACCAGATTGTAAGACAGTTGTTGCCTACGATTGCTTGGTAGCATGCTCAGTAGAGAGCTGAATAGTTGATTTAAGTTAGCTGATTTGGCTGATGTGAGGTCATGCCAATGATGCTGCAGTTTCCTAATTGAATGTATAATCCCGTTTATGTGTTCTTTCGAGACAGTTTTAGACCATTTTTGTGAGGCCAAAGCTAAATTTGATTAACACTGAATAAGATGACTAAGAGAAAGATAAGGTTGGTCTCAAAAAAATAAAATAGGAGAGAGGTTGGACGGTAGAGCTCAGGAAGTTGGGAGCAAACAGCTAGATCATCTGGTTCTTAAGGATTGGGGGAATTGGTGGATCGTTGATGGGCATCGGACGGCCGAAAATTCGAACAATTTTGTATCTCCAAACCATTCACATGATGGACAGACAGACCCTTGATTCTTTTGCTGAAATTGTACCTCATTATATTTTGAAAATTTCCATGTTAGCCCATTTATTTTTAAAATTAGTTGGTTCTGTTGATCCTCAAGTAGCATATTCTTACAGGAAGAAAAAAACAGCTTGCTTCTTGCTGGCCCTTTTGAAATTGTGCTACACTGCATTCAAATCAGTGTATGTATTCGTTCATGTAGCATAGATAATGGTTAAAACCACAATTATTTCGAGTTATTCATTTTTTGTGAAAAATTACCAACCGTTTCCTATCAATTTTTACTTTGTTGTATTGTCCATATCGACATACATGAAAATTTAATGTTGTCCGACCACGCCGTGCTGGAGGCGCCTTCCGCGCATACGGGCGTGCGCGCATCATCGGCGAGCCACCACGGGGCCTTCGCGCGCGCCTCCTCGGTCACTTTGCGCTCGCACCCGTCCGTGCGGGGACACCGTCCCCAAGATCGCGCTTAAGTACTTCGTCCGGTATTACCATCTGTGTGTGTGTGTCTTTACGAATCGATAGCTTATTCTTTGGGTATTCTTCTAAGTGAATCGATTTTTATTGTTCTGAGTACCCTCTGGCAGCACCAATCCAATACTGAACTTGATGGGTTCCATAGTTGTATTAAAACAGATAATTTAGAATACTACAAGATCTATGATACGAGATTATGGCTTCTTATCCGAAGATGGAGCCAGTGGAACTTGAAATAAAAGTCATAAGTGGTTGTGGAACAGATATTCTAAAATGAAATGAACTTTACTAATAGCTGTGATAATGCTGAAAAAGAATAGTCGATATGGTATGTGTGCAACTAATACGAATATTTCATCATCTTATATCTTATTCTTGTTCCTCATCACTTTTATTTGGTTTTCCGTTGCAACGCACGGGCACCTTACTAGTTGACATATAAGATCAAAAAAATAAGTGTGCTCCTACTATTCTTTTTTAAACATAAGGCTTTTCTTTGCTCTTGATGAAATTAAACCCTTTGACTATCTCATCAAAATGAATGTTCCAACTCTGAGAAGTTTGCTTCAGTCCATAGATAGATCTCTGAAGCTTATATATCTTTCTAGTATTTTAAAGATTAACAAAACTCTCAAGTTGTGTCAAGGACATATCCTCACTTATATTTCCATTTAAAAAAGCCATTTTAACATTCATATGTCATATCTCATAATTGAAATATATAGCAATAGCTAGAATAATCTAGACAGATTTAAGCACAGCGACAGGCGAGAAGGTTTCGTCATAGTCAATACCTTAAATTTGTTTAATACCCTTTGCCACCAATCGTGCCTTATGCATATGAACATTTCCATCCATGTCTATCTGTTTCTTAAAACCCACTTATACTTAATGGTTTTTACATCATTAGGTAGATCAACTAAGTTTTAAACTTGATTATCATATATAGATTGAATTTTGGATCTCATGACTCCAAGCCATTTCTTAGAGTCTAGACACATCATCGCTTCCTCATAAATCTTAAGCTCATCATTGTCTAACAATAAAATATCATGTCGATACCTTATCGGTAATTGATGTGGTATTTCAGACCTACGTGGGGCTGGTGCCTCTTCCACAGTTTCTACAACATCTTATACTCTGTAGAGGTTCAATAGTGTTGAAACATTTTTTGATGTCTCTCGAATTTCTTCGAGTTTCACCGTACTCCCACTAACTCCTTTTGAGAGAAACTCTTTCTCTAAAAAAACACCAGTTCAGGCAAAAAAAATGAAGCTATTTCTAGAGCATATCCAAAAAAAGACAATGGTAGACAAGATTGGCTTATCTTAAACCGAACCATGTCTAAGAAGGTCCGATTCCGCTGTTCAGACATCCCATTTCATTGAGTTGTTCTTGGCGGAGTTAGTTGTGGAACAACTCTACATTACTTTAGATGATCACCAAACTCGTGGCTCAAAATTCACTTCCACGATCTGATCATAGGGCTTTAATTGTTTTACCAAGTTGATTTCGTACTTCATTCTGAAATTCTTTGAACTTTTCAAAAGATTCAGACTTATGCCTCATTAAGTAGATATATCCATATCTACTAAAGTCACGGGTAAAAGTTATGAAGTATTGAAAACCACATCTGGCCATTGAGCTCATTGGTCCACAAACATCTGAATGTACTAACGCTAACAAGGCATTTGCCCTCTCACTTAGACTAGTGAAAGGTATCTTAGTAATTTTACCAAGTAAACAAGACTCATGTTTTAAATGATTCAAAATCAAATGAGTCTAGAAGATCATCTTTATGAAGCTTCACCATGCACTTCTCATTTATGTGACACAAACAACAATGCCAAATTTAATAGAGCACGACTATAAAGCATATCATTCAAATAAATTGAACAACAATTGTTCTTTATTCTGAACTCTTAACAATCTGCTTCCAAACATGAAGTAGAAATAATGTTTTTACTTAAGGCAGAAACACAATAACAATTATTTAATTGTAAAACTAATACTGAGGGTAAAGGTAATGGTAAAGTGCCAACAACCAACTTTTGCTCCATTGCCCATATAAAGATCAACCTCGTCTCTTGCTAAACTCTTACTCCTTATCAGCCCCTACATCGAATTGCAAATATGAGTAACCGATCTGGTATCAAATACCCAAAAACAACATGAGAAGTAGTAAGATTTATTTCTATAATATTTACACCTAAAGTAGAAGTCTTACTTCTCTTCTTCTTTTCCAGTTCTACCAAGTACTTGTAGTTACTCTTCCAATGTCCAGTCCTTTGCAATGGTAGCAAATTGCATCAAGTGCAGCACCAATCTTGAGCTTTTGAAGTTTAGATTTGATACTTGAGATCTAATGTTGAGTTTTCCTGTGCCTGTTCTTTTACTTAAAGTTTTATGATTCTTATTTTTAAAGTTGGTAGTCTTTTAAACCATCATCACATGGTTAGAGTTTTTCTTAATACTCCCCTCTGCTGACTTGAGTATCCCATGCAACTCGGTCATTGACTTCTCCATGTCATTCATGTGAAAGTTCAAAATGACTGGCTCAAAGCTTAGAGGGAGCAACTGAAGAATCACATTAGTATCTAATTCTTGGCTAAGGGGAAAATCAAACTTTTTCAAACTCTCAATGTATCCAACCATCTTCATCATATGAGGGCTGACCAGACTTCCTTTAGCTAACTTGCACGTAAACAACAACTTAGAGGTGTTGTACCTTTCAACCCTTGCCTGGTTTTTAAACATACCTCTAAGACCCATAATCATATTGTAGGCATCCATGTTCTCATATTGCTTCTAAAGCTCAGAGTTTATGGTGGCAAGTATGAGACAACTGACATCAAGTGAGTCATTGCAATTTTCTCATAATCATTCTTTTAAGCACGAGTAGCATCTTCAGCTGGTTCATCTAGATATGGAACCTCTAGAATATATTTCTTCTTTTTCTTGCTTGAGAATAATTCTCAAGTTGTGATACCAGTCAATGAAGTTTATTCTATTTAGTTTTTCTTTCTCTAGAATAGATTAAAGGTTAAAACTGGGTGTGGAAAAAGTAGATGGTGGTATTGTCTACAACATAAAAAGTATATGAAAAAATTTGGCACTATGTTTATGTGAAATCTTTCATTAAATAATTTAACAAAAGATACTCCTACTATATGTTTAAAATTATGTACGCTCTAATAACATATAGTAAATCAAGATCTATATTTCACTAAGTCCTAATGAGTTTTGGCATCACTACTAGAAACCTAGTGAGTAGGTAAGCAACCCCTTGCTAATTGCATCACATGCAACTCTTATTCGTTAAATGACATCGATATGTCCTAACTTCAACATTGTGCCTCTAGACCCAAAACTATTTTGATAGCTTAGTCAAATTAAACCAATATTATATATAAAATGTTCAACAATTTATCCTATCTTATTGAGATAATTAATGGCACCCTACTTTGGTTGACCTACCAATTAATGATCAAAATTTTGATAGATACAACTATTGGAAGGGCACTAAGTTTGACATAATTTTTCTAGAGGGATACTATTCTATCATGTTAAAAACACCCAAGAAAGTAACAATATGAATAATAGTATAACATGAACATAAAAGCATTCACAATTAAATCATATTAAACTGTGATATAATATGACCCTTAGCACGGCAATCTCGATCACCACGCTTCCTGTCCATCAAGAAATCAATGCTTGAGTACCACATTCATCTACATAGCTATTACTCCTAACAGCTGACAATGAATTACATATAAAAATATCAAGCATCACAACACACAGGCCATTATATAATAATATATAGCATGTGGCTATAAATCAGCATGACTCATAGACCATAAAAAACTCATACATGCATCACATACACAATTGGCCATACTATTCACACAACCCTGCAAAAATGAGTTATGTACATAATCCAATTCCATCGTATGATATGAACACATAACACCTATAATGCGCGATATGATTACCTAGCGGGTGGGGATCGAAGGGGCAGCACCCCTCGCGGGTCGAGGGTAGTGCCCTTGGAAATTTTTTCGGGATATGAATCCTATTCACAAAATCACCCTTGAAAATTTTCTCAGATTAATCACATTAACTCAATTCTAAACCAATCTGATTGGCCCAATTTTCTATTGATCAATCATATTGATCAGCGCAAGAGGTTCCCAGAAAGAACAACAACTCAGTGCTATCAATTCATACCTCCTCCTAATCCATCTACTATCGTCGAAACCAATTGATCTTATCAACCAGTGCCTAAACCAATCTAATAACATGAACTAATCTAAGCTATCATATTAGACCAGAAATAGATCCAATCTACTGCCATCACATATCAATTATATACAACCAATCCAAATCAAATACTACATAGGATGGCTCTGATACCACTATTGGGATACGGATAGGCTATGCTAGCGCAAATTAAAATTTTCTTCCACGTAAATGTAACATCCCAAAAATTTTTAATTGCACTTTATTGGATTTATGGAATTTATTTGGATTTATTTGAATTTTATTTCAAAGCGTAGAGTAAGCAAACTTAGGTTATCTATTTTATAAAACGTCAAAAATTGTTCATTTTATTTTTCTTGAGTTCTCGTATATTTATAGTATTTTCTAGAATTTTTCTAAACTTTTTCAGTGTTATTTGTTATTTACTAGAGTTTTTAAAAGATTCCTAGTATTTTTGGAAAACTTAAAACAAAATTTAAACTCAAAATCCCCTTGGGTTGACACGTGTCAAGCCCAGATCGCATCCACTACCACCGAATTAATCTCGACTGCTCCCATTCACTTACCCCTTCGTGTTTTGGCCGATGGTCCTGATCTCTTCCTTGCACCATGTGGCGGTCATCCGTGATGAACACATCTCCCCTTCTTCCCCCTCTCTCTCGCTGGCATGCGGGACCCACATGTCAGCTACCCCTTCCTCCCACTTCTTCCTCCGGCCAAGCCACCATTGCCACCCGCCTAAGCTCATAAATGTGCAGTTTCTTCCTGCTAGTACGGGCATTTGATGCCATTGCTAACCCCCATCACTCCCCTCTTCATTTCTCGTCCTGGCTATTTCTCCCTTCTTTAAATCTTGCTAAACACCTTAATTGCGCCACCTTTGGCTGCTTTACTCTGGTAAGTAACCTACAGTCGTTCACCGCCCCACCGCCTATAAAAGCCTCTTCCCGAGGATCAACTAACCATACCGCTCCTTTCCCCTCTTTCAATTTCCCTTCCTAGTGCCCGAGAGCTCTTCGCATCGTACCTCCTTGGTTCGAGTCATCGACGAGCCTCCAGTGAGCAATTACCAGCACCTCGGACCTCCCCTTCCTGCGTCAAGGCCACGTTCACCTTACCTAAGTCCACGTGAACCTATGACGCCCCTCCGCTAAGCAATCCCACTGTCAGCCCATTTCCAAGCCCCTTGGACTCCGCGCCAAGGTGAGCCCGCCTCCCCATCGCCCCCTCTTGCCCTTGCGCCAGTTGCTTGCCACTAACATCCACTGGATCTCCGGTGACCATTGGGTCCTGAGAGCGGCCTTCATCCGGCCAAGCCACATCAGCAGCCGAGATGATGTGGCAGCCGACGTGGACACCATGCAGGCGCCATGCCAGCCCCAGTCGCACATGTAAGCATTGTGTCACCACTAGATTGCCCAGTCATTACACGTGCTAAGCAAGTCCCCACGTGGATGACACGTGTCCGACCACGTCGGCATATTTGTTGAATTAGCAGTCCACGTGGCATGCCACGTCAGCACCAGAGCCCTCCTAAGGCCACATCAGCACCACGTCTCACCACGTGTTACACGTCAGCAAAGCATGCCCAATCATCAGCCACACAAACACCACGCAAAATCTCCTTGTCACCTTAGCCTATCTCTAGTCCTTGGACTCGGTCCATGGTAGATCGAGCCCATAGGTCAGATCTAGGTCAACCTAGGGATGATGTTAGCATGACATCAAAAACCCCTTTTCCTTAAAAAATAATTTAGCCAAAAAAGAAATTCTATCATAATCTTATTTTTCTTTAGTTTTAAACATCTGGAAGCCTGTTTTTCTTCATTTTAACTCCGATTGGATCCGTTCAAATTTCTAAATTCTTCTAAAATCCTAAACTACCCATTTTTGAATTTTTCTAAAATTCTTTTTGAATTTTATTTGAATTTTTTAGATTTATTTATTTTAGTTTTTCGCGTATAGATTGCGATGACTCTAGAGAGTACGATTTCAACGATTTGCAGCATCAAGACTTCAAGCAAGGTAAGTTACACCTTTGATCATATTGCTTTTAGTAATTTAAGTTATTTATACTATTTTTAAATTATTATACATATGTACTTCTATTCAAATCTAGCTTAAATTCAATTTAAATTCTAGTTATATTCAATTCCTTTGTGGATAGCCAAATTTGACCATGAATAATCATGCCTTGTCATCTTAGTTGAAAACCTAGTTAGTACATTAGTATTAACTAGAAATGTTGTAGAATTGCTTAGTCACACTTAGAACCATTTAGGTGGGAATATTTGTTTCACACAAAATTATGATTTCTAAAATCTATTATTGACTTTGGTGAGTCAACAAGGTCTATGAAATTTTAATAAAATAAAATTACAAAATATGGTTTAGACTTAGGTATTGGTATAGTGGTGGGTGCTTACTGGTATACATTATTGTTTGGTGACATAATGTCGACTGTCAGACACAAGGGGTAGGTGGTTTGAGCCTAAGTCAAATTAAGGACTGGTCTGTGAGTTACTTTTACAAAGTCACATCGTACTACCACAAGTCTGGTATGGGACAAGCCTGGCTAAGTAATTTATGAAGTTCCAAATTTAGTTTCGCTATAGGCTGAATGTGAGCGTGGCGTAGGTTGTGAGAAGTTTCATATGGCACAAGAGGGGGCTCCAACTTGTGGATTCAAATTATGGTGAAACCTTAGTGGTGGCATAACTATTTTAGCTATAGAATATTGTAACAGCCTTGTAATGAATTCTCAGCCGCACACGTAAGGCAACATGCTAATCGCGTGGCAAAATAAAAGGACATGTCTTGTGGGTAAAGTTGTACACATCTGCAGAGTAACAAACTTTTCTGGATAGCTGTGTCCATGATCATAGATATGCTTGAGTATGATTTTCATAGATTAGATTTTGGTTTTATAAAATCTGATTTGTGGATGAATATGAAATCTTTTGGGAAGATGGTTTGGGTAGGATGTCCGTGGATAGGTTAGTGTGAGGTTGCTGTCTTCACTAACGATATTATTTTGTTTAAAATATTATTTTTACATATGTATTAAATTCAACTTTTACATGTATTTTTATGGTATTTACTTGATTATTGTTGTTCACACAAATAACTATATTATGCCTTCCATTGTCAATCCTTATGTATGCATTAACTCTGCTAAACCTCCTGGTGTAACTTGTGGAGTACTTTATATGCTCACCTTGCTTAATTACTGTTGCCACATAATGACTTCATCGACTATGGTGAGGAATGCGATGAATATGTCGCGTCTTACAGTCATTCACCTGTGGGCAAGCAGGATGGGCTGCTCCTTTGTGATTTATCTTCCACTTATTTACCTTTAGGTTTGGCCATGAGTCATTTTGTTGTAAACTTGGTCATAAGGCTCATAAATTTGTTTTATAATAAAGTGTGGTTGTTATGCATGATATATATCATTGTTAACCCTATATGCACTAACTTTTCCTAGGATAGTGTAATTTATACAGAGGATTCTGGAGTTGTTGTTCCAAGGTCCGACAGAGATGGTATCAGAGCTATAATGATCCTAAGACATGACTATAAATAGAATAGAATGGACAAACCTTAAGGACATATTTTAAATACATCTATTTTGGAAAAAATTTTAATCTTGTCTTATTCACTCTCCCGCTTCACTAAATTCTTTCTCAAAAATTGTTTACTAACTCTTCTCCTTTTCAAAATTGTAGTTGTCGAATATCCTACTCAAGCTACCCATGGAATCCTAGCTGGCTACTTAGCTGACTATCTTTGGGATCTCCTTTAAGAACTAAACTTTCAAGCACGTCCTATTTATCAGGGAAACTTGGGCACCTATGGAAATCAAGAACATTGGAGGGTAGAAGTGCTGATCTGCGCCAACTTTGAAGATGAAGCAACATTCCACACCTTTGATGCCCCTCTACCACGAGATACCTTCTTCAACGGTATCCAAGATACAGCTCGTGAAGCGATCTGCTAAATGAGGGACATCTACACACTAGAGCTATGACGCACCACATTTCACTACTACCCCAGCAAGTTTCCTATCAGCTCTAGCAGTGCCTTTTCCTCCATGAAGTTTGTAAGTAACCCACGACTTGTTGAACAGATGCAGGACACAAGTCCTTGGACTATGTGTACTATGTCACCTTGGATGAGTTGAGCTCCATGTCACAGAGACTCCATGCGGAAGAAGAAGAATTAGCCAAGTACCATTTTGAAGATGAGGGTTCCTCTTTTACAGGACCACCCCCAAAGAAGCGTAGGGTATAGATAAGTAGTAGTAGAACCAGCCCATAGAACCTATAAGTTTAAATCTAAGTCATAAAATGATACTTGTGAGTTGTTATCTCTTTGTCAACAGCATCAAAGTTATAATTATTCAATAAAGTGTTTTGTTGGCTTTCATTTGAGTTTTATTGCTTTTTCGTGCTTTGTGGTGGGAATGATACAAAGATCTTTTCCTAGTTCTCTCTTTTTTTCCTCTAAATCTGGAAGAATCCGGCAAATGGTGAATATAAGGAGGAACGTTAATGACAACACCAACACTGGAGCTCAAAGAAGTCAGTCTACTCCCATCCATCCGCCTCCACCAGCAGCCAGACCTGGCTGGGCTCAATTGATGGTGAACCATAATTAGTTAATCCAACTACTAGCTCAAACCATCAACAATCCAGCTCAATATGCTCCTCCACCACCGCCAGCTCAAGATCCTCAGACTAGATTGCCATAATTTTTTAGGATAAGGCCTTCGACCTTTTCAAGTAGTGCAGAACCAAGGGATGCCGATGACTGGCTCTGTGCAATTGTAAAGAAGTTAAGAAGTTAGATATTGTGCAATGCACTAACCGAGAAAGGGTCTTGTTCGCTTTGCACCAGCTAAATGGATCTGCATCCGAGTGGTGGGATACTTTAACAACCTCTCATGCTAATCCCCAGGCTATTTCCTAGAATAAATTTGTGCAAAGCTTCCACAAAGCTCATATTCCAACTAGTACCATAACTCTGAAGAAAAAAGTGTTCAGAGCACTACGACAAGGAAGCCGCACAGTAAATGAATATCTACAAAAGTTTAACCAATTGGCACGCTGTGTACTAGAAGATGTGACTACCGATGAAGCAAAATAAGAAATGTTCTTGGAGGGTTTCAATGATAACATTTCAGTACAACTGATATTCAGCAACTATACTGATTTCCATTAGTTGGTGAGTAAAGCCATTCGTCAAGAAGATAAGTTTGTAGAGATGGAGAACCGGAAGAGAAGAATAGCTAATCAAAATGTTAATCCTAGAGATTTCCCCAAGACTCGAATACTCCACCTCAGGCTAACAAGTTCAGACCACAATCTAGCAACCTCAAGCTACAATCAAGCAACTTCATGCCAGTAGTTAGCTGCCCACCTTTCTAGGCTAATCACCCTAATAATCAGGCAGCTCATGTTCCTCTTGTTGGTGGTCAATTCAGATGAGTACCACTACACCTGATGGAGTGACCTATTTCTATTGCAAGAAAATAGGGTATTTTGCTAAGTCATGCCCAAAGAAACTCCAAGCAGCAGCAAATGGCAGTGCATTCAAAAGCCAAAATCAGGGAAATCAGGGACAACAGTCCAAGCAGCCATAGAACTTCACCGAAGGATGTGTAAACCACATCACTCCCGAAGAAGCTCAGGCCGCACCAGACATCGTACTAGGTATTTTCCTTGTAAACTCAGTACCAGCTTCAGTTCTTTTTTACTCCGAAGCTTCCCATTCATTTATTTTCAAGGCTTTTGTGGTTAAGAATGTGTTGGGTATGGTTCCCCTTAGCAATCCTATGATAGTTTACTCCCCTAGAGCATAAATGAGAGTAGGGACTTCATGCTCAAAAGTAGAGTTACTCATAGATGGGACTCTATTCTTAGTAAACCTTATGGTGTTGAAATCCCAAGGATTGAATGTAATTCTTGGTATGAAATGGTTATCTAAAAATAATGATTAAATCAATTGTGCTACCCGATCCATCATACTCACCAATGACCAAAAAGTAGAAGTGATCTTCTCCCTTGAAATCTCTGTAGAAGGATAATATGTTCTCAATCAACTTCAAGTACTAGAACAAGTACCAGTTGTGCGGGAATACCTAAAAGTATTTCCAGAGGATTTACTAGGAATGCCACCGGATAGAAAAATCAAGTTTGTGATTGACTTAATCCCTGACACTGCTCCAATCTTAAAGAGACCGTATCGTATGCTAGCTAATAAGTTAACTGAGTTGAAGAAGCAGATCTAGGAATTGGAGGACAAAGGATATGTCCGTCCAAACTCATCACCCTAGGGAGCACCTGTCCTCTTCATCAAGAAAAAGGATGGCAATATGAGAATGCGTGTGGATTACAGAGTACTCAATGATGTTACCATAAAAAATAAGTACCCTTTGCCTAGGATCAATGATCTATTTGATCAGTTGAAGGGATCTAGTGTCTTATCCAAGATAAACTTGAGATCAGAATATCATCAGTTGAAAATTTGTACTGAAGATATTCTCAAGACTGCATTTTCCAGTTGTTATGGATAGTATGAGTTCACTGTCATGTCCTTTAGACTGACCAATGCACCTTCCTATTTCATGAGTATGATGAATGGTGTATTCACGGAGCATTTGGATAAGTTTGTGGTAATATTCATAGATGATATTCTCATATACTCCAAAAATGAAAAAGAACATAAGAATCATCTTCGAATAACTCTAGAAAAACTTAGATAGCATCAGCTTTATCCTAAATTCAGTAAGTGGGAATTTTGGCTAAAGAAAGTTGCTTTTCTTGGGCATATTGTGACAGCCGAAGGAATCACAGTTGATCCTTCTAAAGTTGAAGCAGTAATGGAGTGGAAGCAACCCAAGTGAGTAACCGAAGTCAAAAATTTTCTTGGACTTGCGGGTTACTATCGTTGCTTCATAGCAGGATTCTTAGAGTTAGCCAAGCCAATGACTCAGCTTCTGAAGAAAGAAAAGAAGTTTGAATGGATGAAAACCCGCGAGCAAAGTTTTCAAACTCTCAAGAACAAACTAATCTCAGTCCCAGTGCTTGTTTTGCCAGATGTGCATAAAGACTTCAAGGATTTCTGTGATGCCTCCCGGCAAGGTCTAGTCTATGTGTTAATGCAAGAAGGAAGAGTGGTAGCCTATACATCACATCAGTTAAGGTCACATGAGTGCAATTATCTCACTCATAACTTGGAATTAGTAGCCGTAGTGCATACTTTGAAGATCTGGCATAACTATCTCATCGGTAACCATTGTGAAATATACACGGACCATAAGAATTTAAAGTCATTCGCTTATGGGCAAGCAGAATGGGTTGCTCCTTTATGATTTATCTTCCACTGATTTATTTTTATGTTTGGCTATGAGCCATTTTATTGTAAACTTCGCCATAAGGCCCAAAATTTGTTTTATAATGAAGTGTGGTTGTTATGCATGATATGTATCCCTGTTAACCTTATGTGCACTAGTTTTTCCTGGGATAGTGTGATTTATATAGAGGATTTCGAAGTTGTTTTTTGGGGTCCGATAATAAACCAAAAAGCCATATGAATAAGAGATCATAGATCATTACTGTAACATCCTGAAATTCATATGTCCCAAAATTTATGAAAATTTTAAAACTTTTCATTGAATCTTATTGACACTCAAATTTCTTCTGGAATTTTATTTCGAATTTCTAGGTCTTCATGTTATGCAAATTAATATTAGGAAATAATTCCCAATTCTAAGTGCTAATTCTAATAATAAAGGAGGTGAATAATTTCAGAACAGAAAATATACGTTCAAAATCTAAAAACTTAAATTTAAATTTAAGCCAATAAAACAAAAGCTAAATTCAAACTTAATTGGGTAAAATAAAATCCTAAATTGGGTAAAATCAAATCCTAAGTTTGAGCTTCGAAATTTAAAACAATCAAAACTACAAGTAAAACAACATTTAAAATTCACATCCAAATGTTTTGAGTCGAGCCAAGAATTTGATTTGAAATTAAAATTAAAAATTCAAATCTTGAATTAGGCAAAAATCCAAACTTCAGTGTTGCTGGGCATTTTCCTGTCCTTTTCTTTTTCTCCTCCCTTTCTTTCTATGCCAAGTGAGCCTGGTCGCCCTTCTCTCTTCCTTCTTCTATTACCCTCCCCTCTCCCTAGTCTGCCATCAGCCACGCCTCTCCCTTGTGACCGCCGGATACCGGCGTGTTCCTGCACCCGTGTTGCTGCCGTCAGAAAGCTGCGCTACCGTACCATCTTCTTCGTCACCTATAGCATGCCATCATGTCCATCTTTCCTTCGAATTAACTCACCGCGCAGCTAGAAATCAGAGGAGCACTGTTTAGACCACCTCACCCAGCCACTCGAGTTGGCCACAGTGCACACTTACGCCAACGTGACTCGATGCCCCATTCGCCATTGTCATGCATAGCCTCACCGGATCTATGCCTCCCCATGTCGCTTGGCTGGCCCTGCCAAGACCACGCTGTCGCCATCCCGTCACCACACCCTTCAACCGGTCGTTTTATCGTTTGCTCCAACGTCGCACCATACCCTGCTCTGTTATGGCCACTACATCACCCAGCCGGGGACCGCATCACGGCAACATCAAAGCTTCATGCCGAGTCCTATACCATGGCCGTAGGCCACAACATCCTTCTCCAGCTATACATAGCACCCTTGAGCTTGCAGCGCCTTCCTTGCATCTCCCCTCTCACTCCCGCCACATGGAATTAGCCCCTAGAGCCTCACAGCTCGCCGGAGAGAGCATTCGTCTCCAACTCCAGCCACAGCCCGATCCATCGCCTTGTTAAGTTAGAGTCCAATTCATTAGACTTAGAGCATCCCTAGACCCATTGAGATTTTTGCTACCCCTTGATTGAAGCAGGGTACACTGTAGGTTGCCAGCACCACGCGCCTCCTCCGCCCGTCGCTGTCACACACTGTCAGACCATCACAGCCATTCCCGAGCTACGCCAACCCATGAGGTATCCTTATATCTGCCTCTAGATGCACCTAGTCCAAGCAATTATCTTGAATCGCCTTAGATCGCTGTAACCGTCTCTCCCTATTCCGCTACCGCCCATGGTCACCGTCAGCCACCACCACCAAATTGGTCAGTGAGACTAAGCCCAGTCATGTAATCAGACATGAGTATTCCATTTTTGAAATGCTCACGTCTTGCCACCGCCTCTATCGCTGGTGGCGAGCCCTTTCGTTGCTAGCCAAAAGGGCGAGAGCAAAGCTCTGGGTTGATGAAGGTAAACATTTGGCCGGTCCGAACCCTTCCGACGGTCCAAGCATTCTTCGTTGATTGTAAAATAGTATACGAAGCTCTGGAAGAGAAAGCCGAAGCCGAAGCAAGTCTGGACCAGCAAGACCAAGCCCACTGTGACCGAGGCGAGTCAATACTTTGATCATGTTGAACATATATTTTTCAGCAAGTTATTTCTGTTTAAATTATTAAATTGCATTCCAATATTTTATATGCAAATTTATGATTATTTCAGAGTACTAGCTACATGTCTACTATTAAACTTGTTAGTATTACATTCTCTTGAGCTAATCTGAACATGTGAGCCTTGTCACCATAGAAAAATTATCATAATAATCTTTGAAAGTAAGTCTATAATTATATGTCATGTTTAGTACTGCTTAGATACTCAAGGGCACCAAAATGCCATAAGCATTATTTTTAACCATGAAAACTGATTTAGGAAAAAATAGCTAATTTTAACATGGTATTTTATTTGCCCAAAATCCCCAACATGCTATTTATCTGGGTGGATGGTAAGAGAGGCTGGTGCAGTGGATGTACGAGAATAAGTGGATTATGGTAGAACCGTCCAGATAACCCTAGGAACTTAATCAGGTCATGACCTCCCATTGTAAAATAATACAACTACAAATCTACAAATTACAACTTAACTAAGTAAATCTATCGAACCCCGGACTCATCTCGCAAGTAGGTAAAAGAAGTGGAATATTGCAAAGGCAAGGGAAGGCTTAAAGGGACACCAAGGGTAAGGTGAAATTTGCCAGCTACGTTAGGCGTTGGGGAGAGCGGAGTCCCATTGCGCTAGTCGTGGTGGTAAACATCCCTAGCAACATATGGAACCCACCGCAAGTGGGAGAAGCCCATAGGGTGAGATGACAAAAGGGGCTAGATATTTGAAAAGGTTACTGTGATGATCTACTCAACCGCATGACTAAGGAATCGTGTGGAGCAACGAGCAGATTGTCTCTTGTGGTGAAAGTGTACAAACTCCGCAGAGTCAAAACTATTCGAACAGCCGTACCTACGGTCATAGGTGGGCATGGGAACTTAACTTGAGATAGTTTTATTTCAAAAACTTTATGGGTGGGATTAGAAAAGTGATGGGCCGTGAAAAGCCCTGATTTGTGTTGCCCTAGGTGTCGCTCCAGTGATAAAGTTAAACGGATATGACATCGAAAGATTAGCATGAGGTGCAAAGACCATGTAATGGTAGATGGAATCTGGATCGCTAGTCTTATTGCATTCTTTCACGCATTTACAAAGTCTATTTTAGTTAAATCTGCTAGGTCTCAAAAAATTTCTATGTACCGTATCTTAAAAAAATAATTTTTGGCAAATAAAACAACCTGAGTCTTTCCTTGGTAAGCCATGCATGTTATCTATTTGCATACTGTGTATTGGCTCACGGAGCACGGTGGTTTATACTCACCCTCGCTCACTCAATCAATACATAATCAAGAGTCAAAGCGCTACGCTTCAGCAATGCACTAAGTCATGATAAAGAGGCCAAGAACTAGGCTGCAAATCTCAGTTGGCTGCCTGTGGGCATGTCTTGAGGGTCCCACCTATGTGAAGTTTCTGATTTCGCTGCTATATTTTATTGATTTTGGCCTAATCGGCTCATTAGTAAGTCTACTAGTATATTTTCGTTTTCGCATGATATGTATTTTGATGTTCAGTAATGTATCAGTGAGCATTATCTACTGATCTAAGAAATAGTACGGTGGAATCACAGAGGATTCTGGGTTACAAAATCAAGATCCGATAGTTGCAGATTTCCACTCAGTTTACAATACAAGTACACCGTCAACTACCTCAAAACCACCAAATTCATGCGAAACGAAGCGGGTACGAGCTATCGCTACGCCAAGAAACTGACTAAACTAACCAGATAGTGGATACACGAGATCCAGCCAGATTATTCAGAACAAATGGCTATGGTGGCATCCTGAGCTCCTATACGGAGGCAGCTCACTTCATGCCGGCGAGCTGGGTGCGGAAGAGCTTGACGACAGAAACCATGCTAAGTAGAAAGCATGCTCTGCCTTGCGGAGTGGCGGACCTTCTCTCAAAGCAGCCTCATCGATTTGGATGACCTGCAAACCAGGGGCAGATCTGGGCCTCGGGCTAGGTGGGCTATAGCCCGAGGCCCAGAGAAAATAGCAAAGAAACTATACCTATGTAGGCCCAAGAGAAATCAAATTACAATGGCCCAGCCCGAGGTGGCTCAACCCAGCCTGAGGCCTCGCCCTCCTCCCTCTCTCTCCCCCTCGCGGCCTCGCTCTCCCCCCGCCGCCCTCCTCCCCCTCGCTCTCCCCCCGCCGCCCCCTCCCCCCCCCCCCGCTGCCCTCCTCCCTCTCCCCGCCCCCCGCCCTCCCGGCCTCCCCGCGCCCCTCCTCCCCTCTGTAGATCTGCACCCCCGCCCCGCCGCCTCCTCCTCCTCTCCCCGTCGCCCGCTCCCCTCCCGGCCTCCCCGCCGCCCCTCCTCCCCCTCCACAGATCCGTCCCCGGCCGCCCCCGCCGCCCTCCTCCCCCTCGCTCTCCCCCCGCCTCCCCCCGCCACTCTCCCCCTACCTCCACTACCGGCTGCCGCCTTGCCTGCGCCGCACACGCCTCCACCGCCGGCCGCCGCCTTGCCTGCGCCGCGCGTGCCTCCACCGCAGGCCGTGGCGCCGGTCGGCGGTCGACAACTCCTCTCCTGCACCGCTGCGCGGCTGCGCGGGGAGCACGGCGAGCGCTCGGGGAGGCGGGGAGCACGGGCTCACGGCGGTTGGCGGTCGGGGAGGGGGAGGCACCTCCCTTTCGCTTTGCTTCCATTCGGGTTCAATCAAGGGGTGTTCTTTTTCTTCTTCCTGACTTGAGTGCTTGAGCTCACTGATTTGGTTGTGCTGTTTCTATGGTAGCAGATCATGCCGCAAGCCATCTGCACGTGCTACGGGCTCAGCGTGGGTTCCAAGGCGGTGCCCATAGTCCGGATACTTCTGATCGTCTTCTTCCCTGTGGCCTACCCGATCAGTAAGGTTCGCGGGCGGCTGCTTAATTTGTCTCTATTGTTTGCAACAATTCGAGAGGAATTGGAACTTTGTGGTTGGTAGAGGTGTGCTCAACATTGGGATGGGACATCACGTGTGGCGGGCGTCTGCAAGTAGGATACAGATCGATCACTAACTGGTTCATTAATTAATTTCCACAAACAAGGGGGGCTTGTCCCATGCTCATCTAGTCATCCAAATTACACAAGTCAAGATAGGCTGTTTATAAATTGCTTTCGATCGGTGACTAACGGTGCACTTATTAAACATAATCTCGCACAATGAGCCGAACAAAGTAATCGGAGCCGTGAAACAAGAGCCATATTTTGGTGTTGTCAAACTAAATAAATGGAAATGACTACATATGTGCAGCTTTGAGTGTTGTTGACTCATTTAGGACTAAGCAACTCCAGCACTTGAAGTGAAAGTCATTGCTATCTGAATTGGCATTTCGCAAAATCCTATTTTGATTTTTCATAGAAAGAAAAAGCGACCACTTTCACTAAAGGACAACAAACCGCTTATTGTGCTATATGCATGCTTTAGGACTATGGAGTCATGATCTCTGCACTAATCGTGAACTTTGATCTTTATAGCCCAGGATTTTCTAGTTTCTAGTACAAATTTAGTCGAGTTGGAAAATGCATAAATATACCCCTTTTTCACTAATGCGTTGTCTTGTTTGACTATGGCTTTTTTCAGTTGTTGGATTGTCTACTAGGAAAGGGCCATGTTGCACTTATGAGGAGAGCTGATCTAAAGACGTTAGTTGATATGCACGGCAATGAGGTTGGTTTTGTTTTTATCTGCTCTTATGCATTTATGATAAATAGATGCCATCTTCAATTTAACCATTGTAAGCTGTAGCTATTCACATGTTGCATTCACGGTAGGTTAACTTCTTTATTACAGACTTACAAGTAGTAGTTTTTTTTTTTTGCATTTATTACTTGAAGTAGGACATAGTTTGGTTTTCTAGATTTTACATTAACTTTTCATGTCATATTATTGATGATGAAATGGTGGACTAGCCGCTACATTCTCCATTTAGGATTTGAGGTACTTGATGTATCTTTATTAATTATTACGCTACATTCTGTATGATTTCATATGCTTTCTTTATTGTGATTTGTGTTAAAAATTTGAACTCTTCAAATATTAAGCGTTAAGCAAAATTTTCATATCAATGATACATTTATGGTATGCTAGACTATTACTTGGTTCAAATTTAGCCCGGGGCGTGCTCCAATCCTGAATCCGCCACTGCTGCAAACAATCATGAAGTATAAGCAATATGATTGACCCATGCTGTACATGAATCCTCTTGATTAAATGAGAAACCAATACAGGGAACAGTGTCAACCTGAATACCAGCAGCCTCAAGATCCTCAACCTCCTCCTTGATTGCAAGAGCAATCTGGTAGAAAGTCTCAAACCTGAGACAATACGAAGCAACATGTCAGCCCCTACATGGAAGTGCTGGCATCCTGAACATTTTACACTACATACTTCATGGCAGCGACTAGCCTCGGTTGGTCATTTCTGACAAAGGACTGTTAGTTTTGATCTCAGGCCAAACGGCCGAGACTAAAGAGACGTGGGGAAACCCACGTCCCCTGATTTTCAGCGCCCTGATCGGGGGTGCCTAACCGACTTGTGGTTACGGTCCCCTGTTGCAACAGCGCAATATAAAGAAGGGGTTCCGGCCTCTCACGACGACGAGTGCGTTTCCCGTGAGAACTAAAAACCCCGTACAATACTAAAGACCCCCGATCTACTGCGCGCTGTTGAGCAACGGGAAGACCGTCGCCGCCGCTGCTACAGGACGCCGCCGGCGACCCTCTGGACGACCTTCACCGACTCTTCCTCACGCCTGCATCACGCAGGCACGGGTCTTCGCTCATGGCGTTCATCGGCGACCGTAAGTCTCGATTCCCCTCCACTCTAGATGTTCTAGTGCTAAACTAGCAGATCACGACACATGCATAAAGATTATGAAACCCACATTTGGTATCAGAGCAATCTGCTAGTTTTCTAGAACTCTAGTCCACTGTTGATTGCATAGAAATTTAGAAGGAGGGGAATGCGAATCTTTTGCAAATCCTGAAGAATCCCCAAATCAATCCCTAAAGAAATCCAGATCGGGAAACAAAACAAAAAAAAAATTTGAGGAACCTGCCGCTGCGCCGCCTGCGCTGCGTCGGCCGGCCACCGCCTGCTACCTCCCGGCCGCTGCTGCCCGGCGACCTGCGCCTCGCTGTTCCCAGCGGCGCTGCGTTGCGGCGCCTCGCTGGCAGCTCACCTCGCCGCCGCGCCCTGCTGCGCGCGCTGCGCCTGCCGTGGCGCTGCTCACCGTGCGAGCTCGCGCGCCGCGCTTCTGCTGCTGCGCGCGCGACAGTGCCGCCTCCCTGCGCCGTTTCCCGGTTGCGCGCCCCACGCGAGCCCTGCCGACCGCCGGCCCGCCTCCCTGCACACGCCCGCTTGCAGGCCCGTGCGCCCCATGCTCTGCCCCCCCACTGAGATCCGAAAATCAAGGGAAAGTTATGCTGAGTGGGTGGTTGAGTGGAGCAAGATATTTTTTTGGGCAGATGGGGAGGCTGTTGACCGGTCAAAAGGATATGGGTTAGTTGTTAACTTTTGGCCCTCCAGCGTATAGTCTTTGTTTTTTGTGCATGTATTTAGGTATATATATATATATAGACACATTTATGCATATATTTTTGGTATATATATATACATGAAATTTTTTATGGTGTATATTTTTTCACGCTGTTATGTTTAATTTCAGTATATATATATATATTTCATGTATTTATGCTATATTTGATGTTTAATTAATTATTATATGATGTCTCTTATGTGAAATTATTGCTACATAATGTAGCTAAGCTGCTGAAAATATTATTATGCTCTTTTTCCGCTGCATGATGTTCTCCCCTAATTGAATGGAACCAACGAGAAATTCAATTAGAAGGGTATAATTAATTTTACGTGCTATTACTTTTGGACCAACGTTAATTGTAATAGCATGTTATCGATTATGTTTATTCTTGATCTGTTTTGTTTTGGCCATGCTATTACTCTTTGACCAACGTCAATTGTAATAGCATGCCCTAAATTATGTTAAATTTTTCGTCATCTGCCCAACGGTGATACGAAAAATTATTATGAGCATGTTGTTAATCATACCAACGTAAGATTAATTTTCATGCAAATCAATTATGTATTTTCCTAATGTAAAAATTTTAAATTTTTTCAGCTGGTTCTATTTCGGCTCAGGTTAATGCAATTGAGCCACTTAATGGCAGCAACTTTCAAAAATGGAAGTTCACCCTTATGACGACTTTTCACCTCTTAGATCTGGACTATGCGTTCAGATTCGATGAGCCTGTCGCTCCTAATGAAGGAGATGACAAATTTGATGATAAAATGAAGGAGTACAAAATTAATGCTGAAAAGTGGGAGCGGTCTAACCGTGTTTCACTTGCTGTCATGAAAAACTCCATCAGTGAGGCTATTAGGGGAGCAATCCCTGAAAAGGAAAGGGTGAAGGACTACTTGTCCTCCATCGAGGATCATTTTAAAGGATCATCTAAGGTTTATGCTACCACACTGATGCACAGGCTCATGAACACAAAGTACAATGGTACTGGAAATGTCCGTGAGCACATTATGACCATAATCAATATTGCTGCCAGACTTAAGACAATAGACATGGCAATTTCTGACGGTTTGGTTGTCCATTATATTATGATGTCTCTTCCTAAGCAATTTGAAGCTTTCAAGGTGAACTATAATACCATTAAAGACAAGTGGACAATGAGCGAGTTAATCGCCAATATTTCTCAAGAGGAAGAGAGGCTCAAGGCTGAAGGGGGTGATGATGTTGTGAATCACATCAACTCCTCAAACAGAGCTGGCCCCTCTAGAAATAGAGGAGGCTATAAAGGAAAGGGTAAGAAGGAGCAACCATACTCTCCTTATACAAGGCCACAGCATCCACAGCGTCCTCAGGCGCCTAAAAATGCTTCAGGTCCTAGGAGCTCAAACGGACAAAAGAAAAATGATGAGTGTCATTTTTGTCAGTCCAAGGACCATTTCAAAGATAACTATCCTAGATGGCTAAAATAGCTCGCCAAGAAAGATACTTATGAAATTACTTTTGTTGATGAAGCATTTTATGCTGATTTTCCTACAAATTCTTGGTGGATTGATTCTGGTGCCACTGTGCACGTTACGAATTCCTTGCAGGGATTCCATATGTTGAGAAATCTCAGAGGGGAAAGAAGCCTAAGAGTGGCTAATGGAATGGAAGCTGAAATTAAAACTATTGGATCAGTTTCCTTAGTTTTGAATAATGGTTTTGTAATGAAACTTCATGATGTTCTTTATGTTCCATCGATGAGAAGAAACTTAATTTCTGTTTCATTATTGGATAGTGATGGATATTCATGTAATTTTAGACACGGACAGTGTCTTGTTTATTTCAATAATGATAATATTGGTCGTGCCATCTGACACGACAAGCTTTATATGTTATCCCTGCAAGATTCTCCTATATCCATGAATGTATGTGATGTGAATAAAAAGCGCAAGCGAATTGATGAGACTTCGTCGAAATTGTGGCACTGTCGTTTGGGCCACATTTCGAGAGGGAGAATTGAACGTCTCATTAAAGATGAAATTCTCCACCTTTTAGACTTTAATGATTCGGATGATAATTGTCTTGATTGTATCAAAGGCAAGTATGTAAAGCAAATAAAGAAAGGTGCTACTCGAAGCACAGGGATTTTGGAATTAATCCATACTGACATATGTGGTCCTTTCCCTATGACATCAGTGGATGGTTATAATTCTTTCGTTATATTCACTGATAATTACTCACGTTATGGCTACATCTATCCCATTAAAGAGAGATCGGAAGCACTAGATAAATTTAAGATATTTAAGGCTGAAGTTGAAAATCAGCACAATCTAAAGATTAAAGTAGTGCGTTCGGATCGCGGGGGAGAGTATTATGGGCGACACGCAACTTATGGACAGGTTCCTGGTCCTTTTGCTAGGTTCCTACAAGAAAATGGTATAGTCGCCTAGTACTCAATGCCTGGTGATCCCCAGCAAAATGGAGTAGCGGAAAGAAGAAACCGCACGCTTATGGACATGGTTCGAAGTATGTTGAGCTACTCCACTTTGCCAGTAAAGTTATGGATGGAAGCATTAAAGACCGCTGCACACATACTCAATCGGGTTCCCAGTAAATCAGTACCTAAAACACCCTATGAATTATGGACTGGGAGAAAACCAAGTTTGAACTACCTCCATGTGTGGGGTTATGCAGCTGAAGCTAAAGTATTTAACCCACAAATTGGGAAATTAGATCCCAAGACTGTGAGTTGCCATTTTATTGGCTACCCTGACAGGTCTAAAGGGTATCGATTCTATTGTCCAGATCGTACCACAAAATTTGTAGAGACAAGACACGCTGTGTTCTTGGAAAATGATGGCATCAGTGGGGACTTGGAGCCCAGGAAGATTGATCTTGAGGAGAAGCGGATTTATGTTCCTTCACCGCTAATCCAACAGACTGATTTTCCTATACCCCAAGTGGTTGTGCCCCAAGTGGTTGTGCCCACAATTGATCCTGTAGTTGCAACTCCTGTTGCGTCTCCAGTTAATTCTGTGGCTACCCCTCCTGTTGAGGGCTTTGAAAATACTAGTGCTGTACCTAATGATGAGTTTTCACAGCCCTCTGTGACAGTTAATGAACAGCCTAACGAGCCTACTATTGTACCTGTCAGGAGATCAGAACGAGTGAGGAGATCTGCTATCCCAAGTGATTATGAGGTTTACTTAAATGAAGATGATCTTAGGAAGATGGATGATCCTAACTCTTATAAGGAAGCTATGAAGAGTAAGGATTCATCTAAGTGGCTAGATGCCATGAAAGATGAAATTAAGTCTATGGGCGATAATGATGTATGGGACTTAGTAGAAATTCGTAATGGAGCCAAAACAGTAGGCTGTAAATGGGTCTACAAAATCAAACGGGACTCTAAAGAGAATATCGAAAGGTTTAAGGCGAGACTTGTAGCAAAAGGGTTTACACAAAGAGAAGGCATTGGCTATAATGAAACCTTTTCTCCTGTCTCGACTAAAGATTCTTTTAGAATCATAATGGCGCTCACAGCACATTTTGATTTAGTTGCACCAAATGGATGTTAAGACTACATTCCTGAATGGAGACTTATATGAGGACGTTTACATGACACAACCGGAAGGTTTTGTTGTGGAAGACGAGGAACATTTGGGATGCAAGTTAAAGAAATCCATATATGGCCTGAAGCAAGCTTCTAGGCAATGGTACCTTAAGTTCGATGAAGTCATAAGGAATTTTGGATTTAAGGAGAATGATGTTGATAATTGTACATATGTTAAGTTCAGGGGGAGTAATTACACCTTCTTAATCCTTTATGTGGACGATATATTATTGGCCAAAGAGATGTGTGGACATGTCATGGGAAACTAAAAGATTCCTCTCGTCCAATTTTGATATGAAGGATCTTGGTGAAGCATCTTATGTTCTTGGTATTTAAATTCACCGAGATAGGTCCAAACGAATATTAGGATTATCACAAAAGGCATACATTGACAGAGTACTAAAGAGATACAATATGCATAAATGCTCTGCCTCGCCTGCTCCTATTGTTAAGGGCGATAAGTTTGGGAAATTTCAATGCCCAAAGAATGACTATGAATCTGATCAGATGAAAGCTATACCTTACGCTTCTGCTGTCGGAAGTATTATGTATGCTCAAGTATGTACACGTCCTGATTTAACTTTTGTTACCGGGATGCTTGGCAGATATCAATCAAATCCAGGACCGGACCACTGGAAAGCCGTTAAGAAAGTCCTACGCTATATGCAAGGCACTAAAGGTCATATGCTCACATATAGAAAATGCGTTCATCGGCGACCGTAAGTCTCGATTCCCCTCCACTCTAGATGTTCTAGTGCTAAACTAGCAGATCACGACACATGCATAAAGATTATGAAACCCACATGGACCAGTTAAGGATCGTGACATGGCCGGTCGACATTCCCTTCATTAGGCGAGAGGTCATGCTCTGCGCCTTCTTGGACCAGAACACTGTCATGGGGTTAGGGCGGCTCACATCACCATAGATAATTGGTGGTTTGACACACCGTGATCCATAAGATTGCACCCATCCATTGGCAGTGAATGCAAAACCAGAGAGCTGCTCGCCGAAGTAATCGACCATATCGTTTCTCTGTAAAATATATACCAATTAACTCCAATGCAGAATAAAACAATGTCGAAATACCAAAAAAAAATCTCACCTTGTTAATGCTTCATAAAATATAATAATTTCATTTTCTTAAACAAGGCACAGCAAAGTTTAGTTAACACTAAGCACCAATAACACACAAGGATACTGACCTCAGGCTCGCCGTGCACAAGCACATCAATGTCAAGCTCTTCTTGGATCTTAACGACCTTGTTAATTTCCTCCTTGATGGCACTCACGTACTCGTCCTCAGAGATCCTGCAACACAATTTTTGTATGAGCAAATATAGGCAATATAACAGCTAAGTGAAAGCGTCATTATGAACTGTTACTCGTTTGTTTGCCTTGTACTCACGGCGGACTCTCCTGAGCTCCAGAGCCTGTGGGAATGAACCAATTGTGGTCGTGGGAAGAATTGGAAGGTTGAGCTGCTTCTGCTGTGCGTCCAGCCTAGCACTAACATTAGTAGCTCGGCGGTGATCAGAGCCCTTTAGAGCAGCCGCCTGCAGGAAATATGTGGTTAAGAACCGGAGCATGTCATTTCGATATGGAATTAATTAGCATGTGTAGCCACAAAGCCCAAGGTACTTACAGCATTTTGTACTTCCTCATTTGTCACACGAGGTGATGACCTTCTTGAGGCCTGAGCAGCAGCATTTGCTGCAAGGTAAGCCTGTAGACGATATCACATAGAAATGTAGAGGTCAGCAGAAGATGTCTGAATGGTACAAAGGAAAACCAGTAGAGTTGAGAGGACTGACAATATAGTGTACAAAAGAGTATCATACCTCATCCTTTTGACCAGCCAATGCCTTGGCAAGGGCACTCACCTCAACCACCTTTTGGGCAGCAAAAGCAAGCCATGACTTAATCTCGGTGTCAAGCTTAGTCTCATTTACAAGATCCACAGCCGTGTGCATGAGTGAGCAAGAAGTCGACACCACAAGCTTGTCTGCACAAATGCTAGACATCATTGGATATACCGCGAGTTGTAGCTAATAGCACAGCATGCTTACCCTTCCCAAATCCCAACAGACAGCCTCAGGAGACTGGAGAGTGCTGAGAGATGCAGCAAGATCATCAGCCCAATATTGCTGGGAGATGCTGGAGAGTACTGGGGAAACCCACACTCTTGACAAGATCAAGAGTCTTGGTTCGTGTTAGATCGGACCCTGGCCGCATGCTTAGGTTCAACCGGGTTTACTTCCTAGACTATATGTTTAAATAAGCTGAACACAACTAAGCTCACGGAGCAACACACTTATAAGTGGTATTGGGTTTTCTCTCTTCAAAAGACTAGTCTAATGGGTGGGAGCTCCCTTACACTTATAAATTGTACTTTGTCCTCTCACAATCAATGTAGGATTATTCATAACAGTTCCACGGAAAAGGTCAAAACCATAAGCAGTCACGCTGCTCAAGGATATTGTAAGGGTCCTGCAGTTGCAAATGAACCGTAAGTGTTCTGTGACTTGTGACCCTACAAAAAGTATATGAAAGGAACAGTGGGTGTAAAAATGATACACTAGCTCATTAAATAAACATACTTGTTTATCAACTCGGCGATAACCTGCCTACAAATGATCATACATCAAATTATCAACTGAAGATTCAGGACGAACAGTAGTCATTAACTTGTTTATATGCTTACCTGCAGACAGGAAGGATGCTGCTAAGAAGGGAAAGAAGGGGGAATGATTTTTCTACACCCTTGGCAGGCTTCGAGAGCAACAAGTATGAGACTGGTCCAAAAAGTATTGGCACGGTATCAATGCCAAGCTGCATGAGAAGCAACTACGCGTAAGATACACGAGCAAGCAAACATCTTCTTTACAAGAAAACGCACACATTTTTCATCTCAGAGTGCACATCACAAAATTCAGAAAATCACTGCTAAACTCTGAAATCCTAGTTATATACCGATATCAGTCATATCACTATTCCCACGTGCCATGGATTACAGAATCAGATAATAAATATTAACTGGAATCCTTGTCATATAAAATCCCCAATCGAGCATCAAAATTATAAAAAAAAACAAGTGACATAAGAGACAAACTTGTCACAAATCAACCACGTTAATAACTTCTTTAAAAATACAACATAAAGGTGCTTTCCGGGGGGTCAAAGTCATTCTTTCATTCCCTTAAGAACTCGTCTTTGTTAATCTAGGATTGCTAAATTCAAAACTCTCAGCAGGGACCAAAACTGGCTTGGTCATTGAGTGTCAACTTGTAATGTGAAATATGAATTTCAAAGTTACTTAGTTACTTTGTCATTTACGACCAATTTGTCCTGACAAATTGACAAAGTGACAACCTTCCAAAATATCATGGCAAACTTGCCCGTAATGTACATTGCAGCTTCTTTGCTAAACGAAGATGGTTAAACAAATGCAGGATTAAGAAATGCTTGCACTACTACAGAAAGCATAATACTAGACGCCAAATCACAAACGGTTCTGTGAAACCATCTGTAATGTACACTATTACAGACGATTTTAATTTGAAGACCGTCTATGTTGCTGAAGGAGTATCACAGACGGTTCTTACCGATGAACCATCTGTGATACTAGAATATCACAGACGGATTTTATTTTTAGTTAAAAACCGTCTGTGATAATTCCAGATTATCACAGACGGTTTTTAGTTAATAACCGTCTGTGATACTGGAATATCACATACGGTTTTTATATTGCAGCTTATCACAGACGGTTTGTAACTAAAAACCGTCTGTGATATTCCAGTATCACAGACGGTTTTTGTTAAAAGTCGTCTGTGATAATTCTGCTATGTATTTATTGCGCCGCTCAGACCGTATTTGTCTTCATTTCAATCCAGATCTAGCCGGTGCTGCAGCTGGAGGCGGCAAGGCTTTCAGGCCATTTTATTTGGTGGAAGGAGGCATATTTGGCAGAAGAGATTTGAAGATTCATCAAGTTCTTGGTTGCCCTAGATATGGTTAGTAATGAAATTTATTTTTCATTACATCAAAATTTAGATCTAACTAATTTTCGGTGACTGTTATATATATACTTTGAAGATCTAGCTAATTTAGATTTAGCTAGCCTCAATGCATGTAGTATATATGTAGTAATAATTAATTAAATTATTTTTAATACTAAGTTGTTATATATGGGTATAATATAGGACCGAAGCTGGATGTATACCGCAAACTATGTGAGTGAAGAGTACATTAATGGCGTGTCTGCTTTTACAAGAGCTATCGAGAAGGATATGTTAAATAAGGGGTGGAATATATGTATTGTCCATGCAATGACTACGAGAATTTAAAGATATTTAAGAATCGAGAGAAGATTGAAGCACACTTGATTCGGAGGGGTTTCAAAAAGGGGTATACGTGTTGGACCAGTTATGGCGAAGTCAATTATATGCCATCAGATGACATTGCCGGTGAAGTCAATGATATGCCGCCGGATGATATCGTCGGTGAAGTCAATGATATTCCGCCGGATGATGATTGTGGTTCGGATTGGGATAGACTGCACGATGAAAATCTGGATCAGATGCTTCGTGATGTAAAAGAGAACTATGATGAGAGAGAGAATATTAAATTCCGAGGCTTGATGGAAGACTCAGAGAAATCTTTGTTCACGTGTTGCAGGTCAAAATACACGAAGTTGTCAACTATACTTGAACTGTTGAAATTGAAGGCAAGCAACGGTTGGTCTGACAAGAGTTTCATGGCACTGGTAAGTCTTTTAGCGGACATGCTTTCGGAGGGAAATGAGTTGCCTAAAACCATGTATAAAGCCAAAAAGGTTCTTTGTCCATTGGGAATGAAAATAGAAAGAATACATGCATGTCCGAACGACTGTGTCATCTACCGTAAAGAGTATGCAAACATGAATGTCTGTCCGGTGTGCATCGTATCCTAATACAAACGTAACAATGAATTAGATGATGATGACGAGAGAGCAGAAGTGAAGAAAGGATCTCCTGCAAAGGTGGCATAGTATCTTCCTATAATTCTCCGTTTGAAGCGGTTTTTTGCGAATCCAAATGAGGCAAAACTGCTGCGTTGGCACTCGAAGGAGCGCAAGAAGGATGGAATGCTAAGACACCTTGTTGATTCTAGCCAATGGAGAAACATCGATAGGAGTTTTGCAGATTCCGATGTAGAACCGAGGAATATAAGGTTTGGATTGAATACAGATGGAATGAATCCTTTCAGTAGCATAAGCAACTGACATAGCACTTGGGCTATGACTCTGTGCATCTATAACCTTCCTCCTTGGTTGTGTATAAAGCGAAAGTATATTTTGCTATCGATACTTATCCAAGGGCCAAAATAACCTGAAAATGATAGTGATATGTACCTAGAACCGTTAGTGGAAGATCTAAAAGTACTGTGGAACGAGAGGGTTTTTAGTTACAAACTATCTATGATATTGATATATCACAGACGATTTTTAGTGAAGGTTTTTAGTTACAAACCGTCTGTGATAGTTACACCACAGACGGTTCGAAAATCGTCTGTGATAACGTTTTTGAACTGTTTGTAATGCGGTTTTCTGTAGTAGTGTTGATCACTACTATAAACTTGGGATTTTAATAGCAGAAAGCAACATGCTAAATTAATGAAAGACTTTATTAGCTAATTAAGATGTTGATTTTAATAAGCATGTGTTAGCTGTTAGATATGTATATAGTCTAGAAGTTTCTTTGTATATTGTACATGGACATATATTAGCCTGTTGAGCCCTTTAACAATACAAGACCTAACTCTTACATGGTATTAGGGCAAAAGTTAGGGGTAGGGTTTTGGCTAGCTGCCACTGACGGCCGCCGCTGCCGAACCGCCCTCTCCTTTTCCTCCTCACTTCTCCCACTCACCCACGGCCCCGAGCTCCTTCTCCCGCTTGCCTACACCCCAGAGCCAGGTATTAGATACTATGGGTATTAGATCTATGGGTATGAAGTGTACATAAGAGCTATGGATATTAGATACTTGTATGATTAACTCTAGTGAAAGTGAGAAATTGTTAGTGATATGTCCTAAAAGCAATTATAGAGATGATTGTATCACTTCTATATTTATAATCTTTTAAATAATATATTATTTTATCTTTTGAATAAATGTCTTTCATATTGATCAACAAATATGTGACTTGCTCATAGAACTTTTTATTTATGTTTTGATGTTATTCTATATTATCCCTAATTTTATAACATTATGTGGGATAATTATGATTTATGGATCAGCACATGTATTGATTGATGACTATATTTTACGGGTCATGGATATAGAATATCAAATCAATAATGTGGATATATATTAGAGATCATGATGTTAGATTGACCTACTATGAGATACTGTGAGAATTGTTATATTTTTAAATGTCATTAGTTGGTGTCATACATAGTGTATGTAGAATTCTTAGATCTGAGATCGTCATTGTTTTCTACATATGTAATAGTTTACTTAAAGGTTAACAAACACTAATCCATAATTGGGTGGTCACAAAAATAGCTTTCGGGTTTACTATGAAACATGTGGAGGAATATTAATGATCAAGATGAAATTTGTCCATCCTATATAACAGGAGAGATATTTCTAGGCCCTCTCAATATAGTTGGATTAAGAAAGTACATGGCCATACCGAATGTGGTTAAGGAGTTAATCACAACTTAGTAATCCACTACAGGTTCGAGTGAATGATCGAGCTATCATAAGATGGCACATTTATCGCCTTGAGTTCAATCTGGTATCATAAGGTAAAGGGATCGATACAAAAATCACTATATAGGTTCATCCGATATAATCTTTATGTATGTTTGGGAGTCGTTATGTCCTACTAGGGATCACTACCAACTTATAGATCGAAAATGAGTTTTTAGCTCATAGCCATATATACGTATACCTAAAGGGTCACACACTTAATAAACTAGAACAATAAGGGTTTGAATAAAAGTCTCCGGGTGGGATACGTTCTCTAGTCGTATCGGATAAGAATATGATTGGAGGCTATATAAAGAGATGTGCGGAGGCTGAGGTGGGTATTCTGAAACACAAACATCGAAACCCTAGCTGTCACCTCTCATAATCCATGTCGTGCACGCTGGTGCTAGCACGCCGATGCACAATGTTCCATCCCTGGACATATGGACCTCAGTAGAGACATTGCTACGACTGCGACGCTGATCGGGACTATCGCGATGAGACGGTTGGCTGGAGGACTATCGACTACTTCCACTACTATCACGATGCGCTATTTGTTGAACTGGCTGTTTCAACTCTAGTTCCGCTGTACTGCGTGTCTAGTGGTAACGATGTATGATCTTTTACTCGTATAATTTTCTGATTTATGTGGTAGAAATTTAATTTGCGCTAGCGTAGTTTATCCGTATTCCAACACTATTCTCTTCTACAGTGACATCCCATTGGTAGCAACAGGCAAAACCCGGCAACTTAACCAGGAGATGCAATGATCGAAATGAAACAAAACTGGTGCAATGCAACTTTCTCCACGATCTGTTTGGCCAATCTGGTCTTGACTATACAATATTTCAGGTGTTACTAAATTTACATAGGTAATTAGTAGTTTACTGCACATCATTACAAGCACACTTCGCAAGTTTATCACATCTTATCATGCTCTCATGCTTCAGAGATTGACACCACCTAGTACTGCTTGCTCCTCGCGGTGTGCCACACGGATATTGCGATCCCCACAAGCACCACCACCGCGGCCGCTATGTTCACCAGCAGCTCCCTCATCGTCGTTGCCGTCTTCGCCATCGGAGCCTTAGTCACCGACGGCAGCTCCATATCATCCTTCTTCTCATCCACTTCCTCTTGTAGCGTACTGTCTTTCTTCTTCGTCTCCTCCTGTTCAATAGGAGGATGGGGCGACGGACGTGGCGGAGAAGGAGGTGAGATGTCAATTTCCCTTCTTGGCACCTCAGGCTCAGGCGGAGGTGGTGATGGCGGCGGCGGCGGTGGCGAGGGCTCCGGCTTGAGAGTGGTGTCCTGCGCCGGAAGTGGTGGAAATGGCCGCGGCTCAGAATAAGGAAGTGGTGACGGACGTGGCGAGGGCTCCGGCTTGAGAGTGGTGTCCTGCACCGGAGGTGGTGGTGATGACCGCGGCTCAGAGTAAGGAAGTGGTGACGGACGTGGCGAGGGCTCCGGCTTGAGAGTGGTGTCCTGCACCGGAAGTGGTGGTGATGGCCGCGGCTCAGAGTAAGGAAGTGGTGACGGACGTGGCGAGGGCTCCGGCTTGAGAGTGGTGTCCTGCACCGGAAGTGGTGGTGATGGCCGCGGCTCAGAGTAAGGAAGTGGTGACGGACGTGGCGAGGGCTCCGGCTTGAGAGTGGTGTCCTGCGCCGGAAGTGGTGGTGATGGCCGCGGCTCAGAATAAGGACGTGGTGACGGACGTGGCGAGGGCTCCGGCTTGAGAGTGGTGTCCTGCACCGGAAGTGGTGGTGATGGCCGCGGCTCAGAATAAGGACGTGGTGACGGACGTGGCGAGGATGACGGTGGCATCTCGTGGACGGGCGACGGTGCCGGCGTCACGTCTTCATCGGTGGCGACGATGGGGAGCGTGATGATGAGCTTCTCGTCCTCGAACTTGGCGCGGACGCTATCGGCGTTGCAGTTGTCAGGGAGGCGGAGGTCCTTCCTGAAGCGGACCCACTTGCCGCCCCTCGCCGGCCGCTCGCCGGTCGCCCGGAGGACGCCGTGGTTGTCCACCTGCACCCTCACGTGCTCCTTCCTGAACCCCGGGAGGGCGATCTCGACGACGTCCTGGTCGTGGCCGCCCACCTTCCACTCGACGGCGGGGTCGATGTCCTCGTACGTCCGCGCGCCGGTGCCCCGCCGCTGGTCCATGGCCGCCGGTCGCCGGAGACAGTAACTAACAAGCCAGCTGCAAGATTAGCTGGTTGTATGGATCATATGTAAGCTGAATGCATGTGACAGCAACGTTACGTTTGTATATATATATATTCTCAAAGAAGACGAATATAATATATGCAATGCATGGGTTCGGGAAGTGCTCAAGATTGCTTAGTGGAGATGCATAGCCATGGAGTGAATTCTATGGCTTGGGTCACCTCCTTGCTCGGGCAAGGACATGGTTCCTTCCTTGCCTGCTCTGCTCTGCTCTGCCTGTGGGCATGCTTGTGTGACTTGCATTGCGGGAAAGGACATAGCTAGTCGTCTCTTGCTTACGAGGATGCTACAGTGTTACAGGTGCGTTACGCATCTGAAAAATCGGATCCGAAATCGAAGGCCAGGGCCGTAGATGCGTACGTAGTGGTAACATTCTCGTACGCAGACGTCGAGGTTGGAGGTTGGAAATTCGTCACCGATTATTGTAAAAAAAAAAATGAGCTGGCCACCGATCAGGCACCCACCGGTCACCACAGCAGAATCAAAAATTATACCCTAGGAATTTTGTTCTTTTCTTCTCTAAGCTTGAAACTTTTGCAGTATACTTTTTGGAAAGAGACACTTGAGTTTTCTCGAGCTTATACCACTGACTTTGACTAGACGATCCGTTTGCGACGAGCCAATTCAGCAGTGGCACCGCGCGAAGCAGAGAACAACTAAAAGAAGTTCACACTGGCAGGCACCAAGCCTCCCGCTCGCGCCGGCCGCCGGCCAGGGACAGCCATGGCGCCGCGCACGCACCAGCGCAACGTCCTCGCGGCGATCGACCGAGCCAAGGCGCAGCGGTGCCACCATGCCGCCGTGGCTGGCATGGGCTTCTTCGCGGGCGCAGATGACCAAGGGTGTAGCCAACCAGCGGCTTGGCCTCGGATCTAGCCCACTGAAAATAACAATGGTATAGCTCGTACTATTGTTAGCTATAGTGTTATAATTAGAAATTTTTGATCTAGGTCTTGGGCTATTGTCTCGACAGCCTGAGGCCCTACAACCTCTTCTTCGTCGCCCCTGTCTCCAGGGCCCAGGCTGCTCGACCGCGTCTACTACGCTGACCCCATCAGGCCCCACGACTCAAGCCACTCTCAACAGGCCGTGTTCTGCGGCATGTTTGTCGGCCAGCTTGCCTTCGGATGGCTCGGTGACAGGTTTGGCCATCGACGCGCATATGGCTTCTTGCTGCCGCTCATGCAGACAACAATCATAAAAAAAAATATTCATATGATTTTTCACGTGAAAATTTTACTTATATGTTAGAATAAATTATTTAAATCTATAATGATGCGGGCGTGAAAAATCTACTTATATATTAGAATAAACTAGTCTTGTGCTCGTACGTCGCAACAGAATCATAAAACTAATCCACCAAAAGCATTCAAAAAGAAAAAACATCCAAATTCAAGTTCAAAGGACAAAGAATGTTCATGAGCACATCGTTTAGGCAAGTATATTTCAACAAATTAATTCCATAAATCCTAGTCAACAGCATAAGATGGATCTTATAAAATAGCAACATTGCCACAAAATAGAACCATGATCAGTAGCCAATGGCCTCACCTTGATGGCGAACACAAGTTCATTGCACTACTCATTCTTCCACAAGATGATTTTCCCACCACACAAACTAATCTGCAACCATAAAACCAAAAAATCACATCAGACTAACATAAGCCAAAGAAATCTGAGCCAATAACACAACACAGCGACAAACCGACAAAATTTCAGGTAAGAAGTTGCCCTCATACTTAATCCATAAACAACTTGTGCTAAAGGATCAGATATTTCATACAAGATAGAATATGAAAGTTCAAGTATTTCTATTAAATCCATAAATAACTTGCACTAGTACTTTATCCAAGCTATTTATACATTTGAGACTGAGAACACATGATAGATATAAATGGCAATATGGCATAAAAAGTATTAACACTGACTTTTACCAACATAGGCTTATCATATTCAATAGAAGAAAAAACATGCTGTAATTTGATTGAGCCTAAAATGGTTGCAACCATGAGTTCATCCTTAGAGATCATCACTAACATAAAAAAAAAAGAGGATATAAGAGCCAATGATAATACCATGACTTTAATGGTAGATGAATCTAGAAGTCTCGTCGTATTGATTACATGTATTCATGGAACAAAACATCAAGATTTAGTGGTATTAAAAACAATAAGCATGAGAGTTCAATTCTACAAAAATAGCTATAGACCAAGCTAAGTGGGGATTATGGGATTGGCATATACTCATGGAAAACAGTGCAACGTAACTAAAATAAATGCAATGGAAATCCATAGGATATCATTGATCTTGGGATACATCCACTAACATTTTGTTACGTCAATGTAAATGAATCATATGTTTGTATCAGACTTTCCATGGCAAAGCATGAGCCAAAGAAATAATCCTAACTGATCTGATTTTCTGCATGATACTGGCCTATTCTGTAGCTATATGATTTCATACTGTTACAGTGATTTTCAGGCTGCTACATGTGATTTCAGACTGCTATTATGATTTTCAGACTGCTAGAGTACTTTTACGAGTGCACTCGTTCAAGACTTCGGCACTCGACTTCGAGCCTGAGTTAAGATTAGTTCCAACAATCTCTCCTCTAATCTTGACTTGCTAAACTTCACAGGACGAAATCCGATCTCTTGACACATCTCCAAGGAGTTTTGCCTTCTTCTTGCTGACCATACCACCAGTGATACATCTCTTCGGTATCTTTCACTTTTTCACCATCAGTGACACACCTTACCGACAACTTTGACGTCTTCCTCAACTCCAATTGACTTTCGCCAATGACACAACTTGACGGTGATGGAGACTCTCATCAGAGTATACACACATGAGAAATTCGACATAACTATAAGGACTCACACACACATGCATCATGCACTCACACACCTACGTGCATGACCATGACATAACTATGTGCACCTATGTAACACACCTTCTATGTGCACAGACAACTTATAAAATGACACATGCAACACTCCTACTGTGTCATTTTTCTCACTCACACACTTCGACGATGTTGTCACCGCTTTAGACATTATCGTATTCACGACATCTTACACCATGACGTTGTTGATGGTGAAAGATCATCATTCGCCGCTCATGCCTTATAGCCCACCTGTGCCGCTCGTCATCGCCACACCACGGGGATCACGTCGCCATTGCCGGTGTGCATGTCATGTGCGATTCTGGCACACCACATTGGCCTCGCCATGGCCGTGGAGCTTCGCCACCGTGCTTTTAAGATCACGGTGCTGCAATCGACTCATCGCCAGCACCTGTGCACCTCCACCCGACGCATGTTGTTGCACACCCCATTACACCGATCAGCGAGTCCTTGCCAGGCAACTTCTCCTCGTACGTGGCTCTGGTATCAAATGTTGGGACATAACACAAAGATCACACACGTGGTTTACCTGTGGACACATTTTCACGAGGAAGATAATGAACAACAAAGAATACAAGAATTTGCCAACGTATAACACAACTTACGTTGTTTTTTCTTATTTCTCTATTATTCACTCTTCTTCTTAACAGACTGATTACAACGAATATAAATAGACACTTTGTGATCCGGTTCTACCGGCCATGACTCCAAAACTTACGCACATCTCGCACCACGACTCGCGCACTACCCGGAAAGTCTGATCTCGTTGAGACCATGTCTAGACTCCTACGACTTACAAGTGCTCCCTGCTACAGTAACTTACAACTTCTACAGTGCTTTTATAGGTGCTACAGTACTTTTACGAGTGCTACAGTGCTTTTACGAGTGCTACAGTGATTTCAGACTACTACACTGATTTTTAGACTGCTACAGTACTTTATGAGTGTTACTCGTTCACGATTTCGGCACAAACGACTACGAGTACCTGGTACTCGTTTAGGACTTCGAGCAGTCGGCTACGACTTCAAGGACTCGACTTCAAGCTTGAGTCAAGATTACTTTCAACAGCCTGGGCGGCCTTAACAGTGACATTGCCAGTGTCATCGTCTGTGTCACCCATAGCTAGATGAGAGGAAGGGTGGCGGGTGGGAGAAAAAGTTGCTCAGTGAGGAGGCTATATGATACCATGAAGGCTTATAAAAATAAAGTACTTAGCTAATTCATTGATACATCAAGGATATATAATACAAGGGTGTCATACAAAGCTAGCCAAAAGGTAATGAGAAAGCAAATCTCCTGGTTAAGCGTGTAGACTGGTAACGAGACGTCGCATTCAAGCTAACAACCACGATGTTCGTCGCGCCGGCCGAGCTCTTCCCGTCACGGCTCCGATGCACGTGCCACGGCGTCTCCGCGGCGGCCGGTAGGGCGGGCGCCATTCTTGGGTCGTTCGGGTTCATCGCCAAGAAGGGTGGCGACGGCGAGTACGCGGCCGACATTGGCACCCGGAACGGGCTGTTCGTGCTCACCGGCACCAACTTCCTGGGGATGCCGATGACGCTGTTCGTCCCGGAGACGAAGGGCGCTTCGCTGGAGGTCGTCTACGACTACGACACCGTCGACATGGCCGTGTAGATTAAAGCTTGTGAATCATCTATTTTTTGTTGTCAAATTTTTAATTCTTTTATCCGTTTGTTTGTTGATGACATGATGTAAATCATGTAACTACAATCCAAATTTTCGCCTACGTAGCTCTCTATTACTTCTTTTAATCACATCACCATGCAAATTGGCTAATCACAAAAAATTTAATAAAGAGGCTAGACCTTCAAAAAAACAAAAGGACAGGGGCCAAACACGAAAAAGGTCCCCCCCCCCCCTCTCTACGAGACGCGACCATTTACAGCTCCCACGAAAATACGATAGAAAACAGGACACCGCAGACGCACGTGTGACGCAAGCGGCGTGCGTGGCGAAATTAAGTGGGGAAGGTTGGGAATTCTTTACTATTTTTACCTGAGCCATTTTTTTTGGTCCTTCCTAGCATTTTTTTGTGTGAATTTAGCCTCTTCCCGAGCACGAACACACCATATTAAGACGTGCAAATTCTACGCTATGGTACTACCAAAATCGAAATTTTGCACTACAGTACCGTAGAAAGTATTGTAGCACTGTAGCAATTCGTGCGGTGCAGTAGTGCGGAATTTCAATTTCCACGGTACCATGGTGCAGAATTTGCCATGTGTCACTGTCGTATACTTCCGCGCTCGAAGAGGGACTAGATTTATAAAAAAATGCTAAGATTCTAGAATTGCAAAAAAAAACATGAAAGGCCAAAACACTAAACTTTTCAATGCAATCCAAGTCTGACAAGCCAATGGCTTTGTACTCGTAGAAAAATAGCACAATCCTGGGCCTAAATAGTAAAAAAACAGAGAAAGTGTTATTTTGGGCCCAAGGGCCTAATAGTAAAAAAGATAAGCGAATGGGTCTGTATTTCAGCCTGATAGAAAAATGTTGGGACATGAAGCCCAAGATGCACAGAATTATTATTTTTTATTTCTTTCTCTCTCTCTTTCTTTTGACATTTCCAGTTGATAAGATTTCTTTTCAGCTTAGCTCCAGAGTACAGAGCCTATTGGCTGTGACATGAAGTCAAAACAAGAGAGAAGTCTCTTGCTGGGATGGCAAACTAGCCACCTTTTTTTCCTTTGGAAAATGCCATCGCAGCTTAGGGCCTGTTTGGATAAAGGTGATCGGAATAGCGATGGCTTTTGGTTGAAAAAACACTGTAGTTGGCTGAAAAAACACTGTAGCTGAGTTAGTGGATAGTGTAGTGAATAGTGAAAAAAAAGCTGAAGCTAGAAGCTGAAGCCGAAAAAAGCCGAAACGATCAGGGCCAAAAAGTATTTTTACAGTTTTTAGAGAACACCAACGTTTCTCAAAAATATCATGGTATCAAGAACTTTGATGTGGTTGGATGTAACAAACTCTGTAGTTTTATAAACCGTAGTATGGCTAATACCATGGTATTTTTGGAGTTTTTAAAAATCCACTCATGATCTCTTTTTTCCTCAAAACCGAACTCACTCGTCCAAAGTCACCTTCTGTCATTACTGTCACATGCATCTACTTCTCGTTTCTTGTGCTTGGGTACATGGCTTACGTTCAAAGTTGCCGCTTCCTTTATTTGTTTTTTTTCATGGTATTGTTGAACGTGTTGACATACATACATACATACATACATACTAGTAATGTGCTCATGCGTTGCTATGGAAAATAAAATTTAGTAGTAGATATTATAATGTAGTTATATATTTTTGCTGGAAGGAATAGAAGTTTATTTCTGTTTAACTATATAGCATTTTCCATACTCAAACAAAGAAAAGTAAAGTGTTCAAAGTCTGGGAACTGCCGGTTTGGAAGTGCAATTTCTCGCATCATGGTATAAACATTTCTATCCATGACTTTCTATCACAAATAGAAAAGGATAGGCTTAGCTACATCTATATTACTTGGAAGTGAATTATGAGGTAACTGCTACTAACATGGCTAGCTAATGTCCCTTGTGCCAACTCATCGAAGTCATTCCAAATCTATCCTAATTCATAGACTTTATGTTGAATAGGGAGGGGGAAATGATGAATCATTAACTAAAGAACTATGGTAGAAAAAAAGCATATTAAGAATTAGATAATTATTTTGTGCAATCTAGAGAAACAAGAAACATAACTAAAAGTTGATGAAATAAAGAGTTCTCATAAACAACTGAATGTCAATGGAGATAATAAGATGACTGCAAATTTAAAAATGTGGTGCATACTAGTTCCAACCTAAACTTCTAAGCTTTTGAATATCAAGTAATTTAAGCTGACTATTCTAAACCATCCACTGAACGTTTTGCATATGAATCAATAAGATAGAGAGAGCATTTGGTCATGCAAATCACTGAGTTTTGAAGATGACTTAATCACAGAGCACTTATGTGTATCCTGCAACTATATCCTCTTATCACAGCCTTGCTGAATATGACCCTTTTACCAGTAGAATAGTTACTGTAGATCATCTTGCAGAAGTCAACAGATTAACATATCAGGGAAAAAATAGGCAACTCCTATACTGGAACTTAAAAAGGTTTGCACGTAAAAACTGTTGTACTGGAACTTCAAAATTTTGGGTGCAAATTGTTGATCACTTATGGTTTCATAGTTTGTCGTAAGTTAATAAATCACAGTTTACCTGAAGCTAAAAAATCAGATATCATTATCAAAAAGAGATTAAAATGATGGCAAAATACACCAATGATGATGAAATTTGAAAGGAACAACATATTAAGTTAAAACAGATTACCTGTCCCACTCCAATTGATTCATCCGATAATACAGAGCTACCTGCAAAAAGAATCAAACTCAAAAACAGTTCTAAGCTTGACTATCAGTTTCTACTCCGCGCAGCAACCTATGGTTATTGGAATTCCTTAACTCCTTCACAACCTTTGGTAGCACCCAAAGCATGATATCTCCAGGATAAGATTTTTTTTAAAAAAAAAATCAAAACAGTTATCTGTGGCAAGTTCATTTAGCATAGGACAGCAATGCTTTTATGATACAATCATATAACTCTGAAAGACCTAATATAATGGCCACTATTGTAAACATATTTTTACTTTACGTATTACATTGATCAAATGACAGAGTAACTGAAAACAGATGTATTCTTTAGATATGTGTACCATCCCTTGAGTTGTTGAACACAGAGTAGATGCTAATCCAATGCCAGCTAATATCCCCATGACATTGCAAAGTGTTGAGATGGCCTCCCTTTAGCAAACAAGTCATTAAGGTTACCTTCCTTAGCAAAACAAGAATATATTGGTAGACTTGTTGCTCTTGCTGCAATGACAGCCATTTCCTACAATAAAAAGCAATGGCTTATTTTTTCTGTAACACAATTTTCAGGAAGAAAAAACTGGACAAACACATTGTCATTTTTATGTTATTGTTCTATATATTTAATGGGCCCATAAATACTCTTATTTCATAAACCATTAGGTACAGAGGAACACTATTTTTATCTTTTTCATACATCCTCAACTAAATTGTATATGCCAATATCAAACAGAAAATTATATCACAACGTTCATGTCGTCTAAAGCGCAACATGCATGGATAAGATTATATACAATGGCCAGGAAGCACAATCCAACAAACAATTAAAACTTGACAAAGTTCGCTTTGTTAACACCCAAGCTAATTGTTTGCTAAAAAGGACAAAATATTCATACTTCCATGAATTGGCTTTGCTAGTTTTCCTGTGAGAGATGTTTTTTACTGCTAAGATAAAGCATCTTAATCACAAAATGAAATACTACTCATGTTCTTGAGGGAGCAAGTATTATTACTGTCCTCTACTGCATCTGCGCATAACCCATGAGCCATAAGTGGCAGCCATTCAGGCATCGATGATTCTTCCACATTACCCTACAGATCTTCTTATTTGCATCTAGGAGGAGATACAAGTAAATAGGACATCATCAATCGGACTACAGGATCCAGGCCATCATCTACAACTAATAACAGTCCAAACAATCTAACAAGATTCCCGTATCTCGAGCTAGAAAAGTGGATCAAGAACTGAATATTCCAAGAACCCAGAATCAATCAACAATCTAACCTTGCCCAGTTCTTTTAGCCTTAGCACAGTTTCGTCCCTATCTCCCGGTAAAGGCCATCTCCTCCCAGCTCCAATCCATCTACTCAATTTAGCAAAATCAGCGGTGAGAAAAAATCACATGAAATGAAACATTTGGATAGCTTGCAATGCATCACCCACCCAAGATTGGAATCGAGGTGAAGAGGATGGAAATGGAGAGGATTAGGTGGTGGAGCCCATGCGGATGGCAGAGAGACAGGTGGTGGTGCCTCGGGCACGGAAGGGCAGAGGAGGGAGCCATGGGCCGCTGCTGGTGTATGTGTCTTCCCTTCCCACAGGGGGTGTGGTTGTGGCGCAAGGTGCCTACTTTTATAGCACCGCTCACGGCAGTGAAAGGGGTTGCTGGTGATGGCACGGACGGACATATGGACGACGTCGATGGGTACTAGATGGGGGACAACGGCTTGCGGTGCGCTAGAGGATGAGGGAGGCAGCGCAGCACGCTAGAGAGGAGGAGTGGCGCCGCGAGGGGAGGAGTGGTGAGGGCGCTGCGCGAGGGGAGGAGGTCTCCTATCTAGCTGCCGTGCACCCCGTCTCATCCTCGTCAGGCCACCACGGCCTCGCCTCACGCAGATCCGGCCGCCGCCAACGTCGCCTCGCTCCTCCTCCCCTGATTTGGGGAGAGCGAGCAGATTTGATGGTGACCGACAGCGGAGTGGGGGAGGAAGTGTCAGCCGAGTGAATAGGGGCGAGGCGGGGATGGGAGGGGGGCGAGGCGGTGCGGGGTGTGGTGGGGAGGCAACGGCGGCGGTGCGGGGTGGGATGGGCAGGGAGAGGGGCGAGGCGACGCGGGGTGTGGTGGAGAGGCGGTTGCGGCGATGTGGGGGAAGGGAGCGAGAGGAGATTTGGCAAGCGCTGGATGTGGTACGGCGGTTTGTGCGAGGGGCGCGGTGGTTGCACGAAGATGAAGGGCGCCTGCGGGTTGCTGAGAAGAGAAAAAGGAGACCGTACCAACCACTAACTACTTTTATAATAGTAAAGATATATATACATATATACATATATATACATATATATATATATATACATATATATATATATACATATATATATATATATATATATATATATATATATATATATATATATATATATATATATATATACATGTATATATATAGGCATTATGAGATCTCATCGTCCAAGTACATAATAGACAAACCTAGAACTAGCTATCATGCATTGGTTCATTTAAAATCTAGAGTCTAGACGCAATGAAAATGCACGTGGAGCCAGCGGCGGAGCGTGGGCAAAAATTAAGGAGGGCCAACTAATGGCCAGTTAATCATATATTATTATTGTAATTTGTAATCATATACTATGTAGACAATATATCTTATGCACTAAAGTTTGAGGCGCTCTCGTGTTGCATCTTAACTAAAAAAACACAACAAATTACAAGAAAATTTCTACATGTATTTCTTCTATCTATAAATAAAATTTCAAGTTTAGATTTATTATATATTAGCGGTAACAAAAAAGAGAAAAATCTAACAAATGTTAAGAGTTCAAATTTGTCAAAATTTTCTCTCTTTTTTTGTTGCATAGGTGGAGTAGATTTAAAAGTACATGCAGAGATTTTTCTCGGAATTTTTCATTACTCGTTTTAGTTGGGGTGCACCTCAACCTTAAATGCATACGATATCTTACACACTATGTTATATATTAAGGGGGTCTCATTAGCAAAGGGAGGCTAGCTACCACCCTGTTTGGCTCTAATGACCGTCTGCCACCGACGCGGAGAGAATCTATCTTGCATCTATAATATAGCTTGGTTAATTTTTTTTTTGTATTAACATAGCATTTTTTTTAAAAAAAATACTGTATTAAATCTTGTGACTTCCAAACACATCATTGTTTTCATCAATACTGTAAAAAAAACTGTAGTAATTACAAGCTGTGGTATTTACCATTTCGTGCGTGCTACATTGAAAACTGTGGTTTCGGAATATTGCTGTCTTAAAATACTGTAACGTCAGAACAGGGCCTTAGTGGTAAAAGCACATATGATTAGATTACAGGAGTATTCACCGTGCCAATCGGTGAAAAAGCGACATCTCACCATTTTCAGTAAACTAGGCAGGGGATTTTTGGGTACAGGAGAAAAAAATCCATAATTGGCCATGCTTTTTTCAGTTAACGTCCTTGTCTGTTCTAACAGAGCCTCAAACAGAGAGACGCAGCGATCTGTACCAGAAAGCCACCCATCCGAGACGCCATGCTTGCAAAGTAGTACCAGGGTCTATTTTATACGGCTATAGCTTTTAATTTTTGATTAAAATTTTTAAATTTTAACTGTTTACGATAAAGATTACGGACAGAGAGATAATCACTTGCGATTTTAGATTGTATAGATGTTGGATTTTTAATATGTACTACAATTAACTTGTAGACCCCATCTTGAAAAAAATACTCTATTTAAAAGTTAGGTACTGTAGCAAAAGTTAAAAACCGTTTTTATAAACCGAAAAAAAAGAGACCCTAGTTTGCAGAGAGAAGATGCACGCGACCGAAGAGGCCTCCCTCCGCGTCACCTTTTCTGACCCCATTCCAGTCAACCGTATGTTTGCAGATCAGGACGGCGATAAGCAAACACGAAGGATCCTCGCAGCTTGGGCTGATCGCCTTTTGCAGATTCTGCCGCCGATAATTAAGCCCTATCCTCCCCTTGGTACAGTCTGCTGATCTGTTCGCACCTCGGTGGTCACCTCCCCTGAAGATATTGTTCCTTGCATGGATGATTGCCCTCACCATCCCAACAGCTTGCGAGCCAAAGCACCTTGCAAATGATGCACTTAACGAGGGGGAAATCGTGTTCAAGATGCTGTAAAATGAGGGGAAACGAGGGGCGGCTTGCCAATTTCTTTGGCAAGAAATTTCTACTCCCTAGTTTTGCCAGCAATTTGGCAGGAATTGCCCCTAGTGTTGCCAGCAATTTGGCAGGAATTGCCAAGGGCATAACCAAATTTTACAAGTCCAAGGGACTCCAATCAAGTGTCTTACAAGTCCCCTAAAAGTGCAGTGCATTCCTACGAGTGCCACTTAATCCTTCTTGTTGTTGTTCACCAAGTTGTGAAGTGCTCCTTCTTGAACTAATCATCTTGCTGAAGCAGCTGAAACAGTCGTGTTTGCGTACTCAGAAATACACAACACCGAGTGTTCATAACTCTAGGACCCCAACCTAGGACAACTCAACAGTCTTAGACAGCATCTCTATGACCTGCAGTTCACCTAAAAGCAAGTCTAGTGATCACAACTGCCCACCATTGATTCTTCTACGTTGACAGGCACTCCCCACCGTTAATCACCCCCTCCTTGAATCTTATTTCTCTTCAGTAATTTAAGCTGTAAGCAAAGTGCTACCTTAGCTAGCTCCTTCTTGAGCTAATATGTTCACCTTCCACAAGAGAGAAGATTGATGTCACCATGACGGACTCGTGGGCTAGAAATTGAGCAGGTAATATCACCAGTACCAACTTGTCTGAAATAGCGCAATGGGTGGTCATGGTTGAAACAAACCGAAAATTCGTAAAATTTTGAGCTTTCTTGATTTTCGGCCAAAAATGAATTTCTTGCCCAAATTGGATGTTTCCGGCCAGCAACCGCTTTTCCTTCTTTGCTTTTCCGTTTCCTCCACCCTTTGGCGCATTCTCCATCACCATCTTTACCCCTATTCCCACCCTTCCACCTGGCTCGATCCCACTCACCACAGCCACTGCCCCGGTCACCGTTGCCAGCTCTGCACCAGCCCTCTAACAACCTTTGCTACCCTATTTAATGCCCATCCCATCGCCCGGCCACACGCCATGGCCGGCTCGCCCCATTTCGCCGCCACCGCCATCTCTTGCTCTCCCAGCTGACAACTGTGCCTGCAAACACTGACCACCACCATTTGATTGCTGCTAGCACCAGAAGGTTGCGAGAACTGAGAATGCCACCGCAGCGTCGAAGACTCCCCTCCGCCACCCCTCCGGCCACACGCCAGTGCCGCAACGAAGCCACCACTGCTTCCACCACCTCCCAAGCCCTATAAAGCCACGCCAGCCTCCTTTAGCGCCCAATTACCAGCCCATGCCTTTTCCCCTCAAGTTCGGCCTCCGCGACGCCATTGCCAACGTGGGATTTCCGATAAGCCCCTTTCTCCCAATTCTGTTAAAGCCTCTGTTATTTCCCAATTGCCTTCAATCATAGCACCAGTGCGACCCCATGAACTCCACCATGCCCTTGCTTCACTCTTCCCGAGTCTCTAAACCTCCAGCAATGACTGGCTCCACCTAGCCGAGCCACCTCACCCTAGACAGCCTTAAACAAAGCCCTAGAGCTCAAGCCGCCATTTCCATGACCTTCCTCATGTCCCTGAGATGCCCAAACCATTCTCGCCTTCGCCTTTTAGCCTCAAAGGTGCTCCTATTCCATGAAAGAGTCATATGAAGCTTCTCCCACCATCGGCCACCTACAGTGATCCGTGAGCTCCACGAATGCCAAAAATGGAAACCTCTCATTGTGTAGAGCCTAGCCCTGCCCTCGGTTGCTGCTAGAGACCATCGTCGGTGCCGTAATTAGCCATCATCATCATCGCTCTATTCAACGCACTGTAGCGCCAAGGGAGGGAGACACCTGTTCCCAACAGGACGTGGGCCATACAGTAGTGGCCCAACACACCAAAGCCATTTAGGGAGAGCCCATTACTGTAGCATACTATTTATGCCGACCCAACCCATTACTATTAGCGACATGTTATTGTTTTCAACCTTATACGTACTAAACAGTTAAACCCATTACTATTTAAGACCTGAACCATCACTATTCCTAGCCCGAACTGATGTGAATAGTGCAGACCCAATACAGTTCATCCAAAATCTGTTAGACAAACATATAACCATTTTGACCATGTGAAACCCATTCTCAACTCCGTTTAGCCTAAATAGACTATGATAAAACTCTAGCCAGCCCAAATACTATTTGAACCTAGACCTAGTACTATTCAGACTTGTTACTATTTATAAAAACCTGTTTAACACAACCATACCCATTTCCACCATTCCAAGCTCCTCTAACACATTTTCAACTCCTTTCAGCGAAACTATGCACCGCTTGAATCCTATCCACCCAAACCTATTTTCTTTATATCTTTTCTGGTTATTTTATTGCACTTTGTTCCCATCATGCATTCTGCAAAAGCAGGAACTTACTTGTATTCATTTTTCTGCGCTAGTATCTGGATTCAACGAGTTGGTTAATGGAAGAGCTACAGGAACAATTAAAGTAGTTAGTAGTATCTGGATTCAACGAGTTGGTTAATGGAAGAGCTACAGGAACAATTAAAGTAGTTAGCATCAGACATGAAGCTTACAAAGAAGTGATCGATGACCTTGGAGAAGGAGGCAAGTCTTTATAATTGATCATATTGAACCTAATTTTCAAAAGTAATATTTTTGCTTTCAAATACAAGTGCATGTTTGCCACTGCTATTTACATAGATTGCCTAGCTACACCATACAGTTCATACCTCTTACTTCTCTTCTTTGATAATACCGTTCTCTTGTCACCATACGATACTCATAATAGTAACATCGCCAGATTATGGTTGTGCTTAGATGTGCTCTAGTGGTAAAGTAAAATACAACATAAATATTGCCGACAAATTCTTGGAACATGATAATGGTAGTAGTAACGTGGGTTACCACTGGAAACAGAGAATTATTTATAAAATGGTGGCGACTCGAATGAGTATTTGGTATGAGACCGGTGGAGAGATGGCACCGGTTTTGGATATATTAGTTTCTTGCCTGAATCGATTAAGGACCGAATTCATGTTCTCTCATTTCTACACCCGATCGTGTAACCAAAAGTCTAGTATGGGATGAACCTGGCCAACTAATTTGCTTAATTTTGGCGTGGACTCCTGTGCCAGTGTCACAAAGTTGGGGATGACCTGCCATTGCCCGGGTAAAAGTGATGGGAGTGAACCTCTAGGGGTCATTGCATGGGTGGGACCTGAAAGGTCCTTGCCCTTGGAGAGTACACTCGACCGATGACCTAACAACAGGGGTTAGCATTGAGGGTTAAACCTCCGGAGTAGGAAAAAAGCATTAAAACTAAGTATTGTAAATGCATTGTTATAATTTCTCAGTCGCACGCCTACAAAAGCGTGTAATAGCTGATATATGAGATAATCATATCCTGTATGTAAAGTTGTACACCTCTGCAGAGTATTATATTCTATTCGAATAGTCATGCCTCCAGTCATAGGCAAAGTGTGGAAATAACACAGTATGTAGTTTTCACAAAATGGTTACTGGTGAATGGTGCTTATGGATATGGTATGGTAGTATGAAAATGGATATGGAATTGTACCCATGGACTGGATTTGGTAAGTAACTGTGAGGAGATTGCTCCCACAAAGTCAACTGATTTTGAATATTTTGATTTTAATTAAAAATAGCTAAGTCATAGATTTAAAAACTAGCTATGATATGATATTTGACAAGTTGACTTCACGCTAAAGAAACATAATGTCATCCTTTGGTTAAGCCTTGCATATGGATAATTGTAGGACTAGATGGCAACAGAGGGTAGGTGAATAGTGTCAACTCAAATTTTCCCCTAAGTATTCAAGATTCTATTCTCACACAACTATAGAGTTACAGAAAATAAAATTTTCATCTAAAAACTCAAGGCAAATAGCTCAAGGACACAAAACCTTGAAGCTAATACTTCCTGATGGTCTAACCGGCTTACAAATGGCGGTATGACTAGCCGGGTGGTCTGACCTCTCCTCCAAAGGCGGTCTGATCGCTTGCTACAGTAAAATCAGGTTATGAATAGTAATTTTAGCACTATTTTAAATCCAAAAATTGATGAAACTTTTAATCTGTAGATCTAAATGTATGAAATTTTACAGAGATCTTCTCTTGGTTATCAAAAAATCTATTCCAACAAATGATCATTAAATTATGACCAAAGTTGGGATCTTTCTTAATTTGAAGGAAAGGTGCACTGAAACTGAGCCAAAATCAAAATCAATGAATACAACTTGCTCATGGGTGGACGATGACCAAGAGGGGTTTAGATGTATTCTCACATATCCCAGCAAGTAAGAACACGAAAAATATTACGTTAAAAACCCTTAGATCAAGAAATCACACTTTGAGACTAAATCAAGTAAAATCGGGTTTTTTTGATAAAATTGCTATCAAAGTATCTAGATGGGTGAAGATAGATTCCAGATATTATCTTCATCTTTTACATGTCCTTAACACAATAAGATCAAAAAAAAGGAAAGAAGAGAGATCAAAACCAACCAAATCAACATCAAATCAATCAAAACACGATGAATCCATAGAGATAATCAAAGATTGATGTATTGTTTACTTGAAGAGATAAGTTTTATAGTCACTCCACCAAGAAAGACAGAGAGCACACAACACACTCAACTCTCAAACCTTAACCGTAGACATAAGAGCACAAGAGAGATAGATTGGATAGTTAACACAAGTTTACATCCCAATCCCTTTATATAGGTGGGCTAACTAGCCACACCTATTTAGCACAATGGGAAAAATCTGATAACCTCATACACATGGATTTTACTAACACATTCACTTATGTATACTTTTTAGAGCGCATAAGCCCGAATACGCTAAGTCCTTTACCCTTGATTCATCTAGATCAAATCAACTTCTCCTTGACTTAAACCGCTCTCCAAGCGCCACTCATACACCACGGTTTTAATTCAAGGCAGATTCCGGTATTTGGCCAAACTACCAAAATACCCTTTCTTGACCGGGTTTTCATCTTTCATTGCAAGCAATCGCTAGGCTTGCCACGTGTAGGTTCACTATTGGCTTTCTACGTGCTGGCAAATCTCTCCCGCTCTAGTTCCACCAGACTATGTCTCACTTGAACTGACCAAGCCACATGGTACAAACTTGCCGTTCGAACTCACTTTCAACATTTCTTGCCTTTCTTGCGTCATACTTGAGCTCACCATCTCACTCAGTATCTTTAATCGTTCTGGGTTTCGGCTCCTCCCTGAGTATAGTCTCAATCCTTGCCATCAACTATGGTGACTCCAAGTGTCACCGTACATCTAAAGATAAAAAAATTATTTTTGGGCAGAAATTCTTCATAACTTGACCCACATTAACTAAAACATGCATCATGCAAGCTTAATGCAATAATCCAGATCACCCAAACTCAATCCATGACTCAAATTCTAAAATCCTCAATTTCTGCCTAAAACAGAAAACAGTCTAGATACCATACTATCTTTGCAAAACCAAAACACCACTCCGCAAAACATGCAATGGTTCATCATAATATTATCCTAAACTATCTCGCATGGTCCTTCAATAATAGCCCTATACATTCTGCTATTGAGACTTGCTGAGTACCTAGTTTACTCAATTATACTTTATATTCATCAAAACAAATACAAGACAACAGTCACGTCCTAATTGTCTTGCTGCACTTTAGTCTTGTCTTGGTCTTCTGTAGCAGCATGCATACTAGCAAGGTAGCATCTTCTTTCTTATGTAACGTGACATCTTGCCGTTGAGACGAGACCCAAGATTGCTGCTGCTTTTGTCTTCCTGCCCTAACCTAATGATCTGACTGTTAAGATAGAAAGGTTGTTGTATGTTTGGTAGCTTGTCGTATCATAAAGATATAGCTGATCATGTTGTATGCGTCCATGGCGAGAAGTGTAAGTCTTTTAGAGTGAACAGGTATCATCCATTCTATGGTTAGACAGATTGTTCGTCGGATAATCTCTCAGTCCTTGTTGGGAAAATACTTCATGTAATCTGTCTGTCGGATAATCTTTCAGTCCTTGTTGGGAAAATACTTCTTGTATGCACCTTGTCAAAGTGCTAGCTCTCCTCTCTTCCTCATGAACTTTCACTCTTTGTGCATCCAGTTCGTCATACCTTTAACCATGCATCCAATAACTGAAATGGCGAATTAATAACGTGCCATTAATTCAAGACACAATCAATCATCTGGTTGTGTATCAAAACATAGAAAACGATTGATTGAGCCTTTCAGCTTCTATATGTCCCCATCTCACTCAACTGTCGAATTCCCAGAACCAACCAAAGCTCATAGCCATCCACTCACGCTGCTACTGATCCCTCCATACGAATGAGCTACATACGCCCATCACAGTAGAATGCATCCATTTCAACTTTTACAACACTGTTGCTCGTCAGAAGATAAGTTACACTCCATCTGTCCAAGCTCATGAAACTTTTCTGTCCAGAGTCCAAGAGTCCAGGCATCTGACCAATGAGATGGTAGTAGCTACATGTATCATGTATGTACATATGATAGATGAGTTGACACAGCAACAAAATAAACAAATAAATTTATAAACAATCCAGCCCAAAGAGCAAGAAGAAAATAAAATCAGCAAGCAATGGAGTGAGGAGAAGAAGAAGAAAATAAACAGTCTCGAGGTCCTGTGATGATTCAGCATTCCCGGGGGACCTGATGAGCTGCCACCTGTCCCCCCACCCTCCACATTTTCCTGCCAAATTCCACACAAACTCTCTCTCAACCAAGGCAAGCTCAAACACAAAGCAAAGCAAAACTGCAAAACTCCCTCCTCTCTCTCTCTCTCTATCTCTGGACGTGCCAAGAACACGTAGATACCAGTACAAGACAACAGGTTGATCCTAGTTCCAAACATTTTCTTCTTCCCAATTCATTGCAGCGGACATGCCATCAAGATCATAGCTCTTCTTCTCTCTCTTAGTTCTTTCTCTGTCTCCAATGGCTTTCTTGCACAGCCTGCACAGGTGCAGGCGCAATGCCGCCGCCGCCGTCGCGAGCGCCTCATTCCTTCTGCTCGTCCTCGTCTTCTCCGCCTCCCTGGCCACGCGCCGCGACCCCAACGACGACGCGGGGGTCTTTATTACCTCCTCCTCGTTGTCGTCTCCTTCCCCCGGCGACCAGGAACAGGGGAGCTGCCAGGAGCTGCAGTCGCTGGGGGACCACGGCGCGAGGTGCCGGTATTTGCGGTCGCACCCGCCGTGCGGGCCGCAGGGGTACGTCGATTACCTCCGGCTGTTCTACTGCGGCTTCGGGCGGCGGCCATGGCTGGGGCACGCGGTGCTCGTGCTGTGGCTCCTCGTGCTCTTCTACCTCCTCGGCGACACGGCGTCCGAGTACTTCTGCGCCTCCCTCGAGGGCCTCTCCGCCGCGCTCCGCCTGCCGCCGGCGATCGCGGGGGTCACACTCCTGTCGCTCGGGAACGGCGCGCCGGACGTGCTCTCCAGCGTCGTGGCCTTCGCCGCCGGTGGCGGCGATGATGCTGGGGACGTGGGCCTCAGCAGCGTGCTCGGCGGCGCGCTGTTCGTATCCACGGTCGTCGCCGGCGTCGTTGCCATCGTCGCTGGGCGCCGCGGCGAAGCAGCCGCCGCCACCATCGAGCGGCGCGGATTCGTGCGCGACGTGTGCTTCCTCCTGGTTGCGCTCTGCTACCTCCTCGCCGTGCTGCTCACCGGCACCGTCACCGTCTGGGCCGCCGCGTCCTTCCTCTCCCTCTACGCCGCCTACGTCCTCCTCGTCTGGACCTCCCACTGCTGCACCGCCGCCGCCGCCGAGCTGGACAACAACAAGCCTCCCTCCGACCTCGCCGCGCCGCTCCTCCTCGACGACGCCCCGCCTGCCCTCCCAGTCTCGTCCAACTCCAAGCCCACCTCGCCAAGAACCTTCGCCCGCCGCCTCCTGGACGCGCTCCACTCGCCGCTGTACCTCCCGCGCCGCCTCACCATCCCGGACATCGCCGAGCACCGCTGGTCGAGGCCCTACGCGGTCGCCTCCGCGCTCCTCTCCCCTCTCCTCCTCGCCGTCATCTCCTCCCCGACCAGCCCCATCGTCCTCCTCGCCGGCACCCTCTCCGGCGTCCTCCTGGCCATCGCCGCCACCCAGGCCACGGACGCCTCCGCCCCACCGCACGGCCGGTGGGCCCGCCTCCCGTGGCTCGCCGGCGGTTTCCTGATGTCCGTGCTCTGGTCGTACCTGCTCGCACGCGAGCTCGTGGCGCTCCTCGTCGCCATCGGCGTGGTGGTCGGCGTCAAAGCGAGCGTGCTCGGCGTCACCGTGCTCGCGTGGGGCAACTCGCTCGGCGACCTCGTGTCCGACGTGGCGATGGCCATGCACGGCGGGGCGCAGACGGCGGTGTCCGGCTGCTACGCGGGCCCGGCGTTCAACACGGTGGTGGGGCTCGGGCTGTCGCTGACGCTGGCGGCCGGGGCCCACTACCCGGAGCCGTACGCGATCCCGGCGGACGCGTCCGTGTACGTGACCATGGGATTCCTTGCGGCGGGGCTGGTGTGCGCGCTGATGGTGCTGCCCATGAGGGGGATGAGGCTGGACAGGGTGCTGGGGGTGGGCCTCCTCCTCATCTACCTCTGCTTCCTCTGCATCAGGATCTCTCAGGGCATGGGGGCTCTGCGGCTGCAAGGATTAATTAGATTTTGGTTGGTGTAATTAGTTTTTTAATTGTTATCACCGGTAATTAATTGTTGCATACACATGTACTACATAGCTTACATATACCTGGTCAATCTCTCGTCTTTTTGAAATGTACATACGCTGATATGCATACCAAATTACCATCGCTAGTGTACAACTGGTGTTATTGACATTACGGTGGTTTTTGTAAGCTAGTCATGTGTCCGTGCGTTATAACAGTAAACAAATATTATGCTATAGTTATATATTCTTGCTCAAAGGAATATAAGTTTGTTTCTACTTGATTATATAACCTACTTCTAATATAACATACAGCCAAATTCAGAATATTACCAAATACTATCATAACGGAACTGATAGCGATTAATATAAGGTACTCATAAAATCTATATACCAGGAGTTGAATAATGATATTGCAGAATCTCCAAAAAAAACGTAGAGCAGCTTAAAATCGTTATCTCCATTATAGAAGTCACACAACATGATAATTACAAGCATGGAATAAACACACAAGCAAATGTCTCTGGGTACTTTAGTGCCAACCAAAACAAAAATGTAGTGTACCACTTCTGCATAAATTTAGACTATTAGATAATGAAGGTGTACCTATACATACGCCAATAATCAAGATCAGTTTAGGCACTAAATACATATTTTAATATATGAGTATAATTTAGACACTAAATAAATACATACTTCAATATAGAACAACCAATAGTCCTAGAGACCAAAAATAAAAGTGTCAATGTGCACACACATTGCACAAGAAAACTGTGATATTGGGTAAAGATAATAGCCACAACATTCCATTGGCATGACCAAGGTAAAAAAATAAAGCTAGACATTTAGTTTCGATTAAACTTCAACTCTCCATACAAAAGAAAGCATACCAGTTTAAGAAGCAGCACCGGATCAGGCATAACGTATGGATCACTTGATAGAACATCACGAATAGCTAGATTTGTGCCCCTTATGATATCAACTCCAACAAATTCTACCATGCCGACATCCATCTGAAACAAAGTAGACAATTTTACAATAAAGGTAGTGTATAAATTGCAGTATACACTTGAAAAACTTAACACCTGAGTGTTCATCGCACCATTTTCTCTAGTCCTTTGTGATCTGAGTCCTTTCTCCTCGAGCTATACACTGGAAGGATGACCAAAACCATGTCGGATGTTGGTGTGTTGTTGGTGATGATGTTTATCTACTGCATGTTTGCTATTGCATTTGTATGGTAAAGGGCATGACAAATGTGGATCAGAAACATATTGTTGAAGCTTGTATTTTTTTCCTGCATATATATAGATAAAAAGAAAGCATAGTTTTGTCAGAGTCAACAAAAAAGTAATGAGGAGCAATTCGTATATATAGATATACGAGTTGATGGTAGGGAAAAAAAATCTAGAGCACTATCTGAAATATAATCACAAGAAGTGGTAAATATTTCAACCAAAAGTATGGCCATGCATCAGCCAAATCGGTATTTTTGTAATCTGTCGCTCACGAAGAAATTCAAGCCTAGCAAAATAGCATCTGATCTCACAAGCACAAAACGCTAGAGCGATTTGTGCGGCGGAGTGGAGAGGAAGGAGGTGCAGGCAGGGTGGGAAGAGAGGGGGGTGAGGTCCACATGTCGGCATGATGTTTTATGTGAGGATGGGAAGGAAGCAGCAAATGAATCACGAAGTGAGATGAATCACCACAACCTCTCTTTTTAAGTAGTAGAGATTTCGTATAGCATATTATGTACAGATACATACAAACTAATGCATGCTAAAAAATGACTGGCATAGGTAGGTTATGAAGTAGTGCTGTTTCTTTCCAATAGGTGCTGACTTGTTACCTTGTGCTCCAGTAGTGAGTTGGAAGTGCAAAGTAAGAGCTAGATGACTCGCTAATTAAGCTGTGAGGTCGATCTGCCCAAATGTACATTCACTAATGCATGCACGATGAAAACGAGTAAAAACGGACTTGTACTTGCTAGTCTTTTTGTCCATTCTGACTGCCTATTGGACCCATGTTACCTTCTGAGTCAAGTTCTCGGGCTTTTTCTAACCCATCTATCACGACTAGAATTACCTTTTTGTTCCCATGGAAAGACCAAAGAATTGAAAGCTTTTGAGGTCAACGAGACGCGGTTAGTATTACCACTTGTTAATTTCCATGAAGCTACAACCGCGCTCAGCTGAGCGACTAGCGTCTACGTTCAGCTCTTTTTACTGTTTATTTTTTCTGATTATTTTTTTATTTTAGGTTTTATTATTTTTTTTGTATTTCTTTGTATTATCCGTGATGGGTTAATATGTTTTTTTATTTTAAAATTTTTTAAATTTAATTATGTCAAATATGCCAACTCAGCTATAGTAAAAAAAAATAAGTCAGGTATAGTAAAAAAAAAGATAAGCTAACGCTATTCTGAACACCCCTAATTGTTAGACGCAGTACTAGTTTCAAGATCCATTCTTGTATGCGCGTGTTTTTTTGTTTGTTTTCTTTTGAGAGGATTGTATACATTTGTTCCTGCACGCGTGCGCAAGTACCATTTGTTAGAAATGTTGATAATAGTTTAATTTTAGATTTTACTAAGAAATTAATACAGTAAAGGACTAATGATATAATTAACCGAACTAGCAGATGGTAACTCATTGTACTTCAGAAAATACATAAAAAAAATATTATAACAGAGTCGATTGAACTGCGAACAACTTATAGTGGGGTTGATGGAGAAAAGGAAGCAACACAAAATACAAGCAGTCGTAGAGGTAGTTGACATCAACGAAGAAGCCAAGCAGTCATGCAGGTCGCGCTACCCAGAAACCTAATAGTTTGGAGATACCCCTCACTCTCCTTCACGGTACACGATGAGAAGAAGAGTTGACGAGATTTAGAAGGCACAGTATTATAGCGTAGTTTTGCAGGAGAAATAAGAAAAAGAAAGGGAGGAGGTAGTAATTTAGCTCTTTTTGCTCTGAATGTTTCCAGGCCTATATGCACACATAGATACAGAGTGGCTATTGATGTGATTAACCAACCATTTACCCATGGGTAACTAGCACGATTTATCAATCATTTACCAACTGGTAACTACCTGTCATCAATATTGAAAAAAAGCCTTAATTTCAAACGTTCGAATCTCATTCAAACAAAGATATGCACTATTCACAAAAATAAGGAAGACTTGGTCACAAGTCACACGATTTATCATACGAAAATACACAAATACATGCACACATACGTGTGCTTAGCCAAAGCCATTTTATGCCATATATCTCAAACTTTTAGGGAATAACAATAATCCCTCTTTATATATTGGTTTTCTTCACCATACCTTAACAATATGATACCAAACCATACTAGCTTTAGAATTAAAGTAAATAGGCCCCATAGCCTAATTTCTAACACCATTGGACAGTTCGAGAATGTTCTTTGATAGATCAACGACAAGCGATAAGAGCTAGTTACAGAAGAAAACATCAAATTGGTCCCAACTCTTCCATCCATCCATCCATATATCCATCGATTGGTTGATGATGAATCGATCATGATACTAATGTACCAATGATAATCAATTCGAAGCTGTCGAGAAAGCTAAGCAAAGAGAAGAAAGCCGATGGATCCATACCCTTACGTCTTGGATAGAAAAAACAACCGGTACCGTATGATATGCCGTTAGGATACCTCCTGATGGCATACTTTTCTTTACCGCTGCTCTATCTTCTCTTCCTCTCTTTTCTCTTGAACTGGCACCGGTACTCCTCTCCCTTCCCTCTCTCTTCTTCGGCGCCAGAGCAGCTTTTCACCTCTCCTCTGCCTTCCCTCCCCCTTCCTCTACCATAGGCGGTTGGTAGCTACCTCACCACCTGGCCGTGCCGCCATTTCCCTTCCCCTGCTGCTATCACCCTGCCCAACCTAATATTCAGTATACTGCCATCGCTGTCTCTCCCTTCGTCGCTGTCCACCACCCTCCACCGTCACTCACTATCGAACCACTGGCTCCCCGGCATCCCTTTACGTCTAGGGGGTACGGTGAATTTGTCGTCGGTATATCCAGAGTCAGAGGTGAATGAGAAAGGGAGGGTGCTGCCTAAGTTAAAGGAGATGGAGGGCCGGCGCCTGAATTGAAGGAGGGTAGTGCTAGCAGATCATGTCAATTTTGACTCGGATGGTATACCGTGTGTAAGTTCTCCTAAAAAATGGGATTCCACGTCTGTCTAGTGGAGCACGGTAGATGCACAACTAATACTCGTAGGGTTAGTTGTTACTAGTTAATAGATACTCCATGATTACACGTGACTGCCAGTCGTTGCAGCATGAGCTAGCCAGCTTTGTATGGCACTGTTTTCTTTGCTCCCATGTTGGTTTGGCCTCTGTAGCTTGCAGCTGCAGTGTAGTAGTAGAGCAGAGTAGACTAGAGTAGCGGGTTGTCGAGACCCGAATATGCAAATTCGGTCTCTCTGTGTAAACTGCACTAGTCCAGGATCACGCTAGTGCACACAGTCAAACATAGATGTCATCACAGTCATACACACGACAATAATAAAGGAAAACTCGAATATCGATAAAATATCAAAGGTACGACCTTATGGCCAAGCTTACAATATCTCTAGCCGGAAGGGCTTAACAAAATAGCAGCGGAAATCCAAAATAAAGTAGGGCGTCCAATCAACAAGCCACAGGCTATCGAGTGGAGAACGAAGCCTAATCCGTGAAGTCGCCGCAGTACTCTCCTTCTGGCACCTCCTGCTGATAGTACTACTCTCCCTCAACTGAGCAACATAGGCGTAAAGCCGTGAGTACATTGGTACTCAGCAAGTCGTTTGTAACAATGAATGCAATATAATATGCAAGGCTTACCAATGGAAGGCTGAAAGGTTAATTTGCATAAAGGCATTTACTGATGAAATACATTAAATAATCTTGAAAGCGAAAGTTAACTAGAAACAGTAATAAGGGATAATCAAAGGAATAAACATAAACTGCTTGTGAACACCAATCCACAAGTTAAACCAACAGTGGACTACGTGTCCACTATCAACATAAACCTCCAAGTTATAAATGAAACACTAACCCTCGTGTGAAATCCCCGAGCACTGTCCATGACCGAGGACGCGGCTATTCGAATAGTTTTACACTCTGCAGAGGTTGCACAACTGTACCCACACGATGTGATTAGCCTAGGCCTAAGGAAATCACAACAAGGCCTTTACAATGCTCTACCTCAACACAATCCTGCCCGCTAGGTTTCGTGATCACACCCCCTTGCGCCACATGGAAATCAGCAACCATGTCCATCCCAATGGCAGAATTGAATCGAAATATTACAAATTAATCAGCCAGGTCCATCCCATAATAGACATGTGGTTTGCACGATTAAGCTCAGATCAATGGCGCACAAAGTTAAGTCCTTAACATTACCCGGGCGAGGCTACCACATCCCCGAAGTGCAACTGTACCTCCCCTTATCGCACGATCACTCGCCCGAGTGAAAACCAATTTGTATAACCAAGCCAACGTCACACCAATGACGTGGCACCAATTTTAATACACGTGGCACCAACCACAGTTCCATATGTCATTAAGTCAAATTAATAATTTAACATGTGTGATGAGATCAATCGTAAATATAAACCGGCTAAGCAATCTAATCGTACCAACCCATGTGACAAATAAACTAGCATCACTAATAAATTACCCAACCTATGGTGACAATGGCATCATGGTATTCCAAAGTATCAAGGAGGTATAATCTCAATTGGGCGATAACTACCAGTGCAAAGGTTTGAATAAAAAATAGCAATGCAATGTAATTTAAAACAAAATAATTAAATAATAGTTTACAAAATTGGGTTCAACATGATCAAGGGATACGACTTGCCTTCGTTATGCTCAGCGGGGTACTCCTGGTCTTCGGGCGCGAAACCTGCTCCTCCGGAATCCGAATCTAACGAGAGAGAAAACGACCGAAAACAAAGAAACACATAAAATGATAAGCAAATGAACTCCAAAATTCACAAAACCAGAACCAACAGCTAGAGCTCGATTTTAGATGAATTTAGAAAAAAGAACAGGGTCAATCGGAGCTAGGACGGAGGAGAACGGGCTCCCGAAAAATTAATTCTAAAATTAATTCGGGAAATTCGGAAATTACACTATGTTGTGAACCCGGTTCACCGAATACCTGGTCCACGGTGAACCCGCGCACGACGAATGTGCACGGGGAGAGGGTCTGCCGACGCGGCGGGCGGTGACGTGGCGCGCGCATATCTGCCGCCACGTGGCACATCCGACGTGGCGGTGACGTGGCTGCCACGTGGCACCTGGGCTCGGGTATTTGCTGACGTGGCATGCCACGTGTCATGCCACGTGGCCCTAGGGCTGACGTGGCGTCCACGTGGGTAGGGCTGACGTGGCTCGGTGCGGCGCGCGACGGCGCGGATCGGACGGCTGGAGGGAGGCCACGTGGGCACATCCAAGCCGTAGGTTTTTGGATCTGGGCGGACGGCTATGATCGCGTGGCGCGGGGCCGGGAAGCCGCCGATGGTTGACGCGTGGCGGCGCGACGCGCGAAGCGTCGCGTGGACGCGGCGCGCGGCGCGGCGGCCGAGGCGGGGACGCGTCCGACGCGGGTGCGGGGTCGCGTGCACGCGGACCGAGGGGCGGCGCTGCGGGTCCGGCGAGCGAGCGGCGGGTCCGGCGAGGCAACGGCGAGGGGCGGACTCGGCGACCATTCGCGACGGCGGAGGGTCAGCGGTGGCGGCGGGTTCGCAGCGGGTCGCCGGCGGCGGAGGAGCGAAACGGGCGCGGCGACTTACGGAGATGCGCTGGTCGCGGTGGCTTTCGGCGAAAACGGGCGGCGCGGTCCGACGGAGGCGACGAGGACGGCGACGGCGAGTGCGGCGCGCGGAGCGAGGGAGGAGGCGGCGGCGGCGGATGGAGCGCCGCGAACCGAGGTGGCGGCGGGCTTTATATGGCACGCCGCCGAGACGATCCGGATCGGACGCGGCGCGGGCGGAACGGATCGGAGACGATGACGGGAGGCCGCGCATGGCACCACGCGCGCTGCGATCGAGCGGAGCCCGGCGGGCGCTAGGGTTAGGTCATCGCGCGGCGCGGGCACGAGCGGGCCGACGCGTGGCACGGCGGGCGGATCGAGCGGCCGCGGTGGAGTCCGGGTGGTGCGGCGCGAATCGGCGGCGCGCGGCTGCAAGCGTGGCGCGCGCCGACGGACGGTGGAGGTGAGGCGCAGGAGCGGGCCGGGCCGAGGCCGAGGGAGGCGGTGCGCGGGATCGGCGGCGTCCGACGCGTGGGGGCCGGGATTGCCGACACGCGGAGGGGAGGGGATCGGGCGGCTGAGGGTGGCCCGGGGGATTTTTATTTTCTTTTATTTTTCCAGAAATTCAAATAAACTTCTAAAAGCTCTAGAAAATAGCAAATAAATCCCAAAAATTCACCAAAAATACCAGAAAATTCCTTGTGACCTGAGGAACACAAATAAAATATTTTCCACTTATGTTAATGTTTATTTTAATCATAATAAATCATTTAAAATTTCTAAAATTCATTTGAAGCTTCAATTAATTCCAGAAAATTCCAGAAAATTCATTTTTAAATCCCAGGCTTTAAAAATCTCAGAAAAATAGGATGTTACAAACCTTACCCCTTTAAACGAGATCTCGACCCCGAGATCTGGGCCAACTAAGAGAATAGGTTCGGGAACTCTGCTCTGAGATCCTCCTCGCGCTCCCAGGTGGCTTCCTCCTCGGAATGGTTGCTCCACTGGATTTTGCAAAAACGGACCACTTTATTCCGGTTGACTCGCTCTGACACTTCCAAGATTTTGACTGGGTGCTCTTTGTACGACAGATCCTCCTGCAGGTCAACGGCCTCAACTGGCACAACCTCCTCAGTGCGCGCAGCACTTCTTGGTGGGACACATGAAAGACGTCATGTACCCCATCGAAAGACGCAGTAGCTCAAGCGATAAGCAACCTCTCCCTGCGTTTGAAATCGAGCGGACCAACATACCTCGGTGCAAGCTTCCTTTAGCTGAAACCTCTTCACACCCTTGAATGGTGTGATCTGAGATACACAAAATCATCGGCTCAAAACTCGCTCTCGGCGTCACGGTATCTGCATAGCTCTTCATGCGGCTCGGCGCTTTTCAACTCTGTCTCTGTATCAAGCGGACCTTATCCTCGCCTTCTTTCAAATGATGCGGGCCAAAACGACCTTCCCGTCTCTTTCCAATTGAGAGGGGTCTCGATTTCTGCCGTATAATGCCTCAAACGGTGACATCTCGCAAACCGGCACGATAATCGTTGTTGTATGAGAACTCGCAAAGGTAAATAATCGTCCCACTTAGACCCATGATCAAGCACACAAAGCTCTCAACATGTCCTCCGTAACTGATTAACTCGCTCTGTCGACCATCCATGCGGGGTGATATGCGGTACTGAAGTTCAGGTGAGTCCCCATAGCCTTATGGAAACTACCCCAAAACCGAGAGGTGAACTGCGATCCACGATCTGACACGATCTTCTTGGGCACACCATGCAAACTGACAATCCTGGACATATATAGCTCTGCCAATCTGTCACCACTATAGGTCGTCTTAACTGGAATAAAATGAGCAACCTTGGTCAATCGATCCATAATGACCCAAATCGAATCATAGCCCTCTTTGGTCTTAGGCAGACCGACTATGAAGTCCACATCAATTTCTTCCCACTTCCACTCGGGAACTTTCAGTGGCTGTAGCAAACCTGTAGGTCTCTGATGCTCTGCCTTTACTCTCTGACAAACATCACAAAGGGCTACATACTCAGCGATCTCACGCTTCATGCTTGGCCACCAATACTTATCCTTAATGTCTTGGTACATCTTGGTACTGCTTGGATGAATCGAGTACAGCGACTCATGAGCCTCTTTTAACAACACATCCTTTAGCTCTTGCTTGTTGGGCACACACAAACGCCGCTTGAACCATAAGGTTCCCTGGTCATCCACTGAAAATTCTGACTCTTTACCTTCACTTAAATTCTTTCTGATCCGCTGAAATGCCTCATCATCTGACTGAGCCTGGCGAATCTGACCGTCCAAAGTAGGCTGCATCTCCATAGCTGCCAAAAATCCTGGCTCAACCAACTCAAGGCTAAGCTTCTGAAATTCCTCATGCAAAGCTGGCTGACTCTCTCGAACCATCACTGAATTGCAGTATACCTTTCTACTCAAGACATCTGCAACAACATTAGCTTTCCCAGGATGATAATGTATGCCCACATTATAATCCTTTATCAGCTCTAACCACCTCCTCTGCCTGAGGTTAAGCTCGGACTGGGTAAAGATGTATTTCAGACTCTTATGATCCGTGTAAACCTCACATCCGTTACCCATCGGATAATGACGCCAAATCTTTAAAGCATGCACTACGGCTGCCAACTCTAAATCATGGGTAGGGTAGTTCTCCTCATGCGGTCTCAACTGGCGTGAGGCATAGGCTACCACTCTCTTGTCTTGCATCAAGACACATCCCAAACCTTTGCGAGAGGCATCGCAAAATATCTCAAAATCCTTGTTAATATCAGGCAACACAAGCACTGGGGCTGTGGTCAAACTCTCCTTAAGTTTCTGAAAACTTTTCTCGCACTCTGGCGTCCAAGTGAATTTCTTTTCCTTTTTGAGCAACTGCGTGAGGAGTCTGGCCACACTGAAAAAACCCTCAATAAAGCGACGGTAGTATCCTGCCATACCCAGAAAACTCCTGATCTGGGTAATTGAAGTGGGTGACTGCCAATCCAAAACATCACTTACTTTCCCTGGATCAACTGCAACTCCTTCTGCTGTCAACACATGCCCTAGAAAGGCGACTTTCTTCATCCAAAACTCACATTTGCTAAACTTTGCATACAACTGATTATCTCTCAATTTCTGCAATGCTAACCTCAAGTGCTCCTGATGTTCCTCCTCATTCTTGGAATAAATCAAAATGTCGTCAATGAACACAACGACAAATTTGTCCAAATATTCCATAAATACCTTATTCATCAAATACATGAAATAAGCTGGGGCATTGGTCAAACCAAATGACATCACTGTGAACTCGTATAGACCATAACGAGTCGAGAAGGCTGTCTTGGGTATGTCCTCCTTGCGTATCCTCATCTGATGATATCCTGACCTCAAATCAATCTTGAAGAACACTCCTGCTTCCTTAAGCTGATCAAATAAGTCATCAATCCTGGGCAGAGGGTACTTATTCTTGACGGTGACCTCATTAAGTGCTCTGTAGTCCACACACATGCGCTGACTACCATCCTTCTTCTTGACGAACAACACTGGCGCTCCCCACGGGGATGAACTCAGTCTGATGTAACCCTTATCCAAAAGCTCCTGAATTTGCTTCTTCAACTCTGCTAAGTCATTGGCTGGCATCCGATAGGGTCTCTTGGAAATCGGAGCGGTACCTGGCACAAGCTCAATCAGAAACTCAACCTCCCTCTCTGGTGGCATACCTGGAAGGTCATCTGGAAACACGTCAGGGTACTCCTTGACCACTGGTACATCCTCCAACTGGATCACCTTGCTCTGGCAAATCATGACTGGCTCTGGCTGACACTCACTAGCTGCGAATCGCACCTTAACTCCATCTGAATTGGTTAAGGTCACCGCTCGCTGCTCCACAGTCTAACATCGCCGCTGCTTCGGTTAATCCATTCCCAAGATTACATCTAGGGATCGTGATATCCAACAAAATCGTCGGCCCGAACTCAACTCCCGAATGGTTATCCTAACTCCCGGACAACCTAGGTTGGATCTCAACTCGGATCCGGGATTGGATTAAAAGATCGATCCAAGAGCAACGATTTTCAATTGTTGCTTTAAAGCAAAACTCCGAGAAACAAACGAATGCGAAGCTCCGAATCAAATAAAACGGTGGCGGAATCCAATGTACGAGGAACGCATCGATCACAACGTCCGTGCTGCTGGCATCCTCTGCGGTGACGTGGTTCACTGACCTCTCACCACCGCGTCCCCGCTGGCTCGCCCCGATGCCGGGTGCTCTCGCCCCGCTCACGGGTAGGAGTACGACCGGTGTGGCTCCCAAGTCGGCGAACTGGTGTCGGGGCTCGCTCGAGGGCACTTGCTAGCATAGTGTCCCACCTCATGACACTTGAAGCAAGTGACGGACGCCATCTTGAATTATTGCTCTTCGTTGCTGCTGCCATCGGAACCACCAGTGACGCCGCCCTGATCAAACCGCGCGTGTCCGAGCCGGGTCCGAATCACGAGGATCGCTGCTTCTTCTTCTTTGTGGCACTCGTGTAGGCTGGTAGGAACCAAAACGAGGCCTCTGGGATTGGTGTGACTGTGATCCCTGCTGGATCAACCTCCTCTTGCGAGACTCCTCGAGCTCGCGGTGACTCTCCTCAACGAGAATGGCCTTATCCACCAACTGCTGAAAACTGGCATAGTCATTACCTACGACTTGCACCTTCAAAGCTGGGTTCAAGCCTTTCTTGAACCTCTTCTGGCGAGCTGCATCTGACGCTACATTCTCTGGCGCGTAGCGAGCCAACTGAGTGAATTTATTGAGATATTCACTCACTGACAGGTTCCTCTCTGGAACTCCCGAAACTCATCCTTCTTCATCTCTACCACTCCATCCAGGACATGGGCAGTATGGAAAGCCTTGGCGAATTCCTTCCAAGTGATGTTGTTCTGGTTCTCATGGGCGGCACAGTAGTTCTCCCACCACTCTACTGCTGGTCCCTCAAGCTGATGTGCTGCATACAAAACCTTCTCTCTGTCGGTGCGAGCCAAGTTCGATTTCTTCTCAATCGAACGGACCCAATCGTCGGCCTCAAAGGCTCGACGAACCGGAGAAAACAGCGGTCTCGCCTCATGAACTCTGCATAGCCGATCACGACGAGGTGCCGTGGCGGTATCGCTCTCGTGTCTTTGTCATTTGTATCATAGTCTGCATACCTGCATCATGGTGCGTGATCATCCGAGTCCGCCACCAAAATCGATCGAGGGCGGGTCCATGGTAGGTGGCACCGCCGCGCAAAGATCGCTCTCTGGTCTGGTTACGCCTGATTGCGGCTGGAGGAGTTCCTGGTATCAACCATCTTGCTCTGAAAAGAAAACAACTGCTGATTGACCAAAGGTAAAAGACGAGAGAGAAAAGCATAGATAAGAGGTAAATGCGTCTAAGGGGGTTTTGCTTAATGGAAACCTAAACTAAACAAACACTTAGCCAAAAAGGCTAACAAAGAAACTGAACAAAAATAAACTCCATTAAAAGATTGACATGATCGCAATATAATACTTTTAAGGCAATATTTGCAGCTCACATCACACACAACTGCAAATAAAATCCAACGTGTCTACTCGCACTATCTACTCTGAAGGCTCCCACTCGGGTCCTGACAAATAGGGTACACTGCTATCGTCCTCAGAATCGCTGTAGACAACCCACGAGTTGCGGATCGGCGGCGACTACTCTCTGACTGGGGCTGGGGTGAACCGCTGAGGTAAGCTCGACGATCTCCGGTGATACGACGTCTCTCCTCCGGGCTCAGCGGTGTAGGCGACGGTAGAGGTACTGGCGACTGCGGTCGGGACTCCTCCCAGACTGGCTCTGGTAGTCTCAGGGTAGCTCCGTACTACTCCTTGAACTTCCGGACGAGTCTGGCCATGTTGATCTTGTATAGCTTGCAAAGGCGACGAATGGTTTTGTGCGCAACTCCTTGTGCTGACATCTCCCCACTGGCACCGGTGTTCTTGAAACTGTGGTGTAGCACCTGCTTGCCGACTCGGGTGGTGAAGTATAGCCTGGAGATGCTCCCGATGCGTTGACCTTTATGCTTCTCATCCTTGGTGAGGTAGACGGGCAGTCTCTTAAATCCGAGGCTCCTCAACAGAACGCGTAGAAGTGACCTCCATCCTCCTGTCGGGCTGTAAGAAATTTGGGATATCTAATGCATTTATAAAGGAAAGATCAGTTTATAACTTTAGGAAAACAAATTTTGCAAGAGTTGGGGCGAGAGATAAGAATCCTTAAGAATGAGGTAAGAAGATAGAGATATTACTAAATATCAAATTTAGTTGGTTTGATTTAGAAAATAAATTTTTGGGCTATCGACCAATCTAACTAGGGCTTCGTCCTACAGTCGATATGGCTCTGATACCATCTCTGTCGAGACCCGAATATGCAAATTCGGTCTCTCTGTGTAAACTGCACTAGTCCAGATCACGCTAGTGCACACAACAAACATAGATGTCATCACGATCATACACACGACAATAATAAAGGAAAACTCGAATATCGATAAAATATCAAAGGTACGACCTTATGGCCAAGCTTACAATATCTCTAGCCTAAGGGCTTAACAAAATAGCAATGAAATCCAAAATAAAGCGGGCGTCCAATCGACAAGCCACAAAGCTATCGAGTGGAGAACGGCCTAATCCGTGAAGTCGCCGTAGTACTCTCCTTCCGCACCTCCTGCCGATAGTACTCCTCTCCTCAATCGAGCAACATAGGCGTAAAGCCGTGAGTACATTGGTACTCAGCAAGTCGTTTGTAACAATGAATGCAATATAATATGCAAGGCTTACCAATGGAAGGCTGAAAGGTTAATTTGCATAAAGGCATTTACTGATGAAATACATTAAATAATCTTGAAAGCGAAAGTTAACTAGAAACAGTAATAAGGGATAATCAAAGAAATAAACATAAACTGCTTGTGAACACCAATCCACAAGTTAAACCAACAGTGGACTACCTGTCCACTAACAACATAAACCTCCAAGTTATAAATGAAACACTAACCCTCTATGAAATCCCCGAGCACTGTCCATGACCGAGGACGCGGCTATTCGAATAGTTTTACACTCTGCAGAGTTTGCACAACTGTACCCACACGATGTGATTAGCCTAGGCCTAAGGAAATCACAACAAGGCCTTTACAATGCTCTACCTCAACACAATCCTGCCCGCTAGGGTTTCGCATCACACCCCCCTTGCGTCACATGGAAATCAGCAACTATGTCCATGCCAATGGCAGAATTGAATCGAAATATCACAAATTAATCAGTCAGGTCCATCCCATAATAGAAATGTGGTTTGCACGATTAAGCTCAGATCAATGGCGCACAAAGTTAAGTCCTTAACATTACCCGGGCGAGGCTACCACATCCCCGAAGTGCAACTGTACCTCCCCCTTTACTGCACGATCACTCGCCCGAGTGAAAACCAATTTGTATAACCAAGCCAACGTCACACCAATGATGTGGCACCAATTTTAATACACGTGGCACCAACCACAGTTCCATATGTCATTAAGTCAAATTAATAATTTAACATGTGTGATGAGATCAATCGTAAATATAAACCGGCTAAGCAATCTAATCGTACCAACCCATGTGACAAATAAACTAGCATCACTAATAAATTACCCAACCTATGGTGACAATGGCATCATGGTATTCCAAAGTATCAAGGAGGTATAATCTCAATTGGGCGATAACTACCAGTGCAAAGGTTTGAATAAAAAATAGCAATGCAATGTAATTTAAAACAAAATAATTAAATAATAGTTTACAAAATTGGGTTCAACATGATCAAGGGACACGACTTGCCTTCGTTATGCTCAGCGGGGTACTCCTGGTCTTCGGGCGCGAAACCTGCTCCTCCGGAATCCGAATCTAACGAGAGAGAAAACGATCGAAAACAAAGAAACACATAAAATGATAAGCAAATGAACTCCAAAATTCACAAAACTAGAACCAACAGCTAGAGCTCGATTTTAGATGAATTTAGAAAAAAGAACGGGGTCAATCGGAGCTAGGACGGAGGAGAACGGGCTTCCGAAAAATTAATTCTAAAATTAATTCAGAAAATTTGGAAATTACACTATACTGTGAACCCGGTTCACCGAATACCTGGTCCACGGTGAACCCGGCGCACGGAACAGTGCACGGGGGAGAGTGGGTGCTGACGCGGCGGGGCGGCTGACGTGGCGCGCGCATATGCTACCACGTGGCACATGCTGACGTGGCAGCTGACGTGGCTGCCACGTGGCACCTGGGCTCGGGTATTTGCTGACGTGGCATGCCACGTGGCCCTAGGGCTGACGTGGCGTCCACGTGGGTAGGGCTGATGTGGCTCGGTGCGGGCGCGGCGACAGCGGCGGGATCGGACGGCGGGAGGGAGGCCACGTGGGCACATCCAAGCCGTCGGTTTTTGGATCTGGGCGGACGGCTGTGATCGTGTGGCGCGGGGGCGGGAAGCCGCCGATGGTTGACGCGTGGCGGCGCGACGCGCGAAGCGTCACGCGGACGCGGCGCGGGCGCGGCGCGGCGCGCGCGGCCGAGGCGGGACGCGTCCCGACGCGTGTCGCGGGGTCGCGTGCACGCGACCGAGGGCGGCGCTGCGGTCCGGCGAGCGAGCGCGACGGGTCCGGCGAGGGCAACGGCGAGGGGCGGACTCGCGACCATTCGCGACGGCGGAGGGTCCAGCGGTGGCGGCGGTTCCGCAGCGGGTCGCCGGCGGCGGAGGAGCGAGAACGGGCGCGGCGACTTACGGAGATGCGCTGGTCGCCGGTGGCTCGGGCGAGGAACGGCGGCGCGGTCCGCGGATCCCGACGAGGTGACGAGGACGGCGCACGGCGAGGTGCGCGGAGCGCGGCGTCGGAGCGAGGGAGGAGGCGGCGGCGCGGATGGAGCGCCGAACCGAGGCGCGGCGGGCTTTATATGGCACGCACGCCGAGACGCCGGATCGGACGCGCGCGGGGCGAACCGATCGGAGACGATGACGGGAGGCCGACGCGTGGCACCACGGGCGGCTGCGATCGAGCGGAGCCCGGGCGGACGCTAGGGTTAGGTCATCGCGCGGCGCGGGCACGAGCGGGCCGACGCGTGGCACAGGAGGCGCCGATCGGACGGTGGAGACGAGGCGCGGGAGCGGGCCGGGCCGAGGCCGAGGGAGGCGGTGCGCGGGATCGGCGGCGGCCGACGCGTGGGGGCCGGGATCGCCGACACGCGGAGGGGAGGGGATCGGGCGGCTGAGGGCGGCCCGGGGGATTTTTATTTTCTTTTCTTTTTCCAGAAATTCAAATAAACTTCTAAAAGCTCTAGAAAATAGCAAATAAATCCCAAAAATTCACCAAAAATACCAGAAAATTCTTTGAGACCTGAGGAACACAAATAAAATATTTTTCACTTATGTTAATGTTTATTTTAATCATAATAAATCATTTAAAATTTCTAAAATTCATTTGAAGCTTCAATTAATTCCAGAAAATTCCAGAAAATTTATTTTTAAATCCCAGGCTTTAAAAATCTCAGAAAAACAAGATGTTACACAGGTCCTCCTGTCCTGTCACTCGGTGGCCGTACGACGGGCTTATGGGCGCACTGTAGCCGGGTGGTAGTTTCTTGGCTGCATGGTCATCAAGCACCTATGCCCAGGTGTCACCTCTATGGCACTGTTGTTCGATCATCATATGGCAAAAATAATATTTCTGTAATTGTTGCAAATAATACACATAAAAATAGAGACAAGAGACATAGATTTTTATGTGGAAAACCCTTACAGAAAAAACCACGAACGCTCGAAGGCAAATCACTATAACGAGGAGAGATTGCAATGGAGAGCTTCTCTTGGGGCTTGATGCCTATGGACTACTAAGGTACATATATAGTGTGGGGGAAGAGTCCCACATGGAGAGGAAACCAAATTAGAGTCCTACACGAACACGGTTACAAATTTGAATCACTTTTCAATAGTAATTAAGATACATCTACCATTGGTATTGTAAATACGGTACAAAGATACGCCAAATGCCAAAAAGTCCACACGCACAGGTGCACAGCTTGGGGTTGATGGATGGCAGCGTTACCTGTCTTAATTATTAATTTTTTGTACTGTTGTTTGAATTTTTACATATAGCAAACGAGATCAAAAAATTACAAAATTTTAAGTGCGGCCTCCCGACATAACATACTTGATTGTATAATTTGTTCATAATTATATCCATTCTAAATGTTGCTCGAAAATTCATAAGATTATGACGTTTGTAGGAGTTGTTATATATAGCAAACAAGCTTCAAAAATTATAAAATTTTATGTACAGCCTCCCGACATAGTCATCGTAATTTTTTGATTTTTTAGAAATTTTATATGCTTCGAATTTACCATGTTAATTTATATTAATTTAATCATCATTAGCGATACGCGATGCTCATTAAAATCGTAGTTTAAATTGTACGTCGCATAGCCACCATGCGTGGCTATCTTTTGCAGTGCGTGACATCCCTCCTTTACATATTTATCACCCGCTTGCAGTTGTCCCCCCTTGCTGTCGTCCCCCTACCAGCTCCCTCACCAGCACAAATGTTAGTGTATCCATACTATCCCCCTCGCCTGCACAAATATCAATGTGTCTATGCCATCCCCCTGCTAGCTCCCTCACTCGCACAAATGTCAATGTGTCCATGCCGTCCCCACTCGCCCGCTCCCTCACTAGCACAAATGTCAGTGTATCCATGCCGTTCCCCCTGCCTACTCCCTCGCCAGTACAAATGTCAGTGTGTCTATGCCATCCCCCTCACCTGTAGTGGTGCACATCAACAAATGTTAGTATGTCTATGTCGTCCCCCCTTCCGCATTGTGTTTCCTGTACCACAGCTAGAACACCTCATCAATACTATGGAGAAGGAATGGAAGGAGATCACCTGACTTTCAAGGGTTGCAGCAGCCTGGGACGAACAAGCGGAGCGTGTGAGGAGGTCACCTCCCCAAAACGAAGCCCCCTATACCTTCAACCCTAACACATACTTGAACGTTCCCACTGAGCGTTCGCCATAAGACCCACCTACGGGGGAGACGCCCGCTCTGCTGGTGTAGGGACGTATACAAGTTCTTCAAGTCGAAGGAGCGATTGAGTTTGGACATATGGTACTAGGGCTGTGGTAACTACGCCTAGGACTTCCTGACCGATGTTACGACACAACCCACTACGGGGAGCCGGTAAGAACGGGTTACAATACATTCGCTTATCAGTTATTTTCTATAGCACGCACTAACAAGCTCTCCCCCCTTTCCCGACTAGTGATAGCTGGATTGTGAGGAGTGGGATGCATAGATAGCACATGAGAGGATGGAGGAGCGGCACCGCACTAAAGATCAAAGGGAGCGTATCCAGGGGGAGAAGCAAACTCACCTCAAGGTGTGAAGGCACAGGGAGCGTGAGGCTCGTAAGGTGGAGTGTGAGCAAAAGCACGAACTGGCGGCCAAGGCCAAGGCGGCAGGTGGGGACTACAATACTGACCTCAGGATGAAGGGGAAATGGCCATGGTCCATGTAGTAGTTGCACCCTCTTCATCTATATGTTCTATGTATTTATAATTTCCTAAAGGCATATGTGTCGTTAGGCTGCGTGCCATGTAACCCTCGTCATTTGTATTATCTATGTTTTTTCAATGCATACGGATGTCTCTAGCTTAATGCACACGATGCAGCGCTAAAACAGTCAACATGCAACCATGTACTACAATATAAGTATGGATATACATTAGACATACATAAATCATACAAAGCACCATAGGTAACAACACAAATGAAAATAACACTCGCAGCACTACACTTTCAAGATAACAACGAACACAAGAAAGAAAATAGCACACAACATTAAGTTAATTTTCCACTCTAGTCTATCAAAACGATGTCGTATCTCTACCATTTCAATACCCCCATCACAACTCCTCCTATGAAATAATGTTGAGCCTAGTGGTCATTTTATCTTCCCACACCCAGAATCGACAACCGTCTAGGCCATCCTGTAATTCAATCAGCAAAAGGTTTTGTAACATTTAGTGAACGATTGTAACCAACCCGAAACAAGCTGACTCACTGAGTGAAAGGGACACTTGTAGCAGTGCTGGCCAGGATTCGCGATCATCTATGAGGTCTTACATCTGACAAGCATATTGCAATTGGGGCAAATCACTACTGATGCCAACAAAGAGGTGCTTAGTTGGCTCATCTTAACGTCCGAGGGAGGGAGAAGCAAACCAAGGTAGAGAGAATGTGGACGATTACTTCAGGATGTGAAAGAGAACAATGCAGGAGTGTAGGATCAATGATAGCCAAATAGATGGGGTGAATAGGAAGTTCTAAAAATTCTTGCCTTCTAAAACTACTTACCCTAATTTATAGCTAGGCAAGATTTCAATTCAATTTAAATCTACATAGTTCTAGTATAGCTAAGGCACCACAAACACAAGTCTCTACAAGAATTCCTCTAGCACAAATAAATATGATAAATGCAATGATAACAAGGTGCTAGAAATTCAAGTGAGGAAATGAGAGACAAAGAAACAACCAATTTGACCACAATGTTTTATCGTGGTGTTTGAAAACTTGTTGGTTTCCCCTAATATACGTTAAGGAAAACCTAAGCATCTTGAACCGGTTCCACGAATTAAGCCTCACTCCTCCATCACTAGTGGTTATCCTTCATCCACTCCGGAGATGGTGGACAGCAAACCGCTCACAAGATGGCACCAAGCTTCTTCACAAGCTTCTTAAAGAAGTTATCTTACAACTCTCGTCAAGCCGTCTAGATGCTGACAAGCACCAAGAGTAATCAACCACAGCTTTGCTTGATGGCAATCAAGTGCCAAGGATCAATCTAGTATTAATATGCACTTGAATTGGCTTAATTCTCTCAAATGAATGCACAAGAGAAATTGAGGTGTGGGAGAGGTGCTCTACTGCTCAAGAATGTTTAATGAAGTGTCTAGCCTCTTTCTTGAGCTAGTGGAAAAGTATTTATAACCCCACCAATCAAAACTAGCCGTTGCGTAAAAGAGTCCTGAAAAATCAGGAAAAGCGGTAGTACCACTGTGTAAATTACTGAACAATCGCACCTCTACTGTAGAAATAGTAACAGCTTTGTCAGAGCAACAGAACTAGCCGTTGGAATAAAATACCATACTACTGCATTAAAATCGTGGTAGTTCTAATTTCTGGCAGTTCCAAAATTTGGTACGATACTTCCGTTTTACTTTGAGGCCCAAAGCTGGTCCTTTCTGGGAGAAAACGTACCAGCCAATTCTTAAAGCTTTCGAGATTTGGTAGTTCCATTTCATGAGTGCGATCATACCGCTATGCAGTAGTTCCGACATTTAAATCTCGGTACTACTATTTTGAGAGAGATTAAGTCTATCAAGGGATGCTCTCTGAAAAAATATTCCACTCAAAGTGCTAGTGCTTTCGAATTCCATTAGTACTGTTGAACACACACTGGTACTTTCAGATTCCGGTAGTACCGCTAAACACACTCGGCACTTCTGATATTTTTAACAAAGCACAATTGGCTTTCAAAGTTAATTCTAAGTGCATGTATGATTCTAAGCTGATCCAAATAGCACAAGAGCATGCTGCTAAGCATATTAATCGTATAACCTACGTGACAACTAGTATTGTATCATTAAATAATTTCTCATCCTACTGTGATAATAGTATCATGGTATTCAACTTATCAAGGTGAAAATAATTAAATTGGACAATAACTACCAAGTACAAGGGTTTGTAATAAAGTAGCAATACATGATAATTTAAAACAAAATAACTAAATAATAGATTAAAAACTAGATTCAACATGGTCAAAGAACACGACTTGTCTTGGCCTTGCTCAATTACAAATTCTTAATCTTCTGGTTGTGCTTCTACTCCTTCGAAGATGCGATCGAACGAGGGAGAAAATGAACAAGGCACAAAAATAAAATCAAATAAAATTTAAATAAACTCTAAAAACTTTAAAACTAAAATAAAAAATAGATCTTGATTTTAGATAAATTTAGAAAAAAGAACAGGGTCAATCAGAGTTAGGACGAAGAAAAACGGGCACTTGGAAAATCTAATATTAAGAAAATACTGAAAATTCAGAAATTCTACTATGTTGTGGACTCGATGCACACAAAGACTGATTTACGGTGGACTCAGCTCTTGGAATAGTGTGCATGCGGCTCGGCTAGATGATGTGACTGCTGACTAAGCATCTAGGGCTGATATGTCGGTGATGTGGCAAGACACGTGTGCATTAGGGCTGACGTGGTGGCTGACATGGCTCTGACATGTGGCATGCTGGCATGGCTGACACGTGGTGACCACATAGGATTAGGGTTGAGGTGACAACTGGCGTGGACGGCTGACTCAGTTGGGATAGCGACGATCAGATGGTCTGAACGGTGAAGGCGATCAGGCGGCCAAGGAGTGAGCATTATTCGAACGGTCCGACGATCGGACAGCTGAGGAGGGCCAAGGATGTTCACATCAATTGGATGGTCCAACAACGATCAGACAATCTAGAGGCGTGGATAGGTTCGAACGGTCTGAAGGTTGACAACACGCGTCGCTCGACGATTGGCTACGGGAGGCGAAGGGGCAGTGGCTCTTCGGTGCGTAGTGGGCGAGGCGGTGGCGCACGGGGACCGAAGAGTGGCGAAGTGATGGCCGGAGTGGAGCAAGATGGCGAGTCAGGGTGGCAGCTCAGCAAGGTCAACAACGGGGCTCACTAGCGAACAGCAGTCGTTGGCGAAGACATCTCGGTGAATGGTGATGAGGAGTGGAGGCATCCACCGGTGACGACGAAGGTGAAGCAACTGCGTCGAAGGCGAAGGTGAAGATGGCAACTCTGGACAATGACGAGAACACTCGACATGATGGATACAGGGTGCAGGAACCAAGAGGGAGGTGGCGGCCTTTTATGCACGGACACATAGAGAGTCTAGCTCGAGCGCGGCTCAAAGTCTTGGGCAGGCCTGCACGCCGAGACGAAGGTGACACGGACGGAGGCGGTGGAGTTCACAATGAAGATGCTGATGAACAGTGCCTGGCATCTTGGATGACTGACACGCGTCCAAGCAAGGATTAGATGGCGGACAGTAGAGCACAGATGAATAGTGCTTGAGCAAGTTCGGACCAGGCGAACGGCTCGGCGATCGGATGGTCTAAAAATGATCGGATGGTCCGGATAGGTACGAATGTTCAAATGGTCTGAATGGCAACATCAATCGGATGGCTAGGGACATGCAGCGTGCGGTAGATGGCCGACGTGTGGTGGTGGCCGATCGGATTAGTCCGATCAATGCGGGAGGGTTTAGGGGATTTTTTAGGTAGTGCTCAGCTTCTCTTTTTTTTTCACTGTTTAGCGATGGCTTTTTACTGTAGCAGCGATGGCTTTTAATGTAGTAATTTTGTCACGTAGTAATTTTTTTATTTTTTGTTTTTTTTTGTGTTTTGTTTTTTTCACATATTCCTTTGAATTGTCTGCTCTAGACTAGCATGCCGTTTTTATTTTTATATATTTTTTAAATTTAATTATGCCCAATAAGCTAACTCAGCTACAGTAAAAAATAAGCCAACTACAGTAAAATTTCAGCAAAAGCCAAAAGCTATCGCTATTCCGAACGCTACCTTAATTTCTAAATTGGAAGAAATTAAACTGAGCTCTAGAAAATAGCAAATAAATCCAAACAATTCACCAAAAATTTCTTGAGACACAAGGAATCCAAACAAAATATTTTCAGCATATGTTAATATTTATTTTATTTATATTAAATCTTTTTAATTAATAAAAAATTATTTTAAGCTTGTATTAATTTGAGACAAATTCAAGTGGAGAATTTTATTTTAGAAGCTTCAGAAAGCCTCCGAAAATTAGGATATTATAGTGGTGCTACATGTCGACAACGAGTCCATAATTTTCGGTGGCAACACACCGGGTTCCCTTTTTTCTCAGCCTCAAGTATGGAGCTCTCGTAATAGCTCATCTCTCATCTGAACTACGTTTCGCTTTTTATAGTAAGAAGAACCTTCTCCATCATACAGTAACATACCATGATAGACACCGGAGGCTAGCCAGAGCGTTGTCACCAAAGCAAGATCTTCCCTTAGAAAGGAGGGAGGACTTCGGCCCTAACTACTGCTTGGTGCCAAACAAGCAAGCTCAACAGGTATGGCCAAAATATAGACACAGGGAGGACGTGGTCATGTAGGTCGTCGAATGCCATTTCGATGGCGGGTGATGTTTTTTCGATGCCAACACTCTAGGGTACAATTAGCTAATAATTTATTTTCTTTAACTACTAATAGAGCTTCCATGTTAACCCTTCTTTCTAGCAGATAACTAAATACAACTTCATTCACTAGATCGATTCTCCCTATAAACGCTATGTTGTGAAGTATGTGGATATATTATGGGAGTGAATCTTAAAGTTGGAGGCCCAGATTGACAGTCCCAATGGGGAGAACAATAACCTCCGCCAACAGATGCAGCGCGAGACGGGCATCGAGGAGGTCGTGAACATAGGAAGTTCCTTTCATCCCACATGCTACTGTGTGGATCCTATCTACATATGTATATGCCACTACAACGACGGTCAGCCACATCTGAGGCACCCCCTCTACAACAATCCATGTGCGTAGCACGAGGCACCTTATACCATTAGGCACATGTAACATCCTGATTCTCAGAGTTTCGTAGAAGCTTTTAAAATAAAATTCACCATTTGAATTTTTGTTAAACTAATTAAAGCTTAAAATAAATTTTCATTAATTAAAAATATTTAATATGACTAAAGTAAACATCAAAGAAAAGAAAATTATTTTTTGTTGGGTTCCTTGTGCTGCAAGGAATTTTTCTGTATTTTCTTGGATTTTTTTGCTATTTTCTAGAGCTCTTTTGATTTTATTTGAATTTCTAAAATAAAAAAATCCTAAAATCCATTTGGTCTGAGCCCGTACTGTGCAAGCGGCCTAGCCCGCAATCACGCCCGCCATGCCATGAATCGGCCATCGCTGCTCGCTCGCACGCATCCAGCCGTCCAAGCCGCTCTCTCCATCCTTCGTCCGATTGACACGTGTAAATCAACCAAAGCTGCAAGCACTATTCATCGATGCTGTCGGTCGTAGCCATCCGATCCTCCATAGTGTCACGTGTCATCCATCTGAGCGCCATGAAACTATTCATCATCTTCGACATGAACTCTTGCCATCACCGCGTGTCTCCTCATTGGACTATTGCCCTGTGCCCATCTCAGTCACCTTGCCATGGGATATTAAGGCCAGCCGCTCCCTTGTTTTCCACACTCCACAGCCGCTTCACCCCGTGCGCCCTCGTCGCTCGTGCCAAGCCGTCGCACCTGAGACGCCTCGTGCTGTCGTCTTCCACCGGAGTTGCGCACTGTGGTGCTAAAGCTGTCTTCAACTTCACCAATAGTAAGCATCTCCACTGTGTCTCCCACACCTCATCTGGTCACTCCACTGTCCAACCCAGCCACCGTCACTTCGCCTTCAGTAGCCAATTCCTGAGTGCCTCGCGTCATCACTGTTTAGACCGTCCGAATGTCCTCAGCCCACTGGACCATTTGATCATATTCGAACTGTTCAATCATTGTCAACCTTCGGACCATCCGAGCATCCTCACTTTTCGACCGTCCAATCGAGTCACCACTTCAGCCTTGTCTGAACATCACTTCACCTCCAGACCGTTCGATCGTCATCGATCATCTGATCATGTTATCCCTTCGGTCGATCTGATCATCCTCGACTGAGTCAGCAGTCGAGTTACAGCCACAAAAGCCCTAATCCTATGTAGTTGCCATGTGGGTGCCACGTTAGCTAACTAAGCCATTCCGTGGCTGCTATGCCCATGTGTGGCTGCCGTGTGGAGCTGCGCGCTGAGGTGGAGCACATGTGGCACCACATGGCTACCACATGGGCTGTGCCATCTGATGTGGGCACGCCAACGAGGGGCGGCGTGCTGGGACCAAGGGTCGTTGGCATTTTGGTAGGCGGCGGCGACCCACGAGCAGCGCAATCAAGAGAGGAGAGCGAGGGGAGTTCAATGGTGCACGGTTGCATTATCAGAAGTGGCCAAAGATGGGTCGGTAGCGAGGATTGGCGGTAGTGGTGCTCGGGTCTCTAGTGAAGTGGCTCCTCCAGTGGTGATCACGAGCGATGGAGGGGTCGTCGAGCTTTGCTGGGCCGTGGGGAAGCTGATGGAGGTGGCGGCTCTCCTTAAGGGTGGTTGAGGTGATGGAAATCGCTCGCCAGAGAAGATTCGGCGGCCAAGGTGGTGGAGGCTCAGTGTGAAGGGGATTGGCACTCGGGGAAAAGGAGAGGGAGGTGGTACGGTGTGGTGTGGGAGGATGCGGTGCTGGGGAGGGGTTTAAATAAGGTTGAGAGGGGAAGTCAGGCAGGATTTCTCGCCGGAGATAGCGGCAGCGGAATTGCAGTCGGGGGAAGAAAGGAAAGAGGGGCAGGTGAGGAAGGAAGAAGGGCTGAGATTTTGGAGATTTGTATTGGTGGTGTGCGTGGTTTCTAAAACCAAAGAGAGGCAGAGAAGGGAAGCCGAGATCGATGGGGATTCAGTTGTCGGTGGAAAAAAGAAAGTAGGGGACAGAAGAAAGTAAAGCGGGGCACGACGAAGACAATGGTTCTGATGGGTGGGACCCACGCATCAGCGAGGGTATGAGAAGAAAAGGGAGGGGCGACGGTGATGGGCCGGCATGGGACTTCGCTCAATCCGAGCCGTCCATGCATTGGTTGGAGGGGATGGTGGGGTGGGAGCAGCGGGATGGCTCGGGCAGCGATGTGGGCACATCTTGACCACCCACGCGTCGCCCAGAGGGGTGGGGCGGGAGATTTCAATTTTTATTTTTTTATTTTGATTTTTAGAAAAGCCTAGAAATTCAAATAAAGGCTAAAAATAGCAAAAAAATCCAAATAAATCATAGAAATTCCTATAAATTCAAAAAAATCAAAGAACCCAAATAAAATAATTTTAACTTGTTTTGGCTATACTAATGTAATTGATTTTAACAACTCACTCTCTTAGCTTGATTTTAAAATTTTAGAAAAAGGGATTTTTAAAATCCAAAAAATCTAATTAAATGAAATTAATAAAAAACAAAAAAATTGGGATGTCGCAACCTCCGATGACACAATTCCCCCCATTGGTCCACCCGTCTGGTGTGTGTCATCGTCGGTATCATCGGAACCTAAGTCAGTGTACTCGTTAGACTCCAACCATAGCACCTGCTCTGGTAGATACTCGTGGCAGTCAATGTGAGCTGGCCACCGCATGTCTGCCCCATCTTTTCGCATGAAATGAGGGATGAGCCTTGCTTCTGAGATAGCACATTCCGTGATATCGTCTTCAAGCTCGGCCTTTGGTTGCCTGGGTGTGGACGTGCTGGGCTCATCAACGTTTTTTGGCACCCGATGCATGAAACTCAGGTACACCATCGATCTCCCATAAATGGCCGCCTCGGGGCTAGGAGGCAATCTGCATGTACTGCCTCCATGCTATGGTTCCATTCACCTTCACGAGCTCCCACATGCTATTTGTGCGGGTGATCCCCTCGATCGCAAGTTTCATCATCATTGCCTCTATGGCAAACTTCCTCCGGATGTAGCTTCAGCTTATGAATATTCATCTCGCCGAGCCCCTCTGCCCAGACCACCTTGTATTGGCATCTCGATAGGTCCAACCTATCGGATCCTTCTCGGACAACACCATCACCATAGAACACTATCAAGTCTTACATGTTTGCTACTACCTGAAACCACAACAAACTAGTCCACAGTAAGCATCACAACCAATAATAATGACAAGTAGAATGCAAGTTATTGATTACCAACAATAATAATTTACCTACCCTTCAGGGGAACCAATTAGCACTGCTACGATCATGATGAGTGCTTCAATATATAATATCCAGAAAATCTTAATTATGCTATGAGCTCTTAATTCTCAACAACGAGCATGAGAACAATAAGTGAAACACTGTTGAGATGAGCAATGAGAGACTACAAGAGCTCCATATTTGAGGCTGAGCAAAAAGGGAACCGGGTGCATTGCCACCGAAAATTATGGACTTGTTGTCAATACGCAGCACCACGGACGAGGGGGGACAGCATGGATACACTGATATTTGTGTGGGTGAGCGAGTTGGAAAGGGGGATGGCATGGACACATTGACATTTGTGGGTACGAGGGAGCTGGTATGGGGGATGACATGGATGAGCCAACATATATCTGAAGGAGAGAGCGGGCAAGGGGGATAGAAGCAAGGGAGTGACAAATATGCAAAGGAGGGATGTCACACACTGCAAAAGATGGCCACCACATGGTGGCCGTGCGACATATGATTTAAACCACAATTTAAATGAGCATTACATATCACTAATTACGATTAAATTATCATGAATTAACATGGCAAATTCGGAGCACATAAAATTTCATAAAAATTACAAAATTATTATGACTATGTCAAGAGGCTGCACATAAAATTTCATAATTTTTGAAGCTCATTTGTTGTATATAACAACTCCTAAAATTGCTACAATAGTATGAATTTTTTAGCAACATTTACAATGGATAAAGTTATGGAGAAAATATACAATCAAATATGTTATGTTAGGAGAACACATATAAAATTTTATAATTGTTTAACCTTATTTACTATATATAAAAAATTCAAATAAATAGTACAAAAAAACTACTAATTAAGGCAGGAAAAAATGTATTGGTGTACATGTAAAGCCAAATACATCCTATCCCCTTTTTCTTTTTTTGTTCTCGTCTCGATCAACGGAATCTTAATATCTAATCTAATATAGTAACAAATGACTTTTAATTATGTACTTCTTCTTGTGAAAATTTTTACACTGAGAGATCAATACTCGCTACCGGACAGGTAGAGGAGATTAACAAGGATATTGATGGAGTATGTGTACCTAGAGAATATATATTAGAAATTGTTCCATATAAGAGACCTATTTTCTATAATTTTAAAGTATGAATGGTTTAGTACCATAATCAAGGCAAAGTGGAAGAGACCAATATATAAGGTAGAGTCTTTACCACTCCCCCAATCATGTAACATATGGATAGGGATAGCATAATGAGGGCTTTGGCTAAACACACACGTGTCATGTGAAAAATCGCATGACTTGTGACAAGCAGACTAAGTCCACCTTATTATTTGCTGAACTGTGCATCTCTTTCTATTTGAATGCGATTCAAACGTTTGAATTTGAGTCTTTATTGGGTTTTGATAATAAGCAGTTACCAATGGATAAATGACTGCTTAAATATATCAGTTACTAGTGGGTAAATGATTACTTAATCATATCAATTCACAGTCTGCATTTGTTCATATACATGGCGCACTATTTGGCGGACCAAGTTTACCTTATTTTTTGCTGAACCGTGCATCTCTCTCTGTTTAAATGATATTCAAATGTTTGAATTTGAGACTTTATTGGGTTTTGATTACAAATAGTTTTCAATGGGTAAATAAATGGTTAAATGTGTCAGTTACCAATGGGTAAACGATTGTTTAATCATATTAGTTTATAGTTTGCATCTATACATATGCCTAGAAACATCCATAGTATAGAGCCAAGAATCACTGCATCTATTTCTTCCTCCTATAAACCTATGCTGTTGGGTTGCACCGTCTGAATCTCGTCGACTCTTCTTCCCGGCATGCACCGTGAAGAACGGGAGTGGTATCTCCGAGTCATTGCTACTATGAAGACCTGCACGGGGGACAGTAATAAGGTTTCTGGGCAACACATATCTATGTGACCACTCACTTCGCTGCTTCATTAATGCTCTGCACTGCATCAAATCTATGCTACTTCCTGTTTTTCATCAGACCCAACTGTAGGTTGTTCATGTGACCGATTGACTTGTTTACATTATGTTTCTACATATATTTTAAAGTACAATGAGTTGCCTAGTGTTAGTACTAATTTGTGCATCATTAGTTATTTACGATATTTGCCTTCTAGTAAAATTTAGAATTAAAAAATATTGTCTACATTTATATATATATATATATATATATATATATATATATCTTCAAAGGAAATTAAAATTAGCTCATGCAGTAGCATCGTAGAGAAGCAGGATTAGAGAAATGGAAAATATACTCACTTGCATGTATTTTTCTATCCCACTTTTCTCTCACTCACCTCACCACGCCGCACCCATGGTTCGCGCTACCGCACGGTCGTTGTACACAGCATTGACCATGTCGTGCTGCTTATTTAAGCCAGGCACACAACACTGCCTACTCCACCCCTACATTTTTTCTTATCTTCTCCCCAGCAGCTGAGTTAGAGCAAGCCCTCCCCTCTCCCTTCTGGTTGTGTATGCGACTTCCTCTGTCCCAACAGACATGTCCACCTTGCTGTTCCGGCCACTCCGGTGAACCTCTCCAAAAATCACTCACGTCACATCATATTCCACCCCTCCAATTGAGTTTTCCCTCACACAATATTCATTATCCTTCACTAGAGCTTGCCACGTTGTCTTCTCCCCCATGTCTGGCCAGAATTTTCACCGCCATCGTTGTGATTGTTCTAGTGAACCTCTCCAAAAATCACTCATGTCACATCACATTCCACCCCTCCAATTGAGTTTTCCCTCACACAATATTCATTATCCTTCACTAGAGCTCGCCGTGTTGTCTTCTCCCCTATGTTTGGCCAGAATTTTCACCGCCATCATTGTGATTGTTCTAGTGAAGCTCATGTTGATTCATCCCTATTAGAGCATCTTTGCGCCCCCCTCATTCTTCCCCAATCTCTAATTTGAGCTCCCCCTTGCTCAAGGTCACCACTACCGTGAGCCTCGCCGCACCGCCCCTAGCTCGTATTGTCGATCCTCCATGGATCCGTCCCACCATCGTCGAACACTTCGATAAGCTCACCTCCACCCTCTCATGCTCATGTCCTACCTAATTGTGCCCCTCTCCCTCCCGGTCGCCGCCGCCCCTTCTCCTCCACTTTTCTGGCCGCCATGCGCTGTCGCCGACTCATCTCGTTGCTGTCCAAGCCATGATGCCACCGCCTGGCTCCCTTACTCCTTGGTTCCATTTTTGTGGTCATCGTCATCCTGCCATAGTTGCCTACTATCAGCGAGCTCGCCATGGCCGTCCGCCACGCCTCCCTTGTATTGACCCTGCAGTGTCCACTCTGTCTCTGTTCTCTCTCTATGTGTGTATATGGCCAGTGGGCCCAAACACTATTCATGGCCCCACTTGTCATATTCTATTGCCATTTTCTAGTTAGACAATAATTAAGAGAAATCAAAATATAAGAGAAATTCAAATAAAAATATAATGAAATATAATTTAGTTATAAATAAAAATAAGGATAAAATTAATTATGGAATGAGAGTAAGGTTTTATGTAAATTAAAAATATTTTAAAATTAAAATTAGTTGCATGCCAATAAGGATTAGTGAACTAATTAATGGCTAAAAATAACTAGTGTAGGATTAACCCATGTAAAGTATAATTATTTATATATTTCAAAAGTCAGGAGGGCCCCGTTTTAAATGATAATTAAAATAATTTAGTTAGTATGTCACCAGTGATTTCCTAGAAAGACAGAGTTAAATAAGGATTATGCTAAAATTTAGTAGATGCAAACTAAAGTTAGGGCCCACTCTTATAAGTTTTAAATTCTAGGAATTAGAAGAGTAATTAAGGTGAATAAATTAATTAATATGCTAATAGTATTCAATTTGAGGTATCGATTTTAATTAATGATTTTCTTGAGAAATAGTTGGATAAAAATAGAGGCTAATTATGATGTTGCCAATATTTGTTTAGAAACTCAAATATCAATTAAGGACACTATTAAAATATAATTTTGTATAAATGATAATAAAGTTATTAGCATGTCACTAGTACTTAGTTAAAGTTATTTAGAAATGATATTGAAATATAATTGTGTATATGGAACCCTAGGCCATGAATGATGCCTTTGCAATATATATTAAGGTAATGTGTGCATAACAAGCTAAGCCCCATATAATTAGACTTTAACTAAAATTAATTTGTGTTAGATGTTGAGTAAAAATAATTAAGGTGCCAAAAGTATTTAATTTGAAGTTCAACTTTAATAGTGAACCCTTTTAAGATATAATATATTAAAATATAATTAATTGTCCTAATAACCCATGGATCATTGGTCATTAATAATAATTTTGCTAAACTACAATTTGATGAACTACATAGTAGCAGGCCGATTAATTAGACTTTAATTAAAATAATCTACAAAGATAACAGTAGGTCATAATCTTGAGGAGTAGTAGTATGCAGGCAAAAATAGGAGTTGCATTTTGTCCAAATTTTTGTGAACCCTAGGTTACTAATAATTAAATATAATCAAAAAAGTAAAACCAGTAAGGCTTATAATTGGATCACATTGGGGTTGGAAGACCAAGTTAATTTTTCAATAGTGGACCTACATTTATTTTTAATCCACCAAGTTAATTATCTTAGGAAATATTTCATCCAGCAAGAGACCAAAGATTATTATTTATGAATAACAACTTAAAGAATAAGTCTAATACGCTATAATAAACATGACTAGTAGGACCCACATAAGTTGAAGTTTAAAGTAAATTATTAAATAGAAGTTGTCAGGGGTTAAGTTAGAAATTGTTGCCTAGGCCTCTTAGGTAAATCGTTGATGAAATGTAATCAAATTGAGAATTAAATTAATGATAAGTCAAAGGGTATCTATCTTTCCAACTAACCAAACTAAGAATTACTAGGAAGCATATTCCAGACAAAGTTTCGCCTTCTCCCACCTTTATCTGTATTTCCTTCTTCGGCAAAATCTTCCATCAACTGGTTATTAGGTGCCTGACTCTGATTAAAACAATCCTTTCATCTTGTATTGATGCATAATTAGAGTCCACACCATGGTATCAAATATTTCAATTTTGATGTTTATTTGAGTTGATTCGCATTCTTTTGACTTTATTCGGATACCTTTGGATTTATTTGGATTCAATTGTTTCTGCGTAATTAGAATTTGGAGTCTCAAAGAAGCAACAGTTTAAGTGAGATCAAGATCTAGATAAATACGATGACTAGGACTTTGAGCAATAACAAGACTCGTAGTAAATTGAACAAGGCAAGTGATCACTTTGATCATGTTGCACCTACCTATTTAAAGTAAATTATTTTACTTTAAATTATCAAATTGTATGCCTTACTTTGATTAAAATTACATTATCATTAGATTGTAGTTAATTCCTTAAAGTTGCTCATATTATTAAATTACATTTCTTGACTTTGGACATAATCCCTTGTCACCTTAGAATAAATGGTATACCTACTAGTTGATAAGTTCGTATCAAAGAGACATGCTTAGCCTTACTTAGATACATGTAGGCATTAAGTTGCCCCGATATCATTTCAAATATGAAAACTTGGTTTGAGTAGCCATTGGAGGGAAATGGCTAGTATTTGAATTGGAAAATATATTTTGAAATCCAAAACTCTAAACTTACTTCATATCTGGATAGATGGTAAGTTAGGCTAGTGCGAATAAGACCACGAGAGATTGGTATGTGACAGAACTGCCCAGGTAACCTTAATGACTGAATCTTGTGATGACATCCTAAGGTAAAACAAGTCTATATGGGTATGACCTGACCAATTAATTTGCATCGACCTAGCACTAGTTACGCCATCCGATGGAACGCGGGCAAGAGAGCCGATCAGAGGCCTTGACGTGCGGTGTAAGAGTGGGCTTCCAAAGCGGGTGGATAGAACCCCATGATAGTAGAAACCTTAGCAGGTATAGCCACATTGGGAAGGTGCATTATAAAGGCCTTGTGATGACCATCTAAGCCTCAAGCCAAAGGTAGCATGGTGGTAGAATAAGTTGAAAATCTCTTGTGGGCAAAGTGTGCGACCCCTGTATTGTTCAAACTATTCAAACAGCCGTGTCCACGGCCATGGGCGGGTATGGGAACTTACTCAGGTTAGTGTCTACTTTATAAAAGAATATTTATGGTTGGGATGAAAAACGTGATAGGTAGATAGAACCCTAAATTTGATTTCCCCTACGTGGATAGAATCTAGTTAATACAATGGGTACATAGAACTGTAGTAACAAAAATAGCATATGGTGAGTAGAACTATGCTCTGTAATAGATGGATGGAACCTACACTAGGATTATTATTATTGTTGTTGTATACTCTTACCCTCTTTAAAAACATGATTTAATTAAAAAGCTAAGTCTCATGATTTCTACTTCTTATATTTCAAATGTAGCTTTCTGCAAATAAACGAACCTCAAACCTCTCTTGCTCGGTCTTGCATCTATTATAATTGCATTATATGTGATGGCTTGCTGAGTACCTTCGTACTCATTTTTACTTAATTACTATCATTTAGTAAGTAAGAAGGAGAAAGACAAGCTCAGTAGTCGTCTAAAGGTCTTGACAAGACTAGAAGATGAAGAGGCCAAGAACTAGGTCATGAGCCCTAGTGTGTTGTTTCTATTTTCACTGCTATTCTTTACAGGTTTTGGCCTTATCGGCCCGTTTGTAAGTCAAGGACCATTAGGTCTATTTATGTGTTTTTCACTACTATTGCATTAGTATTGCTTTTGCGAGATATATATTTAATGTTCATCAATGTATCTATGTGCACTATCTATTGATCCAGGGAATAGTATGGTGGAAGCACAGAGGGATCCGGATAGCGGTGAAAACTAGGAAACGGTTTACCGTTCAAATAGTATACCATCCCCAGCTTCTCTCTCTCTCTCTCTCTCTCTCTCTTGCTCACTCACTCACTCTCTCTTGCTCTTGTGTGACGACCAACGAGGGTGGCACCGCCGCCGACGATGGATTCACCATGCCCCTGATTGTAAAGGGAGGCTAGGGAGATGGTGGTGGTGTGCAGTGGGTAGCACCAATGGATGGGTTGATGAGGTGAGGGCTAAGAAAATGTTAGGTTGGTCGGGGTAGCTAGCGAGGAACCGAAGGCTCGGCAAGGCGGTGAGCTCGCTAGTAGGTAGCACTGATAGGGGCACAGGAGGGGCACAGGAGAAGGCACACGGAGCTACGACCGTTGCGACAGTGGTGACAGAGGAGGGAGGCAGCAGAGGTGAGGGTGAGAGAGGAGGAGGAGAGGGTAGCCAGAAGAGCAGGAGCTATACCATCGGAATACTACCTCTATATATATATATATATATATATATATATATATACATACATATATATATATATATATATATATATACATACATATATATATATATATATACATACATATATATATATATAAAGCCTTTTCTGTACTCTCGGGAGTATATACTCTCACTTTCAATATACCACTTAAACAAATATTTTATATCTTTTTATCACTTTTAGTATATTTAAATACTAATTCTAAGATACTCCAATATGACTTTGTTGAAAAATTTTCATCGGAGCCCTTTATTTTTTCTATATACACTTTTTCATGTATAATTCATGTATAAAAAGAGTACATACATAAATTATGCTATAAAATATTGATTTTGATGAAATTTTTAATTGAACTCACTTTGAAGTATCTTATAATCATTATTAGAGTATACTTAAATAGCTAAAAAGGTATAACAATACCATTAAATGGGTATATTACAAATGGGAGTATATACTCCTAGGAGTATAGAACCATTTTCCTATATATATACATATATATAGGAAAAATGCATTCTATTCCTGGGTGTAGTTACTCCCACCTATGATATACCACATAAATAAACTTAACATGCTACTTTATCATCGTAGGTATACTCGTATACTAATTCTAAGATAACTCTAATGCCAGCCACATAAAATAAATTACAAGGGAGCACATAGTTTTTGATATATTTTGCTAATACCTTCATATTCATACATAAAAAGGAATATATTCTAAAAAAATTGTACATACCATCTTAAAAAAAAGTATTCATACCACTTAGATGATCTTATATACTCATATACTATAAGTACATACCTTCTATTGCATTAGATACTCCTTACTTTGCGAGATACAATATAGGGAGTAACTACACCCGGGTATAGAAAAAAGGCTACACACACACTAACTGACAGTATATTGTTTGAGCCAAAAAAACGACGGATAGCTCCCTATCATATGATCCTTCCATAGAATCCCCACTCTTATCCAAATTAACCAAACCATTCCCATCTACTCATTCATCTATCTTATCTATACATGACAGCACCTCATCTCCTTCGTCTCCCTTACACACATAGTAATGAGTAGCTGGTTAGCTTCTCATCCCCTCCATCTCTCTCTCATCTGTGAGCAGCTGGTTGGGTGGAGGCCACCATGCTATGTGGCAAGCGGCTGCAGATGGGTGTGTAGCTATGGTATCCTATGAGCAACAGCTGTTAGGCACAACGACGAGTGATGCTCAACACGGAGTTCAAGCACAGATCAGGCTGCGGATGACATCAGTCGACTCCATGGCAGCGACAGTAATCGAGTCCAGAGCTAGAGAAGAGGGTGGGCGGTGTCGGGTAGCCCTCAGCGGCGTGGTAGTACCATCGCAACCAAGTGAGTTCACTGAAATTAGCCGAAGCTTCTTGGAACTTGTTTGAAACTTTTGAAACTTTCGGTTGAAACCTGTTGAAACTCATCAATTGAAACTTGGTGAAACTTGAGTTACAAAATCTGAAACTTGTTGAAACGTTGGCCTAGAATCTTCTACATATTTTTAGAAATATGTGAAACTCATTAAAACATGAAATTTTTTCAAACGTTTTCTAGAACTGGCTGAAACTTACTACCCACAGGCCGGCATCGAGCAGCCTTAGCTGGGAGAGGGGCGAGCCTTAGCTAGGAGGGCTCTCACAGTAGAGTAGTTTGGTCCCTAACAGCGCGGACAGATGGACAGACATGCAATGGGACGCAAGCATGGACCAGCCGCCCGGGAAGGATAGATCGATATATCACGTTGCATTATTGGCAGCGCATGCATCGTCGTACGTCGTCGTCATCATGCGGCCTCTTCTCCTGATACTAGTTAGTTAGCCGTTCTTCTCCGCCTCCTTTATTTGTTTCCTTGCGTGCATGCATAACGATCGAGCATATCTTATCAATTCGATCCCCATGAATGGCCGTTTGTAAAACTCCCCAACTTATTTTCCTCGACAAGCTGATCGAGATGGGCAGGCATAACGTAACGATCATATCTTATCACCTACAATTAAGTCTGCTCCATTTTCCTCGCCGGCGTGTCTACCGCGGGGGCGGTGCCGCCGGAGGAGAGAGCTGAGGGACCAGGTGGGGATCGGACTTGAGATAGAAGGCCAATATATTTGGCACGGTAGAGAGAAAAATGGTTCCGCTCTTCTCGGGTTTTCAGCCGCATTTTGACTTCAGCTTCTTTCATTAATCACTATTTATTAGATTAATAAGCTGTAATTATAAGTCATAAACCGTAGCCTAAAAGAACGTGTTGATTTCTTAACGTAACTTTTTTCTTTTTTTTTCTCTTTTCCTTTATGTTACATGTGGAGATATAACAGTGTTTTTATTTTTTTTCAATTTTTCTTCAACAACAATAAAGTTTTTTGTCTGGAACAAGTTGATGTAGACTAGGAATGAAATATCCTCAAGGTCAAAAGAAGAGAGTCTTGTAATAAAACCTATAAGGTAAAACTCTAAGTCTGCATCCTGCTAGCTGAGCAGAGAGCTTAAAACACTACCCTTAAACTTTCTTATGTTATGGTTCCAGTACGTAAATCGCTAGCTTTTGTCGGCTCCTACCTAAAACTAATTTTTGGATACATTTCAATCCCTCAAATTTCTCTTAACTGTTTCCTCCCACATCAGTCTTGGTCGACCTCTACCTCTTTTTTGTGTTTTCAGTATGTCTTAAAAATCCACTACGTATTAGTGCCTCAGGATGCATTTGTTGGAGATACCCAAATCATCTCAAGTAATGTTGGACAAGTTTATCTTCAATTGGTGATACCCTTACCCTATCATGTATATCATCATTACGGGTCCAATCATATCTTGTGTGACCACAGATCCACTATAGCATCCTCATCTTCACTACACTCATCTTATGTATATGTTATATTTTAGTCACTTAGTATTCCGCTCCATATAACATCGTAGGTCTGATTGTCGTCCTATAGAACTTACCCTTCAACTTTTAATGAACTTTTTTATCACATAGGACACCTGATGCTTGGCTCCATTTCACCTACCCCATTCTTATCCTGTGGATTATGTCTTCATCAATCTCGTCGTCCCACTGTAGCATCGATTTCGAATATCAAAAAGTGTCCTTTGTAGGCACTACTTGTTTGTCCAAACAAACATCTCCATCATATGCTATAGCATCGCTGAAATTACACTTCATATCCTCAGTTTTAGCCGTACTAAGTCTAAAGCCCTTCGATTTTAAGGTCTTCTTTCATAACTCTATATTCCTATCGACACCAATTCTACTCTCACCAACTAGCACTACATCATCAGCGAAAAGCATCCACCAAGAGATATCGCCTTGTATGTCCCACATAACCGCATTCATCACTAGGGCATAGATGTATAGACTTAACGTTGACCTTCAGTGTACTTCTATCTTAATAGAAAATTCATTAGTATCACCACTACATGTTCTAACGTTAGTCACAACTTCTCTGTTTATATCCTTGATTAGGGTAACATACTTTGTTGGGACTTTTTTCTTTTGGAGCGCTCACCAAATAACCTTTCTTGGCACTTTAGGCTTTCACCAAAAGTCTATTAGTATTGTCTTTGATGTGTTTAACTTGGTTGAAATCTCTCATCTTCCTTTCTCGAAGTTTAGCCATATTGTAGACATCCTTCTTGCTCTCCTTTTTACTTACCTGCTGATAAATTTTCTTATAGGCCTTGCCCTGTGCCTCATTCACCACTTTCTTTACATTCTCTTTTGATGCTTTGTACTTTTGTACGTTGTCGTCTCTCATATCATGATATATATGCTTGTAGCATGTCTTCTCTTCAATAGCCTTTTTGCACTTACTCGTTCTACCACCAAGTGTCTTTATGTTCACATGTTGTCCTTTGGGTCACTCCAACCACCTTCATAGCCACCTTTCTAATACGAGTTGACATCTCCATCCACATAATATTCGCTTCTCCTACGTTCCATACCCCTTCCATGATCATCTTCTCCTTAAACACCTATGAGGTGTCCTCTTTTACTTTCCACCACTTCGTTCTCGTGGCTTTAGCGACCTTAGCCTGTCGAACCTATATCGTGAAATGAAAGTCAAAGACTACCAATTTATGCTACTGGACAACACACTCTTCAAGTATAACCTTACAATCTATGAATGCTCGTTTCTTCTCCCTCTTGACAAGAATAAAATCAATTTGGCTAGAATGCTGGCCACTGCTAAAGGTAACTAAATGGGACTATTTCTCTCTAAAAAGGTGTTAGTTATCATGAGACCATAGGCTATAACAAAGCTCAAGATATCTTCTCCTTCTTGGTTCCTATCACCATAACCAAAACTCCCATGCACTCTCTAAAAATCCCCCACTAGTTATACTGACATGACCGTTGAAATCTCTTCCTAAGAAAAGCTTTTCACTATTAAGCACACTTCTAACCATGTCATCTAGATCTTCCCAAAAATTGTCTTTTAGCAATCTCATCTAGACCTACTTGTGAAGCATATGTGCTAATAACATTCAAACCAAGTCACTAAAATATTAGCTTGACTAGGATAATCTAATCCCCCTATCTCCTCACGTCGACAACTCCACTCAATTCCTATTTTGTTATGTACTAGTATACCACAACTTGAAACAAGTATGCTCCACCTCGTTCACCTTCTAACCCGTCCATTTAGTCTCTTGCACGCACAAAACATTTACACTTCTCCTAATCATCGTATCAACTAACTATCTTAATTTACTTGTTAAGGGCACTACATTCCAACTACCTAGACGGATCCTACTATCCTTAGATAGCTTCCTTGCCTCTCGCACTCGTCGAGTAAAGTACGAAGACCCTTACACATTTTTCATTACATCTGGGCGCCGACGTAGCGCGTCACTAATGGAGTGACATCCTGGCCCTTGCTAATTTATCACTACACCCGACTTCTACTATAGCACGTCGGTAAGAAGGTTACGCCCTAACGAATTATCAACTTTGGATTTCATTCTATGAAAAGATGGCTTGAATTTTCATGTTGGCTCGATGAGCCTAACATAACCCTGTTCCTTTTTCCTGGCTTAGGATAGGCTATGTAGTAATCTACACAGGAGGAGTTCCAAACCTTTAGTGACCTCCTTTTTCCTAATTTTCTTTATTTTTCTTTAATTGGATACCTCAGAAAAAACTAACAGTCATTACAATATCATTTCAGTCAAAAGCCGCATCATTTTAGAACAGGTCCTTATCAATGAAGAGTTCCAAACCAAATCAAACTAGCTAGTTTTAGGCCATGTTCAAAAGTGTTGTGGTTTTTGGCTTATTACAAGAAAAATTGAGAAAAGTACATGATACTCATATCGAGAAAGCCACTCCGTTCAAAGCGGATTCTACAGTGACTTTTACAAATAATTTTTAGAAATCATCTTGAAAAACCACTCCGTTTAAAAACAGCCTTTTAAAAGCTAAAAGACAATGGATGTTTAGAATAGGGGTGAAAACGGATTCAGATATTTTTCGGATATCCGGCTATCAGATTCGAATATGTTAGATATGGATGTACCAGATGTGGAAATGGATTTGGTATGGGTCTACTCGGATTCAGATCCAGATATCTAGATTCAACAGATATAATAACATCAACTTACTTATATGTATCTTTTTCATTTGACCTCCAAATTGAGTATATTATATATGTATTTCGATCAACTCGACGAGCTCGTCATCATGGTGGGCTTTAATTTGGTATTTTTTATTTTTTATTTTGGCATATCCCTCAATAAAGCTTTTTGCATGCTCTTTTTAGCTAAATTTGATATGTTTATAATCAATTTATTTACAATATTTCTATAATTAGTTAGGATTAGTGACAAAATAGCAGTAATAATCAATGATTACATGATAAACTAAAGGAAAAGAGGCATAAATATTACTATAAAACCGATATTGATTTGTTAAACTTCATTGCGTCATAGGATGAAGTTATCCTCAAAAGCTACATTATACAAATACATGAGATGAATGATTTATTTATTGCTGTCAACATTTAATACGCAGTTACATGTTAGAGTCACTGAGTCAGTTATTTATCAATTTAAAATATTAAAATAATTTGTGCCATGATTTAAATAGGAGAGACCAGAAATAATTACTGGAATCCAAAAAATAGTTTAATCTAATCCAATTTTAAGTATAATTCGATCCAAATTTGTATCTGATATTTGTCCAGTCAAATTTTTATCCAATATTTATCTGATTCATATTTGAATCCAAGAAAAAAATAGATATGAGTATAATTTAAACACTATTTAACCCATATTCGATCAGTTTTTATTTTTACTTTAGAAATAGCCTTATTCATCGAACGTCAGTTTGTATAAACTTTATGTAACTGGCTGTAATCCATTCACACCATGTGTACTGATCACTGATTTCTCTTATAAAAACGAGGAATCTTCGATTTGAAAGGACAGAAGAAAGCAGAAGGCCAGAAGTAGGTTGTATAGTAGGTTGTATGATGATGCAACTTATTGGCCTATTTGATACGGTTTTTGGTTTTACTGTAGTATCTAATTTTTAAATAAAATATTTTTGAAGATAGAGTCTTTAAATTAATTGTAGTACACATTAAAAGTTTAATATTTATAATAGCTAAAATCGTAAGCGAGTATCTTTCTCTCCGTAATCTCTATCATGCGCAACCAAAATTTTAAAAATTTTAATCATAAACTATAAACTACAGTTATAAGCTAAAAAGACAGACCGTCTATTTATCATCGGCAAGTAGGCCAGACTCCTTGTTGTCGTCATATATCTTAAAGTGACAGGCAAACTAACCATAGCTAGCATATATATAATTAAGAACTAACTAAGAAGAGACACTATAGTCATGCTCATTTCGATTTATATAAGATGGCTTATGTTTTTGTCTTCTTAATTTTATTTTTTCTAGCTTTTTAGTTTTGTAGGCTTTTTGTTTTTTGTTTTCTTGTATTCCTTTACATTGTTTATGATGAGCTAATATATTTTTTTATTTTTAAAAATTTAATCACATCAAATAAATTATTAATAATTACAGTGTAAAATAAATTAACTATAGTATAAAAACTATAAACCAATTTGTAAAAACCTAATTGAGAACCCCGTAATCACATCAACTCGTCGTATGACCAAATCATATATTGATCGCAACTGTCTAGCTGCCACGATGTGCACGCACAGGACGCACAAATTGTGGCGCACGTGCAGTGATTACGATTTGATCTGTATATGTAGTACAGTGTATTAATTATTTAGATTAAATTATACTTTATATCAAATAATTTATCACTTATTTTATTTTACATAAAAATTAACCTATACTTTAACTTTACAACAGAATAGATGAAATAAAATTTTATTCCGCACTAGTCCAATCTTATTTGGTTCAAACCAACTCTATATAATGACATATTGGTATATATAAATTTGATTGCTCTGTTCCTTTATATTTGATTGTCCTATTTAGGATTGAAATTGATTGGTTAATGTAAAGTAAAATTTTATTTGATCTATTTTGATATAAAATAAAAAAAATATAAATTAACTCTAGTGCAAGCTGAAGTACGCGATAAATTACTCAGACCCCGATCGTTTCGACTTTTTTCGACTTCAGCTTCTAACTTCAGCTTTTTTTTCACTATTCACTAACTCAGCTACAGTGTTTTTTCAACCAGCTACAGTTTTTTTTAGCCAAAAGTCATCGCTATTCCGATCACCCCCTCAGTGTGGAGGGCAGTTTACTCTAAATTATTGGCCAGCCAGCAATTATTGGCTCGATCGAGTGGAATGATTTAAATATTATATATATATCTCTCCAGTTCGGTCCTACCCCTACATGTGGGGAGGAAACTAGGGCAGCCAGCTTGATTAGTTCATGGACCATGGATTCACTGTCAAATATGTACTCACATATAGACGTTTTTCTCTCTCTGTTCTTTTCCCATTTACTTAGATTTTCTGCAAAAAAAAATTTTGGCATCCACACACTTGTTCGGTCACTTGTTGCTTCCGAGACAGCGGTTCTTGTTGTTTCTTCTACCAACGACAGAAAGGAAAGAAGAGATTTCCACACACTTGTTGTCGCTTCTACCAACACATATTTTGAGAATAGGGCTGTGCGTTCGGTTTTTTCGGTTTAATCGGTTCGGTATATACGGTAAATACGGTGTTCGTAGTTCGGTAATATACGGTTTTTTTAGAAGTACGATTTGATATCGGTAAATCTCAATCTTTTTCGGTACGGTATCGGTAATTACCATAGTTGACGTGAATTGTGAACGATATGAGGCGAAGCGATAAAACACAAAGTAGCAGCCATTAGCCAAGCACCAGTTTACACTTCAAGAAGCAAGCACTAGCTGCACCAATGGTTGAGCATGCACCCAGTGTGCAGTTGAACTTGAACTAGCACCATGCAGCATGCACACTGGGCGCTGGACCATGCAGCATGCACGCATGTCACACAGTACGCACTAACCAAGCTAGGCGCTGGCCGCTGGGCCTGTCACCTGTGGGCTACTGGGCCGAAGTGACAAACTGGCTGGAGGAGCGGCCGAGCGAAACCACTGCGCAGCTTCCCGAACCGAGCAGGCGAGCACACTAAACAGCATTATTCGGTATATTCGGTTTTTAGCTAATTTTCCTCGAAAAAACCGAACACAAAAAACCCTAAAATATTATAACTGAACCGAATACCGAAAACCGGTCAAACCGAGTTGACCGGTTCGGTTCGGTTATTTGGTCCGGTTTTTTTCGGTTCGGTGGGCAAATGAAATGGAAAAGTAGAGGGCTGCAGAGATGGGCCGTGTACACAGCAAGCCCATTGATCGGTTTTCTTTTCGAGGCAACAACGCTTACTCAAGGCCCAAGTTGCGATACATTGTCATATCGACGAGAAAACTTGTAACATTGAGGGTTGAGTGCGCATGCAATAAAAGCTTCCGAAAAAGGGTCACTTGCTTTATTAATCTGCCTTACTATCTTGGTGGTGGTGGCGGCGTTCTTCTTCTTCTTGCATTTGTGATTTGCCAAAACAGGACAATGTAACAATCTGAAACTTCTCTCCATTTTTATCCAAGAGCAGCACATGTACACGCATGCATCATTCTTGATTTTCAGAAAGGAAGGAAGGTTGCTTTTTTTTTCAAAATTTAGCCCTACAAACCCATTTTTACAAAAATAGCCTCGTCTCTATGCTCTACAAGAGCAGCAGATGACACATATCACCTGCTGCGCCACTCGAGATCGGCACAGTGGCAGCGGCAACGAGCAAGGCATGTCGGAGCTGTCACGGGAGCCGGCAAGCCCCACTGAGTTGTCAAGCTCTCCTGGTTTAGCAGGTGGCTAGGTGGCCAACCAATGCAACACGACGTGATGCGACACGCTCAGCAGTGACTCCGGTGGCCTCCGATAGGGCTTGGTGCTGCCCTCGCGCTCGTGTGGTCTTGTCGGTCGCCAACACCTTCCTGCGGGCATAAAATGGCTCACGTCCTCTCTATAGGATAAACGATAACCAACTAGATGGAGGTGAATAAGAGGTTCTAAAAATTCTTACCTTCTAAAATTAATTACCACAAATTGTAATAAGGCAAGATTTTAATGCAACGTTAAACCTACATAATTTTAGAAAGACTGAGGCACCACAAGTAACAATCTCTACAAATATATTTCTAGCACAAGTAAATATGATAATTTTAACAATCACACAACTAAAAATATAAGTGCAAAAAGTAGAGAGAAATAGGTAACCAAAAACCACATGATGTTTTATCGTGGTGTTTGAAAACTTGCCGATTCCTCTAATCCACGTTGAGGAAAGTCCACATGACTTGAACCGGCTCCACGAATTAAACCTCAACTTCTCAATCTACTATTGGCTGTCCTTCCTCCACTCCAAAGATGGTGGACATCAAACCACTCACAAGTTGGCACTGGACCTATCGGGACCAGATTTTCGAACCTGAACCCTCTGTATATTACCACACTAGTCCCAGATCAAAACTAGTATACACAGTTAAACAGTGATGATTACATAACCAACAACGCTCTATTACAATAATAGAGAGTACAAACCTTATGGCCACTTTATTACAACTGAGATTACAAAACCCCTCAAACAAAAATATAGTGGAAGCAGAAATAAACTTTAACGATGTTCCATCAATACACCACAGTCAATTGACTGGGGGAAACACAACATAATACTCTGGAAAGCCTTTATCGAATCCACACGTGAAGAAGTCATAATCCCCTTCTTGGGCTTCATAATCCTCTGAGAGTTATTTTGAGTGTAGCATGTGAGTACATAAACACCACCCGCTGAGGTTTCACTGCTGAAAGGTTAAATCCACCACAGTCAGAAGCCCCCTCTTGCTCTATATAAGTACGATAAATCCCTGTGCCTCATTGTGAGTAAATCAATATACCCTGGCACTCACTTACCATTGGTGATATTTGAACTAAACATTTGCAAGTTATTCAGCTAGGTCGTACCCATTTAGACTTATAGTTGTACGGTAGTGCTTAGTTTCAACAATCACAAACGTCGGTCCTTAATTGACTTGGGCAGAACATTCACAATACAAATTCTCGTGCTAAATCCGCACCAACACAATCTTACCATCTGCCCAAGTCTAAAATAATTTTCATCATTTATTTTATTTTATAAATCAATGGCAACACCTATTGCCAAACACTTGGTAAAAACAAATGTTTAGAAACTTGATAACATTATTCCCACCCATAAGGTTTTAGTGACTGGATAGCTTGTCTAAGCAATTACTACCATTCTAAAATTAACAAATAGCATAATAATCTCAGTAATAAAATAAGAAAAGCCTAAGGCGACAAAGGTACATGGAATTCAACATCAAACGAGGACATAACAATACTTGAATTAACTATTATCCTGAAGACAAAAGTTATCATTTTATGTAACATATCAATGCAATTAAATTTGAAATAATAAAATGGTTTTCTCAAACATAGGTACAAGATGATCAAAGGAGACTTACCTTCTTGCACGCTGTTTGGACCTTCAGGCTGCTGCTCAAAAAATTCTTCAGCGAAATAAATTCACAAAAATATAAAATATATACAAGAAGGAATATATTAAATTTAGATGAATTTAGAAAAAAAGAATCAATGGATTTTGTCGAGACCCGAATATGCAAATCCGGACTCTCTGTGTATACTGCACTAGTCCCAAGATCACGCTAGTGCACACAGTCAAACATAGAGGTAATTACAACCATATACACGATAAAATAAAGAAAAAGTTCAAATATCAATAAAACTCGAAAGGTACGACCATATGGTCAAGCTTACAATGAACTAGCCCGAAGGGTTTAACAAAAACTAGCAGCGGAAATCCAAAATAAAGCGTAGTGGCCAATCGACAAGCCCACAGGCTATCGAGTGGAGAACAAAGCCTAATCCGCGAAGTCGTCGAAGTACTCTCCTTCTGGAACCTCCTGCTGATGATACTCCTTTTCCTCAACTGAGCAACATTGGGCATAAAGCCGTGAGTACATTGGTACTCAACAAGTCGTTTGTAACAAATAAATACAATATAGTATGCAAGGCTTACCAATGGAAGGCTAAAAGGTTAATTTGCATAAAATGACATTTAAAGGTAAATACAGTAATTAGATTGAAAACGAGCTTTAAGTAAAACAATAGTAAATATATAATCAAAGGAATTGACATAACCACTTGCGGACCTCCCATCCACAAGCTAAACCAACCGCTTATGGACCTCCCATCCACAAGCTAAACCAACCGTTTCTGGACCTCCCATCTACAAGCTAAACCAACCGCTTCTGGACCTCCCATCCATAAGCTAAACCAACAGTGGATTAACCATCCACTGTCCAACCACAATATACAAGTTTTCAGAAATAACTACCCCTCGTGTGAAATCATCGAGCAGTGTCCATGACCGAGGACGCGGCTATTCGAATAGATTTACACTCTGCAGAGGTTGCACAACTGTACCTACACGATGTGATTAGCCCCGGCCGAAAGTAACCACAACAAGGCCTTTACAAAGTTCAGTTACAACTCAATCCGCCCGCTAGGGTTTCGCATCACACCCCCCTTGCGCCACATGGAAATCAGCAACCATATTGATTTCAATGGCAAGATTAAAGTTGAAACATCCCAAATTAATCAGCCAGGTTCGTCCCATACCAGACATGTGGTTTGCACAGTAAAGCTCAGATCAATGGCGCACAAAGTTAAGTCCTTAAGTCTACCCGGGCGAGACTACCTCATCCCTCGAAGTGCTCCTCCCCATTTACTGCACGATCACTCGCCCGAGTGTAAAACCAATTTGTATAACCACCGCCGATGACACACCAACGTCATGGCACAAATTTTAATAATGTTGCACTAACCACGATCTGTTGTGGCTCCAACCATGGTTCAATATCTCATTAAGTCAAGTTAATTATTCACGTGCGATGATAAACTCAATCGTAACTATAAGCAAAGCTAAGCATTCTATCGTACCAACCCATGTGACAAATAACCTAGCATTACTAGTATGTTTCCCAACCTATGGTGACAATGGTATCATGGCATTCCAAATTATCAAGGAGGGATAAATTCAATTGGGACGATAACTACCAATACAAGGGTTTGAATAAAAATAGCGATGCAATGTAATTTAAAATAAAATAATTAAATAATAGATTGCAAACAGGGTTCAACATGATCAAAGGACATGACTTGCCTTGGTTATGCTCAGCGAGGTACTCCTGGTCTTCGGGCGTAGATCCTACTCCTCCGGAATCCAAATCTAACGAGAGAGAAAATGATCGAAATAAGAAAAATACATAAAATAATAAGCAAATGAACTCCAAAAATCTTGAAACTAGAACCAAAATTTAGAGCTCAATTTTAGATGAATTTAGAAAAAAGAACGGGGTCAATCGGAGCTAGGACGGAGGAGAACGGGCTCTCGAAAAATTTAATCTAAAGAAAATCGAAAAAATAAAAAAGGTTACTGTGTTGTGGACCGGGCGCACGGGGGACTCGGTCCACGGTGGACACGGCGCATGGAACAGTGCCACGCGGGGCGCGTGGGCATGGCTAACGTGGCACGCGCTGGTGCTGCCACGTGTCAGCTGATGTGGCACACTGACGTGGCATCGAGGCTCGGGTTTTGCTAACGTGGTGCTGACGTGGCATGCCACGTGGCAGGCCACGTGGACTAGAGCTGATGTGGCTGCCACGTCAGCTAGGGCTGACGTGGCAGGGCTTGGGCGCGGGCGGTGGCGGCGGGATCCGACGGCGGGGGCGACGACGCGTGGCTGCATCCAGGCCGCTTGCTCAGATCTAGATGAGCAGCTCGGATTGGGCAGTGCGGAGGCGGGGCAGCGGCCGATGGGCGGCGTGTGGTCCGGCCGATCGGGCGGCGACGCGGGCGACGGGCGAGGCGACGCGGCGAAGAGGCTCATCGGCGAGGTCTTGGCGACGGCGACGGCTCCGGCGGCTGCGGGCGGGCACAGGGGACTCCGGCGACGGTGGCGGGCTCCGGCGACGGCGCGTACTCCGGTGACGGCGCGGCGCAAAGCAAGGACAAAGGCGAGGGCGGCGATGGGTGAGGCACGCGAACCGAGGTGTCCAAATCGGTTACGGTGCGGGCCGCGACTCGAGCTCGGTTTGAACGGCTCGGATCGGCGGGAGGAAGATCGGACGGCGGGCACGCGCGGGAGCGGGTTAGGGTTAGGGTTACGCGCGCGGGCACGGGCGCGGATGGACGCCGCGTGGCAGGGTGGGAGGATCCGGCGGCGCGGAGCGGGCGAGGGCGGTGGGGGCGGCGCGAGCGGGCGCTGGGCCGAGCAGATGCCGACGCGTGAGCGCGGGGGCGATCGGGCGGCTCCAAGCGGGTGAGGGCGGGAAAGGGTACGGCGGCGGCGGGGAGTGGCCGGATGGCTGACGTGTGGCGGGGAAGAGGATCGGACGGCTGAGGAGATTCCCCCCTTTTCTTTTTAATCCAGAAATTCAAATATTTTTCGAAAAGCTCTAGAAAATAGCAAATAAATCCCAAAAATTCACCAAAAATACCAGAACATTCCTTGAGACACAAGGAGCCCAAATAAAATATTTTTAGCAAATGTTGAAGTTTAATTTAATCATATTAAATCCTTTTAAAATTCTAAAAATTCGAATTAAGCTTTATTAATTCCAGAAAATTTCAAAAATTTATTTTTAAATTCAAGGTTTTAAAAAGCTTTGAAAATCAGGATGTTACAGATTTAGAGTTCGAATGAGGGAGAACGGGCTTCTGGAAGTTCAAAACTAAAGAAAAAGGAAGAAGAGGATTTTCTGGAATTATTTTCTAAAGGAAATGATATTTATGATGTCACGCTGATGTCAGCCCTACACGTGGCAAGTGACATGTTTGGTTTTTCTAATGTGGCTTGCCACATGGATCGAGGGCGGCCGTGGCTTCCCACATGGGCGAGAGAAGGAAATGACTTTTGAGTAGGCCATCAAATGAGGATCAGACAACGGAGATGCATGGAAAAGTTCAGACCATCCAAATGATCAAGGAGCATTTGGACTGTCCAATTGGTGGTGGACGATCGATCAGATATAGAAATGTTCGGACAAGTCCGAACGACAAAAGCTTTCAGACCATCCGATCAACAACGGACTATCTCATTGACGCGGGAAATGTTCGGACAAGTCCGTACGGCAAGAGATTTCGGACAGTCTGATCAACAATGGACCATCCGATCGATGCGAGAAATGTTTGGACAAGTCTGAACGACAAGAGCCTTTGGACCGTTCGATCAACAACGAACCTTCCGATCGGCCAAACCATGTTAGGACCATCCGAACAGCGTGGGAGGGGGAAGTTCTTACCGAATAGAGCGAGAGGCGACCGCTTGTGAGGAAGAAGCGGTGATGTGGTTCAAACGACAACGTCGACAGTGCTCTAGGGGTAGAGGGGCACGGCCAAGGGGCGGAAGAGGAGCATGGAGGGTCGGTGAAACCGATGGTGGTGGTGGTGTGCTTTGGAGATGGTCGAAACTAAGCGTATTCCTCACTGGAGGTGCTCGCTGGTGTGGACGAAAGAGGGAGACGGTGCTGGTGAGCTCGAGTAAGAGGGAGAGAAATTTAGGAGCATGGAGAGGAAATAGGGTGGAAAGGGAAGGCTCAGAGGTATTTATAAGGCTCAGGAGAGAGACGAACGCCGAGGAATAACTCATCGTAGTAAAAGCCAATGGTGGTGGTGGGTAACGGCAGTGCTTGAGGTTTAAAGAGGGAGAAGACGAAGAGAAAGTGGACGGGATTGAGTAGGGAGTGAATAAGGCACTTAAAGGCAACAATTATACTAGCAACGGACGGTAACGACTAGCATTGAAAGCTCAAGTCAGTGCGGCAATGGCAGTGACTGAAGGAAGAAGAAGGGGAAAGGAGGAAGGAGTGGGGTGGGTCCCACATGTCGGCGAGAGTGAGGAGAGAGGGGAGAGGGACGAACGACCGGATATTCGACACGTGGCGCAAGGATGAGATCGAGGCTATCAGCCAAAACAAGGAGTAAGTGGCTATGAACAGTTGAGATTAGATCAGGTGACGGTGGGTTGAAATAGGGCTGGACACATGTCAGCCCAAAAGGAGAGAGAGATTAAATTTTATTTTAGATTTTTCATAAATACTAGGAAGCTTCAAAAATGCATAAAAATAGCAAATAAAGTCTAAAAATTCTAGAAAAATTCACAGAAATTTATAGAGCTATTTTAGATTTAGAAAACATATTCCAACATAAATTTGGTCTTTAAGTTTTTACAAAAAAATACTTTTTAGCTTTGACATTGTTTTTAACTAAAAACCTCTAAAATTGTAAATAATTAATTTTGGAATTAATTTTTAAAGATAGCAAATTTTGGGATGTTACAAGACCTCTTCATAATCTTCTTGAAGAGGTCACCTCGCAATCTCCCGCTAGGCCATCTAGGTGCCGGCAAGCACCGAAAATATAAACCACAGCTTCACTTGACGACGATCAAGTGTAAAGGATCAATCTAAGGTGAGAATACACTTGATGTTGGCTCAACTACCTCAAATGAGTACACAATATGAAAATGAGGCGTGGAGAGAATGCTTAATGCTCAAGGATGTTCAATAGTCTCTAACATCTGTCCTTGAGCTAGTAAGAAAGTATTTATACTTCCCAAAAGCAAATATAGCCATTACATAAAACAATCCTGAAAAATCAGGGTGAGCAATAGTACCACTGTATACTTTGCGCAACTACCGCACATGTACTATAGTAGCAGTAACGGCTATATCAAAATGTCAGAACTAGCCATTTAAATTTAACATTGTATTTCCGCCGTTAAAGATGCAGTACTTCCAATCTTCGGAAGTTCCAAAGTTTTGGCGTGGTACTTCTATTTGCTTTAAGGCCGAAGGTTGACGCTCTCTAAAAAAATGCACCACCTGGATTTTCAGAGCTTCCGTGTTCCGGTAGTTCTGCTCAAGATGTGTGGTACTTCCGTTCTCTGGTAGTTCCGCCATTGAAATTCTGGTACTTCCATTTTTCAAAGAGATAAAATAATTTCGAGGGTGCCCTCTGGAAAAAATGTACTGTCCGGATTTTTGGAGCTTCTGTGTTTTGGTAGTTCCGCTCAAGATGTGCAGTACTTCCATTCTCCGGTAGTTCTGCCGTTGAAACTCCGATACTTCTAATATATTTGTCAATGCATAGTTTGGCTATCAATTTTAGATTTAAGCGCATGCATGATCCTAAATTGATTCGATGTCACAAGAACATTCTATCAAGTTATTAGCCATGATCCTTCTTAATAGTATGGCATTTATCTTATAGTCTAGTCTACCACCTTTTCTTCTTAGACCTGTAAAAGCAAAGGGAAATGAAAAACAGCTCCTAAACTGCTTATACATTTATCTTGAGCCACAATTACTTTCATGTTGACCGTTAGCATGCATCTCACATTTATCATTGGAACTAAACCTTTTAAACACTCAGTAAACATATTAGTCCCATATTCATATAATATCCCAACACTATTTTTAAGGGTCTAGAACATTTTCCAATAAGAATTTTTGAAAAAGGATTTTCTAATTAAAAGATAAGCCAAAATGAAATGAGGTTCAAATACTTTTAAGTTTTCTGGATTTTAACAGTGTACTAATTAAAGAATTTTCCAAAAAGAAATTTTCATTCAAAAGAAATGGCAAAAACCGCTTTGTATGCATAAGGATAGATTCATTTTTCAACAATGGCTTAAATCCAATCCTATTTCAAGTTCATGGAGTTTTTCACTTTCTTGTCTTTGTATGAGTTAGAAATACTATTTCAATCCAAGATATGCAAAGAAATCTAACTCAAATAACTAAACTCACTATATGCAAGAATAGGTCATTTTGGGTCAATACTCGCTTTTCGGCGAACTTCAAATGAGTATAACTTTTTAACGGTTGTTCTTTTATGAAAACTTTGAACTAAAGAAATATTTCAAATGACCAAACCTATGAATTTGGTATTGGAAACATTTTCAAAAACTCAATTGCTTTTATTTATGAAAATATATCATTTAATCGGAAAAACAAGATCATATAAGATCATTTTGAGGCCAAATTTGCTATTTTATTTTGAAATTATAAATTTTTACTCAAAAGGCATTGAAAATATTTGAAATACATATTTAAGCACTTTTATCTAGTTTTTCACAAATTTGGGCCTTTTAAATAAGTTTTTTGTTTTTTACCAAATAAGTGCTTTTGAAAATCTGAACTTGCATACCATTAGTAATTTCACTCCAAGAATGTCAAATGTAATAAATAATAAACTTTTAGATTTGGAATGGCATCTATGAATTTGAAATACCATTTTGAACCGAGATATAGCAAAAGATTTGGTCCAAGAGACAAAACTCACATAGTGCTAAAATATGACCAATATGGGTCAAGGGTGATATTAGAGTGAGTTTTAAAATCAAATATCTTTTGATAGATTGGTCTTTTGAAACTCTTTTGAATACAAAAAATCTGAAGAATGACCAACTCTAGATTTTTCATTTTGGAGCCACTTCCAACATCCTTTTATAAGTAGTTTCATGCAGAATGCAAATTTAAAATTAAAACAAGATACTAGTAACTATCTTTTGAGCTTAAAATTAGTTTTTACAAAGCCAAAACCTTTGAAAAACAATTGTAAAGCTTTTATGTAGATTTTTGCAAGTAGTTTTTCACAGTATTACTTATAGTTACAAAGAATTTTACTTTTGGCTAAATTGGCTCAATTTTGAAAATTAATATTATCACTTAATTAGTTTGGGCACACTGAGAGATTTGATATACATGATTATGATTTAGCACTCCCTCTTAATGTGCCACACCCAACTTGCTCAAGATTACAAATAAGGAAATTTCGAACAATAGCAATAACACCATTTTGAAAAGATTTTCATGCAATGCAATTTATATATGGAAAGGGCTAGATGCTTCAATTTAGATATTTGTTACCGAGATAGCATTGGTTCATGATGTGAGATGATGATCCTCATGCTTGGTTCCATATTTGCATATGGTGGAGTCCATCTCTTTATGAGGGATCCAAACTTCCAATACATCTTCAAGCACCTATTAGGCAATCAAGTACATTTTGGTACCCAAACTCAGTTGGTTCTTGGATGTTAGTCACAATGGATTTAGGCACCCAAATGGCCCTAGTAGTAGATTTTGGTGAACTAACATATCTAGCAAATACATTACCATTTTGATCCTTCCTAAGAAAATAATGTTTCTTATAAAGAGATGACCTAGGAGTGATACCTATGGGATAATCCTTACTAAAATATCCATTTTCCCAACAATTGTAGCAAGTTTGATACTTTGTTTCAACCATTGTCTTCTTGTCTTGCTTGTTGTTAGTTTACCTCTTTATTAATGACACTTGCTTGCCATCCATCTTCTTTGGGCACAGGGAGACATAGTGTCCCTTCTTGTGGTAATTATAGCAAGTTGAGCCTTTGATTTCCTTTCTTGTCTTGATAACTTGCTCATTGCCGATTTGCCACATTTTTTATGACTTTATCTTATCATCAATCTTATTGGGGCACTCCAATGCAAAATGATCCTTCTTGTTGCAACTACGGCACTTGACATTCTTCGAGTGTCTTGCATTGTATCTTGTTTTACTATTTTCTTTATTCTCAGAGATAAAGCCAATACCACTCTTTTCATTTGACTTTCTTTGATTGCTCAAAAGTTTTTTTTCAGAGATAAAGCCAATACCACTCTTGTCATTTCACTTTTGTTGATTGCTCAAAAGTTTATCAAGAGAGGCCTTAGCTTTGTAGCTTCCCTCCAAGTCATTTTTCAATTTAGTGAATTGGGCCTACGACATCTCATGAGTGCTCTTGAGATTGCTTTGTAGCTTCTCTCTGAGTCATTTTTCAAGTCAAAACACTAAATAAAATATTAGTTTCTTGAGCGTTAAGATATGAGCATCTCTTCCTCAATAGTTGGAGCAAGAGGATTCTTTGAAGGAGAAAAGCTTACATCTGCAATTCGCCAAATTTTAGGGCTCATGACCTTAAAATAACAAGACATGGGGACTTTTCAAATATCATAATTTGTGCCATCGAATAGAAGTATTTCACCAAAATGCACTATATCACTATTCGCCAACAATTAACTCTCTACACAATGAAGCCTGATAAATAAGAGATCAAGCTCATATACCACTTGTAAATAGGTTTTTTAAATTTTCTTTTGCTAAAACCTAGTTTATAATGTAGAAATATAAATCGATTTAGTTTTGCAAAAATAATGCTTAAATCAACTAAGTTTGACTAAGTACACCAACTATTCAATTCTAGATCAAGGTTTGCACTCCTAGGTTGGCAAGCAAACAATTCAATTTCTATGAATATAAATTACAAGGAGTAAATTAGGCTTAAGAAATAAAACCATAATTTGACACACAATGTTTTACCGTAGTATTTGAAAACTTGCCGGTTTCCATAATCCATGTTAAGTTAAGTCCAAATGAATTGCATCGGCTCCACAAATTAAGTCAATCATCTCAAATCAATTAGGGTTGCTCTTTCTTCACTCCGGAGATGGTGAGCACCAGACCACTCACAACAACCCAGGCCTTCTAACATGCTTCTTGAAAAGATCACTAAACCACCACGCCTCCAAAGGCATCTAGGAGTCAGTAACCTCCAAGAGTAACAAGTCAGAGACGCTTGAACAAATTAAGTATCACAGCTCAAAGGACATGAAGTCCACCACCATGTGCAACACATGCACAAGTTTATGCCTCTACACACTCACTAAGTACAACACATGCACAAATAGAAGAGAGGACTTGCTCTTAGCTCAAGAAATGAAAGAATAGCACCAGCAACTAGCTCTAACTAGCTACAAGGAGGTATATACACCCCACACTAAGAAATTAGCCATTGGAGCAAAAAACTAGCAAGAATCTACCTGAAACCTGGTACTATCGTGACCTTCACAACAGCAAGAAAACTAGCCATTACCAGAGCTATCGGTTAGACCTCCCACACAGGGACCGATCTGACTGCCAGGTCCAGTCAAAACGCAAAAAGAATGGTCTAACTGCTAGTTGAAGACTCAAGAAAAGAGCACCTCTAGAAATAAGGTACCGCCACCAAAAAATTGGCCAAATCGAACTAACCGGTCAAACTGCCACATGAATCCTAGCTAGACCGATGGTGTGGTCAGACCTCCATTTATGCGCTGGTCAAATCAGTGTTGCTGGTCCAATTGGCAACACCGGCCGAACCCTTTTTCTCTGCCAGTTTGACCTCCAGCCGGTCTAATCGCACATATAATGTCAGTCAGATCGATTTTCCAAGTCAAGCACAAATCAAAGGCAATGTGAGACCCGGAGTAGAAACTCCTAGACCCCCTGTGTATTACTGTACTAGTCCCAGAGATCAATGCTAGTACACACAGTTCAAACAGAAAAGATGATACATTGCCAACAACGCTTTATTACAATAGTAACTGAAGTTTTTCAAAGGCCATAGCCTTACTAAGGTTCACAGAACCTCAAGCAAAAATAAGCACAGCGGAAGCAAAAGATAACTTGATCGACCCATCAATCGCCACGGGCAATTGGTCGGGAGACGAATCCTAGGCATCCGAGAATAATCCACCGCATCCACATTCGCGCGAAGTCATACTCTCCACTTGATCTTCTCCATTCTCTGCTTTTATATTTATAGAGCAACAGGTGAGTACAAAAATGTACTCCGCAAGTCTTGGAAAAAATGCATAGATGTAAGATTTCACAAAGGAAGGCTTTATGGTTTATTTGCAAAAATCAGCCTTTGATTTCAAATCTACATAATTACTTTAAAAGCCATTTTGTAAACAACTTGTTTTTAATAATCGAAAATTTGATAAGTACTTTAGTGAAGGTTAAACTACCAACACTAATATCTCAGCCATCACAGCCAATTTTCAAAACCTCGTGTTACACCCCGATTCAACATCACGAGAGTTATACTACTCCCGAGTTTTTCTCCAATTCATTTTGTTTTGAAATCAAAACCAAAACTTCTACCATGTGAATGCATCCTTTGCCCGCCCTTGACCGTGGGCACGGCTATTCGAATAGTTTTACTCTGCAGAGGTTGTACACTTTACCCACAAGAGATAAATTATCTTAATAGTCAACACGCTTCCTTTGGCATGAGACCCAGATAAATTATCACAAAGCCTTTCGCCTACTCCAGTATAGTTTAAATACCACCCACTAAGGTTTCACCACAACTCGAATCCACGAGTTGGAGCCCCCTCTTGCGCCATATGAGTACAGTAAACCCTGTCCCTCACTATGAGTAACCAGTACACCCTGGCACTCAATACACCACTGGTAATATCTAAACTACACTATTATAGGGTAGTTAGCTAGGTCGTACCCATATAGACTTGTGGTTGTACTGTTTTGCTCAGTTTTGGACAAACACAAGCGTCGGTCCTTAATCGACCAGGGTGGCTCATTCACAAACCCAACAATTCTCGTGCTAACTGCACCAGCCAAACCTTCCATCCACCCTTGTCAACTTTTCCCTTTGAATTTCATTTTTATTTTCAAATTAACAGTGGTAACATACATTACTACTTTTCAAACAAAATATTTAACAATGGTAACATCCATTACCAATGTTCAAACAAAATATTTAACAATGGTAACATCCATTACCAATGTTCAAACAAATCATTCATCAAAACATTTGATAACCATGCTACTCATTTGAACATTATTATATTTATTTGCTACGCTAAGCATTTGCTAGTATTTAAACATTCAACAATTGTAACACTAACTCATTATTGAGTCAAAGGGATATCCTAAGTTGACAATGGTACAAGGTAAACAAATTTTCAATGGAAGGTATAACAAATTGGGTCTTTAACTAAGTTTTCTAAATCCAATTTATCACTTGATATAACATAGGCATGCATTAATTTAAAATACTACCTAAACATTTTTCTAAATCATTTGAGCAAGTTGATCAAAGGAAACTTGCAAAACATGGGAGCAAAATGTTCAAAGGAGACTTGCCTTCCCGTGTCCGGTTGAAATCTTCCACAACTTGCTCTTGAGGTTGCTCTGACAAATCGGTCTCTACACGTAAATCGAGAATTCCAAATAAATAAAATAAAATAAAAATTCAAAAATTGAAAATGAATATACCAAATGAAAGATTGAAATTTTAGATGAATTTAGAAATTTGAATGGACCAATTTGGAGCTAAAATGAAAAAGATATGGCTATTTGAAAATCTCAGATTTGAATAAATCCAGAAATTCGAAATCTCGACATGTGGGGTCCACTGGTCAGCAATTTCATTAAAATAAGTCTCGACATGTGGGACCCACTGAACTCAGGACCCACTTGTCGCTGGCTAGCGCAGAGGGTGGTCGCCGACGGGTGGGGCCTACACCGCCGCGTGGATTAAACGGAGAAAACTCAACCTCGGTGCGGGCGGAGCGGGCTCGAACGCGCCGAGGGAGTGGAGGAAGAGCAGCGCTAGCCAAGTGAGCGGGAGGCACCGCCTACCCTTAATGGGTAGGTAATCCTCTTGAGGATTATCTGCGGAGAGGCCGGCCGGCAACGTGGCACCCACGTGGTCGACGCGTGGTCGCCGCGTGGTCGCCACGCCACGGCTTTTTGCCGACGTGGCGCGCGCGCCGCGAGGTGGCGGGAGGCGCTCGGTGGCGCCGACGTGGCGCCGATCCGCCGCCACGCTGCTGCCACCTCGGCCGACGGCCGACGGGTGGCGGCGGTGGTGGCGCCGGGGACCGAGGGTCGCCGAGCTCGTGATCGCGCGCGGCCAAGGGTACCAAAATGAAGAGGAGGATGCAGGAATGCATCGGTACCTTGCGCGGAGGTCGAGGGTGACCGGAGGAAGGATCGGCGAGAGAGGCGGCGGTCGGAGAGGGACCTCACGGCGACGGAGGAGCTCGGTGCAGCAGCTCGGGGAGGGGTCGCGGGAATCGCCTTGGCACCAGCAACGTCGGGAGGCGTCGGCGAGGAGAGAGGAGCCGAGACGGGCCGCAATTGCTCGCCGAGTATTTGAAGCCGCGGGAAGAAATCGGGCGTGGGGCTCGCGCCGGGTGATTCGCTGAGAGGTGAGGAGGCGGCAGCGGTAGAGGACCTCGGGTGCGGGTTTTATAGACCGGGAGGGTTGTAACGGCCGCGCGGTTCGCCGGAGCTGAAACGGTCGGAGGATGAATGCGACGGCAAGGAGAGGAGTAACGCGTCTTTATGCCGTAAACCGACGCGGTGGAGGCGGGGATTAATATCACGATCGACGGGAAGTAAATCGAAAGGAACCAAGCATTGAAAGCTTGATTTTGGCACTAATGGCGGCGGCGGCGGGTGCGGGGAGGAAGAATCGGCGGAGACGACGGTTCGACAATGGGCCCGCATGTCGGCGAGAAAGAAAATGGGAAAGAATGAGGGGGACGGGTGGATGTGCGACGGGTGGCAAAGAGAAGCGATCTGGACCACCGATTGCTGGCGAAGGGGTAAGTGATCGGGGACGATCACGATTCAATCCGACAACCGTGAGAGAATCCGAGCCGGTTGGTGCATTAAGCGAGAAGGAGCGGCTGAGATTAAATACGGCAACAGGAACGGTGCCGACAGCCACGCGCGTCACGCAGAGGAAAATAAAGCAGCGAAGCGGTAAGTGGCTGGGAGCGGCTGGGATTGAATCGGGCGCGGAAACGGACGATCCGATGCTTGCCACGTGTCGATCCGAAGATAGGGGAAGGCGGGATTGAAACGGTAAGTGAGATCGGACGGCTGGAAATAGATCCGGCGGCGTGAAATGGCCCGATGGGCGACACTTGTCGGCTCCAGGAGAGTTTCAGAATTTTAATTACTTTTTGATTTTCAGAAATGATTAGGAGGCTTTAAAATACTCAGAAAAATACCAAATAAATTTTAAAAATTCCAGAAAAATTCACATAATTCACTGATAATGTTTTAAACATATAAAAAATATTTCCAACTTATTTTGATATTAAATTTTCTTTTCAACAGAAACTTTACATTCAGAAAATTCCAGATAATTGGAAATTATTAATTTAAAACTATTTCTTCAAAATAAAAGCAAAAAATTGGGATGTTACAGGCAAGCAATGCATATTTCTTGCAATTTGTAGTAACATGCATTCAAGGTCAATACACAACTCTCAACAAGTCACAGAACACATCCACAAACTTTTAGAGGCAAACCACAAGAAATGATAACATGGACTTGAACTGATTTCAAACCACTTTTTCAAACTTAAGTCTCATGTTACAAAGGTTTTTGCATGAGCTTCAATCATTTGAGAGACATATTCACAAATGTTAGCATCATGCTTTAAGGAGAGGAAAACATGGACTTCAATAATTTGCAAAATATATTCGTAAATTTTAAGTCACATGTCACAAAGGACTTACGCATGAGTTGCAACTATTTTCAAAACACATTAAAAAATATTAGCATCATGCCACTGAGAACTAGAGCAAATAATTGAGCTATCAACATATTATACGTTCAAGCTACTACTCATGACCTCTCTTAATAGTACAGCACCCTATACTAACAATCCGATCTTTCAACCAAACAACAAGACTAATAAAAAAATAGGAACACATCTTTAGCCCTAACTAGTCATACCTTTGCCTTGCGCATCCTTTTGAAGATTGGTGACGTACATTTCAACTTCAAGTTTGGATCCTTAACTTTACTTATCAACACGTGATGATGTTTGCTTGGCTTGAAGACGATCAACCGCGTGAAGCCTTCTCAAGTCATTCATCATCGAGGGACACATCCTATTCATTCATCTCAATAAAAACATTAATCCCATAATTTAATTATCATTAATTACTAAAATATGTCATTAACTCATAATGATAGGTCTAAATTCTTCAACAGTGAAAATCGCAAACAATCTAGTTCAACACTCGCATATAAAGCGCATTGATATCTAGCATCATTTCCTTAAGGATCATGTTGCAAGAGGTGACATTGTACCAAGCAATGTTAGAAATGAGGATCAACTTGTGGACATTTTCACAAAGCCACCAGATGAGGCACATTTTTGCAAGTTGAGGAGTGAGTTAAATATCATATATGCCTCTAATATTGCATAATCATTTTTATTTATTGTAATTTATTGCCATGTGTATATATGCTTTGCTTGTCAAATGCTTGTAGATTTGGATCTTATTTGTCTCGGCTTGTGTGCACTGAAATGGAAATATGATATTAAGGGGAACCATAATACCTCTCATGTATCATTGCAACCCTCGGTGTGAACATATCAATAACTTGCTAGTTGGCATTTTCAAAAGACATATCTTAAGCCAAATGTTTTGAAAATGTTCTTTCATTTAAATGTACTATATGATATGGTTTCTAAAATCTTCCATGTTTCCTTCATGAAAAAGAGAACAAATTGTCTTGCATGAAAATGTGTTCAAAATTATATCTTGAAAATTACTTGGAAAGAAAATGGTTGGTCAAATGTTTTTCTAAAAAATATTTCTTTTGGCCAACATCTTGGTAAATGAGAATTGCAAAATAACCAAAAATCTATATGTGCTTAAATTGTGGGCTTTCAATCATAACATGCAAATTCAAAATGCTTTGAAAGTCTGTATACATAATAGCAGTATCTTCTTAAAAAATCATATTTTGTGGTTCTTATCGACTTAACTATGCCCAAACATTATCTTCATTGATTGTAGTTCGTTTGGAGCATGGAAGAGTAGTATCTCAGCTGTTAAGAGCTGTTTTGGAAGTCTCTGTGCAGGCCAAATTGTACGCCTCAAGCTGGATTATCCACCTCTGCCGGATGATCCTCCCTACGAAGAGATGCTAGAGGGGTTATCTCCTATCTCCAGATCTAATCTGGGCCCTTGGTTTTGAGTTAAGTCTTTTTTAAGGCTCAGATTCTCATACCCTTTTCATGCTTCTGAAGTCTATCTGATCCTTTGGATCAAGATCCATTTGATCTCAACCGTTCATCCTTTGATCTATACCCTTGAACTCGTTGACTTCGGTCAAAATCGAATCACAATCAAAATCCCCAAATCATGCTCTCTGTCTCGCGCGCCCATGTCGCTCGTGCCTTCGCTGCTCGCCCTCGCCGCCAGCGAACACGCAAAACACTCCTAGAGTCGTACCTCCAGAGCAGTGCTTCAGTCCAGGGACACATAATGCAGAGGCTGGCGATTTCAGCAAGTTTCAATGAGTGCCAAGAATCAAGGTGTGGTTGACAAATCTCAAAGTTCATATCAAAATTCAACTAAGTCAGAAAAATCAACAAGGTGTATTATCCAAGTCAGACGTACTATTAGTCCAGAGGGGGGTGTTTAGGGTGTCCATGGTATTTTACACAAAGGCAGATAATCTGTGTCAACTCGTACCATTGAGGTATACCATTAGTTCAGAAAGCGTGTTTAGGGTGCCCATGGTATTTTACACAAAGGTGTATTATCCGAGTTAAGGCATATCGTCTCTCCAGAGATGATATTTTTGGATAAGTTGAGAGGTGAAAGGTATGGCCCAAGGCATACCATTGGTACAGAAAGGTTATATTTGAACGGTACAGAAAGGTTATATTTGAACGAATCATTGAGGCGGATGATCCAGATCAAGGTGTATCATTGACCCATACCATTGTTGTAGAGAGGTTCCGCGGAGTGATTTCATTGAGGCAGATGATACGGCTCAAGCGGATTATCTAGGTCAAGGAATATGCCGGATCGGCATAACGGCTAGTTTTTGAACTATTGGAGCTAAGGAAATTGAACTGAGGTGGGTTATCTTGGTCAAGGCGGATGATTCGGTCTGTAGACACTTTTCAAAAAATATGTCAAATGGCTAGTTTTTGAATGGAGAGGCTATATTAGTGGACAATAGGTGTTCAACTTAGTACTCTTGTGACTCCAAAACAGTGGCTTGCAAATTGAGAAGTTCAAGGGCAGTCAAATCTTAGTTGCTTGACCTTGTTGGGTTCAAGTGACACCCTTGAGTTTAAGTACTTGAAATTCAGTGATTCCTAGATGGCTTAGAAGAGTGCCCTTGGTGACTTTCTGAGGAATTTGTGGAAGGCACTGGGAGAGTTGTGAAGGTTTAGAGTCCACCTATCTGGAGAGGAGGACTACCATAAGTCGATTACTTGAATCCTTGTGTGGGTTCAAATAGGAGCTATACTCTTGCAAGAGTGCTTCAACAAGGATTAGGAAAGATCGCCGTATCTCCGAGACCTCAGTAAAAAATTTTGGTTCCCTTGTCACTTTTATGTTTCTGCATTTAAACTTTTGTTCTTTCAAATTCCTAGATTGCTAGACTTGTGTAGGATTGGAACTTATATTGCAAATCTTCACTAGTATATTTAGGAGTTGATTGAGCACACTAGCAAACCATAGCCAATTAGGTTGGGAGTAGTGTCGGGACCGGATTTCTGAATCCGAACCCTCTGTGTATTACCGCACTAGTCCCAAATCAAAGCTAGTGAACACAGTTCAACAGTGATGATTACATAACCAACAACGCTTTATTACAATAATAGAGAGTACATGCCTTATACCACTTTATTACAACTGAGATTACAAGTCCTCTCAAACAGAAACACAGCAGAAGCAGAAATAAATTTTGACGATAGCCCATCAATATGCCATAGGCAATTGACTGGGAAAACGCAACCTAATACTCCGAAAAACCTTCATCGAATCCATACGTGAAGTAGTCGTAATCCCTTTCTTCAGCTTCATAATCCTCTAAGAGTCATTTTTTAATGTAGCGTATGAGTACATAAAGTACTCTGTAAGTCTTGAAAAAATACAGTAGATACAGGTTGTCGAGACCCGAATATGCAAATCCGGACTGCCTGTGTATTCTGCACTAGTCCCAGGATCATGCTAGTGCACACAGTCAAACATAGATGTCATCACAACTATTTACACGATAAAATAAAGTAAAAGCTCAAATATCAATAAATCTCAAAAGGTGCGACCTTATGGTCAAGCTTACAATAAACTGGTCCGAAGGCTTAACAAAAGTAGTAGCGGAAATCCAAAATAAAGCGTAGCGACCAATCGATAAGCCACAGGCTATCGAGTGGAGAACGAAGCCTAATCCGTGAAGTCGTCGAAGTACTCTCCTTCTGGAACCTCCTGCTGGCGATACTCCTCTTCCTCAACTGAGCAACATTGGGCATAAAACCGTGAGTACATTGATACTCAGCAAGTCGTTTGTAATAAATGAATGCAATATAGTATGCAAGGCTTACCACAGGATGGCTGAAAGGTTAATTTGCATAAATGGCAGTTGAAATACAAATAATAGATTGAAGGCGAACTTTAGGTAAAACAGTAATTAAATAAATAATCAAAGGAATTGACATACCACTTGCGGACCTCCCATCCACAAGCTAAACCAACCACTTATGGATCTCCCACCCATAAGCTAAACCAACAGTGAACACCTGTCTACTTCCATTCACAAGTTTTCGGAAATAACTACCCCTCGTGTGAAATCACCGAGCATTGTCCATGACCGAGGACGCGGCTATTCGAATAGTTTTACACTCTGCAGAGGTTGCACAACTGTACCCACACAATGTGATTAGCCCCAGCCGAAGGTAACCACAACAAGGCCTTTACAAAGTTCAGTCTCAACTTAATCCGCCCGCTAGGGTTTCGCATCACACCCCCCCTTGCGCCACATGGAAATCAGCAACCATGTTCATCTCAATGGCAAGATTAAAGTTGAAACATCTCAAATTTGTCAGCCAGGTCCGTCCCATACCAGACATGTGGTTTGCACGGTAAAGCTCAGATCAATGGCGCACAAAGTTAAGTCCTTAACAATACCCGGGCGAGACTATCACATCCCCCAAAGTGCACCTGCACTTCCCCCCTTTACTGCACGATCACTCGCCCGAGTGCAAAACCAAGTTTGTATAACCACCACCGATGACGCACCAATGTCATGGCACAAATTTTAGTACACGTGGCACCAACCACAGTTCTATATCTCATTAAGTCAAATTTATAATTCACATGTGATGATAAACCCAAATCGTGACTATGAGCAAGACTAAGCATTCTATCGTGCAACCTGTGTGACAAATATCGTAACATCACTAGTATGTTCCTCAACCTATGGTGACAAGGGTATCATGGTGTTCAAAGTTATCGAGGGATAATTTCAAAAGGGACGGTAACTACCAATTACAACGGTTGAATAAAAATAGCGATGCAATGTACTTTAAAATAAAATAATTAAATAATAGATTACAAACTGGGTTCAACATCATCAAAGGACACGACTTGCCTTGATTATGCTCAGCGAGGTACTCCTGGTCTTCGGGCGTAGAACCTGCTCCTCCAGAAACCGAATCTAGCGAGAGAGAAAAACGACCGAAATCAAAGAAACACATAAAATGATAAGCAAATGAACTCCAAAAATCATGAAACTAGAACCAAAAGCTAGATCTCGATTTTAGATGAATTTAGAAAAATGAACGGGGTCAATCGGAGCTAGGACGGAGGAGAACGGGCTCTCAGAAAATAAATCAGAAATTAAATCGGAATAATTCAGAAAACGCACTATGATGTGAACCCAGTCCACGGAATTACCGGTCCACCGTGAACCCGGCGCACGGAACAGTACACGTGGAGAGAGGGCGCTGACGCGGCGGGGTGGCGGTGACGTGGCACGCGCATATCCCGACGCGTGGCTAGGGCTGACGTGGCATGCCGACGTGGCTGCCACGTGGCTCAGGTGGCGGTGGTTTGCTGACGTGGCGGCGACACGCGGCTGCCACGTGGCAGGTGTGCTGACGTGGCTCGCCACGTCGGCTAGGGCCGACGTGGGCGGCTCGGCGCGGGTGGCGGCGGCGGGATCCAACGGTCGCGGAGGTGTCCACATGGCGCGATCTGGGCCTTCGGCCCAGATCTGGACGTGCGGTGAAGATACGGCGGTGCGGGAGCGGGAAGCGGCCGGATGGGCGACGCGTGGCACGCAAGACGCGCGAAGCGTCGCGGCGGACGCGGGCGCGGGCACGCGGCTGGATCCGACGGCACGGAGGCGAGCGCGTGGCACGATCTAGGCCCTTGGCTCAGATCTGGATGGGTGGCGGGGATGAAGCGGCCGGGGTGCGGTGGCGGGGCGGATCGTCGACGCGTGGCGGGCGCGCGGCGCGAGGCGTCGCGAACGCGCGCGCGTGGGCTCGTCGCGCCGGGGCGAGTGGAGCGGCGCGGTCCGCGGCGCGGCGACTTCGGCGGTGGGGCGGCGAGGCGACTCACCGACGACGGGGACGACAGCGGGAAGAGCAGCGACGGCTCCGGCGGCGGTGAAGACACTCCGGGCGACGACGGAGGGCTCCGGCGATGGCGCGGGCGCGAGGGTGAGCGGAGGCGGCAGCGCGAGGGTTCGGTGAAGCGTGCACGCGAACCGAGATGAGGCGGCGGGTTTTATCACGCGAACCGAGGAGCTCGAATCGGTTACGACGCGGGGCGGCGACGGCACAAGGTTTGGACGATCCGGATTACGCGTGGGGGAGACGGACGGCGGGGCGCGAGCGAGGGTTACGGTTAGGGTTATCGCGCGGGCGCGCACTAGCAGCGCGACGCGTGGCTCGCGGGCGGGATCAAACGACTTGCGACGAGTCCAGGCGGAAACGCACGGGATCGCGACGCGCGTAGCGGGAGAGGCGCGATGGCCAACACTGTCGTGGAAGCGCGCGCGGCGCGCGCGGCGAGTCTGAGCGCGCGCGGGAATGAGCGGGAGCGAGCGAGGAGGCTCGGATGGGCGGCAGGTGGCGCGGGGAGGGTATCCGGCGGCTGATGGAGAGGCGGGGCGTGGAAGCGGGCCGGGCCGAGGAAAAGGCGACGCGTGGCCGGGAGGGATGGCCGACGCGTGGGAGGTGGAGGATCGGATGGCTGAGGATATTTCCCCGATTTTTCTTATTTCCAGAAATTCAAATAAATTTCAGGAGCTCTAGAAAATAGCAAATAAATCCCAAAAATTCACCAAAAATACCAGAAAATTCCTTGAGACCCGAAGAATCCACATAAAATATTTTCCACTTATGTTAATATTTATTTTACTCAGATTAAAATATTTTAAAATTCAGAAATTCATTTGAAGCTTAATTTAATTCCAGAAAATTCTAGAAAATTTCTTGTGACACAAGGAACTCAATTAAAATATTTTCAGCTACTGTTGAGATTTGATTTAATCATATTAAATTATTTAAAACTTTTGAAAATTCAATTTAAGCTTTATTTAAATTTAGGAAAATTCCTGAAATTTATTTTTAAATTCAAGGTTTTAAAAAATCCTCAAAAATCAGGATGTTACACAGGGCTTAACAAAGGAAGGTTAATATGGTCTTTTGCCCGAGGCAAGATTTTATTTCAAATAGCATTATATATTTTCGAAAGCATCCACTTAACAAAGTAATTGTAATAACTGAAACTAGATAAATTTTCTAGTGAAGGTTCTAACCACCAACACTAGTAAACAGGCTCTAACCGTCAAGGTTTAAAATTACAGGTTCCATCCACCCTCACTGGCTCCATCCACTAGGACACACACTCCCGAGAGTTTCATCTACTCCCGAGTTTCCAAAATCTTTACTTTGAAACCAAAGACCAAATATCTACCATGTGAAAGCGCATCTTGCCCGCCCTTGACTATGGGCACAGCTATTCGAATAGTTTTACACTCTTTAGAGTTTGTACAATTTTACCCACAAGAGATAAGTCATCTAAATAGCCAACATGCTTCCTTAGGCATAAGACCCAGATAATTTATCACAGAGCCTTATCTCACTCCAGTCTAGCTAGACACCACCCACTGAGGTTTCACCGCTGAAGGGTTAAATCCACCACAATCAGAAGCCCCTCTTGCACCGTATGAGTACAATAAATCCTTGTGTCTTACTGTGAGTAAACCAGTACACCCTAGTACTCACTTACCACTGGTGATATCTAAACTAAACCTTCGCAAGTTATTCAGTTAGGTCGTACCCATATAGACTCGTGGTTGCATAGTAGTGCTCAGCTTGGACAATCACAAGCGTCGGTCCTTAATTGACTAGGGCAGAACATTCACAATACAAGTTCTCATACTAAATCCGCACCAATCCAAACTTACCATTCGCCCAAGTCAAAAATTATTTTCATAATTTTATTTTATTTTATAAACCAATGGCAACACCTAGTGCTAAACACTTGATAAAAACAATTGTTTAGAAATTTGATAACAATATTCCCACCCATAAGGTTTTAGTGACTGATTAACTTGTCTAAGCAATTACTACCATTCTAAAATTAACAAATAGCATAATAATCTCAATACTAAGACAATGAAAGACTAGGGTGGTAAAGGTACATAGTAGTCAACGTCAAAGGAGGGTATAACAATCATTCGAATAACTAATAACCTTACAACAGAAGTTATCGTTTTATGTAACATAGCAATGCATTTAAATTTAAAATAATAAAATAATTTTAGTAAACATAAGTACAAGATGATCAAAGAAGACTTGCCTTCTTGCACGCTATCAGGACCTTTCTCCTGCTGATCGAAACATTCTTCGGCGACATCGGGTTCTATGCGCGAAATGATAAAATAAATAAATAAATAAAAACAAATAAAATCACAAAAATACAAAATATATACTACAAAGAATATTTTGAATTTAGATGAATTTAGAAAAAAAGAATCAATGGATTCGGAGTTTATATGAGGGAGAATGAGAGATTAGAAAATTTACGGATCAAAAAATTATGAAAAAAAGGAAAAAGTAGGAATATTCCGCATGAACAGTAAACAATGAGCAAGTTTTAGTATTTTAGCCGTGGTGCCGGTGAGAAAAGATACGAAAGGTGAAGCCAACTAGCAAAATGGGTTAATAGGGACTTGATGAACATATAGGAAGTGACGGCACGTCAAACGAAGCATGGTGACGATGCGGAAGGCGACAACGACATGGGGTTGGAGGGAGGAATAATTTTTAGGCATGAAATATGGAGAGGTAGGGTGAGCACGACCTAGAACGCGGTGAGGCGAAGTTTGAAAAATTATTAGCTAAGCCGAAAACTCACCAGAGGCGACGCAATCGTCATTTGAACGACAACGGTACCGAAAAACGAAAAACTTAATATCTTAGTGCTCGGTGGAGCGAATCCAAAACCGTCTGGAAGGTAACCACCTGGGATGGTTTGACACACTTTGACATGAACGGATTGTTGAAAGCATCCCCAGACAGATGGGAACGTGAAATGCCATTTGCGGCCATGGCTAGGTGTCGGAGGTAAAAATTTGGGAAAAGTTTTTTAGAGAAACGGAGGGGAGCACGGCGTAGAACACATCGAGATGAACTCAACAGCGCGGATGGCTCGGCCAACGGACTAGCGGAACGCAGTGGAGAAGACTTTAAGCAGTTGATGGGCTGACATCGGCGTTCCGGGCAAACGGAGAGGAGATAGCATGCAGGAGTTGCGATGAAACGAAAAGAAGAATGTGGGGAACATGATACTCACCTTGGTTGTGGTCGGACATACACGGTCGGCCGGTGACAATGCAAAAAACGATGACACAGTTTGGCCCACGGTGGCGATGATGCTCCAGCGAAGGCAAGAGGAGCACCACGTAGAACGCGTTGAGACGAAGCCAATGATGTGGCCAAAAGTAATGGGGCTCCACTGGACGAGACGCAATAAAACGAGGAACCATGTTTGAACTGAGAGATAAAAACTCCGATTGCGGCCAAGAGAAGAGGAGTGGGGACTTGAAATTTTCGGAGATAAGTGAGAATGAGGAGGGGATTACTGTGCTCCCTTTTATAGGGACTGAAGAGGTCCGAGGAGAGAGATCAAGCAACCATGTCAATTCAAGACACAGGTTAAATCTCGCGTAAATACACATGAATGAGAGGGGAAACGATTGGGAATGGAAGAGTCAAGATGAGAGAATGAATGCACTTCATTTCACAAAAAAAATCATTGAGAAAATCACTGGTTTTGAAGAGCTTGAAATGGCATTCATGGCGGCCTGCGCACGATGGAGGAAGAAGAAAGGTAGGAGAGAGAGAAAAGAGTGAACAGAAAAAAAAAAGAAAAAGAAAATTCAGAAAAATTTTAAGAAAATTTCACAAAAATTCTTGAAACCTAAAAAGACCAAATAAAATAATTTTAGATTTAATTGAAGTTTATTTTAATTTTTAAAAATATTTTTCTTTTTCTAGTTTTAAATTAATACAATAAATTACAAATAAAGCTTAAAAATCTTAGAAAAAATCATAAAAGTTTTTAAAGCTATTTTGAACTTAGAAAGATATTTTCAACTAAAATTTAAATATTTTCTATATAAAATATATATTTTTAAAAGAAAGGATTTTGTTTAGGCAGTAAAATTTGGGATGTTACAAGTAGTTTCTAGGTTGCTTTAAATTTGTTAAATTTGGCCTAATTCGAAAAAGATACCCAATTTAACCCTCCCTCTCGGGCATCCGATCCACTTCACTCTAACCTAAGACATTTGCAATCCGTCTAAACTTTGCTTCACTCTGTTTCACTCATTTAGAAGGCAATACTTAAAGCATGAGTACGCACTGTAGCAGCACTTCTGAATCTCTGAAGCAACACTCTATTATTCACATTTGCAGAACGAACATGCCAAGATAAGAAACAAGAAACAACAGGGGCTAGAGTATCACAGCTGGGATGGCAGGCAGCACCAACTTCACAAGCTTCGACGGCATCTTTGGTGCATGCTTGCTTACTTCTCTTGGATTTTAGGACATGGCACATGTAGTCCACACCCCACACTAGGTTTTACGAGCAGCATGAAGAACTGCTCACCATGCATCCTCTCAGCTGGTCTCTGGGTGAAAGCCATTCCTACATGACGCTTTCATGCCGTGGCACCATAACTTTTTATATTCCCTGCCTACATGACGCTACCAAACTGCTTGGAGATTGCCAATTGTCTTATGTTTCTTTTGGGGTCAAAACTATTATTACAATTTGCAAGAGAGAAGCATAAATTTGTATCTGAACAGTTTGAGAGCTCCAGGTTCTCATTTGGAAAATTTGTATCTGAACAGTTTGAGAGCTCCAGGTTCTCATTTGGAGCTGGTTTGTGGTTTCTCCATGAAACTAGAGCAGAAGATTAGCCAACCTAAATTGCTGCTTTTCTATATCGTACCATACCATTTTGTACCATCCATATGTCCAATGCAACTGGAGAGAACGCAACATTTGAAATTGCAAGGTCCCTATTATGCTTACTGCGAAAGCATTGGGGGAGGAAATAAGCGTAATTACAAGCTGCTGATGGCAAGTATCATCTCAGCGACACAGTAGCTCCAAACGAAAATACGGTAATGCATACATACAATGTCAAAAGTGGGATTTAAGAAGCAGAATTACATACTTCCATTGGCACCTGCCTCACCTTGACAAATCAGCCTTGTTCCCAGCAAGAGCCATTGCTTTATTTGGGTTTCCTGTATGAAAATAAATACATTATTTCTTTTGAAGTAACATTATCCCATGCATGCAAGTGCATATTTCGAGAGGCTCTAACACAGAAAAAAGATTATAAAGGAGTAAAATGGATTACTTTGCGCTTGAAGCTCTTGAACCCATTTCTTTGCATGTGTAAAAGAGGCCTGTAAGGTGAGAATGGATTTTGTACAGCCCATTGCATTCACAACCCTAATCTGGACCGTTCGTGTAAAGAAACATATGGAATTCATTCATTGGTCCTTCAGAAAGATGCAGCAGGTAGTATATCGCAATGTTCTTTTTGTCAAACGAACACTGCTGAAGATTCACCCTACATATTTGCTAGAAATTCCACGCTGAAGACAAAACAATCATGATTTTTGTGACCACATTCAGAAAATACACTCTAACACAAATAGCACTAAAGCATTCTTTTAGGCTACAGTTTATATTTTTTTGGCTATGAATTATTAATATAATAAATAGTGATTGCTGAAAAAAACCTACTAAAAAGCCGAAAAGAACAGACCTAATTCACCACAGCTTTTCAACAGTTTCCTCACTTTATCTCAGAATTTACACTGTTCACAGTTACCAAGTGTATACTGCTGTAGTTGTATAAAAAGATTGACATCATACAATTCCTCAAAGTCAATGGCTTGATGCACATCACAAAACAACCTGCATACTAGTAGATGTTATGTAGGTACCTCATAGAGCTCTCTGCGATCCTCCTTCCACCAAGCTAACAAGAGCGCAATGATTACTACAACACAAACAAAAAGAAATATTGGAGTGCCAAAACAGTTTGCATTTATTTTCTTGCCTCCAATCATCTTGTCATTCTCAGCTTGGCATTCTTCAAATGGAGATTTGCATGCACTATCAGAACGCTCACCATTGGTGGGGAACTTCAGATCTTCTACCAAGAAATCAGTATTTTGTACATGCCATTGATTATCATGCTGAATTGAGTCCCAGTAGCCTTTTCTTTCCTCAACTTCAATGTTCTTTTCAAACAGAAGACCGTCTGTACATTGTCCGGAACAGCGCCGTATCTGTCTCAAAGCTGGGCTTTCAGGTAATTGGCGATAATCTCTTTCTGAATCACTGAAAAAGGTGTTAGAGTGGAGCTGCTTCCATGGAGTTGATTGCATCCTAATGTCACCTGATGAAGCTCGTCGTCTAGATATCTGAAATGAGTTCATGACAGAGGAAAAAAACTGTAAATTCATTTGTATATCTGCAAAGAGTGAACTTTGTGTAATTTCATTCTGCAGCCCAAAATCATGCCTAAACTGAAACCACTGAAAGACAAATCTTCAATGCATCAATACCAAACCATAGGTAAACTACAAACATATACGTGAAGATATATGTTGTGTAGATGAAAACTTTATGTTGCTTCTGTACCAAAAATCAACATGGTTGTGGTTCGTATCATTTGCAGGATATCGTAAATACAAATAATATTCCAAAGAACAAACAGTACCTCACATACCACACCTTGACATGTTAAGCACATCGAAGTTACTATAATTGCTGATACATACAAGAAGGCAACGAAGTCATCAATTGAAATGAAGATCTGCCATATACCTGAGAGCATTGATTTGTCGCTTGGGCTGTTAAACACATAGGACATGGGTCAGTAACTCTTGTTGGGACACCTGAGCACCTCCTGCCTGACTTAACCAGACCAGCATAATTAGATTGTACTATCACACCCAAAGCATCATGACTATCAGGTATAGCAGTGCGAAAGAAGTCATGATTGGACATGTCATGTGATTTATCAGATCCATTACTCCGTAGTTGTCGCCTTGCACTTGCACTTCCAGGTACACCCAAGCATTGTCCCACTGAGGGCTGCGAATCATAATCGGTAAACAAATGAACAGATTGCACCTCACAAGAAAGAGATTCACTTGAATCGTTGTCTCTGATATCCACATCATCCATAAGAGAATGTGAATGTGACCCCTTCCTGCTGTGCTTGCCACTGTTGTTTGCCAATGGACTCAATTTTTTGCCTTGTCCGCACTCTTTCTGCTTGCCAAGTATCTTGGCAGTCTCAGTTGCCTGAAAAGCTGCAGTGCTGATATCTGGCATACAATCATCATGGAATTGCTCCATAGCATGGATAATGCTACTGATCTCAGAAGATATAATTGTCAGATCCAAACTTTTCATTACGGAATGTACCATTTGAATGGATGATATAATCATCTGGGAATTGCTTGCTTTGGTACTCTCATCCAATATCTGTAAGCCTGATCTTATCAAAGACCGCCCGTAAGGCTCAAGTATCAAAGGATTCTGTTTTGACAGAGCAACCACCAAGCTTAAGTGTGCAGCAGTCTGGCAGTGTGCCTCCTCTAAGGCCCCTGAGACTTTCAAGCAGACATCATTAACCAACTCATTAGATGCAAACTGCCAGTTGTTGGACTGGATAAGTGCGGTGACACAACGAGCAGAACCAGAAGACATACTCTCCTTAGCGTTCATCAAGCAATCTGATAAGGGACGACAAAGAGAGGCAATGATCCCAGTTTTCTCTTCTTCTATTGCCAGAGGATCAATGCAACAACGGGATAATGTACAAACCACCTTGGAGCAACCAACACTATGCAAGGACCCTGTAACTGATGACATGATTCTAATTACTGTCAAAACGAGCTGGCTGAGATGTGGTATAATGCTGCGGCCATGGACTTCTGCAGCAGTCTCAAAAATGCATATGATCTCCTCCTCAGAGAACGAGCATGGCTTGTCAGCGTTACAAACACGGGCAAGGAATGGAGGAAGTGTGTTCGAATCAAGATCTTTCACATACAACTTCAAACCTCTGAAGGCAGCCTTTTTGTTAACAGGATCCATCACAGTCTACCAGTTCTGCATGTTGTCCCACTCTAAGACTCCTAGCCATTGCATACATTGAATATATTCAAGAAACAAAAGAAGATCCATGAGTGAAAATAAAACTAGTAGCCAGTTTTGGAAGCAGGTAAATAAAATCAGCAAATCTACATGATTATAGGATGGTTTCCTCGGTTAGAACATGCCAAATACAACATCATTTATTCAAAGTTATTCACTTGATTTGTCAACCACTCACATTTTACCTAAAGCATGTACAAATACAACACGAAGTAGAGCACAAATTCCACTAGTCATAAAAGAAAATGCATAACTACTAAGCTAAAGACAGAGACAACTCACTCAGGGTCTATATGTCCCAGATGCTAAAATTTTTCAATGCAAACTTTTGGGGTAAGGTTCAAAGAAGATCATGAGAAGCATCCTATACATAAAGAAAGCAAAATTTTCACCTTTTAATAAAAAATTTTCAATTCAAAAAACACATGTGTGAATACTACTACCAAGTTCTATCAAAAGAACTATGATTGCAGAATACTACCGCTAGAGTTATAGTTCCTTCGTAAAAAAATCCCAATTCTTAACATGCTGCCTGGCAAATTCAAGGTTTGGGTCAAGAAGACACTAATTTCTCATCATATGTTACTAACTGCAGTCTCCACCAAATCGCCAAATATCCAGTTAAAAGAACAGAGAAAAATCACAGGCAATGCCTAATGGCTTTGATATAAACCGCCTTCCAACTCCAAGAATTTCGTTTCCTGAATCTCCCCTAGAGAAATCAAAAGGTCGGAACCAGCAAGATTCTAACACTTCGTGACATAGCACCATTCAGAGCGGAATCTATCGAGTAAAAGTTCTTCAGCAAGTTCTTATAAAACGGAAAAGAATTGCCCACTACCAAAAAATGGGGAAAACATAGACGCGATGAAGCATCGATCGCACCGATTTATTCTATCTTGCGCTAGGAACCATAGGATTGGAAGATGAAAAGACTCCTCTTGCGAATTGCAAAGAACCCTAGATTTCTTTTCTTTCCTTCCTTACTCATAGCGATCAATGCCGCAAGAAAGAGAGCAAGAAGAAGGATTATTGAGGAATCAGAATCGTTCCCCCACAAATCGGAAGATGCAACCTTTTCTCTACTCCTACGATTAATCTTGCAGCAGAGAAACAAAAGAACGCGAAGAGAAATCAGAGAGACGAACCGGAGCGGGCGTAGCTGTCCTCACCTCCTCGGATCTTGCCGGGAGCGCAGAACCCAGAAATCTTTCTTCTTTTTCTCGTTTGGGATTTTTGAGGGTTTAAGGGGGATTGATTGGAGTGGAGGGAACTGCGGCTTTGAAGAAGCCTTTTCAATTTTCGTTTTCATTGAGCACTGCACAGGGAATTAATGAAATAGGAGAGATATAGAAATGGCTAAAAAGGAAATATATAAATTTCCAGCTAAAGCTGATTTTTTTTATTAAAGGTAGCTAAGGTCTCGTTCTTTTATATTATGGCCAATGCCTTTTGTCAATGTTTTTCAATATAACAGCGAACAATAGAGGCGCCGATATGGATGGTGCACACGGCTATACACTTGAAAAACCGTTCAGAGAATCCGCTTTAAGAAACCGCTCCGTTTGTTTTGATTTTCAGATAAACCAAAATGCAAAAGTCAAAAGCTTTTCCCTTTCCTTCTTTTCTCCTCTTTTCATTCTATTTTCCATGGGCCAATCTACTCTCCCACTATCTGTCTCCCATTCTTCCTCCCATAGCCCACGCGTTGTTGCCTGCACACATCATGGGCGTCGTTGCTGAGCTGCTGTAGCCATGTCACCGCCCATGTCAACACCGTCCTCGTCTAACCACTACCCCAACGACCCGCTCTCTCACTGTCAGACCCGGAATTGAAATCCCGAATCTTCTATGATTCCATCGCACTATTCTCTGGATCAGTAGATAGAGCTCACAGTACATTGATGTATCAACTCATACAACACGGGACATTCATTAAGCCATAATAGTATACATCAGAGTTTGAAATACACCACGTCGGGTGACAGTTTACATAAGGGCCACCATGGCCAAATATTTACACATCAAAAGATAGCAACGGAAAATGCGAACAAAAGTAGAACTATTAGCCAGAAGCAAGCGACTGAGAGGTAAATGTATGCAAACTATATTGCCTAACCCTAAGTAATATAGGAACACACCCTTCCAGCAAGTCTACTTGCCTAGGGTATGAAATTTGCAAACTCGCCCTAATTGCCGTCGTCTGCTCCATTGTTCGGGGCTAGCGCGCCGTCATAGGCGTAGTGGTCATGCCATCCTGTCTCTGGTGATGAAAATGCGAGGGTGAGCGCAAAGTCTACCGTGCTCCGTGAGCTAATAGACAGTATGCAATTACTTAACATGCATGGCTTGTCAAAGAAAGGCTTGGGTTGTTTTATTTGCTAGAAATCGCTTTTTAAAAGATATACGCTACATAAAAACTCCCTGAGACCTAGCATTTTGGACTGAATCATGGTGTTTGTAAAAGAAGAATGTGGTAATAATAATGGCACATATTTCATCCACATTTACACGTCACCTGCACCGTATGCTAACTCTTCAGCGTTATAGCCGCTTACATTATCACTAGGGCGACACCTAGGGTAACACAAAGCTAGGGCTGTCCATCGCCCTCCATTTTTCTTCTTTTCCAATCCCTCCCACAAAAATTGTTTTTGAAATAGAACTATATCCGAGTTAGGTTCCTATGTCCGCCCTTGACCGTGGGCACGGCTATTCGAATAGTTTCGACTCTGCAAAGTGTGTACACTTTCACCACAAGAGACAATCTGCTCGTTGCTCCACATGATTCCTTAGTCATGCGGTTGAGTAGATCATCACGGTAACCTTTCAAACTATCTGGCCCCTTGTCCTCATCTCACCCTATGGGCTGCTCCCATTTCCGGTGGGTTCCATACGTTGAGCGGGATGTTAACCACTAGTACTAGCGCATTCGGGCTCCAGTCACCACAATGCTAGTACGATAGGAAAACTTCACTTTCCACTCGGTGTCCCTTTAGCCACACCAGGCCCTTGCATTACCTCACTTCCTCTCCCATACCTGTGAGATGAGTCCGAGGTTTGATAGATTTAGTTAGCCAAGTTGCACTTTATAGACTTGTGGTTACACTATTTTACAATAGGATGTCCTGACCAGATTCAGTCATGAGGGTTATCTGGGTGGTTCTACCACATTCCACACTCTCATGCATTTACTGTACTATACCCCCGAACCATCCGCCTAGATATGTAAGAAAGTTGAGATGTTTAGGAACATAAAATAATGATTCTTATAAAACTACACGACCATTTCCATCTATAAATTCCTAAATTAGCTCTTTCTAGTTGAATGTGATGCTTGGGGTATTCTAGCTTCCCCGGGTATCTAAGTGATGCTAAGCCATACGTATAAGCGTAACTTATTTTTGAAAGATTACAATTATAATTTTTCCTAGGGGAAAACAAGGCTCGTTGTTTAATGTGCTACGGAGATATATAATCTTAGTACTCAACTAATGACATATAACTAGAGTATTAAAAACAGATATAAAGTTGCACATAAAATAATAGCATGTAATTTATTTATTTAAATGTAAATAATTTGCTGAAATAGGAGGTTCAAAATGATCAAAGTATTGACTCGCCTAGGTCACAGTTGCCCTAATCCTGCTGGTCTTGGCTTGCTTCCACCTTGGACTCTTCTTATTGCGCTTTGTATGCTATTTTTCGTCGAACAAAAATTTTAGCAGAAATTATAACTTTTTCTTCTGGTCCTGCTGATCCTAACATGTGGGACCCACAGTGAGTTATTACTCCTTTTCGGCTTCACTAACAAGTGGGACCTGCGAGGTTTATTCTTTTCTAGGCAGCTGACACCTGGGACCCATTTACGGTTTAATTAAAAGGGGACCCGCATGTCAGTGACTGATTAGAACTAATGATTGTCATTAACGCTAATTAACTTTGGCTTAATTACACCGCACGGATGAACAGTGCCTTTGTCTTCCCGACGGCGAGAGCGAAGCCCACCGCTGGTGGTAGGGGCGGCGACCGGACCTGCCAATTTGGCCAGAGTAGTAGTCAGCGGCGAGCTCAGGCGATGGCAGAACAGGGAAGAAGGGGCTACGACTACTCATGGCATGGAAGCTCAATTAATTTCTATGGGAGCATCGGGACAGTGTCATGAGGCTACCTTGAAGGTTGGAGAGGCTCGGGGATGGCGGTGGTGGCTGGTCGGCGTGAGACGGCTGTGGTTCGAGGGAAGCTCACGGTGAGGGGTCAGCTCGAGCAGCGGGAGCTTCAAGTGAGGACGGGGATAGCATTGTCGTACTCTGAGGATGCTCTTGGTCAGCGGAATTGGCTTGAAGTGGCTCCAATCGGTGGTTAGCCTGTCGGCCGGGGTTGGGGAAGAAAGAGCCGCCAGCGAGCTATGGCGCATGAGAGGCCGATTGTATGCAGTGGGAGGAAGAGGGGGATGCGAGGGAGTGATTGTCAGCCTTGGCTGGCTTTTATAGGTGGTGGAGCGAGCGGGCCGCACGGGAGCGGTTGGGGCGGCCATGGCGGCGACGCGAGCTGCGGCGTGGCTATAGGGCAGCCGATCACGGCCTTGCGTCACAACGGGACGGGCGACAGGAGAGCGAGCAGTAGATGGCAAAAGCGAGGGCATCACGGTGACGCGAGGTGCTGCTGTAGTCAACGCGGCGGCATGGGCACGGCAGTCCTACAGCGCACGGACGGGATGGGAAGCGGGTGGAGTACCACGGCGGATCCAGGCAGTGACATGGGGGAGGGGTCGTGCCGGCGATCGATGGTCCGAAGGGAGAGCGATGGTGGGGGCCGTGTTCGCGGGATTTTAGGAGAGGGGGGAAGCGGCCTCACGGGCGCGTGCGTGAGAGGGAGAGAAAGAGAAGGGGATGAGGTTGCTTGGGTCGAGCCGGGCCGGCTAAGTTCCTCCCCCTTTCGTTTTCATTTTTGTATTTTTGTTTTGACTTCTATTGTTATTTTTGGGGCATACATGTGCATATATTTATACATAAAATTTTAGAGATATTTCTTGCAAGTATGATTACTTTTCATTGAAATTTTTCACATTTTGCATGTCTCCATTTCCTTTTTTTTACTAATTGACTTTTCAAAATTTTGGGCTAATTTCTGGATCATCTTTTCAGATTCATTTTTTATTTAAAATTTTCTTTTGTTAAACATATCATCTCTTTTTGGAGTTCCCCTTTTATTTTTGTAACATCCTGATTTTTAGAGCTTTTTAAAACCTTGAATTTAAAAATAAATTTCTGGAATTTTCTGAAATTAATTCAAGCTTCAATTAAATTTTTAGAAAATAACTTGATTTAATATGATTAAAATATACTTTAACATAAGCTGGAAATATTTTATTTGAGTTCTTTAGGTCGCAAGGAATTTTCTGGTATTTTTGATGAATTTTTTAGATTTATTTGCTATTTTCTAGAGCTTTTCGAAGTTTATTTGGATTTCTGGAATAAAAAGAATTCGGGGAATTTCCCCAGCCGCCCGATTCTTTCTCTCCCCACGCGTCGGCCATCCGGCCTTCACCCGTGCACTCCCGCCCCACCTCATTCCCCGCCGTCCGATCCGGCTTCCAGCCACGCGTCGGCCTCCGGCCTCCCGCGTGCGCCCGCTCACAGCTCGACCCAGCTCCCGCGCCGCCCTCGCATCCCCGCCGCCCAACCAGCCACGCGGCAGCACATGCGCGCTCCACGCGCATCCACCACTCCCGCCCACGCGTCAGTCGTCGCCGCCTGATCCTCCCCCGTGCCACGTGTCACCCATCCTCTAGCCCGCGCGCGTCGCCCGCGCGTAACCCTAACCCTAATCCGCCCGATCACCCTCGCCCGTCCGATCTCCCTCCCACCGATCCGGGCCATCCAAACCGCGCCCGTTTCGCGCCCGGGCCGTAACCGATCGAGACTTCCTCGGTTCACGTGCTTTTAACCGCATTCATCCCTCGGTTCGCATGCAACCCCCACCGCCGCTCTCGCCTCCAACCTCGCACCCGCGCCGCCACCGGAGCCGCGCTGCCGTCTTCCGTGCGTCCGCGTCCCCCGCTCGTCGCTGCCGTCGCCGTCGCAGACGCCGAGACCCCGCCGGTGAGCCATCCCGCCTCTCCCGTCGCCGTCGCCCGCCCGATCGCCGCACCCCCCGCGTTGCCGCTCCGCCCTTGGTCCCCGCGCCGCACCCTCACCGCCGCCCGCGCCCGAGCCACATGTCGCCCATCGCCGCCGTCCCGCCTCCCGGTCGCGCGATCCCCACCGTCGCCTCAGATCTGGATCAACGATCCAGATCGCGCCACGCGTCGTTACCTCCGCCGTCCGATCCCGCCACCGCTGCCGCGCCCGAGCCCATGCCACGGCAGTCGTGCCACGTCAGCCCTAAGTCCACATGGCAGCCTCGTGTCATGCCACGTCAGCCAAATCCCGCCGCCCGAGCCACGTGGCAGCCACGTCAGCCGCCACATCACCCCCGTGCCACGTGGCAGCACCAGCAGCTGCCACGTCAGCCCAGCCTCGCTGCGTCAGCACCCCTCTCTCCCGCGTGCACTGTTCCGTGCGCCGCGTCCACCGTAGACCGAGCCTCCCGGGGACCGGGTTCACAGAACAATGCATTTTTCGAATTTCCCAATTTATCTTGAGGGTTTATTTTCCGAGAGCCCATTCTCCTCCATCCTAGCTCCGATTGACCCCGTTCTTTTTTGTAAATTTATATAAAATCGAGCTCTAGCTTTTAGTTCTGGTTTCATGATTTTTGGAGTTCATTTGCTAATTATTTTATGTGTTTTTCTTATTTTAGTCGTTTTCTCTCTCGTTAGATTCGGATTCCGGAGGAGCAGGATCTACACCCGAAGACCAGGAGTACCTCACTGAGCATAACCAAGGCAAGTCGTGTCCTTTGATCATGTTGAACCCAGTTTGTAATCTATTATTTAATTATTTTATTTTAAATTACATTGCATCGCTTTTTTTATTCAAACCCTTGTATTGGTAGTTATCGTCCCAATTGAATTCATCCCTTCTTGATACTTTAGAATGCCATGATACCATTGTCACCATAGATTGGGAAACATACTAGTGATGTTATGATATTTGTCACATGGGTTGGTACGATAGAATGCCTAGCTTTGCTTATAGTTACGATTGGTTTATCATCACACGTGAATAATTAATTTGACTTAATGAGATATTAAACCGTGGTTGGAGCCACAGCAGATCGTGATTGGTGCCACAGTATTAAAATTTGTGCAATGACGTTGGTGCGTCATCGGTGGTGGTTATACAAATTGGTTTTCACTTGGGCGAGTGAACGTGCAGTAAAGGGGGAAGTGTTGGAGCACTTCGAGGGATGAGGTAGTCTCACCCGGGTAGACTTAAGGACTTAACTTTGTGCGCCATTGATCTGAGTTTTACCGTGTAAACCACATGTCTGGTATGGGACGGACCTGGCTGACTAATTTGGGATGTTTCAACTTTAATCTTGCCATTGAGATGAACATGGTTGCTGATTTCCATGTGGCGCAAGGGGGGTGTGACGCGAAACCCTAGCGGGCAGATTGAGTTGTAACTGAACTTTGTAAAGGCCTTGTTGTGGTTACCTTCGGCCGGGGCTAATCACATCGTGTGAGTACAGTTGTGCAACCTCTGCAGAGTGTAAAACTATTCGAATAGCCGTGTCTTCGATCATGGACAATGCTCGGTGATTTCACACGAGGGGTAGTTATTTCTGAAAAACTTGTGTATCGTGGTTGGACAGTGGATGGTTAATCCACTATTGGTTTAGATTATGGATGGGAGGTCCACAAGCGATTGGTTTAGCTTGTGGATGGGAGGTCCATAAGCGGTTAGTTTAGCTTGTGGATGGGAGGTCCGCAAGTGGTAATGCCAATTTCTTTGATTATTTATTTATTATTGTTTTACTTAAAGTTCGCTTTCAATCTATTTACTGTATTTACCTTTAAATGCCATTTTATGCAAATTAACCTTTCAGCCATCCTTTGGTAAGCCTTGCATACTATATTGCATTCATTTGTTACAAACGACTTGCTGAATACCAATGTACTCACGGTTTTATGCCCAATGTTGCTTAGTTGAGGAAGAGGAGTATCATCAGCAGGAGGTTCCAGTAGGAGAGTACTTCGACGACTTCGCGGATTAGGCTTCGTTCTCCACTCGATAGCCTGTGGGCCTGTCGATTGGCCACTACGCTTTAATTTGGATTTTCGCTGCTAGTTTTTGTTAAGCCCTTCGGGCTTAGTCTATTGTAAGCTTGGCCATAAGGTCGTACTTTTGGATATTTATTGATATTTGAGCTTTTCCTTTATTTAAACGTGTATATGGTTGTGATGACATCTATGTTTGACTGTGTGCACTAGCATGATCCTGGGACTAGTGGGATCATGCTAGTGCAGAATACACAAGGAGTCTGGATTTGCATATTCGAGTCTCGACAATTTTTTACTTTAATATTATATATATATTCTCTCTTTTTTTTGTAATGTCTTATTTATCGGAAATTCAATCAAAACCAAAGAAACTCATAAAACTAAAACAGCAAGAAATGCAAAAATTCAGAATATCTCCAAAATATACATTTTCTAAATATCCTAATTTTTTAGGAATCTCTACCCCGAGATTTGGCCTAATTCGAAAACAAGTAGGGGTAATCCTTTCTCAACTGGTCTTCACGCTCCCAAGTGGTTTCCTTTTTGGTATGGTGGTTCCACTATACCCTGCACATCCGAATGGTCTGATTTCTTGTTTTCTTTTCCACCACATTAAGGATTTTTATGGGATGTTCCTGGTAAGTCAAGTAACTCTCAATTTCTATCACCTCCAAAGGAGTTGGGTCTTTTGGTACTTTAAGACATTTCTTAAGTTGGGACACGTGAAAAACATCGTGTATATCTGCTAGATTCGCGGGTAGCTCCAACTGGTACGCTACTTCTCATTTCTTAGCCTTGATTGGGAATGGTCCAACATAATGTGGGGCGAGCTTGCCTTTGACTTTGAATCTTCTAACTCCTCTTAGGGGTGACACCTTCAGGTACACATAGTCTCCAATCTCAAATATTAACGGCCTGCATCTCTTGTCTGCATAACTCTTTTGCCTGGATTGAGCGGCTTGCAACTGGCTTCTAATCAGGCGAACTTTTTCTTTCGCTTGTTGTAGGGTCTCTAATCCGAAGATAGAGCCTTCCCCTACCTCTGACCAATGTAGAGGGGTCCGGCATTTTCTCCCATAAGGGCTTCATATGGGGACATCTTCAAACTGGTTTGATGACTATTGTTGTACGCAAATTCGGTGTAGGGCAAACATTTGTCCCAATCCATGGTAAAATCTAAGGCACAGGCTCGAAGCATATCTTCCAGTATCTAATTCACCCTTTCCATTTGGTCATCTGTTTGGAGGTGGTAGGCAATGCTAAAATCAAGATGGGTGCCGAGGGCTTAATGAAGGCTAGCCCAGAAGTGCTGAGGCCCGAAGCTTAAATTGAATTTTTAGAAATTAAAAAGGATTTAATCTGAATAAAATAAATATTAACATAAGCTAAAAATTTTTTTAGAATTGTTCGGATTTATTTGCTATTTTCTAGAGCTCTTTTTAATTTATTTGATTTTCTAAAAAAGAAAAACTTTGCGAACAGTAATGAGCCCGGCCCAGCCACCCGCCGTCGTGCGATCCAGCCACAGCCACGCGTCACGCATCCGTGAGCCCGCACCATCGCCTCGCTCGCAGCCGCCCGATCATGGCCAGTGACACGTGTCGGCCATCCGAAGGTTGGTGCACTGTGCACTTGTGCGTTCTCCCTCTGCTATCTGATCGCCCTTGCGCCACACGTCCTACATCCACCCGTGCCATGTGTCGCGCCCGCGCTCGTCGTCTCCGATCCGCACCCCTCTTGGCGTCTGTGCCCGAGACGACTCCCGCCGTGCCGTGTCCAGGCGAGATACCTCATTTTTCGTGCTTAAAAAGCACCGTGCACCCGTCGTCACCTCACACCCCGAGGTCTCACTGTCGTTCCTTGCTGCACCTACCTCGTCGCCGTTGTCATCTCGAACTCACCTCGTCGAGCCACCTCAGGACCCGCCGCCGCCGTCCGACGACCGCCGATGAGCCCCCCGCGTCGCCTTCTCGCGTCCTCTCCGCCTTTCGCTGGACTTCTCCGTCGCCTGCACCACCGCTGCGCCCACACACCCGACCACGTCGCACCGCTCCTCGATCTAGATATAAATCAACAACCAAGATCGTGCCACGTGTCCCCACCACCGCCGTCGAATCCTGCTGACGTCAGCCAGCACCCATGCGTCACCAATGCTTCGCCTTCTCAGCGCACCCGGTCCACCATGAGCCGAGAGATCGACACCCCGGACCCACCTGTCAGCGACACTGTGCCATAGACTTGTGGACCCAACCCGTCCGAGTCAGCAGCCCAGTCAGCAGACATGTCAGCCCTAACCGCCATGTGGCACCACATGTCAATCCCATGTTAGCTACCACGTGTCAGTGCCATGTCAGCCCTAAATGCCACATGTCAGTGCCACGTCAACCCTAGTGCCACGTGTCATAATAGTCAGCTGCCACGTCAGCCCTAGCCGCCACGTCAGCACCGCCCCTACGTGCACTGTTTTGTGAGCCGAGTCGACCGTGAACCCGTCTTCCCATGCACCGAGTCCACAACACAGTAACCTTTCTGATTTTTAGTATTTTCCAGCCCATCTAATTTTTCGAGAGCCCGTTCTTCTCCGTCCTAGCTCCAATTGACCCCGTTCTTTTTTCTAAATTCATCTAAAATTGAGATCTATCTTTTGGTTCTAGTTCAAGGTTTTTGGAGTTCATTTGAATTTTATTTAATTTAATTTTTGTTGTTTCGATCGTTTTTCTCTCGTTAGGTCCCGTCTTCGAAGGAGCACGAGCGCCGCCAGAAGATCCCAAGTTCCTCGCTGAGCCAAACAAAGGCAAGTCATGTTATTTGATCATGTTGAACCTAGTTTTCAATCTATTATTTGATTATTTTATTTTAAATTATCTTGCATAGCTATTTTATTACAAACCCTTATACTTGGTAGTTACCATCCCAAATCGAATCATCTCTTCTTGATAATTTGAATACCATGATGTCTTTATCACTATAGATTGGGAAATTAAGTAGTGATATTATGCTAGATGTCACATGGGTGGTACGATTAATATGCTTAGTCATGCTTATGTTGCGATGGGTTAATCATCACATGTGAATAATTAATTTGACTTAATGAGATATGAAATCGTGGTTGGTGCCACAGTTATAAAATTTGTGCCATGACATTGGTGTGTCATTGGTGTTGGTTATACAAACTGGATTTCATTTGGGTGAGTGATCGTGTAGTAAAGGGAGAAGTGTGAATTCACTTCGAGGGATATGGAAGTCCCACCTGGGTAATATTAAGGACTTAATTTTGTACGCTATTGATCTGAGCTTTACCGTGCAAACCACATGTCTAAAATGTGATAGATCTGGCTTAATAATTTGGGATATTTCAATTTCAATCTTGCCATTACGATGAACATGGTTACTGATTTCCATGAGGCGCAAGGGGGTGTGATAAGAAACCTTAGCGGGCGGGATTGAGTTGAGGTTGAACATTGTAAAGGTCTTGTTGTGATTTCCTTAGTTTGAGGTTAATCACATCATGTGGGTACAGTTGTACAACCTCTGCAGAGTGTAAAACTATTCAAATAACAGTATTCCCGGTTATGGACAATGCTTGGTGATTTCACACGAGGAGTAGAGTTTTCATAAAACTTGTTAGTTATGGTTGGAAAGTGAATGGTCAATTCACTGTTTGTTTATCTTGTGGATGGGATGTTCACAAGTGGTTTATTCAATTCCATTGTTTATTTATTTATTATTTTTATTTCTTAAAGTTCGCTTTCAATCTATTTATCATATTTACTTTAAACTATCGCTTTATACAAATTAATCTTTAAGTCATTCATTGGTAAGCGTTGCATATTATATTGTATTCATTTGTTATAAACAACTTGCTGAGTACCAATGTACTCACAGCTTTATGCCCACTGTTGCTCAGTTGAGAAGGAGGAGTTATACCAGTAGGATGTACCAGAGGGAGGATACTTCAGTGACTTCGCGGATTAGGACTTTGCTCCCCAGTCGATTGCCTGTGGGCATGTCAAATGACTACTACACTTATTTTTATTTCTTTCCGCTGCTAGATTTTGAGCCCATCGGGCTAGTGACATTATAAGTTTGGCCATAAGGTCGTACTTTGGATAATTATTAATATTTGAGTTTTTTCTTTATTTTAGCGTGAATATGGTTGATATTTCATCTATGTTTAACTGTATGCACTAGCGTGATCCTGGACTAGTGCATTGTACACAGAGAGTCCGGATTTATATATTCGGGTCTCAACAAATACTTAAGAAAAAATTTTTGAATTAGGAATATGGAATTTGAGACTTGGAAATAGAGATGCCCTTGTCTTGTTGTCGATGTGCGCTACTTGCCTTGCTGTCCTAGGTAGCCTAGCCATTGTTGCCACCGTGGGTTGTATGTCTTCAGCTCGCCTCAAATCTTTCCCGCCTTCGTAGTCTACACCGGTGAGCTCTCCTCGTTCATCTAATGCTCATTGCACACCTCCTTTAATCCCCACTCCCCCCTTCAGCGCCATCGCCCCATTTTATCGCCCACCCATGACCGTCGTGCGACACCGCTAGCCTGCATCGGTGTTGACCAAGTCGCGATGCCACCTCCCTAGTTTCCTCCTTCCTCCAGTAGCCCATTTTTTAGGTCATCGTAGCCTGGCCGCCTTCTGTCGAGACCCGAATATACAAATTTGGACTCTCTATGTAAACTGCACTAGTCTAGGATCACGCTAGTGCACACAGTGAAACATAGAGGTAACCATAACCATACACACGCTAAAATAAAGAAAAACCTCAAATAATAATAAATCTCAAAGGTACGACCTCATGGCCAAGTTTACAATATCTCTAGTCGGAAGGGCTTTAAATCTAGCAGCGAAAAATCTAAAATAAAGCGTAGCAGTCAATCGACATGCCCACAGGCTATCAAATGGAGAAGAAAGTTCTAATCCGCGAAGGCATCGAAGTACTCTCCTTCTGGACCCTCCTGCTGATAATACTCCTCCTCCTCAACTAAGCAACATAGGCATAAAACCGTGAGTACATTGGTACTCAGCAAGTCGTTGTAACAAATGAATGCACTATAGTATGCAAGGCTTACCAATGGAGGGCTGAAAGGTTAATTTGCATAAAATGATATTTGAAAGTAAATACAAGTAATAGATTGAAAGCGGAATTTAAATAAAGCGATGATAAATAAGTAATCAAAAGAATTGAAATACATCACTTTCGGACCTTCCATCCACAAGTTAAAACAACAGTAAACTACCTGTCCACTTCCAACATAAACCACCAAGTTTTCATGATATCACTATACCCCGTGTGAAATCACCGAGCATGTCCACGACCAAGGACGCGGCTATTCGAATAGTTTCACACTCTTCAGAGGTTGCACAACTGTACTCACACGATGTGATTAACCTCGGCCTAAGAAAATCACAACAAGGCCTTTACAAAGTTCAATTTTAACCTAATCCTGCCCGCTAGGGTTTCGCATCACACCCCCTTGCGCCACATGGAAATTAGGAACCATGTTCATCACAATGGCGAGATTAAAATTGAAACATCCTAAATTAATCAACCAGGTCTATCTCATACTAGACATGTGGTTTGCACGATAACGCTCAGATCAATGGTGCACAAAGTTAAGTCCTTAAGTCTACCTGGGCGAGACTACCACATCTCACGAAGTGAACCTGCACTTCCCCCTTTACTGCACGATCAATCGCCCGAGTGAAAAACCAAATTTGTATAACCGCGCCAATGATACACCAATGTCATGGCACAAATTTTATAGCTGTGGCACCAACCACGGTTTCATATCTCATTAAATCAAATTAATTATTCATATGTGATGATAAACCCAATCGTAAATTAAGCAGGCTAAGCATTCTAGTCGTACAACCCATGTGACAACTAACATAGCATCACTATTAAATTCCCCAACTTATGGTGACAATGGCATCATGACATTCTGAATTATCAAGGAGGAGTTTAATTAAATGGGATAATAACTACCAAGTACAAAGGTTGTATTAAAAATAGTGATGCAGAATAATTTAAAACAAAGTAGATAAATAACATATTAAAATCTGGGTTCAACATGATCAAAGGATATAATTTGCCTTGGTTATACTCAGTGAGGTACTCGGGGTCTTCTGGCGTCGCTCCTACTCCTCCGGAATCGGAATCTAACAAGAGAGAAAACGACCAAAACAATAAAAACATATAAAATAATAAGCAAATGAACTCCAAAAAGTTTGAAACTAGAACCAAAAGCTAGAGCTCAATTTTAGATGAATTTAGAAAAAAGAACGGGGTCAATCGGAGCTAGGACGGAGGAGAACGGGCTCTCGAAAAAATAAATTCTAAAGCAATTCCTAAAATTTGGAAATTGCACTGTGTTGTGGACCCGGTGTATGAAAAAGCAAATCCATTGTGGACCCGGTCCACGAAACAATGCACGCGGAGAGGGGGGTGCTAACGCGGCGGCCTAGGGCTGACGTGGTAGCGTGCGGTGCTGACACATGGCTAGGGCTGACGTGGCGCTGACGTGGCAGTGGGGGCGAGTTTTGGCTGACGTGGCAGCTGATGTGGCGTGACACGTGGCCTAGGGATGACGTGGCTGCTGACGTGGCTTGGTCGGACGCGTTGGCGGCGGCGGGATCGGACGGCTGAGGTGCGGCCACGTGGGCGCATCTGAGTCGTTGGTTTAGATCTGGATCTGCGGCTGTGATCGGGTGCAGGAACCGTCAGATCTCCGACGCGTGGCGGCCCATCGCGCGAGGCGTCACGGGTGCGTGGCGTGGGAACCGAGGCGGGGCGGCACGACGCGGTTTGCGTGCGTGCGGCCGAGGGCCGAGGCGGCGCGGTGCATTCACTGGCAGGGTAAAGGCGGTGGAGACGAGGTGGCTCACCGGTGGGGATGGAGACGGCGGCGATGACAGCTCCGGGGGCGCACGGCGAGGAGGGGCAGTGGCGCACGGCAAGGGCGTCGGCAGCGGCGGCATGGGACGGCGGCGACGGCGAGGACGTCGGCGGGGTGAAGGGATGCGACGAGGGCGGTGGCGTTTATAAGCATGCACCCCGAGAAAAATCCGGTAGGGTTTTGGCATGGGGTTGAGTTCGCATCGGACACGAGGGCGGGGACGCCGACGCGTGGCAGATCGGACGGCCGGGAGGTAGTCCGGGCAAGGGTGAGCGGGCGCGATGCGGATGGGTCGGGATCACCGACACGTAAACACGCGGAAGCGTATCGGACGGCGGGGCGTGGGAAGGGAGATCGGGCGGCGGGGAGTGAAGCGGTGAGTGGGAGCTGCGAGCGCAGGGCGAGGGGCGGATGAGTGATACGTGGGTAGGCGGAGATCGAACGACGGGGAACGAGTGCGGGCGATGGCGCGTGGGCGAGGAGGCGGATGGCCGACGCGTGGAGGGGAGGCGAATCGAGCGGCGGTGGATTTTTCCCCCACTTTCTTTTTTTCAGAAATTCAAATAAAGCAAAAGAGCTCCAGAAAAATAGCAAATAAATCCCAAAAATTCACTAAAAATACCAAAAAATTTCTTGAGACCTGAGGAACCTAAATAAAATATTTTTAGTTTATGTTAAAGTTTATTTTAATCATATTAAATCCTTTTAAATTTTAAAAATTCATTTTAAGCTTGTTTAATTTCCAGAAAAATTCCAAAAATTAATTTTTAAATTCAGGACTTTATAAACTCCAGAAAAACAGGATGTTACACCTTCCCTCCTCCGCCGGCAAGACAACCCATGCTAATGCCGTTTCTTCTCTCTTTTCTTTAGCTCCTCTATTTTGAAATAGAGGACAGTGTGTCCCTTGTCTCTGTTTCTCTCTCTATCTCTGCTTCTCACTCTTTGTATGAGCACAGGGCCCACCAGTGTAATTAAGTTAATTTTAATTGTCTTGATATGTTCCAAAGATGTGTGGCCCCCATTTCATTAGGCCTCAATTGCGGTCACTAAGTTCATTAGCATATTTCTAAAGCAGTGGACCCAAAACCATTACAATTCTATTAAAAATATGGTCTAAATGACATGTGGCCTAGTCCATTAGTAATACATTTGAAAATGCAATTTGATGTAAATCATGCATATCAGCTAGGCCCCACTTAATTCGATATCGATTAAAGTTAATTAGTATGTCATTAGTACTTAATTTAAAGCACAAATTAAATTAGAGATTCTGTTAAAATATAATTATGTTTATAAAATGTCTAAATGACTGGTGGGCCCTTATAAATTAATGGCTAATTGAAATTATTAATTTAGTTAATCTCTTGTTGACTAGTGGCCCTAGGACATTGTTTACAAATAGTAATTAATTAATTAATTAATCAATGAATGTTTAGTGTGTTGTAATGAATTTATGACCAGAATGACCCGTGTAAGTTTAGGATTTCAAGGAAATTAGAAATTAAATTATGAGTCATTGACATATGAGCCTGCGCTCATTAGTGTTGATATTTTCTAATGTAAATTAGAAATAGTGCCATTTACGAGTAGGGCTATAAGTAATTAGTTGAAAATTTGTTAAGCTCCATAGTGTATCTCTTGAATTATATATTAATTGTAAAATTAACATTTTAGTAAAATGATGTCAAGTATATGTCATAAGGACCCCCACTATTCATTATAAATAAAAATGGAAGTGAACAATAGATAAAGAAATAGATATGACAAGTAGGCCCTCATAGTAATTAAAGCGTCTTAGATTACTTAGTTTCGTTAATCCTTCGGTAACATGCGGGTTAAGTAGAAATAGTGACACTAACATGTGGGCCCTACCTTGATTAGTGATTAGATTAAGCCAATATTTTTAGCTGTGGTTTCACTAGCTAATTGCTCTTTTGATTATTTGTGCAAAGGTAGTAATGATAACAACAGCAACAATAGTAAATGTCGTACATCCATGTGGGTTATAGCTTGAAGATTTAGAATACTGTCAACACATGTGGTCCATTTCATTAGCTTCAATATTTAAAAATGTAATTCACAAATAGTGTTCAACCCACTAATTAAAATATAAATTTAGTTTAAAATAAATTATTAAATAAGGGAATGCATATTGCCAAGTAAATTAGGAGTTAAGGCATTAAACAAAATTAGTTAGAGACACCTCGATTGGTTAATAATTAAGTAGGGATAGATATCAGACCGACATGTGGGCCCATGGCCAAATCACCATTTTCCTTGGCCCAACTCCACATGGATCGTGGCCCCACATGTCGTACATTAGTAATTTTCTTAATATAATCAATTAGCAAGGAAAATAAAACCCAAGTCGGTCCCACTTGTCATATATTATGCTTTTTTTCCTTCAATTATAAGATAAAACAAACAAAAGAATAAAATGCCTTGGCTTCACATGTAAGTCATAGTGTATTATTTTTAGTTATAAAATAAATCAAATGGAAATTAAAATAGGGTAGGTCCCAATAGTCATATTAATTTTAAATAGACCCTAATACTTTTGTGTCATTGGTTAGTGGACCATACCCGTTAGCCTAATGTACATAGTTAATTAACTAGAGGAATATTCATGAATATATTTGTTCTATCTTGTATTTTCTCTGCCGCCAATTCTTTTAAGAGCACGATCTCTCTTGACCGAACTTTGATCGACCCGATCCTTGTTTCTAAATTCATATGACATAAAATTATACTTGCTAGCGCCGAACTTTTCGAATGTTGGACTTTTATTGGAATTCTTTTGAACTTGTTTGATTTCATTTGAATTTATTCGAGTGTTATTTGAATTTGATTGTGATGAGAATATAATAATTCTTGTATTATTACATCATCATATTCTTTGAGTATACCCCTTATCGATAAGGGAGAGATCTACAAAGTAGTCGTAAGCTCTTCTACGACCACATAGTCGTAAGTTATTCTACAGCCATCACTTAGTCATAAGTTGTCCTACAACCACCTTGTGGTCATGGACCCTCCTGCGACCAAGCTATTTTCGATTGGCTTGTCTACGACGACCTACCACATCGTGGGTCCATTGATAAGACGGTTAGAATGTGCGCTTATTCTTAATAACCACACATGATCTCTCTCTGATAATAACCACCGCACGACGAACGGGCTACTACGTCTCTCTGACAATAACTCCTGTCGGACGGTTATCACCCAAGGCGTTAAGGCGTCCTTTGGCGCGTAGAACAACGACAGCCTTTTCGCCAACTATATAAGGATTGACGTTAGGAGGAGAAGGGATCGAATCTAGTAGAAGCAAGACATAGTGCAAAGCATTTCACATTACTTTCTTAGTTGTAATCAATTCTCTTAAGTAGTAACCACACAGGAAGTAGAGTTGTTATTCTCCCAAGAGAAGGTCCGAACCTATATAAAAATTCTCGTATCTATTCTCTGTGTGATTGTAGCCAGGTCCTCAAGAGTTTTCTCCGAATCCAAACAAATCATACATAAGATCGTTATTAAAACACCAACAGATTGTATTTCACATAGTTAGAATCCAAAGATTTGAAGGAGCAATTATTCGAGCAAGACTAAGACTAAGACCAAGATAAGACCCTAAGCAAGGTGAGTCATCATGTTGATCATATTGCTCCTACTTTCAAATGCAATTATAGTATTTTAAATTATCAAAAGGGCATACTTTACTTTTATTTCAATTATGTTGTCATTAGCTCGTAGATAAATTTCTTAATTTTATTAGTATTGTGAAATTCTATCCCTTGATCGTGGACATAATCCCTTGGAGTCATAGGCTTAATGGTATATATTCACTAGTGAATAGGTTGTATCTAAATATCATACTTAGTCTTGCTTAGATACATCGACATGTGGGCATTAATTTCCTTGGCATCGTTTCAAACTTCAAAATCTGAATTGGGGCCGCCATTGAGATGGATGGCTAGTATGTGTTGAACTTAGAAAAGATTTTAACACAAAACTATAAAACTCCATTTTAGACTTGCGTGGATGGTAGGAGTCGGTGGGTGCAAGTAGGCACAAGAACTTGTATTGTGGTAATTCTGCCCGAATCAATTAAGGACCGAATCGTGTGATGACCTCCCTGGTACTTATGGTGCAACCAGAAGTCAATGATGGGTGCAATCTGGCCAAGTAATTTGTACGTTTCAGCATTGGTTACACGATCCCGTAGAATTCATGCAACATGCCAAGGTAGGGTATTTTGTCCGTACGACGCAAAAGGGGGCTTCTGATTTAGTGGTGGAAACTTTAGCGGCGTGACCTCATTAGAGCGGTGCATTGTAAAGGTCTTGTGATATTCACACTCAGCCACTCTCGCCAACGGAAGCGTGAGTGGTAACATAAGCTGGATATCTCTTGTGAGTAAAAGTGTACAAATTCTGTAGAATAAAAATTGCCTGAATAATAGTGCCTAGCATCATGAGTGATTTACGTGAACTTACTTGGTTAGACTTCATTTCTACAAAACTTGTGTGTGTGTGGAATGAAACAATCGGATAGATTAACCCAAGTTATGATTTTGCCCGGGTAGTCAGACCTAATGTATATATGGGTGGTGAGGCCCTGAAAAGTGGATATTATGGGGACGACCCCCTGAAAAGTATATATAGCATATGATCAGAACCATACCATGAGTGTAGGGATATGAGACTGTTCCTGTGCAATTACATAATAATCACTTAATTTCACTAGGAAAGACTTTGGTTAAAATGATAGGTTATAGGTTTGAAAAATTAGTTATAATGGTATTTCAAATTTTGCTTTGTGTTAAAGAATTATAAAGCCTTTCCTTGAATAGCTTTACATTTATTATAATGGCATCTTATGTGGTGACTCGCACAGTAAGGTTGTGTACTCACACTCCCTCAATAGTATGGTTCAATAAATGAGGGAGAAGACCCTACTGTCAGTGCAACCCAAAAGAAATAAAAATCAGAAAAACAAAATTAAAAAATAGTAAAAAAAAGAAATAAGAAGACATGTTAATTTGAACAGGACCATATGCACACAGAATGTTTTTACGAGGACGCATACTCAATTTCCCCCAACATACAATTCCCGAAAAGAACCTTCTAGAACCCACCTCTCGCATCCAACACCCCCCAAGTCCAAACCCCGCGCTCTTCCCTCCCGGTCCCAGAACGTAACTCTTTCACTGACGCACGACCCCACCAAACCACATACCCCACCCGCCAGTCACAACGCGAACACCCCACGTGACCGATCTCCCCGACCGGCAGCAGCAGGTCACCCCTCCCGGCTATAAATAGCCTCCCCCCGCCCACCGCCTGCTCCCCGTCGCCATATATACGCGCACGCGTACACCCACCCCCCCTCTCGCGACCAAGACCCGAGCGAAACCCTAGCAAGCCTACGATTCCTCTCCCGATCTCTATAAAAGACCGCAAATTTCGAATTTTTTTCCGCGGAATCTGCCCCACCAGCCCTTCCCGCCCGAATCGGCCTCCGATTTGGCTCCTGGGGTCTTGGATTTGAGATTTGGGTGGGGGATTTGGGGATCGGATGGCGGAGGCGGCGTTGGAGGGGAGCGAGCCGGTGGATCTGTCCAAGCACCCCTCCGGCATCGTCCCCACGCTCCAGTAAGTGCTGGGTGCCCCGAAAGATTCCGTCTTGGGTTGGGGGGTGGCTGTGAGATCTTTGAGGTTTTGACTGCTAGGTTTGGTGCGATCTGGCTGGTTTCTTGGGGTTTTGGTCTGTTTGGTGGATGAGCTGAATTTGATTTGGGGGCGGGTTTAGATTCTACCAGTGCTGGAAGGGATGCATGCTGCAGGACTGGAGATACATAGATCTAAGGTGATATCTGGACAAAGCACAGATCATCTCATACGGTCAAGATTAATGGTGCTTGGTTTAACCTGCTAATTAGAAAGTACAGTGATTAATTAATCTTAGGCTCAGGCCATAATTTGTGTTGAATCAATGTGTTTGGATTTCATGCCGCAAGTGTGAGATAAATGCTGTGGGGGGCATGTAGAGGCCGTGGGCTAATCTGAACTACAAGGCGATGGAGGCTAATCTGAACTACAAGGCGACGGAGGCTAATCTGAACTACAAGGCGATGGAATGCATGCAATTTAGAATGGTAGACGAGAGGTTAAGAGGGGCTAAATATTCAGTGAGAGGTGGAAACAAGCGCTAGATGTATGTACCGGAATGTAAAAATTATGTGCAAATTCGTGCTGTTGTTGTTCAGATTTTAAAATGAGACCTTGTAACAATGGACTAACTTGGTCCACACCTAGTGCCCAATTTGCACTGCTTTGATAGGCCCTCATGTGTTGAACAAAGCGTAGCATGTCTTGGTAGGATCAATAGCAATTTGCTAGGCATTTTACTGTGTAGTGATCGTTTTGGGGCAATTGTGCATTCTGTTGTGCTTTTCTTTTTCTACTTGAAGAACAAAAGGTTGATGTTCCTTGCTCTATTCTACTTTCTGGCATTTGGTCTGGTGACAGGAATATTGTGTCCACGGTCAACTTGGACTGTAAATTGGACCTGAAAGCAATCGCTCTTCAAGCACGCAATGCAGAATACAACCCCAAGGTGGGATGATTGTCTTACTACATTCCTCGTGGTGTACTTTTGCGAGTACTGAGTAATGTCTGGTTTGGTGCTAGATGTGCAAAGTTTTTGGATTAATGTTTGGTGTTCTGTTCCAAGGTTTTTGTGATTAACACAGACCATGGTTTTATATTTATTTTTAAATAAAAAACTATTTTACCTGTAAGTTTGATTACTTTGCTAGCATCCACAAGTCCACTGCAGCCTGCCCATATTTGTTGTTCTTCTGCTCTTTGACGATGAATAACCTGGTATAAGAATTAGTGAGTTTTTGCATGGTTATTTCTGGAGCCCAACTATCCTTCTGAAATTCATGCTTATCCATGGGACAAAAACAAAAACAGAAAGCCTTTTTGACCAAGTAAATATGCCTTAGTTTTCAGCAAATAGTGGGTTAACAGTACCTATACTTTAAAGGCTCACTAGGATGCTGTCTAGCTGTTGCATGAGAGTTATATGGTGGTAATTTGGTGTTCTAATTCATTTTGCATTTTCCTAAATAAAGCTAGAATCTGTTTAGAACTTCATATTTTTGTAGCTAATATGTGATGTTTCCAGGTAAATATAGTCCCTTCTATTAGTTCAAGTGTATCTAGAGAAAACCATCCAGTTCTACGATGCAACAATTTGATTGCTCCACATTTCATTGAGCAATATACTTTATGCTTTGCTTTGCTAACTCTCTTTTAAACAGCGTTTTGCTGCGGTTATAATGAGGATAAGGGAACCAAAAACTACAGCATTGATATTTGCATCAGGAAAAATGGTAAGATTAACCCCTTTTTTGCACTGTCGATGTTGTGCATGTCCTTTGGTTGGTAGATTACTTAAATGTTTTGGAACTGTTACAGCATGCGAATATTGGTAGCTGTTGATGTTTTTTTATGGCTGTTGAAATTTAATACCAACACTCAACAGATGAACACGAATGGCTATTTTTTAGCTACCTCTTTGGCATGTGAAATAGCTTATCTATTTGGGATCCCTTCTCTTGTTTGTGATCCTAAATGAGCAAGATCTTCCTGTCAGTACTTAGGTTATCTATCTTAATTAAATCCTCTTAGTCAGTAATTCCCCACCGAATATGATAGGTGGCCATTGGCAGTAAAACAAAGTCTTCCTGGTCAGTGGCAGGAGCATTGACAGTGTTTTGAGATTTATTAGGAGTAATATCTGAATTCAGATAAAATTTCACTGTTGTCATGAGATCTCATTCAGATTTGGTAGAAACTTGTAGAATTGTCTTGATTAGTTAGATATTTTCTTTTGATAATTTTATCAGTAAGCTACTATCTTATCAGCCATCTAATTATTCTGTGTTGTCAGGTCTGCACTGGAGCAAAGAGCGAACAACAATCCAAACTTGCAGCTAGAAAGGTGTTGTCTAGCTTTCTTTCCCTTCGTGCAAATTAGAACAATTTTGCTGAGAGATATCTGAATCGTAATTATTTCCTTTTTCCAGTATGCTCGTATCATCCAGAAGCTTGGTTTTCCTGCTAAATTCAAGGTACCTAATCCATAATTGTGTAAATTGTTCTTGGTGTTCATGCTTTAATAAATTGTTGTTTGATGAACATTTGTTACTTCTGTAAAATGTAAGGACTTCAAGATTCAGAATATTGTTGGGTCTTGTGATGTCAAATTCCCTATAAGGCTTGAGGGCCTTGCATATTCTCATGGTGCTTTCTCAAGTGTAAGTTTTATTCCATGGTATTTTAGCACTTCTGCCCCCTACATTTTTGTTCTTTCTTGAACTTTCCTGTCCCCTTGTTTTGGAACTGATGTTTTACACGGTTGCTCTGCAGTATGAGCCAGAGCTCTTTCCTGGCCTGATTTATCGAATGAAGCAACCAAAGATTGTCCTCCTGATTTTTGTTTCAGGCAAGATTGTTCTGACTGGAGCAAAGGTTAGCAGCCATTTCCTGTGGGTTTGTCTATAACTCAATTGCGCTATATCTAACACTATTCTCTTTCCAGGTGAGAGATGAGACATACACTGCCTTCGAAAACATATACCCTGTCCTCACAGAGTTCAGAAAAGTCCAGCAATGATACGTGGCATCTGAGTACGTTTTCATTGGGTATAGTTATGCTATGAGTAAATTACAAATGTACACTTCGTTCAATTGATAAGTGGGGTTGTTCAAGGAGGATTTGTTTGTGCTGCTCAATGCTTGTGATTCTTGTTTTGTTTTTGGTTTCTGGTGATCTTTGGACGGGATGGGAGGTCACTTTCAGAAATTAATAGTATGGATGTTGCTTCCTCTGCAGATGACTCAAGGAAGTAAGCAGAACGGGAGATCTTGTTGCTGGCTGCCAGCTCCGACTTCCAAGTGTACATATAGTCCGGCCTCCGGAGGAGACTATACGGTCCATCTATTTACATGAGCTCCGATGCAGAACCTGTTGTCTTAATCCACTCGAATCTATTTGTGATGGATCATGCATTCATGCTTGATCATCATGGGTCTATTCGAGTAGCTTTTATGGACAGTTGTCACTTGCAATGCTCTGCGGAGCGCTAATAAGACTCAAGCAAATTTTGCTCCCGGCTTCTAGAGTCTTTGTTTTTAATGCTTCTGATGATGAAAAGGCAGTGTAGTGTATGTACTTGACATGTTACAGTGTTAAAAAAGAACCTTCTGGACTGTTGCTAATTGTTGCATTGACAATCACTAATGGACTAAATAGGAAAGGAAATGTGTTACCTCCCTTGTGTCAGACTGTCAGTACTCTTGCCCTTGCATAATGCAAGGAAGGATTCAGTGTTTCCCTGGTCCAGGGAGAATGAGCTCGCCACCTTCGTATAATCACATCTCATGTCATAAATCGCCTGCCTTCGTATAATCACATCTCATGTCATAAATCGCCTGCTAACGTCTGTTGTAAATTTGTGGTGATGTACTTTATTTTCAGTCAGGAGGAATGCAGATTCAGGGAAAACAATGGACCACCACTGTCGAAAAGCTTGGATAAAGTGCAGGAGTGGTGCAAGTTTAACACCAGGTAAAGCTAGAAAGCACATGATCCGTGCTGGAATAGGTGACTTGCGTTCACAAAAGGCATGACAGCATGAACAACATCAGTTCACCTTTCTTTTTCATCAGCAAGGAGAAGAACGCGGTGCAGTTACAATTTACAAGTTGTGCTGTCCTTTTGGAAGGGGGGCCAAGAGGAGGAAAAAGGGAGGGTAGTTCACACGTTTGGCCTCTGCTTGCTTGCGATCCAGTTCGGTTCCATACGGCCGACACAAAGTGAATGAAATGCAAATACGAAGTTGGAGAAGGAAAAATAAATAAAGGAGATTTGCACCAGATTTCTCCGTTAATTGTAAACATAGATTGCAGATATCCTCTACCAAATGCTTCATTTTACCAAATCGCTTGGATTTTAATTTTTGATGAAACCTAGTCATCGTTTTGCATCTACAGTTTCGTACGTGACAAGAGAAAATCGGTTCTTCACCACCGAGAAAAATATTTTTATAGCATGTAAATCATTTCCAAAAACCAGTGGGTATGTACTACATGATGAAACCCCACAACAACAGGAAAAAAAAAATCAAACCCCTCATGATTTTGTGAATCATGTCACTGACCAGATGAAGCATGTAACTCAAAACCTAAGGAATTTTTTTGTAGCACCTAGTAACAGCACACGCGCCCTGCGCAGCTGTGCCCTTTCCTTTCTCCTCCTCCTCTCCCTCTTCCCCATAAACACCTCCGCTCCAAAACAAAAACGCTCGCGAAATCCAACCCTCTTCTCCCCCTCTCTCTGCTGTCTCTTCCTCCTCCTCTGTGTTGTTTGGAGGCCTGGGCATGGATGTGCACCCACCGAATGCGCCCGCCTCCTCCCCTCTGGGGGATTTGTTCCCCCATGAGCCTGCCATGGTCAGTTTCTTATCCCCTTTTCTTTTTTTTATGTTTTTTTCTAGGATTTTTCTGGGTTTGTTTGCCCAAGAACCGTGGATTTCTGCTGTTCTTTCTTCTGTGTGAAGAAAGAGTTGAACGGGGATCTTTTTCTTTTTCGTGGTTCTTGCATGCTTTCTTGGGAGTCTCTGGAGTGCTTTCTTGAATGAATGCTTTCAAGAATCGTGGGGTTTAGGTTCTACCTGTTCAAGAATTATGGGTTTTAGGTGGTCTCTTGTGTAGATTCTTGAGATTACAAGAAATCTTTTTTTTCTTGGTTCTTGAACGCTTTCTTGGTGGGAGTGCAACTGTTCAAGAAGCATGGGGTTTAGGTGTCATCTTTTCAAGAATTATGAGTTTTAGGTGGTTTCTTGAGTAGATTCTTGAGATTATTGCCCTTGGACCTTATTTTCTGTTATCCCTTTTAGGATGAATTTTTTCTCTTGCGCGTTTGGAAAATAAAATGGTAATTTTTGCTCGTGTGTTTTTGTTGTTTTATTCTTCTGTTGTGGAGGAATTTTCTCGCCCTTTTGTTTACTTTTCTATCTATTAGAAAATTATTACTTTGGTTCGGAGAGAAGAAATTTACATTTGTTGAGCAATTCAATGGTCCTTTTTCCAGAAGAGCTTTCACGGGGAAAAAAATTCCACAATAGCAATTAGTGCTTTGCTTTTCCCCTAAGGGTTTATGTAATGTTCATGACATTCTTGCACTTAACCAATGAAAAAGCATGTTCTTTTGGTCGTTTCCTTAGTTGTGAGGTCAGGTAGAGGAAAAAATGTGTGCTCTTGTGGCCTTCAATTTTGATGTGCATATGTTCCTTCCCCCTGTCATTGTCATTGCATAAGTGTATCCATTGTTAATATCATTTAGTCGCTGTGAGATGATGTGTATGTAAGATTGTGACAGTGATATTGTGGTTGTGTCGATTCAAGCGGAAACTTTAGCACTACAAACATGACAAAGAGGCACTCAGCTTCTCCTTTTCTTTTAAGGACTGTTCAGTTTCTATGTGTAATTCTATGGCTCTACACGTAGAATTCAAGAAAATACCCTATCCTCCTTCCCATATGAAATGAACAACTTTTTTATTTACAAACTGGTTTGAGATTTTCATTTCGTTTATTGCATATGTAGCATTTACCAAAATTCATCCTATTTTGTGCCCACTGACTGTAGTGTTTAATTGGATTGTAACTGAGAGAAACTGCTGTGGTGGTTTCTATTCTTTGGCACAATTACAATTGTAAATGCAGGAACTTTCTGTTCAAAAGGATCATTCTGGCAAATTTATTTACCATTAATCTGCCGATGTTCTTCATGTCTGAACTCACAATTTTATGACTGAAAAATACCCAAAACAAAAAACTTTATTCCTGAAATCGACTACAGGAATTTGTTCTTTGTTTTTCCTTTCGAAATCTATTGGAGAAATTGATTAATCCATGCTCAGCTCTTCTTTGTTATGGAAGCCATATGTATAGAGCAATCCCTATTTGAGTAAGGCTTCCCTAGAAATTCTGTCCATTTTTGCATGCTTGTTTCTTGCAAAAATGTAGAACAAAACCTTTGTTGAACTGAAATTCCTTTACAGTTATGTAATTTCATTTCTGAAAAGATGCGTAGATGATTACTTTGGCAATTGGAATATTATCTAACAGGTTCCATGCCACTCTTTACTCTACAGGAAAGTGAAGACAGCAGTGAAGAATGGCTCTCCTTCTATGTAGAGGACTGCTTGTCTAGCTCTTCATCCTACACAAATTCTGTCTTCGCAGAACAAGCACCTACTACAATGACAAATCAAAACGCTGCAAAACCGAAGTTACCACCACATTCATCTTCCAATTCCAGAAGAAAGAAAAGGAGCCTGGCCTCTGTAATAAACGGCGACGATGACCAGCACTGTTTCACATTGTTTGTTGAGCCACCGCTACTACTTCTTGATCAGAAGCATTGGCTAGCAGAGAGTGAGCTCATCCTCCCGAAGAAAGACGAAGACCAAGAACTAGTCCAACAACAAGAACGAGAACAGGAGGAAGAGAAGAAGTGCAATATGAGTGCAGGAAAGCAGTTCCAGCAAGAGCAGCTGGTAAGGAGGTGTAGCTGCTGTTTATCGAACCAAACACCACAGTGGAGGAGGGATGGTCCATCAGGGCCTAAGACATTGTGCAATGCGTGTAGCCTGAGGCTCAAGGCAGGGAATGAGCTCACCACCATTTCCAAGAAGCTTTGTGGCCAAGAAATTGACAAAGAGCAAGAACAAAGAAAACGGCAAGATAAGAAGAAGATCAAGAAGAATGCATATGTGAATGAGGAGCTGCCACCGGAGGAGCCAGTGAAGAGGTGCACCCATTGCATGTCCTACAAGACACCACAGTGGAGGACCGGTCCTTTGGGGCCTAAGACTCTATGCAACGCCTGTGGCGTGAGGTTCAAGTCTGGCAGGCTGCTGCCGGAGTATAGGCCTGCTAATAGTCCAACCTTTGTGAGTTACATGCACTCCAATTCTCACAAGAAGGTCATGCAGCTGAGGCAGGCTGTTGCGCACTCAGGGAAGTGAGTTGATAGTGAAGAACATCTCCTGAATCTGTCGCATTTGGTTTTAGAGCATCTTCGGTTTAGTCTTGTAGATGCTGAGAAAATGAAAGCAGAAACGGGTTAGATCTCAAGTTCAACTCTTTGTTAGCTCTAGCCTCTAGCAGTGTTTTACTTCAGAGATCAATTTGCTGGGTGTTTGAGATATCCAATTCAATACCAATGGTTGGTTGCAACAATATTATCCTGCCATTATCTTGCATTATCCTGTGTTTTCTGACCCTCTCTGAATGTTTTTGCAAGATTGAAACTGAACAGCCTCTTAAATTGCTGTTTTGCATCATGCATGATCTTGGTAACTACTCTAGCCTGAAACAATTGCACTAGTGACAGAAGTGGTTCATCCAGATCTTTGGTATTATTTGTTTATGCTGAAACAGACAAATTTATCTTAGTTTTCATTTAGCTAGTAAAATTACTAAAACAACCTTCACTAGTCGTTTATGTCTTGGGCAGTGCTTGCAAGATACGCAAGACCCTGCATCATTACATGCATCATTAGAGGAGGAGGATGTTCAGCATCTACTCGCCACCTGTGTGTTCTCAAGAACAGTGTGGTTCACAGTTTTATCCATGGTTGGCATGCGACATCATGCACCTGGACCTACTGATTCTAATCTTTTTGTCTGGTGGCGCCAAGTTTTGAGGCAACTAGATAAGTATTACCAAAAGGGTTTTAATTCCTTAGTCCTGTTGGTGGTTTGGTGGATTTGGAAGCACCGAAATAGATGTATTTTTGAGGGGGCCTCCCCTAACTCTAGGGTCTTAGTGCAAGAGATTAGAGATGAGGCAAAAATGTGATGTATGGCAGGGGCCAAAGGTCGCAGGCGTATTTGGCCTTAACTTGGTTGTGTGGGTGGTCCTTTGTATTCCTGGCCTTTTTGGGCTTGTTTGAGTCTCCTGACTCCTTTTTCTTCTTAATATAATGACTAGTAGAGTGCCTGTGCGTTGCAACAGATATTAAATGAATAAGACAACAGGTTCTAAACTCATATTATTTGGTTTATATATTTTAGATCATAGTATCACGAATCATCTACTTAATTAAGCTTCGTTCCAACGGACATGCATTAAACAGACAGGTCATACTAAAGATGGTTTTCAAAATTGAAGTCTAGCCCCCTCTAAAGACACCGGTTAAATTTAACAGTTATCTTTGGAATACAATATATTAAATTGTTATCATCGTAAAGACCCTATGGCGAATAGTGATTAAAACCAAACCCCTTGCCGGACTCTTCTCACTTCCCTCTACCTCCTTCTACCAGTTACTTGCGTTGGCTTCTGACAACTCTGGCACCGTGGAATCTTAGGCGACACGACCGTCTACCTCGGCTCCAATGGCTTCGCCACCATCTCCGACAACGAAGGCCAATGCCAACCCATTTTTTTATCGCGATCCTTTAATCAAGCAATCCTTTACAAACATGAATATTATTGTGAGTGATATAATATAGTATTATTTATCAGCAGTCCTTTACAGTAGGTAATGATCCATTTGCCCATAAGAAAAGCACATTGACAACTTGAGTACATACCATCAATATCAGGCATAAATACATGACAGGTTGAAACCTTACTTTTTGTGAGCACTTTCACCAGATAGCATGATGGCATCAACACCTTCCCGAACTACAATTCAGATATCGAAACTTCTGCCTTGTTGGAGTTGGATGGTCTATCATGCTTTCCAACATATTTGTGGCAATAGTAACTGGTTTTTGCATGCTTTGGCATGTTATGACAATATTCTCCTAAAAAAAGTAAAATAATTGCAACTTAAATGCTATTAGTGCTTGCTTGTTTTACAGGCATATGAATAAATAAAAGGAGGAAATGAACAAAATGGTAAGAATGTTTTCTTGTCTGCCTAAAATTATACATAAATTTTAATCTCACCTGTAGCAAAGGAACTTCCTTAATAGGAAGTTCAGCACCAAGATCTCCACACGTCACCATTGCCTATAAGCATTTCAAGAAGTTCAGTGTGTAGCACTAATAAAGAAGTCCATCAAGGTGGCAGATAGTTTTTTTTCATTTATCAGACATAGAATAAGACCTGCATGTGGACACATACAAGATACATGCAGCCAGAAATAGAACAGTAGAATTAAAACAATAAAAGTTATGTGTTCCAACTTCCACAAAAGCTCTTCACACACATTGTTTGGTCCAATTCTCATGACAACTACTCAAGGGCATTTAAATATTGAAAGGAGTTGCCACTTGACAATGCCTTTTTAATATGAAGGAATTGACATAGACGATGTGTCTTACCCCATCTGATACGGCAATAATAGACTGGAGATTTGGTACCGAATCTGCACTCTTAATTTTTGGAATGACATGTATATCTGCATTAGCACCTGGATACGAAAAGGAGCAAAGAACACATTAATTAAGTTCCCAATATAGATATCCAAGATTTTCATACATGACAAAGAGAACATTACTTTTAAGGAAGTCCTTTACTTCATGAATAACTTTGGCATCCTTCACAAAGGAAACAGCATGGAAATCAACACCATTTTCAACGCTAAACTTTATGTCTTCCCAATCCTTCTCTGTTGGAGTAGAAGAATGTTAGGGAAGAAATCAACTGGCCTGTTATGGATGGCAAAGTTGCACTCTTACCACGGACATTTAGGTGGTGCCTTGATTTCAATTCAAAGAAGAAGGCGAGTTCACGGATGGAAGCGGTGCTAAAAAAAAGGATGCCATCTTTACAGCATGAACTTGAATATTAACGTACAAATTTAACAGAGAAGTGATGGTGGGCAAATGTTTTTTGTCATAAGAAGTAGCACATATTTAACAACTGTCCTAACCTACCAGTTTATTAAACATAGACCAAATCACAACAGCTAGGATTAATCTACAAATCCAGGTTGAACCAAAGTTTGACTTTAAATGCATTCTAAGATTAATCAAATCAAATGCATCACAAAACAATACATTTGTTATGTGATTAGTGGACCAAACCAGTCTAATATGCGCACATGGATCAGAATTTGAACAGATATGCAATGCAAGCCATATACCTGTATGAAGTTAAACAGCCGCTTGGTGTTTGTCGTAACTCGCTCCACCTTCTCCGTGGCCGCCTCCCCAACGCCCTACACCTCCACCTCCCTATCTACCTCGCCTTCGCCTCCCCAGCGCCCTCCACCTCCCCCTCCCCATCCGCCTCCCCAATGCCCTCCACCTCCCCCTCCCCCTCCCCATCCACCTCGCCTCCATCGCTGTTGTCGCCTGGGCTTGGCGTGGGCTGACAGCGGTGGGCGGGAGAAGGAGCCCGTGAGGGAGGGGGCAAGGGGGGAGAGAGAGATGCACGAGAGGGAGACAAGGATCAAGATGTGGAGAAGCAGTGGTGGCGACCTGAATAGGGGCGACGAGCGGGAGAAGGAGCCCACGAGGGAGGGCGCAAGTGGGGAGAGAGGTGCACGAGAGGGACACACTTGTGGCACTCTGGTCATCAGAGACCGCGTACTCGGCCTCATCGCCACCTCCTCCGGCGGCGTGGGGTGGGATGGGCAGGGAGAGGGGGCGAGGCGGCGCGGGGTGTGGTGGGGAGGCGGTTGCGGCGGTGTGGGGGGAGGGAGCGAGAGGAGATTTGGCAAGCGCTTGGATGTGGTGCGCGTTTGTGCGAGGGGCATGGTGGTTGCACGAAGATGGAGGCGCTGCGGGTTGCTGAGAAGAGAAGAGGAGGCCTGCGGGTTGGGGGAGGGAGGCGGCGCGGCGCGGGGTAGGGAGGAGGGAGGCGGCGACGGAGCCGAGGGGTGGGGAGGAGGAGGAGGCAGCGCAGACGTGGGGGGGGAGGCGGCGGCGATGCGGGGTGGTGGGAGGAGAGGCGTGACGGAGCCAAGGGGTGGGGAGGAGGAGGAGGCACCGGTGATGCGGGGTGGGGAGGAGGCGGGGGGAGAGTGAGGGGGCGACGAGGGGAGAGCGAGGGGGAGGCGGATCGGGGCGGCGGGGGGAGAACGAGGGCGGCGCTTGGGAGGGAGGAGGGGAGGCGGCGGCGGCGACGCGGGGTGGGGGGAGGATGCGGCGGGGGAAGAGCGAGAGGGAGGCGGGGGGAGAGCGAGGGGGAGGCAGAGCGGGGTGGGGGGAGGAGGAGCGGCGCGCGGGGGGGAGGCGGTGCGGCTGCGAGAGAGATAGAGGGAGGGGAGGAGGCGGCGCGCGGGGTGGGAGGGAGGGGGCTACGAGATAGACGGCTCGGATTTTATCTCGTAATCAGATCGAAGGGCTGAGAGAAGAGGAGTGACGACGGGTCAACCACTAACTCATTCTTTTATAATAGTAAAGATACGCAGCTCTCCTGCGTGTTCGAGAAAAATTACATGCAGCAGCTGATCGCAACACTTAGATTGAGGTATAGAACTGGTAACTGAAGCCATGTTTTCACAGTTCTTATAGCATTGGATTTGCCAATCTTTTCTGAAGTGGGACTCTTGAGTGCTTGTCAATTGTGATACATTCTGTCAGTTTACTCTCTTGTATGCTGTTAATGTGCGCAAATCAAATCCTTTGACAAGCCATGAATCATCTGATAGATTTGGCAATTGCCCGTGTATATTGCTTGTGCTAATGTTCAGGTCAATCACATGAACACTGCAGAGCTACATGGCAAATGCCTGGTTATTGTTATCGTCTTCCAAATGACTGATCTCTCTGACAGCAAATCTCGGCACTGCAGCAATGTCATAACCGATCGATTTCCTGGGAGCAAATCTTGTTCAATAGTAGACCAGGTGCACTGTATGAACCAATGCCCTGCAGGTTTCACACTCAGGCCACAGAGGTCTCTGATTCAGAAACCTCTCTGCGATGCAGGGTTTACACTTGAGACAGCTATCTATCGTTGGTAATGATAAATCATGATGCAGCCGTGCATCCAGGTCCTTCCCTCCTGTTCACTCAAAGGAAAGGAAAGGTCTTGAATACCTTTCTGCAGTTCTCTTATCATGATAGAGCTTTTTCTGTTGCGCATGGACGGCCCCTTTTTTCAATGGGTTGGGTTTGGAACGGTTCAGACTTTGATTTATTACTTTTTATTAGAGTAATTAATTTTTAAATAATGTGTTTTTTTAAATTAAAGTCTATATGTAGATTACAGTAGACACTGTATCGAGTTCGGCTATACTAGCCAAAATCATATACGATTGTTTTTTTTTTCTGCATATTATCTCTTGCGAATAGCAAGAATTTTAAAACCGGTCCTGCTCGTTTCGATTTTTTTTCAGCTTCTGCTTCTAGCTTTTACTTTTTTTTCACTATTCAGTATTTCATCTTTTTCTGAATTTTTTTAAAATATTTTAGGCTTTTTTGTATTTTCTTTTTTTTCCGTGTTCCTTTGTATTGTCCCTAATGGATTAACATGTTTTTTCTATTTTTACATTTTTTTTTAAATTAATTATGCCCAAAAAACCAAATCAGGTATAGTAAAAAAAAGTTAGCTACAGTGAAATTTTAACCAAAAGTCAGAAACCATCGCTAAAACGAGCGCCCTCTAGCTACAACCTAATGCTCTTTTGAGCTATGGATTTTGGTTTAAAATTTTGAATTCTGACCGTTGAGAGTATAAAAAAAGAGATACCTATATACGATTTTGGTGTGTGTATATGAAATCGGGATAATGTCTGCTATAATTGACTTTAGACTCTGTCTTAAAAATATATTCTGTTTAAAAGCTAATTACTGTAGAAACCAAACTATAAACTCAAAAAGAAAAGAACCTATGTACTTTTCGGTCATTCACTCGCCCATTGAAGCAACATCCTACTGATATTTGTGCACTCCTGCCATTGCCTACATGAGTGATGCTTGCTAGTGCAACTTTTACTCTCTTTTCATATGCACAAATACTGAAAGTTAGAGCCCTTACTCTAGTGCTGAAGAAGCTCATTCTGTCCTTTTCTGAAAAAAAAAACTCATTCTGCTCATGCACAGTTTTGTTTTTCCCTTCCCAAGTGCCATTAACTAAAAGCCAAAGCTGTACATTAAACCAGCCTAGTCCTACTGTTGAAGGTAGGAATTATTGTACTACTACCTACACGGGTAGCCATCTTGATTCTTGACAACGGACGTGCTAGTCCTCTAAGGCTGTAATTGCATAAACCTAACTCACTGAAGATGCCAACCATGTTGGTTACTTGAATCACGGGTTCAGAGATTCAGATGACCATTTACGTTTAGTACGGGGGTGTAAATGGTATAGGTTAATCTCGATCGATTCGGTACTGAATCTGATTGGTATTAAATATGAAAAGGTAATTTAGCATTCGGTACTGAATCCGATCCGTACCGGATAAATGTTACTGGGTATGGTAATGAAAACGATAGAGTTAAAATCCGACCGAATAACATCGGTAAATGGTAAATCGAATACTATCTAACCGAATATCCGAATAAGTAAGTTAGTACTCTAACTGGCCCAACCCATCAACTATTATTGACACCAACCGGTCTAGATTTTATCAAAGTCGTAACATAACTATAAAGTCCAGCTACTCTAACCAATCGCCACCAATGCTCCCTGCTTATATTGAACTTGTGTATAAATTTATTGGTTTCAAACTAATGTATGAATTTATTAGTTTTCGAATTAATGTATAAATTTATTAGTCTTCAAACTTATGTATGAATTTATCGTTTATGTTGAATTTGTGTTGTATTGGCTATTATACTTAAGCAATCTAGATGAATTTATTACTAGTTGAAGGTTTGAAGTGATGATGGTATAGTTCAGTGTATATTCCTTCATGTATATATATTATCCATCTATATTATTCGTTATGTATCCGTCTCGATAACACCATATTCGAAATTCTGAATAATCCAAATTCGTATTTATATTCAGCTTTACCGTATCCGATTTCGAATTCGGAAAAATATAGTTTAGGATACGGTATGAACAATATCCGTCCGAATCCGACCCAATTACACCCTAACGTTTAGTCAGGCATAGTAGCAGTATATTTAAGGGAAAATTCCTCCCATGTGACTGAAAATTAACATGCATTCTGTTACTAAAAAATACGGTTTTTTATATACCACCGAGTTTCTTCTTTATTCTCTTTTATACGGTTTCTGTTGCCTTCTGTGTGAACTAGCATACGAAAAGACTCATTTACCCTTATTCTTCATCTCCTTCCTTCCACTGTTCCACACAGTGTCCACCCACCCAGCCCAACGAAAAAACAAAACAGCAGCAGTGGCCGCTTGTCCTCCTCCCACTCCTCTCTCCTACCAACAAGATCCAAGCTCTCCTCTCTCTCTTCTCTCTCCTACCAACAAGCAGTGACGACAGGAGGTGTGCCGGCTCAGTCGGCGGCTCCCATCGACGATGGGAGGCGTGGTGGTTGAGGTCGATATGTCGGTCTCTGTCGACGTCGAGCAAGTGCTCCATGTCTGCAATTGTAAGTTCTACAGCAGTGAGGAGGTTGGGCTTGGCATTAGCGACCGCGTCCAGGACGCCGACGCCACTATTGCGCCGATGCGAAGCTTGATTTGTTCTTGTTTCTTGATTTCAAGTTTGATATGGATTAGGGCAACCAAGGAATTGGTTTGATTTTTTGAGCAGTTCCTCTACTTCTAGTTTTGATTTCGATTTATAATCTATCCCCATGTTCGATCTGCTGGGCAGGGAGGGGGGAGAGAGAGGCCGTCCTTGAGGGCTACAATGGTGGGGTGGTGGTGGAGCAGGGGCAGTGGAAGCTCGTCATGGGCGGCTACAGCACGTGGCCAAGAACGGGGGAGAGAGAGGAGGTGGCCGGTGGGGGGCAGGAGAGAGAAGAGAGAGGGGAAAGAAGATGAGGGTAAGATGGGGATTTTATTTGGATTTAACGGCGACTCCAACTAATCGAAGTGATGGGAATGGCATAAAAAGAACAAATAAAAAACTCAAAACTCGATGGTACACAAAGAAGTAAACTATTTCTAATGACAAATTAGGGTTTAGAACAACTCTGAGTTTTTTACTATTCAGTAATTTCATTTTTTTAGGTATTTTTATTTTTTTCTATATTCTTTTGCATTATTTGTAATGGTTAACATTTTTTTATTTTTAAATTTTTTAAATTTAATTATGTTAAATAAACTAATTTAGTAAAAAAATAAATTAATTATAATAAAAAAATTATAAATTAACTTCATTCCGAACGCCCTCTAAACACCCTCTAAACTAGTCTCCAAGCGTAGACGGTGGTCAAGTCTGTGTGGCCACAAGAACAATGTTGTACAAATGGAGGGGCCGTGGTGCAGTACCGTATCAATGAATGATGGTGTGGAATCCATTCTGGCACTGGCAACAGTGCTGCATTAGACCTTTTTGACTCATGCTGGTTTCTTTTGTCCTGCCGAAGCCAGTTAGCTGCAGCAGCAGCAGCAACCAAGGACTAGGAGCATCAATGTTTCATGAGTACTCCATTCATCAGTCCCTCTGTGTGTGTGTGTTGGTGTTGCACAGTTGCACTGGCCCAAGGACCGGAGCACTGGTTTGGGCCTAATTGCCATTATCAAGTATACCGTTTTCTTGTGAAAATTTTTGTAGAACACTGGAAGCTTAGGTTCATAGATTCTGCCATGGAAGACATCATAATGCTTTATTTCACACTGGCTGACAAAGACCATAGAAAAGGAGTTCAATATACAGAGCAGAGAAAATGCAGATTGTTAAACACCACAGGGCTAACACAATGTGTTCTTCATTGCTACACAAGCAGAATAAACCATTTTTAAGGGCCACAAGCAGAACAAACTGGACAGCAGCGGATTGACGTAATTGCACTCAACACAAGCATAGACGCCAAAAGCTTTATTTCTGTGGACTCCCAGGAATGGAGAGATTGACTTTGAAAATGGCTGCCAGAAATTGCGCTTTAGGACTCGACCACCATGCTCTCAGCTTCCTTCGTGATGGACTGGAAGAGCACCGACGAAAGATAGCGCTCTCCGAAGCTTGGGAATATGGCCTACATAGAGGTAATAATGTCAACATTGGGATGCATGCGGAGATTGTTGCTAAAAGCCTCTCTTCACCTGGTGGAGTGTGTTAATTGTATTCATACCCCATTGTTTTGCAATATGAGAATTGACAAGTACAGATGTTGCATTGACAAAACAACTGAGGTTGGTCTCCCTATATGGCATTCAAGTGTAAATGTGTGATAGATCTATTCATTTGTGATTGTTTAAAAGATGAGGTGGATTTCAGGTGAAAGACCTATGCAGCTGAAACATTGAAATTAACAGGAGGAAATGTATCACCTACAATGAAAAGTTTTCCTGCATTTTCAGGCCTCTGAGCAACCCTAATGGCCGCAGCTGCAGCCGCACCAGAAGATATTCCAACCTACAATATTTACATCATCAATGACTGAGGCAACGATATAATTTCAAATGATCCATATATGGACAGGCTCGACAAAAAAACAATATGTGTACTACTGCTTAATAATAGATAAATCATAGATAATTTCGGACAGAAAACCCACCAGCAACCCTTCTTTCAAAGCAAGAGCCTTTGCAGTCTCAATAGCTTCATCACTTGAAACCTAGCAAACAATGGAATGCACAAAAAAGTTACACCAGGGTAAAAGATGCAGATGAATGCAAACACAATCAGGAACGAAGTAGATCTACCACAAACTTCTATTCGCACAGGAGAAAAAGTAAAACTATGAACTGAGTGAGCAAAAAATAATTCGGTGACAAATTGTTTGTATAGTGTCTTCTCTACAGCTCAACTTAATACAGGAGGAAAACGTACTTGTACAACTTCATCAATGAGGTCAACATTCAGGACACCAGGGATAAAACCAGATCCAATTCCTTGAATCTTGTGTCGCCCTGCTTACTTGAACTGAATCTCATGAGTCCAAAACAAGCAGGTATCAAGAAGCAAAGCAGAATATGTTGGTGGCTTGGTGCAAAATGGTTCCCAAGGTCCCTTCTTCCTAAGGGATATATTTCTTATATTGACCACCAAAAAAGCCTCCTCACAAGGCCACATCTCCTCACAAGGCCACATTAACAATGCTTAACCATCCGTAATCCTTGTTTCCAGCCATCCAATGATAACATCTGTTAGATCTACCTCCTTGACAAGATATTTAACATGACAAGTCCAAAGCAATGCAAATCACAAAAGGGAAACTCCTAAGGATTTTTTTTACCTTTTGGTAATCGTGGGAAAACTTATAGTGCACTTGATAATTTACATTGTTGTATATTCAGACACTGAAAACAACCACAAAACCACGAGATGGACTTAATGGATGACTCAGTATGTAAAACGAAAGGAATATATGCCAGAAGCAAACATTACCAGGCTTTCCACCAGATAAGACAGCACTCTCTGCTGGCTCCACACCATAGAGCTTACAAAAGAAAATAAAAATAAAAATCAGATACTGTTTTTGTAAAAGTCAAAGTGAGCAGCTAATACTGTAGCGTAATAAGGCCTTTTAGTGCTTACCTTGATATTAGGATTTTGCTCTTTGAGGTATTGTCCAGCTCCAGTTATGGTACCCCCTGTCCCAATGCCAGAAACAAGGCCATCAATTTTCCCTCCTGTGCCCTTCCAGATTTCAGGCCCAGTTGTCTCATAATGAATCTGCACGACATTAGTTCAGTACAAGAACTCACAAGCAAACATCAACATGGGCACTACGATGTTCCCCAAATATAAATGTTAAGTTATGCTACACCTTTGGGTTAGCAGGATTTTCGACTTGTTGAAGGATGTGTGAGTTGGGTGTCTTTGCTGCTAGCTCTTCCGCCTTTTGGATAGCTCCTTTCAATCCCAAGAGTGGGTCAGTCAGAATCAATTCAGCGCCAAAAGCCTTCAATACGATTCTCCTCTCCATACTCATGTGGGCAGGCATTGTTAGTACAAGTCTGTAACCCTTTGCAGCAGCCATGAAGGCCAGTCCAATGCCTGTGTTGCCACCAGTTGGTTCAATCAGGACACTCTGGCAACCATTATATGAAAAGCAAAATATCAGTGAAATCAGATCTTGGCAGTCTAAAATTTTTAATAAATCTAGCTTTACTAGCAGTTTGCAGAAAGCATTTGCCACCAAACAAAAGCTTAATATTTATCAGCATGAATCACATGCCTATGTGCACTAGTTGATCGGCAAGATTGCTAATAAGGGTCAACATATCATCATTCATCGAAGGCATTGTGATTTGTGCAATATTAAATAAAGAGGCTATATTAATTGGATAACGCGAATGGTAATTAGAAAGCTGAAACCAATGTGCTCGTGAAGGGTTGACATAAAAATGCTTGGGTCAAGAATCTGCACACAAATCAAACACCAAGGCAAAGGAGAAAAAGAACAATACTGAAAATCAAGGCCACATACATGAACCCTAGACATTGTCAAATATATTAATCTAGAAGAAACATCACACATCAAAACATGTTGCTATCACAAATAATGTAATCAATGTTTAGAAGAACAAGAAAATAAAATTTTATACTGACGCAATGGAGCCAACAAATTTTGACTGGAAAAAAAAGATTATCTGTTCTTACGTAAAAGACACCTCTAAAAGCAAGAGGGGGCGCCGGGGGCAATTGTATCTAACATAATAGGTCTAAATTAGCCAGACACTTTTGAAGGTCATACTAGTTCTAATCAATTCAAAATGCTGTCAAATCAACCCAACTAAACCAGGTTAGACCCCAAGCATCGATCATTGGGTAATCTTCATTGCAAAAGAGTGCCTAGCTAGTGGTTCTTTATCTAAAAAATGTTAGGGAATTATGCTAACATGATATGGAAGAACGAACATCAAATTACTACGATCATGCAGTTCAATGGCAGCAGGAAATCACATTTCTTTGCCACTAAGTGTCAAGGAGCACCTTATTCATTTTCTATACTTCAATATATCTTGATCAAAGCACTAGTGCACTAAGTCAATGGTCTATCTATTTTTTTAATTGAGCTCTCACCACATGCACCAGTCAGCCCAAACATTTATTTTATGCACATCCTTTCATCTACCCCAATGTACTACTACTAAACAACAACAAATGAACAATCCAGCAAACTAATGCAAAAGAAACTAATGCCATCATCAACCTCACTACAAATAATAACTAGTGGATATGGATCATCCAGTAGCCAACACAAACACAGAAAAAAATGCTACAGAAATGTCAATGCCAAAAGAACACCACAAATCCTTATGCTATCATCAGGTACGGTACAAATGACCCTTTCCTTTATTTCCGTTGTATACCATTTTGACTACTGAACTCAATAAAAAGAGACTAAATTTCCTCGACCTGTGATATGTCTCACTCTTAACTTCCTTCCTGCCTATAAAGTTGATAATTCAAGAAATCAGTGTGTGACATATTATGTTTTACTACCATACTAAATCACCAATTCTATCATATAAATCACCTTCTTCAGCAAACTGGACTCATGGAAAATATAGCAGCCTACGCAAGTTTCTTATCCAATATCATTTGTATTTTTCTATTGAATTGAAGCCAGTCAAGTCACGGCTAATGGAGACCAAAATTACAAGTTACAATTATATCCTAGGAAGCGCAAGTTGTTTGTAACGTCAAACTAAATGTTGGGTTTTTTTTATGTGGCTTTCAACATTTATTGTGGTTATTGCCTGTTTAACTCAATGTGGAATTATTCATAGTATTGATGTGAGTGATTGGGAATAATTTGATGCGAAATTTAATCCGAGGAATTAATACTCGAGATACCGAGGACGGTTGTACTAGAATATGGTAGATATATTTATTGAGATCGATTCTACTGGAATTTAATATGCATGTATATGTTTAACCTAGGTACAACATATGTCAGAATAGCTGGGTTTGTTTTGCAGGATCGGCTCTGCAGACTGTTGACTCATATGATCATATTTGAATTGATGTTATAAACAATCTGATCATAACGCATGACTCTCACATGTATGCTAGCGAGTAATATATTTTAGGCTCATCAAATTGACCTGTCAGATCATGGTTAGTGACATGGTTCCGGAGTCTCATGATGTACTGGAAACAGGTAGGTCATTTTGTAATGCCTAAAAGTGGAGTCTATAAATAGATCTTTATCCTCTAGCCTCATAATGTAATTGTGAATGGCACCACGGAGAAGACAAAAGAATAGAGGGTAGACCGGAAAGCATCCACAGAATCAATCTAGAGTTTAAGAAAATCCAACATTCCGTTGGCATAATACAGGGAAAGCACCAAAAAGTTCGATTTTACCCACCTTGCCTGGAGTGATGAGCCCCTTCTCCTCTGCATCAGTGATCATACTGTATCCAATCCTGCACAAATAAAAAACAACATCACACAGCATGAATCTTTACCTCGGTCCAAAAGTTAAGGAAGAACAAAACTTATCCACAAACACCATGAAAAGCACTGAAACTTGCACACGCACACGCGCGCGCGCACATACACACCAAAAAAACCCTACTGAATAGGACAGGAAAAAAATCAGATCTTTACTAACAAACCATCCATCCAAACTAAGAAGAACCTCATGGGATCAACCTTTAGCCCAGGAGCAACTATAAGAAGAACCTTAACGGGATCAACCTTTAGCCAAGGAACAACCAGAGATTACCAAACTTCCCACTCACATATTCCACCCTCAGGTTACAGTAAAGGAAAAATTAGATATATGCCATTATAAAGTGACTATTTTAGAAATATGCCATTATAAACTTTTGATTTAGAATGATGCCACTCTAGAGTATTTATCTTTTGAAATATGCCATTATGGCCACTTTTATATATTTCCTATAAAATACACAACATATATTTATATATATTTTTTCGTATTCCTAAAATACACTTCTCCTCCCGCTGTATTTTATGTAATAATCCACAATCACGCTGTATTTTTTGCTAAGTGAAGTGAAATTCAAACCACCAACAAGCTGGGACACCAACGGAGGAACTTACTTGTGTGGGAATTTAACCTCGTGCAGGGTGTCCAACCGGAGCGACCACGCGAGCGCCGCCTGCACGCAGTTGGCGAGCGGCTCGATCGCGCCGACGCCGGTCACCGGGCGCGGCGGCTGCTGCCGATGTGCGCGGTGGCGGCGGTGCCGTCATCGATGGCGCCGAGATCGCGCGCCCAATCGGACCGCCCGCCGCGCCTCCCACAAGACTCCACGCGTTCACCACGAAACCCAAATTTCACTCCGGCTGCTAGACAGCAGCATGTCGCTCCGGTTCACCGGCAAAGACGGCTCTCTCCGACACGTGGTAGCCCACCTTTTCCCGCCGCGTCGCAGCGGCGCGCTGAGGAACGACTCGGCGGTCCCTTCGTCCTCGCCAAGAACGCCGACAGGCATGGCGCCCACGGATTTCACCTTCTGTGCCTCGTCGAATAGCTCCGTCCTGAGGATGTCGTTCTCGTCGGCGAACACCACGACGCCGTCCATTCGCCGCTTCTGTACCTCCCTTGATCGATTGGATCAAATGGGGGAGGAGAAGGGTATTTTAAGAATACAAAAATATATGTATAAATATATATTGTATATTTGATAGAAAATATATAAAAATAGTCATAATGGCATATTTCAAAAGATGAATACTCTAAAGTGGCATCATTCTAAGCCAAAAGTTTATAATGGTATATTTCTAAAGTAGTCATTTTATAATGGCATTTATCTAATTTTTTCTACAGTAAAAGACGAGGAAAGTAAGTGGTTTTCAGCAGGGCCCACCTATCCTTGATGCTGGAGCAGGGCTCCATTGACTCGAGCTTGGCCGCGACGCACCCGACGCACCCATCGGTCACCTTGTTGAGGTACACCAATGGCGTGTTCCCGATCAACTACATATCACAAAAATTCAATATTTCTCAATCACATTCAACCGCGAGAACAACCCCGTAAAAAAATATTGGCAAGAATCGACAGGAGATGCGCTCACCTCAGTGACATCCTTGGCGATCGCCGGCGATGCCTCTCCCATTCCGTCGTCCAGAAGCTGAAAAAAATCTCAGAAAAAAACTAAAATTTTATCCTTGAACAGATAAATCAAGCGATTGCTCCAATCAATTGACGAGAATGGCAGATAAATTTTATTACCGATTTGATGGAGAAATAATCCTTCCGGGGTTTCGCGAAATGGCGGCTCTTGGAGGTCGCTGACGGCGAGGCTTTATCCAGAAGAGGATTGTGCAGAATGGGAGGGGTTTGCTTTACTAGAAAAGCCCGGTCTACGGTGAACCGTGTTGCTGCGCGTGGGGCCCCCTGGTGATGGCTTCAATGATTGGTGTACGTAGGCCTTGTCTGGGCACGGCTCGAGGAGGAGAGAAACGGTGGTCGTTGGGTCTGGACGGCGTTTTCTGCCATGGAGAAAAGTACTGAATTAGTGGAGGCGGAGGCAAGACTGCAACTGTAGAACTTTGAAAAGTCACGCTCTAGATGAACATGGACGTCCAGGATAAATCCGGGATTATTTTATTACACAGCTAGAAGTTTTTGTTTTAGGGAATGTTTGACATGCAGAAATTTCAGAGTAAATAGTTCAATTTCCGCAGGAAATCAAGAAAAAAAATCTTGTGTAGTCTAGATCTTTGGAGATTAGTGCTTAAAACAGACATTATGGAAAGATATAGGGTTATTTTATTACACGATAACTACACATTTCTGCACTGTTTGGAACGTAAGAATATTTTGCAACAATTTCATATGAAACAGTTCAATTCTTATAAGAATTGAGAAAACTTGCCAAAAAAATACTATGAAATTCCTATAAAATTCTTGCGCTCCATGTAGGAATTAAAAATATTTTGCAGTAATTTCATGTAACATCCAAAAATTTAGGAATTAGTATAAATAACTTCAAAAATACTAATTTACGAAATTTTGAGCATTTTCAAAAATTTTCAGCTTTTATATGAAGTTTTCCTAATTTTCTCCCACTGAAAATGAATTTATGCAAATAAATAAAACTTGATCAAAACCTGGAACTAATTTATTTGAGATATAAATAATCTAAAGTGCCTCTACAAAAAAAATCAGATGTTTTGAAGCAAGTTTGATAGTTTTTGAAAGCTTTTCCTAATTTTTCGACAACCCAAAACAAATTTGCAGATTTAATAAAAGTGATCTAGAATTTAAAACTATTTTATTTGATTTCAAAATGCACATGTGAATTTGTTTTGAAATTTTGGAGTTCATTTGGTGTTGTTCCTACTCATTTACATTTTTTGCAGTTATTTAAAATACAAAATCAATAGAAAATCTTGAAGCCTTCTTGAGCGGAATCCTCGCTGAGGCCTATTACTGTTCTTACGCCGGCCCACCTATGGCCCGTGCAACGTCCCTAGCCGAAGCTACTTTCCCCTCTCTAATTTTCTGCTTCCCCCACGCGCTAGGGAATTTCACCAAGCCGCCTTCTCTCTTGTGCCCGCTCTTCCCTCACAGACGCTACGGGCCTACCATTCAACTCCTTTCTTCCACCTCAGGCAGGCACCATTGGAGCGAGCTCACATGATTGTAGCTCCTACAGTGCTCCCATGAGTGCCTGCAAAAGGTAGCCCACCGAGCACCCATCTGATGCCCCCGAATCTTGCTTTTCGTCCCAAGGTTTCGATCGTAAGAAGACATCGGGTAGATCGCCATTTTAGCAACATATTGAGGTTGGCTGTGAGACAATAAAGAGAAGCGTGCCCTCATCTCTCTATTAAAGCTCTATGTGAGCTTGTCATCCTCTTCACTACTCTTCATCGCACCCATTATTAGCACTAACCATGTTTCACTTATGTTGAGTCAGTTCTGTTGCTATTTCAGTCTGAATAAACAGGCCAGTTGAGGCTCTGTTGGAGTTGGATAGGTCTGAAGGTCTTTGAGTCCAGTGTTCAGTTTTTTCCAGTAAGTTCAGGAGCTGTCTCGGCGATCACGAGAAGACTAGCGCGCCATCGATGTTGTTTTTGTGTTGTGTTTTCGGTGTAAGTTTGTGGTCCGATTAATTGGGATCATGGACAGAGTCAGCAATTATGTTTTACTAGTTTTTCGGGTGGTCAGTTAGACCCAGTTGCATCGTGTGAGTTTGTGACTCCCTGTATTTTTCGGTCGGGGTACTGTTGCACGACTAGAACTCAGTTTTCAGAGTTTGCGTGAAAAAACTTTGAGTTCAGAGCCAATTATCTTGTGTGTTTCTCCACCATCTGTGTCCAGATTTTGTGTGATTGCAGGTTTGGGATCCTAGATCCAACATTTGGTATCAGAGCTGCAGGCTAGTGAAGGAGCAATCACCGGTGGATGCCCAAGTACCTGTCAACGGCAGCCACGATGGGAAGCACCAGTAAGCAAAATTCGGTCGGGCTGCCATATCCAATATTGACCCGATCGAATTTTTCTGCATGGTCTATCAAGATGTAGGCTGTAATGGGCGCCAATGACCTATGGGACGCGGTAGATCCCATTGATCCGAGAGAACTGGTGGACGCCAAGCAAAACAAGATTGCCCGTGCAGCCATTTTCAGTGCAATACCTGAGGACGTTCTTTTTCTTGTGGCGAACAAGAAGAGTGCTAAAGAGGTGTGGACTACATTGAAGAACATGTTCCTTGGAGCCGAACGTGTGCAGGAGGCGAGAGTCCAGTCTCTCAAGGAGGAATTTGATGGGCTCAAGATGAAGAACAGTGAAGCTATTGAGGACTATGCATTCAAGGTCGATACTGTTGTCAACAAGATCCGAGAGCTCGGTGAAACCATGGAAGATTCATATGTGGTCAAGAGAATGCTCTGATCTCTTTCCAGCAGATTCCTACAGATTGTGAGTTCCACTAAACAATTCGCCGATCTCAAGACCATGACTGTTGAAGATCTTATTGGACGTCTAAAGGCCCATGAGGAACGATTGCGCAGTGCTGAAGGTGAGGATGGTGATCAAGTACTACTGACCAGAGCCCAGTGGAAGGTCAAAGAGGAGAGGAGAGGAGGTGAGATGCAATGGAGCAATCGAAGCGGTGAGAGCAGTTCCAGGAGAGGGGGTCGTGGCTGTGGAAGCAGCCGTGGGCACTAGCGCGGCTGCGGGCATGGCGTTGGAACATGGAGAGGTGACAGTACCGGAGCATGGAGAGGTGATAGAGAATTCAGATTTGATAAAACGAAGGTGCGATGCTACAATTGTCAAAATCATGGACATTACTCTTCAGAGTGTCAGGCAAAGAAGAAGGATGTAAGGGTGCATTTGGTTGAGAAGAACAATGACAAGCCAGCACTGTTGATGGTACAAGCTAACGATGTTATGCGGCTGACAAACCTTCCAGCTGCAACTGTTCTTCTAAATGAAGAAAATGTAGTTCCTGATCTTGGTGATGAGAATGCAACTAAAAGCCTTACGTGGTACCTAGACTCGGGGCCAAGCAACCATATAACAAGAAGTCGTGATGTGTTTACCGAAAGCTGGATGCAACTGTGACTGGTACTGTAAGGTTTGGAGATGGATCAGTTGCAGAAATTTGTGGGCGAGGGTCAGTTCTACTCCAATGCCAAAATGTGGAGCACAAGGCATTGACAGAGGTTTATTACATTCCCCAGTTGAAGAGTAACATAACAAGTCTTGGGCAGCTTGATGAGAACGGATGCAAAACCGTGATAGAGGATGGAGTTTTGAGGATTTATGATCAGGAAAGTCTGTTGTTGGCAAAGGTGAGAATAACAGGTAATCGGCTGTATTTGTTGAAGCTGCAAATGACAAATCTAGTTTGTCTGATGGGAGTACTAAGGAGAAGGAGTGGCTTTGGCATGCGAGGTTCGGTCATTTGAACTTCCATGCACTGAAGGACATGTCTAAACAACAGATGGTTGAGGGGCTGCCACAAATTGATCATGTAGAGCAGCTATGTGAAGGCTGTTTGGCTGGCAAGCAGCATCGACTGCCATTTCCTTCGGCAAGCACATACTGGGCAAAATCACTGTTGTGGCTACAGACCAAACAGAGAGAGAGTATGTAGTGGAGAGTTAGGTGAACAAATGACCTCTCTGCCTTCCGAGGCTTCGTCATGTACATACATATATCCTGAGGGAGTGTCTTTACCCATAGTGCCCTTACACTCGAGTATCCTTCCCGAGACTATCTTGTCGTCGTACACGGGTTCATAACTCTTTAACAGGCTAGCTGGGCTTAGGTGGGGGCCACTCCTACGACAAGAGCCTCTCATAGTGAAGGGCTTCACAGGCCGACGCCATGCCGCCGAGCCCTTTGGCCCCCTCCGTCCCTGCGGCCTGTGAGTTGTGTGATATTGGGCGAGGGTGGCGTTGAAGCCGAGCTGCTGTGCGGGGGCGAAGACCTTGCTGAAGGCGGAGGTGAGCCGCTCCGCGATTGCGAAGACCTCGTCGAAGGCGGAGCTGAGCTGGTCCGCGAAGGCGAAGATTTTGCCGATGTGGGAGAGATACGTGGGGGCGGCAAGTTGAAACGTCGCGCGCACGCGCAAGCGCCTGCATCGGCTCGATTTGCGCCGGTTGCGCAGCCCGGGAGTCTATTCCGGCGTGTCCTGTGTTGTCCCACCGGCGGACCCGTTGCGCTAGTGCGTTCTGTGACCTAGCATCCATAGAAAGGCACGGGACACGTCAGAGTAGAAAAGTGTTTGTGGTAAGAACTAAGGGGTATAATGTGCGGCAGATGCCGGGTCGTCTCGAGCCAGCGGAGTGGAAGGGACGCCTTCGGGCGTGGGGCGCGCACGCATGGCGCCTGCTGTAGTGTTACGGCAGAGGGCGGGCACGGGCTGGCCCCGCAGAGGTGAAGGCTTCGGGGAAGTCGCGGAGCCTTCCCTCCACGGGGCTACAGCTGTTACCGGGGCCGTGCTGCGGAGCCGAAAAACTTTGTTTGGCGCGGGACGGTCCTGCGGTCGATCCGGAGTCGCCGTGCCACGCATTGGAAAGGGTGGGGCGGTCTGCGACCGTCGTACGCATGGTCCCGAGGTGAGGGTACACGCGGCGTTGCCTGGTTGGTGCGCCGTGGGATGTCAGGAGCCTTGTGACTGCGCGCCCACATCTGTTCCCAAGGGAGGCGAGACACGCGGCGAGCCATCCCGCAGTCAGTTACAGCTCCCGACCGCGGGCGGGACGAACCGACGGCTTCGGCCGGTTGCCCTCCCAATGGCGGGACGCGAAGGGGCTGTATAAAAGGCGCTTTACGGGCACACGGGCGTGCATCCTGTCCGCGTGCGCCCAGTTGATTGTTCTGCGTTGCTGCGCGAAATCCACTCGCCCCTGCTCCAGCAGTCCGTCGTGCGGAAGGAAAGATGGCAAGCCACGGAGATTCCGGCCGCCGGCTTAGTGGTAGCGCTTTGTCGGGCCAGCGCGGCTCGACGCCTCCTGAGGCGGAATATTCGGTGGTGGCTCGCGAGTCGGTGCAGACCCGGAAGGTGTACGATGCCCGGCAGAGCTCGCAGGGGCGGTGCTCTGCGGTGCTAGGGCAAAGCTATGCAACCAAGGAGACGATCGAAGCTCTCCTGCGGGAGAAGAAGATAGATGACCGTTACGGAGCCCGCCTGCCTGCTCGCGACGAAGTGGAGCCTCATCCCGAGGAGTCGGAGGCGATCGTCTTCGCCACATTCTTCGAGGCGGGACTCCGGATGTCGTCGACGCTCTTTGTCGGTGAGGTCTTGAAGGCTTATGGATTGGAGTTGGCGCAGCTGACTCCGAATGCGATAGTCCGCTTGGTGGTGTTCGCCTGGGCAATCCGAGTGGAAGGTGGTCATCCCCGTGCGAGCTTATTCGCTCTTCTTCATGATGCACGCTGCCAGCCAAAGAGAGTCAAAGGAGGGGCACTATCCAATTTTGGCAGCGTTCACTTCATGGTGCGGTCGGGCTACGCGCATCTGGTCCCCGCTCTGGCGACGAAGGAGAAGTGGGAGGGGTGGATGCGGCAGTGGTTCTACTACCGCGTGACGCCGACCAGCAATCTGCGGTGCCGGGGTCAGCCGATAGCCTTCGACTACTGCCCGGGGCTAAAGTCGGTGGGTGAGGATCAGTGGCAGGTGCGGAGACTTGGCGGCGTGACTCTTTGGTTCAACATGCGCGATCTTGTGAAAGAATTTACCATGTACGGGGTGTCTCCGCTCTTCGGCCTGTGGAAATATGAACGGCATGATATGCGGAGGGATGGCATCCGCCCCTCGGTGTCGTCGCTGGAGTAGCCCACCAGGTGTGCGGTGCTTTCGTTGCGGGACGCTGAGCGCGCCGTGGAGGCCTTCCTGGGGTCGTACACGTGGAAAGACCACACCCTGCGCGAAGCCGCAACCAGGCCTGCGAGGTTAGGGCGGATAAACCGGGTGTGCGAGGTCCTGGGCCTCGCTGTGCCCGAGCGCCCCGTGCCGGTGCGGAGTTCACCCCGTCGCCGTGATGGTGTCGCCGGGGCAGGAGCGTCTTCCCGGTGGCAAAAGTCCCGGTCCCGAGCTACTATTTCTGACCCGTCCGCCGGCTTAGCGGCAGACGTCGCTGATCCGGACGACGTGTCAGGGGGTGGGTCCGAGCATGGCAGCGCGGAGGGTCACGCTGCGGCCAGCGAGGACCTAGGTGGCGAGGCGGGCCTTGGCGGCGATGTCGTTGGAGACGACGCCTTGTCGCCGATGCCGCCGGCGAGACTCCTCGCGCGCCGCCGCGCGTGGTGGTCGGCATAAGCCTTCCGCCGCGCCAGTTCGGCGACGGCCGATCAGCGAGCACTCGCCGCCGCCACCTCATCGCAGCCGTCACGGGCATGCCACCCTCGCCGGAAGGTGCAGGTACTGGAGCGGTCGGGGGTGCATCCTCTGGCTCTCCAGCGGCGAAACGCCGCCGGGTGCAATCGCCTCCGCGGGCGGGGCAATTCCATGTGGCGGGCGTGGTCGGCTGTGGCCTAGGATCCGACCACGATGCCACCCGATCGAGGAGGGGTTATTGCTTCCGTGCAGAATCGAAGCCGACACCTCCCACGCCATAGTGGGGGGTGGCGGAGGTAGGCGTAATTCCTTTTCTCCCCGTGACTCGCGAAGCTCTCTCCGATTTGTTCGCTCATGCCGTCGTCGACGTCAGGAGAGGGGAGGTCGCCCGGGCGCGGGCAAGGATCAAGCAGTGGTGGTGTCTGCGAGGTCATGGTGACGGTGCGCGAAACGCAGCGCACACACTGATGCTGCCGCGAGGCCCGCACGACTCACCGTGTCTGACTTCGTGCCACAACCGGAGGCGCTTCGTGCCTTCCACGGAGCCGCGGAATGTGGTGACGGTAGGCTGGATCGGCGAGCGCTGTCGTCATGCGGGGCGGACCTGCTTACGCTTGCACTGGGTGCCGCGGGGATGAAGGTAAGGTCCTGAGCCCGCTGTTGACATCACCTACCGCGTGCATGCTAAACAGCCATGTCCTCCTGCTGTTAGGCGGTCGCCATTGCCCGGGCTCTGGATGAGGCGCGCACCCACGAACGGAGGGTGCTGGAGGAGCAGCTTCGTGCAGCCGACGAGGCTCATGCCACGAAGGACGACCACATCTGTGTGTTAGAGGCGGAAGTTCGCGCAGCGGCGGCGTCACAACGCGCTGCCGAAGAGGCCCAACGTGTCGCGGCAGAGGATCGTGCTGACTTACTCGGGCGAATCAGCGCGTTGGAGGAGGAGAGGGCCCAGCTTACCATGGCCCTGGAGGAGAAGAGCTAGGCTCTGAGCGACGTGTCCGCGGCAGCTTGGAGGGCCATGGGGTCTTTGGAGGGGGCCTTGCGGGGCCTTTCCATCGTCGCGCTGGACCTCACCCACGACACCGCGAACGTGAGGCAGTCGTTGGCGCGGATTGAGGAGGGCTCGAGCTTGGCGCTTCACGGTGCAAAAGCCTTCGGCGATCACTGCGGCTATGCCAGCGCGTGCCTCGCCTTTGGCACGCTCCACGCCCGGGGGTGCGAGCATGTGGAGGGGCTGGTGGGTCCCAGCTTGAGCGCCCCGACCGGGGCTGGGGTATGGTCCGACGCAGTCCGCACCACCATGCCCGCCGTGCAGAGCTTCTACGAGGGGATCTGGCGCCACTTTGGGGAGGAAGCGGCCAAGGTGTTGTTACGGCGGACGCTACACCGGGAAGGCAACTTCCTTAAGTGGCTGGAGGAGGCTCGTCAGCGCACCAAAGACGATGCCGACTCCTAGTGCCGGCCGGGGGCTGGTGGTGTGATGTAACTTTTGCTTTTGCTGTTGTTTTCTTTTGCCTGTTAATCGAAAAAGAGGACCATTGTGTGGAGTACTACACAACTGCCTGGTGCTTCTACGGTTAATTATTAACACGGTGGAGGTTGGCACCTCCCCACCGCGTTCACTTCTTGTAGAAGCAGCAGCGCCCTGTGGGCGAGGGGTGGTGGTGATGAGTCCGGCGTATATGTGATGCGCCTAGTTGGAGTAGACGCGATCGCGCTCTGTCCCCTACCCTTCGAGGTGGTGGCAGCGGAGCCGGCGCCTAGTTTGAGTAGACGCGATTGCGCTCCGTCCCCTACCCTTCGAGGTGGTGGCAGCGGAGCTGGCGCCTGGTTGGAGTAGACGCGATCGCGCTCCGTCCCCTACCCTTCAAGGTGGTGGCCGCGGAGCTGGCGCCTGGTTGGAGTAGATGCGATCGCGCTCCGTCCCCTACCCTTCGAGGTGGTGGCCGCGGAGCTGGCGCCTAGTTGGAGTAGACGCGATCGCGCTCCGTCCCTTACCCTTCGAGGTGGTGGCAGCGGAGCTGGCGCCTGGTTGGAGTAGACGCGATCGCGCTCTGTCCCCTACCCTTCGAGGTGGTGGCCGCGGAGCTGGCGCCTGGTTGGAGTAGACGCGATCGCGCTCCGTCCCCTACCCTTCGAGGTGGTGGTCACGGAGCTGACGCCTCGTTGGAGTAGACGCGATCGCGCTCCGTCCCCTACCCTTCGAGGTGGTGGCCGCGGAGCTGACGCCTAGTTGGAGTAGACGCGATCGCGCTCCGTCTCCTACCCTTCGAGGTGGTGGCAGCGGAGCTGGCGCCTGGTTGGAGTAGACGCGATCGCGCTCCGTCCCCTACCCTTCGAGGTGGTGGCCGCGGAGCTGGCGTCTAGTTGGAGTAGACGCGATCGCGCTCCGTCCCCTACCCTTCGAGGTGGTGGCAGTGGAGCTGGCGCCTAGTTTATACTCCGGAGCGTGCGTGGGACTATCAACCACGGCTTAGTTAGGCTCCAGAGGGTGCGCCAACGCGTGCGCGGGACATTCGCGTCTTGTTTAGACTCAGTAGAGTGCGCAGGGAAAACCTCCACGTCTAGTTTATACTCCGGAGCGTGCGTGGGACTATCAACCACGGCTTAGCTAGGCTCCGGAGGGTACGCCAACGCGTGCGCGGGACACCCGCGTCTTGTTTAGACTCAGTAGAGTGCGTAGGAAAAATATCCACGTCTAGTTTATACTCCGGAGTGTGCGTGGGACTATCAACCACGGCTTAGTTAGGCTCCGGAGGGTACGCCAACGCGTGCGCGGGACATCCGCGTCTTGTTTAGACTCAGTAGAGTGCGCAGGGAAAACATCCGCGTCTTATTTATACTCCGTGGAGTGCGCGCGAGGGCGTCCCCCCGCTGCGTCTTATTTATACTCCGTAGAGTACGTGCGGAGGCGGACCTCGACGCTACGTCTTATTTATACTCCGTAGAGTGCGTGCGGAGGCGGACCTCGACGCTACGTCTTATTTATACTCCGTAGAGTGCGTGCGGAGGCGGACCTCGACGCTACGTCTTATTTATACTCCGTAGAGTGCGTGCGGAGGTGGACCTCGACACTACGTCTTATTTATACTCTGTAGAGTGCGTGCGGAGGCGGACCTCGACGCTACGTCTTATTTATACTCCGTAGAGTGCGTGCGGAGGTGGACCTCGACGCTACGTCTTATTTATACTCCGTAGAGTGCGTGCGGAGGCGGACCTCTGTGGAGTGCGTGTGCGGTGGTGAGTCTCCCTGTGGTGTGCGTGCGGAGGTGAGTTTCTATGCCGACGTGTGCGGAGGTGAGTCTCCATGTGGTGCGCGTGCGGAGGTGAGTTTCTATGTTGTGTGTGGGAAAATCAACCACGTCTTTATACTCCGGGGAGTACGCGCGGTGACAACACCAGCGCGTGCGCGGAATCTTGCGTCTTGTTTATACTCGGTAGAGTGCGCAGAGAAAACATCTGCGTCTTATTTATACTCTGTGGAGTGCGTGCGGGGACGAGCCTCCGCATATTTTCGGTGGGGGGGGCATAAATAGCCTCGCAAATGACGAACTTTATTAAATTCTCGTTTGCTTGCTGGAGCGAGTACAAGAAATCAGGGACTAACCGCTGGATTGGTTGCTGTGAGACGGCCCTTGTCGGCCTAGACATAATACTTCCGCAACCTGTCCGCATTCCATGTGTGGCAGAGCGTCTGCCCTTCCAGTGTGGCGAGGTGATAAGCTCCTCGCTGCAATGCTGCTGCGACAATGTATGGGCCTTCCCACTTGGACTCCAGTTTGCCGACTGTGTCCGCGCGAAGCGCCCTCCGGAGGACAAGGTCCCCTGGCTGGAATGCTCGCGAATACACGGAACGGTTCTGGCTGGAGGCCATTTGGCGGGCGTACTTGGCGACGTGTTGGGTGGCCTTGACGCGCTCGCCATCGAGGAGGTCCAGGGACAACCGGGCGCTCAGATCCGTGCTGGGCGAGACCTTCGTGAGCCGTTCTTGATCTCTTCGGGCGTCATTGCCTCATCGCCGAAGAGGAGTTTGAACGGCGTGAATCCCGTCAGACGTGTCGTTGTTGTGCGAAGCGACCAGAGGACGTTGTGGAGCTCGCTGGGCCACTTGCCTTTTGGTAGGCCGACAAGGCGTTTTTTGATTCCGGCGGAGATGGCGCCGTTTGCGCGCTCAACCGCTCCGTTTGACTATGGGTGTCCAACCGAGGCGAACCGAAGTATAATGCCCATGTTGCCGCAGAACTCCATGAACGGAGCAGAGTCGAACTGCAGACCATTGTTGGTAGTGATCTCCTTGGGCACTCCGAAGCGGCATATTATGTTCTGCCAAAGGAAGCGCTGCATGGCTGTCAAGGTGATCTTGGCTAGCGCCACAGCCTCTGGCCACCTGGAAAAATATTCCAAAGCGACCACGATGAAGCGCAAATCTCCTGGAGCTCGGGGCAGAGGTCCGACCACGTCGATGCCCCACCGCGCCAACGGCCATACGGGGGGATGGGGTTGAGGCCAGTGGGGGGTCTATGAATTACCCGCCCCATCCATTGGCAGCCTTGACACCGGCGCACTAGTTCTTGGGCGTCAGCAACGGCGGTTGGCCAGTAGAAGCCCTGCCTAAATGCCTTACCGACGAGCGACCTTGGTGCCAAATGCGAGCCGCAAAGGCCCGCGTGGATTTCCGCCAGAAGGTGCTGTCCTTCATCGCGTGAGAGGCATCGTAGGAGTGGTGCGCAGACTCCTCTTTTGGAGAGCACGCCGTCGAGGAGCTGGAAGGATCTAGCGCGGCACTATAGGCGGCGAAGGGCAGCGGGGTCGTCAGGCTCGGCGATGCCTTGTAAGAAGGCGTGAATTGGCTCTGGCCAGTCGCCCTGACGGGTGATCTGGTGGACCAAGGCCGCGTCGCGATTATCCTGCACGATGGCCGCCGCGTGCAGTACCTCGTAGAATGCGCCTTTGGGGGCGGGGAGTTGTTGGCTGGCGGCCTTTGCAAGAATGTCTGCTTGTTCGTTTTCTGCGCGGGGGATGGTCTTGACCGTGACACCCAGGAAGTGCCGCTTCTTGGCTCGCACAGCTGCCAGGTACTTGGCCAGGTCGGGGTCCTTGGCCTGGTAAGACTTGTCGACTTGCCCCGCCACCAGCCTGGAGTCCGTGCGGACGAGGACTCGCCGCGCCCCTAAGGCTTTGAGCTTTGCTAGACCGAAGAGTAGCGCCTCGTACTCCGCGGTGTTGTTGGTGGCAGGAAATGCGAGGCGCGCCGAGTATAACAGGCGGCGTCGCTCCGGCGTAGTGACCACCGCCCCCACGCCCGCACCGGAGACGCAGTATGCGCCGTCGGTGTCGAGCGTCCATACCGGGTCCTCGGGCTACTCGGCGTGCTGGACCGCTGGGGTCCACTCCGCGAGGAAGTCCGCAAGGATTTGGGACTTGATTGCTGTGCGCGAAGCATATGTCAAGGAAAAAGGGGCGAGTTCGGCTGCCCACTTGCCGATACGTCCCGTGGCCTCGTTATTGTGCAACATCTCCGCCAGAGAAAACGAGGACGGCACAGTGATTAGGTGGGCGAGGAAGTAATGTCGGAGCTTTCTCGAGGCCATAACTAGGGCATAAGCCAACTTCTCAAGCTCCGTGTACCGCGTCTTGGCGCCTTGGAGGGCTTCAGAAATAAAGTAGACTAGGCGTTGGCGAATGCCCTCCTCGAGAACGAGGATGGCGCTGACGGCTGTTGCGGAGGCGGCAAGGTAAAGTAAAAGGGGAGCCTCTGGTGCCGGGGCGACCAGTGTGGGTAGGCTTGCAAGGTGCTTCTTGAGGTCGTCGGCGCGCGCGGGCGCACGGCGCCCCAACGAAACTGTCACAACCGCGGGGTTTTGAAGAAGGCGCGCGCCGCGCCCGCCGCTCGGATAAAAGTGGCTCAGTGCGGCCATATGGCCGGCGAGCCTTTGGACCTCCCGTGTCGTTTTGGGTGGTTCCATGTCAAGGATTGCGTCGACTTTGTCGGGGTTGGATTGGATACCGCACCCCGACACCAGGAAGCCCAAAATCTTGCCCGCCCGCACACCAAAAACGCACTTGTCCGGGTTGAGCTTGATGCCCACCTTCCAGAGGTTGTCGAAGGTCTCTTGGAGATTGTGGCCGTGAGCCGCCAATTGCTTGGTTTTGACGACCACGTCGTCGACGTACGCCTCGACATTCCTCCCTAGCTGGGAGGCCAGCGCTAGCGCAATGAGGCGGGTGAAAGTTGCGCCGGCATTCTTCAGGCCGAAGGGCATTCTGACAAAGTAGTATGTTCCTATCGGAGTGATAAAGCTGGTTTTATCTTCGTCATCCTTGGCCATGTAGATTTGATGATAACCGGAGTAAGCGTCCAAGAAGCTCATGAGTTCGCAGCTAGCCGTAGCGTCGACTAGTTGGTCGACGCGCGGGAGGGGGTAGTCATCCTTCGGGCACGCCTTGTTGAGGGCAGTGAAATCGATGCACATGCGCCAGGCCCCACTGGCTTTCTTCACTAGCACCGGATTGGCGAGCCAATCCGGGTGTTGCACTTCGCGGATGACGCCAGCGTGCAGGAGCTTCACCACTTCCACCTTGGCTGCCTGCTGCTGGTCCGTGGACATGCGTCGAAGCCTTTGCTTGACCGGCTTGGCGTCCTGACGGACCGCGAGGTTGTGCTCGATGAGGGAGCGGTCCACACCCGTGAGGTCTTCCGAGGACCAGGCAAAGACGTCTGCGTTGTTCCGAAGAACTTGGAGGAGCTCTCACTCCATCTCCGGGGGGAAACCGTCGCCGATGGAGACGACTCGGCCGTCGGCCCAGAGGGGGACCCTCTTGACTTCGCCCTCCGGCCGAGGCTTAGGGGTCCACCCCGGGGCAGACGGTGCATCCGCCTTAGGCTTGCCGGCAAGAGTGTGTACCCTACGGCGGGGACTTGTGAACTCCATGCGTCGGGCGAGGTCCTGGTCGTTGAAGATAGTGATGACGCCTCGCGGGCCTGAGAGCTTTAGGCACAGAAAGCCATGATGTGGGACCGCCCCGAAGGAGATGAGGGCAGGGCGGCCCAGAATGGCGTTGTACGGGCTTGGGGTGTCCGTACGTCAAAGACGACGCCCTCGGTCCTGATATTATCACCTTGGTAGAAGGAGACTTGGAGGTGTACTTGGCCTAATGTACTGGGGGGTTGACCGCCGAGGCCACATAATGGGGTCCTCGATGGTTGCAATCGACGGTGAGGGATTCCCATGCGGCCGAGGGCCTCCGCAAAAAGCACATTCGCCGAACTACCTCCGTCGACGAGGACACGCCAGACGTCGCATCCTGTAATGTCGACCCGGACAAGCAGGGGGTCGTGGTGAGGAAACTCAACGCCCCGGGCATCGGCAGGGGCGAAGGTGACTTCGCCCTGAGCTGCTCTCGGCTGTGGCTGCTGCGAGGCTCCCGACGACGAACCCCCGGAGATGACGTTGATGGCTTGAATCGGCGGGGGCGCTTGTCGCGGGTGCTGTGGACGGACCCCCAGCGCGACGACCATCGGGATCTGCAGGCTCGAAGCCTCTTGCATGGCGCTCACGGTGGCGCGGAGGTCCGCCAGCTCTCGCTGGAGCGCATGGAGGGCGGCCGGCAGGGATTTTTGTACTGCGGGGGTAGTCAAGATGGGCGGCGCACCTGATCACGCTAGCTTGGCAGCCGCGACCAGCAGCCGCGCCGCCGGATTATCCGCCCCGTCTGTGTGGTGGATTCTTGCGTTACTGGCCCGAGTCGCAGTATGACCAGGGCCGTTGGGCATTTCTGTGTCTCCTTGGGTGCCGGCGCCAGTGCCGTGTAGCGCCTCGCCGGTGCTGTGGTAGTTGGCGGGGTTGGAGTTTACGGCTGCGTCGGCGGAGGCGGGGTTGGAGTCGACGGCTGCGTCGGCGGAGGCGGGGTTGGAGTCGACGGCTGCGTCGGCGGAGGCGGGGTTGGAGTCGGCGGCTGCGTCGGCGGAGGCGGGTTGGAGTCGACGGCTGCGTCGGCGGAGGCGGGGTTGGAGTCGGTGGCTACGACATCGTTCACTCCTGCTGCCGCCAATGCCGACACCGCGGTGTCGACGCTGACGCGAGGCGCCGCCTCCGCGACCCCTTTCCTCCTCGCCGCCGACGATGTTGGTGCCATCCTTCTAGAGGTCTTCTTGCTTCCGTCGTCCCCACGGACGGCGCCAACTGTTGTGGCTACAGACCAAACAGAGAGAGAGAGTATGTAGTGGAGAGTTAGGTGAACAAATGACCTCTCTACCTTCCAAGGCTTCGTCATGTACATACATATATCCCGAGGGAGTGTCTTTACCCATAGTGCCCTTACACTCGAGTATCCTTCCCGAGACTATCTTGTCGTCGTACATGGGTTCATAACTCTCTAACAGGCTAGCTGGGCTTAGGTGGGGGCCACTCCTACGACAATCACCATTGGAACTGCTCCATGGAGACTTGTGTGGACCGATTTCATCGGCTACACCTTAAGGCAAGAGGTACTTCTTATTGCTTGTAGATGATTGCACTAGATATATGTGGATTGTGTTGATCAAAAGTAAAGATGAGGCTCTAGCTGCTTTCAAAACAGTAAAGGCAAAAGTAGAACTGGAAACTAGTCTGAAAATCAAAGCCCTCAGGACTGACCGAGGAGGAGAGTTTACCTCAAAGGCTTTCCAAAATTTCTGTGATGAAGTGGGGCTGAAACGGTTTCTAAAGGCACCTTATACGCCTCAGCAAAATGGAGTAGTTGAAAGGCGAAATCAGATTGTTGTGGCAATGACTAGAAGCTTATTGAAGAGCAAGGGGATGCCAAGGAAGTTTTGAGGTGAAGCTGCAACTACTACAGTGTATTTACTCAACCGGTCTTTAACAAAGAGTGTTGTTGGGAATACACCTTATCAGGCCTTGTATGAAGAATGCCACAAGTTCAACATCTCCGAATTTTTGGGTGTGTGGCTCATTTGAGAACTGCAGCACCTCATCTCAGAAAACTGGAGGACAGAAGTATTCAGATGGTCTTTATAGGCTATGAGAATGGAACTAAAGCCTATCGATTCTTTGATCCAAAGAGTAACAAGGTTCATGTTAGCCGGGATGTGATATTTGAAGAAGAAAGTGAAATGAATTGGGGAGAGTACACTGTTGAAGATGCAAAAGAAGACAGCCGAAGTGATACCTTTGCAGTTCAGTTTGAATGTGGGGCTAATACTGAAATGGAAAGTCAGGACCAATATATGCCGGGGCTGGATGATACACTGAAAGGTTTAGAAGTTGGGAATGCAGGTGCTGATGAAAATTTCAGTGCAGGAAATGAGAGTGCAGACCACACACCTGTACAGAGTAACAGTCCTCCACATACACTGGTTGTTTCATCACCAGTTACACCATCTGAATCAGATATGCTGAGCAGTTCCTCAAGTGAAGGTCCATGCTGTTACCGGTCACTGCAGGATATATATAATACCACTATCCCAATTCAGCTACAACCAGAACAGTTGGAACTGTGCATGATGGCATTAGAAGAGCCAAAGAATTTTGAAGAGGTAGTAAAGGAAGAATGTTGGAGGCAAGCTATGCAAGAGGAGCTAAAATCTATTGAGGACAATGAGACATGGCAGCTTGTGGAGAATTCAGGGACTCCAAAGCCCATAGGGTTGAAGTGGGTATTTAAAGTTAAAAAGGATCCCTCGGGAGCAATTGTCAAGTACAAAGCTCGATTAGTTGCGAAGGGTTATGTTCAGCGTCATGGAGTGGATTTTGATGAAGTTTTTGCGCCAGTTGCAAGAATGGAAACTGTGATATTACTTGTGAGCTTGGCAGCACATCAAGGTTGGGAAGTCCATCATATGGACGTGAAGACGGCATTCCTAAATGGTGAACTCACTGAAGAAGTGTATGTTTCACAACCCCCTGGTTTTGAGATACAAGGTCAAGAGCATAAGGTGATGAAATTGAAGAAGGCATTGTATGAGCTTCGTCAAGTACTGAGAGCTTGGAACATCAAGTTGGACTCAAGTTTGACAACACTTGGCTTCAAACGAAGTCCATTGGAACATGCAGTGTACAAGAAGGTAAAAGACTCTTCAGTATTGTTGGTTGGAGTATATGTGGATGACTTAATTATTACAGGTTCAAGCAATGTTGAAATTGCTGAGTTTAAGACTCAAATGCAGCAGCTATTTAGTATGAGTGACCTTGGTTTGCTTAGCTATTATTTGGGTATCCAAGTCAAGCAAACAAGAGAAGGGATCACATTGTGTCAATCAACATATGCAAAGAAGATGTTGAGAGAAGCAGGAATGGAAGGGTGTAATCCTTGTGCCACACCCATGGAAGAGAGACTCAAGTTGAGCAAAGAGAGTAAGAGCCCTTCAGTTGATCCAACCTTGTATAGAAGCATCATTGGAAGTTTAAGATATTTGGTTAATACCCATCCTGATATTGCATACTCAGTTGGGATTGTTAGTCAGTTTATGGAGAATCCCACAGTTGAGCACATGACTGCCGTGAAGAGGATTCTCAGGTACATAAGTGGTACACTTAGATTGGGATGTTTTTATGGAAGAAAGAACAACAACAATGTGGAGTTAATTGGGTATAGTGACAGCGATCTTGCCAGAGATGTAGATGATTGCAAAAGTACCATAGGTCCTTTGTTTTACCTTGGTTCAAATTTGATTGCTTGGTTTTCACAGAAACAAAAGGTGGTAGCTTTGTTGTCATGTGAAGCTGAGTATATTGTGGCGACAACTTCAGCTTGTCAAGGCATATGGATGGCTCAGTTGTTGAGTGACTTGCTAAATCAAGAGCAAAGGAAGTTCCAGCTGTTAGTTGATAACAAGTCGGCCATCTCATTGTGCAAGAATCCCATGCACCACGATAGGAGCAAACATATTGATATAAGGTACCATTTCATTCGTGAATGTGTTGAGAATGAGGAAATTGAGGTGGAGCATGTGAGGACAGAGGAACAGCTGGCTGACATATTAACAAAGTCACTTGGCCGAGTAAAGTTTCTTGAGATGAGGGAGAAATTGGGCATGGTTGATACAGGTAAAGGAAAACAAGGTTAGGGGGTGAATGTTAGCACTAACCTTGTTTCACTTATGTTGAGTCAGTTCTGTTGCTATTTCAGTTTGAATAAACAAGCCAGTTGAGGCTCTGTTGGAGTTGGACAGGTCTGAAGGTCTTTAAGTCCAGTGTTCAGTTTTTTCCAGTAAGTTCAGGAGCTGTCTCGGCAGTCTACGCAGAAGACTAGTAGTTTCAGTTTGATGTTATTTTTGTGTTGTGTTTTCGGTGTAAGTTTGTGGTCCGATTAATTGGGATCATGGACAGAGTCAGCAATTATGTTTTACTAGTTTTTCGGGTGGTCAGTTAGACCTAGTTGTGTTGTGTGGGTTTGTGACTCCCTGTATTTTCGGTTGGGGGTACTGTAGCATGACCAGAACTCAGTTTTCAGAGTTTATGTGAAAAAACTTTGAGTTCAGAGCCAATTATCTTGTGTGTTTCTCCACCATCTGTGTCTAGATTTTGTGTGATTGCAGGTTTGGGATCCTAGATCCAACACCCATGTTGCCTTGTTGCCAAGCTTTTTGTCCACTAGTTCGACCAGAACGCACTATCGTCCCGAGCTGCAGCCTGCACGCTCTGCCAAGCCAACCGCCCCAACCTGGTGAGCTCCTGCACTTTTGTTCTTGTCACTTTGCGCCAAATCTTTCCCTCTTTTTTCCCTTAGTCAATCTCTCGTGCCCTATAGTTCTCCATCATGCCTGTGCTGTCTTCCCAAACTCCGGCCGTCATCGTTGCCATCGAATCCCTCCCACTTTTAGTGAGCTTTGACCCTTTGTCAAAGTCGTTTTCACCCCAAGACCCGCTAAACCTTACCTAGCCTTCCTTTTCAGTTGCCCATTGGTGCAGTGAGCTGCCACCGTGAACCTCACTGCCGTCGCGTCTGCTCGACGTCGCCCGGACACCATAGACCCCTTGGCTGCCATTAACCCCCTAGGTGAGCTCCTGTCATCACCCTGATTCTGTTGCACTGCTTTGCCCTGCTTCTCGTCGTGGTTAGCACTGTCGTCGCCATAACCGTAGCTAGTACCACCGGCAAATCTCATCACTGGCCATGCTCCGATGACATAGGGCCCGTGCCACCGCTGCTAAGATAGCCTCACTGAAACAACCTTAAAACTTCAAAAGCAAATTTGATTTTTCTTGGATTTTTGTTTGAAGATCCAGCCAAATCTTAGCCCTTGTTCTTGCTTTGAGATTCGTGCTCACCTCTCCCTTGGCTCCCGCCTTCTCCCTCCCGCTGGTGCCTGCCCGAACGCCGCCTCCCCCTCCCTACGATGTGCGCCCACTTGCCCCGATTTCCTGGCACCGTAGCCTCCCTTGGCACTTTCACACGTGTCAGCAACCGCCAACAGCCGCCATGGTCCCTGGTACTCCCACGTCCCCTCCCCAACTGCTTCCGCCTCACTCGCGCACCCTACGGACGGAGCGGCATTCCTGTCGTGCGCTTGCACCTCTCCGGCCGTGCGCGCATCCCCGACATATCTTGAGTCATCTTTTCCCCGCCAAATGTCAGAAGAGCCATAGACTAACCTTCATGGCCACCCATGCCTCCTGGGGAAGTCTCATTGTCCCCCTCCTCCGCTCGTCAGCGGCTCCTGCCCCGCTCCACCGCTCCCTCCGTCCCCCGCTCCACACTCATACTCCTCCCAAGTCAGCTCAATTGAACACTCACCCCCTCCAGTTCCGCCGCCGCTCTCCCCTTGTCCCGGTGAGCTCCCGAGCCGATCTCCCTCTTCGCTCGATTAGAATCCAATCAATCTTGGCCAGAGCATCACCATGGCATCGCAACCACAGAGCCTAAATCAAATTGGCATGAGAGTGCCCCTCTCGGCCCAACACCATACGCCCCCTCTCCGGCCATCCCACCTCACAGTGGCCATCTCTCCAGAGCTTTCCCCGAGCAAAACCCATCCTTCCCCTGTGAACCCCTCCCTCCCCAGATGGTGAAACCGATGCCCACCTCACCGGAGCAATTCCAAAACTTCCCCGAACTGCCACCCCACCCGCCATTTTCTCTCCAACCGGCGACCGCCACCTCAAACGCTCATGTTGATTTGAACTCAAAAACGGGTTCCCCTTGCCCCCAAGAACCTCCCAACACCGGTCATGGCCGCGGGGACCCTCTCCCAAGACCGAACCACGGTGGGGAGCGGCGCCCTGTTTCTCGTCGCTGCGGCCGGCCAGAGGAAGAAGACAACCCCCTTCGGGATGACGTGGTTCTGTCTAAGCCGTTCATTTAAAATCCGACGATGACCGTTCGTGAGTGCGCTGCGCAAGGCCGTTCTGTCGCGTGCGTGCAAGCATGGGCCTCGCCCTGGCGGTCCACTTCGCCGTTTAAAATCGCCCCCCACGCGCACTGTGCAAATGGGCCGGCCCATTACTGTAGCGGACTGTAGCGATTCATTTTCTAGAGCCGAAAAATCACAAAAATATCCTCTTTTGACTCATTTCGACACCTTGAGTCCATTTCCGATGTCCATTTCTCCAAAATCCACTCCCAAAATTTCCAAGCCCGCCCAGTTGAATATTTTTGCATTTATTTCTTTTTAATAGAATGTTTTGTTTTCTTTTCCTAGCTTGATTAAAGGCAAGCACGGACTAAGTGTTATTTTATGTATGTTTTACGCTAGTTTTCGAGGAGTTCAAGCGACGGTCCAAGGCCCTGAGCAAGCTTCCGCAGTTTACGAGATTGTTGAAGTCATCGATCCGCAATGCAAGTTACATTTTTGATCATATTGAACCCGTGAAAATTTCATATCATTTATTTACATCACTATTATTTGTCCAATTTAATTTATTCAAAGAAATGTTTAGAATGACATGTGATATAGTTATGTCCTAAACACTGAAAAATGCCCTGTTTCACTTTGAGGCCATATTCACCTTGACAACTTTAGGATGATTTATTTAAAGTATAAATAACCTTTAGTTACTCTCACATAAAATAACGAACTACCATTAGCTTGGTAGTTTGCCGGAAAAAGCATTTTAAAATAATCTAGGGTAAGGAGGAAATAGTGGAAAGTCCTGTAGTGGCCGAGTCCATGACCCTACCCTAGTGTGGAGGGTGCAAGAGACAGGTGTCGGTATAGGTATGTATGAACCTAGTCGTGGTTGGCAGTCTCAGAAGAAATGTAAGGACTAGAACCTTATGCTGAGTTTAGAGCACAGTGATCGCTCAACCACAAGAGTTGACTCGTCAATCGGGGTCCAGTAACTGCTCACTTTAATTGAACCCCTACAGGAGTGCAGGATCGTGGTACAGGTGTGTCGACACCATACACACAATGATAGGTCTTCACAAACTTGGGTGGGTACGTTCCGCATTGGCCAGTGGATACCCAGTTCAGTGAAGTCCACCACCTATCGAGTAGGGTCTATATAGTAAATTGAGCAGTAAAAAATCTTGCTTTCTCAATTCAGTCGCACGCAATTGGAGCGTGTCTATAGCTTGACATTAAGAATTTGAGAAAACTTGTGGGTAAAGCTGAGCAACTCTGCAGAGTAAAACTAAATGGTATTCGAATACGCCGTGCTTCCGGTTAACGAAGCTGTGTTTGATGGGTGAATCCAGTATCAAAGCATAAGTAGTTTTTTGATGTTTTAAATTGCGTAATTAAATGAAATAACGTTTGAGACCCCAAATTTCTTAAGCTGTTTATTTTTTTATTGTTTTAAAGATTGGTTATAAATAAAACTGCATCCACATAAAATAATAAAATCAGTATACACCCTTCCTTTGTAAATCCCCGCATATGATAAGTTAGGATTTACTCCTGTAACTTGCTGAGTACGGTTGTGCTCACGGCTTGCTAATTAAAAATCAGAGAATGTTGAAGAAGGCATCGAGTAGGTTTTCGAGGAGAGTCCAGAAGAGTCGGTCTGCGTCGAGAATTAGTGGTTTTAGGTTTTAGCCACGCTCAGGCTTGCCTGTGGACTTCTTTTGTGATGTAAATTATTTCGGGCCTGTCGCCCGCTGTGCTAAACTCGTCTAACATGACATACTTTGCATTAAACTTTGGATTTTATGTGTGTAAGCAATTATCATTGTGATATTCATTCCTGTACGGTACACCACAACTGTACGAATCCTGGGGCGCTCCTGGAAACGGGGGTGTTACAGTCACTCCTAGCAAGCAACCCCACACCTCGCTTGAGCCCCAATGCTGCCATAGCAGTGTTGGCGAGCACACCTGAGGTGCCATGCCGTGCACGTGGACCATAGAGCACAATATTTCGCTAATGTGTGGGTCCCACGTGATTAAGGTTAGTGTTCCTGACATCATTAGTAATTAGGTTAATATGAATAATCTTGACTAAAGTTAATTAAAATTAATCTATCACTTACATGTGGACCTGGCACTTAAATTAGTTAGAATTTTTAATTAAAATAGGATTTTATTATGGAGTCACTAACATACAGGCCCCCCAGCACAGTCCAAGCCTCTATGAACTCGGTCCACCATAGATCTAACCCCACCTGTCAGGCTAACCTTTCAATAAACCAAATTTTTATTTAGGAAGAAACATAGAAATTAAAATTAAAATCCAAAACTCTAGGTAAATATTGTTTTCCCTCTTCTTTTTCTAGGATTTTCTCTCCGCAAAACTTCCGATAATCCGTTCTCCCTCATGCGAACTCCGATTAACCTCATTTTTGTTTCTATTTTTTTATAAAATCATGTTATTTCTTCCAATACCACTTTTGTGAATATTTTACTCTTTATAAATTTATTTGGTATTTATTTGTGTTCGTATGCTTTCTCTCGTTAGAAATCGACATGCCGGAAGCGAGTAAAGTTGATCCGAAGCAAAAGCAAGTGTTCACACAGCAAGGCAAGCAAACCCCATTTAACCATGTCGATCCCATGTTTTGAAATGCTATGTTTTTTCAATACAAATTATGTTTTGCAGGCTTATTTGAGTAAATTGCTATATTCGTTCTTAGGAAATTAGGTATGTCCCTTATTGCAATGAATTATTCTTTGAACATGAATGCTACTATTATTGTCATATTAGTAATATGTACCCATTGGTTTAGGCTAATTTTAGTGGGATTTAGTAGCAATTTGTAGAAGGTGCTTAGCCATGCTCATTATTAATATTATGCAAATGATGGAATAATTGTATAGTAGTTATGGAAAATTCTTGGGTGACTTTGTGGCATGTTTTGGATAGAGGAGTTACCTATGATATTTTGGTTAACAAGTTAAAAATGAAAGCCATGGTTTTGACTCTGTCAAGTTATAGTTATATACTTTTGTCACAAGGAAGTCTCGTGTGTGGTTACCATCTGTTGAAGGTACTCACCCGAGTCGATTAAGGACCGAGCTTAAGTTTCATTGACCCAAGCATATCCCGTACGACCACAAGTCTAGTGTGGATGGACCTGGCGGAATAAGTTATCTAGATCTAATCTTGATCCCATGGTAGATTTGTAGACGTGCAGGCTTGGTAAATAAACTCCATGCTTGAAGGGGGTCTTACATTGTAGTGTAAGGATTTACCTACATAATGGTGAGTCCCTCATGGATGATGATAAAGGACGTCCTTGTTCTAAGGGCGCAAACTCACTAGGCAGGGCAAGGGTAGGGTTAGGCAATGTAAATGCTTTGATATGATCACTCAGGTCGAATATAGTGGTATCACGAGACATGGCTGACATGGTGAGTTGATCGTATCTTGTGTGTAAAGTATACAACTATAGAGACCTAGATTTGACAATCTGGACCTCCTATGTATTATGAGCTAGTCTCTAGATCAGTAGCTAGCTCACATAGTATAATAATGACGAATATCACATCCATACATGTATAATATATTCGAATAGCCATGCTCCTGATCATAGATGAGCTTAATAATACCACACTTGGTTAGATTTTGTTATTCGAAAGCATTTTGGAAATGGTTGGGCTAAATGAGATATTTTCATGATGAAAGATTGGTGGCATGTGCCATCTTTGTTGATTGGTAATAGAGACCTACACTATAAAATTTATGATATGATTCCTTGTTATTAATTTCAGTTATTGTCATTCAGTTATTACTTACTAATTTTCTACAATGCCCTTTGGCAATCTACTATCTGTAAAGAAAAATGCAAACTCGCTTTGAGCAATAAAACTAGGTAGGATAACCATTTCTTTAACATAGCCAAACATGTAGCTAATAGCATTTGATGTAAGTCTTGCTGAGTACAAAATACACTCACTATTGCTTGCTGCACACTGCCAGAGACAAAAGAATATTCCACGATTGGCTATATCTCTATCGCTGGATTTGAAGAGAATAAGAAGACTAAATACTACGGCATGAACCTGAAATAAACCTAACTCTTAATTAATTTTAACAATACAATTAAATTTAATTAATAGTGATTAAAGAGCAAATAAAGTAATTATAATGCAGTAAATTACAAAAACTTAAACATAGCTCTTGCAAACCAAATAAAATTATTACAACACTTGAATAATTACAAGAATTCATCGTGCATCTAGAAATAAATAAATTACAAGTATTGCATTAAAATAGAAAAATAATAAAATTATATTTACATTATTCTAGGGCCTTGCATTATTCCTTTGCATGCGCAATGAGTAGTAGCCTTTCGAAGACAAACCAAACCCACTGTTTTTCTTTTGTGGTCCAAATGCAAAGAATAAAAACAATCCAAAGGAGAATAAAAGAAATAAAAAATATTTTGCTGTTAGAACCCATTTAGCTTTACGATGCCGAATTAATTAGTGCCCATCGACATCCTTGGACCAGCCAGGGCCGGCCGGCACCTCTCACTTAAGTGGGTCCTGTCATTCGGCAAAAAAAATTGAGCCAACACCCACTTTAATTTTTACCGACTTACCTTATGCAATAGAAAACAAATGAACATTGCCAAAGCCACCACATGGACCAATGGTCCTAGTTTTTAACCATTGCACAGTCGGCCGAGAGAGTAAAAGAGATAAGGCCAATGCACAGCTGGCCATGGCACAACAAAAGGATAAGACCAAGCCATCATCTCCCCTCTTCTTAAGGTAGCCAACCAGAGCATTCCCTTCCCATCCCCAACTCATTTCTTCCCTCAACCGAAAGTCAACCCAAGGCAAAGCAAAGAGCTAGTGCATTGCTTGGCCAAAGACAAAGCACAAGCCAAGCACAACCACATCACCACCCAAATCCATGGCCACTACACTAATACAGTAAAGAAGAGAGAGCCTAGATGAGAGGAGCTAATGGTTTAGGGGAAGACGAATGAGAGAAGACAATGACCACAAGGTGTAGGACCATCGATGACTGTCGAGACCACCTCCAACAGGGCCAACTGAACCACTGAACACATGAGAATGACCTCATGGCCACCATGACACTCATCATTGTCCATTTCCTTTTCTAGCCTGACAACCAAGTAGGTCCCCTCACCATCCCTTTCTTTTACTCACCATCCTCGGCATAGCACAACAAACACCACAACACACCACACAAGGCAACCAAGCCAACAAAAGTAGGATGGCATAAGGAAAAAGGGAAAAGCCTTGTACCTCAGCCAGTAAGGTCATGACGCTATGGCAGTGAGTTCGCGGAAGAAACTACCATGCGTCCTTGGAGGATGGCATGCTCCCCAACGCATGTAACCCGCCAAGTACCATCACAACTGCATAGCCATCGACCTTCCCAAGCCATTGCGTATTCATGTGTATAAAGAAGCTAAAAATTGCACTTAATCACAAAAAATGTAAGGAGGGAGTAAATCAAACTAATGATCGAATAGGACTGGGTAGAACCGAGGGGGGAACTGGAGAGGAAACAAGGGAGGTCACCAGTGGGGAAGTCGATGGAGAGGAGGTCACCAGCAGCGAGCCGGCAGGCCATAGTTGAAGCACACGAGCCCCCCAAACTTGCGCCGAGGAAGAGGGCCGAGGTCGATGCATAGACGAACTGGTAGAATAGCGGGGGGGAATGAAGGAGGAAAGCCAGGTGAAGCGCCTAGGGACTCACCAGTGGTGACCCTGGGCAGACGCACCCACAGCACCACGTAAACTAATGAACCCTAGCTGAGGCCGAGTTTTGGTCAAATGGACGAAGCAGAGAGGAGGAGACGGAGCTGCGCGTGGGGGATTCGGTGGAGGAACTACCAATGGTGGACCCTAAGCCAGTGATGAGCTTCTAGTTGGTGCTCCCAAGGCACTCAAGGCGGTGGTGTCATGTTAAGGAGAGAGGGAGCCGGTGTGCAGTTGTGTGCGTGTGTCAAAAGGGGGGAGCCGAGTGGTGGTGTGGTCTATGGTGTGTGTTTGTGTTGTGTGTGTTGCATGCATGCGTGTGTAGTGTTAGTGGTGTGTGTGTATGTGTGAGTTGGTGTTTGGGTGTGAGGATTTTGTGTTGGAGTGGTGTTTTGTGTTTTGGGGTGTTTTGTGGTGTGTGGCGTGTGATGTTTTGTGTGCATGTGTAGGGTAGAGTCAGCACGGCATACGTGTGAGCCAGTGATTGAACGCATAAGTTAGATGACCACTCCAATCGAGCTAACCAATCGAGAGGAAATAACAACAGGGGAAGGTGCGAAATTAAGCAAGTGACTGATAAAATCCAATTAAATAAAACCTGATAAAATCCACTTGAAAAGGTGAACTAACTATATAAAATTAAGAATCACCCAAATTATTAAGTATTTTAAATCGCACAGCTACTCTATAATGTACAAGGCGAACTAGCACAAATAGAGGTAGCGAATCTGACCACAGTTCACACCGAGGCTTTCTACGATTAGGAAGGCAAGCTTTTTCTTGATCACTTATCTAGTTATCTTAAATGGTAAAAACTACATTCCTGTATCATATAATATTTATGTGCATCAAAATATCTTTCAAAATCAAATCGGATGAAAAGATGAAAGAAAGAGATAAGGAAAAAAGCTGAGCTATATGAGTTAAATATTAGGATGGTAAAGGATGTCCTGATCAGGAAAGAGAGAGAAAGGTGGGGCCCTTTACATATGGCAATAATATAAGGACCAACAAACTCTCACTCGAAAAGGGGACCATATTCAAGTGTCAGCCATATTTCAATTTTTTAGCAAAGAATGCTACCATATTACATTAACATTTCTCTCCACAATGGGTAAGTAGTATAATTAACGGAGCAACTGAGGACCGGTACAGAGTTTGAAAGTGGGGGATCTAAGGTGCATATATTAGCACTGGTGGGGTGTTGGGTGAAGGGATAACCGACCCAACCAACATTTATTTGAGTTTGGTGGGTGCTGGGTTGTAACATCCTAGTTTTAGAGTCTTTTCAAAGCTTTTAAAATAAAATTCACTATTTAGATTTTTCTTGAATTAATTAAAGCTTAATTTAATTGTTTAGAAAGAAAAAGATTTAATGTTACTAAATTAAACTTAAATTAATTCAAAAACTATTTTATTTGGATTCCTTGTGTCACAAGGAATTTTTGGTATTTTCTTGGATTTTTTTTTTTGCTATTTTCTATATCTCAAATTTCTTTTTCTCTTTTTTTAAAATTCTAAAAATGTTGAAAATCCTTAAAAGCCTTTGGTCCAAAACCCAAGTATGGCCCATCTCTTCAGCCACACACCTTGGCCCAACCCACCATCCCGGACTGATCTGCCTTGGCCTAATCTCGCTAGCGCATCAGCCCGCATCACCTCAGCCATCCGATCTGCCTTGCGATCACGTGTCACGATCCCACATTTCTCTCTTTCGTGCCAGGTGGGCCCGCCTTGTTAGCTTTCTCATCTATGATCAGGAGTCTGCCTGCCGTGTCCACTTTGGACAACACCACCACCCACTATGCTCGACTCAGAGTCTGTGCCTCGTTCGTCCTGGTTCCTTGGTATCTGTGCTTTAAATAGCGCTGAGCCTTCAAGTTCCACGTCCCCGAGTCCCCCGTTGTCCTCACCTTGCCCCGTTGTCGCGACCGCCGTTCTCATCGAAGCACAAATTTGAATAATCCCTCACTTGATAATTTGAATGCCATGGTTCCATTATCATCAATGCCATGGTTCCATTATCATCATAGAATGGGTAACTATCTAGTGATGCAATACTAGTATCCACTTGGATTATACTTTTAGTATTTTTAGCCATGCTTGTTGTTACGTTGGGTTCATCATCACATGTTGATCAATTAATCAATTATAACTTAATGAGATATTGAATCATGGTTGTAGCCACAGTTATAAAAAATTTATTTACCATGACATGGGTTTGTCATCAGTCTTGGTTAAACCAAAATAATTTTCACTTGGGAGAATGATTGTGCAGTAAAATGGGTGCTAATAGCATAGTATGATATCGATGCTTCGCCTGGGTAATATCTAAGAACTTAACTTTGTGCGCCAATTATCTGAGCCTTATCATACACCCATATGTCTAGTATGGGACGGATCTAGCTAAATAATATGTGATGTTTCAACATTGATTTCGCTATTGAGATATTTTGTTGGCCCAATAGGGGACTTTTACCGATAGGACTGTTAGTCTACTCGGCAGCAAATCCTTAGTGGGCGAGATCAATTTGAGATTGAGCATTGTGAAGTCCTTGTTGCGATCTTCTTGGTCAAGATGTCTATGGAAGCATGTCATACTAGTGACACCACAAGATAGTCATATCATGTAGGTAAAGTTGTGCAACATTTACAGAGTGTAAAACTATTCGAATAGCCATGTCCTGGTTATGGACAATACTCGATGATTTCACACGAGTGGTAGAATTTTCTAAATCTTGGTTTGGTTGGTTTGAGAAGTGAATGGGAAGTTCACTTGTGATTACTCAATTTCCCTTGAATTAATTACCTAATATCCATTTTCAATTAGAGAATTTCAATCTATTTCTCATATTTACTCTAAATTGTTGTTTATGCAAAACAACCACTCAGCCATTATTTGATAAGTATTGCATAATTATATATTGTATCTTGTTACAAATGACTTGCTGAGTACTATATTTACTCACGACTATATCGATCCATTGTTGCTCAGTTGCTGAAGAAGAACTATACCATCCAAGGATACTTGTCGGACTTGGATTTAGAGAAATCCAGATTCCCCTATGAATCCACTGCACTATTCCTTGGACTAGTAGATATTGCTCACAGATACATGGATGAATCATCTCATACACAAAATAGACCATACTATACATTAATATTACTATACTAGAGTTTAATCAATCCACATCGGGATTAGTTTTACATAAGGGAATAGCGGAAGCAGGAAGGGGGAGCACATCTCTCCACAGGCAGCGACTGGAAAAACTTAAGTGAAGCCAATATTAGCTAAGGCTTAGCCAATATTGGACCCACTCAAAAGTTAGTGTGGTCTGCTGGTTTGTGAAGAGAGGCTTGACTACTAGGCCCTATGTCTAGTTGTCTCTGTCTTCTCCTCCATCATTGCCTTGATCCTCGTAAAATGCGTACTAGGGGTTTGAGAGCGAGGGTGAGCACACACAATTATGCTACATGAACCAACACACAAAATGCAGTTATATATGTATGAAAGACTTAAATAAGGGTGGCTCGGGTTCTTTTATTTGCGTAAGGCAACATTTGAAATTAGGATTAGTTAAAATTCCTATAACTTAGCATTTTAACAAGTCATTGTGAGACCCTGGAGTTGAAACTCCTGGACCCCCTGTGTATTACAGTACTAGTCCCAGATCAACGCTAGTACACACAGTTCAACAGAGACTGATACATTGCCAACCACGCTTTATTACACTAATAACTGAAGTTCATAAGTCTTGGCCCAAGGCCTTACAACTATGGTTCACAGAACCTCTTACACAAAAGTAAAGATAACAGCAGAAGCAAAAATATCTCAAAAAGATGGCCCAACAATCTGCCACAGGCAAATGACTGGGGAAACGAAGCCTAGTCCTCGGCAAAACCTTCGTCACCGGCTTCCTCGAAGTAGCGGTAATCCTCCTCTCGAGCTTCATAGTCTTCTGCTATTTGATTTGTAGAGCAACCGGTGAGTACAAAAATGTACTCCGTAAGTCTTGGGAAAGATGCATTAGATGTAGGGTTTCTCAAAGGAAGGTTATATGGTTCTTTTGCAGAAATCAGCATTTTATTTCAAATTTACATACTTATCTTAAAAGCAACTTGTTAAACAACTTATTTTCAATAATTGAAATTAGATAAGCAATTTAGTGAAGGTTTCATCCACCTACACTAATAACATAGGCTATATCCGCCAAGATTTAAAATGATGGTTACAATCCACCTAAACTGGTTCTTTCCACCAGACCGAAATTTCAAGAGTTACATCCACTCCCAAGTTTTCCAAAACATTTTATTTTTAAAGTCAAAACCAAAACTCTACCATGTGAATGCATTCCTTGCTCGCCCTTGACCGTGGGCACGGCTATTCGAATAGTTTATTACTCTGCAGAGTGTGTACAACTTTAACCACAAGAGATAAATTATCTTAACAATCAACATGCTTCCTTTGGCATAAGACCCAGATAAAATATCACAAAGCTTTTCACCTACTCTAGTATAGTTTTATATCACCCGCTGAGGTTTCACCGCTGAAGGGTTAAATCCACCACATTCAGAAGCCCCCTCTTACGCCATGTGAGTGCAGTAAATCTCTGCCCCTCACTTTAAGTAACCAGTGACACAAGAACTAAACTATTATAGGTTAATTAGCTAGGTTGTACCCATTTTTAACTTGTGGTTGTACTGTTTTGCTCAGTTTGGACAAACACAAGAGTCGGTCCTTAGACGACTAGGGTGGATCATTCACAATCCCAATTCTTGTGCTAAACCGCACCAGCCAACCATTCCATCCACCCAGGTCTAGCTTTCATTTTAAATTTCCTTTTTAAATTAAAATTACAGTGGTAACATCCATTACCACTAGTTTAAACAAATTTTTAAATACAAAACATTCATCAACAACTTTTTCCATATGAGCATTTTAATACTGATCAGCTAAACTAAGCATACTATAATAATTTAAATTTAACAGATAATACTAACTCATTTATGAGTCAAAGAATATCCTATGTTGACAAGGGTACATGGTAAGCAATTTCCAAAGGAGGATATAACAAGCTTGGCATTTAACTAAATTTTCCAAAATTAAATTATCACTTTATACAACATAGCCATGCAATTAATTTAAAATATTCATGAAATCATTTACAAAATTTGGGATCAAAATGGTCAAGGAGACTTGCCTTCTTGAATTAGATTGGAATCTTCCCGAAGTTGCTCTTGAAAATCTTCCGAGAATTCAGTCTCTACACGAGAAACGAGAAGAACTAAATAAATAAAATAAAAATCAAACTCAAAAATTAATAATAAATATACCAAATGAAAGTTTGGATTTTTATATGAATTTAGAAATTTGAATGGGTCAATTTGGAGTTAAAATGAGAAAGATATGGCTTTTGGAAGTTTGAAATCAGAGAAAAAGAAAAAAATATTTCTGGAATTAAAGTTTTACTGAAAAAGAATTATGACGTCAGCAGGAATTATTTTCCTAAAGAAAAACCAGAATAATGACGTCAGCACGGAATTTAAATAAAATCACAGAGGCTGACAGGTGGGGCCGGTCCACGGTGGACCGGCCCCACGGAGGGATAGAAATGCTGACGTGGCACAATGAGGGAATGACACGTGGCATCTGACGTGGCAGTGCTGATGTGGCACCTGGGCTCGGGTTTTGCTAACGTGGCAGCTGACGTGGTGACACGTGGCAGGTAGGGCTGACGTGTCGTGCCACGTAAGCTAGGGCTAACGTGGGCGGCTCGGGTGCAGCGGCGGCGCCTCGATCCGACGGCTGCAGGCGCGGCACGCGGCGCGATCTGAGCCGAAGGTTCATATCTGGGCGGGCGGTGGAGATGGGGCGACGCGGAGGCGAGACGGCGACCGATCGGCGACGCGTGGCTCGGGCTCGCCGCGCGAAGAGTCGCGTAGACGTGGGCGCGAGGCGAGGCGAGGGCGCGTCGGCGGGATCCGACGGCGGAGGAGGGGACGCATGGCGCGAACTGGTGCCTCGCGTCTACGATCTTGGACGGACGGTGGGGATGTGGGGACGCGGAGGCGGGAAGGCAACCATGGGCGACGCGTGGCCCGGGCTCGCCGTGCAAGGCATCGCGCGGACGCAAGCGGCGCGACCGAGGGAGCGGGCGTGGGGAGGCGGTGTTGGCGCGGGGACCGAGGGGCGGAGCGGGCGACGGAGGCGGCAGAGGTTCAACGACGGCTTACCGGCGGCGACGAGCGCGACGGAGGCTGGAGGGGAGGGAGTGCGCGAAGGGCGAGAATGGTCTCGGGGAGACAACTTTATACGCCGCGGACGAGAAAACGGCCGCACGAGTTCGCCGGAGTTAACGTTACGGTTTTCATCTCCAACCGACGGAAATGGCAATAGCTCGAGGGGAAACGGCAGGAGGTGACTGCGCACGACGAGCAAATGCTCCGGGGCCATTAATGGCGGAACGAAACGGCCGAGAGAAGCGAAAACGGAAGCTCGGGGCGGCGCGTTAATGGCGGCGTCACCAGGAGGAAGAAACGGTCGGCGGGGACGACAGCCTGACAGGCGGGGCCCACCTGTCGACGAGAGAGAGAGAAGGAGAGGTGGCTCGGATTCGCGACAAGTGGCAAGGGACTGAATCGGGACCATTCGCGCGAGAGTGAAAGGGTAAGTGGCTCCGAACGACCAAGATTAGCGCGGATGGGGTGAATGGTCCGGATGGGTGACATGTGTCGCCCGAGGAAGATTTAGAAATTAAATCTTTTAAAGATTTCAGAAAATGCCAGGAAGCTTTAAAATACTCAGAAAAATACCAAATAAATTTTAAAAATTCCAGAAATATTCACAGAAATTCCTGGAGAGATTTTAGACTTAAGAAAAATATTTCCAACCCATATTGGTATTAATTTTTAGTTTTAAATAGAAACTTTAATTTCTGAGAAATCCAAATAATTTGAAATAATTAACTTAAAATTATTCTTTCCAAATAAAAGCAAAAATTTGGGATGTTACAGTCATACTGTTAAATAGATTGAAATTGTGCAACAATTATAGCGGTGTAGGTTCTATCCACCAGTTATATAGTTCCATCTATAAATGCTAGATTTTTTATCATTAGGCTACATCCACCTTATTAAACATTGCTGGAGTACGTCCCTCTAGGAAAAGTTAAAGTTGAAGTACATCCCTTCAACAGGTTTTTATCCCACCCACAAAGGTTTGAAAATAGAACTAACTTGAGGAGGTTTCCATATCTGTCATTGACCGTGGGCACAGCTGTTCGAACAGTTTATACTCTGCAGACATTGTACATTTTACCTAAAAGAGACAATCAACCCGATGGCCCTACATGATTCCTTGATCATGTAGATCGAGCGATCATCACACAGCTCTTCGTAGTTACCTTGCTCAATGCCAATCTATCATTATGGGAAACCACCGAGGTATCCCCCATAAGTTAGTGCAAAAAGTTATACCCTAACATCGAGCACAACTGGATCACAGCTTTCCACAGTGCAAGTGAAATGGGAACACATCACCTTACATGGTGTTCCATTCATGCCAGACCTAGGTCCGTGCATGCACAACATCACACCCCAACCTGCGGGCTGACCCTGAGGTTTGCTAACCCTACTTGGCCCAGTTACGTTTTCGAAGACGTGATCTAAAGAGAGAAAAGGAACGAGAAATAAAATAAATTTAAATAAAATTCAAATGAACTCTAAAAACTTTAAAACTAGAACCAAAATTTAGATCTCAATTTTTGATGAATTTAGAAAAAAGGGGAAGAATCAGAGCTAGGATAGAGTAGAACGAGCTCTTGAAAAATTAAACCTAAAAGAAAATTTTGGAAAATCAGAAATTCTATGGTTGTCGAGACCCGAATATGCATATTCGGACTCTCTGTGTAAACTGCACTAGACCAGGATCATGCTAGTGTACACAGTCAAACATAGATGTAATCACAACCGTACACACGCTAAAATAAAGGATAACCCAAATAATAATAAATCTCAAAGGTACGACCTTATGGCCAAATTTACAATATCTCTAACCGGAAGGGCTTTAAATCTAGCAGCGGAAAATCCAAAATAAAGCGTAGCACCCAAACGACATGCCCACAGGTTATCGAGTGGAGAATGACGTCCTAATCCGTGAAGTCGCTGAAATACTCTCCCTCTGGAACCTCCTGCTGATAATACTCCTCCTCCTCAACTAAGCAACATAAGCATAAAGCCGTGAGTATATTGGTACTCAGCAAGTCATTTGTAACAAATGAATGCAATATAATATGCAAGGCTTACCAATGGATGGCTGAAAGGTTAATTTGCATAAAAGACATTTCAAGATAAATATGATAAATAGATTGAATGCGAACTTTAACGGAAAACAATAGTAATAAATAATCAATGGAATTGAAGTAAACCACTTATAGACATTCCATCCACAAGCTAAGCTAATAGTGAACTACATGATCACTAACCAACCATAAACCACAAGTTTTCATGAAATCACTACCCCTCGTGTGAAATCACCGAGTATTGTCTATAACCGGGGACATGGCTATTCGAATAGTTTTACACTCTTCAGAGGTTGTACAACTGTACCCACACGATGTGATTAACCTCGGCCTAAGGAAATCATAACAAGGCCTTTACAAGGTTCAATTCCAACCTAATCCCGCCTGCTAGGGTTTCGCATCACACCCCCCTTGCGCCACATGGAAATCAGCAATCATGTTCATCACAATGGAGAGATTAAAGTTGAAACATCCCAAATTAATTAGCCAGATCTATCCCATACTAGACATGTGGTTTGCACGATAAAACTCAGATCAATAGCGCACAAAGTTAAGTCTTTAAGTCTACCCGGGCGAGACTATCTCATCCCACGAAGTGAACCTGCACTTGTCCCTTTACTACACGATCACTCACTCGAGTGAAAACCAAGTTTGTATAACTACGCCATTGACACACCTATGTCATGGCATAAATTTTATAGCTGTGGCACCAACCACGATTTTATATCTCAATAAGTCAAATTAATTATTCACATGCGATGATAAACCCAATCGTAAATTAAGCAGGCTAATCATTCTAATCGTACAACCCATGTGACATCTAGCATAGCATCAATAGTAAGTTTCCCAACCTATGGTGACAATGGCAGCATGGCATTCAAATTAACAAGCGGGGTAATTCAATATGGGACGGTAACTACCATATACAAGGTTTGTAATTAAATAGCGATGCAATGTAATTTAAAATAAAATAATTAAATAACATATTGTAAACTGGGTTCAACATAATCAAATGACACGACTTGTCTTGGTTATGCTCAACGAGGTACTCGAGGTCTTCTGGCGTCGCTCCTGCTCCTCTGGAATCGAAATCTAACGAGAGAGAAAACGACTGAAACAACAAAAACACATAAAATGGAAAGAAAATGAAGTCCAAAAACCTTGAAACCAGAACTAAAAGCTAGAGCTCAATTTTAGATGAATTTAGAAAAAAGAACGGGGTCAATCGGAGCTAGGACGGAGGAGAAGGGGCTCTCGAAAAATTAACCCTAAAGAAAATACTGAAAAAATCAGAAAAATTACTGTGCTATGAACCGAGTGCACGGGAAGGAAGAGTTCACGGTGGACTGGGTCCACAGAACAATGCACTAGGGCTGATGTGGCACGCGTTGGTGCTAACATGTGGCAGCTGACGTGGCGCTGATGTGGCATGACACGTGGCGGCGGCGGCGTTGATGAGGCTCAGCGGCGACGGCAAGATCAGGCAGCTTGGGAGGTGACACGTGGGCGCATCTGAGCCATGGATCTGGATATGGTTTGACGGCGAGGATTGGGCGGCCGAGATGTGGATTGTCAACGCGTGTCCAGCACGTGGTACGAAGTGGGGGACGGAGATAACGGGGCATCTCACCGGTGGCGGTGGTCATCGGTGAGGGCGGAGACAGCGGAGGACGGCGGCGAGGGACGGCGTGGCTCCACGAGGCAGCGGGTCTGGCACGGGCGCGACACACCGCAAGGTCGGTGGCGAAACGGGGCAGGGCAGGGTGCGGCGTGGCTGTGCGGGCGTGGGCCGAGAGGAGGTGGTGGTGGAGTGGGCCAACGTGCGGCTGGGAGGAATGGACCGGGGAATTTGACCCAAGAGCCTTGAGGAATTTCCCCGCCTTTTCTTTTAAATAAAACGAGATAAACCCAAAGAGCTCCAGAAAATAGCGGATACATCCTAAAAATTCACCAAAAATATCAAAAAATTCCTTGAGACCTGAGGAACTCAAATAAAATATTTTCAGCTTATGTTGAAGTTTATTTTAATCAGATTAAATCATTTTAATTTCTAGAAATCCTTTCAAGCTTGATTTAATTCCAGAAAATTCCAAATTTTTTTTAAAAAACAGGGCTTTAAATTCTTTAGAAAAACAGGATGTTACAAACCTTACCCTCTTAAACAGGATCTCGACCTCGAGATCCAGGCTAACTAAGAGAATAGGTTCGGAAACTCGGCTTTGAGGTCCTCCTCGCGCTCCCAGGTGGATTCCTCCTCTGAGTGGTTGCTCCAGTGGACTCTGCAAAAACGGACAACTTTATTCTGGGTCACAAACTCTGACACTTCCAAAATTCTGACCGGGCGCTCTTTATAAGATAGATCCTCCTGAAGATCAACGGCCTTAACTGGCACAACCTCTTTTGGCACTCTCAGACAGATGGAAGACGTCATGTACCACACTGAAGGATGCAGGTAGCTCCAACTGATAAGCAACCTCTCCCCTGCGTTTTAAAATCCTGAATGGTCCAACATACCTTGGTGCAAGCTTTCCTTTTAACTGAAAACTCTTTACACCTTTGAAGGGTGTGATCCTGAGATACACAAATTCATCTAGCTCAAAACTCAGCTCTCGACATCTGTTATCGGCATAACTCTTCTGCCTAGCTTGTGCAGTTGTCAACCTTTCCTGAATCAAACGGATCTTGTCCTCAGCTTCTTTTAAACAGTCTAGACCAAACACCTGATCTTCCCCTGTCTCTTTTCAATTGAGAGGGTTCTGCATTTTCTATCATAAAGTGCCTCAAACGGTGACATCTGTAAACTAGCCTGATAATTATTGTTGTACGAGAACTCTGTAAAAGGTAAACAGTTATCCCACTTGGCTCCATGATCAAGCACACACGCTCTCAACATATCCTCGAGAATCTGATTTACTCGCTCGGTCTGACCATCTGTCTGGGGGTGGTATGCTGTACTGAAATTCAGGTGAGTTTCTATAGCCTCATGTAAACTTCCTCAAAAATGAGAGGTGAACTACGATCCATGATCTAACACTATTTTCTTTGGTACTCCATATAGACTGACAATCCTTGACATATACAACTCTGCTAATTTGTCACCAGTGTAGGTTGTCTTGACTGGAATGAAATGAGCAACCTTGGTCAATCGGTCTATAATGACCCAAATCGAATCATAACCCTCCTTGGTCCTTGGAAATCCTGTAATGAAGTCCATACCAATTTCTTCCCACTTCCACTCTGGGATTTTCAATGGCTGAAGCAAACCTGCTGGCCTCTAATGCTCTGCCTTTACTCTCTGACACACATCACAAAGTGCCACATACTTAGCGATCTCACGCTTCATGCTTGACCACCAATATTTATCTTTAATATCCTGGTACATCTTAGTACTGCCAGGGTGAATTGAATACAAAGACTCATGAGCTTTTTTAATAATAAATCATTTAGCTCTTTCTTATTGAGAACACACAAACGCTGCTTGAACCACAAGGTTACTTGCTCATCCTCTGTAAATCCTGACTCTTTTCCTTTACTCATGTTTTCCCTGATATGCTGAAATGCCTCATCTCCTGACTGAGCTTGATGAATCTGACCATCCAAAGTGGGCTGCAACTCCATTGCTGCCAGAAATCCTTTCTCAACCAATTCCAAACTGAGCTTTTGGAATTCGTCATGCAAAGCTGGCTGACTTTTTTTAACCATCACTATATTGCAATAGACCTTTCTGCTCAAGGCATCGGCAACAACATTGGGCTTTCCAGGGTGATAATGTATACCAACATTATAATTCTTTATTAGCTCTAACCACCTCCTCTACCTGAGGTTGAGCTCGGCCTGGGTAAAAATGTATTTCAGACTCTTATGATCAGTGTAAACCTCACATCTATTATCCATCAGATAATGACGCCAAATTTTCAAAACATGCACTACGGCTGCTAGCTCCAAATCATGTGTAGGGTACTTCTCCTCATGCGGTCTCAACTGGCGTGAGGCGTATACTACCACTCTCTTTTCTTGCATCAACACGCAACCCAAACCTTTGCGAGAGGCATCGTAATAAATCTTAAAATCCTTGTTTATATCAGATAACACTAGCACTGTGCTGTGGTCAAACTCTCTTTTAACTTCTGAAAACTTTTCTCGCACTCCGGCGTCCATGTGAATTTCTTTTCCTTCTTGAGCAACTGTGTAAGGGGTCTGGCTATACTGAAAAATCCTTCAATGAAGCGACGGTAATATCCTGCCATACCCAGAAAACTTCTGACCTGGGTTACTGACAAAGGTGGCTACCAATCCAAAACATCCTTTACTTTTTCGGGGTCAACTGCAACTCCTTCTGCTGACATCATATGGCCTAGGAAGGCGACTTTCTTCATCCAAAACTCACACTTGCTGAACTTGACATACAACTGGTGATCCCTCAATTTCTATAATGTCATCTTCAAGTGCTCCTCATGCTCCTTCTCATCCTTGGAGTAGATCAAAATGTCGTCAATGAACACAACGATAAATTTGTCCAAAAAATTCCATGAACACCTTATTCATCAAGTACATAAAATAGGCTGGAGCATTGGTCAAACCAAAGGACATCACTGTGAACTCATATAAATCATAACGAGTTGAGAAAGCTGTTTTAGATATATCCTCCTTTCGAATCCTAATCTGATGGTATCCTGACCTCAAATCAATCTTGGAGAAAACTCCTGCTACCTTTAGCTGATCAAACAAGTCATCAATCCTAGGCAATGGGTACATGTTCTTGATGGTGACCTCATTAAGTGCTCTGTAATCTACACACATGCACTGACTACCATCCTTCTTTTTAACAAACAACACTGGTGCTCCCCACGGGGATGAACTCAGTTTGATATAACACTTGTCCAAAAGCTCTTGAATTTGCTTTTTCAATTCTGCTAAGTCATTGGCAGGCATCCTGTAGAGTCTCTTGGAAATCGGAGTGGTACCTGGTACAAGTTCGATCAGAAACTCAACCTCTCGCTCTGGTGGCATGCTTGGAAGATCGTCTGGAAACATGTCGGGTACTCTCTGACAACTGGCACATCCTCCAACTTGATCACTTTGCTCTGGCAAACCATGACTTCATCTGGCTGACTTATGCTGGCTGCAAACTATACCTTATTCCCATCTGAATTGGTCATAGTCACTACTCTGCTCCCACAATCTAACACTGCCTAATGCTTTTTAAGCCAATCTATACCCAAGATCACATCTAGGGACTACATATCCAAAATGATCAAATCTGCACTGAACTCAACTCCCTGAATGGCTATCTTAACTACTGGACATCCTAGATTAGTGCTTAATTCGGAACCGAGGGATTGAATCAAAAGAACAGATCCAAGAGTGTCGAGACCCGAATATGCAAATTCGGTCTCTCTGTGTAAACTGCACTAGTCCAGGATCACGCTAGTGCACACAGTTAAACATAGATATCATCACAGTCATACACACGATAATAATAAAGGAAAAACTCGAATATCGATAAAATATCAAAGGTACGACCTTATGGCCAAGCTTACAATATCTCTAGCCGGAAGGGCTTAACAAAATAGCAGCGAAAATCCAAAATAAAGCGTAGCGACCAATCGACAAGCCACAGGCTATCGAGTGGAGAACGAAGCCTAATCCGTGAAGTCGTCGTAGTACTCTCCTTCTGGAACCTCCTGCTGATAGTACTCCTCTCCCTCAACTGAGCAACATAGGCGTAAAGCCGTGAGTACATTGGCACTCAGTAAGTTATTTGTAACAAGTGAATGCAATATAATATGCAAGGCTTACCAAAGGAAGGCTGAAAGGTTAATTTGCATAAAGGCATTTCATAATGAAATATAATAAATAACTTGAAAGCGAAAGTTAACTGAAAACAATAGTAATAAATAATCAAAGGAATAAACATGAACCACTTGTGAACACCAATTCACAAGTTAAACCAACGGTGAACTACCTGTCCACTCCCAACATAAATCACCAAGTTATAAATGAAAACACTACCCCTCGTGTGAAATCACCGAGCATTGTCCATGACCGAGGACGCGGCTATTCGAATAGTTTTACACTCTGCAGAGGTTGCACAACTGTACCCACACGATGTGATTAACCTCGATCTCAAGAAATCACAACAAGGCCTTTACAATGCTCTACCTCAACCCAATCCTGTCCGCTAGGGTTTCACATCACACCCCCCTTGCGCCACATGGAAATCAGCAACCATGTCCATCACAATGGCAGAATTGAGTTGAAATATTACAAATTAATCAGCCAGGTCCATCCCATACTAGACATGTGGTTTGCACGATTAAGCTCAGATCAATGGCGCACAAAGTTAAGTCCTTAACATAATCCGGGCGAGGCTACCACATCCCCGAAGTGCAACTGCACCTCCCCCTTTACTGCACGATCACTCGTCCGAGTGAAAACCAATTTGTATAACCAAGCCAACGTCACACCAATGACGTGGCACAAATTTTAATACACGTGGCACCAACCACAGTTCCATATGTCATTAAGTCAAATTAATAATTAACATGTGTGATGAGATCAATCGTAAATATAAGCCAGCTAAGCAATCTAATCGTACCAACCCATGTGACAAATAATCTAGCATCACTAGTAAATTTCCCAACCTATGGTGACAATGGCATCATGGTATTCCAAAGTATCAAGGAGGTATAGTCTCAATTGGGACGACAACTACGAGTGCAAAGGTTTGAATAAAAATAGCAATGCGATGTAATTTAAAATAAAATAATTAAATAATAGATTGCAAAATTGGGTTCAACATGATCAAAGGACACGACTTGCCTTCGTTATGCTCAGCGGGGTACTCCTGGTCTTCGGGCGCGAAACCTGCTCCTCCGGAATCCGAATCTAACGAGAGAGAAAACGACCGAAAATAAGGAAACACATAAAATGATAAGCAAATAAACTCTAAAATTCACAAAACCAGAACCAACAGCTAGAGCTTGATTTTAGATGAATTTAGAAAAAAGAACGGGGTCAATCGGAGCTAGGACGGAGGAGAACGGGCTCTCGGAAAATTAATCCTAAAATTAAATCGAGAAATTAGAAAATGTTACTGTGCTGTGGACCGGGCGCACGGAAAACTGGGTCCACGGTGGACGTGGTCCACCAAACAGTGCACGGGGGCGGCGGGCTGACGCGGCGGGGACGCGCTGACGTGGCAGCAGCATATGCTGCCACGTGGCACGGGTGACGTGGCAACTGACGTGGCAGCTGACGTGGCTGCCATGTGGCACCTGGGGGTGGCTCTCGGCTGACGTGGCATGCCACGTGGGATGCCACGTCGGCTAGGGCTGACGTGGCTCGGCTGACGCGGCACGGCGCGGCGCGGGCGACGAGATCGGACGCGTGGCGCGGGCTGGTGCCTCGCGGCGACGATCCGGATGGACGGCCGGGATGCGACGGCGTGAGGACGGGGAGTGGGCGATGGGCGACGCGACTCGCGAAGCGTCGCGGTGCGACGCGGGAGCGGGCGCTCGGCTGGATCCGACGGCGCGGCGGTGGACGCGCGGCGCGATCTGGGCCCTTGGCTTAGATCCGGATGGGTGGCGTGGATGGAGTGGCCGGGGTACGGTGGCGGGGCGGATTGCCGCCGCGTGGCGGCGCGCGCGCGCGGCGGCGCGCGCGCAGCGAGTCGCGCGCGCGAGCGCCGCCGGGCGAGGAAGCGCGCGCTCGCGACGAGGGCGACTTCGGCGACTTCGCGGCGGGGCGGCGAGGCGACTCACCCGCGGCGGGGACGGCAGCGGGAAGGGCGGCGACGTCTCCGGCGGCAGCGAAGACACTCCGGGCGACGTCGGCGGGCTCCAGCGACAGCGCGGGCGCGAGGGCGAGCGGAGGCGGCAGCGCGAGGGTTCGGCGGAGCGTGCACGCGAACCGAGGCGAGGCGGCGGGTTTTATCACGCGAACCGAGGAGCTCGGATCGGGGATGGCTCGGAGCGAACGCGGTCGCGGGTTAGACGGTTAGGATTAAGCCACGTGGGACAATCGGACGGGCGGCCGAGGGTTAAGGTTAGGGTTACGGTTACGCACGCTGGCGGGAGGCGGACGGCTGGGATGCGACGCGGGCGTGATCCAACGGCTGACGACGCGAGCAGGCGAGGGTGAGCGGGCGCGGGATCGGGCACTAGCCACGCGACGCGTGGCAGGGGCGGTGATCGAACGGCGGGGGTCGTGGGCGGGAAAGGAGGTACGGAGGCGGCGCGGTGCAATGGATGATCGATGCGTGGCGGCGGCGGGATCGGGCGGCGGGGAGCGGGCGAGGGCGGGAAGGTGCGGCGGCGGCGGGGACGCGGTCGGATGGCCGACGCGTGGCTAGGAGGCTGATCGGGCGGCGGGTGATTTTGGGATTTCTTTTCTTTTTCCCAGAAATTCAAATAAACTTCTAAAAGCTCTAGAAAATAGCAAATAAATCCCAAAAATTTACCAAAAATACCAGAAAATTCCTTGAGACCTGAAGAACACAAATAAAATATTTCCAACTTATGTTAATGTTTAATTTATTCATATTAATTCATTTAAAACTTTAAAAATTCATTTGAAGCTTCAATTAAATTCAGAAAATTCATTGTTAAATTCCAGGCTTTAAAAATCTCAGAAAAACAGGATGTTACAAAGAGCAACAGTTTTCAACCGTTGCTTTAAAGCAAAATTCTGAGAAATAAACGAATGCGAATCTCCAGAATCAAACAAAACTGTAGCTGGAACTGAATGGACGAAGAACTTACCGATCACAACTGTTGGCGCTGCCTAGGCCTCCTTTGCAGTGACATGGTTCACCTAGCCTCTCACAACTGGTGTCCTGCTGGCCTAGCCTGATGCCTGGGGTGCTCCACGTCCTGCTCCTACGGCAGGAGTCTGATCTGGTGTGGATCCCTAGTTGAAATGAACTGGGGTCGGGGCTTGCCTCTGGAGGTACTTGCTAGTATAGTATCCTGGCTCATGACACTTGAAGCAAGTGACGGACACTGCTGGGTTGGTGCTCCTCGCATCGATCGCTAGATCCACTAGGTCGCCGCTCGATCACGCGAACGCGTGCCGGGCCGGATCTCAAGATCGGCCGCGCGGTGCTCTGATTGGCCGATAAGTACCAAAACGAGGTCTCTGAGCCTGGTGCGACTGTGATCCCTACTGGATCATCCTCCTCTTGCGAGACTCGTCTAGCTCGTGGTGACTCTTCTCAATCAGTATAGCCTTATCCACCATGTGCTGAAAACTAACATAGTCATTGCCCACTACCTGTACTTTTAATCCTGGGTTCAAGCCCTTCTTGAACCTCCTCTGGCGAGCGGCATCTATGGCTTCGTCCTCTGATGCGTAACGAGCTAACTGAGTGAATTTATTGAGGTATTCACTCACTGACATGTTCTTCTGCTACAGCTCTCTGAACTCCTTCTTCATCTTGATCACCCCATCCAGCATATGGGCGTGACGGAAAGCGGGGGCGAACTCTACCCAAGTGATGTTGTTCTGGTCCTCACGAGCGGTGTAGTAGTTCTCCCACCACTCTGCTGCTGCTCCCTCAAGCTGGTATGCTACATACAACACCTTTTCTCTATCTGTGCACTAGGCTAAGTTCAATTTCTTCTCAACTGAATGGATCCAATCATCTACCTCCAAAGGCTCTAAAGAACTGGAGTAGGTGGGTGGTCTCGTCCTCATGAACTCTGCATAGCTGGACTGCTGACATGCTGCCTGAGGTGCTACTACCTCCTGGTGCTGACGCTGCATCATAGCATTCATGTTCTGCATCATTTGTGTCTGTGCCACCAAAAACTGACTAAGGGCTGGGTCCAAGCTCAATGGAACTGGCTGAGCGGCACTGCTCTCTGGGTCCTGGTTTGCTTGGCTGCGGCTTGAAGAGTCCTGGTATCAACCATCTTGCTACTGCTCTGAAAAGGGAAACCACTGCTGACTTTCCAAAGGTACAAAGATGAGGGGGAAAAAGCATAGGTATGGGATTAAATTCGTCTATGGAGGTTTTCTCTAATGGCAATTTAAATTGACAATTAGCCAAAGAAGGCTAAAAACAAAAATCAGGGAAGTAACTCCAATAAAATTTTGATATGATTGCAACATAATGCTTTTAAAGGCAAGATTTTGCAGCTCACATCACACATAACTGCAAATAATATCCACCGCTCTATTCGCACTATCTAATCTAAAGGCTCCCACTCGGGTCCTAACAAATAGGGCGCACTACTCTCATCATTCAAATCGTTGTAGACCACCCACGAGTTGTGGATCGACGGTGACTGCTCTTCAACTGGGGCTGGAATGAAGTGGCGAAGGTATTCCTGTCGGTTACCGGTGATGCGTCATCTCTCCTCCGGGCTCGGCGATGTAGGCGACGGTAGAGGTACTGGCGACTACGGTCGGGGCTCCTCCCTGACTGGCTCCGGTAGACTAGGGCTGGCTCCATACTGCTTGTTGAGCCTCCGAATGAGTCTTGACATGTTGATCTTGTATAGCTTGCAAAGTCGTCGGATGGTCTTGTGTGTAGCTCCTTATGCTGACCACTCTCCACAAGCGTCGATGTTCTTGAAGCTGTGGTGTAGAACTTGCTTGCTGACTCTCGTGGTGAAGTACAGCCTGGTGATGCTTCCGATGCGTTGACCTTTCGCACTCTCATCCTTGGTGAGGTAGACGGGCGATCTCTTCAATCCAAGGCTCCGCAACAGAACACGGAGAAGTCCTCTCCATCCTCCTGTCTACCTGAAAGAAGCTTGGGACATCTAATACATTTACAAGGGAGAAATCAGTTTAAAAATTTAAGAAAACAAAGGTTGCAAGAGTGGGGCGAAGAATGAGAACCTTAAGAAAGATGTAAGATAATAGAGATATTATCTAGATTAGTTGGTTTGATTTAGAAAATAAGTTTTTGGCTAAACAATCATTCTAACTAGGGCTTCATCCTACAGTCGATATGGCTCTGATACCATCTCTATCGAGATATAAATATGCAAATTCGGACTCTCTGTGTAAACTGCACTAGTCCAGGATCACGCTAGTGTACATAGTCAAACATAGATGTAATCACAATCATACACACGCTAAAATAAAAGAAAATCTCAAATAATAATAAATCTCAAAGGTACGACCTTATGGCCAAATTTACAATATCTTTAGCCAGAAGGGCTTTAAATCTAGCAGTGGAAAATCCAAAATAAAGCGTAGCGGCCAAACGACATGCCCACAGGCTATCAAGTGGAGAACGAAGTCCTAATCCGTGATGTCGCCGAAGTACTCTCCCTCTATAACCTCCTGCTGATAATACTCCTCCTCAACTGAGCAACATAAGCATAAAGCGTGAGTACATTTAGACTCAGCAAGTCATTTGTAACAAATGAATGCAATATAATATGTAAGGCTTACCAATGGAGGGCTGAAAGGTTAATTTGCATAAAAGACATTTCAAGATAAATATGATAAATAGATTGAAAGCGAACTTTAACGGAAAATAATAGTAATAAATAATCAATGGAATTGAAGTAAACCACTTATGGACATCCCATCCACAAGATAAACCAATAGTGAACTACCTGATCACTAACCAACCATAAACCACAAGTTTCCATGGAATCACTACCCCTCGTGCGGAATCACCGAGTATTGTCCATAATCGGGGACACAGCTATTTAAATAGTTTTACACTCTGCAGAGGTTGCATAACTGTACCCATACGATGTGATTAACCTTGGCATAAGGAAATCACAACAAGACCTTTACAAAGTTCAATTCCAACCTAATCCAGCCCGCTAGAGTTTCGCTTCACCCCCCTCTTGCGCCACATGGAAATCAGCAACCATATTCATCACAATGGCAAGATTAAAGTTGAAACATCCCAAATTAATCAGCCAGGTCTGTCCCATACTAGACATGTGGTTTGCACGATAGAGGTCAGATCAATGGCGCACAAAGTTAAGTCCTTAAGTCTACCCGGGCGAGACTACCTCATCCCACGAAGTGAATTTGCACTTCCCATTTACTGCACGATCACTTGCCCAAGTGAAAACCAAGTTTGTATAACCACGCCAATGACACATCAATATCATGGCACAAATTTTATAGCTGTGGCACCAACCACGGTTTCATATCTCATTAAATCAAATTAATTATTCACATGCGATGATAAACCTAATCGTAAATTAAGCAGGCTAAGCATTCTAATTGTACAACCCATGTGATATCTAGCATAGCATCACTAGTAAGTTTCCCAACCTATGGTGACAATGGCAGCATGGCATTCAAATTAACAAGGCGGGGTAATTCAATATGGGACGGTAACTACCATATATAAGGTTTATAATTAAATAGCGATGCAATGTAATTTAAAATAAAATAATTAAATAATAGATTGTAAACTAGGTTCGACATAATCAAAGGACATGACTTGTCTTGATTATGCTCAGCGAGGTACTCGAGGTCTTCTGGCGTCGCTCCTGCTCCTTTGGAATTGGAATCTAACGAGAGAGAAAATGACTGAAATAACAAAAACACATAAAATGACAAGAAAATGAACTCCAAAAACATTGAAACCAGAGGAGGGGACGACGAGGGACGGCGTGGCTCCGTGTGGCAGTGGGTCCAGCACGGGTGCGACTGATGAGGGGCGGCGGTGCACAGCATGGTCGGTGGCGGAGGCGGTGGCATGAAATAGTTACAACAGTGTTACAACTGTGCTATGGACTCGGTGCATGAAATTGTGTGTCTACGGTGGACTCAGCTCACGGAACAGTGAATAGTGTGACTCTGCTGCTGACGTGGTGGACACGTGGCTGACAGGTGGCAGGTAGGGCTGATATGGCAGGGTGACATGGTAGATGAAATGACATCTGAAGTGGCATCTGAAGTGGCTTGGGTGCTGACGTGGTACACACGTGTCATGACATGTGGCGACAAGTAGGATTAGTGCTGATGTGGCATGCTTGTGTGGTAGCTGACTTGGCTCGATGGCTCACAGGTCTATGAAATAGTAGACACTGACTGGTGAGTCCTAGCTGTTAGTGACTCAGCTCATGTGGACTGGGTTCATGGAGGAGATGAAGCATCAGCCGACGTGGGTTCAACGTGTGAAGCAGCACGTGCGATGGCAAGGCGGGTGGGCGCGAAGCAAGGAGAGGCAATGGCGGGGTCGGCCAATGACTGGACGGGGCTCGACGGACGGTGGTGCGAGATGGCAAGGTAGGACGGGGCTAGTCGATGAAATCACTAGTGGAGAGGGTAGCTCGGGGAACTATGGCAGTCTGCGCACCATCGAAGTTGGCGAACGGCGGCTGAAGCTAAAGATGGTGGTGGCTCGGTGAGAACGGTGAATAACTCGACGGTGGCGCACAGCGGTGGTTCGTAATGGGAAAACTAGGGCACATCACTTGGGTTTTATGCACGGACACCGACGACTCCGGCTTAGAGACGACGCAGACACCTGGACAGGCACGTATGCCGAGGCAGAGGCTACGCGGACAGTGACGACGGAGTTCGAAATGAACACGATGATGAACGGTGCTCGACCACATGAATGGATGACACATGTCACTGCGATAAATCAGATGGCTATGGTGGAACTGGCCTAGATGGCTGACATGTGGCTAATTGAAGATCTGACGGTTGAGATTTGGTGGGCCAGGGTGAACAGTAATGGGCTCGGCCTGTTACTAGTTTAGGATTTTTAGGGATTTTTCTATTTCAGAAATTCAAATAAAATCGAAAGAGGTCTAGAAAATAGCAAATAAATTTGAAAAATCATAGAAAATTTCATAAAATTCCTTGAGACGCAAGAAGCCCAAATAAAATACTTCTAGCAAATGTTAATGTTTATTTTAGTCATATTATATATTTTTAGTTAATAAAAATTCAATTTAAGCTTGTATTATATTTCAGAAAATCCAAATGGTGAATTTTCTTGTTGAAAACTTCAACTAAAATCTAAAAACCAGAATGTTACAAATCTCCCCCCTTCAACAGAATCTTGACCTTGAGATTCTGGCTCACTAAGAGAATAGGCTTGGGAACTTGGTTTTGAGATCCTCCTTACGCTCCTAGGTGACTTCCTCCTCGGAATGGTTGCTCCATTAGACTTTACAAAAATAGACAACCTTGCTCCTAGTAACACGCTTTGTCACTTCCAAGATTTTGACAGGGTGCTCCTTTCAAGATAGATCCTCCTGAAGATCGACAGCTTCAACCGGCATTGCCTCCTCTGGCACTCGTAAACGCTATTTCAGCTGAGACACATAGAAGACATCATGTATCCCACTGAAGGTCACAGGTTGATCTAACTGGTAAGCAACTTCTCCCCTGTGCTTTAATATCTTGAACGGCCATACATGCCTTGGTGCAAACTTTCCTTTCATTTGAAATCTCTTAACACCTTTAAATGGTGTAATTATAAGATACACATAATCATCTGGCTCAAAGCTCAACACTCACGTTGAGTATCCGCATAGCTTTTCTATTTAGCCTGGGTAGTTTTTAACATCTCCTCAATTAAGCAAACCTTTTCCTCGGCTTTCTTTAAATAATCTGGCCAAAAAACTGGGCTTTCTCTCGTCTCTTTTCAATTGAGAGGGTTTTGCATTTTCTGCCATACAAAGCTTCAAACGATGATTTTGCAAACTGGCATAGTAACTGTTGTTGTAGGAGAACTCTATGAAAGGCAAATAAGTGTCCCACTTAGCTCCAAGATCTAACACACTAGCTCTTAGCATATCCTCAAGAATTTGATTCACACGCTCAGTCTGACCATCCGTTTGGGGATGATATGTGTTGTAGGGCCTGTTGAGAAGGTTATAAACCATGTAAATGACGTAGCTTGCCCTCGAAGGAGGCTCGGTGTAAGGTTACGATGGTAAAGACTCTCCTTACAAGGGAACGCATATATATATTACGACCAGCCCTTGAGAAAGACTCAAGAGGACATTTGCTCACCTAACTCTCCACTACCATACACCTCTCTCTCTGTTTGGTCTGTAGTCACAACAGTTGGCGCCGTCCGTGGGGACGACAGAAGCAAGCCTCACAATCTCAGGAAGGATGGCACCAACATCATCGGTGGTGAAGAGGAGGAAAGGGGTCGCGGCGAGGCCCTGCATCAGTGTCAGCACTAAGGCGTCGGCATCAGCGGTCGACTACAACCCCGCCATCGCCGACGTCGACTCCAGCCCCGCCAACGCCGAAGCAGCGGCCGACTCCAGCTCCGCCAACGCCGACGCAGCGGTCGATTCCAACCCCGCCATCGCCGACGTCGACTACAACCCCGCCAACGCCGATGTCGACTCCAGCCCCGCCAACGCCGAAGCAGCGGCCGACTCCAGCTCCGTCAACGCCGACGCAGCGGTCGATTCAAACCCCGCCATCGTCGACGTCGACTCCAGCCCTGCCAACGCCGACGCAGCGGTCGACTCGCCCCGCCAACGCCGACGCAGCGTCGACTCCAGCTCCGTCGACACCGACGTCGACACCAGCCTCGCCAACGCCGAAGTAGCGGCCGACTCCAGCTCCGCCAATGCCGACACAGCGGTCGACTCCAACCCCACCATCGCCGACGTCGAATCCAGCCCCGCCAACAACCACAGCATAGGTCGGGCGGAGCAGGGATATAGCGTCGGCGTCTACGGAGGCATGGCCACCATCTTCACCCCCGGCACAGGAGCGCCAAGCGGCCCCGCCAGTAATGCGGACCGAGTCGGCGACGCGGGAACCCACCACACCGACGTGGTGGGCACCTTGGCGGGGCAAGCGATGGCTACAGCTGCCAAGCCGGCGCGATCGGGTGTGCTGCTCACCTTGGCCCCGCCAGTAGTAAAGGGCTCCCTGCTGGCGGCTGTAACATCCCAAAATTCTATTCCTTTAATAAAGCATTTATTGGATTTTTCTTCCCTGGATTTTTCTCTCTCGCTGACCGGTGGGCCCTCCGTGTCAGCTCCGTCTTCCCCGCCCCTTTCCTTTCTTCCTCGCGCGATCTCCGCCCGCTGCCGCCATTGCTGCTGCAAACCGAAGCTTTTAAAGCTTCGATTTCCTTCCGAATTGATGCCCCGCGCCAACTGCCGATCGCAATTGATCCTCCACCGCGTCCGTTGCAGGCATTAATTCCCCCAATTACGCCCTCCTTCACCGTCGCACACTCCCAAATCCTGCGAGTTGCGCGCGATGGTTACCGCCTCTCCCGCCTATAAAAGGACCTCCCGAGGTTCCTCCACCCACACCGCCTCCTCGTGCCTCCACCACACAACATTGAGCCCCGAACCCCTGCGCCCGATTTCTCCGCTGCCCAGCGGCTACTCGCGAGCGATTCCGCCGCCAAGCCCCTCGCCGCCGACACCTCCCGACCTTGCCGGTGCCCAGCGATCCTCGCGACCACTCCCGAGCCGCTGCGTCACCGAACCTCTCCGCCGCGTGAACCTCCTCCGACGCGCCTCTCCGCCGATTTCCCTCTCCGGTCATCTCGGCCTCGCGCAAGGTACCGATGCACTCGCGCTTCTCTCATCTTTTGATACCTCGGCCGGCGCGCCGCCACCGAGCTCCGGCGACCATCGGGCCTCGAGCGCCGCCGCCGCCGGCCAGCACGCCACCGTCGGCCGAAGTTGGCGCAGCGTGGCAGCCAAGTGGCGCCGACGGGCGCCACGCCGCGCCACCCGCACGCCGCCACCACACGCGCAGCGCGCCACGCCAAGATAAAGTCGTGACGCGGCGCCACGTAGCGACCACGCGGTGCCAAGTGGCGCCACGCAGTAGCCACGCAGCGACCACGTGGTGCCAAGCGGCAGCCACGCGGTAGCCACGCCGCCACCTCGCCTCCCGCGCGCGCCGCCACCTCACCTTCCTCGGTCCATGGACTCGGTCCACCACACCGGCCCCACCACAACCTCTGCCCGAATATATTAATCCTAGGGCTGACGTCATAATCTATGTTTTCCTTTAGAAAAATATTTCGTGCTGACGTCATGAATCCGTTTCGGTTTAAAAATAAATTCAGAAAATACCCTTTTTCTTTTATTTTGAATTTAAACTTTGGAAGGCTATAACTTTTGCATTTTAACTCCAAATTGACCCATTCAAATTTCTAAATTTTTCTAAAATCATGATCTATCCATTTCTGGAATAATTTTGAAATTTTGAAATTTATTTAAATTTTATTTGAATATATTTTGTAAGTCTAAGGTTTAAATTTAAATTAAAACTTCCAATTTCTTTTAAAAGCCTCAATTCCTTTTTAAAAATTGTTGACCCACATCCAAAATTCAAAATTCTGTCTCCCAGTTTATTTTATAATTTTTGGAAGTTATTTGGATTTCATTTGAATTTTTGTTTTGAATTTGCTTTGAATTGATTCTTTCGTTAGATATTGACGATTCCGGAGAGTTTGAATTTGACGAATCGCAGCAAGACTTCGATCAAGGCAAGTTACACCTTTGACCATGTTGAACCTAATATTTCAAATTTAATTATATTGTTTTACTGTATATGCATGCGTACTTCTATTCAAATTTAATTTAAATTCAGTTTAAACTTTAGTTATGCCCATGATCCTTTGATTATAGCCCATTTGAAATTCTAATTCATACACCTTGTCACCTAGCTGAAAACTAGTTAATACCATAATATTGACTAGAAAATTTTATAGAAATGCTTAGCCTGGCTTAGTATAACTATAGGTGGGATAAATCTTTCACATGAAATGTCAGTTTGAAAAGAAACTTTGACTTCGGAGAGTCAAGGGTGGTTTATGGAGGTTATTTAAAAATGAAAATAGAAAACATGTTTTGGACTTAGGCTAATGGTTAGGTGGTGGGTGCCGGATGCCTCGTGTTTGGTGACACTGTTGATTATCGTGCACGGGGTATGTGGTTGAGCCTAAATCAACTTAAGGACCGCTTTCGTGAATTATTTTACGGTCACTTCAGACTACCACAAGTCCGGTATGGGACGGACTGGCTAAGTAATTTGTGAAGTTCCAATAATAGTCTCGCTATAGACCGAATGTGAGCGCGGCGTAGGCTGTGGGAAGTCTCACATGGCACCAGAGGGGGCTCCAACTCGTGGATTCGAGTTGTGGTGAAACCTTAGTGGCAGCGTGATTATGTTGGCTATGAATCATCGGAACAGCCTTGTCATGAACTCTCTGCCGCACACCTAAGGCAGTGTGTTGATCGCGTGGCTCAAGTGAGAGGGAATGTCTTGTGGGTAAAGTTGTACACCTCTGCAGAGTAACAAACTATCTGGATAGCCGTGTCCACGGTCATGGACATGCTGAGTAGAGTCTTCACAGATTAGACTTGGACTTTCATAAAACTTGGTTTTGGCAAAACAAACGTTGGATTTGGTAATGGTCCAAGTCTCCTTTTGTCAGGGCGATAATGTCAGGACCGAGGACGTCATCTTCGATGTCGTGGACACCCCAACTCCGTACAATGCCATTCTGCACCGCCCTGTCCTCATCTCCTTCGGGGCGGTCTCGCATCATGGCTTCCTGTGCCTGAAGCTCCCGGGCCCGCTGGCGTCATCACTGTCTTCGGCAACCTGGACCTCGCGCGACGCGTGGAGCTCACGAGTCCCCACCATAGGGTGCACGCCCTCACAGGCAAGCTCAAGGCGGACACACCATCCGCCTCGGGGTGGACTCCCAAGCCTTGACCGGAGGACAGAGTCAAGAGAGTATCCCTCCGGACCGACGGCCAAGTCGTCTCCATCGGCGAAGGCTTCCCCCCGGAGGTGGAGCAAGAGCTACTCCACGTTCTCCGGAACAACGCAGATGTCTTCGTATGGTCCCCGGAGGACATTAAGGGCGTGGACCGCTCCCTCATCGAACACAACCTAGCGGTCCGCCAGGATGCCAAGCCGGCCAGGCAGAGACTTCGGCGCATGTCCGTTGATCGACAGCAGAAGCTAAGGCAGAGGTAGCGAAGCTCCTGCAGGCTGGAGTCATCCGCAAAGTCCAACACTCGGATTGGCTGGCCAACCCGGTGTTGGTGAAGAAGGCTAACGGTGCCTGACGCATGTGCATCGACTTCACCATCCTCAATAAGGTGTGCCCGAAGGATGACTACCCTCTACCACGCGTAGACCAACTGGTCGACGCCACTGCCGGCTGCGAACTCATGAGCTTCTTGGACGCTTACTCCGCTATCACCAGATCTACATGGCCAAGGATGACGAAGACAAGACCAGCTTCATCACTTCGATAGGGACATACTGTTTTGTTAGAATGCCCTTCGGTCTAAAGAATGCCGGCGCAACCTTCACCCGCCTCATTGCGCTAGCGTTGACCTCCCAGCTGGGGAGGAATGTGGAGGCTTACGTCGACGACGTAGTCGTCAAAACCAAGCAATCGGTCGCTCACGGCCAAGATCTCCACGAGACCTTTGATAATCTCAGGAAGGCGGGCATCAAGCTCAACCCGGACAAGTGTGTATTTGGTGTGCGGGCGGGCAAGCTCTTGGGCTTCCTGGTGTCGGGGCGTGGCATCCAAGCCAACCCCGACAAGGTCGACGCGATCCTCGCCATGGAGCCGCCCAAAACGACAAGGGAAGTCCAAAGACTCGCTGGCCGCATGGCTGCCCTGAGTCGCTTTTTGTCCAGGGCAGCGGAGCGGGGCCTGCCCTTTTTCAAAACCCTGCGCGGCTGCGATGGGTTTCGTTGGGACGGCGATTGCGCCAGCGCCTTCGACGACCTCAAGAGGCACCTCGCAAGCCTACCCACTCTGGTCGCCCCGGCACCAGAGGCTCCCCTCTTACTTTACCTCGCCGCCTCGGCCACAGCGGTCAGCGTCGTCCTCGTTCTCGAGGAGGGCGTTCTTCAACGCCCAGTCTACTTCGTCTCTGAAGCCCTTCAAGGCGCCAAGATGCGGCAAACGGAGCTCGAGAAGTTGGCTTACGCGCTGGTCATGGCCTCGAGAAAGCTCCGACACTACTTCCTGGCCCATCCAATCACCGTGCCGTCCTCGTTCCCCCTGGCGGAGATGTTGCACAATAAAAAGGCCACGGGACGCATTGGTAAGTGGGCAGCCGAACTTGCCCCTCTTTCCCTGATGTATGCCTCGCATACAGCAATCAAGTCCCAAATCCTTGCGGACTTCCTCGTGGAGTGGACCTCGACCAAAGACGCCCAAAGAATGAGGACCCGGTGTGGACACTGACATCGACGGAGCCTCATCGCGTCTCAGCCATGCGGGCGTGGGTGTAGTGGTCACTACGCCGAAGCGACACTGCTTGTTATACTCGGCGCGCCTCGTATTCCCCGCCACCAACAACACCGCGGAATACGAGGCACTACTCTTCGGCCTCACGAAGCTCAAAGCTCTGGGCGCGCACCAAGTTCTCGTCCACACGGACTCACAGCTGGTGGCGGGGCAGGTGGACAAGTCATACCAGGCCAAGGACCCCAACCTCGCGAAGTACCTAGCGGCCGTGCGAGCCAAGGAGCGGCATTTCCTGGGCGTCACGGTCAAGGCCATTCCCGAGCAGAAAATGAGCAGCGGACATCCTCGCCAAATCCGCTAGCCAGAAGCTCCCCGCTCCCAAAGGAGCATTCTATGAAGTCCTGCACGCGGCGGCCATCACGTAGGACAATCGCGATGCGGCTCTAGTCCACCAGATCACCCACCACCAGGGCAATTGGCGAGCCCGCGACGCCTTCCTACGGGGGCATCGCCGAGCTCGACGACCTGCCGAGCTCCGCCGCCTACAGTGCCGCGCCAGATCCTTCCAGGTGCTCGACGGAGTGCTCTACAAAAAGGGGTCTGCGCACCGCTCCTACGGTGCCTCTCGCGCGAGGAGGGACAACACCTCCTCGTGGAAATCCACGCGGGGCTCTGCGGCTCACATTTGGCGCCGAGGTCGCTCGTCGGCAAGGCGCGAGGCGGGGGCTTCATCGCCAACCGCCGTTGCCGACGCCAAGACCTCGTCGCGCCGATGTCAAGGTCGCCAATGGATGGGACGGGTCATTCACGCACTTCGACCGCCTCAACCCCATTCCCCGCATACGCCGCACGGTGGGGCATCGACGTTGTGGGACCTCTACCTCGCGCCCCAGGAGATTTGCGCTTTATAGTGGTCGCTTTGGAGTATTTTTCCAGGTGGCCAGAGGCTGTGGCGCTAGCCAAGATCACCTCGGCGGCCATGCAGCGCTTCCTTTCGTAGAACATCATATGCCGCTTCGGGGTGCCCAAAGAAATCACTGCTGACAATGGCCTGCAGTTTGATTCTGCCCCGTTCAAGGAGTTCTGCGATGACATGGGCATCACGCTTCGGTTCGCTTCGGTTGGGCATCCAAAGTCCAACGGAGCGGTCAAGCGGGCGAACGATGCCATCTCTCGGGGTCAAAAAGCACCTTGTCGGACTACCAAAGGACAAATGGCCAAGTGAGCTCCACAGCGTCCTTTGGTCCCTCCGCACAACGGCGACACGCCCGACGGGATTCACGCCGTTCAAACTCCTCTTCGGCGATGAGGCAATGACGCCCGAAGAGATCAAAGCCAGCTCGCGAAGGGCCCTCGCCCAGGCACCAGACGAAGAACGCCAGTTGTCCTTAGATCTCCTTGACGGAGAGCGCGTCAAGGCCACCCAACATGTCGCCAAGTACGCGCGGTAAATGGTGCGCATGCGTGGCCGATCTGTGTACCCGCGAGCATTCCAATAGGGGGACCTCGTCCTTAGGATGGCGCTCCGCGCAGACACGGTCGGCAAGCTGGAGTCCAAGTCGGAAGGCCCGTACATCGTCGCGGCAGCATTGCAGCGGGGAGCTTACCACCTCGCCACCCTTGAAGGGTAGACGCTCCACCACACATGGAATACGGACAGGTTGCAGAGGTACTATGTTTAGGCCAATAAAGGGCACCAGGAAGTAGCAAACGCTCCGCACCCCATCGTTGCGGCAACGAGTCCAATAGTCAGTCCCTGACCTTTTGTACTTGCTCATCCGCGCTAACGGGAATTTAATAAAGTTCACCGTTTGCGAAGCTATTCGCGCCCCCCACCAAAAACGTGCGGAGACTTGCCTCTGCACGCACTCCCCGGAGTATAAATAAGATGCGGATGTTTTCCCTGCGCACTGTACTGAGTATAAACAAGATGCGGACTTCCGCGCACGCGTCGGTGTTATTACCGCGCGTACTCTCTGGAGTATAAAGACTTGGTCGATGTTTCCACGCACTACATGGAGATTCACCTCCGCACACGCACTGCACGGAGATTCACCTCCGCACACGCACTGCACGGAGATTCACCTCCGCACACGCACTCTACAGAGTATAAATAAGACGTAGCATCGAGGTCCGCCTCCACACGCACTCTACGAAGTATAAATAAGACGTAGGGTCGAGGTCCGCCTCCGCACGCAATCTACGGAGTATAAATAAGACGTAGCGTCGAGGTCCGCCTCCGCACGCACTCTACGGAGTATAAATAAGACGTAGCGTCGAGGTCCGCCTCCGCACGCACTCTACGGAGTATAAATAAGACGCAGCGGGGGGACGCCCCCGCGCGCACTCTGCGGAGTATAAATAAGACACGGATATTTTTCCTGCGCACTCTACTGAGTATAAACAAGATGCGGATGTCCCGCGCGTGTGTTGGCGTACCCTCCGGAGCCTAACTAAGTCGTGGTTAATAGTCCCGCGTACGCTCCGGAGTACAAACAAAGACGCAGATATTTTCGCTGTGCACTCTACTGAGTATAAACAAGACGTGGGTGTCCCGCGCACGTGTTGGCGTACCCTCCGGAGCCTAACTAAGTCGTGGTTGATAGTCCCACAGACGCTCCGGAGTACAAACTAGACGTGGATGCTCTCCCCGCGCACTCTGCTGAGTACAAACACAGCGCTGCCGGGCCTCACCTCTGCACGCGCCCTGCAGAATACAGCGCACCAGAGGCTCGTCCCCATGCATTCCCGCGGAGTGCAGGCAAGGCGAAGAGCGCTCGCGTGTCTACTTCAACTAGGCGCCAGCTCCGCTGCCACCACTTCGAAGGGTAGGGGACGGAGCGCTCGCGCGGCTACTTCGACTAGGCGTCAGCTCCGCTGCCACCACTTCGAAGGGTAGGGGACGGAGCGCTCGCGCAGCTACTTCAACTAGACGCCAGCTCCGCTGCCACCACTTCGAAGGGTATGGGACGGAGCGCTCACGCGTCTACTTCGACTAGGCACCAGCTCCGCTACCACCACTTCGAAGGGAAGGGGACGGAGCGCTCGCGCGTCTACTTCGACTATGCGCCAGCTCCGCTGCCACCACTTCGAAGGGTAGGGGACGGAGCGCTCGCGCGTCTACTTCGACTAGGCGTCAGCCCCGCTGCCACCACTCCGAAGGGTAGGGGACGGAGCGCTCGCACGGCTACTTCGACTAGGCGCCAGCTCCGCTGCCACCACTTCGAAGGGTAGGGGACGGAGCGCTCGCGCGTCTACTTCGACTAGGCATCAGGTCCGGCACGACGACGGAAAGGTCCCAGAGGGCCCCCTCCAATGACCCCATGGCCCTCCACGCCGCCGCAGACGCGTCGCCCAGAGCCTAGTTCCTCTCCTCCAGGGCCATGATAAGCTGGGCTTTCTCCTCCTCTAGCGCGCCGATTTGCCCAAGCAAGCCAAAGACGCCTCCTCGCTGCGCACGCTGGGCCTCTTCGGCAAAGACGCGCCGCCGCCACAACGCACTTCCGTCTCTAATACACAGATGCGTCCGTCCTTCGTGGCATGAGCCTTGTCGGCAGCGCGAAGCTGTTCCTCCAACACCCTCCGCTCGCAGATGCGCGCCTCATCCAGCGCCCGGCCGATGGCAACCGTCTAACAGCAGGACATGACTAGTTAGCATGCACACAGTAACCGATGTCGAGGGCAGGCTTTGTCGATGGCGGGTTCAGGCGCTTACCTTCATTCCCGCGGCGCCCAATGTGAGGGCAAGAAGATCCCCCACGCACGACGACAGCGATCGTCGATCCAGCTTGCTGTAACCGCACTCCGCGGCTCCATCAAGGGCGCGAAGCGCCTCCGGCTGCGGGACGAAGTCAGACACGGTGAACCTTGGGGGCCTTCCGACAGCATCAGGCGCCTGCGCTGCGTTTTGCGCAATGGCACCGCCGACCTCGCAAGCACCGGCGCTGCTCGATCCTTGGCCGCGTCCGGGCGACTTCCCTTCTCCTAATGTCGACGACGGCATGAGCGAGCAAATCGGAGACAACTTTGCGAAGTCACGGGAAGAAAAGGAATTACGCCTACCTCCGCCACCTTCCACTATGGCATGGGGAGATGTCGGCTCAGCCCCTGCCCGGGAAGTGATGACTCCCTCCTCGGTCGGAGTGGCTTCCCGGTCGGACCCTAGGCCCGCACCAACCGCGCCCACCACATGGAATTGCCCCGCGCGCGAAGGCGATCTCACCCGGCGCGCCGCCTGTGGAGATTCAGGCGACACGCCCTCGGCCGCTCCAGTACCTGCATCGACTGGGGCGGGCGGCAAATCTGTGACGGCCGCAGCAGGCGACGACGACGAGCACTCCGTCGCTCCAGTTGTATGAGATGGAGCAGGCGGAAGGTCCGTGGCAACCACCACGGGTGACGAGGGTACGGGAGGCAGGTCCTCGCCGGCTGGTACAGGCGACACTGCCTCGTCCTCGACGACATCGCTGCCAAGGCCCGCCCCGCCTAAGTCCTCGCTCGGGGCAGTGTGACCCCCCGAGCTAGCATGCTCGGACCCGCCATCTGACACGTCGTCCGGGCCAGCGGCAACTATCGCTAGGTCGGCGGATGGGTTAGAGGCAGCGGCTCTAGACCGAGCCCTCCGCCGCCGGGGAGACGCCCCCGCCTCGCCGGTGCCATCACGGCGACGGGGCGAACTCCGCACCGGCACCGGGCGCTCCGGTACGGCAAGGCCTAGGACCTCGCACACCCGATTTATCCGCCCCAGCTTCACAGGCTCGGTCACGGCTTCGCGCAGGGCGTGCTCCTTCTGCGTGTACGGCCCTAGGAAGGCCTCGATGGCGCGCTCCGCGTCTTCCAATGAGAGCACTGCACGCGAAGTGTGGCTCCATTCACAAAATAGTTACATATGCATACGCAGTACACGGTCGAGGTACCTACTACGATCAGGGGGTGGCTACAGCGAAGACACTGAGGGGCGAACGCCATCCTGTCGGGTGCGGTCTCGTTCATATCTCCATCGGCCGGAGAGAGGCGACACCCCGTACATTGTGAACTCTTCGGCGAGATCGCGCATATTAAACCGGAGGGCGACACCATCGAGTCTCCGCGCCTGCTGTCGATCGTCGCTCCGCGGCTCCAACCTCGGACAGCAGTCGAACGCTATTGGCTGACCCCGGCACCGCAGGTTGCTGGTAGGCGTCACGCGGTAGTAGAACCACTGCCGCATCCAGCCAGGCTCCCATTTCTCCTCCGTCGCCAAAGCAGGGATCAGATCGCGCAGCCTGACCTCACCACGAAGTGGACGCTGCCAAAATTGGATGGCGCCCCCCTCCAACCTTCTTCAGCTGACAGGGCGCATCATGCAGAAGGGCGAACAAACTCGTGCGGGGATGAGCACCTTCCACTCGAACCGCCCAGGCGAACACCGCCAAGCGAACTATCGCGTTCGGGGTCAGCTGCGCCAACTCCAATCCGTAAGCCTCCAAGACCTCACCGACGAAGAGCGTCGAGGGCATTCGGAGCCCAGCCTCAAAAAATACGGTGAAGACAATCGCCTCCGACTCCTCGGGGTGAGGTTCCACTTCGTCGCGCGTAGGAAGACGAGCTTCTGCGTGCTCCTCTATCTTCTTCTCCTGCATGAGGGCCTCGATTGTCTCCTTTGTAGCATGGCTCTGCCCTAGCACCCCGGAGCAGTGCCCTTGCGAGCTCTGCATGGCGTCATACCGCTTGCGGGCCTACGACGGCTTGCGAGCCACCAAGGAGACCTCTATCGGTGACGGCTTGCGCTGCTGCTATGTCGGCGACCAGCATCTTTGTGGCTCGCCATCCTTCTTCCCAAGTGGAGGGTTGATGGCGCAGGAGACGTGTGGATTTCACACAACACGAAAAGAGCAACCGGACAAAGGTGCATGGGCGGGGGACACATCCGCGTGCCGGTGAATAGCGCTTTATGAAGACCCTCCAACTCCCCACGATCGGGGACGCAACCGGCGGGAGCCTCGTCGATTTGCCTCCTCACGATCGGGAAGGCCAACCGACGACGGGTTGGCTCGCCACGTGCCCCGTCTGTCTTGGGAACGGACGCGGGCTTGCGGTCGTGCGACCGCTGACATCCCACGACACACCAACCATGTGGCGCCGCGTGTACCCCTCCCTCGGGACCGTGCGTATGATCGAAGCAGACCGCCCAGTCTTTTCAGCACTCCGCGGGCCGACTCCGGACTGAGCGAGGGCTCACCTCACTAACACAGCATTTCATGGGAAGGCCTGCTCCACCCCGCGCCAAGCAGAGCCTCGACGCCACTCCTAGCACGTTCGACACCCTCGGCTCCGCAGCATGGCCTCGCCGACAAATGTGGCACCACCAGGGATGGCTCCGAGGCCGCAGACGGTTTCGACGCCCCACCGACGTGCATCGTTTTTACACTACCACCCCTTTTATCTACGGTGGGTCACAGGCCGTGGGGACGGAGGGGGCCAAAGGACTCGCAACATGGCTTCGCCCTGTGAAGCCCTTCACCATGAGAGGCTCCTGTTGTAGGGGTGGCCCCCACCTAAACCCAGCTAGCCTATTGAGAAGGTTATAAACCATGTAAATGACGTAGCTTGCCCTTGAAGGAGGCTCAGTGTAAGGTTACGATGGTAAAGACTCTCCTTACAAGGGAACGCATATATATATTACGACCAGCCCTTGGGAAAGACCCAAGAGGACATTTGCTCACCTAACTCTCCACTATCATACACCTCTCTCTCTGCTTGGTCTGTAGCCACAACAATATGCAATACTGAAATTTAAATGGGTACCCATAACTTTGTGAAAACTTCCCCAAAATCATAAAGTAAACTCTGATCCCCGATCCAATACTATTTTTTGAGGCACTCCATTGAGACTCACAATTCTTGATATGTATAGCTCTGCTAAGTTATCACCTACATAAGTTATCTTGACTAGAATGAAATGAGCAACATTTGTCAAACGATCCACAATTATCCATATTGAATCAAAACCTTCCTTGGTCTTGGGTAATCCTATGATAAAATCTATGCCAACTTCTTCCTACTTCCACTCAGGAATTTTCAACGGTTGTAGCAAACCTGTTGGCCTCTGATACTCAACTTTCACTCTTTGGCATACATCACATAGTGCAACATACTCTGCTATCTCACACTTCATACTTGGCCACCAATATTTATCTTTGATATCTTGATACATCTTGGTGCTACCCGGATGGATCGGGTATAACGACTCATGAGCTTCTTTGAGCAACAACTCCTTTTTATTTGGCACACACAGATGCTCCTTAAAGCACAAGGTACTCTTGTCATCCTCTGTAAAACGTGATGTCTTATCCTTACTCATGTTAATCTTGATCCGCTGAATATTTTCATCCTTTGCTTAAGCTTGACGAATCTGATCATCCAAAGTCGGCTGTAACTCTATTGTGGCTAAGAATTCTTCCTCAACCAACTCCAGACTAAGCTTTTGAAATTCATTATACAAAACTGGTTGATTTTTTTTATCATTATTGTATTGTAATAAATCTTTCTACTCAAAGCATCTGCTACCACATTAGCCTTTCCTAGGTGACAATGAATTCCAACATTATAGTTCTTTATTAACTCTAACCATCTTCTTTGCCTAAGATTAAGGTTGGCCTAGGTGAAGATATACTTCAAACTCTTGTGATCCGTATAGATTTCACAATGATTACCTATGAGATCATGTCGCAAAATTTTCAGGGCATGCACTATAGCTACTAACTCTAAATCATGCATAGGATAATTCTCTTCATGTGGCCTCAACTAACACGAAGCATAAGCTATCCCTCTTTTATCTTGTATCAGCACATATCCTAAACATTTGCGGAGACATCACAATAGATAACAAAATCCTTGTTAATATCTAGCAATACTAGCATTGGGACCGTAGTCAAACACTCCTTCAGCTTCTAAAAACTCTTCTCACATTTTGGTGACCAAACGAATTTCTTTTCCATCTTTAATTACTACGTAAGTGATGTTGCTATGCTGGAAAAAACATTTAATGAAATGACGATAATAACCGGTCATTCCAAGAAAATTTCTGACTTGCGTTATTGATGATGGTGACTTCCAATCACGCACATCTTCACTTTTTTGCGTCAACTGCAACTCCTCCTGCAAACATGACATGGCCTAAGAAAACAACTTTCTTCATCTAGAATTCACACTTGCTGAACTTGGCATATAACTTATACTATCTTAGCTTCTGCAACACTAGCCTCAAATGCTCCTCGTGCTCCTTCTCATCCTTAGAGTAAATCAAAATATCGTTAATGAACACAATGATAAACTTGTCCCAATACTCCATGGACACATTGTTCATCAGGTACATGAAATAAGTTGGAACATTGGTTAAGCTAAAAGACATCATTGTGAACTTGTATGGACCGTATCGAATTGAGAAAGCTCCTTAGGTATATCTTTCTGATGAATCTTCATCTGATGATATCCTAACCTCAAGTCAATCTCGGGAGAAAACTTTGGCTCCTTTAAGTTGGTCAAATATATCATTGATCCTAGACAAATGATACTTGTTCTTGATAGTGACCTCATTAACAGCTCGGTAATCCTTAGATATACGCTGAATTCCATCCTTCTTCTTGTTGAACAATACTGGCGCTCCTAACGGGGATGAATTAGGTCTGACATAACCCTTATCCAACAACTCTTGTATTTGCTTCTTTAATTCTTCTCATTAGTAGGCATCCGGTATGGCCTCTTAGAAATCGGCGAAGTAACAGGTACTAGCTCAATTAAAAACTCAACCTCTCAATTAGGTGGCATTCTAGAAAGATCATCTAAAAACATATGGGGATACTCACTGACAACAAGCACATCCTATATCGAGATTCCCTTGCTCTGGCAAACTATAACCTCCTCTAGCTTACTCATAATAGCTTCAAATTTCACTTTTCTTCCATCTAAACCGATCAAGGTAACAGCTCTGCTTCTCCAATCCAACACTGCTTGGTGCTTCTTAAGCTAATCTATTTCCAAAATCACATCCAAACACTGAATATTTAACATGACAAGATCAACGAAGAACTCCACCCCTTGAACGGCTATCTTGACTTCAGGACAATCTAGGTTTATGCTCAGTTCAAAGCCCGAGGATTGAACCACAAGAATAGATCCAAGAACAACAATTTTCATCCTTTGTTTTAAGGCAAAACTCTGATAAATAAATGGATGCGAAGCTCTATAGTTAAACAAAACTATAGCAGAAACAAAATTGACTAGGAATTTACCATTCATAACCTATGGCACTGATTGGGCCTCCTCTATGGTGACATGGTTCACTTGTCCTCGCATGACTGATGGCAGCGCTCGACTGGCCTAGCCTGACACTTGGAGCGCTCCACGTCCTGGTCTTGAAGCAGGAGTCTAATCTGGTGTGGCTCCCAGATTGAAATGGATTGGCGTCGGGGCTTGCCTCTGAGGGCACTTACTGACAGAGTGTCCTTACTCATGACACTTGTGACAGGTGACTGATGCAGCATGGTTGACATTCTTCTATTATTGATTGCTTGAACCAATAGGGAGTGGCCCAGACTAAAACTATCGAGGTGCTGGTGCGGGAGTCCAGAATTCTAACTATTGTGGCACATGAGCTGACTAGTAAGTGCTGAAATGAGCCTTCTAGGACTGATGCATCTAAGATTCTTATTGCGTCATTCTCCTCTTGCGAGGCTTCTCTAGCTCACGGCAGCTCTCTTCAACCAGCATTGCTTTATCTAGTATGTTTTGGAAATTGACATAATCATTGCCCACAACTTGAATTTTCAATTCTGTGTTTAATCCATTCTTGAACCTCTTCTGATGAACATCATCTGTGGTAACATCTTCAGGTGCATAGTGGGCTAGCTGTGTGAAGTTGTTAAGCTATTCACTCACTGACATGTTCTTTTGTTGCAATTCATGAAAGTCCTCCTTCACCTCGATCACCGCATCCAACATATAGGTGTGATGAAATGCTACTGTAAACTCAGCCTAAGTAATGCTATCTTGATCGTCATGGATAGCGCAGTAGTTCTCCCACCATTCTGTGGTGGTTCCCTCTAGTTGATTGGTAGCGTAGAGCACCTTCTCTCGATCGGTGCACTAAGAGAGTTTCAACTTCTTTTCCACTGAGTGAATCCAATCATCCATCTCCAAAGGCTCGGAAGACCGTGAATAGGTGGGTAGTCTCGTCCCGATGAACTCTGGAAATTTTGATTGTTAACGAGCTGGTTGAGGTGCAACTGTTTCATGATTCTGCTGATTCATAGGCGAATTCACTGTGGGTGCTCGAGCACCCCCTCCTCCTACCGTAACTTGAAGAGGACACTGCCGGCCGGCCCGGAGGACAGAGGTTGAAGGCTCCCGCTGTCCATTCCCGCTAGCGAACCTGCGAGCGAGGGAGGGAGAGAGAGACGAATCGAGACATGGTGATGGATGATCCTCCCGACTTCGAGAATCCTCTCCACACCACGCCCCGCCAAGAGCTCTGTGCCCCTCCTCCCCCTTCGAATCCATTCCACTCAGATTTTCGTTTCGGTAGGGGATTTGGGCGAAAGCATGTGGATGGCGAAGCGCGATTAGATGTCGTGCCTCGAAGTTTTTTTAAAACAAAAATTGAATTTTTTGGGTAATAAATTTGGCGCATTTGCTTGGTTTTTTAGAACTCGGGCCGTGGATTCACTGGGCTCTTGCGTAATCTTCTACTTGCGATTTTTTAGGGTTTTAGACTCTTAGTGGAGGCTGTGAAATGGGAATTTCCTTATTTGAATAGGTTATTTATTATCGATCGATTGGGAGGGTTGTAGTAGTAACAGTAGCACTCAGATTAGAGGCAACATCCCTCAATCGAAGGAACTTGTACTAGTAGAGAAACGTCTATTCACAGGAAGCAAAAAAGATGAACTAATCTTTGAGAACGGGCAAATCAATGTAATGAAATATGAGTCTTCAACAAAAAAAATCGTCTTAAAAATGTAATCAAATATGTTGCGAAGAGTCAGTGATTGATATTGTGGAGTGTACGGCAGCACAAAAGATCGTTTTATGAGTGATTAAGTGGCAAAATGTATGGTGATATTTTACCACCCGAGTCATCTGCTCTCAACGTGTGCAATGGCGGCTTAGTGCTATCGATAATACGGCCATTTACTTAGCAAGCCTATCAAGGTCAATCTTCTTTGCAGGAAGAAGGTGATCGGGTTGGATGATTTTTTACCGGATTACTTTGAAATCGGTAAGGATGAGCTCAAAGCTGCTGGTGGTAAGTCTAACATGGCCCCAAAGGATATAATTCAGACGATGAAGACAAGCAGGTCAGGGCGAAGGAGCTTATTTTTTGCAGATTTGTTGAGGAGCGTGAGGAACAGGTAATTGACAAACCAACAATATCTCTTTGTGAAGACATCATAATGCTTTATTTCACACTGGCTGACAAAGACCATAGAAAAGGAGTTCAATATACAGAGCAGAGAAAATGCAGATTGTTAAACACCACAGGGCTAACACAATGTGTTCTCCATTGCTACACAAGCAGAATAAACTTTTTTTAAGGGCCACAAGCAGAATAAACTTGACAGCAGCGGATTGACGTAATTGCACTCAACACAAGCATAGACACCAAAGCTTTATTTCTGTGGACTCCCAGGAATGGAGAGATCGACATTGAAAATGGCTGCCAGAAATTGCGCTTCAGGACTCGACCACCATGCTCTCAGCTTCCTTCGTGATGGACTGGAAGAGCACCGACGAAAGATAGCGCTCTCCGAAGCTTGGGAATATGGCCTACATAGAGGTAATAATGTCAACACTGGGATGCATGCGGAGATTGTTGCTAAAAGCCTCTCTTCACCTGGTGGAGTATGTTAATTGTATTCATACCCCATTGTTTTGCAATATGAGAATTGACAAGTACAGATGTTGCATTGACAAAACAACTGAGGTTGGTCTCCCTATATGGCATTCAAGTGTAAATGTGTGATAGATCTATTCATTTGTGATTGTTTAAAAGATGAGGTGGATTTCAGGTGAAAGACCTATGCAGCTGAAACATCGAAATTAACAGGAGGAAATGTATCACCTACAACGAAAAGTTTTCCTGCATTTTCAGGCCTCTGAGCAACCCTAATGGCCGCAGCTGCAGCCGCACCAGAAGATATTCCAACCTACAATATTTACATCATCAATGACTGCGGCAACGATAAAATTTCAAATGATCCATATATGGACAGGCTCGACAAAAAAACAATATGTGTACCACTGCTTAATAATAGATAAATCATACGTAATTTCGGACAGAAAACCCACCAGCAACCCTTCTTTCAAAGCAAGAGCCTTTGCAGTCTCAATAGCTTCATCACTTGAAACCTAGCAAACAATGGAATGCACAAAAAAGTTACACCAGGGTAAAAGATGCAGATGAATGCAAACACAATCAGGAACGAAGTAGATCTACCACAAACTTCTATTCGCACAGGAGAAAAAGTAAAACTATGAACCGAGTGAGCAAAAAATAATTCGGTGACAAATTGTTTGTATAGTGTCTTCTCTACAGCTCAACTTAATACAGGAGGAAAACGTACTTGTACGACTTCATCAATGAGGTCAACATTCAGGACACCAGGGATAAAACCAGATCCAATTCCTTGAATCTTGTGTCGCCCTGCTTACTTGAACTGAATCTCATGAGTCCAAAACAAGCAGGTATCAAGAAGCAAAGCATAAAATGTTGGTGGCTTGGAGCAAAATGGTTCCCAAGGTCCCTTCTTCCTAAGGGATATATTTCTTATATTGACCACCAAAAAAGCCTCCTCACAAGGCCACATCTCTTCACAAGGCCACATCTCCTCACAAGGCCACATTAACAATACTTAACCATCCGTAATCCTTGTTTCCAGCCATCCAATGATAACATCTGTTAGATCTACCTCCTTGACAAGATATTTAACATGACAAGTCCAAAGCAATGCAAATCACAAAAGGGAAACTCCTAAGGATTTTTTTACCTTGTGGTAATTGTGGGAAAACTTATAGTGCACTTGATAATTTACATTGTTGTATATTCAGACACTGAAAACAACCACAAAACCACGAGATGGACTTAATGGATGACTCAGTATGTAAAACGAAAGGAATATATGCCAGAAGCAAACATTACCAGGCTTTCCACCAGATAAGAAAGCACTCTCTGCTGGCTCCACACCATAGAGCTTACAAAAGAAAACAAAAATAAAAATCAGATACTGTTTTTGTAAAAGTCAAAGTGAGCAGCTAATACTGTAGCGTAATAAGGCCTTTTAGTGCTTACCTTGATATTAGGATTTTGCTCCTTGAGGTATTGTCCAGCTCCAGTTATGGTACCCCCTGTCCCAATGCCAGAAACAAGGCCATCAATTTTCCCTCCTGTGCCCTTCCAGATTTCAGGCCCAGTTGTCTCATAATGAATCTGCACGACATAGTTCAGTACGAGAACTCACAAGCAAACATCAACATGGGCACTACGATGTTCCCCAAATATAAATGTTAAGTTATGCTACACCTTTGGGTTAGCAGGATTTTCGAATTGTTGAAGAATGTGTGAGTTGGGTGTCTTTGCTGCTAGCTCTTCCGCCTTTTGGATAGCTCCTTTCAATCCCAAGAGTGGGTCAGTCAGAATCAATTCAGCGCCAAAAGCCTTCAATACGATTCTCCTCTCCATACTCATGTGGGCAGGCATTGTTAGTACAAGTCTGTAACCCTTTGCAGCAGCCATGAAGGCCAGTCCAATGCCTGTGTTGCCACCAGTTGGTTCAATCAGCACACTCTGGCAACCATTATATGGAAAGCAAAATATCAGTGAAATCAGATCTTGGCAGTCTGAAATTTTTAATAAATCTAGCTTTACTAGCAGTTTGCAGAAAGCGTTTGCCACCAAACAAAAGCTTAATATTTATCAGCATGAATCAAATGCCTATGTGCACTAGTTGATCGGCAAGATTGCTAATAAGGGCCAACATATCATCATTCATTGAAGGCATTGTGATTTGTGAAATATTAAATAAAGAGGCTATATTAATTGGATCACGCGAATGGTAATTAGAAAGCTGAAACCAATGTGCTCGTGAAGGGTTGACATAAAAATGCTTGGGTCAAGAATCTGCACACAAATCAAACACCAAGGTGAAGGAGAAAAAGAACAATACTGAAAATCAAGGCCACATACATGAACCCTAGACATTGTCAAATATATTAATCTAGAAGAAACATCACACATCAAAACATGTTGCTACCACAAATAATGTAATCAATGTTTAGAAGAATAAGAAAATAAAATTTTATACTGACGCAATGGAGCCAACAAATTTTGACTGGAAAAAAATGTTATCTGTTCTTAGTAAAAGACACCTCTAAAAGAGAGGGGGGGGCGCAATTGTATCTAACATAATAGGTCTAAACTAGCCAGACACTTTTGAAGGCCATACTAGTTCTAATCAATTCAAAATGCTGTCAAATCAACCCAACTAAACCAGGTTAGACCCAAGCATCGATCATTGGGTAATCTTCATTGCAAAAGAGTGTCTAGCTAGTGGTTCTTTATCTAGAAAATGTTAGGGAATTATGCTTACATGATATGGAAGAACAAACATCAAATTACTACGATCATGCAGTTCAATGGCAGCAGGAAATCACATTTCTTTGCCTTCCACTAAGTGTCAAGGAGCACCTTATTCGTTTTCTATACTTAAATATATCTTGATCAAAGCACTAGTGCACTAAGTCAATGGTCAATCTATTTTTTTAATTGAGCTCTCACCACATGCACCAGTCAGCCCAAACATTTATTTTATGCACATCCTTTCATCTACCCCAATGTACTACTACTAAACAACAACAAATGAACAATCCAGCAAACTAATGCAAAAGAAACTAATGCCATCATCAACCTCACTACAAATAATAACTAGTGGATATGGATCATCCAGTAGCCAACACAAACACAGAAAAAAAATGCTACAGAAATGTCAATGCCAAAAGAACACCACAAATCCTTATGCTATATCAGGTACGGTACAAATGACCCTATCCTTTATTTCCGTTGTATACCATTTTGACTACTGAACTCAATAAAAAGAGACTAAATTTCCTCGACCTGTGATATGTCTCACTCTTAACTTCCTTCCTGCCTATAAAGTTGATAATTCAGGAAATCAGTGTGCGACATATTATGTTTTACTACCATACTAAATCACCAATTCTATCATATAAATCACCTTCTTCAGCAAACTGGACTCATGGAAAATATAGCAGCCTACGCAAGTTTCTTATCCAATATCATTTGTATTTTTCTATTGAATTGAAGCCAGTCAAGTCACGGCTAATGGAGACCAAAATTACAAGTTATAATTATATCCTAGGAAGCGCAAATTGTTTTTAACGTCAAACTAAATGTTGGGGTTTTTTTTATGTGGCTTTCAACATTTATTGTGGTTATTGCCTGTTTAACTCAATGTGGAATTATTCATACTATTGATGTGAGTGATTGGGAATAATCTGATGCGAAATTTAATTTAAGGAATTAATACTCGAGGTACCGAGGACGGCTGTACTAGAATATGGTAGACATATTTATTGAGATCGAGTCTACTGAAATTTAATATGTATATATATGTTTAACCTAGGTACAACACATGACGGAATAGCTGGGTTTGTTTTGCAGGATCAACTCTGCAGGCTGTTGACCCATATGATCAGATTTGAATTGATCTTATAAACAATCTGATCATAACGCATAACTCTCACATGTATACTAGCGAGTAATATATTTTAGGCTCATCAAATTGACCTATTAGATCTTGGTCAGTGACATGGTTCCGGAGTCTCATGATGTACCGAAAATAGGTAGATCATTTTGTAACACCTAAAAGTAGAGTCTATAAATAGATCTCTATCCTCTAGCCTCATAATGTAATTGTGAATGGCACCACGGAGAAGACAAAGGAATAGACGGTAGCATCCACAGAATCAATCTAGAGTTTAAGAAAATCCAACATTCCGCTGGCATAATACAGGGAAAGCACCAAAAAGTTCGATTTTAGCCACCTTGCCTGGAGTGATGAGCCCCTTCTCCTCTGCATCAGTGATCATACTGTATCCAATCCTGCACAAATACAACATCACACAGCACGAATCTTTACCTCGGTCCAAAACTTAAGGAAGAACAAAACTTATCCACAAACACCATAAAAAGCACTGAAACTTGCACACGCACACGCGCGCGCGCACATACACACCAAAAAAACCCTACTGAATAGGACAGGAAAAAAATAAGATCTTTACTAACAAACCATCCATCCAAACTAGGAAGAACCTCATGGGATCAACCTTTAGCCCAGGAGCAACTATAAGAAAAACCTTAACGGGATCAACCTTTAGCCAAGGAACAACCAGAGATTACCAAACTTCCCACTCACATATTCCACCCTCAGGTTACAGTAAAAGACGAGGAAAGTAAGTGGTTTTCAGCAGGGCCCACCTATCCTTGATGCTGGAGCAGGGCTCCATGGACTCGAGCTTGGCCGCGACGCACCCGACGCACCCATCGGTCACCTTGTTGAGGTACACCAATGGCGTGTTCCCGATCAACTACATATCACAAAAATTCAATATTTCTCAATCACATTCAACCGCGAGCACAACCCGTAAAAAAATATTGGCAAGAATCGACAGGAGATGCGCTCACCTCAGTGGCATCCTTGGCGATCGCCGGCGATGCCTCTCCCATTCCGTCGTCCAGAAGCTGAAAAAATCTCAGAAAAAAACTAAAATTTTATCCTTGAACAGATAAATCGAGCGATTGCTCCAATCAATTGACGAGAATGGCAGATAAATTTTATTACCGATTCGATGGAGAAATAATCTTTCCGGGGTTTCGCGAAATGGCGGCTCTTGGAGGTCGCTGGCGGCGAGGCTTTATCCAGAAGAGGATTGTGCAGAATGGGAGGGGTTTGCTTTACTAGAAAAGCCCGGTCTACGGTGAACCGTGTTGCTGCGCGTGGGGCCCCCTGGTGATGGCTTCGATGATTGGTGTACGTAGGCCTTGTCTGGGCACGGCTCGAGGAGGAGAGAAACGGTGGTCGTTGGGTCTGGACGGCGTTTTCTGCCATGGAGAAAAGTACTGAATTAGTGGAGACGGAGGCAAGACTGCAACTGTAGAACTTTGAAAAGTCACGCTCTAGATGAACATGGACGTCCAGGATAAATCCGGGATTATTTTATTACACAGCTAGAAGTTTTTGTTTTAGGGAATTTTGGCATGCAGAAATTTCAGAGTAAATAGTTCAATTTCCGCAGGAAATCAAGAAAAAAAATTTTGTGTAGTCTAGATCTTTGGAGATTAGTGCTTAAAACAGACATTATGGAAAGATATAGGGTTATTTTATTACACGATAACTACACATCTCTGCACTGTTTGGAACGTAAGAATATTTTGCAACAATTTCATATGAAACAGTTCAATTCTTATAAGAATCGAGGAAACTTGCCAAAAAAAATACTATGAAATTCCTATAAAATTCTTGCGCTCCATGTAGGAATTAAAAATATTTTGTAGTAATTTCATGTAACATCCAAAAATTTAGAAATCAGTATAAATATTTTCAAAATACTCATTTACGAAATTTTGAGCATTTTCAAAAATTTTCAGCTTTTATTCGAAGTTTTCCTAATTTTCTCCCACTAAAAATGAATTTATGTAAATAAATAAAACTTGATTACAACTTGGAACTAATTTATTTGAGATATAAATAATCTAAAGTGCCTCTACTAAAAAAATCAGATGCTTTGAAGCAAGTTTGATAGTTTTTGAAAGCTTTTCCTAATTTTCCGACAACCCAAAACAAATTTGCAGATTTAATAAAAGTGATCTAGAATTTAAAACTATTTTATTTGATTTCAAAATAATTTAAAATGCACATGTGAATTTGTTTTGAAATTTTGGAGTTCATTTGGTGTTTTTCCTACTCATTTTCATTTTCTACATTTATTTAAAATACAAAATCAATAGAAAATCTTGAAGCCTTCTTGAGCGGAATCCTCGCTGAGGCCTATTACTGTTCTCACGCTAGCCCACCTATGGCCCGTGCAACATCCCCAGCCGAAGCTGCTTTCCCCTCTCTAATTTTCTGCTCCCCCACACGCTAGTGAATTTCACCAAGCCGCCTTCTCTCTCGTGCCCGCTCTTCCCTCGCAGACACTGCGGGCCTACCATTCAACGCCTTTCTTCCACCTCAGGCAGGCACCATTGGAGCGAGCTCACATGATTGTAGCTCCTACAGTGCTCCCATGAGTGCCTGCAAAAGGCAGCCTATCTACACCACTTCGAGCACGCCAGCTGATGCCCCCAATCCTGCTTCTTGTCCCAAGGCTCCGATCGTAAGAAGACATCAGGTAGATCACCATTTTAGCGACATATTGAGCTCGGTGGTGGAAAGGGTAGGGGCCGGCTGAATGGCCATAGTGGCAGCGGCAAGAGAGAGAGGGTGGCGGGAGGTAGGAGAGGGGGGAGGGCCCACCGACCAAAGAGAGAGAGATGGGAGGAGAAAGAGTGACGGATGGGGCTAGGCGTAATAGAGAGAATGGCGGGGATGGGCCGGTGTGGGGTGGGGAAAGATCTGACTGGCCACGTGTCAGCCTAGGGAAGAGGAAGGGAGATTTACAATTCAAATTTTCTTTTTGATTTTCCAGTAACTCCTGGAAAACAAAGAAAAGCCTAGAAAATAGTAGAAAATTTCAAATAAATCCTAAAAAATTCTCAAAAATTCTAGAAATTACAAGGAACTCAACAAAAATGAAATCCACCTAATTTTACCACAATTAAACACAAATTGGCCATAAATATTACTCTAGGTTAAAATAAAAGGAGGGAAAATAAATTCTAGAAAATCTAATAAATTCTAATTAATAAAATTTTGGAATGTCACAGAGCTCGATTGAGTGAAGGGGAGTGAAGAGGGAGGTGTGAGGAGGCAATGTGAAGCCTAGGGTGGCTTTTTATAGTTGATGGAGTGATAAGATGGCTTGGGCGGTGCTGGCATAGGTAGAGGCATGATGCGAAGGAGCTATGACGGCCGACGTCACCACGACATGGGCATAGGTAGGGGTGGCAAACAAACTCGAGGCTCGCAAGCCGACTTGGCTTGTTGTAGGCTTGACTCAGCTCAGCTTGTGGCATAAACGAGCTGAGTCGAGCTAGGGTTACAACTCAGCTGCCTAACGAGCCGAGCTCGAGCTAACTCACGAGCCGCCCACTAGCTCATGAGGCTCGGCCGGCCCAGTGCCAACCCAATATCACCCAGCCCAGCTAGGTTAACCTTATCCCCAACCTCCTCACCATAGTACCACACACAGCAAGTAGTCATTTGTCCCCACCTCCTCCTCCTCACTACACGCTCAGCCTTCCCTCCTCCTCGTCCACCTCCGCTGTTGCCTCACTGTCCCCTTCCCTATCCACCTCAGGCTCACCTCCTCCTCGCCATTCACCTTTGCCACCACCTCCCCTCCTCACCGTCCACCTCCCTTTCCCATCCCCGTTTGCCTCGACCTCCTCCATGTCGTCTGCCTCCACTGCCACCTCCCCTCCTCTTTGCCGTCCCTCTCCCCTCAACCTCCGCCCTTACTCTCCTAGCCATCCACCTCCACATCTGTCTCCTCCTTCTCATTGTGATCTATCCAAACCAGGTAAATGTGGGGGACTCCACTTGGATTTAGTTCTGAATTTAGTAGCTCAGTTGTTCTGGTAGCTCGGTTTCTCGATTTGAAAATTTCTTGGTGCTAAAATCTTAAGGAATAGAAGGTCAATTTGTTGATTTTTTTTCTTGGATTTGATTTGTTTAGGAAAGCTAAGATCGTCATGTTAGACTCGGAGGAGCACCACATTGAGTCCAAGGCCGACGTGGGGGCGTTCAAGACCTACCAGTAGTAGGTCAGCACCATCCGCAAGAATGGTAACATCCTCATGAAGAACCACCCTACAAGGTATACTTTATATCTCGATTCGATGATGATGTGCAATTGCAATCTCGAAGTGCATGAGCGAAGTTGTTTCTGGTCATATTGTGATGGAAAATACCTCATACTTGTGTATTGTTATATGTGGGGATGGTTCTTGTAGAGTTGTGGATCTGGGTGATCAATTCTTGACGAATTAGTGAGGAGGTGCTCTCATGACCGGTCGTCGATGTGATGGTCAATGCAACACAACGGCGAAGCAAAGCCATGGTAGCACAGCACATTATGTCACGGAGCGAGTTAAAGCGGCAAGTGATGATGGGATGGCACTGGTATAGCCAGGCGTGGCACATGTGAAAGCGACAGCAACGCAGTCAGCGTTTGCTGCGGCGAGCTAGTGCGGCGTGGCTGACTCAGGCGAGCGACAGAGCAAAGGAGGAGGGGAAGAGAGAACATGCCTGGCATGCGGCTGGGCCGGGGAAGGAAGAAATAACAGAGAGGAGGGAGTGGGCCGGCAGGTGGGATGGGCTGGATGGCGTCGGGTCGAAAAAGAAGAAAGAAGGGGAAATGAAAAGGGGTCAGGCGCAAAACCAATTCCTATTTTCCAATGTTCATTTTTATTTTTGGACTTCAAATTTTGAATTGAACTCATATTGGATTTTTGAATTGGGATTTGATTTGGTTTTGGTTTATAATTTGGATTACCAAATTTGAATTTTGGGTTTTCAATTCAACTCCCAAAGCCAGAGAAATTCGAAAAAGAGCCAAAAGATAAATTTATTCAAAAATTCAAAATGCCTCAAAATTGGGGTGTTACATGCATGTCGTGTGGAGCACATGGATACAAGCTGAACAATAGTAGTATTCAGCTGCCAAATGAACTAAACATCATGTGATTTTTTTGTGGGGGGGGGGTAACCAGCACCGCCAACAAGTTTCCCACAGTATGGCCCAGGAATCTCGGAGCTTAATTTTATAATAAGAATATTCTTGCATGCAACATCGCGGAATTGCTAGCTAAACTAAGTTACCATCAACTAACATCATATTCGAAGTAAACATTTAATTCCATGAATGTGAGATTTGCTGTTGCTTATTCGTTCTTCAACGCAAAGCTGGCGTGTGCATGCATGAGCTGAAGGAAAACTCATCAAACTCTGCCGGGATTATTCGATCAAACAAACTTGTGGGATCACATACATGTAGTGATATACAATCATTTCCTTCGGTAACAATTATCAGACGGGTTATTCTTCTCTGTAGATATATAATCATGCAAACTGAGCGAAAGATGGGAGGCCTCACACCAAGATATACTGAATTTTCAGGACGTGTGCACCGTACTGCAAAATTGTTCTGCGGACAAACGAAGATCTTAGAGACATCACCGCATTATTGTCTCTTTTTTGCTTCACCGTCTGAAGATTGTCGTACACTGCAGCGACATTGTTAGTGTCTCTGCAAGCTAATTTGTGAGCTGTTCTTCGGTTGCGACTTGCAAGCGAACCACGTTTTAGGCCTTATTTGGAAGATGAAACAAGATCGAGCAGCAAGCCAGCAACAACTCTATATCCACTAAAGAACGCAACCAACAATCAGTTGTTGCCAGTGGCGAAGCCAGAAATAAAATTAAGGGTGGGCTGATATAGGATCGAGGAGACCGACTAGAGGGGGTGAATAAGTGGTCTTAAAAATTCTCTTTTAATTTAAAAATAATTTCTATTTTGCCAAACCAAATATATAATACGGAAGTGTAAATTAATTCGGTTTAGCATAAATAAGGCCTAAATCAACTAGATTCACCTAAGTGCACCAACAACCTAAGTCTATGTCAAAGGTTTGCAATCCTAGGGTAACAAGTAATCAATTTAATTCTACAAATATAAATTGCTTAAATGTAAATTGAGCACAAGAGAACAAACCACAATTGACACATGATGTTTTACCGTGGTGTTCGAAGATTTGCCGGTGTCCCCTAATCCACGTTGAGATAAGCCAAAACGAATTGAACTGGCTCCACAAATTAAGCCAAAAACATCAATTCCACTAGTGGTAGCTCTTCCCCGCTCCGGGTAGGTGAGCTTCAACCTTCACAACACGCCGGGCCTTCTCACCAGCTTCTTTGAGAAGATCACCGGACACGACGCCTGCAACACCGTCTAAGAGTCGACAAACTCTAAGAGTAATAAGTCAAGCCCCTCGCTTGACTCTCACCACGTGCAATGAATGCACAAGCTCAAGTGGATGCAAAAGCCACCTCTATATCCAACACATGCAACTAGAGGCCTCTCTCCTTGCTCACAAGGTGCAACACATGCACAATAGAGTGGAGAGGCTTACACTAGCTCAAAAGAGTGAAATAAAGTACCAAAGATTGCTCTCCAACCAGTCACAAGTGGGTATTTATACCCCACACAAAAACTAGTCGTTGGAACTAAATCTCTGAAAAAATCAGGGAAATCGGAACTACCGCTGTACAAAGTGCGGTACTACCATTTTCCACTTTAACGGCTAGAAAAATAGTCGTTATTCAGTATTTGCGGTACTACTGCAGTTAAAATCATGGTACTACCATTTTCAGCACAGACGACACTCGAAAAAACAGTCATAACTTTTGACTCCGATGTCAGAATCGAGTGATCTTGGACTCTATGGAAAGCTTATTTAGAGGGCTACACAACCCATCTATTTGCATGATTTCAAACATATTAGATCAATGCAGAAATCATAAGAGATTCAAGGAGTCATTATCACGGTCTATATCCAAAAAAATAATCTTAGACCATGCCAAAGGATAATGTATAACTCCCAACAATTTGCAAAACACATTTGCAAACTTAGATCATATAACAAGGGAAAGGTACATGGACTTTAACTATTTGCAAAACGCATTTGCAAAGTATAGTCACATGTTGCAATGATTAGATGCATGAGCCTCAACTATTCGCAAAATACATTCGCAAATAATAGTATCATGCCATGTAGAGCTAGAATAAGCAAGATTGAGCTATCAACATATGATGAGACTTAAGCTACTAGACAAGATCACTCTTAATAGTACGATAAATCTATACTAGCAATCCAGTCTTTCAACCAAACACCAAGACTGGTAAAAGGCTAGAAACACATTCTTAGCCCTAACTAATCATACCTTTGCCTTCAGCATCCCCTTGAAGTTTGATGATGCACATCTTCACTTCAAGTCTAGGTTATTGTCTTCTGTTGACTTGATGATTAACTCATGATCATATCCTTTTCGAGATCTTTATATGCATTAACAAATGATACATTCTCTTTTTGATGGTCTTCAATTCATGAAGCCATTTTTCAACCCGAACATTTACTTGATGATCTTCAACATATGAAGTCATCTAAAGTTTTCATCATCTTGGAACATAACCTATTCATCCAACTCATAAAAAATGTTAGTACCATAATGTGATTATCATTAATTATCAAAACATACCATTAAATCATAATAATGTATCTAGATTCTTCAATCTTCTCTTTGGTAATTGATAATAACCACCACAATTGTAAATAATTGAATATAAAACCATTAAACACAAAGTGCGGTACAACCGTCGTTCTAAGTCTGGTAGTTCCGCTCTTAAGTAGTCCCGATTTTTGGCGCGATACTTCTGTTTTTCTTGAAGACCAAAACTTGGTGTTTTCTGGAAAAAACATACCGTCCACAAATTCGGAACTTCTGGGATCCGGTAATACCACTTAGGAGTTGCGGTCATACCGTTGTGCGGTAGTTTCGCCATTCAAACTCCGATACTACCGTTTTCATAGAGACTAAGTATTTTAAAGGTTGTTCTCTGGAAAAAAACATTCCGCCAACTACATGTCGGTACTTCCGGGTTCCGATAGTTCCGCATTGCCATTTCGGTCATACCACAGTGCGGTAATACCGCTAGATACACACCGGTACTACCGATTTTTCTGTCAATGCACAGTTGGCTTTAGAAGTTATGCTTGGGGCATTTTGGTGCCCTTGAATACTAGCCATTTTTCCAAATCCATTTTTATGAGTAAAAGTGATGCTTGGAGCATTTTGGTGCCCCTGAATATCTAAGTAGTACTAAGCATAACATATAATTATAAACTTAATTTCAAAGTTTATCATTATAATTTTTCCTGTGGTGACAAGGCTCACATATTCAGAATATCTCAAGAGAATGTAGTTCTAACAAGTTCAATAGTGGGCATGTAGCTAGTACTCTAAAATAATCATAGATTTGAATAAAAATATTGGTATGCAATTTGATAATTTAAACAGAAATAACTTGCTGAAAAATATAGATTCAACGTGATCAAAGTATTGATTCGCCTTGCACAATTTACCACGGTCTTGAGCTCACTCGAAGCTTTCTCATTTGATGGTCTTGAGCTCCTGGCCCTCATCCTTATCTAAATAATGGTCTTGAGCTCCTGGCCCTCATCCTTATCTAGATCTTGGACTCGCTTGATCCATTGTTTCTTTAAGGCTCCATTTTCTAATTACTGAATCCAAATAAATGCAAATAACTCAAAAAGCTCAAATTAATCCAAATGAATTCAATTTGGTTGTATTATGATTACACGGGTGAGCTGGGATAAACTATATTAGGTGCGGGTTATTTTCGGAGTCAAAAGAGGTTTATGGATTGTGAGGAATGACAGAGGAAAATCCAGCAAGACGAAGGTCAAGGAAAGGTTCATGACGAGAGGAATATTCATAGGAATATTTTGCTTTGGATTCGAGGATGGCTAGGTATAGACAACTATAGAATACCATGGCACAATCTTTTTATTAGTAACTTCTTCTGTTATTTTTACATTTATTAAGAAAGTTCCATGAGTCAAATTGGACCTATTGATAGGTGCATGAGTTTAGTTGGGTATTAAGTACTACGTTGGTCGAGCATTAACATTTATGAATTAGTGGGCATAAAGCCATGAGTACATTGGTACTCAGCAAGTCGTTTGTAATAAATGTATGCAATATAATATACAAGGCTTACCAATGGAGGGCTGAAAGGTTAATTTACATAAAAAAAATATTTTAATATAAAAACGATAAATAGATTGAAAGTGTGCTTTAATGGAAAACAATAATAAATAAATAATTAACAGAATTGAAATAAACCACCTGTGAACCTCCCATCTATAAGTTAAACCAATAGTGAACTACTTATTCACTTTCCAACCATGATCAACAGGTTTTTATGAAATCATTACCCCTCGTGTGAAATCACCGAGCATTGTCCATAACAGGGGACACGACTATTTAAATAGTTTTACACTCCGCAGAGGTTGCACAACTGTACCCACACGATATGATTAGCCTCGATCTAAGAAAATCACAACAAGACCTTTACAAAGTTCAACCTCAACTGAATCCTGCTTGCTAGGGTTTCGCATCACACCACCCTTGCGCCTCATGGAAATCAGCAATCATGTTCATCACAATGGCGAGATTGAAATTGAAATATCCCAAATTAATCAACCAGGTCTATTCCATATTAGAAGTGTGGTTTGCACGATTAAGCTCAGATCAATGACGCACAAAGTTAAGTCCTTAATATTACTCGGACGAGACTTCCACATCCCTCAAAGTGAATCTACCCTTTCCCCTTTATTACACGATCACTTGTCCGTGTGAAAATCAGTCTTGTATAACCACCGCCAATGACATACCAATGTTTTGGTACAAATTTTATAATTGTGGCACCAACTACAATTCCATATCTCATTAGGTCAAATTAATTATGCACATGTGATAATGAATTCATCGTAACATAAGCATGGATAAGCATACTAATCGTACCACCCATGTGATATCTAGTATGGTATCACTAAATAATTTTTCAACCTATGATGACAATGGCATCATGGTATTCAAATTATCAAAGAAGGATTATTCAAATTGGGATGGTAACTACCAAGTATAACTGTTTGTAATAAAATAGCGATGCAAGGTAATTTAAAATAAAGTAATTAAATAATAGATTGAAAACTAGGTTCAACATCATCTATTGTGCTTCACCATCATTCATTATCGCCAGTGAGCACCTTCGCTCTGCCCCGCCGCCCATCTCACTAGTCGAACCAGCCTCGCTACCGCCTCAGTTCGCATGCACAAACGCTCGGCTACAGCCGATGCTTCATCTACCAGCAGCCAATCATCGCATAACACATGTCACAACCCCAACAGTCAGATCACCCAAGCAAAACCCTGATCGAATCTGCACTGTTACCGAGATTCGACGGTTGAGATCCATCCACGTGGACCATCGACGACCATTAGAACCTCGTGACATTAGACTGCACTCGCCCGGCCGACAGTTCAAATTCTCAGTGAGCTGAGTTCACCGTGGGCTGAGTCTAGGACACCCCGAGCCCACTTGTTGGCTGCGACTGTTTTGCAGACCCGTACACCGACCAAGCTGAGTTAGCCGCCAGCTCAGACGCCACATCAGCACTAATCTGACGTGTCACCATGTGTTCGACCATGTCACCTACCACGTCAGCTCCCTAGCCGACCCGAGTGCCATGTCAGCATGCCACGCATCAGTGCCACGTCAGCCCTAGTGCCATGTGTTAGGCTATGTCACCCGCCACGTCACCCCTAGCCGCCACATCGGCAAGCTCGGTCACTCGTGCACTGTTTTATACACTGAGTCCATCGTAGACTAGCTATTTCATGCACCGGGTCCATAACATAATAGAATTTATGATTTTTCAGTATTTTGCTTTAGATTTAATTTTTCAAGAGCACGTTCTCCTCCATAATATCTCTGATTGACCCCGTTCTTTTTGCTAAATTCATTTAAAATTGAGTTCTATCTTTTAGTTCTAGTTTTAAAGTTTTTAAAGTTCATTTGAATTTTATTTAAATTTATTTTGTGCCTCATTCGTTTTCTCTCCCGTTAGATCGCGTCTTTAAGGAAGCAGAAGCACCACCAGAAGATCAAGAATTCATAACTGAGTAAGGCGAAGACAAGCCATGTCCTTTGATCATGTTGAACCTAATTTTCAATCTATTACTTATTTTTGCTCTCTTTTGTTTTACAAACTACAAATGCCTTCCTGAATTTTATAATTGGGTTTTATAAGGAAGTTTTATCATTTTCCCTAAACATTGGAGTCAACGATGCTTTATTATACCTCATTTGTTAAAATTTTTTTTGTAACACTTTCTTTTGTTCATGCCAGAAAGTGGATTACCCCTGAAATTGGATGTTTATGACTTTTGCTCAGATGAACTGAAACAAAAACTGCATGCTCCTCGTCAGGTAGCGCTCTCCTTTTGCTGTTCAAATTCCAATTGCTAGCTCTATTATGCCGGTGTTGATTGGGGCACTGAATAATGAATTGGACTTGGGTAATAGTACTAGCGATCAGGGATTAAAATGAAGAGAAAAAGAGGAGCAAAAAGAAACAACGCGATAACCGGGCCGAAAGGACGGCCCATTTACAGGGACTAGATTCCCACACAAAGCCCATCACGATTGAAGGCCCATTCATAATTAATGATCCACTTTCCGAAGGTTTCGAGGCTACGAAATGATTTGGGCCATCAGTGCCGGCTCTGAGACACGATATTATTGATTTGATCCAGATATAACATAACATGAACAATAAACATAACTTGCTGGGCGGGGCCGGTCATGTTTGGACTGACACCTCGGTATAGTAGGGTGACCCAGCCTAGTACGATCGACACACCATTTACCACAATCATATCAGGAGACCAGATCTGCTCAGAACTTCTATGATAGTTCAGTAAAATTGCTTGTGGATGGTAGTAAAATTACTTGTGTTATAGTTATTATATTCTTCTAAATATAGATGGGTGACTAGACAGTAAAATTACTTGTGACTCGCATTAAAATTACTTATAACTAATAGTAAAATTACTTTATCTATTGAGCTAAACATCTCTATGCCGATTCAGCATGGTTTGATCGCTTTCCGTGTTGTGCTTAGGATGGAGAGCAGGTACGGAGATCGATACATAGGCTGCTCAAGTTGGCTTAAAACCAGCTTATGCTTTTTTACACTATTCAGTAATTTCGCTTTTTTTGATTTTTTGTATTCCTTTGCATTGTCTGTGATGGACTAACATGTTTTTTCTATTTTTTCTATTTAATTATGTCAAATAAGCCAATTTAACTATAGTAAAAAGTAAGTCAGTTACAATAAAAAATCATAAGTTAATGTTAACCATAACTTATTTAGACCGGTGGTAACAGGCCTAATCGGACCGTGACTATCTGACTCCTGCCGGGCTGTGCCCGGGCGGCCTATTTTGCCCGCGAGGACGAGACGAGGTCGCCCGAAACCCCACTCCACTGCTCGCTCCGCTTCCGAGCCGAAAATTTCAAAACCCTCGTCTGCGGCATCGGCGCCGGCGCCATGAACGTGTTCGCGGGGGTCTCCGGCGGATCGGCGGAGAAGAAGGCGGGATCCGTTGGCGCCGGCGTAGGCGGGGCTCTGCTGGAGCTGACGCCGCACAAAATGGCGATGTGCCACCTCCTGCAGGTCTTCGCGCCGCCGGCGCAGGCGGGGGCCACCGCGCTGCCGTTCCCCTTCGAATCCGTCGCCCACCACAACCGCCTCGGCCTCTTCCTCTTCGCCCTCACCCGCGTACGTACGCTCTTCCCCTTGACATGCTACTCCTAGTCCTATCACTGTTGTGTGCTCGCTACTTCCATTGGCGCTGTGATATTGTGTTTTGGATTGGTCCATTTTGCTCTTAAGCATGTGGGAATTAGCGTTGTAATTTTATGTAAACCCGGTTGCACGCACTAGTTGGCATTGAAATGTAGAACGAGCTACTTAATTTCTGCGAGTGAATGATCCATTTTGTGTCGAGCAAAAACAAAAAAAAGTAGTGATTCCATATCTGGTATAAGATAAAGCATCCGTTGTTTGTGAGTGTACTCGATATTATTATCAAGATCGCTCAGTTTTCTGTAGTGTTTGTTTGAATAGCTGGTATATTCTTTATGCTAAACTTAGTAGCTGGTGTAACCATATTATCGTTATAGCTTTGCAATTGCAATTGTGTTAATATATGCAATTTAGACTTGTCTGGAGAGAGTGGTTGCCGATACACTTATTATTGATCAACTACACATAAGTCATCCACTCTTTTGATATTTTGATGGTGATGTGTTGTAAGAGCAGCACACTTGTGGTCACGTCTATATCACATTGTAACCGCCAATTTCTTGTCTCTCCAAGCCATATTGCCTTTCAGTTCACTCAGACATATCCTCACTTATTCTTCTTGTAGTCATGTGAGGATTTTCTGGAACCTCCATTGGAAGAGCTTTTAAGGCAGTTGAAGGTGGTAGATGATTTAGTTAATGGTTGGGTCTGTGAGCAGCTCACAAGTACCTTGTCAGCACTTACCTCACCAGATGATTTGTTCAACTTTTTTGATAAGCTACGAGGTGAGATTCACAGTTTGGATGGATCTTTTGAGTCCTTGGTATTTCACACTTAGAAAGGCTATCAAATAGACAGCTTACCCTGCAATGATTTTTGCCAGGTGTGCTCACTCCACTGGAGGGTGCAAATGTGGAAAACGTTTTTCTGGATCCAAATAGCCAGCTTGGGGTTTTCCTTCGTTGTTGTATACTTGCTTTCAATTCAATGACTTTCGAGGTGCTACAAGTTGAACAATGCATTCATAACCTTTTGCCGTTGGCGTTTTTGTGTCTGTTTCGTTTGTTATTTAGGGCACTAAGTATGTTCGCTGAAATTCCTGTAGGGTGTCTGCCATCTGTTGGCAAATCTTGTGGTGTATTGTAGCTCCACTGACACTGCATATGACTTGGCAGAAGATGAGGACTTTAACAGTGAAATGGAAATGACCAACTTGATAGATGCAGATATAGGTGTTAGAGCTGGTATATTTGACAAATACAGTCAAGGTTATGCCTCTGAGAGCCATATTGGGGAGAGCTCTTCATCTCTAATTCATGCACCAATCTCACTCCATGATTTCGATGAAGGTAAATCAGAACAATAAATCCATAACCTATTTTTGCTTTGATTTTAATGGGAGTGTGGAATTATTTTGTAAGATGCCAAACAAGAACAAATAGAAGGCATGCCAGAGTTTTCAGAATCACTCTCCACCAGTAAAAAAGAATGCGATGAGCATATTATCAGGGAAGAAAAGCTAACTCAAAATTTGGCATTTAATTAGTTTCTTTTTGTGCTATCATCTGGGATCATGAAAAGGTGTTTCTTTTTTGTGCTATCATCTGGGATCATGAAAGGGCTATCACTACCTTAATGAGTATTGATATTAAAGTTAGAAATAGCATCATTACGAGTATTTCTTTTGATTCCAAGCTTGAAGCAATTGCCTCCTAACATGTTACAATTTTGGCATCTGATATTAGAGAATGTGGGATATCATGAACAGATTGCCTCCAAATACCTGGCTTTTGAATAATGTCATCCAGTTGGGTTGCAATTCTTACTCTTTGTTTATTGGTCATATAATCATTTGGTAATAGTAATACCATTCTTTACTCTCCTACCTAAGAAGGAGGATGCTTCGTTGGCCAAGGATTTTCGACCCATAAGTCTTGTGCACAGCTTTGCTAAGTTGGTCACAAAAATCCTTGCTATTAGGTTGGCAGGCCGCCTTGATGAGTTGGTTTCTCGCAATCAAAGTGCATTCATCAAAGGTCGTTTTATTCAGGACAATTTCATGTTGGTTCAGCAAACTACCCGTTTCTTACATCAGCAAAAGCAGCCTAGGATTCTTTTAAAACTGGACATTTCTAAGGCTTTTGATTCAGTTTCCTGGCCTTTCCTTCTTGAGGTGCTGAAAAAATTGGGATTTGGACAGTTATGGTGTGACATTCTTTGCGGGCTCCTCTTAACTTCTTCAACAAAGATTCTGCTAAATGGGACCCCTAGTGAAACTATCTTGCATCACCGGGGACTGCGTCAAGGAGACCCGCTATCACCAATGCTCTTCATTCTTGTAATGGACACCCTCTCCCATATGGTCCCCAAGGCAGCACGAGAGGGTTTTTTGCAACCTCTTTCGGCTAGGTCCTTGCAACATCAGATTTCTCTCTGATGATGATGTGGTTATTTTCCTCGTGCCTTCGCTAATGACATGGATCTTAGCCTTGATATGTTGCGACTTTTGGGAAGCCTGGGGTGAAGACTAACTCTTTGAAAAGCAACGTTTTCCTATTCATTGCTCGGAGTCGGACATTGCAGCAGATTCAAAATCACCTACCCCGCGAGGTGCTTGAGTTCCCGTAAGTACCTCGGATTGCCTCTCTCCTCTCGGTTATCAAGGGATCAAATTCAGCCTTATGTGGATGGATTGCCGATCGCCTTCTTGGTTGGAAAGTCGACCTTCTACCAAGGCCTAAGGAGGGTGCCGGTTCGGTTTGTGCTCACTGATGCTCATTTATTTGGCCATGGCGTTGATCTTCCTTCTTGGGCAATCAAGGCCGTGGACAAGATTAGGACGGGTTTTCTTTGGCGTGGCGAAAAAGATGCAAAGGGTGGTCACCGTTTGGTTGCTTGGGCAAAACTTGTCGCCTCCGAGTTGGGAGGCTTAGGTATTTCGATCTCTGAAGACCAATTGGGCATTGCGAATGCGGTGGGCGTGGTGCAAAAATCAACCCAATAAACCTTGGTCTGCTTTTTCCCATCCAAATCCATCCTTGTGCACAGCTTTCTTCTCCATTGCGGTGGGTTCTTTGAGGTTGGGGATGGAGCTCGAGTTCTTTTTTGGACAGATAGATGGCTTCATGGACAGCGGATTTTGGACTTGGCGCCACAACTGTCTGCTCTAGTGTCCAAAAGGAGAGCTATGAAACGCACTATTTTAGAAGCACTGATTGACCCAACCTGGATTTCTGATTTTCAAGGGGCCCTTTCTGTGGGAGTTCTGGTGGAATTCCTCGAGTTTTGGGATTTACTCTCTGGAGTGATTCTTCAGCCAGGTGTGGCGGACACATATAATTGGCGCTTCTCAAACTCTGGTGTGTATTCGGCTAAGTCTGCCTATAGAGAGCTGTTCCAAGGTGCCACTCTTTTTGGTCCTTGGGAAAGGATTTGGAAGTCTTGGGCGCCGGGCAAATGCCGTTTCTACATGTGGTTGGTGGCCCATAACAAGTGCTGGACTGCAGACAGGCTCGAGAAGAGAGGCTTGCCTCATCACTCGCTCGTTGTCCCTTTGTGATCGAGCACCGAAACAATAAATCACTTGCTGGGTCTACCGCTCCTTTGCCCGTTTTACGGTTTTCACCTGCTGCGTTCGCTTGGCCTTCAACTCTTGTCACATGACCTCTGAGATCTTTCTTTTGAAAGATGGTGGTCGATGGTGAGTTCCAGAACTGATGGGGAGGTGAAGAAGGGCCTCAACTCGGTAATCATTTTGGGGGCTTGGTCTCTCTGGAAATATCGAAATCAATGTGTCTTTGAGGGAGCGTCACCGGTTGTGGCCGTGGTCTTGGCTCAAGCAAGGGAGGAGCTGAAGATGTGGAACTTAGCAGGGGCACGGGGGATTTCCTACCTGGTTGCTCCTACGTTTGAGGCAGGATAGTCCTAGTCTAGTTTTTGTTTGGCTCTTTTTGGTTCGGAGTGCATGTGCCTTCTGGGCTCATGTTTTCTGTAAGTTTGTTTGGGTTTCTTTAACCCTGGTTCCGCTTCTTTTTAATATAATGATACGCAGCTCTCCTGCGTGTTCGAGAAAAAAATACCAGCCTTCACCTCCATGCGTCATTCCCTAATGCCACTCTAGTGCTGAAAGGTGAAGCATTTGCCAATTTATGTTATTTCTGAATTGTGGTTCAGGATTTTATGAAATGATCTTTACCACAATTACCATGGCTTAGTTCTTTCATTTTGTACACTTGCTGGATGTTTTTATTGTTATGAATAGCGCTTGTGGTCCCAAAGAGTCAATCTGACACCACACCCCGGACAGTTGGGCATAGAACTCGTCCACGATGGTATCTCCTTGCTGCAGCGACTGCTCTTGACGCATAACAGCAAGGTATAAAGAATCACCAGATGGCTCGTAGTGGTTGCGCAGAGACGCCCACATCACCTCTGCGGAAGCCAAGCTAACCACATCACTAGTGAGATGCACCTCCGTGCTAGCAACTAGAATAGCAGATGTACGAGCATCCTCATCGATCTATATTTTGTAGGCAACATACTAAGTCTGGAAAGTCTCTATGGTACCCTTAAAAGCATCAGACACACCTTACAAGTATCATCGGATTAGGAGCACATGCTTAACAGGTGGAGTAGGGCGAGGCAGATAAGGCAACTTGCCTGTGAGAAACTTCTAAAGACGCTGACCACGCATATGGAGGTGGATGTATTGAAATCAATCCCGATAATTCAGACCATTGAAGATCACCGGACAACAGAGAACAAATACAATGAAAGAAGAGGATGACATTTTTTTCTCTTTTTCTTTTTCTTTTTTATAGAAAATACTTAATTATATCATATCCTTATCCACTCATGTCTAAAGCAGAGCTGTGATTGAAGGAGATAGATTGATGACGGCTGAAGCGGAGAGACCGGCGGTGGACAAATCGACGACGGCTGGACGACAACTGGTCTGTCACCAGAGGTGGGCAGATCGACGGCAGCCGGACGGTAGCCGTGACTAGGCGGGCGACGTCCAGGCGGCAATGGTGACCTCCGATCAGTGCAACGACGTCGATCGGACGAGCGGCGACAGCAACAATCGAAGATAGCAGTGACTTCCTGGGCCACGGCGGATAGGGAGGTGGTGTTCAGAGGAGCGGCGACACCACGAGCGGAAGGCAGGCGGACACGAGAGACAGTCAGGCGGGCGCAGACGGCGATGGCTGACCGGGCCTAGCGGCTGAGACGAGCCCCCGAAGATGAAGACAGACGGGGAAGAGCGGTGAGCGCGGTGGAGACAGCGGGCGGTGATCTATGAAGAGCGGCAAGCGCGGTGGATATGGCAAAGCCAAGCGGCGGCTGGAAGATGAACTAGCCACAGCTTGACAACAAACTCTTGATTTGCTCTGATATCATGTTATAAATAGCGTTTGTATTCATCATGAAGGCCAATGGGTCAATATGTATATAAGTACAGATATGACATATATGCAGATAATCCCTTATACAATAGGAAAAAAATGGACATGTTATGATGCCCATCTAACATTTTTTTACCAAATAGATTAAGCGAATGGTTTCTACCCAAATTTTTGTTTCTCAATACCATATGCAATTTTATTTGGAAGAGTTATTTTGGTTTTGTCAGGATGTTGTAAGGAAGATCTATTTGTTGAAAAGCATTTTTGTCTTTCTTTTTTGTTCTAGCTAATAGTTTGAAAGCAGACGATAATCCAACTTGTCTGAGATCAAGGTGGCAATTAGAGGCATATCTTAACCACCAAGCTGATATTCTTGAGAAGTGAGTTCCCTTTCCTACATATAATGAGTTAATATTACCACAAACTCATTCTGCTTCTAGAAAAGGACATGAAGCAGAGCCTTTAATGGCAGCTCTTTTGCTGCAGGGATCCCAGCTCAGTTGCTTTGAATTCATTTAATGTCACTATGACGCAGCTTCATACATTAGCTCCGGAGCTTCATCGTGTAAGTTATGGCACAGCGCAATACCGTACATCTTCTATGAAACTATGTGGAACTGTGAACAGGTCCTGTTCATTTTTGTTTATTTTGTTCCATGTTCTACTTGTCAGGTCCAATTCTTGCAGTACTTGAATGCTCTTTTCCATGATGACTATGTTGCCTCATTAGATAATCTTCACCGCTATTTTGATTACAGGTCAGTCTTAAACTCCCAATCATATTAGCGGGGGTGCGTGATGTTTTGACCACCTTTTCAATGATTGTCTGCTACTGTTGAGCATTTAGTCACCAATTCATTGCTGAGAGTGCTTGATGTTTTGACATCTTTTCTGTTCATTTAAGCAGGGATTAACAATATATTTGTTTTATTTAATCCATGCCTCCTAAACAAATATGGCAATTATAATAGGTGAATTAAGGAATGTTAATCTCTAGCATGTTCTCAACTGGCTATGGGGCCCTTCTGTTGTTTGCATTCAGGAATGCTGCAGTCTTTCGAGTTTTGACTTATCTAAATCTCTATATCTTTCTGTATTACCAAGATGGATTGAATTGTGATAATACAAGTGTTAAGAGTCCTGTGATATCTCACTTGTTGTGTTCTAGAATCTAGATTGTGGAAACACATGCATGAATTAAAACCGCCACAAGGCTATTCATTCACCATTGTGGTCCTTTTGTTACCCTAGTTTAGTTTTGCCCAACGCTACCACTAATTTCTTGGCATGCTTTCCAAGCTAAAAGTGTGGAGTCTTTTGTCTACAAGTCAAGAGGAAGCTTCTGTGATAATGACATTTTGTTGCAACTATATGTTGAAAACACAAAAAACTTCTTGTTATTTTGTCCTTATTTAGTTATTTTATATGGATGATGTAGTGCAGGGATGCAAGGCCTTTTCAGTCGTTCTGTGTCTCCATTCCAAGATATTATTGTTGGAAAGTATGAGAGTGCTCTGCTCTGCTTAGGCAACTTGCACTGTTACTTTGGACATTTGAAGAAAGCCCTAGAGGTAATATAAGGTATTTGGTTTTCCTTTTCTCTGCAATCAGCCTATCACTCTATGGACCTGTTTGTTTCAATATTTTACATTGTTAATTGTTCTGTTGGCTTGCTTTCTTCCAGGCATTCACAGAAGCAGTGCGTGTTTCTCAAATGGTTAGTTACTGAACTGGGCACTTTCTCAAATATGATTGTACCCTACCATTTTGAAAGAAACTCGAGATTTAGTTTGTTTTACGTTACAATGAGTTTATTGAATAGTTTAGCAAGCCTTCAGTCAGTTTTGCTATTGTTAAGATATTTCTAGCGGGGTTCTGTTACTCTGAATTTTTCCTATTTTTCAGCCATATTTTTCATGCACAAAATTACATTATGGTCTCCATGTTTAATTTTAAGTAACTCTATAATTCGCAACAAATGTCATTGCACAAATAAATCATGTCACCTGGTAGCATGGTGAAATCACATAAAATTTCATTGGTATTCAGAATTTTGACACTTCCTTGCCCCCAAGTTGCAGCACTAGCATAACCTGGAAAAATACAATCACCATGGTTTCCTTTTCTAACCCAACTCATTTAATGTAGGATAGGCTGATGGAATTTTGCAGTATACAATTTCTTCATATCAGGTTCTCAATTTCGAAATCTATTGCATCTATGCATTTCCCAGCACTGCCAAGGTGGCCTGAAGGCCCTGAGCAGATGGATCTCTCCAAATTGTTGGGTTATTAAGTTGATGTGCCAGTCCATGGTTCATCATAATCCAAAATTCCTTATAGTCAGATTGCCGGATAATATACTGTATATAAGCCAGCTCAGGTTCTTGTACAAATTATGAACAAAATTTCAGATGTATTATGTTTTCTAGCAATATTTAAATATTTATGCAAGCTACAAGCTGCTCTTCAGTTGGCTGCTTAACTGATGCTATCAGTTTTTTTCCAGAACAATGATGACTCATGCCTTGCCTATATATTAGCAGCCATTTCCTATCTATTATCAAAGATCGGCATGCCAAGCACAGTTGGAATAATCAGCTCTCCATATTCACTTGGGAGCAATATTGGATTAGGCACACCGTTGTCCATTCAGCAGCAGTTGCTTGTTCTTTTAAAGCGATCACTTAAGAGAGCTGATATTTTGAAACTTACAAGCTTACTATCCTTTGATCACCTCTCTCTTGCAAAATTTGATCTGAAGGTATGATCTCTATTTGGTGTTGTTTGATTTTAAGATCTCTTTTGCCTAGCTATGCTTAAGTTGCTTTATTTACCTTCCTGCTTGTGTATCCTGTCCTAGTTATGTCAGTGTTCAAACATGGCATCACAATGTTTATCTTAGTGTCACTATGGCTGTATGGCATCAGTTTTTTTGCTCTTGAAAAGGCTAGACACCTTTTAGTTAAAAACATATTCATTTGCTTTAATTTAGTGCATCATTGTTTGTCTTTTTGTTCTGACTGTAAACCTGGCTTATCAGCATGTCCAAAGGCCATTGGTGTCTTTTGGCCCTAATGCTGCCACAAAGCTTAGAACATGTCCTGCAGATGTCTGCAAGGTATGTTGCACTTACTCTGTACTCAATAATACCCCAGTCATCCTCGACACAGAGGCTGTATACGTTTTGCTTTTAAATTAATTATTTTTTGTCTTGTATTTTACTGCAGAATTTGAGGTTAAGTTCCCGTGTGTTGACTGACTTTGGTGTAGATGGCTTATCAAACTCAAATGATAACGGTAGTTTTAGCAGCTCGTGGCTTAGGAGTCTGTCTGCTGCTTCTAGTTCTTGGTGCAGCAGCTCAACGAAGTCTACAAAACTACTTACAAATGACTTTGACAATTTCCATTTTTGTGCACAACCAAGTCCAATACCTCCATCTGTATTGCAATTAGCTGGTTCAGCATATTTGCTTAGGGCCACTGCCTGGGAGCACTATGGGAGGTACTTATCTGTTCTCTGTTAATGTTTACTATAAAAAGATCAATTCTCATAGCAACAAATGTGGGTTGTCATACCCTTTTTTCCAGCCTGGCACAGTACTGTAGTCTTGTGGGAAAAGTGAGTGTTGGATAAGCAATGACCAAGTGTGGCGCTGTGGCTTCTTCAAGTTATATTAGATCATATTTTATACTGAACTTTAAATCCATCTGTATCCTTTCTAGAAAACTAATGTTGGTGATTTTCACTCATTTTTTGTTAACCCTCTTCACAGTTCTCCAATGGTTCGAATGAATGCTTTGGTCTATGCAACCTGCTTTGCTGATGCAGCAAGGTGAGAACTGAGAACATACTGAAATTTTAGTGATTGTTCAACACTTTTACAACCTTGTACTTCTACAACTTTATAAGTATACTTCATGATTTTCCTGTTTCATGTAGGCTGTAGCTTTTAATTTTGAATCATCTTGATGCTTTCCCAATCTGGATACGTGATAATATTGTATTTTCCCTTACAGTTCATCAGAGCTGTCGCTAGTGTATGTCAAGCTAATTCAACAATTAGCAGTATTCAAAGGATATTCAGGTTAGTTTCCATTTGAGCAAAATGCGCTATAGCCTCCAAGAATTACGTAAGTTTCCACAGCTTATGCCCTTACATTTTCTGATTGTTCTGCAGTGGCGTTCCGTGCTCTCAAGCTTGCTGAAGATAAGTTCCCATCTTCAACAAATTCACACATCCAGCTTCTTAAAATGCAATTACTACATGAACGCGCCCTGCATCGGTACAGAGCTGTTTCTGCACTTCTTTTAGCATCTGCATTCTGCATCCATAATCTGATATGTTTTTATTTGGTGCAAAATTGATCTATTTAGAGGACACCTGAAAGTTGCACAACAGATATGTGATGAGTTCGGGGTGCTGTCATCTTCTGTTAGCGGAGTAGACATTGAGCTAAAGACAGAATCTAGTCTACGACATGTCCGCACGCTGCTTGCCGCAAAACAGTTTAGCCAGGTTCTGGATTTCCTTATTATATTTTCCCTAAGAAGCATGCGTTACTTATTATATTGGCTCCTTCGATTTACAAACTTGTCAAAATAATACATTACCTTTTACTGCAAGTGCATTACATATATTCGAACACATTGACCCATTTTCTCTTATTCAAACGCATTCCCCCCCTTTCCCTTATTATATACCATGCTGTTTCCCGAGTACATTTTAATTATGCTGGTCAAAGAATTGAGAGAAAAAGATCTATTTCGTAATACTTGAGTTTCTTTTGTGCAGGCAGCAAGTGTGGCAAATTCTCTTTTCTCTACATGCTACAAGTATAACATGCAAGTAGAGAATGCAAGTGTTCTTTTATTGCTTGCTGAAATACATAAAGTAAGGCAATCATATTTGTTGAAACCAGAACCTAATAAATATTGAATGTTATACAGACAAAACTAATATTTTTCCTTCCTTTCCCAGAGATCTGACAATGCGGTCCTTGGGCTCCCTTATGCATTAGCCAGCCAATCGTTCTGCAAATCATTTAACTTGGATCTGCTTGAAGCATCAGCCACACTTACTCTTGCTGAATTGTGGCTCGCTCTTGGATCAAGCCATGCAAAAAGGGCCCTGAGTCTTGTATATCAAAGCCTTCCGATGATTCTTGGTCATGGTGGTCTTGAGCTGCGTGCTCGAGCTCACATAGTTTTAGCAAAATGCCATTTATCTGATCCAAAATTTTCAGGTATATCCTAATGATAGTTTCCCAGTCATGAGGTTCTTACTTTGCATTACTTTATATTCCGTCACATGGACAACCTTTTGAGGATCCTTGATGCGCTTCAGCAATGGCATATTCTTTCGTTGGTTTCTCTGTAATCCTTTCCTGAATAGTTACGCATGCCATTCCTTTTGTAAGTGATAGTTTCAGTATACTGATCTGCGTGAATGCCTGATACCTTTCCCCTAGATGCTAGATCTGTTATGCTTCCTAAAACCGTGAAGATCCTTTTGTTATGACAGTTCGTGAAGATCCTTCTGCTGTTCTGGATCCTCTAAACCAAGCCGCTGAAGATCTGCAAGTTTTGGAGGTGAGCTGATGGTTCCATCTCGAACATTGTTTCTGAAACACAAGATGTTACTGGGATCAAACACAAGTGCGTGAGATCTTTTCGACGTCTGGCAAATTAATCTCTTTGTTATATGCAGTACCATGAGATGGCGGCAGAGGCATACTATCTGACGGCAAGGGCATATAACCATCTCGGCAAGCTCGACGAGAGGGAAGAAGCTGCCACTTGTTTCAAGGAGCATGTCACTGCCCTCGAAAACCCGCATAACGAGGAGGATTCACTTGCTTACTGAGATTTGCAAAGGCAGAAAAAAAAACCCCACGGTTTCTGCTTCTCCAGCATGCAGGCCGTAGCGCGTGCTTTTCTTGTGGGAGGATCGATGCGGTGGTCGCAGCTGAGATGTGAGAAACTTGGGTTCTGGGAATTGTTGTATTGTACTTGGGCTACTGGTGGTTAATTGTGGCTTGGTAATTCTCATCTCCAGAGATCTATCCAGGACTTGACGTACGACCATGTCGTACATGTTAGGGGTATATATTGTCCTATGCTCTCTTGAGAGCTTGTAGTGCACGATAGATAGATGCACACATCGTCATGCTTTGATTTGTGCGATGCACGGAGAAGGACAAGCGACCGGCCACGGCAGGAGGCGACAAAGGCGATGATATCATCTGCTTGGCCGGTCTCTCTCTCTCTCTCTCTCTCTCGAGATTCCTTCGATGGACGGGCCCCAACGACTGACGGAAAACGACCTTACCCTAGCAAGTCGTCGACGAGCCAGTGCTGTAGTGGCAGCTCTGCGCTGGTCGGAGCAGACGACGAAGACGCAATATATGGTCAGTGGTCTGGAGTTTTGCAGTCTGCTTTGCTATGTGTTCTCGGCGGGTCGAGAGAGAGAGAGAGAGAGAGAGAGAGAGAGTTTTGCTTTGCTTTGCGCTTGAGCTTGCCTTGGTTGAGAGAGAATGTGTGGAATTTGGCAAGAAAATATTGTTAGTGATATGTCCTAAAGGTAATTATAGAGATGATTATATCATTTCTATGTTTATGATCTTTTGAATAATATGTTATTTTATCCTTTGAATAAATATCTTTCATATTAATCAGCAAGTATATGATTTGTTCGTAGCATTCTTTATTTATGTTTTAATATTATTATAAATTATCCCTTATATCATTATGTGGGATAATTATGATTTACATATTAGCACATGTATTGATTGATGATTATGTTTCACGCATCACGGATATATGATATTAAATCAATAATGTGGATATATGTTAGAGAATATGATATTAGATTGACTCACTATAAGAGTGTTATAAGTTGGTCTCATACATAGTGTATGTAGGATTCTTAGATCTCAGATCGTTATTATTTCTTATATGTATAATAGTTTATTTAGGGGTTATCAAACACTATTTCGTGATTAGGTGGTCATAAAGATAACTTTCATATTTACTATAAAACATAAAGATACCTCTTCTATGTAATAAAAGAGATATCTTTGAACCCTTCGATGTGGTTGGATTTAAAAAAATGTATGATCATACCGAATATGGTTGATGAGTCAATCACAATTGAGTAATTTATTACAAGTTCGAGTGAAGGATCGAGCTATTATAGGATGGCATATTTTTTACCTTAAGTTCGATCTGGTATCATGAGGTAAAGGAATCGACACAAAAGCATTATATAAGTTCGTTTGATACGATCTTTATGTATGTTTAGGAGTCGTTATGTCCTGTTAGTGATCAACTTATAAACCGAAAAGGAGTTTTCGACCCATGACCAATTATATATGAACCTATAAAGTCACACACTTAATGAATTGGAACGATAAGGGTTCAGATGATAATCTTTAAGTGGGATACAATCTCTACTAATATCGGATAAGAATCTAATTGGAAGCTATATAAGGAGAGGAGTGGGTGCTGTGGGAAACGTTCAAAAACGCATCCATTGAAACCCTAACCGCCACCTTTCATAATCCTTACTGTGCACGTTGGTGCTAGCATGGCGATGCACGGTGTTCCATCTCTGGATGTGTGGATCTCGGTAGAGGTGTTGCTACAATTGCGGTGCTGATCGGGACGATCATGAGGAGGAGATGGTTGGCCGGAGGACGATCGACTGCTTCCACTACATCGACGCATTCTTCGTTGAATCGGTTTCTTTAACTCTACTTCCAGTGCACTGCACATCTAGGGGTAACAATATATGATCTTTTACTCGTATGGCTTCATATTTTATACGGTAGAAAATTTTAATTTACGTTAGTGTAGTATATCTATATCCTAACACAGATAGGTCAGATGTCTGGACTCTAGAAAGAAAAGTTTCGTGAGCTTGGACAGATGGAGTGCGACTTATCTACTGACGAGCAACAGTGTTGTAAAAAAGTTGAAATGGACGCATGCTACCCTGTATAGTGGTATGTAATGTCATGTTGCTCATTCAACAGTTAAGTGAGATGGGGACATATAGAAGCTGAAACGCTCAATCAATCGTTTTCTATGTTTCGATTTACAACCAGATGATTGATTGTGTCTTGAATTAATGGCACATCATTAATTCGCCATTTCAGTTATTGGATGCATGGTTAAACGGTACATGAGGAAGAGAAGAGAGCACTTTGACAAAGTACATACATGAAGTATTTTCCCAACAAGGACTGAGATTATACGACGAACAATCTGTCTAGCCATAGAATGGATGACACCTGTTCACTCTAAAAGACTAGCCCATTAATTAATTCTCTGTGCTGGTAATTAGGTAATGAACAGTATTCTGCCTGCCCATCGCATGGACGATCGACACGCATTGCAATTGCACACTGGACGCTCATAATCTTTTCACTAACCGGACAATTCAGTCACACACCCTAGTCAGCGACTCAATGTCAGCGTGAAAATGTTTGGAGAACTTGCGCAGTCACAAGGACGACGGGGAATCGTCTATATATTCAGGACGTGTGCGAGGAAGCCGATCCGTGCTGCCACGAGTTTTAGGTACCTTTGGCCCTTTTTAACCTCATATTTACAAAAATGATAGTAGTTATATAATATTAACAAAAATATCACTTTATCGTACGACCACCGGACGATAGACAGGGAGAGGTGACACATGGTGGAGCCTCACGGCCACTGTGCGACACACGAAGGCCGCACGGCCACCGTGCGGCCCTCCCCTTTGCCACCCAGCCACCATACGGCAGTTGCTTAATTAGTTGCCTTAATTACGATTTACGTGTACAGTTTGTTCAATGTTTTAAATATAGCAAATGAGGCCAAAAATTACGAAATTTTATACGCAATCTCCTCGGAATGTTGCTTGAAAATTCATACAATTGTGCTAATTGTAAGAGTTGTTACATATAGCAAACGAGCTCCAAAAATTACAAAATTTTATGTACAGTCTCCTGGTCGATCTAATTTTCTTTTTTTTGGAAATTTTATATGCTCCAAATTTGTCATGTTAATTTATATTAATTTAATCATAATTAGTAATATACGATGCTTATTTAATTCGCAGTTTAAATCATGGGCCACATGGTCATTGGTAATTAAAAATAATCTAACTAAAATTTACCATTAAATGACAATGATTTGATAAATAATTACATGCAATAATAGATTATAGAGTTAATCATTTAAGTAATCAATCGATTAATTGGCAATTAGAACTACATGAAATACTACATCTCAAATTGCTAGAAATATAACTTAATTTGATAAACTAAAAGATACATTTAGTATTTTAGTCGGTGCCCAAAAACTATTAGTCTGTGCATCACATGAATCTTTTGTACATGAATCTCGCTACTACTATAGTACAGAGCGACATAAGCAATTTAATTACAACCACATAAAATACTTATTCTCTGTACCATAGTACTAGCGAGGTTAATTTAATTACATAATTTCTCTAGAGTTTTACATGTTTAAAATTATCCCAAAAATTAAGGGTTTAGGTATAAAAAAAATCGGATTTCTATTTTCCAAAATGAGGGTTTTGTGGTTTTATGTGACTTGGAATGTGGGAAGTTAAGTATGGCATGACTACTCTATATCGCCTCATCACTTTAGGCAACTGTTTGAGTTAGGGTTTCATGGTTAATTTTTTTTATTGAATTATGTAAGGAATAGACAACCCTAAAAGTATTACTTTGTGTGTTACAGAAATCTTTCGTACATGAATCTTTCAAATTTTGCAAACTTTGGTACTACTACAGTATAGAGCAACATAAGCATTCAGACCATATACGAACAGAAGCCTTTATGCGATACAAAAAATATGGTGGGTAGGACTAGGGTCATCACAGTAACTTTTCAAAATATATGGCCCCTTTTGTCATCTCACCCAATGGGCTTCTCCCACTTGCGATGAGTCCCATATGTTGCTCGGGATGTTTACCACAACGACTAGTGCTGTGGGACTCTGCTCTCCCCAACATCTAGAGCAGCTGGTAAACTTCACCCTGCCCTTGGTGTCCCTTTAAGCCTTCCTTTGCCCTTGCAATATTCCACTTCTTCCCACTACATGTGAGATGAGTCCGGGGATTTGATAGATTTACTTAGCTAAGTTGCAATTTGCAGACATGTGGTTATATTGTTTTACAATGGGAGGTCGTGATCGATTCAGTTCTTAGAGTTGTCTGGATGGTTCTACCACAATCCACTTGTTCTCGTGCATCCACTGCACCGGCCCCTCTTTCCATCCGCCAGATAAATAAGCATATTGGGGGGGGGGGTTTGGGAATATAAAATACTATGTCAAAATAAACTAGCCATTTTTCCAAATCCATTTTTATGAGTAAAAGTGATGCTTGGGGCATTTTGGTGCCCCTGAATATCTAAGCAGTACTAAGCATGGCGTATAATTATAGACTTAATTTCAAAGTTTATCATTATAATTTTTCCTGTGGTGACAAGGCTCACATATTCAGAATATCTCAAGAGAATGTAGTTCTAACAAGTTCAATAGTGGGCATGTAGCTAGTACTCTAAAATAATCATAGATTTGAATAAAAATATTGGCATGCAATTTGATAATTTAAACAGAAATAACTTGCTGAAAAATATAGATTCGACATGATTAAAGTATTGATTCGCCTTGCACAGTTTACCACGGTCTTGAGCTCACTCGAAGCTTTCTCATTTGATGGTCTTGAGCTCCTGGTCCTCATCCTTATCTGGATCTTAGACTCGCTTGATCCATTGTTTCTTTAAGGCTCGATTTTCTAATTACTGAATTCAAATAAATGCAAATAACTCAAAAAGCTCAAATAAATCCAAATGAATTCAATTTGGTTGTACTATTATTACACGGGTGAGCTGGGATAAAGTATATTAGGCGTGGGTTATTTTCGGAGTAAAAAAAGGTTTATGGAATGTGAGGAATGACGGAGGGAAATCCAGCAAGACAAAGGTCAAGGAAAGGTTCATGACGAGAGGAATATTCATAGGAATATTTTGCTTTGGATTTGAGGATGGCTAGGTATAGACAACTATAGAATACCATGGCACAATCTTTTTATTAGTAACTTCTTCGGTTATTTTTATATTTATTAAGGAAGTTCCATGAGTCAAATTGGACCTATTGATAGGTGCATGAGTTTAGTTGGGTATTAAGTACTACGTTGGTCGAGCGTTAACATTTATGAATTAGGACATGTGTGATGTATGCGATGTATACAACTTTCAGTTATCAGATTAATCTTGTAATTATAGCGATTCGGGGCATGGTACTTTAGGTGGTCCTAATTTATCAATTACTAGCATAATTAGTTAAGTGTTTTAACTTAATAGCTTGTTAATACATATGGTTATTCAATTATTTATTCACCATTTAATGGTTAACTCTAGTTGTGCCACTCATTACTAATACGTGCGAGAGATTATTTTTAATGGTTGATAACTTGGAGGTCGCTATATTTTAATACCTATGAAGTTATATATTAACATGATCTTTTAATTAAAGATGCTTTTGGAACTAAATGCCGTTGATATTTCATGAACATCTTAGTTGTCATCTGGCACAGTTTAACTTTGATTAACACTTATTTATATGGATCTAGTTTTTGTGTGCACATACCATTCTATTCTAGTATTAGTTTATAATTAAAATTTAAGTGCTAATGGTATGTTAAGGGCCTTAATATCATTTGTTTGAAAGTTATATTTTTACAGGGCTCTCGGTGGATATGTGGATTTATAAATTAATATTGATGGTGTCACGAATATCCTCCATAATCTTTTCAGAAAAATCCCAAATTAGAATGGGCACTCCAATTCAAATATTTTTAATTAATTTATATGAGTTCCAAAAGTTATGGTTTTGATTCCAATAGATAGATCTTGAATTTAGATGAATTTAGAAATTTATTTCATCAAATTTGGAGTTAAAATGAATAAGTTATGCCAATTTAAAGTTCTCTGTTTGAATTAATCCAAAAATTATAAAGGGATGGGGATACCTCTCACTGATAGGTGGGGCCTGGTCAAGTTCAAACCATCCGAATAGGTAGGATGCGAGAGGCATCCAATCAGCGAGGGGCCGCTCCGATCTAGCGAAAGGTTTGGACTGTCTGAACAGCTGAGACACGCAAGCCGTCAGATCAGTGATGGACCATCCGATCGAGTGGAAGGTTCGTACCGTCTAAACAGCCGAAGCGTTTGAGCTGTTTGATTAGCGATGGACCGCTTTCATCGACCGAGAAGGTTCGGACCATCTGAACGGCGGGGGTGTGTGAGCCATTCGATCAGCAAAGGAATGCTTAGATTGACCAGAAGGGTTCGGACCGTTCGACAGCTACCTTCGTTGACTTAGGCTCCCACCTCTTTGGCCTGCAATGAAAGGGCTCACCAGCTAGTTTGGCCGAGGCGGTGGCCGGTGGCGGAATAGGGGAGGGGTGGCCATGGCGGTATGCCACACCGGAGAGAAATTGGTTGGTAGGGGAGCATCTTGGCATGGGGAGGAAGCTACCTTAGTGGTTCACGTAGCCCGAGAGTGGCGGTGGTGGTCTGACGGCGTGAGGCGACGACTGGCTGAGGTGGTGCACGGTGAGGGCTCCGCTCGGGCGGCGAGACGCTCAACTGAGGGAGGGGATGTTGTCATGATACTCCAAGGATACTCCAGTAGGGCAAAATCGGCCCATGGTGTCTCCAGTCACCTTGTTGGCTGATGATCGAAGTTGGGGAAGATGAAGTTGGTGGTAGACGTTGGGGGCACGGGAGGCCAATTCATTTTGGTGGGAGGAGAAGCACGCTGCGGCGATGAAGATGGAGGCTTGAGCAGGGTTTTATAGCCGGCGAGATGGGCTGGCCATGTGAAGGGGTGGTTGGCGGTCATGACGTATGGTGTGGCTTTGTCATGACTACAGAACCAGTGATGTAATCTTGAGTTCACTGATGATGACATGCTGCAGGGCATGGTGGAGGAATGGCCGACGCAGGGCATGGTGGAGGAATGGTCGACGCAGGGCATGGCGAAGTGATTAAACGGGGCATAGGCATGCATTGTAGCTAACGGAGGCGGTGGTCCAAACGGCAGTAAAAATTAAAGGGGGGGCTGGATGCACCGGCATTGCTTTGGTGATGCAAATGTAGAGCTACGGTGGCATAGAAGGGCAGCAGTAGCATGGGTGAAGGGAGGCATGCCGGCATACATCAGTTGTAAGGGGGAGCACTGTAGGGAGATGAGCTTGCTGTGGCAGGGCTGGTAGCAAAACTTTTTACCATGGCAACGCATGGGTAAGGGTAAGGGGAGGGAGCCAGGCTGGTTCGGTAGAGAAGAAAGGAAGAAATAGGGGAAAGGCAGAGGGACTTGCAAGTGGGCCCAAAAGGGAAAAGAGAATGTTTGTGGTCCCCCTTTTTTTATTTAAGGGAAAGACTGAATGGACGTGGCAAAATTATGATTTTCAGAATTTCTTGTGAAACTAAATTTTGGTTTTTAATATGCCACATTCGAGTTTCAATTTGATCAAAAGCTCAAATTGCAGTTGGTTTATAATTTTATATTTTCCCTATTACGAATTCATTTTTCGTATTAACGTTTTCGAGCAAAATATCTTTCTTCAAATTTTTGGTTAATTTCAAGTTTGTGTTAGAGCCTTAAGTTTAAATGTAAGTCTTCATATTTTTAATTCATAATCCTTTGCTTTAATTTAGGTTTTGTTTTATTAATTTACATCAAATTTTAGTTTTTCATATATTAGACTTATTATTTTGTATATGTTATTAACATTCTCACTTGGGAGTTATTCCCCAGTATTAATTTGTATAGCACATAATTCAAAAAAATTCAAACAAAAATAGTAGAAGAAATTCAAATGGCAATAAGATTAATCAAAAGTTTTAATATTTTCACACATTTTGAACACACGAGTTTCAAGATGTGACACAATCCTATATCAGTTCATGGCAGCCCAAACTTGTCGAGACCCGAATATGCAAATGCGAACTCTCTGTGTATACTGCACTAGTCCAGGATCATGCTAGTGCATACAGTTTAACATAGATAAAATATCAACCATATATACGATAGAATAAAGGAAAAACTCAAATATTACCAATTATCAAAGTACAATCTTATGATCAAGTTTACAACTTACTAGCCTAAAGGGCTTAAAATCTAGTAGCGAAAAACAGAAGTAAGCGTAGAAACCACTCGACATGCCGTCAGACAATCGACTGGGAAGTGAAGACCTAATCTGTGAAGTCGTCGAAGTATCATCCCTCTAGTACCTCCTGCTGATATAGCTCATTCTCAACTGAGCAATAGTGGGTATAAAGCCGTGAGTACATTGGTACTCAGTAAGTCATTCATAACAAATAAGTGCAATCTAATATGCAAGACTTACCATTGGATAGTTGAAAGGTTAATTTGCAGAAAACATTAATTTAAAGTAAATATGATAAATAGATTGACTGCGAACTTTAAGAAAAAATGATAATAAGTATATAATCAACAGTATTGAATAAGCCACTTGTGAACTACCCATTCACAAGCTAAACCACCAGCGAACTAACCATTCACTTCTCAAAGATAAACCGACCACATTTTTATGAAAACTCTACCTCTTGCGTGAAATCATCGAGCATTGTCTATAATGCGGATACGTCTATTCGAATAGTTTTACACTTTGTAAAGGTTGTACAACTGTACCCACACGATGTGATTAGCCTCGCGCTAAGAAAATCACAACAAGGCCTTTGCAAACTTTAACCTCAACTCAATCCGGCCCACTAGGGTTTCGCAAAGAGTTTGTAGTAAAATAGCGATGGAAGATAGTTTAAAATAAAATAAATAAATAAAAGATTGAAAACTAGATTCAACATGATCAACTAACAAGAGTTGCCTTAACCTCGCTCAACTAGGAACTCTTGATCATCTGGTGGTGCTCCTGCTCTTTTGAAGACGTGATCTTACGAGAGAGAAAACGATCGAGACACAAAAAAATTCAAATAAATATTGGAAACTTCAAAACTATAAACAAAAGATAAAGCTCAATTTTAGATGAATTTAGAAAAAAGAACGGGGTTAATCGGAGCTAGGACAGAGGAGAACGAGCTCTTGAAAAATTAGTCTAATGGAAATACTAAAAAATTAGAAAAGTTACCATGCTGTGGACCCGATGCACGGGAAGGCTAGTCTACGGTGGACTCAACTCATGAAATTGTGTGCGGGCGACTGAGATGCTGATGCGGTGGCTAGGGTTGACGTGGCAGCTGATTGCGCTAACACGTGTCGCTTGGGCTGACGTGGCATGCTGTCGTGGCACCTGGGATGGCTCGGTGTTGATGTGGTGCTGACATGTCACTGACACGTGGCACCTAGGGCTAACGTGGTGGCCGAGCTGATGGCTAACTCGGCTGGATTTGTCTCACAGGTTCACGGAACAGTGCTTCTGATAGGTGGGATTTTAGATGAATTTAGAAAAAAGAACAGGGTCAGTCGTGTTACGAAACCTCAGAGTTTTCAATTATGGGTAAATACCTAAAATACCCCTAGTCTTCTATATATATGGAGGTTTTGTGCTATGTAGAGGGACAACAGAAGGTATCAATAAAGCATTCCAATCTATTACTCTATTCTCCATATCTTGTGTAAATTTTGTGATTGCCTCCGACGATCGTCTACGAGAATTGCATTGCAGTTCATCGATCTACATTGTTTCACAACAAGTCAGAGCTAGGACAGAGAAGAACAGGCTCTTGGAAAATTAATTAGCTGAAAAATACTGAAAAATCAGAAAAGTTACTGTGCGGTGGACTCGGTGCATGGAAAGTCTAGTTCACGGTGGACGCGGCTCACAGAATAGTGCACGGCGTGGATGCTGACGCGGCAACTACAGCTGATGTGGCAGGCTAACGTGGCATCTAGGGGCGATCGGGGCTAACGTGACGCTGACGTGGCATCTAGGAGTGATTGGGGCTAACGTGATGCTGACGTGGCGATAGCGCCACATGGCAACTAGGGCTGACGTGTCGGCTGAGTAGGCTACTGACTCGGACAGATTTAGCGCACGGGTCTACAACACAGTGTGGCTGTCGGGTGGGATCGGCCTATCAGTCCCTCGGTTCACGGTGGACTGGGTTTACCGAGAAGCTGAACCATCGGTGGAGCATGGGTGCGGGTGACGTCGGTGGGATTCGATGGTGGTGATGCTGACGCATGGAAGGATCCACGCCGTCGGTTCAGATCTAGATGGACAGCTGCGGTGAGGGAATCCGATGGTTCAAGCGATGACACGTGTCTGGCGCGCGGCGCGAGGCGTCGGCGCACAGCGCGGGGACCAAGGGGCGACGCGACGCGGGTGAACAGGCGGACACGACGGCGGGACAGCCGGACTTCGGCAAGGATGGCGTGGTGCACGGGATGGCAGCGGAGACTTCCCGGTGGCGGTGTTGACCGAGGCGGGTCGCGAAACGGCACGAAACTTAGTCGCGTTCGAAGCGACGCACTCCAGCGAGCGGCGGCGAGGTGTGGACATGGTGAAGCGCACAATTAGGATGGCGGGGGCTCGGGACGACGGAAGGCGGAGGTGCGCGACACGGTTTTATGTGCGGGGATGGAGGTGGCCAGCTTGGAGTCGGCGCACGCGCTGCAGAGACCGTCTCAGGAACGGATGCCGAGACGTACACGAGCGGGACGATGGCGGCGAGTTCGGGTCGGGGACAATGAATAGTGCCTAGCCGAGTGGATGCGCGACGCGTGGCTCACCTGTGGATCGATTAGTTGCAGGAGATCGCAACGGTGCACAGTGCACGGCATCCCCGATGGACGACGCGTGGCTCGGGTGGAATCCGGTGGCTGCGGAGTGAGGCGGCTTGCGGGACAGCCAGATGTGCGACGTGTGGCCAAGGTGTGATCGGGCGGCTGCTAGGGAGCAGGCTGATGAACAGTTGTGGTCCGGCCCGTTACTGTTCACAGGGTTTTTTCTGGGTTTTCTTTTTCAGAAAATCAAATAAAATAAAAGGAGCTCTAGAAAGTAGCAAATAAATCCAAAAAATTCTCAGAAAATTTCTTGAGACAGAAGGAATCCAAATAAAATATTTCCAGCTTATGTTAATATTTATTTTAATCAGATTAAACCCTTTTAATATATTTATTTTAATCAGATTAAACCCTTTTAATTCATAAAAATTCATTTTAAGCTTTAATTAATTCCAAAAAATCCAATTAATTAATTTTATTTTAAAAAACTTCAAAAAGGCTCTAAAAATAAGATGTTACAAAGGACCGCCCCAGCCCTTGGGCTACTTAACATAAATGACCCATCAAAGTTTATCGTCCACGTGTCGTGGGAATCGCACTGCTGGTGATCCTGAACGGGTTCAGAATTTATCCATTCGGCGATAAAGTTGAATTGACAATTTTGCCATGAGTCCCACTATTTCTCTACCTTGGAGGACCACTCCTAAGGGAAACTCAGACATCACAAGAATATTGTGAACCTAAAAATAATGTGTCAGTTTCCTCGAAGGCATGAGGAGGGCATACAATAGTTTTTGGACCTTCGGGTAATGCTCCTTATGCCCATGTAAGACCTCGCTTACATAATATACATGTCACTGAATGTTATCACATTCTACAACAATTACAGTGCTTACGGCCTATGGCATGGCGTAATGATACACGAGTAGCATCTTGCCTAGTTTCAAAGATACTAGCATGGGAGCACTAGTGAGATATCTTTTGATATCCTCAAAAGCATCATTAGCCTCCTTTGACCACTCGAAACCTTTATGTTTATTGACAAGCTTAAAGAAAGGAAGTCCCTTCTTACCTAGGCGTGCGATGAAATGACTTAGAGCCACCTTACAACTAGTGAGTTTTTGGACTTCTTTGTTCATTGTCGGAGGGCGCATCTACTCAATGGCTTTAATGTAATATCCTAAACGTCGTTTCGGCGTTAGTTTTTAAATTAATCGCGGAGTCGCCCGGATGTTCGGTAAATCGCGGGAGGTGAAAATAAATTCTCCAGAATAGTCTAAAATAATAAAAAGAGAATTATAATAATTAATTAAGGGGTTTTGGGCTATCCAGAGGGGTGGGCCAGCCACTTTGGGCCAGCCAGCCCAAACGGGGGCCCGTACCCCTCCCAAAACCTAGCACCCCCTTTATAAACCCCTTGGGGAGCCCTCCCTCCCCCTTTTCCCACCCCAAGCCGCGACCCCACCATCCTTGTGCCCTCTCCCTCCCCTATGGTGCTGTTCTTGTGCAAGGAGAAGAAGGAGAAGAGGAAGGAGAAGAAGAAGAGGAAGAGAAGGAGGAGAAGAGGGAAGGAGAAGAAGAGGGGTGATCCCAAATCCCTAGGTAATTCTCTCTCATACCAAATCCCTCTGATTTCTGCTATTTTAGGGTTCTTAGCCCAAGATTTTGGTGGGGATTAGGATTTAGAACCCCCGATTAGAGAATCCCTGCTGCCTGCCTGTAGATTGATTCACACAGTGTTTCTGTTCGTGCGGTCATGACCCCGAAAACGATTTTTCCCGAGGATCTCCCCAAAAGGAAAAACGTAGAGTACGACGATACACATCTAATGTATTTTTTCTAGATTTTTTGATCACATAATTTAGGCGTACCAGGGTCTGGATTCTCGCAGTCCGTCAGGGATGCAGACAGGGACAGACCGCTGTTCAGATGGGAATTAGGGGTAGAAGATGATTTTTAAAGTTTTGGTCATAATTGAGAAAAAGGTAGGGAATTCATTAATCTAGCTTCTGTAAAAGAACAATAATTTTTAGAGCTTTGATCTGTTCTGGGGACGAGTTACAAGTCGGCTGTCCAGACTTTCAGAAAAGAGGACGTCCACTGTTTTGTGCATTAGATATCACCTTGTTAATGACAAGATAAAAATATATGATCTACATGAAAAGCGTAGGTATTTAAGTGAGGAATCCAGATATGTATCTTATGCTGTGATTAGTTTTATATTTTTAAAGATAAGAAAATGTTAAGCAGCGCCGCTGTAGTGGGAATGTTGTAGAACCGTTACGCGGGGAAGGATGTTGTGGGGTTTTGGGGCTTAGCGATATCTTTTCTTCGAGAGTCGCATTTTCATTGTTGTAATGTGTGCTGAGAGGTACCTTTTTGGACAGGCGGTTTCGCTTCTGAACGTGGGTGATTTCGTCGCTTCGTCGGTAGAGGCAAGTATAACGATGGTTTAAATTTGATAGTGTGGAATGTCGATGTTTGATTCATATATGTGGTGTGGTTGTGGGAAGAATGTATTGGTTCTGTTTATGGATGATTACAATTTACAATGTTCATGAATAATTCTGGTGCATGGCTAATGTGAATGCAAAATTTATTTTATTGAGATATTCACACATATGCATCATGTTGATTTATTGAAGTCTTACTCACGAGTTGACTAAGCGCCGAGGTCCCCGTCATGTTGATGACATAACGGGCTAAAGGTCCCCATACTTGTGGAGTATGGGCAATTGGTCCCTGTACCAGGTGGTACAGACATGGGTGTGCGTTGACGGATGCACACTCTGCATTACCGATAAAATGCAAAAGAGAAAGAGATAAAGAGCTTTTTGATCATCGTGCATAGCATGGCTTGACTATATGGTTGATAGATGGATTTGTGAAGTAATGTTTATAAATTTACTTGTTACTATCCATTATATTTGCTGAGTCGTTGGACTCACTCTTGTTGTTGTTTGTTTTTTTAGGTACCTTTATAAGATCGACATGCTGGGGAAAGGGAAGGAATAAATTAGTTGCACTGGCACGTTCCACACATAATGGAAATAAAGGAAGAGAATTAAACATAGGACGCAAGGACTATTTAAGAATCGTTTGTTTGTTACCCTTGGATTTTAATTGTAATAAGAGTTTAGATTATTCATGATACTCTTACTCTTTCTCTAGTCATTATATCCATGAATGATTTAGTACTTTTTAATCTAATTGCTTAACTTTGAATTTGTTACTCGAGGTTTGTCCATTATAATTGTTACTGTTTGTGGAATCCCTGATTTGGATGGATAAACAAGGGAGGCTCTGCCAAAATTTTGTTAACGTAATTAATTAACTTTGTTTTACTTCTAGTTTGGTTGCATTCTGGGTTTTTGTTTGACTGGGGTGTTACAGTTGGTATCAGAGCGGGCGTTAGGTCCGTGGTAATTAAATTATTAAATTGACACACTGGTGCACAGTAGGATGGGATGGGTCAAGCATTGCATTTATGCTTTTGACATGTTGAATTCATGATTTATGTTATGATATGATATTGCATGATTATGATTTGCTTCTATGACTGCTATGAGTGAGGATAGTCGTTGACAAGAGGTACATGTTGTAGTTGTTGCCTTGGGCATTGATTATTTATACCACAATTCGTGGTATGGGGTTAGTAATGCAGTTACCTGAGGTAATTTAGTTGCAGATGTCGTGGGTAAGTTTCTTAAAAAAGTTGTTATCTTTCTTGTGTTGATTTTGGCCAATTCTTGGCCTATTGTGGTTAACGATATTTCTTTTGGGTTAGTGGTTTATTGCAGTGGTTGGGTGCCAAAAGGCCTCCAATCGTTTTGAGGCAACTGTTGTTTTCTTTTGATTGATGAGATGCTTTTGCTGCTCGTGAGCGCTGTTAATTGGTGAGATTGGTTTTCATGTTGTTCCCATTTTTTTCCTACTAGAAAATATGACTCATTTATTCGTTTGATATTTTGAAAAAAAAACAAAGCTTTATGTTTGAAGTTTGTTGTTTGCGAAGCCTTGGCTTTATGCATTTCTTTTGAGTTATTTCGACTATTAAAGATTGATTCCTCTCTTTCCTAAAAGGAAGTGTTAAAACCCTTTGTAATGTTTTGTTGTGTCTGAGTAGGAGGTGGTAATTATGCAAGTAATTGATAAGTTGTGAATTATCAAGTTGAGATGCTAGCGTGGTACAAAATTAATTTCTACCAATATCCTTAGAAGTGAGGTTGATTAATATGATATTGTCCTGTTATAGTTTCTTGAAGAATTGTGGCTAAGAAATTGTCTATGCATGTTTAGAACTCATGCATTTATTGAGGAATATGAAAAAAAATTGGTTTGATTATTATGATTATTTAAATTTTCTAACTTGTTAGGTAGATTGGATTGATTGATCTTAAGTAATTAATCTGATCACTAGGGATGGTTGAGTAAGGAGTTGTTGGAATATTGTCTTAATAATATTAACCTTTAGTATATCCTCTTTTTACATACTTGATGAGCATGTACAACTTCTAAATTATTGGAATATGCATAAAGAAATAGATGAAGGCTGATGTATTGACTTATGGAATCTTATCTTATTAAGCTGGTATTATTGAGGTTTAAATTTATTTTGTTCTAATGTCTGAACATTAGGTGGAATATTGAATCTGTGCTCATAATTGCTTTATGATTGCAAATCAGAGATAGGATCATGAATGCTGCTATGATGAAAAATAATAATCAATTATTGACAGTAATGGCTAGAGTGCATTTAATTTTTGCTAAATTAGAGTTGAGCATCAGTAAGAGTTAAATGAATGAAATCTAATAAGAGATTTATACTAGCATGTTTATGAGGTTGTCATGTTCAATATCAACCTGTTAAAGAGTATGTTTTCAATATTGTGGCTTGTGCTCTAGGTTTTCCTAGGTTAAGTAGTTGTAATCTTATTTAAATAATAAGAACATGATGAAGTGATATATGGTGTTCCTTTTGGAAGATATGAAGTAGTAAGAGGATATGATGATTCTTGCAAAGAATGTTTTATCTTGTTGTTAATACAATTGACAGTAGGTGGTTGAGAGTATTGTGTTGAGAGTTTTATAAATAAAAGAATTTGATAGTTCCACGACACTAATTGAATGAAAGGATTTGAGTTTTGCGGTTGGGATCTTTTGGACCTTATGACTAGTGTGGTAGCCGTTATTGCTTTGAGTAAAGCGGCGTGTTGAATGATTTTATTGGTTTTTATCTAAATCTTGCGTTGTGGACTTCAAACATCTTTTAATGGAATTAGCGGGATGCTGTAATCAAAGAAAATTATTTCTTGTTAAAAGAAAGAGCTGTACTAGAAGTATTTGAGGTTCAGGTGATGTCATCTTGTGTTTTTCCAACCTCATTGCTATTTATTTTTCTCTTAGTCTTTAGGCTGCTGTGAATGATGGCGGATTTCTGTGTACTAGGATTTATCTCTTCTTACCTCATTTTCTGAGAAAGAGTAATCGATTTGTATTGCGAAGCCTTGTGTTGCGTGATGGCAACTGGTTAGTGGTGATCTAGTAGATATTTTTGTGGAAGTCTTAAATATCACGATGTTTGAGATGCATTGGGTGATATATGGTGTTCGTGGAGTAATCCTTAGGAAGGATTTGATTTAAATAGAATGTTTGGCGTGAAGCCAAATAATTTGTTAATGTTAAGAATTGAGTGTATGTTAATTGTGGAATAGTAGGATTTTCACCTGAGGTTTCTCTATCTTATACGGGAAGTTTGTTGTAGGATCTTGAAAGCTGAATCTGGGCATCACCTTTTGTTATGCTAGAACCTTGAAGGCCTAGTATCTCTGTGTAGGAGTAGTGGAACAGAGTGGATACCAAATAGGGTGATGATTGTGGATAGAATCCTCGAGGTGCTACTAATAATTATGTGTGGGTGTGACAAGAATTTTGGGTCGTTATCCTTAAGGGATTGAGGTTCCTTAGGAATTATTTCTCAAAATAATTCCATTGGTTGAGGTCTTGACTGGAGTATGATTTTGGGAGCAGTGAGTCTCTCTACAAGGGTGTAGATGATGTACTCAGTTTGGGCTTATTGTTGAGGTAGCCAACTTGAGTTAAATGAGAGGGTGTGTTGGGCGATGAGTTGGAAATACTTTGTTCAAGAAAGTGAAAATGTTGAAAGGGAATGGATTGAGAAATTAATGATATCTCGAGTAGTACAATGCTCGTTTGATTCTTGTTTATGCTGTGTGTTTTGGCAGAGGTCATCTGCAAATTGAGTTGTTTATTGTTGAGGCGTAGTCCTTTCCAGTTAGGAAAAGAAAATGATTATTTTGGATTTTCGAGTGATTTTCACTCTTGGCTTATGTGGTGTGGGTTCTCTAATTGTTTACTTGGAGAGTGAAAAATATTTTGTGGTGAATCCTTTGATTTGGATTGTGGTCCTTGAAAGAAAAGTTAGTTACTAGTGTGTTGCTTGAGAATCCTTTATTCTTCTTTTGTTGTGTTCTATTTGTAAAAGATAATATTTGTGCTTCGAGTAGAATGATATGAGTGGAATTTGCGGTCAAATTCTTTTGAAGGGGTAAAATGTATTATCCCGATTATATTTAATAAGAGGTTTAATAGTTACGGCGGGGAATTCTAGTGAAAACGGCAGGACCTTTTGGCCGCTCAGAGCCGACCGAAGGGCTGCGGGTACTCGGCGTCGATCAGCATGAATCGTGGACTCGCCGGAACTGGCCGTGAGGAAGAGGGCCATCAAGCATGTGAAGACCCTCTGGACGAACCAGTCCGAGTGGGAGGCGACGTAGAAGCTTGAAGACCGGTTGCTTAAGAAGAGCCCGAGCTCTTCGAGGCGGAAGAGTACCCGTAGTTGTTGTTCCCTTGGGATATTCTATCCTTGGAATGCTCTATCCTTTGGTTGTTCTTTCCTTGATTGTTCTTTTGCCTCGTGGGTTGAGGAGTTAGATTCGAGGACGAATCCTTTTTAGGTGGGGAGAATGTAATATCCTAAACGCCGTTTCGGCGTTAGTTTTTAAATTAATCGCGGAGTCGCCTGGATTTTCGGTAAATCGCGGGAGGTGAAAATAAATTCTTCGGAATAGTCTAAAATAATAAAAAGAGAATTATAATAATTAATTAAGAGGTTTTGGGCTATTTGGAGGGGCGGGCCAGCCGCTTTGGGCCAGCCAGCCCAAACGGGGGCCCGTACCCCTCCCAAACCCTAGCACCCCCTTTATAAACCCCTTGGGGAGCCCTCCCTCCACCTTTTCCCACCCCAAGCCGCCACCCCCACCCTCCTTGCGCAAGGAGAAGAAGGAGAAGAGGAAGGAGAAGGAGAGGAAGAGAAGGAGGAGAAGAAGGGAAGGAGAAGAAGAGGAAGAAGAGGTGTGATCTCAAATCCCTAGGTAATTCTCCCTCATCCCAAATCTCTCTGATTTCTGCTATTTTAGGGTTCTTAGCCCAAGATTTTGGTGGGGATTAGGATTTAGAACCCCCGATTAGAGAATCCCTACTGCCTGCCTGTAGATTGATTCGCGCAGTGTTTCTGTTTGTGCGGTTATGACTCCGAAAACGATTTTTTCCGAGGGGCTCCCCAAAAAGGAAAGACGTAGAGGACGACGATACACATCTACTATATTTTTTCCAGATTTTTTGGCCACGTAATTTAGGCGTACCAGGGTCTGGATTCTCGCTGTCCGTCAGGGATGCAGACAGGGACAGATCGCTTTATCAGATGGGAATTAGGGGTAGAAGATGATTTTTAAATTTTTGGTCATAATTGAGAAAAAGGTAGGGAATTCAGTAATCTAGCTTCTGTAAAAGAATAATAATTTTTAGAGCCTTGATCTGTTCTGGGGATGATTCACAAGTCGGCTGTCCAGACTTTCAGAAAAGAAGACGTCCTCTGTTTTGTGCATTAGATATCACCTTGTTAATGACAAGATAAAAATATATGATCTACATGAAAAGTTTAGGTATTTAAGTGAGAAATCCAGATATGTATCTTATGCTGTGATTAGTTTTATATTTTTAAAGATAAGAAAATGTTAAGCAGCGCCGCTGCAGTGGGAATGTTGTAGAACCGTTACGCGGGGAAGGATGTTGTGGGGTTTTGGGGCTTAGCGATATCTTTTCTTCGAGAGTCGCATTTTCATTTTTGTAATGTGTGCTGAGAGGTACCTTTTTGGATAGGCGGTTTCCCTTCTGAACGCGCGTGATTTCATCGCTTCGTCGGTAGAGGCAAGTATAATGATGGTTTAAATTTGATAGTGTGGAATGTTGATGTTTGATCCATATGTGTGGTGTGGTTGTGGGAAGAATGTATTGGTGCTGTTTATGGATGATTACAATTTACAATGTTCATGAATAATTCTGGTGCGTGGCTAATGTGAATGCAAAATTTATTTTATTGAGATATTCACACATATGTGTCGTGCTGATTTATTGAAGTCTTAGTCACGAGTTGACTAAGCGCCGAGGTCCCCGTCATGTTGATGACATAACGGGCTAAAGGTCCCCATACTTGTGGAGTATAGGCAATTGGTCCCTGTACCAGGTGGTACAGGCATGGGTGTGCGTCGACGGATGCACACTCTGCATTACCGATAAAATGCAAAAGAGAAAGAGATAAAGAGCTTTTTGATCATCGTGCATAGTATGGCTTGACTATATGGTTGATAGATGGATTTGTGTAGTGATGTTTATAAATGTACTTGTTACTATCCATTATATTTGCTGAGTCGTTGGACTCACTCTTGTTGTTGTTTGTTTTTTTAGGTACCTTTATGAGATCGACATGCTTGGGGAAAGGGAAGGAATAAATTAGTTGCACTGGCACGTTCCACACATAATGGAAATAAAGAAAGAGAATAAAATATAGGACGCAAGGACTATTTAAGAATCGTTTGTTTATTACCCTTGGATTTTAATTGTAATAAGAGTTTTGATTATTCATGATACTCTTGCTTTTTCTCTAGTCATTATATCCATGAATGATTTAGTACTTTTTAATCTAATTGCTTAACTTTGAATTTGTTACTCGAGGTTTGTCCATTATAATTGTTACTGTTTGTGGAATCCCTGATTTGGATGGATAAACAAGGGAGGCTCTGCAAAAATTTTGTTAACGTAATTAGTGAACTTTGTTTTACTTCTAGTTTGGTAGCATTCCGGATCTTTGTTTGACTAGGGTATTACATTTAATCTTCTCTAGATTTGCTTCGATACCTCTCGCTGAAACAAGGAATCCGAGCAATTTTCCAAAAGAGACTCTGAACACACATTTCTCAGGATTAAGCTTCAAGTGATACTTCCCGAGGTTATTGAAAGTCTCCTATAGGTCTGTAATATGAATAAGTCGTTTGACACTTTTGACAACTATATCATCAACATAGGCCTCTAGATTGCGACCCATTTGATTTATAAAAGTCAACTACATCAAACACTGAAAAGTCACACCGGTATTTTTCAGACCGAATGGCATTTTGACATAACAAAAAAATCCCAAATGGTGTGATAAATGAGGTCTTCTCTTCATCCTCTGGAAACATACTAATTTGGGGATAACCAGAGTGTAACATCCTTTTTTTTGGAGTATTTAAAGCCCTATTTTCAAAAACAAATTTTTGGAATTTTTCAGGAATTTAATCAAGCTTAATATGAATTTTTAGAAATTAAAATGATTTAATCTAATTAAATAAACATTAACGTAAGCTAAAAATAATGTATTTAAGTTCCTCAGGTCTCAAGGAAGTTTCTGGTAATTTTGGTGAATTTTTGGGTTTTTATCTACTTTTTCTGGAGCTCTCTTGGTTTTGTTTGAATTTCTAGAAAAAGAAAAGAAAAGAAAAAGAAAAACCCAAAACCCCCCAAACCCTAGCGGGCCGAACCCGACCGGCCCACCTCCCTTCAGCGCTGCCACCGCCTGCCACGCGTCAGCCGCGTGTCCCCGCGCCCAACCGGCCGCGCCCCGCCTTGTCCTCGCCCGCCCGATCTGCCCTTGTTCGTGTGGCGTCCATCCACGTGCCCGTGCCGTATCCCTCTCGAACCCACCTCGGTTCGTGCGTTGTAACCCACCGCTGTACCTCGATTCGCGTGTTACAAAATCCGCCACCGCCTCGTCGTCTCCCCTCACCTCACGCCACCGCCCTCGCCGACTGACCTGAGCTCCACCGCCCGTTCCTCGCCGTCGGTGCCTCCGCCGCCCGTTCCACACGAGAGAACGCCGCCATCCCGTGCCCTTCCGTTCTCGATTCCTACGACCGCCGCCGCTGGTAAGCCAACTTGCCGTCCTCTATCCCCCTCCGCACCGACTCGCTGCCCGCCAGAGCCACGTCCCCTACCCTCGCCGTCGGACCGCACGCACTCGAGCCGCACCGCCGAACACCCGTCCCTCGCGCGCCTCACCGCCCGCCTCGCGTCCACCGCGACGCTTTGTACCGTGTGCCCGTTCTCCTCCGTCCTAACTCCAGTTGACCCCGTTCTTTTTTCTAAATTCATCTAAAATTGAGCTCTAGCTTTTACTTCTAGTTTCAAAGTTTTTGGAGTTCATTTGTTTATTATTCTATGTTATTTTATTGTTTCGATCGCTTTCCCCCTCGTTAGATTTCGATTCCGGAGGAGTAGGAGCGACGCAAGAAGATTCCGAGTACCTCACGGAGCATAACCAAGGCAAGTCGTAATCTTTGATCATATTGAACCCAGTTTTTAATCTATTATTTATTTACTTTGTTTTAAATTATTCTGCATCGCTATTTTAATACAATCTTTGTACTTGGTAGTTATTACCCCATTTGATTAAATCCCTCTTTGATACTTTTGTACACCATGATGCCATTATTACCATAGGTTGGAAAATTTATTTGTGATGCTATGTTAGATGTCATATGGGTTGTACGACTAGAATGCTTAGTCTTGCTTAATTTACGAAAGGATTTATCATCGCATGTGAATAATTAATTTGACTTAATGAGATATGGAACTGTGGTTGGTGCCACAGCTATAAAATTTGTGCCATGACATTGGTGTGTCATTGGCATGGTTATACAAACTTGATTTTCACTTAGACGAGTGATCGTGTAGCAAAGGGGGAAGTGTGGATTCACTTCGGGGGATATGGAAGTCTCGCCCGGGTAGACTTAAGGACTTAACTTTGTACGCCATTGATATGAGTTTTATCGTGCAAACCACATGTCTAGTATGGGATAGACTTGACTGATTAATTTGGGATATTTCAACTTTAGTCTCGCCATTGTGATGAACATGATGGCTAATTTCCATGTGGCGCAAGGAGGGGTGTGATGCGAAACCCTAGCGGGTGGGATTAGATTAGAATTGAACTTTGTAAAGGCTTTGTTGTGATTTTCTTAGGCCGAGGTTAATCACATCGTGTGGGTACAGTTGTGCAACCTCTGCAGAGTGTAAAATTATTCGAATAACCGTGTCGCCGGTTATGGACAATGCTCGGTGATTTCACACAAGGGGTAGTGATTTCATGAAAACTTGTGGTTTATGGTTGAAAAGTGAACAGGTAGTTCATTGTTGGTTTAGCTTATGGATGGGAGGTTCACAAGTGGTTTATTTCAATTCTGTTAATTACTTATTAATTATTGTTTTCCATTAAATTTCACCTTCAATCTACTATTCGTATTTATCTTAAAATGGTTTTTATGCAAATTAACCTTTCAGCCCTCCATTGGTAAGCTGTGCATACTATATTGCATTCATTTGTTACAAACGACTTGCTAAGTACCAATGTACTCATGGCTTTATGCCTATGTTGCTCAGTTGAGGAGGAGGAGTATTACCAGCTGGAGGTACCAGAGGAAGAGTACTTCGATGACTTCACGGATTAGGACTTCGCTCCCCAGTCAATTGCCTGTGGGCATGTCGAATGGCTACTACGTTTTATTTTAGATTTTTCGCTGCTAGATTTAAAGCCCTTCCGGCTAATGGTATTTTAAGCTTGGTCATAAAGTCGTACCTTTGAGATTCATTATTATTTGAGGTTTCCCTTTATTTTAGCGTGTGTATGGTTGTGATTACATTTATGTTTGACTGTGTGCACTGGTGTGATCCTGGACTAGTGCAATTTATACAGTAGTCTGAATTTGCATATTCGGGTCTCGACACAGAGTGTGCATCCAGAAAACTTAACATTTAAGAGCTAGTAGCTGAATCAACCAATTAATCGATACAAAGAAGAGAAAAATTATCATTTGGACAAGCTTTATTCAAATTGGTATAGTCTATACACATACACCACTTACCATTAGACTTTTTAATCATTACAGGATTAGCTAACCACTCAGAGTGATCAACCTCTTTTATAAAGCTTGCTTTTAATATCTTGTCCAATTTAGATTTGATTGCTTCTCATCGATCTGGTGCAAATCTCCATAATTTTTGTCTTACGGTCTTCTTATCAGGCCGTAGAGCTAACTTGTGCTCGATCACCTCTCTGGGGACTCCAGGCATGTCGGATGGGTACCACGCAAACACATCTGCGTTTGCTCAAAGAAAGGTGATGATGGCTTCTTTCTATGCAGGGTCAGAAGAGATTCCGATACGAAAAGTCTTGGAAGGCTCCGCAGAACTAGGGGAACCTCCTTAACTCCCTCATTCGGCTTTGATGCAGCTTTCGACTTTGAGTACTTACTCAATGGCTGCATCATATTGACTTCTCGAGTTGGTGGCTGGCTGACCATCTCAAGGGACTTGCGGTCGCACAATAGCGCCATTTTCTTGTCACCACACACCATGATTACTCCTTTAGAACCTGGCAACTTGAAACATTGATAGGCATAATGAACTACCATTAGAAAATGTGCCAACATTGGTTGACCAAGAATGGCATTATATGCTGTGTCGAAATTGACCATATCAAAGGAGATCTTCTCTGTCCTGAAGTTGTTCGGAGTACCGAACGTTACAGGCAAAGAGACTTGCCAATGGGTTTGGCCGTAGATCCCGGCATGATTCCATGAAAGGAATATTGTACTGGCTTGATCCTGTTTCGAGGAACTTGCATCTCGTCTAGTATGCTAACAAATAATATGTTCAAGGAACTACCACCGTTAATCAATACGCGATTAACTCGACCATTGTTGATGGTGGGTTCGATCACAATCAGAAATTGACCGAGTCAAACTAAGGGAATAGGACAGTCACTCTTCCCAAAGGAGACTGTAACTTTCGACCACTTATGAAAATTATTGGTATGGAAGGAATTGACAGAATTTACCTCATGTTCGATAGTCTTATACTACCGCTTCGACTCGTATGCAGACGAACCCCCATAAATATGCTTGATCATGTGCTTCGGGCTCTAGAAAAGCATGTCTTCGTCTACATCTAAGTGCTTTTGACCGCTCGACTGCCTTGCTTCCTTGATTATGGGAAGTGGTTCCTTGCCTGAATAATACTCCTTGAGTTTTTTCTGGAAGAATCAGCAATTGCGGAGGTCGTGGCCTTCCTTCTAATGAAGGGGATACCGCTTTGGCTTACCGTCCCTTCGAGCAAATGCTTTGCCCTTGCCTTTGTCAGGATTACGAGGCTTCTCATCACCCACGACCAAGACTTCATTTGAAGAATTGGCCTGGGACTTGTGACTTTTTGCCTTGCCCTTGGATTTCTTCTTCCTCTTTCCACCTTCACCTTCCTCCTTTTTGCCTCGATCGGTTCGATCAAGTGCTTTCATCCATTCGACTGCCTCGAAGGCAGCCGCGTATCGATTAGCCATCTCAAAGAGTTCGACAATAGTGGATGGAGGACACAAGGCAATGTCCTCGGTGATTCCCTTATTGCAGACTCCCTGCTTGAATGCCAGAATAACAGAAGCATCATAGACCTTTGAAATCGAGTTACAAACCTAGCTGAAATGCCTGACGAACTGATGCAGGGTCTTGCCATTGTTCTGTCACATTTGATGCAAGTCGTCCTCTTTCCTGGGGCGGTTGTACGTCCCCTAGAATTTGGCTATCAGTAAGTCGCAGAGGTGCCTCCAAGAATAGATTGATTCGAAGGGTTGGTTAAGCAACCATAACCAAGCGGACCCTTCGAGTACTTTCGGAAGGTAATTGGCCATGACGTGCTCATCGCCTCCTGCTTCCCGTACCACAGTCGTATAGATCTGAAGGAACTCGATGGGATTCTGAGACCCATCGAACCTCTCCATATTGACTAGACGAAAATGTGTTGGCCAGCATACAACTCGGAGTTTGGGTGTGAATGCCCAACATCAGTAACTACCTCTTGATGTCTCCTTTGCAAGAAAGGAGAACTTGGGTCATTGGGAGACCATAGTCATCGATGCCCGATAGTAGATTGGCCTTATCTATACGAGGGTAATACTCCCCGTATTTCATCTGCCGATGTAGATTCCTTAGCTGAAGAGGTGACCGATCACGTACTCGGTCGATCCGCCGATCCGGAGTTGCTCGAGCAACTCTCCTTCAGCTGGACTTATGACCAGATGACCGTCATAGATCGTCTCTATGTCGAACCCTGCATGGAGATTTCCGTGAACGACTCAAAGTGGTCATGTTCGTCCTACTCCCCCGATTGCGCCGACTAGGCTGCTTGAGTCTATCCATCATCTTGCGAAGTCTTCGCGTAATTCCTTCGGCGAAGTGGTCATAATCGGACGCCTAAGCAAGATTCGGAGTTGGATTTTCAAGACGATCATTGATGTCTTGAAGTTTTTATGCCTCTTTAGACTGATACTGGATGTGCCCAAGCAAAGTCTTCTGAGCAGCCAGTCGCTTCCTTCGAGCGGTGTTAGGATCTTCAATTTCTGAGGCAAGATGCGCCCGCCTCAAAGGAGAGCGATTATTTATAGGATTTCTCCCACGCTCACCAGAGTACTGATCTCGTTCATCATCGAAGGTGTTTGCACCATCCTTAGAAGAGGAGAAAGAGTGTGCTCGACTGGAAGCCTCGTGTTGACCTACAGCGGAAGCGTGATGAGGATCTGAAGGAAGGGCCAAGACCTCCTGTATAAAACCTCGACTCCCTGTGGACGGCAACTCATCTGAGGAGATGTCGAGCGACAATAACTCGTGGCCAGGAGCAATCCCTGCCATACAGGAGAAGTCTGGGTTATAACTATCTTTGATGAGAGGAGCGCTCTACAATCGTGCGGATGAACCCTAAGGGTGTAAATCCCCTGATGAAACCAACGGAGGGTTACCACCAGTAGGCAACGCCAGAGCCCCGGCTCTGGTTGTTGAGGTTCGGGTGAAACTGGTCGGGTCATCGTCGGTAGTACACTTGGACTCCTTAGAGCGGAGTCATCGTCACATTGCAAGTCCCGCTCGCTGTTAGATTGTCCCTTGCCACTTGAGGAGGACGAACTCTCCCGTAGGTGCACTGCTACGGAGGATTTAGGTTCCTCCACAACCTTTCCCATGGTAGGGTCTCTAGAATCCTCTGCTAGATTACTAGGAACATCCTCACCGTCAGAAGCAAGTACGACCTGCTCATAATCGTAATAGGCCTCCATGTTGATATCCGCGTAGTCTGCCAAGTCGATCCAATTCTTCTCATTCCACTATGGCATCAGAGGGCTAAGAATTCATCAACGAGGATTTCACCGAAGCCTTGGAAAAAAACCTTCCCCACGTACGGCGCTAACTATCGATGTTCTAATACCAATCTTACGTATAATTTATTGGATTTAGGGGAAAACACTCAAGGCTATAATGTGAACACATAGAGTAAAGACACGCAGATTTTATCCAAGTTTGGGCCTTCTCCTGAGAGAATAACAACTCTACGTCCTATGCTATTACTGCTATGTAAATAGCTTACAAGCATGTATAGTGTAAGGAATTACAGAATGGATTACTCCCTATTGGGACCTATCTCTCACACTGGCCTCCCCTCTCTACACAAAACCTATCCTTTATATAGTTGGTGAACCGGTAGCAAGGGCTATTAGTAGGCTGTGATAGCGATACTCACGACTGGGTAGTCGTAGAAGCTACGACTAGATAGTCGTAGCAAGACTTATGACTAGGTAGTCGTAAGAGCTATAACTAGAAAGTCATAACAGGACTTACGACTAGGTAGTCGTAGCAAGACTTATGACTGGGTAATCGTAGAAGAGCCTACAGAGTACTCGTAGTGAGACTTACGACTACTTTATAAAATTTTAATCCTATCGCTAAGGGGTATATTCGAGGAATATGATGACATAATAAGCTAAAGAATTATTATATCCTCATCAAGTGTCATGAGCAAGGTCACAATGCTAGCAAGTGCCCTTAGAAGCAAGCCCCGACACCAGTCTATTTCAATCTGGAGCTACGCTGGATCAGACCCCTACTTTAGGATCAGGACGTGGAGCACCTCAAGTATCAGCCCAGGCCAATTGAGCGATGCCATTAGTTATGCAAGGACAAGTGAACCATGTCACCGCAAAGTAGGCTCAAGCAGTGCCAGAGGTTGTGGTTGGTAAGTTCCTAGTAAATTCAGTTCCTGCTATAATTTTATTTGATTATGGAGCTTCGTATTCGTTTGTCTTAAAGCAGTAGTTAAAAATTGTTATTCTTGGATCTGTTCTTTTGGTTCAATCCCAGGGTTATGAGTTGAGTACAAACTTGCGCTATCCAGGAGTCAAGATAGTCGTTCGAGGAGAGGAGTTTTTTTGCCGATCTTATCATATTGGATATCCAATCTTTAGATGTGATTTTGAAAATAGATTGGCCTAAGAAACACCAAGCAGTATTGGATTGTAGAAGCAAAACCGTTATCTTGACTAGTTCTGATGGAAGGAAAATGAAATTTGAAGCCAGCATGAGTCAGGCAGAGCAAGAGAATTTTGTTAGAGGATGTGCTAGTTGTCAGAGAACATCCCGATGTATTTCCAGATGATCTTTCCAGAATGCCACCTGACAGAAAAGTTGAGTTTTTGATTGAGTACCTGGTACTTCACCGATTTCCAAGAGGTCGTACCAGATGCCAGCTAATGAGTTGGTATTGTTGAAGAAGCAGATTCGAGAGTTCTTGGATAAAAGTTATATCAGACCTAGTTCATCCCTGTGGGGAGCACCAATATTGTTCGTTAAGAAAAAGGATGGTAGTTAGCGTATGTGTGTGGATTATCAAGAACTTAATGAAGTCACCATCAAAAACAAGTATCTGTTGTCCAGGATCGATGATTTGTTTGATCAACTTAAGGTCAAAATATCATCAAATGAAAATTCATTAGGGGGATATAAATAAGACAGCGTTATCAAATCATTATGGTCTGTACGAGTTTACAGTGATTTCTTTTGGTTTAACCAATGCCCCAGCTTATTTCATATACCTGATGAACAATGTCTTCATGAAGAATCTAGACAACTTTGTCATCATGTTAATTGATGATATTTTAATTTACTCCAAGGTTTGTAACACCTTGTTTTTCAACCTTTTAAAAGATTTCAAAATAAAATGCAACAATGGAATTTTCTAGAATTTAATAGAGCTTAAATTGAATTTTTTAAGAATTAAAAAGGATTTAATATGATTAAAATAATTATTAACATAAGCTACAAATATTTTATTTGGATTCCTTGTGTCTCAAGGATTTTTTTGGAATTTTCTGTGAATTTTTTGGATTTATTTGCTATTTTCCAGAGCTCCTTTTGATTTATCTAGGTTTCAAAAAAAAGAAAAACCCAGAAAACCTCGTGAACAGTAACAGGCCGCCCGTTATTGTTCACCGGCCTAGTCCCAGCAGCTGTTTGATCCCGCGCCTGCCATCCGTCGCACATCCGCTCGTCCTCGCCCACCGCTTTGCCGTAACCGCTGGATCGCCCACTTTGCCACGTGTTAGCCATCTGAGTTACGGCGCACTGTGCATTTGTCCGTCCACGTGTCCGCATTGTGTGCATTGTCTTTCTCGCGGATTCTAGCTATCGTGTTCGAGCTGGAGTCCACCTCGGTGTCCGTGTCCAAGGAGGAGTCTGTGCCGCACGCCGTCCTCGCGTCAAACTCTCGTGCATATAAGCCCCCGCGCACCTCCGCCCTCCGCATCTCTGAGCCACCGATGTTCCTTGTCGAGTGCTTTATCGTCCCGAGCCCCGCGTCATCTTCACGACACGCCGCCGCCGTTCTGCCGTTCGCCAGTGAGTCTCGCTGCCATCCCGAACCTCTCCGCCACTCACCGGAGCCCCACCGTCCCCGCGTCGCGCTGCCCCTCGGTTCCCGCACCCGTGACCCTTCGGCCACCGAAGAGACACAACCTTTGGCCTTCAGCAGCCAGTCGCCGAACGCCACGTGTCGTCCAAGTTCGGACCATCTGAACTTGTCCAACTACTCGGACCGTCCGATCGTAGATGGACCGTCCGATCTTTGCGATTGTTCGGACAGTCTGAACATATCCATCTATTCAAGCTGTCCGATCTTTTCCAACGGTCGGGATGCGTCTCTCTGTTCGGACAGTTCGAACGTCTCCGCACCTCCGCAGTCATCCGATGGATGTTGGACCATCTGATCTTCTTCATCATCTTACAGTCGAACATCTCCGCCTTCACAGCCGTTTGATCGTCTGGCAGTCCGATGGTTGTCGCTTCGCAGCCACCCGATCGTCCCCATCTAGATCGTTGCCTCCCTGCCGAGTCAGCCCTAGCCGAGTCAGTGCCACATCAGCACCGATCGCCCCCAGACGCAACGTCAGCCCCTAGTGCCACGTGTCGACACAGTCAACTGCCACGCCAGTTCTAGCCACCGCATCAGCACCCAGCCCCATGCACTATTCCATGAGCCGAGTCCACCGTGAACCAGCCTTCTCGTGCACCGAGTCTACAGCACAATAGCTTTTTTGAATTTTCAGTATTTTCTTTAGATTTAATTTTTCAAAAGCCCGTTCTTATCTGTCCTAGCTCCGATTGACCCTATTCTTTTTTCTAAATTCATCTAAAATCGAGCTCTACCTTTTTTGTTTTGGTTTTGAGATTTTTGGAGTTCATTTGAATTTTCTTTGATTTTATTTTTGTTGCTTCGGTCGTTTTTTGTCTCGTTAGATCCCGTCTTCGAAGGAGCAGGAGCGTCACAAGAAGACCCAGAATCCCTCGCTGAGCAAAACCATGGGAAGTCGTGTCCTTTAATCATGTTAAGCCTAGTTTTCAATCTATTATTTATTTATTTTGATTTAAATTATCGTGCATCGCTATTTTATTACAAACCCTTGTACTTGGTAGTTATTATCCCAATTGATTAATCCCCCTTTGATAATTTTGAATACCATAATGCCATGGTCACCTTAGGTTGGGAAATTATTTTGTGATACCATACTAGTTTTCACATGGGTAGTACGATTAATATGCTTAGTCATGCTTATAGTTTGATGCGTTTGTTATCCAAAGTGATTAATTGATTAATTTGACTTTATGAGATATTGAATCGTAGTTGGTGCCACAGTTATAAAATTTGTGCCATGACATTGGTATGTTATTGATGTTGGTTATACAAAATTGATTTTCACTTGGGCAATTGATCTTGCAGTAAAGGGGGGAGTATGGATTTACTTCGTGGGATATAGAAGTCTCGCTTGGGTGTATTAAGGACTTAACTTTGTGCGCAATTGATCTGAGCTTTACCATATAGGATAGACATGGCTGATTAATTTAGGATATTTCAATTTTAATCTCGCCATTATGATGAATATGGTTGTTAATTTCCATGAGACGCAAGAGGGGTGTGATGTGAAACCCTAACGGGTGGGATTGAGTTGAGGTTGAACTTTGTAAAGGTCTTATTGTGATTTCCTTAGCGCGAGGCTAATCACATCGTGTGGGTACAGTTGTGCAACCTCTGCAGGGCGTAAAACTATTCGAATAGCCGTGTCCCCGGTTATGGACAATGATCGGTGATTTCACACAAGGGGTAGGAGTTTTAATGATAATTTGTTGGTTAATGTTGGAAGTGAATGGTTAGTTCACTGTTGGAATAGCTTGTTCACAAGTGGCTTATTTAATTCCGTTGATTATTTATTTATTTATTATTATTTTTCCTTAAAGTTCGCGTTCGATCTATTTATCATATTTACTTTAAAATATCGCTTTGTGCAAATTAACCTTTCAGCCACCCATTGGTAAGCCCTGCATATTATATTGCATTCATTTATTACAAAACGATTTGCTGAGTACCAATGTATTCACGGTTTTATGCCCACTGTTGCTCAGTTGAGGAGGAGTTTTACTAGCAGGAGGTGCCAGAGGGAGAATACTTCAGCGACTTTACGGATTAGGATTTCGCTCCCCAGTCGATTGCCTGTGGGCATGTTGAATGGGTACTACGCTTATTTTATTTTTCACTGCTAGATTTTGAGCCCTTCAGGCTAGTGAGATTATAAACTTAGCCAAAAGGTCATACTTTGGATAATTATTAATATTTAAGTTTTTCCTTTTTTTAGCGTGTATATGGTTGATATTTCATCTATGTTAAACTGTGTGCACTAGCGTGATTCTAGACTAGTGCAGCATACACAGAGAGTCTGGATTTGTATATTCGGATCTCGACAGTTAAGAAGGAGCATGAGGAGCATTTGAGGCTAGTGTTGCAGAATCAAAATGAGCATAAGCTATATGCCAAGTTTAGCATGTGTGAATTCTGAATGAAGGAAGCTGCTTTCCTAAGCCACGTTATGTCAGCAGGGGGAGTTGCAGTTGACCCCCAAAAAGTAAAGGATATGCTTGATTGAAAGTCCCGTCATCAGTGACACAAGTTTGGAGTTTTCTTGAAATAGCAGGTTATTATTGCCATTTCATCGAAGGATTTTCTAGCAGAGCGAGGTCGCTTACACAGTTGTTAAAGAAAGAAAAGAAGTTTGTTTGGACGCTAGACTGTGAAAAGAGTTTTCAGAAGCAGAAGGAGTGTTTGACTACAGCGCTAGTGCTAGTATTGACAGACATTAACAAGGATTTTGAGATCTATTACCATGCTTCCCACAAAGATTTGGGATATGTGTTGATGTAAAATAAAAGAGTGGTAGCTTACGTTTCACATCAGTTGAGGTCACATGAAGAGAATTATCCTATAAATGATTTGGAGATAGCAGCCGTAGTGCATGCTCTAAAAATTTGGCATTATTATCTCATAGGTAATCATTGTGAATTCTACATGGATCAAATGAGTTTGAAGTATATTTTCACCCCGGGAAAGCCAATGTGGTAACAGATGCTATGAGCAGGAAGGTGTATGGCAATACAGTGACAATTAAAGATAGTCAGCCAGTTTTACACGACGAATTTCAGAAACTTAGCCTAGAATTGGTTGATGTCAAGACCCGAATATGCAAATTCGGACTCTCTGTGTAAACTGCACTAGTCTAGGATCACGTTAGTGCACACAGTCAAACATAGATGTAATCACAACCATACACACGCTATAGTAAAAGGGAAATCTCAAATATCGATAAATCTCAAAGGTACGACCTTATGGTCAAGCTTACAATATCTCTAACCGGAAAGTCTTGAAATCTAGCAGTGGAAATCAAAAATAAAGTGTAGCGGCCAATCGACAAGCCCACAAGCTATCGAGTGGAGAACGATACCTAATCCCTAAAGCCGTCGAAGTACTCTCCTTCTGGAACCTCCTGCTGATGAGTACATTGGTACTCAGCAAGTCGTTTGTAACAAATGAATGCAATATAGTATGTAAGGCTTACTAATGGATGGTTGGAAGGTTAATTTGCATAAATAATATTTGAAGGTAAATACAATAAATAGATTGAAAGCGAACTTTTAATGGAAAAATAATAATCATAAATAATCAATGGAATTGAAGTAAACCACTTGGGGACATCCCATCCACAAGTTTAAATGAAATTACTACCCCTCGTGTGAAATCACCGAGCATTGTCCATGACCGAGGACACGGCTATCCGAATAGTTTTACACTCTACAGAGGTTGCACAACTATACTCACACGATGTGATTAGCCTCGATCTCAGGAAATCACAATAAGGTCTTTACAAAGTTCAATTCCAACCTAATCCTGCCCGCTAGGGTTTCGCATTACACCCCCCTTACGCCACATGAAAAATCAGCAACCATGCTTATCTCTATGGCAAGATTAAAGTTGAAACATCCCAAATTAATCAGCCAGTTCTATCTCATACTAAATATGTAGTTTGCAAGATAAAGCTCAAATCAATGACGCACAAAGTTAAGTCCTTAACATTATCCGGGCGAAGCTACCGCATCCCACGAAGTGAACCTGCACTTCCCCCTTTACTGCACGATCACTCGCCCGAGTGCAAAACCAAGTTTCTATAACCACACCAATGACATACCAATGTCATGGCACAAATTTGAATAAACGTGGCACCAACCACGGTTCCATATTTCATTTAGTCAAATTAATAATTCACATGTGATGATAAACCTAATCGTAAATTTAGCAAGGCTAAGCATACTAACCGTACAACCCACGTGACAAATAACATAACATCACTAGTATGTTTCCCAACCTAGGGTGACAATGGTATTATGGGGTTCCAAATTATCAAGGAGGAATAAGACAAACGGGCAATAACTACCAGTACAAGAATTTGTAATTAAATAGCGATGCAATGTAATTTAAAATAAAATAATTAAATAATAGATTGCAAACTGGGTTCAACATGATCTAAGAACACGACTTGCCTTGGTTATACTCAGCGAGGTACTCTTGGTCTTCGGGCGTAGCTCCTTCTCCTCCGGAATCAGAATCTAACGAGAGGGAAAACGACCGAAACAATAAAAACATATAGGGCCTGTTCTTTGCGGCTGCGGCTGATGGCTTTTTGGCTGTTTGCGACAGAGATTGCGGAATGAGAGATACTCGCTTGCGATTTTTGATGATACAGATATTAGTTTTTTAACGTATACTACAATTAACTTTTAGACCCCATCTTAAAAAATACTCCGTTTAAAAATTAGTTACTGTAGCAAAAGTCAAAAGCTGCTTCTAGAAGCCGCAAAGAACAGGGCCATAAAATGATAAGCAAATGAACTCGAAAAATCATTAAACTAGAACCAAAAGCTAGAGCTCGATTTTGGATGAATTTAGAAAAAAGAACGGGTTCAATCGGAGTTAGGACGGAGCAAAACGGGCTCTCAAAAAATAAACCCTAAAGAAAAATATGCAAAAATTAAAAAATGGTACTGTGCTGTGAATTCGGTCCACGGGATGTCGGGACCCGGAACAACAACTCCAAGTCCCTCTGTGTAAATCGCACTATCCCAAGAAAAGCTAGTGCACACAGGGTCAACAGTAATGTATATCGTGCAAAATCACCACAAATTAGTATTAAACGAAAATACGACCTTATGACCAAGTCTTACAATATAGGGGCACAAGGCCAACAAGAGAAAATTAAAGCAGCGGAAAACAATAAAGGTAGCAGAACAGCCCATCCAGTCTCCCACAGGCGAATGACTCTAAGACGCATCCTACTCGCTGAAGTAGTCCTCACCGTCATAGTCGCCGTCGAAGTCTGGCAACAGATTTAGCAAGGTGAGCATATAAAGTACTCCCAAGGTAAGCACACTAAGTACTTACGCAAGTTACACCAGGAGTTTTAACAGAGTGAATGCATGCATAGGGATAACAAAGGAAGGCTTAATAAGTTTATTTGCGTGAAAAGTACTACCGAATTTAAATATAATAACATAAGTGCAAAAGCTAAATTTTAATACATCATATGAAAACAATATTTAACAGAGTATTATCGTTAGTGTAGGCTCCGACCTGCACTAACCTAACCACAGGCATCCCACCCAAACCATTGTCAAAACCACTATTGTTTGTCCGAAAACCAAGTTTTATAAAAACCAAATCTAATCTATGAAGACTCTACTCAGCATGTCTATGTCCAGGATAGGTTTTAACTCTGTAGAGGTGTACAACTTTACCCACAAGACATTCCCTCTCACTTGAGCCACGCGATAAACACACTGCCCTAGGTGTGCGGCAGAGAATTCATGACAAGGCTGTTCCGATGATCTATAGCCAAAATAATCACACCACCACTAAGGTTTCACCGTAACTCGAATCCACGAGTTGGAGCCCCCTCTGGTGCCATGTGAGACTTCTCGCGGCTTACGCCACGCTCACATTCAGCCTATAGCGAAACTATATTTGGAACTTCACAAATTACTTAGCCAGGTCCGTCCCATACCGGACTTGTGGTAGTACGAAGTGACTTCGTAAAATGAATCACAGAAACGGTCCTTAAGTTATTTAGGCTCAACCACATATCCACATGCATGACAATCAACCAGGTGTCACCAAACACGACGCATACCGGCACCCACCTCCTAACCATTAGCCTAAGTCCAAATCATAAGTTTCTATTTTTATTTTTAAATAATTTTCGTAAACCATCCTTGACTCATCAAAGTCAAGACATCCATTTTCAAGTTTGTCATTTCATGAGAAGGATTGATCCCACCTAAATTATACTAAGCCAGGCAAAGCATTTCTATAAAATTTCTAGTCAATACCATAGTACTAACTAGTTTTTAGCTAGGGTGACAAGGTAGATGAATTCGGGATTCAAATGGGCTATAATCAAAGGATTGTGGGTATATCTAACATTTAAACTGAATTTAAATTAAATTTGAATAGAAGTACGCATGCATATCAGTAAAACAACATAATTAAATTTGAAATATTAGGTTCAACATGGTCAAAGGTGTAACTTGCCTTGATCGAAGTCTTGTTGAGAATCGTCGAACTCGAACTCTCCGGAATCGTCAAAATCTAACGTACAGAGCCAATTCAAAAGAAATTCAAAAACAAAATTCAAATAAATTCAAAATTTCAAAAGGATGCCAGAAATGGATAGATCATGATTTTAGAAAAATTTAGAAATTTGAACGGGTCAATTTGGAGGAGGACCTTAGAGCAGAGTTCCCGAACCTATTCCCTTAGTTGGCCCAGATCTCGGGGTCGAGATCTCGTTTAAGGGGGTAAGGTTTTGATACGGGGTCGCCCAATCTTCTCGACGTAGGATGGATACTCGTGGGAGTCTTGATAAATCGCAATGATCCTCCAATGCCAATGCAAGGGACGAACACTCTTTAATCCGCCAAAACACACTCGCGTCGATTTCGTCGACCACCAAGCGAAGATCTATCGTGCACCCAATTCCCAGCGGAAAGGTTGAACGATCTTGATTGAAGAACACTCCTAATTCCCTCACGGAATTTCAGCAGCAATGATAAACTCGAACAAAGTTTAATAGATTGATTATTCTCAAAGGTGGTCTGAGCCCTTAGGCTGCCAATACATGGCTTATATAGGACCTTGGGACGTCCATAGAGTCCACAAACCTAGTACAACTCAACCCTATATGGTTTTAGATACGAACTCTCACAAAAAGGAAACTAGATTTTACAGCCGTCATATTTTTTCGGCTATAACTTTTGATCCGTGATGAATTTGATGTTGGGACCAGATCCATTGCGTACCCCTTGAAAATATCTTTCCAAGGAGTACAAGAACACCCAAATCGGATTCCGTTTGTGAAAGTTATGACCTTTTTAGTAAGTGCCTGTCAGGCTGTCCCGAACCGAATCCGAATTGAATTCTGAGTTGAATCCGAGTTTGAATCCAATTGGCCTTGTGGGAGGTACGAATTGGGCTTGAAAATCTTCTCCAAAACTTGTAGTTTAAGTCCTTGGGCTTCTCCCTTTTGCTCTCCCACTGAATGGGCTTTCTTCCTTCATGTCTTGGACACCTAATGTGGTTATTCTCTTCCTTTTGCGTCTCCATTACTTTGCCATCGACAAACCTAAGAATGCACCATTTAATGACATGAGGTAGCATTCTATTCTTATGAATAACAACATTATATTTAGTTTAAAATGAGTTCACCTAGCAATGTTTGATGCGGCTCAATAACTCTTTCCAGTTGAATAATATATTTAACTGAAAAATACAAGACACGTGCGTATCCGCATCAGGTTTGTAACATCCTGTTTTTCTGAGATTTTTAAAGCCTGGAATTTAAAAATGAATTTTCTGGAATTTTTTGAATTTAATTTAAGCTTCAAATGAATTTTAGAATTTTCAAAGATTTAATATGATTCAAATAAACATTAACATAAGCTGGCAATATTTTATTTGGATTCTTCAGGTCTCAAGGAATTTTATGGTATTTTTGGTGAATTTTTGGGATTTATTTGCTATTTTCTAGAGCCTCTGGAAGTTTATTTGAATTTCTGGAAAAAGAAAAGAAACAGAAAAATCCACCGCCGCCCGATTCCGCGCCGCCATTCGCCCAGATCTGAGCCGAGGGTTCAGATCCGGCCGCGTGCCCGCACCCCGCCGTCGGATCCCCGTCGCCCGCGCGCGCCGTGCCGCATCAGCCGACGTCAGCCCTAGCTGACGTGGCATGCCACGTGGACATGCCATGTCACCACGCCGGCCGGCCGCCCCGAGCCACGTGGCGACCACGCCACCGCCACGCCGGCCGGTGACACGTGGCAGCATATGCTGCTGCCACGTCAGCCCTAGCGCCGCGTCAGCCCGCCGCCCCGCGCGCGCATTGTTTCGTGGACCGAGTCCGCGGTGGACCCGATTTCCTGTGCACCCGGTCCACAGCACAGTAACTTTTCTGAATTTCTTGATTTAATTTTAGGTTTAATTTTCCGAGAGCCCGTTCTCCTCCGTCCTAGCTCCGATTGACCCCGTTCTTTTTTCTAAATTCATCTAAAATCGAGCTCTAGCTGTTGGTTCTAGTTTTGTGAATTTTGGAGTTCTTTTGCTTATCATTTTATGTGTTTCTTTGTTTTCGGTCGTTTTCTCTCTCGTTAGATTCGGATTCCGGAGGAGTAGGTTTCGTGCCCGAAGACCAGGAGTACCCCGCTGAGCATAACCAAGGCAAGTCGTGTCCTTTGATCATGTTGAACCCAGTTTGCAATCTACTATTTATTTATTTTATTTTAAATTACATTGCATCGCTATTTTTATTCAACCGTTGTAACTGGTAGTTATCGTCCCATTTGAGTTTATCCCTCCTTGATATTTTGGAACGCCATGATGCCATTGTCACCATAGGTTGGGAAATTTACTAGTGATGCTAGATTATCTGTCACATGGGTTGGTACGATTAGACTGCTCAGCTGGCTTATACTTTACGTTCAATCTCAACATCATATGTTAATTATTAATTTGACTTAATGACATATGAAACTGTGGTTGGTGCCACGTCTATTAAAATTTGTGCCGCGTCATTGGTGTGACGTGGGTATGGTTATACAAATTGGTTTTTCACTCGGGCGAGTGATCGTGCAGTAAAGGGGGAGGTGCAGTTGCACTTCGGGGATGTGGTAGCCTCGCCTGGGTAATGTTAAGGACTTAAATTTGTGCGCCATTGATCTGAGCTTAATCGTGCAAACCACATGTCTAGTATGGGATAGACCTGGCTGATTAATTTGTAATATTTTAATTCAATTCTGCCATTGTGATGGACATGGTTGCTGATTTCCATGTGGCGTAAAGGGGGTGTGATGCGAAACCCTAGCGGGCAGGATTGGGTTGAGGTAGAGCATTGTAAATGCCTTGTTGTGATTTCCTGAGATCGAGGCTAATCACATCGTATGGGTACAGTTGTGCAACCTCTGCAGAGTGTAAAACTATTCGAATAACCACGTCCTCGGTCATAGACATTGCTCGGGGATTTCACACGAGGGTTAGTGTTTCACTTATAACTTGGTGGTTTATGTTGGAGGTGGACAGGTAGTTCACTGTTGGTCTAGCTTGTGAATGGGTGTTCACAAGTGGTTCATGTTTAATCCTTTGATTATTCATTAATACTGTTTTCACTTAACTTTCTCTTTAAAGTTATTTATTATATTTCATTGTGAAATGTTTTTATGCAAATTAACCATTCAGCCTTCCTTTGGTAAGCCTTGCATATTATATTGCATTCATTTGTTACAAACGACTTGCTAAGTACCAATGTACTCACGGCTTTACGCCTATGTTGCTCAGTTGAGGGAGAGGAGTACTATTAGCAGGTGGTTCCAGAAGGAGAGTACTACGACGACTTCACGGATTAGGCTTCATTCTCCACTCGATAGCCTGTGGGGCTTGTCGATTGGCCGCTACGCTTTATTTTGGATTTTCGCTGCTATTTTGTTAAGCCCTTCCGCTAGAGATATTGTAAGCTTGGCCATAAGGTCGTACCTTTGATGTTTTATCGATATTCGAGTTTTCCTTTATTATTATCGTGTGTATGACTGTGATGACATCTATGTTTGACTGTGTGCACTAGCGTGTTCCTGGACTAGTGCAGTTTACACAGAGAGACCGAATTTCCATATTCGGGTCTCGACAGAGATGGTATCAGAGCCATATCGACTGTAGGACGAAGCCCTAGTTAGATTGGTCGTAGCCCAAAAACTTATTTTCTAAATCAAACCAACTAAACTTGATATTTAGTAATATCTCTACCTTCTTACCTCATTCTTAAGGATTCTTGTCTCTCGCCCTAACTCTTGCAAAATTTATTTTCATAAGGTTATAAACTGATCTTTCCTTTATAAATGCATTAGATGTCCCAAGCTTCTTACAGTCCGACAGGAGGATGGAGATCACTTCTACGCGTTACGCTATGCGAGCCTCGGATTGAAGAGATTGCCCGCCTACCTCACCAAGGATGAGAAGCATAAGGGTCAACGCATCGGGAGCATCTCCGTGCTATACTTCACCACCCGGTCGGCAGCGTGTGCTGCACTACGCTTCAAGAATGCGGTGCGAGTGGAGAGATGTCAGCACAAGGAGTTGCGCACAAAGCCATCCGTCGCCTTTGCAAGCTATACAAGATCAACATGGCCAGACTCGTCCGGAAGTTCAAGGAGCAGTATGGAGTCACCCCTAGACTACCGGAGCCAGTCTGGGAGGAGCCCTGACCGCAGTCGCCAGTACCTCTACCGTCTCCTACACCGCCGAGCCCGGAGCAGAGACGTCGTATCACCGGGGATCGTCGAGCCTATCTCAGCCGGTTCACCCCAGTCCCGGTCAGAGAGCAGTCGCCACCGGTCCGCAACTCGTGGGTTGTCTACAGCGATTCAGAGGACGATATTAGTGTACCCTATTTGTCAGGACCCGAGTGGTAGCCTTCAGAGTAGATAGTGCGAGTAGACACGTTGGATTTTATTTGCAGTTGTGTGTGATGTGATGTGAGACCCGGAGTAGAAACTCCTAGACCCCCTGTGTGTTACTGTACTAGTCCCAGAGATCAATGCTAGTACACACAGTTCAAACAGAACAGATGATACATTGCCAACAACGCTTTATTACAATAGTATCTGAAGTTTTACAAAGGCCATTGCCTTACTAAGGTTCACGTAACTCAAGCAAAAAAAATAAACACAATGGAAGCAAAGATAACTTGATCGACCCATCAATCGCCACGTGCAATTGATGGGAAACGAATCCTAGGCATCCGAGAATAATCCACCGCATCCACATTCGCGAAGTCATACTCTCCACTTGATCTTCTCCATTCTCTCTTTTATATTTATAGAGCAACAGTGAGTACAAAAATGTACTCCGCAAGTCTTGGGAAAATGCATAGATGTAAGGTTTCACAAAGGAAGGCTATATGGTTTATTTGCAAAAATCAGCATTTTATTTCAAATCTACATAATTACTTTAAAAGCCATTTTGTAAACAACTTGTTTTTAATAATCGAAATTGATAAGTACTTTAGTGAAGGTTAAACTACCAACACTAATATCTCGTGCCATCACAACAATTTTCAAAACCTCAGTTACACCCCGATCCAACATCACGAGAGTTATACTACTCCCGAGTTTTTCTCCAATTCATTTTGTTTTGAAATCAAAACCAAAACTTCTACCATGTGAATGCATTCTTTGCCGCCCTTGACCGTGGGCACGGCTATTCGAATAGTTTTACTCGCAGAGTTTGTACACTTTACCCACAAGAGATAAATTATCTTAATAGTCAACACGCTTCCTTTGGCATGAGACCCGATAAATTATCACAAAGCCTTTCGCCTACTCCAAAGATAGTTTAAATACCACCCGCTAAGGTTTCACCACAACTCGAATCCACGAGTTGGAGCCCTCTCTGCGCCATATGAGTACAAGAACCCTGTCCCTCACTATGAGTAACCAAGACACCCTGCACTCAATACACCACCGGTGATATCTAAACTACACTATTATAGGGTAGTTAGCTAGGTCGCACCCATATAGACTTGTGGTTGTACTGCTTTTGCTCAGTTTGGACAAACACAAGCGCCGGTCCTTAAACGACTGGGTGGCTCATTCACAATTCCAAACATTCTCGTGCTAATCGCACTCACCAAACCTTCCATCCACCCTTGTCAACTTTTCCTTTGAAATCCATTTTTACTTTTAAATTATCAGTGATAACACCCATTACCACTTTTCAAACAAAGCATTTAACAATGGTAACATCCATTACCAATGTTCAAACAAATCATTCATCAAAACATTTGATAAACATGCTACTCATTTGAGTATTAATACATTAATTTGCTACGCTAAGCATTTGCTAGTATTTTAAACATTCAACCAATTTAATGCTAACTCATTATTGAGTAAAAGGGATATCCTAAGTTGACAATGGTACAAGGTAAACAATTTTCAATGGAAGGTATAACAAATTGGGTCTTTAACTAAATTTTCTAAATCAAATTATCACTTGATATAACATAAGCATGCATTAATTTAAAATAACTACCTAAACATTTTTCTAAATCATTTGAGCAAGTTGACCAAAGGAAACTTGCAAAACATGGGAGCAAAATGTTCAAAGGAGACTTGCCTTCCTGTGTCTGGTTGAAATCTTCCACAACTTGCTCTTGAGGTTGCTCGGACAAATCGGTCTCTACACGTAAATCGAGAAATCCAAATAAATAAAATAAAATAAAAATTCAAAAATTGAAAATAAATATACCAATTGAAAGATTGAAATTTTAGATGAATTTAGAAATTTGAATGGACCAATTTGGAGCTATTTGAAATTTTTTGAAAATCTTTTTTGATTAAATCCAGAAATTGGAAATCTCGACATGTGGGGTCCATCGTCAGAAGTTCATTTAAAATGAGTCTCGACGTATGGGACCCATCGACTCGGGACCCACTTGTCAGTGAATAGCGCAGAGGGGTGGTCGCTGACGGGTGGGACCCAGGTGTCAGCGCGGATAAAAACGGAGAAACTCAACCTCGCGCGCGGAGCGGGGCTCGAACGCGCGCCGAGGGAGTGGGAGGGGGAAGAGAGCGGCGCTAGCCAAGTGAGCGGGAGGCACCGCCACCCTTAAGGGTAGGTAATCCCCTTAAGGTTTGTCTACGGGGAGGCCGGCGGAGCAACGTGGCGCACACGTGGCTCTGACGTGGCAGACACGTCGGATAGGTTTGACGTGGCGGCTGAGGTGGCGGGTTGACGCGCGATTTGCGGCGCGCTGCGGTGGAGATGGATCGGACGGCCATGGGCTTGACGCGCGCGCGCGATCTCGCCGCCGGCTCGGATGGACGGCAGAGATAAGGCGGTGGAGACGCGGCAACCGGCGGATGGGCGCCGCGTGGCGCGCTCTCCGCGCGCGAGGCGCCGCGGCTGACGCGAACGCCGCGCGCGGCGCGACGCGGCGGTGGGACCGAGGCGAGACGCGAGGTGGACGGCCGAGATGGAAACACGCGCGCAGATCCGGCCGCCGGTGAACGGGCGGTGGGGATGACGCGCGCGAGGCGGAGTCCGAGCGATTGGCGACGCTGCAGGCCTGGCCAGCGCGTCGCGAGGCGCCGCGCGGACGCGAGCGCGGCGCGGGCGCGACTCGCACGCGACCGAGGAGCGGTGTCCGCGCGCGCGCGCGCGCGCGCGACCGAGGGGCGCGCGAGACGCCGGCGGCGCGGCGAGGCTTACCGGCGGCGGCGACGGCTCGCCGGCGACGGTGAATCACGGCGCGACTACGCACGCGAACGGGAGAGAGAGGAGAGTGCGGCGGGGAAAAGGGTCGTCCGGACGTGCTTTATACGCGACGGAGGAGAAAACGGACGCACGCTCGCCGGCGTTAACGGCGGCGGCACCGACGCCAGGCGGAAACGGGCGCTCTTCGCGAGGGAACGGCGGCGCGAATGGCGCACAACGCGACGGTCTCTCCCGACGCGTTAACGCGGCGGCGAGCGGTCGGGAGGCGAGAGGCGAGCTCACGGCGGCGTGAATGGCGGCAACGCGCGGAGAGAAACGGTCGGGACGAAACGCCGGGACGACGACTCGGCAGTGGGACCACCGCGCGTGAGTCCACGAAGACCGCCTCCGACAGTGGGGCCCGCTTGTCGCAAACCCAAAAAAAGAAACTCAACTCGCGCGCGAGCGGGCTCGAACGCGCCGAGGAGCGGGGAGGGAAGAGAGCGGCGGCGATAACTGGCCGGGGGGAGGCTCACCACCCAATAAGGGCGATCAACCCTTTGAGTATTAGTCGCGGGATGGCCGGGTCGTCATCGGATGCGCGACACTTGGCGCCGCGAGAGAGGGGAGGCGGGATGAGGCGAGACGGCGGGATTAGCTCGGCGGGAGGAAGAGCGAACGGATGGGTGACAAGTGTCAACCCGAGGAAGAGTTTTGATATTTAAATCTTTTATATATTTCAAAATCAGAGGAGACTTTAAAATACTCTAAAAATACCAAATAAATTCCAAAAATTCCAGAAAATTCACATAATTCATCGATAATGTTTTAAACATATTAAAAATATTTCCAACTTATTTTGATATTAAATTTTCTTTTCAACAGAAACTTTAAATTCTGAAAATTCCGATAATTGGAAATTATTAATTTAAAATTATTTCTTCAAAATAAAAGCAAAAATTGGGATGTTACAAACCTACCCCACTTAGAAGGAATCTCGACCCTAGATTCTAAGAACTGAGAAATAGATTAGAAACTCGCTCAAGATCCTCTTCTCGCTCCTGTGTTGCTTCGATTCTCGACGGTTGCTCCATTGCACTTTACAGAATTTGATAGTCTTGTTTCTTGTGCAGCAGCTCGCCTCTTCTAAAATCTTGACAGAAATTCAATATGTCAAGTCCTCTTTAAATCAACATCCTCAAAAGGTATCAACTCCTCCGTACTCTCAAACACTTTTTCAATGTGATACATGAAATACATCATGTACACCGACAATCGAGGAGGAAGTTCTAGCCGATAAGCGACTTCACCTCTTCTTGCTATAACTAGAAATGGTCCAATATACCTTGGGGCAAGCTTACCATCGACTTTGAATCGACGCATCCCTTTCATAGGTGACACTTTCGATACACATGATCGTCGGCGTAAATTCCAACATTCTTCGACGATTATCGCGATAACTCTTTTGTCCGGTCTCAGTGCTGCTTTCAATCGTTCTCTGATTAAGCTTAACTTGATCTTCTCGCTAACTTCAAGACATCCGGTCCGAATACTTGACTCTCTCCTGCCTCGACCAATATAACGGTGTTCTACATTTTCGCCATACAAGGCTTCAAACGGAGACATCTTTAGACTAGATTGATAACTATTATTATATGAGAATTCCGCATAGGGCAAACTTTTATCCCAATGGCTTTATTGGCTAAAGCACATGCTCTCAAAGATATCTTCCAATATCTGATTTACCTGCTCATTCGACCATCCGCTTGAGGATGATAAGCAAGATCAAATTTAAATTGGTGCCCAAAACTTCATGAAGCTTCACAAAATCTTGAGGTAAATTGTGTTCCTCTATCCGACACGATCCTCTTTGGAACTCCATGCAAACACACAATTTTTGACATATAAAGCTCGCCAATCTATCTCCGAATATGTAGTCTTCACTGGTATGAAATGAGCAACTTTTGTTAAACGGTCAACTATAACCCAAATTGAGTCATAACCTAACTTGGTTCTTGGTAGTCCCGTTATGAAATCCATTCCAATTTCCTCCCATTTCCATTCGGTATATGCAGAGGTTGCAAAAGACCAAAGAGTCTTTGATGCTCCGCTTAACTCTTTGACATATGTCACACAAGGCTACATATTCTGCAATTTCCTTTTCATACTGCTCCACCAAGAACTTTCCTTTAAATCTCGATACATTTTTGTACTTCCGTGATGAATTGAATATCCCGATTCATGAGCTTCTTTTAAGATTAAATCTTTTATTTCCTTTTTCTGTACTAGTATTCTCTTTCCAAACCAAAGAGTCCCTTCTTCATCTTCTCAAAATCCAAGCGCTTTACCTTTCTTCATATTCTCTTTAATTTCTTTAACATATTCATCCTCTCGTTGGCTGCCTTGATTTGATCTTCCAAGGTAGGGTGAACCTTCAATGCGCATGTAATACCTTCGTTAACTATTTCCAAATTTAATCGTTGAAATTCTTCATGGAGGGTTAATCGCTTATCCGAATTGACAGATTATTCATATGACTCTTTCGACTCAAAGCATCGGCTACTACATTAGCTTTTCCGGATGATAGTGTATTCCCACATCATAATCCTTTATCAATTCGAGCCACCTTCTTTGTCTCATATTAAGGTCAGCCGGGTGAATATATACTTTAAACTTTTATGATCTGATATATCTCACACCGACATCGATTAAGTAATGCCTCCATAACTTTAGAGCATGCACAACAAAGCTAGTTCTAAATCATGAGTGGGATAATTTTCTTCATGCGGTCTTAATCGCCTTGATGCATAAGCTACCACCCTTCCTTCTTGCATTAGTACACAACCAAGACCTTGTTTTGAAGCATCACAAAATATCTCAAAATCTTTTCGAATATCGGGTAACCGCAGAACCTGCTGAAGTTAACCTTTTCTTTAACTCTTGAAAACTATCCTCACAGATTTACTCCATTCAAATTTCTTCTCCTTCTTTAACAAATGGGTTAAAGGTCCGCAATCTTGGAAAAGCCTTCAATAAATCGACGATAGTAACCGCTAATCCTAAAAACTTCGGATCTCTTCATCGCCTTGGGTGGAGTCCAATTTAATACATCCTTAACTTTTCCAGATCTACAGATACTCCTTCCGCTGATATCACATGTCCCAAAACTCAATTTCTTTTAACCAAAATGCACATTTGCTAAATTTGGCATATAATCGTGTTCACGAGTCTTTGCAACACTATCCTTAGATGACCTTCATGTTCTTTATTATTCTTGAATAGATAAGAATGTCATCTATGAAAACAACAACAAACTTATCTAAATAATCCATGAAGACTTTATTCATCAAGTTCATGAAGTATGCCTGCATTTGTCAAACCAAAAGACATCACCGTATACTCATATAATCCATATCTTGTGGCGAAGGTCGTCTTTGGTATATCTTCGTGTCTAATCTTCAATCGATGATATCCTCGACCAAGATCAATCTTGGAAAAGACACTTGATCCTATGAGTTGGTCAAACAAATCATCGATCCGAGGTAAGGGATACTTATTCTTTATAGTGACTTCATTTAAAGCTCGATAATCAACGCACATCCGCTGACTACCATCCTTCTTCTTTACTAGAAGCACCGGGCTCCCAAGGCGAAGAACTTGGTCCGATGAATCCTTTCTCATACAATTCTTGGATCTGCCTCTTGACTTCGCTAAATCATCTACCGACATCCGATAAGGTCTCTTTGATATTGAGCTGCACTGTGCACCGATTTATAACAAATTCAACTTCTCGATCCGTGGTAATCCCGCAAATCTTCGTGAAAACATCGGGTACTCGCGAACTATCGACACATCTTCCAAACTTTTCCTTTTAGGTCGGTTAACATATCGTCTTTCTTTGAGTGCATAATCGCCTCATGTCTTATCTGAATTCCATCGAATTGGTAAGGATAATGGCACGATTGGCACAATCTATCTGCCCTTTATACTTGATCAACCAATCCATACCAAGTATTATATCTATGCCATCGAGTCTATTATAATAAGGTTCGCTAGGAACTTTACTCCATTTATAATTATGGTTGCACTAGGCTAACCAAATTAGTCCTCAATTCTTTTCCAGAGATTGACTATCATAAGGTCCTTTAGCAAACAAATTTTCCAATTATTCTTTCAACAAAAGCCTTTGTTACGAAAGAATGTGTAGCTCCGTAATCAAATAATATAATTGCTGGTACTGAGTTCACTAGAAACTTACCCAGAACTACATCTGGTGCATATTCCGCTGCCTCTGCGGTAACATGGTTGATACGCCCTCGATTAATGTTTTGTGGAGTCTTGGGAGTTTGAGGGCTTCCACGACCTTGACCATTGGTTGGAGCTCTTGCTGGTGTAGGGTCAAGATTGAAACGAACCGGGGTTACCGCTGACGCTTCGTGACGCTCTTCGCATAGTGTCCCATATTCTTGCAATTGTAGCATTGCACTCCCGCAGCTACATTTCTGCTTTGCCGCAGCTTGGGCTGCATTTCCAGTTCTAGGAGCTTGAGGTAAAGGACGAGGTGCAGAAATCGGTATCCTTGTATGACTATGTACTGGAGGTCGGTTGTACTGTGGTGGCGTGAATCGTGAACTGCTCGCAGACTGCTGAGCTTGGAACTTCCTCTTCCGGGAGTCGAAGAGTTGGCGTTGAGCATCTTCTTGCAATAAAGCTTTATTCACTAGATGCTGAAAAGTAGGGTAGTCATTGGAGACTAATTGAACCTTGAGGTTGGGGTCTATCCTCCCATGAACCTCCAAATCTTTGCGCATCGCCGCCACATCTTCTCGGGCATATCTAGATAGCTGAATGAATTTGCTTAAATAAGCGGAAACGCTCAGTTTCCTCGCAGATGATGGAACTCCTTCCTCTTCATTTCCATAATACTCATAGGAATATGAGCATTACGGAAGGCTTCCAAAAATTCTGCCCAACCAATGTTCTGGGCATCCTGGTGTGCAGCGCAGTAATTGTCCCACCAATTGGCAAAGAACTCCTTGGAGTTGATGAGCAGCATATATAACCTTCTCATGTTCAGCACATTGAGCTAGATTCAGCTTCCTTTCCACTTCCTTGATCCAATCATCCGCCTCCAACGGATCGGCAGATCCTCGCGAAGGTCGGAGGTCGGGTCCTCATGAATTCCCGAGCTTAGATCATGTGGTGGTTGAATAGGTACTTGTTGAGCTTGATTGACTTGATTTTGGGCCAAAGCCCAAGAAGTTGAAGTTGCATGGCCATCATTTGTTCCATGTTGGGAGCTTGGGTCATGGAGGTGGAATTGGGGCTTCATTGTTGTTGGGCTGGTTGTTGTTGATGTTGCTTCTCGTGTTCACCATCCAAGCTCCATCAAGAAAAGTACAGAAAAGAGGGAAAAGCATAGATGAGAGACGGGGCAATTTATCATCCCAAAACAACACACAAGATTAACACAACAGATTGAGAAAACTCAACTTTTGAAATTCAAATTAACTTTTGAAATGGCTGTACCACAAATGCACAAGGCTCGGTACAATCCATTTTATTACATCATATCATTATAAAAGCGTTCTAGTATCGATAAACAACTCAAAAAGGGTAGTCTATCTAACATCTAATTGTCCTCAACGATGATACGCCTCTGCTCCTCCTCGATCCTCCTCTCGAGTCCGACGAGTGACTCGCCCACAACCACGGCAGCTTGTTCGCGAACGCGACCGTGATCGCTCTGCTGAAAGTAGGTGATCTCGAACGAAGCGCCGGCGCCTCGGCCGATCCGCCGATGTCGAGATCGGGTAGCGGATCGGGCGCCGCACACTCTTCCTTGCGGTGAGCCTAGTGCGAGGTCCCGAGAGTCGACCGAGCAGCAACAGAGCCGGTGGAGTCGGTGTAGTGGTGGCAGCTCAAGACGCCCACCTCGCCAAGAGCTGCCCTCGCTGCATGGCGCCGGCGTGGCGGCTCGACTCGCAGCACCGTGCTCGAGAGTGTCGGAGTGGTCGAGCTCGACGCCGAAGCATCCGAGAAGTCCTATCTCCCGCCGAGCTCGCGTAAGTCGCGACGATGCTTGGGTGAATCGCACTGATGAGACAGCGTGGTCGCCCACCACGATCCGAAAGCCTCGGGGTGGGTCTGCCCCGCCTCGTAGTCGGAAAGAAGCGTATGGGCGATCGTCGAATTCCTCCTTGTGCCTCCCGCACAACTCGCTATCGCCATCTTGGCCGCATCTTGATAGCGCCCGCATAAAGGTCCGAGGGTGCTCAATCCTGCAGAGACGGGTCAAGCTGCCCATCCGAGCATAGATGAATACTTCCATGGTCCATGAATCCATAGTCATCACTCTAGTGTTCCGCCTCTGAAAATGGGTTGTTGATTATATTTCGATGCTGCATTAATCGTCAGAGAAGAGTCGCAAAGCTCCTCACTCTCGCCATGAGAATGGTGATCCCATGGGGTCAAGACGACGAAGAACCCGCCATCTATAAGTTTGAAAATAAGGAGAGATCAAGAAAGATTTTTAAATAGTGAGAGTAGGACAAGAACAAGATACTAAGTAAGAAAAGAGTAGAAGCAAAAGAAACTTATATTTTTGTACATAAATTTTTATTAAATATAAATCCTTAAAGCTTCCCAAAACCTAGGGCTCGCCCTATACCAAGATGGCTCGATACCACTTCGTGAGACCCGAGTAGAAACTCCTAGACCCCTGTGTATTACAGTACTAGTCCTGCAGATCAATGCTAGTACACACAGCTCAAAACAGAAAGATGATACATTGCCAACAACGCTTTATTACAATAGTATCTCAAGTTTTACAAAGGCCATTGCCTTACTAAGGTTCACGTAACCTCAAGCAAAAATAAACACACATGAAGCAAAAGATAACTTGATCGACCCATCAATCGCCACAGCAATTGACTGGGAAACGAATCCTAGGCATCCGAGAATAATCCACCGCATCCACATTCGCGCAGAAGTCATACTCTCAGCTTGATCTTCTCCATTCTCTCGCTTTTATATTTATAGAGCAACAGTGAGTACAAAATGTACTCCGCAAGTCTTGGGAAAATGCATAGATGTAAGGTTTCACAAAGGAAGGCTATATGGTTTATTTGCAAAAATCAGCATTTTATTTCAAATCTACATAATTACTTTAAAAGCCATTTTGTAAACAACTTGTTTTTAATAATCGAAATTGATAAGTACTTTAGTGAAGGTTAAACTACCAACACTAATATCTCGTGCCATCACAAACCAATTTTCAAAACCTCAGTTACACCCCGATCTGAACATCACGAGAGTTATACTACTCCCGAGTTTTTCTCCAATTCATTTTGTTTTGAAATCAAAACCAAAACTTCTACCATGTGAATGCATTCTTTGCTCGCCTTGACCGTGGGCACGGCTATTCGAATAGTTTTACTCGCAGAGTTTGTACACTTTACCCACAAGAGATAAATTATCTTAATAGTCAACACGCTTCCTTTGGCATGAGACCCAGATAAATTATCACAAAGCCTTTCGCCTACTCCAAAGATAGTTTAAATACCACCCGCTAAGGTTTCACCACAACTCGAATCCACGAGTTGGAGCCCTCTGCGCCATATGAGTACAAGAACCCCGTCCCTCACTATGAGTAACCAAGACACCCGGCACTCAATACACCACCGGTGATATCTAAACTACACTATTATAGGGTAGTTAGCTAGGTCGCACTCCATATAGACTTGTGGTTGTACTGCTTTGCTCAGTTTGGACAAACACAAGCGCCGGTCCTTAAACGACTGTGGTGGCTCATTCACAATTCCAAACATTCTCGTGCTAATCGCACCACCAAACCTTCCATCCACCCTTGTCAACTTTTCCCTTTGAAATCCATTTTTACTTTTAAATTATCAGTGATAACACCCATTACCACTTTTCAAACAAAGCATTTAACAATGGTAACATCCATTACCAATGTTCAAACAAATCATTCATCAAAACATTTGATAAACATGCTACTCATTTGAGTATTAATACATTAATTTGCTACGCTAAGCATTTGCTAGTATTTTAAACATTCAACCAATTTAATGCTAACTCATTATTGAGTAAAAGGGATATCCTAAGTTGACAATGGTACAAGGTAAACAATTTTCAAAGGAAGGTATAACAAATTGGGTCTTTAACTAAATTTTCTAAATCAAATTATCACTTGATATAACATAAGCATGCATTAATTTAAAATAACTACCTAAACATTTTTCTAAATCATTTGAGCAAGTTGATCAAAGGAAACTTGCAAAACATAGGAGCAAAATGGTCAAAGGAGACTTGCCTTCCGTGTCCGGTTGAAATCTTCCACAACTTGATCTTGAGGTTGCTCGGACAAATCGGTCTCTACACGTAAATCGAGAAATCCAAATAAATAAAATAAAATAAAAATTCAAAAATTGAAAATAAATATACCAATTGAAAGATTGAAATTTTAGATGAATTTAGAAATTTGAATGGACCAATTTGGAGCTAAAATGAAAAAGATATGGCTATTTGAAATTTTCAGATTTGATTAAATCCAGAAATTCGAAATCTCGACATGTGGGGTCCATCGGTCAGCGATTTCATTTAAAATGAGTCTCGACGATGGGACCCACTGGACTCGGGACCCACTTGTCAGTGAATAGCGCAGAGGGGTGGTCGCTGACGGGTGGGACCCAGGTGTCAGCGCGGATAAAAACGGAGAAACTCAACCTCGCGCGCGGAGCGGGGCTCGAACGCGCGCCGAGGGAGTGGGAGGGGGAAGAGAGCGGCGCTAGCCAAGTGAGCGGGAGGCACCGCCACCCCTTAAGGGTAGGTAATCCCTTAAGGTTTGTCTACGGAGGCCGGCGAGCAACGTGGCGCACACGTGGCTCGACGACGTGGCGCACACGCCGGATAGGTTTGACGTGGCGGGCCGAGGTGGCGGGTTGACGCGCGACGGCGCGGCTGTCGGTGGAGATGGATCGGACGGCCATGGGCTTGACGCGCGCGCGATCTCGCCGCCGGCCGGATGGACGGCAAAGATAAGGCGGTGGAGACGCGGCAACCGGCGGATGGGCGCCGCGTGGCGCGCAGCTCCGCGCGAGGCGCCGCGCGACGCTAACGCCGCGCGCGCGCGACGCCGCGCGGTGCGACCGAGGCGAGGCGCGAGGTGGACGGCCGAGATGGAAACACGTCGCGCAGATCCGGCCGCCGGTGAACGGGCGGTGGGGATGACGCGTGCGAGGCGGAGTCCGAGCGATTGGCGACGCGGCAGGCTCTGGGCCAAGCTGCCGCGCGAGGCGCCGCGCGGACGCGAGCGCGGGCGCGACTCGCACGCGACCGAGGAGCGGTGTCCGCGCGCGCCGCGCCGGCGCCGCGACCGAGGGGCGCGCGAGACGCTTCGGCGCGGCGAGGCTTACCGCGGCGGCGACGGCTCGCTTGGCGACGGTGAATCACGGCGCGACTACGCACGCGAACGGAGAGAGAGGGAGAGTGCGAAGGGGGAAAAGGGTCGTCCGGGACGTGCTTTATACGCGACGGAGGAGAAAACGGACGCACGTTCCTCGCCGGCGTTAATGGCGGCGGTTACCGACGCTTCGCGGCGGAAACGGGCGTCTCTTCGCGAGGAACGGCGGCGCTTAATGGCGCACAACGCGACGGTCTCTCCCGACGATTAACGGCGGCGGAGCGGTCGGGGAGGCGAGAGGCGAGCTCAGGCGGCGGCGTGAATGGCGGCAGCGCGCGGAGAGAAACGGTCGGGGACGAAACGTCGGGGACGACGACTCGACAGTGGGACCACCGCGCGTGAGTCCACGAAGACCGCCTCGACAGGGGCCCGCTTGTCGCGCAACCCAAAAAGAAACTCAACTCGCGCGCGAGCGGGCTCGAACGCGCGCGAGGAGCGGGGAGGAAGAGAGCGCGCGCGATAACTGGGCGGGCGGGAGGCTCACCTACCCAATAAGGGCGATTAACCCTTTGAGTATTAGTCGGGATGGCCGGTCGCTCAGCTTGGATGCGCGACACTTGGCGCCGCGAGAGAGGGGAGGCGGGATGAGGCGAGACGGCGGGATTAGCTCGGCCGGGGGAGAGCGAACGGATGGGTGACAAGTGTCAACCCGAGGAGATTTTGATATTTAAATCTTTTATATATTTAAATCAGAGGAGACTTTAAAATACTCTAAAAATACCAAATAAATTCCAAAATTCCAAAAATTCACATAATTCATCGATAATGTTTTAAACATATTAAAAATATTTCCAACTTATTTTGATATTAAATTTTCTTTTCAATGAAACTTTAAATTCTGAAAATTCCAGATAATTGGAAATTATTAATTTAAAATTATTTCTTCAAAATAAAAGTAAAAATTGGGATGTTACATGTGAGCTGCAAATATTGCCTTAAAAGCATTATATTGCGATCATGTCAATCTTTTAATGGAGTTTATTTTTGTTTTTGTTCAGTTTCTTTGTTAGCCTTTTTGGCTAAGTGTTTGCTTAGTTTAGGTTTCCCTTAAGCAAAACCCCCTTAGACGCATTTACCTCTTATCTACGCTTTTCCTCTCGTCTTTTACCTTTGGTCACAAAGCCAGCTTGTTTTCTTTTGAGCAAGATGGTTGATACCAGAACTCCTCCACCGTAATCAGCGTGACGAGGACCAGAGAGCAAGCGGTGCTCGCGGCGGTGCCACCTACACGGATCCCGCCCTCGATCGGTTTTGGTGGCCTGACTCAGATGATGCAGACCATGATGCAGAGTATGCAGACTATGATGCAGCAAGAACAAAGACCAGGAGCCAGTACCACCACCAAAGACTCGTCGGCATCGGCTATGCAGAATTCATGAGGACGAGACCGCTGTTTTTCTCCATTAAATCGAGCCTTTGGAGGCCGACGATTGGGTCCGTTCAGTTGAGAAGAAACTGAACTTGGCTCAGTGCACTGACAGAGAGAAGGTGTTATATGCAGCACATCAGCTTGAGAGACCAGCAGCAGAATGGTGGGAGAACTATTGTGCCGTCCATGAGAACCAGAACAACATCACTTGGAAGGAGTTCGCCAAGGCCTTCCATACTACCCATGTCATGGATGGAGTGGTTGAGATGAAGAAGGATGAGTTCCGAGAATTCCAACAGAGGAACCTGTCAGTGAGTGAATATCTCAATAAATTCACTCAGTTGGCTCGCTACGCGCCAGAGGATGTAGCGTCAGATGCAGCTCGCCAGAAGAGGTTCAAGAAGGGCTTGAACCCAGCTTTGAAGGTGCAAGTCGTAGGCAATGACTATGCCAGTTTTCAGCAGTTGGTAGATAAGGCCATTCTCATTGAGGAGAGTCGCCGTGAGCTCGAGGAGTCTCGCAAGAGGAGGTTGATCCAGCAGGGTTCACAGTCGCACCAGTCCCAGAGGCCTCGTTTTGGTTCCTACCAGCCTGCACGAGTGCCACAGCAGCAGCAGCAGCGATCGTCGCCCTTCAGACCCGGCTCGACGCGCCACGTCGATGTCGATCAAGATAGCGTCCCAGAGTTCCAAAGGTCGTGAGAGCGAAGAGCAATAACTCAAAGAAGATCGTCACTTGCTTCAAGTGTCATGAGGTGGGACACTATGCTAGCAAGTGCCCTTAGAGGCGAGCCCGACGCCAAGACGCCCGACTTGGGAGCCACACTGGTCGTACTCTACCCTAGGAGCAGGGCGAGGAGCACCCCGGCATCGGGACAAAGCCAGCAGGGGCGCCGGTGGTGAGAGGTCGAGTGAACCACGCCACCGCAGAGGATGCCCAGCAGCACCGGCGTTGTGATCGATGCGTTCCTAGTACATTCGATTTACGCCACGCTTTATTTGATTACGAGCTTCGCGTTCGCTTGTTTCTTGAGTTTTGCTTTAAAGCAACAATTGAAAACTGTTGCTCTTGGATCTGTTCTTTTAATCCAATCCCCTGGATCCGAGTTAAGGTCCAACCTAGGTTGTCCAGAGTCGATAACCATTCAGTGGAGTTGAGTTCAGTGGCCGACTGATTTTGTTGGATATGCAGTCCCTAGATGTAATCTTGGGAATGGATTGGCTTTAGAAGCAGCAGGCAGTGTTAGACTGTGGGAGCAGAGCAGTAATCTTAACCAATTCAGATGGGGTTAAGGTGCGATTCGCAGCTAGCGAGTATCAGCCAGAGCCAGTCATGGTTTGCCAGAGCAAGGTGATCCAGTTGGAGGATGTACCAGTTGTCAGGGAGTACTCCGACGTGTTTCCAGATGACCTTCCAGGTATGCCACCTGAGCGAGAGGTTGAGTTTTTGATTGAGCTTGTGCCAGGTACCACTCCGATTTCCAAGAGACCCTATCGGATGCCAGCCAATGATTTGGCAGAGTTGAAGAAGCAAATTCAGGAGCTTTTGGATAAGAGTTACATTAGACCGAGTTCATCCCCGTGGGGAGCGCCAGTGTTGTTCGTCAAGAAGAAGGATGGTAGTCAGCGCATGTGTGTGGACTACAGAGCACTTAATGAGGTCACCATCAAGAATAAGTACCCTCTGCCCAGGATTGATGACTTATTTGATCAGTTTAAGAGAGCAGGAGTGTTCTCCAAGATTGATTTGAGATCAGGATATCATCAGATGAGGATTCGCAAAGAGGACATACCCAAGACAGCCTTCTCGACTCGTTATGGTCTATACGAGTTCAGAGTGATGTCATTTGGTTTGACCAATGCCCCAGCATATTTCATGTATTTGATGAATAAAGTGTTCATGGAGTATTTGGATAAGTTTGTCGTTGTGTTCATTGACGACATTTTGATATATTCCAAGGATGAGAGAGAGAGCATCAGGAGCACTTGAGAGTAGCGTTGCAAAGATTGAGGGATAATCAGTTATATACTAAGTTCAAAAATGTGAGTTTTGGATGAAGAAAGTCGCCTTTCTAGGGCATGTGTTGACAGCAGAAGGAGTCGCAGTTGACCCAGGAAAAGTGAGTGGTGTTTTGGATTGGCAGTCACCCACTTGATTACCAGTCGAGTTTTACTGGTATGGCGAGATATTATCGTCGCTTCATTGAGGGATTCTCCAGTGTAGCCAGACCCCTCACGCAGTTGCTTAAAAAGGAAAAGAAATTCACTTGGACGCCAGAGTGCGAGAAAAGTTTTCAGAAGCTTAAGGAGAGTTTGACCACAACCCCAGTGCTTGTGTTGCCTAATATTAATAAGGATTTTGAGATATATTGCGATGCCTCTTGCAAAGGTTTGGGTTGTGTCTTGATGCAAGACAAGAGAGTGGTAGCTTACGCCTCACGCCAGTTGAGACCGCATGAGGAGAACTACCTTACTCATGACTTGGAGTTGGCAGCTGTAGTGCATGCATTGAAGATCTGGTGTCATTATCTGATGGGTAATAGATGTGAGGTTTACACGGATCATAAGAGTCTGAAATACATCTTTACCCAGTCCGAGCTTAACCTCAGGCAGAGGAGGTGGTTGGAGCTGATAAAGGATTATAATGTGGGCATACATTATCATCCTGGGAAAGCTAATGTTGTTGCAGATGGCTTGAGCAGAAAGGTATATTGCAATTCAGTGATGGTTCGAGAGAGTCAGCCAGCATTGCATGAGGAATTTCAGAAGCTTAGCCTTGAGTTGGTTGAGCCTGGATTTTTGGCAGCTATGGAGATGCAACCTACTTTGGATGGTCAGATTCGTCAGGCTCAGTCAGATGATGAGGCGTTTCAGCGAATCAGAAAGAACTTAAGTGAAGGTAAAGAGTCAGGATTTTCAGTAGATGACCAGGGAACCTTGTGGTTCAAGCAACGTTTGTGTGTGCCCAACAAGCAAGAACTAAAGGATGTGTCGTTAAAAGAGGCTCACGAGTCGTTGTATTCGATTCATCCAGGCAGTACCAAGATGTACCAGGACATTAAGGATAAATATTGGTGGCCAAGCATGAAGCGTGAGATCGCTGAGTATGTAGCCCTTTGTGATGTTTGTCAGAGAGTAAAGGCAGATCATCAGAGACCAGCAGGCTTACTACAGCCATTGAAAGTCCCCGAGTGGAAGTGGGAAGAAATTGTATGGACTTCATAGTCGGTCTGCCTAAGACCAAAGAGGGTTATGATTCGATTTTGGTCATCGTGGACCGATTGACCAAGGTTGCTCATTTCATTCCAGTTAAGACGACCTACAGTGGTGGCAGATTGGCAGAGCTATATATGTCCAGGATTGTCAGTTTGCATGGTGTACCCAAGAAGATTGTGTCAGATCGTGGATCGCAGTTCACCTCTCGTTTTTGGGGTAGTTTCCATAAGGCTATGGGGACTCACCTGAACTTCAGTACAGCATATCACTCTCAGACAGATGGACAGACAGAGCGAGTAAATCGGATTTTGGAGGACATGTTGAGAGCATGTGTGCTTGATCATGGTTCCAAGTGGGACAGTTATTTGCTTTTTGCAGAGTTCTCGTACAACAACAGTTATCAGGCCAGTTTGCAGATGTCACCGTTTGAGGCATTGTATGGCAGGAAATGCAGGACCCCTCTCAATTGGAAAGAGATAGGGGAAGGGCAGGTTTTTGGTCCAGACTGTTTGAAAGAAGCTGAGGTTAAGGTCCGCTTGATACATGAAAGGTTGAAAACTACCAAGGCCAGACAGAAAAGTTATGTAGATACCAGACGTCGAGAGCTGAGTTTTGAGCCAGATGATTTCGTGTATCTCAGGATCATACCATTCAAGGGTGTGAAGATGTTTCAGCTAAAAGGGAAGCTTGCACCGAGGTATGTTGGTCCGTTCAGGATTCTGAAACGCAGGGGAGAGGTTGCTTATCAGTTGGAGCTACCTACGTCCTTCAGTGGGGTACATGACGTCTTTCATGTGTCCTAGTTGAAGAAGTGCCAGCGTGTACCAGAGAAGGTTGTGCCAGTTGAGGCCGTTGACCTACAGGAGGATCTGTCACATAAGGAGCATCCAGTCAAAGTCTTGGACGTGTCAGAGCGAGTCACCTGGAATAAAGTGGTCCATTTTTGCAAGGTGCAGTGGAGCAACCACTCCGAGGAGGAAGCAGCCTGGGAGCGTGAGGAGGACCTCAGAGCAGAGTTCCCGAACCTATTCCCTTAGTTGGCCCAGATCTCGGGGTCGAGATCTCGTTTAAGGGGGTAAGGTTTGTAACATCCTGTTTTTCTGAGATTTTTAAAGCCTGGAATTTAAAAATAAATTTTCTGGAATTTTTTGAATTTAATTTAAGCTTCAAATGAATTTTTAGAATTTTCAAAGATTTAATATGATTAAAATAAACATTAACATAAGCTGGAAATATTTTATTTGGATTCTTCAGGTCTCAAGGAATTTTCTGGTATTTTTGGTGAATTTTTGAGATTTATTTGCTATTTTCTAGAGTCTCTGGAAGTTTATTTGAATTTCTGGAAAAAGAAAAGAAACAGAAAAATCCACCGTCGCCCGATTCTCCCCGCTACCACGTGGCGCCATCCCCGCGTCCGCGCCCCGCTCCGCGCCCCACCCCGCTCCCCGCCGTCGGATCGCGACGCACCCACCACGCGTCGCGCTGCTAGTGCCCGCCAGCGCCCGCGCGCTACATCCCAGCCGTCCAAACCCATCCGCGTTGCGACCGTCGCCGTATCCGGATTGGACTCCTCGGTTCGCGTGTTAAAACCCACCGCTCGTCCTTGGTTCGCGTGCCGACACCCGAACTCCGCCGCCGTCGCTCCTCGCCCGTCCTCGCGCCCGCGCCGCCGCCGGAGTTGCCCCCCGCCGCCTGTGCCGCGTCTCCCTCGTCCGCAAGCGTCGCCGGAGACCCCTCCCCGTCGCTGCCTCTGCCGCCGGTGAGCGCCCGTCGCCGGAGTCACCCCGCCGCCGGAGACCCCTCCCGTTCTTTGCCTCTGCCGCGGTGGCGCCCGTCGCCGAACCGCCTCCCGTCGCCGCTCGCCCGGCCCCGCGCTCGCCTCGGTCGCCGCCGCGCCCGCCGCGCACAAGGCAGCTTCGCTCACACCAGCAAGGCGCCGTCGCGGCGCGCGCGGCGCCACGCGTCGGCCATCCACGCCTCCGCTTCGCGCGCCGCTCGCCCGCGATCGGCCGAGGGTTGGATCGGCCTCGTCCCGCACCCGCCGTCGGATCCCCGTCGCCCGCGCGCGCCGTGCCGCATCAGCCGAGCCACGTCAGCCCTAGCTGACGTGGCATGCCACGTGGACATGCCACGTCAGCGCCACGTCAGCCCCGAGCCATCCCCCGAGCCACGTGGCGACCACGTCGGTACCGCGTCGGTACCGGTGACACGTGGCAGCATATGCTGCTGCCACGTCAGCCCTAGCGCCGCGTCAGCCCGCCGCCCCCCGCGCGCATTGTTTCGTGGACCGAGTCCGCGGTGGACCCGGTTTCCCGTGCGCCCGGTCCACAACACAGTAACTTTTCTGAATTTCTCGATTTAATTTTAGGTTTAATTTTCCGAGAGCTCGTTCTCCTCCGTCCTAGCTCCGATTGACCCCGTTCTTTTTTCTAAATTCATCTAAAATCGAGATCTAGCTGTTGGTTCTGGTTTTGTGAATTTTGGAGTTCTTTTGCTTATCATTTTATGTGTTTCTTTGTTTTCGGTCGTTTTCTCTCTCGTTAGATTCGGATTCCGGAGGAGCAGGTTTCGTGCCTGAAGACCAGGAGTACCCCGCTGAGCATAACCAAGGCAAGTCGTGTCCTTTGATCATGTTGAACCCAATTTGCAATCTACTATTTATTTATTTTATTTTAAATTACATTGCATCGCTATTTTTATTCAACCGTTGTAACTGGTAGTTATCGTCCCATTTGAGTTTATCCCTCCTTGATATTTTGGAACGCCATGATGCCATTGTCACCATGGGTTGGGAAATTTACTAGTGATGCTAGATTATCTGTCACATGGGTTGGTACGATTAGACTGCTCAGCTGGCTTATACTTTACGTTCAATCTCAACATCATATGTTAATTATTAATTTGACTTAATGACATATGAAACTGTGGTTGGTGCCACGTCTATTAAAATTTGTGCCGCGTCATTGGTGTGACGTGGGCATGGTTATACAAATTGGTTTTTCACTCGGGCGAGTGATCGTGCAGTAAAGGGGGAGGTGCAGTTACATTTCGGGGATATGGTAGCCTTGCCCGGGTAATGTTAAGGACTTAACTTTGTGCGCCATTGATCTGAGCTTAATCGTGCAAACCACATGTCTAGTATGGGATAGACCTGGCTGATTAATTTGTAATATTTCAATTCAATTCTGCCATTGTGATGGACATGGTTGTTGATTTCCATGTGGCGTAAAGGGGGTGTGATGCGAAACCCTAGCAGGCAGGATTGGGTTGAGGTAGAGCATTGTAAAGGTCTTGTTGTGATTTCCTGAGATCGAGGCTAATCACATCGTGTGGGTACAGTTGTGCAACCTCTGCAGAGTGTAAAACTATTCGAATAGCTGCGTCCTCGGTCATGGACATTGCTCGGGGATTTCACACGAGGGTTAGTGTTTCACTTATAACTTGGTGGTTTATGTTGGAGGTGGGCGGGTAGTTCATCTTTGTTGGTCTAGCTTGTGAATGGGTGTTCACAAGTGGTTCATGTTTAATCCTTTGATTATTCATTAATACTGTTTTCATTTAACTTTCGCTTTAAAGTTATTTATTATATTTCATTGTGAAATGTTTTTATGCAAATTAACCTTTCAGCCTTCCTTTGGTAAGCCTTGCATATTATATTGCATTCATTTGTTACAAGCGACTTCTTGAGTACCAATGTACTCACGGCTTTACGCCTATGTTGCTCGATTGAGGAGAGGAGTACTATCGGTAGGTGGTTCGAGAAGGAGAGTACTACGACGACTTCACGGATTAGGCTTCGTTCTCCACTCGATAGCCTGTGGGCTTGTCAATTGGCCGCTACGCTTTATTTTGGATTTCCGCTGCTATTTTATTAAGCCCTTCCGGTTAGAGATATTGTAAGCTTGGCCATATGGTCGTACCTTTGATGTTTTATCGATATTCGAGTTTTCCTTTATTATTATCGTGTGTATGACTGTGATCACATCTATGTTTGACTGTGTGCACTAGCGTGATCCTGGACTAGTGCAGTTTACATAGAGAGACCGAATTTGCATATTCAGATCTCGATAGGTGCCTTTTATAGGCCAGAGGAGGGAAGGCAACGGGCGCCCGAATTCACTCTGGTGGCGAAGTTGAATGCGACGGCGAGGAGGGGCGTAACGTGCGAAATTATGCCAGAAATGGACGGTGCATGCGGGGGAGTAATTGGGTACCAGCACGGGCGGGAGAGAGGGATGGAAACCGAAGCTTTCAAAGCTTCGGTTTCGGGGGTTAATGGCGGCGGGGACGGCGCGAGGAAGAAGGAAGGTGGCGGGGATGATGGTCCTGACAGGCGGGGCCTGTGCGTCAGTGAGAGAAGAAAACGGGAAGGCGCGAGGAGGACGGTTGGATTTGCAACGGGTGGCAAGAAGGGACGATTGCGGCCGCTGGTTCACAAGCGAAGGGGTAAGTGAACGTGAACGGTCATGATCCGATCCGACAACAGTGAAAGGATCTGAGCCACTCGAGCGTTTAAGTGACGGGGGACAAAGGATCTGAGCCACTCGAGCGTTTAAGTGACGGGGGACGGCTGAGATCTAAAATGACAACACGGGACGGTGCGGATTTAGGCCACGCGTCAACTGTAGGGATGAAAGGAGCGACCGAAACGGTAAGTGGTGACGGGTGGCTGGGATCAGACCGGGAGGAGGGACGGCTGGTCGGATGGATGCCAGGTGTCAGCGCGAGGGGAGGGGAAGGCGGGTGGAAGGGTTAAGTGAAGATAGGTGGCCGAGATTAGATCCAGCGGGGTGGAGGAGGCTCCGATTGCTGACACGCGGTAGCCCGAGAGGGTTTAGGATTTTAATTTCTTTTTTGATTTTCAGAAATAAGTTGAAGGCTTTAAATACTCAGAAAAATACCAAATAAATTTTGAAAATTCCAAAAAAATTTAGAGAACCTTCTGGGACTATTTTAGACTTAATAAAAATATTTTCAGCCTATTTTGGTAATTGGTTTTCGCACAAACACAAATTGACTTGAAAGGGAGGGTTTTTAAATCTTTATAATTCCTGAAAATTTAAGTAATTACAAATTGCCTTTAGAAAAAGGAAATATATTTATTTTGACTTTCATGAAATGTAATAAATTCATTTGGCCTTTAAATAAATAAAAAATTTTAATTTTCTTAATCCAGGGCTTGAAACAAAAATCCAGGAAAAAATCCAATAAATTCCAAAAAATACCTTAATAAAGGGATTAAAATTTTTGGGATGTTACAAACCTACCCCCCTTAAAAGAAATCTCGCCCTCGAGATTTGCACTGGCTAGCAAAAGAGATGGGGATGGCTGGCCTTCAAATCTTCTTCTCGCTCGCAAGTGGCTTCATCTTCGGTGTAGTTGCTCCACTGAACTTTGCAAAATCTGATGATCTTCCTTCTGGTCTGGTGTTCAGCGGTGTCGAGGATCTTGATCGGCTGCTCCTGATAGGTGAGGTCATCTTGAAGGTCCAAGGTTTCCAATGCGGCTTGCTCTGCGGGTACTCGGAGGCACTTCTTCAGCTGAGAGACATGGAAGACATTGTGCACTCCTGCCATGCTTGGCGGTAAGTCCAACTGATAAGCGATTTCACCTCTTCAGTTCAGAATCTTGAAAGGTCCCACATATCTTGGCGCTAGCTTTCCTCTGACTTGAAACCTTTTGACTCCTCTGAGTGGGGACATTCTGAGATAGACGTAGTCCCCGACCTCAAAGGTCAAATCTCGACGAGGGTTGTCCGCATAACTCTTCTGTCGAGATTGGGCTATCTTCAGTCTATCTCTGATCTTTTTAACCTTATCTTCGACATCTTGAAGCAATTTCGGTCCGGCTTCTTGGGGTTCTCCTTGCTGATCCCAAAGCAAGTGTGTAACTGTTCCCGAAAGGTGTCTCGGCCGTACAAGGCTTCGAAAGGTGTCATCTGCAGGCTGGCCTGGTAGCTATTATTGTACGAGAACTCTGCATAGGGCAATGAACGGTCCCAACTGTTCCCGAAATCCAGAGTACAAGCCCTTAACACGTCCTCGAGTATCTGGTTTAATCTTTCTGTTTGACCATCTGTTTGGGGATGGTAAGCGGTACTGAAACTGAGCTTACTTCCCAACTCTTCATGCAGTTTTTGTCAGAACCGAGAAGTGAACTGACTGCCTCGATCTGACACTATCTTCTTGGGGACTCCATGTAGGCACATAATTCGGGACATGTACAGCTCAGGTAACTTAATTCCGGAGTAAGTGGTCTTGATTGGTATAAAGTGGGCCACTTTAGTCAATCGGTCTATGATTACCCAGATTGAATCACAACCTGATTGCGTCCTCGGATGCCCGTTTATGAAATCCATACCGATTTCCTCCCACTTCCATTCTGGAATTGGCAATGGTTGCAAAAGTCCAGCTGGTCTCTGATGTTCGGTTTTGACTCGTTGACAAGTGTCACAGTCTTCAATAAACTCTGCTATCTCTCTTTTCATACTAACCCACCAATATCTTTCCCTCAAGTCCTGGTACATCTTGGTACGACCTGGGTGAATGGAGTATGGGGTGTCATGTGCTTCCTTCAAAATCAGGGTTTTGATCTCCTGATTATTTGGTACACAGATGCGGTTCTCGAACCAAACAGTGCCATACTCGTCCTCACTGAATCCTGGTGCTTTGCCCCTTCTCATATTATTTTTGATTTCTTGGATATCCTTGTCAACCTTCTGAGCTTCCTTAATCTGATCAGGCAAGCTAGGTTGTATTTCCAGAGTAGATAGAATGCTCAGATTGACCGGATTCAGACTTAGACGGGCGACCCCCTCTTGAAGTCGGGTCTGATCTTCTTCCGGTAAAACCATATTAGTATAAGATTTCCTGCTCAAGGCGTCGGCTACAACATTAGCTTTTCCGAGGTGATAATGTATGCCAATGTTATAGTCTTTTATCAACTCTAACCATCTTCGCTGTCTTAGGTTGAGTTCTGCCTGGGTGAAGATATATTTCGAACTCTTATGGTCTGTGTACACTTCACAACGGCTACCGATAAGCTAGTGGCGCCAGATCTTCAAAGCATGCACTACGGCTGTTAATTCTAAGTCATGAGTAGGATAATTGCACTCATGAGGCTTGAGTTGGCGCGATGCATAGGCTACTACCTTGCCCTCTTGCATCAAGACACAGCCTAAGCCAAGGCGAGAGGCATCACAGAAAACTTCAAAGTTCTTATGCACATCCGGCAAGACGAGCACAGGAGCTGAGACTAGCCTTTTCTTAAGAGTCTGAAAACTCTGCTCATCAGCTTTCATCCATTCGAACTTCTTTTTCTTCTTTAATAACTGTGTCATTGGCTTGGCTAACTCAAAGAATCCTGCTATGAACCGACGGTAATAACCCGCAAGTCCAAGGAAGCTCCTTACCTCTGTTACGGACTTCGGTTGCTTCCATTCCATCATTGCTTCTATCTTGGAAGGATCCACAACTATTCCTTCAGCTGTCACGATATGTCCTAGAAAGGCAACCTCTTTTAGCCAAAATTCATATTTACTGAATTTGACGAAAAGCTGATGTTCTCAAAGCTTTTATAAAGTGATCCTGAGATGCTGCTTATGCTCTTATTCATTCTTGGAGTAGATGAGAATGTCGTCGATGAAGATCACCACAAACTTGTCCAAGTACTTCATGAATACGCTGTTCATCATGCTCATGAAATAGGCTGGTGCATTGGTCAGTCTAAACGACATGACAGTGAACTCATAATGCCCATAACGGGTGGAGAATGCAGTCTTGGGAATGTCTTCTTCACAGATCTTCAGCTGGTGATATCCTGACCGTAGGTCAATCTTGGAGAAGACGCCAGCTCCTTTCAACTGATTGAGCAATTAAGTCGATCACAGGCGGGTACTGTTCTTGATTGTGACATCATTGAGCGCTCTGTAATCCACACATAGCCTTAAACTTTCATCCTTTTTCTTGACAAACAAGACGGGTGCTCCCCAAGGTGACGAACTAGGTCGGATGTATCCCTTGTCTTCTAATTCCTTAAGCTGCTTTTTTAACTCTGCTAACTCGTTAGCAGGCATCCGATACGGTCTCTTGGAGATTGGGGCGGTGCTTGGGACTTGGTCAATCACAAACTCGATTTCCCTATCCGGCGGCATTCCTGGTAACTCCTCGGGAAATACATCTTGGTATTCCCGTACTATCGGCACTTCTTCCAAGACTTGAAGATGAAAAAGGGTACATTCTTCTGCTTCCGGAATTTGAGGAGAGAAGATTACTGCTATGCCTTGGTCATTGGTGAGGGTGATGGATCTGGTAGCACAATTGATCTGGTCTTGATTTTTAGCTAACCAGTTCATCCCGAGAATGACATCTAATCCTTGCGATTCCAGAACCAAAAGGTCGGCTAGGAATCGGCTTCCATCTATGAGCAATTCTACCTTTGGGCACAAGGTCCCTGGTCTCATTTCTACTCCCGGGGAGTGAACTATCATAGGGTTGCTAAAAGTCACCCTGCCCAACCCATGCTTATCCACAAAAGTTTTTGACACAAAGGAATGCGATGCTCTGGAATCGAAAAGAACTGATGCTGGTACTGAGTTGACAAGAAATGTACCCAGCACGATGTCCGGTGCAGCCTGCGCTTCTTCCATGGTCACATGGTTCACTCGCCCTTTGATGAAGGTCTGCAGCTTCTGCTGCCCCTGGTTCTGACTTCCGGAGGCTCCTGGGGTTACTGTCGCTTGCATCTTCTTGGGGCACCTTGGCATAATGCCTTGGTTCTTTGCAGTAGAAATAGGTCACTCTGTCTAACGGTGGATGCTCTTACGCACGAGCCACCGCGATTAAGTGCGGTTGATGCAAGCTATTTGCGCTAGCTTGGAACGGCGGGCGGCTGGTTGAGGACTTGAACTTGCTTGAATGGGTCTTGATGTTGCTGCCCTGAGGTCTGAACTTGTTCGTGTGTGGAGGAGTATTACAAACCTTGTGAGAACCTCCAGAGTTATTCCTCTGATCCGCCATTCTTCTCTTCCGGGTTTCCATCTCCATAAGCTTGCCCTCCTGGCGGATGGCCTTGCTGACTAGCTGGTGGAAGTCGGTGTAGTCACCCACTATCAGCTGCACTGAGATGTTGTTATTCAGGCCCTCCATGAATCTTTCTTGCTTGGCTTCGTCGGAGGCCACATCTTCTGGCGTATAGCGGGCCAGTTGGTTAAACTTCTGCACGTACTCATTGACAGTACAGTTTCCTTGTCGTAGGGCTATGAACTCTTTCTTCTTCAAGGCCATGGTGCTGGTGGGGATGTGAGTTTTGTGAAAACTTTGCTCGAACTCGTTCCATGTCACGGTCTGGGGGTTGGCATGTGAGGCCGTGAAGGTGTCCCACCATTGAGACGCAGGTCCATTCAGCTAATGGGAAGCGAACAGGACTCGCTCCCAATCGGTGCACTGCAAAATATCTAGTTTCTTGCCAATCGACCTGAGCCAGTCGTCGGCGTCCATGGGTTCGGCACTACCGACAAAAGTCGGTGGCTTGATCCTCAGGAACTCTGAAAGCCGATTGGAGGGGCTTGGGCCGGTTGATGAGGAGCGGGGTTGTTGATGATGCAGGCTAACAAGCTGGATCAGCGGTCTTCAGTTAGCCATCAAGCGAGCCCAATCGGTCTCTTCTTTGGCGGGTGGAGGAATGAGGCCGGCTCCCTTGAGCTCCGAGGTTGGCATTGTCGCTGGGGTTCCTCCTCGTGTTCACCATCTGCCGAAGCTTCCAGATTTAGAGGGGAGAGAGAGAACGAAAGGAGAGGTTCTTGTAATAATCCCACAAACAGAACACACAAAAAGCAAGAAAACCACAAATAAGAGCCAAATAAAACTTCTTTTATTTTATTTATAATAGTCTTGCGGCTGTTAACAAAGGACTACAGCTCGCATATAGCGCTCTAAAGCTAAGACTCGGGGTTCCCTAAACGCTGGCGCTACGCTTGAACCTCTTCGAGGGTGGCTCTGAGGTAGCGGAGTCCTCATCGTGGGCGCGGTAATTGGTCAATTCTTCTTCTACCGCGTGGTGCTTCTGAGTCGCACTGTGCAGCTCATCCAGAGTGGTCTAGTACATGTGATCCATAAACTTGGTGAAGTCCACTTGACGTAAGAGACGGGGGTTGCTCTCGTACTCCGTGGATGAGAAATCGTTGGCAGCACCAAGAGGAGTCTTCATGGAGAAGTATCGGAAGTCTGTGCGCTGCAGGTCCCGGGCGTAGATGTTCCTTAACTGGCGAATGGCCTCCCGGGCTGCATCTTGTACTCCGTCGAAGAACGTAGCTCGAGGTAGGGGGGCGTCGAAGATGTGAATAGCCGCGATGGCTGTAAAATCCTTGAAGATCTTCACTTCCACCCTCCAGTGCTCCTCATCTCCGTACATGCCTACGTACCCCTGGTAGAGAGGGTAGGGACGAAATTTTAGCTCCCGCATGAGGTTGTACAGGTCATCAGCGAAGAGTCCGGCAAGGGTTCCGTGGGTGACACGGGTAGGTTGCTTCATCTAAAATTTTGAAGAGAAGAGGGAGTTAGTAACCAGTTTTGGTAAGAGACTGAGCAAAGGAAGAAATGATTTTTAAAAGAGGTATTTCTTATTAAGATATATCCTTAAGGTTGGTCTCAAGCTAAGGTTACGTCTTAGGATCATTATTGCTCTGATACCATTTCTGTTGGGACCCGGAACAACAACTCCAAGTCTCTCTGTGTAAATCGCACTATCCCAGGAAAAGCTAGTGCACACAGGGTCAACAGTAATATATATCGTGCAAAATCACCACAAACTATTATTAAACGAAAATACGGCCTTATGGCCAAGTCTTACAATATAGGGGCACAAGGCCAACAAGAGAAAATTAAAGCAGCAAAAAACAGTAAAGGTAGAAGAACAGCCCATCCAGCCTCCCACAGGCGAATGACTGTAAGACGCATTCTACTCGCTGAAGTAGTCCTCACCGTCGTAGTCACCGTCGAAGTCTGGCAACAGATTTAGCAAGGTGAGCACATAAAGTACACCCAAGGTAAGCACACTAAGTACTTACGCAAGTTACACCAGGAGTTTTAACAGACTGAATGCATGCATAGGGATAACAAAGGAAGGCTTAATAACTTTATTTGCATGAAAAGCAGTACCGAATTTAAATACAATAACATAAGTGCAAAAACTGAATTTTAATACATCATATGAAAACAATATTTAATAGAGTATTATCGTTAGTGTAGGCTCCGACCTGCACTAACCTAACCACGGGCATCCCACCCGGACCATTGTCAAAACCACTATTGTTTGTCCAAAAACCAAGTTTTATAAAAACCAAATCTAATTTGTGAAGACTCTACTCAGCATGTCTATGACCGTGGACACGGCTATCTAGGATAGGTTTTAACTCTGCAGAGGTGTACAACTTTACCCACAAGACATTCCCTCTCACTTGAGCCATGCGATAAACACACTGCCTTAGGTGTGCGGCGGAGAGTTCATGACAAGGCTGTTCCGATGATCCATAGCCAAAATAATCACGCCGTCACTAAGGTTTCCCCACAACTCGAATCCACGAGTTGGAGCCCCCTCTGGTGCCATGTGAGACTTCTTGCGGCCTACGTCACACTCATATTCAGCCTATAGCGAAACTATATTTGAAACTTCACAAATTACTTAGCCAGGTCTGTCCCATACCAAACTTGTGGTAGTACGAAGTGACTTCTAGTCAATACTATAGTACTAACTAGTTTTTAGCTAGGGTGACAAGGTAGATGAATTCGGGAATTCGCCGGTACCTTGCGCAGTGCACGGGGATGGTCGGAGAAGGTGATCAGCGGAGAGGGGCGGTGGTCGGAGAAGGGTTCATGGCAGCAGAGGGGTTCCGGTGGTGCTCGGGCCCGGGAAAGCGGTCGTCGGGGCACAAGCAACGTCGGGGAGGCGTCGGTGAAGCTCGGGGAGGCTTGAGGCGACGGTGATTGCTCGCCGGAGTCGTCGGAGCCGCGGAGGGGAAAACGAGCACAGGGAGGTTCCCGGGGCTTGATTGCTTGAATTGAGAGGAGTGGGGGAGGCAGTGTGAGTAGAGGGTCCTCGGGGGTGCCTTTTATAGGCCAGAGGAGGGAAGGCAACGGGCGCCCGAATTCACTCCAGCGGCGAAGTTGAATGCAACGGCGAGGAGGGCCGTAAAGTGCGAAATTATGCCAGAAACGGACACGATGCATGCGGGGGAGTAATTGGGTACCGGCACGGGCGAGAGAGAGGGATGTAAACCGAAGCTTTCAAAGCTTCAGTTTTGGGCGTTAATGGCAGCGGGGACGGCGCGAGGAAGAAGGAAGGTGGCGGGGATGATGGTCCTGACAGGCGAGGCCCGCGCGTCGGTGAGAGAAGAAAACAGGAAGACGCGAGGAGGACGGTTGGATTTACGACAGGTGACAAGGAGGGACGATCGCGGCCGCTGGTTCACAGGCGAAGGGGTAAGTGAACGTGAACAGTCATGATCCGATCCGACAACAGTGAAAGGATCTGAGCCGCTCGAGCGTTTTAAGTGACGGGGGACGGCTGAGATCTAAAATGACAACACAGGACGGTGCGGATTTAGGCCACGCGTCAACCGTAGGGATGAAAGGAGCGACCGAAACGGTAAGTGGTAACGGGCGGCTGGGATCAGACCGGCCGGAGGGACGGCTGGTCGGATGGATGCCAGGTGTCGGCGCGAGGGGAGGGGAAGGCGGGTGGAAGGGTTAAGTGAAGATGGGTGGCCGAGATTAGATTCGGCGGGGTAGAGGAGGCTCCGATCGCTGACTCGCGGCAGCCCGAGAGGGTTTAGGATTTTAATTTCCTTTTTGATTTTCTGAAATGAGTTGAAGGCTTTAAATACTCAGAAAAATACCAAATAAATTTTAAAAATTCCAGAAAAATCTAGAGAACCTTCTGGGACTATTCTAGACTTAATAAAAATATTTTCAGCCCATTTTGGTAATTGGTTTTCGCACAAGCACAAATTGACTTGAAAGGGATGGTTTTTAAATCTTTATAATTCCTAAAAATTTAAGTAATTACAGATTGCCTTTAGAAAAATGAAATATATTTATTTTGACTTTCATGAAATGCAATAAATTCATTCGGCCTTTAAATAAATAAAAAATTTTAATTTTCTTAATCCAGGGCTTGAAACAAAAATCCAGGAAAATATCCAATAAATTTCAGAAAATACCTTAATAAAGGGATTAAAATTTTTGGGATGTTACACGGGAAAACAAGTCCACGGTGGACCCGATCCACGAAACAGTGCGCTAGGGCTGACGTGGCAGGCGGAGGGGCTGACATGTGGCATGGTGATGTGGCACCTGGGCCAGACTTTTGCTGATGTGGCGCCGACACGTGGCTGCCATGTGGCGGTAGGGCTGGCGTGGCAGCTGACGCGGCTAGGGCTGACGTGGCTTGCGGGGACACGGTGGCGGCGGCTTGATCCGACGGCGCGGGGGTGGACGCATGGCTGCATCCGGATCGCTGGCTCATATCTAGATGAGCGACTCATATCGGGTGGATCCAGAAAATTCCTTATGACCTGAGGAACTCAAATAAACTATTTTCAACTTGTGTTAAAGTATATTTTAATCAGATTAAATTATTTTAAATTCTAAAAATTCATTTTAAGCTTGAATTAATTCCAGAAAATTCCAGAAATTTTATTTTTGCAAACTGGGCTTTAAAAACTCCAGAAAAACAGGATATTACACTTGAGGAAGGATTCTTAGCTACAATAGAGTTGCAGCTGACTTTGGGATGATTAGATTCATCATGCTCAAATAGAGGATGAAAATATTCAGTGGATCAAGACTAATATGAGTAAGGGTAAGGTATCAGATTTTACAGAGGATGACAAGGGTACCTTGTGGTTTAAGGAGTATTGTGTGTGCCAAACAAAAAAAGTTAAATGAATTATTGCTCAAGGAAGCTCATGACTCATTGTACTCGATCTATCCAGGTAGTACAAAGATGTATCAGGATATCAATGGCAAATATTGGTGGTCAAGTATGAAGAGAGAGAGAGATAGCAGAGTATATTGCACTTTGTGAAGTGTGTCAAAGGGTGAAAGCTGAGCATCAGAGGCCAGCGGGTTTGCTACAACGGCTGAGAATTCCTGAGTAGAAGTGAGAAGAAGTTGGCATAGACTTTATTGCTGGATTACTCAAGACCAAGGATGGTTTCGATTCCATTTGCGTAATTGTGGATCGTTTAACAAAGGTTGCTCATTTCATTATGATCAAGACAACCTATGTAGGTGACAAGTTGGTAGAGTTATACATATCAAAAATTATGTGTCTCCATGGAGTGTCTAAAAAATAGTATCAGATCATGGATTGCAATTCATTTCACGATTTTGAGAAAGTTTCCATGAAGCTAAGGGTACTCATTTGAATTTCAGTACAATGTGTCATCCTCCAGATTGATGGTTAGACTGAGCGTGTGAATTAGATTCTTGAAGATATGCTAAGAGCTTGTTTGCTAGATCATAGAGCCAAGTGGGACAATTATTTAGCTTTTGCTGAGTTCTCCTACAATAACAACTATCAAGCCAGTTTGCAAATATCGCTGTTTGAAGCTTTGTATGGCAGAAAATGCAGAACCACTATCAATTGGAAAGAGACAAAGAGAAGGTCAAGTCTTTGAGCTAGATTGCTTAAAGGAAACTAAGAAAAAGGTTTGATTAATCTAGGAGAGGCTAAGAACTGCTTAGGCTAGACAGAAAAGCTATGTGGATACTCGTCGTCGAGAGTTGAGATTTGAGCTAGGTGATTATGTGTATCATAGGATTATGCTATTCAAAGGTGTTAAGAGATTTCAAATGGAAGGAAAGGTTGCACTAGGTATGTACACCCTCTCCTGCATGGAGCAGTTGGTCACCTCCCCCTAAACAATGTGGAACATGGGGTTGTCCCTACAGGTTGAGGAGGACAAAGTGAGGATGGCCCTCGTCTAGAGCATCGGCACTGGGTTACTGCTACCGCCACGATGGGTAGTGGGGCCCACAATGCGGGAGAGCACGCTATGGAGCCCACTAGATCCACTGGCTGGAGACAGCTTGTCGAGACCCGAATATGCAAATCCGGCCTCCCTGTGTATACTACACTAGTCCAGGATCACGCTAGTGCACACAGTTTAATATAGATGAAATATCAACCGTACACACGCTAAAATGAAGGAAAATCTCAAATACTAATAATTGTCAAAGTATGACCTTATGGCCAAACTTACAAATTATTAGCCCAAAGGGCTTAAAATCTAGCAGCGAAAAATAGAAGTAAACGTGGAAGCCATTCGACATGCCCACAGGCAATCGACTGGGGAGCGAAGTCCTAATTCGTGAAGTCGCTGAAGAATCCTCCCTTTGGTACCTCCTGTTGGTAAAACTCCTTTTCTTCAGCTGAGCAACAGTGGGCACAAAGCCGTGAGTACATTGATACTCAGCAAGTCATTTGTAACAAATAAATGCAATATAATATGCAAGGCATACCAATGAATGTGTGTAAGGTTAATTTGCATAAAGCGACATTTTAAAGGAAATATGATAAATAGATTGAAAGCGAACTTTAAGGAAAAGCAATAATAAATAAATAATCAACGAAATTAAAATAAACCACTTGTGAACCTCCCATCCACAGGATAACCAATAGTGAACTAACCATTTAACTTCCAACAATAACCAAACCAAGTTTTACGAGAATTCTACTCCTCGTGTGAAATCACCGAGTATTATCCATAACCGAGGACGCGAGTATTCGAATAGTTTTACACTCTACAGAGGTTGTACAATTGTACCCACACGATGTGATCAACCTCGATATCAGGAAATCACAACAAGGCCTTTACAATGTTCCACCTTAATTCAATCCCGCCCTCTAGGGTTTCGCATCACACCCCCTTGCGCCTCATGGAAATCCGTAACCATGTTCATCATAATGGCGAGATTGAAATTGAAATGTCCCAAATTAATCAGCTAAGTCTATCCCATACTAGACATGTGGTTTGCATGATAAATATCAAATCAATGGCACACAAAGTTAAGTCCTTAAATCTACTCAGGCGAGACTTCCTCATCCCACGAAGTGAATACACACTTCCCCCTTTTACTGTACGATCACTCGTCTAAGTAAAAACTAGTTTTGTATAACCAACACCGATGATACACCAATGTCATGGTACAAATTTTATAATTATGGCACAAACCACGGTTCTATATCTCATTAGGTCAAATTAACAAATTAATCACATATGATGATAAACCCATCGAATTATAAGCATGTCTAAGCATACAACTTGTACTACCCATGTGACATCTAGTATGTATTACTAAATAATTTTCCAACCTATAGCGACAAAAGTATCATGGTATTCAAATTATCAAGAAGGGATTTAATAAATTCGGGATGGTAACTACCAAGTACAAAGGTTTATAATAAAGTAGCGATGCACGACAATTAAAATAAAAGTAATTAAATAATAGATTAAAAACTAGTTTCAATATGATCAAAGGATACGACTTTGCCTTGGTTATGCTCAACGAGATACTCGGGATCTTCTGGTGGCGCTCCTGCTCCGTCGAAGACGGAATCTAACGAGAGAGAAAACAATCGAAACAACAAAAATAACATCAAATAAAAATCAAATGAACTCCAAAAACATTAAAACCAGAACTAACAGGTAGAGTTCGATTTTAGATGAATTTAGAAAAAAGAACGTGGTCAATCAGAGCTAGGACGGAGAAGAACGGGCTCTCAAAATATTAAATCTAAAGAAAATACTAGAAATTCGAAAGAGTTACTATGTTGTGGACTCGGTGCATGAAAAAGTGGACTCGGTCCATGGAACAGTGCACCCGAGGGGCAGTGCTGACGTGGCAGGTGGGCTGATGTGGCATTGATGTGGCACTGACACGTGGCACTAGGGCTGACGTGGCACTGACCCGTGGCACTAGGGCTGACATGGCACTGACACATGGCACTAGGGCTGACGTGGTGCTGATATGGTACTAACACGTGGCACTTTGACTAACATGGCACTAACACTTGGCTAGGGTTGACGTGGACGGTCGGGCGTGGCGGTGGGTGGCAAGATCTGACGGTGAGGACATGGGCTCGTGGTATGATCTCGGCCGTCGATCTAGATCTGGATTGACGGTGGCGATGGGGGACGGGGACCGTCGGATGGCGCAGTGCGAGGTGCGGCGGTGGGATCGGTTCCGGCGGTGGGGTGTGCGACGGAGGAGTGGAACGGCAACAGGGCTTACCGGCGACGGGTGCGGGTGCGATGGCGAAGACAACGGCGTCGGCGATCCATTGGATTCTAATTGTAATTATACCAAAATGGAACAGGGTAATATACCTTAATTCCCTAAAGAAGAACAAAACCAACTTCACAATTGTCCGATGATTAATCAACAGGTAAACACATTTCCTCCAAAGATAACTCTATTGTAGTCTTTCCTTCCTTCCCAATAACTAAAGCTAACTTTTTAGAATCACATATGTTATTTGACATGTACGTTGCAGAGGTACAGAAATCTAAAAGAGGGATCAACGCCCTGCAACATGATCTATATTTCCTGGTATTCGTAGGTACACATTAATCCTATATAACACTTCATAGTAATGCCTCTCAAATTAATAAATTATATTTTTGCAGTGCCACCAGTCCTCATCGGGCAATACCTGTGGATTCTATGTTTGCCACCACATGCAACTACTCCTTGATTCATCGAAAACCAATGATCTTCAGGTTTATCAATCTTGCAATAATTATTTCATACTTACTAATTTATATATGTATGCACGATATTGATATTCCTACCGATAGGTTATGTCCATCGCTACATCTGCGTTAGAATAGGCCGACCTCGTACAAATTTGAGGACAGTGTGTGTCCTTCTTGATGTGTAAAATTATAAAATTAGATAAAGAATTTCACAATATAGAATAAATTTGTTTAGAATAAGATTGAGATTAATTGTACAGTGTGTATTTGTTGATGGATAATTTATTTTATTTCAGTTAATTGATTTGCGAAATGGATGTTCTTGTTTCTGAAATGAATGAATAAATTGGATGTATATTGTGTTGATCTGCTTGTTTCAGAGGGCATGGCTAATATTTTCTGATGTTAGCCAATAAACAAAAAATAGATTTAGGAATAAAAATGAATATCACAAACGGTTTTTAACTAGTAACCATCAACTATCATAAATGGTTTTCTATAGAAACCGTCTGTGATATCTAATTTATCACATATGGTTACAATTATAAATTGTCTGTGATAATTTAATATCACAGACGGTTTGTAGTTGAAACTATCTATGATACTTAGATATCATAGATGGTTTCTACTGAAAACCATCTGTGATAGTTTTTGTTGTTAAACCGTCTGTGATAGTTACATCACATGCGATTCGAAAGTCGTCTGTGATGATCTTATGTTATTACTGACCCATAAACTTATATGGCTCATGAAATTATCTATGATAAATTTTTTGAACCGTCTGTAAAGATCTTTTTTATAGTAGTGAGTTATAGCGGTGTTTTTAATTTTTTTTTCTCATTTTTCTAATTTAAAAAAAATTAATAACCATTATGGTGCAATTGCATGCAATTGCCAACAACTGATGGTGAAGCTGGAGCTTTTAAGCCGGTGGGCGCGCCCTAGCAAGAGCTTGCAACGACCAATCTAACGGGCCAGATGCATTCTAACCGTAGGCCGGAGTAATTTCCGAGCAGCAAATAGTCAGTACAGGTCAACATAACTATTCATATTAGACACAGTAAGCAGCTCAACCTAAACAACACTGCATCATCGGTTGATTCATCACAATCTCTCTCTCTGCTCAACCAAAAAGAGAGAGAAGAAAACCATGAAAGAAACTAAAAAGCCAAGCCAACACAATCTCCGAGCTATTTACAGAGGCTAAGGAACCAGGAGTTCTCTCTGCAAGAAGCGGCTACTCGTCGGCGTCATCCTCTTCGTCCCCGGCGGCGGCGAGCGCGCGGCGGAATACGGCGGCGGGGCAGGGGATGCGGATTGGGCCCTGGTGGTCGTACCCGTACTCCTGCGCCGCGCGGCCGAGGAGCTCCGCCAGCGCCGGCCGGCCCAGCAGCTCGGCGCGCACCACGAACCGCTCCGCCTCCACGCCCTCCCCGCCCACGTACACCGGGACGTGACCCTCCGGCACGCCCGCGTGCGGCTTCTTACCCCCGAGGCCGCCGCGCCGCCTCGCCGGGGACGAGGAGTCGCCGACGCGGGAGAGCCGTCTGATCAGCTGCTTCATCGGATCGCACGGTGCAGATCTGTTTGGAGTGTTAAAGCAGGCGTCTCCGTGTGGTAGCGCGGAGGAGAGGGGGCTATTTATAGCGGCAGGGCGCGTGGCTCTTTCGTCCATGGCATGTAGGGTCACGGGCCAGCGGGGCCCGCATCTCAGTGTCAGTGGGGTTAGGGCAGTGGGTGGGAGGTACAAGTGGGAGTACGGCGTCAGGTACGACACCTTTTTCCTCGAAATCGTTCGCTCGCTCTGTCTCTCTTCTATTTTATGTTTCTTTTTTGAGTGAGAGAATTTTTTTTGCCTATTTTTCCCGGTGTACAGCGCGGTACAGACGTGCTTCGCTTTTCGTGTGGGCCCGGCCCGGCCCGGCCCGGGCCGCTGGTGTGTACTTCGGTTCCACTTCATTTTGAAGAGCTAGCCGGTGTACCATGCGTGCTACGATGTACGTACGTACTCCATCCATTAAATGAAGTTTAATCTGGGAGAAACTTTAAATTAGATGATTCACCGATCCTTTGTGTACCACAAAATACACATTTGGCAGATCCTTTCCACCCCCTCTTCAGCAAGTTGCACCAAGTCAAAATTCTATTTTTTAAAAACTAACCGTAAAAAGGATTTAATGTCCAAATGGACTTTGATTTTCCACAAAAACTTATGTGGGAAAATCACTTGTCGAGACTTCAAATGCCTTTAAAAGGATTTGGCCGAAGATTGCCCTTCACATCTGGGAGCCATATCACTCATATCACTTTGGCAGGCACCTGACTTTAATACTCACATTTCTTTTGCAGAAACTGGCGTAACAACAAAGTCTCCCCCCACAACAATCTTCTAAATCTAATGCAACCCCTAAGGGCATCTCCAATGGTCCTAGTTAGCAACTAACTAGGAGACTTCCACATCATCAACCAAATAGCTAGCATACAAAGGACTGTCTATAAGGATAGCTATTTGATACTTACATGTACACACAGTCATTTATAGAGACTGTCTCGTTTTCTGTTATAGCCTAGTGCTTAAGGAAGAGTCGGCTCGATTTTTTTTGTATACTCTCTTTCCTCCACATAGGATTTATGCTGATGTGTACATGCAAATAGCCAGCTGACTTAGACCATTGGAGATGCCCTAAGAAGTGTTCAAAAAGGTGCAACACGAACTTTAAATTCCTAGCAAACTAGCTTTTTCGACCAAAGCTGAAAGGGCATGCACTACTAAATTAAACAACAAAGGGGACAAGGGGCCCCCCTGTCTCCAATCTTGATAAGTTTGAAAAAAGGGTCCCATGAAGTCATTAACCTTTACCCCTACCTTACCAGTCATTCCATTTGGAACAGCAACCCTTTAGGCCCTGTTTGGATTGGAGGAAAAGTAAAGGAAACGCATTCCTAACAAAGGAAAGTTCACCGTTTCCATCGATTTCACAGGAAATCAAACAACCATTCCTAGCTCTTGTTTTGCATAGGACGGAGGAAATAACATAGACAGAGAAGAGAGAGACTTCCCTGTGTTCCAAACGCTTCTTCCTATATTTTTCTTATGTTTTTCAATTCTCTATTTTACCATTGCATTCGTATTGAATTTTCTGTGTTTTTTCCCATTCCTTTGTTTTTCATTCCCAAATTTCAAACAGGGCCTTAGATTCAATATTTTGAAGAGAAAAATTCCAATTCACATTATCGTAAGCCTTTTCAAAATCTACTTTAAACATAACAGCAGACTGTTTTCAAAAAAAGATGTCTGCGATTTCCTTATCAGCATATCTGCAAACTCGGTTCATCTAAGAGTCATTGCCTTTGAGAGCAGTTTAAAGCTCACTTTTAATAAACAAATTGGCCTATATATATAACTCCGCATCTTTAGTCTTAGGTAGAAGAGTAACGACACCATAGTTCAATCTAGATATACCAAGTCTCCCAGCATGAAAGTCATCAAAAAGTCTCTTAAGATCATCCTTGACCAACTCCCAATATCTTTGATAGAATTCCACTGGAATTCCATCAGGACCAGGTGCTCTGTTGTGCTCCAGACTCAACACTACCTCCTTAATCTCCTCCATACTAAAAGGTCTGGTCAAGATTTCATTTACTTGAAAACTAAGTTTCCTGTCAAAATCTACACCTAGTTCACATCCTAATGTCTCCTGAGACCAAATAATTTCTTGTACATATCAGTTGCATAGGTCAAGAGGTACTCATCCCCCTCTATGACCCCTTCATCTTGAATAAGTCTGAACGTAGTATTTCTTCTTTTCCTGCCCCTTGCATTAGCCATAAAATACGAAGTATTGTTATGATCACCTTGTAATAATTCCTTCTTCTTTGACCTCTGTAGCCACTTAATTTCTTCTTCTTTCAAAAATTGTGTCAGCTCCTGCTCCAGACAAATGTTTTGTTTAGCATATAGTGTGTGTGTGTGTATAGAAAAAAAATACTTTCTACACCTGGGTGTAATTACACCCACCTCTAATATACCACCTAAACAAACTTAAAATACTCCTTTATCACTTTGGATATACTCATATACTAATTATAAGATACTTCAATGTGAACCACATGAAAAAATTGCAAGGGAATCCATACTTTTTAGCGTTTTTGTAAATACCTTCATATACGCACGTAAAAAGGAGTATGTCTAAAAAATGTACATACCACTTCTAAAAAATTATTCATACCACTTAGATGATCTTAAATACTCGTATACTATACGTACATACTCTCCGTTACACGAGATACTCTCTACGGTATGAGATACAATATAGGGTGTAATTACACTCGGGTGTAGAAAAGAGTCTTCCTATATATATATATATATATATATATATATATATATATATATATATATATATATATATATATATATATATATATATATATATATATATATATATATATATATGTGTGTGTGTGTGTGTGGGGTCTTTTCCATACTCCTGTAAGTACTCACACCTCACACTTCTAATATACCACTTCAACCAACGTGTTATACTTATTTATCACTTTTGGTATACTTAAATACTAATTCTAAAATACTCCAATACAATTTAGTTGAAAAATTTTCTTGCTTTTATTTTTGCTATGTACCCTTTTTCATACATAAAACAAGCATATACATAAATTATGCTATAAAGGTGGATTTTGATAAATTTTTTCATATAACTCAATTTTAAGTATCTCATAATTATTATTAGAGTATGCTTAAAATGATAAATACATATAACAACTTTATTTAAGCAGTGTATAAGAACTAGGAGTACGTACTTCTAGAAGTATGAAATAATTTTCCTATATATATATATACGTGTGTGTATATATACATACATATACACACACATACTATATATACACACACATGGTAGTGCTATTCATCACAGGTGCACATGCTACACGCAGTTCCTACTGCATGGCTTCCTGGTGCAAGCTGTGTTAATTTGGCAGTGACTATTACATGTGAAGTTGCCATCAGACAATCATGAAGTTACTTACTTGTGACTGGTATAAAAAAACCATGAATTTTACAGCATCAAAATATATTCAACATGGATATTATTTTATTAAGCTCATAATTTCGAACACAATGGCGCAAATGGGTCACAGATCGAACTTTCCATGAAAGAGTTATTGTATTTTTTTTAGCTTGTATACAAGATAAAAAAAGTCCCCACATCAACTATACTATTGCATGCATATAATAATTTAGTAGATTCGGTTGTGAGAAAAGTTATTGCCTATTGTGAGTGAAATTACTGTCTGTTGTGAGGAAAGTTACTACCTGCTGTGTACTGTGAGCGTTCGACAATAACTTCACTTGCTACCGCTAGTAACTTCGTTCACAATGGATGATAATTTGATGTGCATATGATAGTAACTTCACCATGGTATGATAATTTCGCATGGAGATGATAACTTTATTCCATATGGATCATAACTTCATGCGTAACTGAAAGTAACTTTTTGAAATAGGGTGAGTTAGTGGGGCTTCACCATGGGCATGGTAACTTCATTACATATGAATGATAACTTCATGCATAACAGACAGCAACTGCAAGCATTACAAATGATAACTTGATGTGCAATTGATAGGAACTTTACAAATGCAAATAACTGAGTATGGGGTGAGATAGTGGAGCGGTTGGCTGGTTGGGTCAATTAGGGGCATTCGTTTATTTTACACCTGCGCATTGGTAGTAATTGTGTGTGTATAATGAGGTTGACATATATATTTTATTATGTCTGCATCATTTGTACATATACAACCTGACATAGCATTTGCATTGGAATATTCAGCCAATGGTGTAGTTAGTCATTGCTTGTAATTAATTTGATCTAACCATTTGTAAGGCCATGTGGAGCTCATTTCATATATGTGATGAGTATTTAACTTTGTTTATACTTTAATGTCAAAATTTGAGTTTGATTTTGTATCATTTGATCTTTGGTTTTTGCTGTCAAAATGGCAGCGGTCTAACCAGCCTGTTGTAGAGGTTTGACCAATGGTTAGTTGGGGCGGCGGTGTGACTGGCCGAGAGAGGCGATCTAACTAGCACTGGGGTGCGATCTAACTGGTGATGTGGTAGTACCGGCCCATAGTTAGCAGTAGCTATTTTTGAGAGTGGTCTTGTATGAGTTGTGATGAGCGGCTTGATCGGTGGGTGTTGGGCGGTCTAACCGGCATGGGTGTCGCTGTTAGACCAGACCCCTGTTACCGAGAGGGAGTTTAAATTGGTTTTGGTTGTATGACTAGCTGTTGATTGGCGGCCATACCGGCCTGTGCAGAGGTGTTTGAGTGGTGTTGGTTTCGGTTGTGTTAGTTATGATGGGAGTCCATACAAGTATGAGTCATACTTAGTCTTTGATGTGTAGAGTGCTTGGTGATTGTTACGATCAACAGTAAGATTGAGGCTAGATGGCCGTGGAGTGTCGCGTAAGTCCGGGTGAAGCATCATGTCAAGCAGAAAAGCATGATAGAAAGACAAGGATTATGAGGAGGCAATATATGCATGTGGTGTGCTAAATGGATTTAGACGTTTCAAGTGATGATGGTCTTGGAGCAGACATACGATCTTGGTGGCAAGTAATTGGGCATCACAAACTGTAGTATGATATGGTGTGCCATAGGACTCAGGCGTTTCAAGTGGTGATAGCCTTAGAGCAGGCATAAGATCTTAGCAGTGAATCATTGGGCATCACATCTTTCGCGAAGACCGATGGTTGGTAATTGTCCAATATTGGGTGGAGTGGCAGTTTGCAAAACCATAACGAGTCCTAAGTAGTTTAGGTCATGTCTTGGAGGATGAAGCATCTTATCTGAATATTAGAGCCATGGAAGTTATGCTTTGAAAAACATTATGTAAGTGAAAAATTCATTTATGTGTAGGTTACCGTGTTTCTCATTTATAAGTGGTGTGATCCACTAGGAGTTATTGGTTGTTTAGGTTTTGGTGTGAGAGGGAAGCCTTCGTTATATAAGCCTTGCGTGTTGTGTGAGAGTAAAACAAAAGAGTGAGAGAGAGATTAAGGTTTCCTTATGGTAGAGCCTTGTGTGTGTGCTCTAGAGTTGGAGCTCTATCTTTCTGAGAGAGTGGTTCTAAAATATTTCTTTTCAAATGAAATAAACATCCAAAATTCATGTAAATGAGTTGTGTTATGGATTTCTCCTTATGCTTTTGATTTGCTTGGTTCTGTTGGTTGGATTTTATCTCCTTCTGATCTCTCTCGGTGCCAAGAACATGTAATAGGTGATGTCTCTTGTAAATCAGATCCCATCCATTTATGTACATTCTAGGGATAGTTCTTGATTTTGCCCAAATTTCCTCAAGAGTGGTGATTTCGAGGCTTTACTTTTGTGGTCAATTTGACTTGAGTTTGTACTATGATATGTGAGAACTCATCTAAGGTCATCTAGATCATCAATATTTCATGAGCAAGAGTTGATTAAGATTTTTCTCTTTTGCCTGGTTTTGGCGCGATCCTCCTTGTTTTGTATAAAGGTCGAAACTTTGGCATCAATCTTTATGATTTATGATTGGAATATGTTTGTGATATCCTAGGAAGGACTTGTGCTAAGTTCCACTAAGTTTGGATAAGTGGTTTAGAAGTTATATACCTCTTTCCTTAGATCATACGAGTGTTGTTATGTGCACTGCGTCTATGAGCGGTCATACCGTAGTGACTCGAGCAATCTAACTATTGTCTACCCAGCCGTCTGACCGATGGAGACAGAGTTGTCTTGGGTGGACTTTGGCTTTTGGTTTTGGTAAGCTTATGAGTTTGCATTTCACTGCATAGAGTTGTTAATATCTAGTAAAAGATTTTGAAAAGTCATTTAATCTCTCTAACTCGCCATATTGATCCTACACCCACTACTACAAAAATGTTTATATTTGACGCCTCATCACAGATGGTTCAAATGCAATCACAGACGGTTCTTGATAAGAACCGTCTGTTATATTATCACAGACGGTTCTAAACTAGAACCGTCTATGATATTTCGAATATTACAGACGGTTCTTGATTAAAGAACCGTCTGTGATATGTTTCCCACCTCCCACATCCCTAAAATTTTGTAGTTTCCCGCCTGAGTTCGAGTAGAATTCTGTTTTGACACACCTTCAGTAAAACGGACATAACTTTTGCATACGGTGTCCGTTTTCGACGTTCTTGTACTCGTTGGAAAGCTAAAGATGAGCCCAATCCAAACAAATGACCAGCTTGTGGTAGTTGCCCTCGAAAACCCCTAAAATTGGCCATCTTTAGCCTCAAATTTGAATCGCAAGTTTTTTATTTCTATTTTTGCCAAAATTTTCAATCTTCCTTTCGAAATTTGGGGTTTCTCTCAACTGTAAAGTTGTAGATCTCGTCGAAACCTTTCAGATGAGTATATATAAGCCATATAGAACTTTATTATTTTATATTTTGAGACTAGTTTATATTGTATCGGTATATGTATAGCTAGTATCACAGACGGTTCTTAATAAAGAACCGTTTGTGATAATTTTTTCTCTGACGACTGGGCCCGTCAATCCTCCTCAACCTAGTTCCAGCTAATAGAAATTGACTAACCCACACCCCACGGATCATAACTCTCCCTCCTCTATAAATACTCACCCGAACCCATCCGCCCCCTCCCTTCAAATGCATCGTAAGTTTCCTCCGTCCATTGTTTCTTCTAGTATTTCATTCTGTGGGCTTTAGGTCTCTATCGTATATAGTTTCCATTGTTGCTAATTACTTTGTTGGGTTTAGGGCTGCCTGGGAGCTTACAGTGAGGCGGCTATTGAGAAGGTCTACCCGAGCTGCATCTTCTATTTTCTTTCTTCTCTGTTGCTTGATTTGTAATAGAAATGGAATATTCTCTGCTATTGTAATGGTGGATTGTAATCTTATAATGTTGTAATGGTGAATTGTAATTTTGTGATGTTGTAATGGTGGATTGTAATGGAAATAAAATATTTTCTGGTATGTTTGATATCGTATTTCCTTATTTTTGCTTGTTTTCAAAAAGTATAGTTAACATTTTTTGAGGCTAACTGAAAAATAGAAAAAAAATTTAGGTATAGAATGAACTATCATAGATGATTTTATAGTATAACTGTCTGTGACTCACACATCACAGACGGTTGTAAACTAGAACCGTCTGTGATACTCACATATCACAGACGGTTCTAAACTAAAAATCGTCTATGATATTTATATATCACAAACGGTTTTTAGTTAAAAACCGTCTATGATATTTACACCACAGACGGTTTTCAAACCGTCTGTGATGACCTTCGATTATCACTGATCCATAAATTCAGACGATTCAGAAAACTGTCTGTGATGACATTTTTGAACCGTCTGTGATGATAATTTCTGTAGTAGTGACCATTCCCTCTAGATACTAAACTTTTAATCGAAAGTGACACTATCTATCCAATATATTGATTTAATTTGACGATCTACTCATATATAGCTAAACAGTCTTGATTACCCTAATTATGCACCTATTGTTATACACGTATGGCATCAGTTGATCAATGGTCTCCGTCAGATGATGCGACGGCTCTAGATAGCATATAGAGATCGATCAGCATGGAACATTTTTCTTGTCTATATAACACGGACAAAACCAAATTAATCAATAGGGCAGATACTACACACTACTACTAGAACGAAGTCTATTATACACGAAACGAAGTTTCTTTCTTTCCTCACTATAATGTAGGTCTAGCTACACTACTACAAAAATGATTATTATAGACAATTCGAAACTATCATCACAGATGATTTTCTGAACTGTCTGAATTTATAGATCAATGATAATCGGAGGTTATCACAAACGGTTTGTGATCTGTCTACGATACTCACACACTACAGACGGTTTTAACTACCAACCGTCTGTAATGGGTGAGTATCATAGACGGTTGATATATAGAATCTTCTGTGATACTTTCTTATTATAGACAGTTGGTAAATAGAACTATCTATGATGTGCAAGTTTTACATATGATTTTTGGTTCGAGTCATCTGTGATAGTCTTTCATAGACGGTTTATACCACAAAGCCGTCTGTGATAGTTCATTCTATATCTAAATTTTTTTTCTGTTTTTCGCTAGCGTCAGGAAATGTTAGCTATGTCTTTTGAAAACAATCAAACACAGCAGTAAACATAGTAACACATTCCATTTCCATTAAGATTAGAATCTACTATTACAACATCACAAGATAACAAGCAGGTTACCCATCTAACACAGTAAGAACATGGCAAGAATACATCTTCTAATCCCACGAACCCAACTCTTAAACATGGCAAAAATATAGAAGAAACAGAGATCCTTGACGCCTGCCCACCGGCGCCGACTTGACTACCGCCTTGGTAGCTAGCTGCTTCCGCGACATCTTGCCACCTATAGAATTTTGCGTCATCTGCTTTGTGTGGGACATTGGGGTCGGGGTTGAGAAGGTGGATGACGAGGAGGCTGGAGAGATTTTGGGCATGATAAGTCAATAGAGAATGGATTTTGGTAAATATTTATAGGGGTAGAAGAGGTGGGAGTGGGAAATTTTTTTGGCAGAATGGGCATAGGGACGGAGAGGCGGAGCTACGATCCATGCGGTAGAGGTGGTGGTTTCTATTAGCTGAGATTGGGTTAGGGAGGATCGACTAGCCCAACGGTCAGGGACATAATTATCACAGACGGTTTGAACTATAAACTGTCTGTGATACATAATTATCATAGATGGTTTGAACTACAAACCGTCTGTGATACATAAGGTAATATATGTATATATTGAGACATAAGGTAATATATGTATATATTGATGCAATATAAATAGTTAGTCTCTAAATATAAAATAGCAAAGTTATATATAGCTTATATATACTTTTTAAAAGGTTTCGACAAGATTTACAACTTTATAGTTGAGACGAACCTCAAATTCGGAAGGGAAGATTGAAAATTTTAGCAAAAACAAAAACCGAAAACTTACGATGGAAATTTGAGGCTAAAGATGGCCGATTTTGAGGGGTCTTAGAGGGCAACGAGCACAAGCTGGTTGTTTGTTTTGGATTGGGCTCGTCGTTACTTTTCCAACGAGTACAAAAACATTGAAAACGAACACCATATACAAAAGTTATACTCGTTTTTACTAAAGGTGTCTCAGAACGAAATCCTACTCGGACTCAAGCGAGAGATTATGAAATTTTAGGGGATTGCGTAGCGGGAAATATATCACAGATGATTTTTAATACAAACCATCTATGAAGTATCATAGACGGTTTAAATAAAAAACCGTTTGTGATATTTGGCAATATCACAGATGGTTCTTAGTAATAACCGTCTGTGATATTTTATAGACAGTGCTCACCATGAATCGTCTTTGATATTTTCTCTTCACAGATGGTTTTTACTACTGACAGCAATACAAATGGTCTCTATACCTAAACCATCTCTATACAAATGGAGCTATCTAGGGCAATAAAAAAAGTTCAAGGCTCACGAGTTGCTCGAGCTCGAGCTTGATCCCGAGCTCACGAGTTTCAGCGAGCTGAGCTCGAATAGCTCATTAGAGTTCGATTCAAGCCTGAATATTGATGTATACTAACTCTTACCGAGTTTACTCGAGTCGAGCTTGAGCTCGAGCTTTCTATTGGTGAAAATTAACACATGTTAAATTGTTTTTTACTTTACCGGGCTTATTCAAGCCAAACTTAAGCTCGAACTTTTCTTATTGTTGAAAATTAGTGTATGTTAAATTGTTATCGAGCTAAGCTCGAGCTTTAGCAAAGCCGAACTCGGGTCTAGGTACAGGCTCTACCCCAACTCAGGCTCGCTCGAGCTTCTATCGAGCTCGAGCTTGGAAGACCAGGCTGGCTCAAACTCGGCTCGTTTATAGCCTTAGAGCTAGCACATATATATGGTAGCGTTCAGTTTAGCGTTGGCTTATGTCATTTTTTTACTGTAGTTGACTAATTTTTTACTATAGCTGAATTGGCTTATTTAGCATAATTAAATTTAAAAATATGTAAAAATAGAAAAAACATATTAGTCCATCATGGACAATGCAAAGGAATACGGGAAAAAAAAGGAAAAAAGCCAAAAAATCTTTAAAAAAAGAGAAAATACGAAATTACTGAATAGTAAAAAAACAGAAACCAGAAGCAGAAACTGATTTTAAGCCAACTTAAGCATAGCCTATACACACAGTAGTTGAGAAGAACTTGGAAATTAAAGGACAAGCAGCCGTACACAAGCAGGGTATCCTTGCATGCCGATGCAATCTCCACTCTGACCAGCACTATGCCACTAGTGTGCAACAATGTCTAACATGTATGTTTTCTAAAAAAAAGTCAGTGGCATAGACCACTCTATCTAATATATATGTATGCTTTTGCAACTTGCGTGTGTGTGCACGCTGGTGCATGCTACTATATATATAGTATCTTGTGGAGCCTTTCGGCCAAAAAATACCATTAAGCCATAGCTTCCTGCATGCATCCTCAGCTCTCTCACACGCATAAATACTTTGATTGGCATGCACACTAGACAGTTGAGGATATCCTACTGTATCGTCTCAACTGTGTCACGTACTCAGTTGGAGATAAGCTGTACCTTATGTTAGAGTACCAGAGTGCCTTTTTCTTTGCTCCGGGGACACATGTACGGCACTTCGATGAACCATATATTGGAGGGTGACTAGAATAGATCTAGATATCGTTCATTAATTGAGGGATACACACATGACCTATGGCCAATATGTGTGTGTGCGCGTGGATATTTTGCATGCACCAACCTTATTGACATTTGTTTATGGAACGAAATGGAGCCTCCACCATCACCATGTATATATGATCGATGTTGTACTATTGCTGTACTGCATGTTGCCTGTTCTTTAGGCACTACTTAAAATGGTTTAAAATTAGTTTTTGTTTTTGACTTCTGTTTTTTTAACTATTCAGTAATTTTATCTTTTTCTTTTTTTAGATTTTTTAGGCTTTTTTGCCTTTTCTTTTTTTCCTCGTATTCTTTTGTATTGTCCGTGATAGGCTAAATATTTTTTCTATTTTTAAATTTAATTATATTAAATAAACCAACTCAGTTATAGTAAAAAAATAAACCAATTACAGTAAAAAAAAGTTGTAAACTAATACCAAACTAAACACAACTTTAGTTGCACGATTAAATGGCTCTTGGATCTCCCGAAGGGGAGGCACTGCACGATCGAGCTAGCAACAGACAACTGAAGAAGGGAGGCGTGACGAGGCTTTCCATTCCCTGTGCACGAAAACCCAACGCAATACATCTTAGTACCAGAGAGTAAATTACATCGATTCATCGTTCGATCACCTGATTACACGAAGAATCCAAGCAAAACTGACGGGCGTACGTGCAGAGACGACAGCCGGCACGCGGTTCGGTCAGACGTCTCGTCGACGAGCCCCACATATGCGCAAGTACGTACGTCGCCACACCAGCTTGCAGGCCTGTGCAAGTGTCCGGGCGTGGCATCAAACAGGTTGATGAGCACGTCACGTAGGTACGGGCCGACAGCCGACCAGCGTCGATCCCTAGCTATCTCGCCATTATTGTACGGGCCGGTGAATGGCAGGTGCAGGACGTACGTACGTATGCAGTACAGGACGGTACAGAGCGAGCATCCGTACGTGCATGCATGCATGCTTTCGTTCCAGACGCGCGCTAGCTAGAGGACGAGATATCATCGATCCAAGTTGTACCGTGTATGTGGCGCATCAACAGCCGTACGTTCCGGATCACGGGCTGTACGTACCTCGATCGATATATCCCGAGCTAGCAGTTGGCGTGCATGCACGGTATTTCTTATGTTGCACGGTCGATCGACCGAAAGCGACGTATCGCCGTTGGGTGGGGCTAAGCTTAATTGGCCAGAGAATATGCAATGATACGACGTAGCTGTCTGTAAACTTTACTTCGATAGAGAAAATAAAAAATAAGATATATTATACATAGAGAAGCTGTCAATTAAGATATTTGTAGATGATATATGATATATTATATGTAGTAGTTGTTTATATTATTGTGCATGTAAGGTTTAGACCAAAATCGACCAAGCATGGACCTCACCTCTCCCTCACTTTGTCTTTTTTCTAGTTTTAATTAACTGTTTGTTTTAACATTGTTTTTCTTCTTTCTCCCGAGAGGTTTGTACATATATCATATATGATTAACATGTAAAAGCAAACAAAAGAGGAGCGAAGAAGAGGTACCATGTATGATGATACATAGTAGGAGCAATCTGCTGGTTATGTTCTTCGCAGCATGTACTTGATGCACAACGACTCCCGAATCAAAGAAAGGCTTGTCGGCGACGTAAACTTTAGGCGCCCTCGCCGAGGCCCGAACCTCGACCGCCCGGTGTTCCGACGCCTCCGCTACCCGCCGCTGTACAGCGCCGCCGTCGACGAGATGTTCGTGCCGTGGGTCCACGAGCACGAGGTCGACCCCCTGACGGCCGAGGCGAGCTTCATCGAGCGCCTCTACTACATCGAGGCGCTCGACATCACCAGGCTGCACGAGGAGGCGAGCGTCGAGGGCCAGCCGCGCGCGACGAGCGTGCAGGCGGTATCGGCATACCCGTGGAAGTGCCTCGCCGCCGTGGTGGGCGCGTCGTCGCCCATGTACGACGAGTCCGCGGAGCGCTACCGCATGGGGTGGTGGCTGCTGGGCCTATAGCCTGAGGCTTAGCCCAATTATCATCAGGCTTTCAGATCTTATCATCCATGGGCCAGCCTAGGGCGCACAGGTAGCTGGGGGCTAATAGGTTCTAACCTCCTGTCCCGGGCCTTCCGCTCCCCCAGCCGCCTCTTGATTGTTTCTTGGCCCATAGCTCAGAAGATCAGGAGCGCGAAGCAGAAGGTCTTAACACATCTCATTGTGACGTCTCGATGCATCGCGTTGCATCACCCCTCCCTCGTTGCTCTCACACAACGCCGCCATTGCCTCTCCCGATCTTCCCCCTCGCCGGTTCGCCTAAAATCCAATCAACGCTCTCACGCACCTAGCGCCCAGCCGCAAAGCTGCCACTGGTCGTTGCCGGCTCTCCTCTGGGCCGTCCTGTGTCGGAGCGCTTGGCACTCCACCGTGAGAGCTCACCGCCACCTCCTTGGGTCGCTGGCAACGACGGCCACTCGGTAAGCTTGGCTACTGCCTTCCTAGTCCCTACTAGTACTCTCTCCTCCCGTCCTCACTAAATGTCAATGCGATGTGTTTTCTAAGTAGAAATTATTGAATTAGAGATGCAGTCTTATAATAGAAATAAAAAAGGAAAAGGACTAAGATATTGTCATCTTATCTTTACAACCAGACACCAAGCTGCAAAAAACAATAGTACCTAGAGCTACTATAACATCGAGTGTGATAGCAAAAAAAGTTCAAAAAATACGTGAATTTTTTAGTAAAATCCCTCGATTTTCTTGTTGTGTTTTGCTAAGTTCCTCGTATTTTTCGTGCATCAAAAATGCTATCTCCTTTACTTAAAATTCCTGAAAAGTCTGCTAAATACCTCAAAATCTTTTTCTCTCCCTTGGGCTATTTCTAGCCAAACTCGTGTCTGTCGAGACCCGAATATGTAAATTCGGACTCTCTGTGCAAACTGCACTAGTCCAGGATCACGCTAGTGCACACAGTCAAACATAGATGTAATCATAACCATATACACACTAAAAATAAAGGGGAAACCTCAAATAACAATAATATCCGAAGTACGACCATATGACCAAGCTTACAATACCACTAGCCTAAAGGGCTTAACAAAAACTAGCAGCGGAAATCCAAAATAAAGCGTAGTAGCCAATCGACATGCCCACAGGCTATCGAGTGGAGAACGAAATCCTATTCGGCGAAGTCGCTGAAGTACTCTCCCTCTGAAACCTCCTGCTGATAATAGTACTCCTCCTCAACTGAGCAACACATGCATAAAACCGTGAGTACATTGGTACTCAGCAAGTCGTTTGTAATAAATGAATGCAATATGATATGCAAGGCTTACCAATGGAGGGTTGAAAGGTTAATTTGTATAAATGATGTTTCAAAATAAATATGATAAATATATTGAAAGTGAACTTTAATGGAAAACAATAATAAATAGTCAATGAAATTGAAGTAAACAAGGCTAAGGAATAAAGATAAGGGAAGATACATTCTCACTCATGGAAGAAGAAAGTTGACCTGGTAGTTAGGATGGTAAAAACTCCAGGGTTAAGCGTGCTCATATGAGAGCACTCTAGGGATAGGTGATCCAACGGGAAGATTTTTCTTTTTCTTTTGAAATTTTAAATTGAGCTCAAACAAACTCCGAAAAATCCAATAAAGTATAGAAAAATTCTTTGTGACACAAAGAACTTGAATAAAATAATTTTTTAATTAATTAAAGTTTATTTTATTCATATTAAATCTTTTTACTTTTGAAAATTCAGATTAAGCTTTAATTAATTCAAAAAAAATCTAAATGGTTATTTTTATTTTAAAAGCTTTTAAAAAAATACTCTGAAAATCAGGATGTTATAAACCTATCCCCCTTAAACGGGATCTCGACCCTGAGATCTGGGCTCGCTAAGAGAATATGTTACCAGGTGCGACGTTGGACACGACGTTGTTTAGGCTTCCTCTTGCAATGCTCTGAAATAGTTGGCTGCCTTGAGCTGATGATGTCCCACGGCTTGCTCCTAGAACAAAGGTCTTGGCAAGTGTACTTCTAAGGTTGAATGAAATAGGCGTGATTGATTGACGCTTCTGCGGACACTTGCAAGCAAAATGGCCTGGTTCTTGGCAATTGAAACAATTAGATGACGCTGCAGGGTTTGCATCCCTCTGAGATTGATTGCTGCAATTGATAGGGCGTGGTCCCGAATTGTCATGATGGTTCATTAGAGCTGGGGTCTTGAAATCTGATTGTTGCGGTACACGAGCTGGTTGGTAGGTGTTGAATCTTGTTCTTTGCGACTGTTGTAAGTGAACTCCTTGGTGGCTCATCTTCCTCTTGTGAAATTCTCCCATCTCACGGCGAGACTCTTCAATACGTATGGCCTTATTCACCATGTGCTGAAAACTGGCATAGTCATTGCCCACTATCTGCATTTTCAATCTTGGGTTCAAGCCTTTCTTGAATCTCCTCTGGCGAGCGGCATCTGTGGCTACATCCTCTGGCGCGTAGCGAGCTAACTGAGTGAATTTATTGAGATATTCACTCACTGACATGTTCTTCTGCTGCAGCTCACGAAATTCCTCTTTCTTCATCTCTATCACCCCATCCAGGATATGGGCGTGATGAAAAATGGCGACGAACTCTGCCCACGTGATGCTGTTCTGGTCCTCATGGGCGGCGCAGTAGTTCTCCCACCACTCTGTTGTGGCTCCCTCAAGCTGGTGTGCTGCATACAACACCTTTTCCCTGTCGGTGCACTAGGCCAGGTTCAGCCTCTTCTCAACTAAATGGATCCAATCGTCTGCCTCCAAAAGATTTGAAGAACTGGAGTTGTGGCTTCCTCATGAACTCTGCATAACTGGACTGCTTGACGTGCTACCTGAGGTGCTACTGCCTCTTGTTGCTAGCGCTGCATCATTGCATTCATGTTCTACATCATTGCCTGCATCATCTGTGTTTGGGCCACCAAAAACTGATTGAGGGCTGGGTCTAAGCTCGGTGGAACTGGCTGAGCGGCACTGCTCTCTGGATCCTGGTTCATCTGGTTGTGGCCTGAAGAGCTCCTGGTATCAACCATCTTACTACTGCTCTGAAAAGAAAACGCTGCTGACTTCACAACGGCAAAAGGCGAGAGGGAAAAGCATAGGTAAGAGGTAAACTCATCTAAGGGGGGTTTTCTAATGGCAACCTAAACTGAACAAACACTTAGTCGGAAAAGGCTAACAACAAAACCAGAGAAAATAACTCTAATAAAAGATTGACATGATTGTTGTACATTGTTGTATCAACTTATACATCGTATGATATTTATAAAGCCCTAATATTATACATCAGAGTTTAAAATACACCATGTCGGGCAAAAGTTTTACATGACAGACCACCAAGGTCAAATATTACGGATCAAAAGTATAGCAGCGGAAAGTGAGAACATCAGCGGAAGAAAAGCCATAGGCAAGCGACCGAGGGGTAAATGTATGCAGACTATATTGCCTGACCATAAGTAATATAGGTGCACACCCTTCCAGCAGGCTACTTGCCTAGAACTAAGTATTTTCAAATTCGCCCTATTTATAGTCGTCGGCTCCATTGCTTGGTGCTTCATCATAGGCATAGTGGTCTTGACTTCTTGCTTCTGGGTATGATGATGCGAGGGTGAGCACACTAACCACCGTGCTCCGCGAGACAATACACAGTATGCAAATAATTTAACATGCATGGCTTGTCAGGTTATTTTATTTACCGGAAATTGCTTTTAATAAGATGTAAGATACTTATATAAAAATTCCCTACGATCTAGCCATTTGGACTAAAATCATAGTATTTGAAAAAGACATGTGATGATAGTATTGACACAAAATACATCCACCTTTACATGTTACATGCACCATATAATTACTTTTCAGCGTATAGCCACTTACCTTATCACTGGGACGACACCTAGGGCAACATAAAACCAGGACTATCCATCGTCCTCCATTTTTCTTCCCAAGTCCTCATAAAAATTCATTTTTGAAATAGAATTATATCTGAGTTAAGTTCCCATGTTCGCTCTTGACCGTGGGCACGACTATTCGAATAGTTTTGACTCTGCAGAGTGTGTACACTTTCACCACATGAGACGATCCGCTTGTTGCCCCTCATGATTCCTTACTCATGCAGTTGAGTAGATCACTACAGTAATCTTTCAAACTATCTGGCCTCTTGTTCTCATCTCACCCTATGGGCTGCTCCCATTTGCGGTGGGTCTCATACGTTGCACGGGATGTTAACCACTGATACTAGCATCTCCAGGCTCCACTTCCCATAATGCTAGTATGACAGAAAAACAAGTCACCCTCCTCGTGGTGTCCCTTTAGCCACAACAGGCCCTAACATCACCACACTTCTCTCCCCAACCTGTGAGATGAGTATGAGGTTCCATAGGTTTACTCAGTCAAGTTGTACTTTGCAGACTTATGGCTGTTCTGTTTTACGGTGGGAGGTCAGGACCCAATTCTGTCCTTGGGTTATCTGGTGGTTCTACCACAAACCCCACACTCGTGCACTTCAATGCACCATACCCCCGATCCATCCGCCCAAACTTATAAGCAATTGAAGATTTTGGGGTATAAAATAATGATCATTCAAAAAAAGTACACGACCATTTCCCTCTACAACTTCCCCCAAAATCACTCTTGTAATTGTATGTGATGATCAGGGTCATTTAGAAACCCTGGGGATCCAAGCTAAGCAGTGCTAAGTCGTACACATATACATAGTTTATCTTTTTGAAATATTACTTTTATAATTTTTCCTAGAGTGATAAATAAGGTTTAATGTTTAATGCGCTGGGTAATACACTAGTAGCACTTAAATATAGGGCAGCTAACTATAGTATCAAAATTGATATAAGCTTTCTCATAAAGTAACAACATGTATTTTAATAGTTCAAATGTAAATAAAATTGCTAAAGCGGGAATTCAAAATAATCAAAGTATTGACTCGCATTGATCACAGTTGCCTTGGTCCTGCTGATCCTGGCTTGCTTCTACCTCGGACTCCTCTTCCTGAGCTTCGTACGCTAATTTTACGTCGAACAAGAAATAAAAAGAATCAATACAACCAAATAAATTCTTACAAAAAATTCAAGCAAGCTCAAAAATTCATGATTTTGGTTCCATTGGAACGAGGGTGAATTTAGCAATTTTTCTCACTTTATTTGGAGTTAAAATGAATTAGTTATGAAGTTTTGAAGTTCTCAGCTTTAATAATTCAAAATACAAATTCAGAAATCATTAAATAATCCTGAGGAGAGAGAGTAGGTGAGACTGACAGGTAGGGTCCACTGATTATATTATTTTTCTTTTTCTTTCACTAACAGGTGGGACCCACTAACTTTTATTAATTCTTTAACTTTTCAGAGACTGACACGTTGGACCTACTATGGTTATTAAATTCTTAATGACCCAGACACTGACACGTGGGGCCCGTAGGGGTTATTAACTTTTTTCTCGGTTTTACTAACGGGTGGGGCCAAAGGGATTAATTATTTCACATGACGCTGATAGGTGGGACCGTGTAATATCCTAATTTTCTGAAGAATTTAAACCCTATTTTAAAAAATGAATTTTTGGATTTTTTTTGGAATTAATAAAGCTTAATCTAAATTTTTAGAAATTAAAACAATTTAATCTGCTTAAAATAAACATTAACATAAGCTAAGAATATTTTATTTGAGTTCCTCAGGTCTCAAGGAATTGTTTTGGTATTTTTGGTGATTTTTTGGGATTTATTTGCTATTTTCTGGAGCTCCTTAGATTTTATTTCAGATTTTGAAAAAAGAAAAACGGGAGAAAACCCTAAGACCTGGTGGGCCGAATCCTTTGGCCCACCTTCTGCCACGCGTCGCCGCACCCTGCGTCGCGCATCCGCCTCCGCTCGGCCGCCCGATCCCTCCACCTACGCCCACGTGGCGCCATCCCGCGCACCCCGCCCGCGTCGCCCTAGCGCCCCCGCGTCCGCCTGTGCCCTGCTCGCTCCCAGCCGCCCGATGCGTGCCCGCGTCACGCGTCGCCTCCGCAGCCTTCGTCTCCGATCGGGACTCTTCCCGTCGCCTGTCTCTGAAACCGACTCCTCAGGACACGTGCATAAAATCCGCACCCCACCGCCGCCTCCTCCCACCCGCTGTGCACCACCATCCTCCGCCACCAGCCGTGCGCTGTCGCCCCTCGTCGGATTTGCCCACACCGGACTCGCCACGTCAGCCCTATCCACGTCAGCCCTAGCGTGCCACGTCAGCGTCACGTGTTATGCCACGTCAGCGCCACAAGCAAAACATGAGCCCTGAGTGCCACATGTCAGCACCTCAACGTGCGACATCAGCCCTAGGCCGCCGCGTCAGCACCGCCCCTCCGTGCGCACTATTCCATGGACTGGGTCCACCGTGGACTTGTTCTTCCGTGCATCGGGTTCACAGCACAGTAGATTTTTTGATTTTCTAGAATTTTCTTTAGATTAATTTTTCTGAGAGCCCGTTCTCCTCCGTTCTAAAATCGAGCTCTAACTTTTGGTTCTAGTTTTAAGGTTTTTAGAGTTCATTTGAATTTTATTTGATTTATTTTGTCGTTTCAGTCGTTTTCTTTCTCATTAGATTCTGATTCCGGAGGAGCAGGTGATACGGAGTCGCCCAATCTTCTCGACATAGAATCTGGATACTCACGTGGATTTGATGAACCATAGTGATCCCCCGTTGGCAATGCAAGAGTTAGCACTCTATAATTCGCTCAACCTCACGTGCTGAACTTCACGACCACCGATGAAGTTCTATCGCGCTCCCAATTCCCAGTGGAAAATATTGAATAATCTTAATTTCAGCGAACTCCCAATTCCCTAAAGTTGGTTTGGCCAACGGAAAGAACAAGAGTATTCTATTATCAAAAGTGGTTCTCCTTTACAATGGGGGTCTACCCCCGCAATATATAGTCTCAGCTTAAGACTAATCAACACTAAATTTTCCATGTGATACTATTCACGCGCAAGCTCTTCAGTAGCCTTCGCATCGCTTCACGGCCCGGTACTATAACGCTGCATCTTGTTCACGGCCCGATCATCAGAGCGGAATTGTTCATGGGCTGGATACTGTAGCGCGTACTGTTCATGCGTGGTACTATTCATGGACCGATCATTGTTCATGCCGTGGACTTGTGTTTCCTTAGATGACAGCCATATATCCTTTATCTCTATCCATCGCTGACTCTTCAAACTTGAGCACAAGTAAAATATTATTTTTACGTAGTGTAAAATTCTCATTAAAATTAATGACATATTCATTAAGAAGTAGGTTCACCTGAAATTGTAGTTTCTTAGCTCGTGCTCTTGTTATTGGTTCTATTATTGAAGTCTCATTACTAGCTTTGGCATTACTAGCGGTGCCCTCATCATCCTCCCCTTATTGAAAAGGAGTCGACCTCGACTCTATACAATCTTGTCCAGAGAAGGGTGATAGATCAGCAACATTAAATGTAGAACATACCCCATAGTCATCACTGGGAAGCTCAATCTTGTATGCATTGTCATTGATTTTGGCAAGAACTTTAAAAGATCCATCACCACGGGGAATCAATTTGGATCTACGCTTCTGCGGAAAGCGATCTTTGCGAAGGTGTACCCACACTAAATCACCTGATTTAAACAACATTTTCTTTCTAGATTTATTAGCTTTGGAAGCATAAGCACGTACCTTCCTTTTAATTACCTCTTTGGTTGTGGCATGGAGCTTTTTCAAAATCAAGACGTTTAGAAGCCGCCATATTTGCACGTTCTTGTAGTGGGAGAGGAAGTAAATCAAGGGGCGTGATTGGTTTGAAGCCGTACACTACCTCGAATGGACTCAATTGAGTTGTAGAATGTACCGCCCTGTTATATGCAAACTCCACATGCGGTAGACAATCTTCCCACTCTTTCAAGTTCTTCTTTATCATGGTGCGTAGCAACGTTGAAAGTGTGCGGTTCACCACCTCCGTTTGCCCATCTATTTGTGGGTGACAAGTCGTTGAAAACAACAACTTTGTCCCAAGTTTGGCCTACAAAATCTTCCAAAAGTAGCTCATGAACTTGACGTCGCGATCTGAAACAATGATTTTTAGCATTCCATGCAATCTCACAATCTCCCTGAAAAACAAATCAGCTACATGTGACGCATCGTCGCTCTTATGACAGGGAATAAAATGTGCCATTTTAGAGAACTTATCCACAACAACAAAGACTGAATCCCTTACCCTCTTGGTCCTAGGCAGTCCTAACACAAAATCTATGCTAATATCTTCCCAAGGAGCACTAGGAACAGGAAGAGGAGTATACAAACCATGTGGATTGAGTTTTGACTTCGTCTTTTAGCATGTGATGCATTTTTGAACAAACTTCTCGACGTCTCACCTCATCTTTGGCCAATAGAAGTGATCAGTCAACATCATGTAAGTCTTCTCCCTCCCAAAATACCCCATCAATCCTCCTGAATGAGATTCCTGCAACAATAACAAACGCACAGAGGAATCCGGAACACATAGCTTATTCATGCGAAAGAAAAAAACCATCATGAATACGAAACTTATCCCACCCTTTCCCATCTTTGCAATTAGAATATGGAGCTGCAAATTCATGATCGGAAGCATATAAATCTTTCAAACTTTCCAACCCTGGTACCTTTACTTCCAACTAAGTCAACAGCACATGTTTTCTAGACAAAGCATCAGCTACCACTTTCTCTTTGCCTTTCTTATATTTGATAATGTATGGAAAGGTCTCAATGAATTCTACCCACTTGGCATGTCTACGATTCAATTTCGCTTGGCCCTTTAAATATTTCAAAGATTCATGATCAGAATGTATTATGAATTCCATAGGCCAAAGATAATGTTGCTAAGTTTCCAACACACGCACAAGAGCATATAGTTCTTTATCATAAAAAGGATAATTCAATTGTGCACAATAAAGTTTCTCACTGAAATATGCAACATGTTTTCTTTCTTGCATCAAAACACCACCAATACCTATTCCACTAGCATCACATTCAATCTGAAAAGTTTTTGTGAAATCAGGTAAAGCAAGCAATGGTGCTTCAGTTAAACATTTCTTCAATTTAGCAAAAGCTTTGTCTTGTTTTTCTCCCCACTCAAAAATCACTCTCTTTTTAGTTAATTCATTTAATGGGGCAACAATGGTGCTGAAATCTTTCACAAATTGCCGATAGAAACTTGCAAGCCCATGGAAGCTACGAATTTGACTAACATTCACAGAGATTGGATAATTTCTAATAGCTTTAATTTTAGATTCATCCACTTCAACGCCATGAACTGAAACAATATAGCCTAGAAATACAACTTTACTAGTGCAAAAAGTACACTTCTCAAGATTGGCATACAAGCATTCTTTCCTAAGCACTTCTAGCACTTGTTTGATGTGTTCAACATTATCATCCAAACAGTGGCTATATATCATAATATCATCAAAGTAAACTACTATAAATTTTCCAATGAAGTGTCTCAGAACATGGTTCATTAAGCGCATGAATGTACTAGAAGTATTGGACAATCCAAAAGGCATCACTAACCATTCATATAAGCCAAATTTTATTTTAAAAGCAGTTTTCCATTCATCACTATGTTTCATTCTTATTTGATGGTAGCCACTATGCAACTCAATCTTAGAAAAGATAGTAGAACCACTTAACTCATCAAGCATATCATCTAACCTAGGTATAGGATGACGATAGTGAACAGTATGTTGTTAATAGCTCTACAGTCTATGCACATTCTCTAAGTACCATCTTTCTTAGGAACAAGAATAACTGGAACGGCACAAGGACTAAGGCTCTCGTGTACGTATTCTTTGTCCAAAAGTGCTTGCACTTGGTGCTGAATCTGCTTTGTTTCTTTTGGATTTGTGCGGTACGGCGGTCGGTTGGGAAGAGGGGCTCCCGGGACTAAGTCAATTTGATGCTCAATACCTCGAATAGGTGGTAGACCAGCGAGTATCTCCTCCGGAAACACGTCGTCATAAACCTGCAAAACTTGAGAAACAGCACTAGGAAGAGATGTTAAATCATTAGTAGAAAGCAATGCATCTTTGTACAGCAATACAAGGTGCATCAAAGCGGGATCATCTTTCATCTCTCTTAGATCAGATTTGGTGGCTATCATGACTAAGTTTTTCTCTCCCTCACTCTTGCTTTTACCTCTCAGCTTTGGTTTGTGGCTCTCACTCATCTTTTGTGAAATCACACTCTTTGGTTCTCTCCCTTTCTCACTCTCAACTTGCACTTCAATCTTCTGCACATTATCATTTACAATTTGAAAAGGAATCAACGGTAGCAGCACCACTTGTTTTTTGTTCCACCAAAATTTGTATTGATTAGTTCTTCCATCATGAATCACAGCACGATCATATTGCCATGGCCTTCCTAGCAGTAAGTGACATACGTCTATAGGCACCACATCACACTCCACCGTATCACGATAAGTGCCAATTTCAAATTCAACATCTACGGTGTATTCCACACTCAATGAACCTCTCTCATGCAGCCACTGGATCTGATATGAATGTGGATGTTTCTTGTATTTCAATCCAAGTTTATTACAAAGCTCCTTGCTAGCCAAATTATGACAACTCTCACCATCAATGATTACCTTGCAAAATTTACCATCTTTGCTAACTTGAGCTCTTTTATGGAATAAATTGCAGCGCTATTTATGGGAAGGCTTTGGTTGCACACTCAACACTGTCGGAGCACACCCAAGTATAGGGCCAACACCGGGTTCACAATACTCTATGTCCTGCTCCTCCTTATGTGCATCATCATATGTCCCTAAATCAGTATTGTGATTATTCTCTTCTTCACTTGCAAAATCATATTCCCCATTCTCTAATATCAACATCGCCTTGTTATTTGGGCAATCCTCTTGCATATGACCACGACCAAGGCATTTGAAGCATTATATACCGCTACTCTTCGCTGTAGAACCCACAGAAGAGGAAACACTAGCTGCTAGATTTGATGGCTTCCTTGCACTTGGAGTGACTTCTTTCTTCTTGCTAGATGATGAGCGAAAGCTTGAACCACCACTAGAAGCTGTTCGTTGGCTTATTTGTGATTTGGAATCATATCTTTCTCCGCTGGACGGTGTACGTGCAGCAAAGGACATTGATCTTGCAAACTTAGCATCCTCTTGCAATTGTCGTTCTGCCTTTGTAGCTTGATGCACTAACTCATAAAGATTGGTATAATGCTGAAAATTGACAATTCTTTTAACTTGATGGTTCAAACCTGAGAGGAAACGTGCCATGGTTTGCTCTTCTTGTTCTTGAACCTTGGTTCGAATCATGGCTAGCTCCATCTCCTTGTAGTACTCCACAGAATATGCTCCCTGCTTCATATTCTGCAATTTATCAAATAGATCACGCTTGTAATGACGAGGAACAAAACGGGCTTTCATTTCCCGCTTCATCTCTTGCCATGTTGCAACAGGGTTTTCTCCATTCTCAGCTCTTTGAGTAATGACTTATTCCCACCAATCCAAAGCATAACCTTCAAACTCAAGTGATGCCAATTGTATCTTTCTCTCATCCGTATAGTGATACATATGAAATATTTTGTTAACCTTCAATTCCCAAGTGAGATACTCCTTGGAATCAGTCCCACCTGCAAACTTGGGCATGGAAAACTTGAGCTTGCCCAATCCATCATCTTCATTGCGTGGACGACGATAATGGTCATTGTAATGCAAAGCAAAATCACCATCCTCTTCCATCGCATGTGCAGCACCACCACGCCCACCACGGTCTCCACCTAGACCCTGACCACGCCCTTCATGGGCTCCTCCTCGTCCTCCTAGCTGTGGTGGACGCACCACGTTGGCCGCTACTCGGTGTTGCGGTGCAGGAGGTACATGTGCAGCAGCTTCTCCTCCTTGAACACTTGATTCATCGCCACCATTGCGATCTTGTATGAGCCTAGTAAGGGCCCCAATGTCCTCCCATAATTGGCGCACATTTTCATTAGCTTGTATCTCCATATTTTGCATATCCCTTGCAATTTGATCAGCAAAAGCATTATGCTTCACATGGAGTTGATTGAGCCCTTGGTGTAGCTCACGTTGAAAGTGTTCGCGGAGTGCCCCAAATTGATATTGCTTGACGAATGCCTGAGTTTCATTTGTCCCACCACTCTCATCATGGTGTTCTCCTCCACTTGATATGGTTAGTTATGCAAGAAACAAATAGCTGTGTATATAATAATACTTTGTGAAAATCACTCAATCTTACTATGTCCTCTCTCCAAGTAAAATTCTTACCCTTCCGAAGTGAATTAAGGCCAATAAAAACTTACACCTGGTAGAAGTGACAACAACACAGTGATGATCAAATGAATTTAAGAGTGTTCACTACTTGCACAACAACGGTTATATGGTGGAGTTTGGTATGAAAGTGTTTATCCTACACAATCTGAATTTTACGATATTGTAAGATCAAGTAATAATCCAAGCTAGAGACTTTGCCCAAGTGCTGATCCAAAAGATTTAAGTGAAGTATAAGAACGCACACTCAAATATAAATGTGACTTAATGCAAACAAAGGAATAAGCTAACTGGAAGTAATATGAACGTAATGACGAAATAGCTCATTTTGCATCAAGTACTAGGAGAGACGCTAGTCAATTGCAAAGATATGAATGTAAGGGCATAAGATTGCTCAAGAAGTTAAATTACACAATCTGAAAATTATGATTAGAATTGGCTAACCCCAATTCGGCCAAAGCTTACTTTTTCTTATTTTTTTCTTTCTTCGTTTTTTTCTCTTTGCATGGCTTTTTCTTTAAACGGCTTGCCTTTTCTCTCCTTTTTTTTGTGTGTAGGTGACCGAACTATGGTTGTTTGAGATGCCTTCACAAGTTCAAATTTCAGCAAGTGTGTAAAATACTCAAAAACAGCCCTATATGCAATATTCAATAGCTAGTCTCAATTGATGAATAAAAGTATGAATGAGGCTTACAGACTGTTGTTCGGAGATATAACCAAGCGAATCAACTAGATGAAACAACTAGTAATCACAGCACAAGCGTTCTGGAGGTAGTTGGCTCGCTTGATTTTGTGGCGCAACTAATAGTAGTCTTCGGTTTGTTTATGGATGGAAACCTTTCAAACCCAAACCAACAGAAAAGATAACAATTCAGTTTTGTTCTAGTGGACTTCAGATAAGTCACGCAAGTATTAGCTTCAGATGCAAGAGTTGGTTTCCAATACAAATGTGTCACGTGATGGTTCTGCCTTGGTTCAGAAATAATTGATGGCACCGAACACAACTCCAGCAAGCAAGGATCAAAAAGCAAGCTGATGCAAAGGCACAGCAACCTGCTCACGCAACTTAATTTGAACAGCAAGGTAGTATAGCGGCACACGTGATATTTTGTTTCTCGGTACTGTAGCACAACAGTAGTAGATCAGTATTTTTTTATGTGGACAAAATGAATAAGCGACGCAAAGGGACACAACGATCAGCACCTAAACAAAAATTCTAATGGACTAAAACCTAATTAAACTCACGCAAAATAACAGATTAATCTAAAGGTTCGGATTTTTTTTGTGTGGCAAATTTCGGTTTTAAAGGATTATAAGAATAGAAGTAAAACAAACTAAGAGTAAGGGTAAATAATCCTACCGAGTAAACCGCGCTCTGATACCAAGATGATACGGGGTCACCCAATCTTCTCGACATAGGATCTGGATACTCATGTGGATTTGATGAACCGTAGTGATCCCCCGTTGCCAATGCAAGAGTTAGCACTCTATAATTCGCTCAACCTCACGTGCTGAACTTCACGACCACCGATGATGTTCTGTCGCGCTCCTAATTTCCAGCGGAAAAGGTTGAACAATCTTAATTTCAGCGAACTCTCAATTCCCTCAAGTTGGTTTGGCCAACGGAAAGAACAAGAGTATTCTATTATCAAAAGTGGTTCCCCTTTACAATAGGGGTCTACCCCTCAATATATAGTCTCAGCTTAAGACTATTCAACACTAAATTTTTCATGTGGTACTATTCACACGCAAGCTACTGTAGCACGGTACTGTTCACGGGCCTGGTACTGTAGCGCGGTACTGTTCACGGCCTGGTACTATAGCGCGAAACTGTTCATGGGCTGGATACTGTAGCGCGTACTGTTCATGCGTGGCACTATTAATAGGCCGATCATTGTTCATGCCATGGACTTGTGCTTTCTTAGATAACGGTCACGTATCCTTGATCTCCATCCATCGCTGATTCTTCAAACCTGAGCAAAAGTAAAATATTATTTTTAGGTAGTGTAAAATTCTCATTAAAATTAATGACATACTCATTAAGGAGTAGGTTCACCTGAGATTGTAATTTCTTGGCTTGTATTTCTTGGCTTGTGCTCTTGTTATTGGTCCTGTTATTGAAGTCTCATTACTAGCTTTGGCATTACTAGCGATGTCCTCATCAGCAGGAGCGACGCCAGAAGACCCATAGTACCTCACTGAGCATAACCAAGGCAAGTCGTAACCTTTGATCATGTTGAACCCAGTTTGCAATCTATTATTTAATTATTTTGGTTTACTTTATCCTGCATTGTTATTTTAGTACAAACCTTTGTACTGGTAGTTATCGTCCCAAATTGAATAATTCCTCCTTGTTATTTTGGATGCGATGATGCCATTGTCACCATAGGTTAGGAAATATGGTAGTGATGCTATGCTAAATGTCACCTGGGTTGTACGATTAGAATGCTTAGTCTTGATTAATTTACGAAAGGGTTTATCATCATATGTGAATAATTAATTTGACTTAATGAGATATGGAACCGTGGTTGGTGCCACAGCTATAAAATTTGTGCCATGACATTGGTGTGTCATTGGTGTGGTTATACAAAATTGGTTTTTCACTCGGGCGAGTGATCGTGCAGTAAAGGGGGAAGTGTAGGTTCACTTCGGGGGATGTGGTAGTTTCGCCCGAGTAATGTTAAGGATTTAACTTTGTGCGCTATTGATCTGAGCTTTATCGTGTAAACCACATATCCAGTATGGGATAGACCTAGCTGATTAATTTGGGATATTTCAATTTCAATCTCGCCATTGTGATGAACATGGTTGCTGATTTCTATGAGAAGCAAGAGGGGTGTGATGCGAAACCCTAGTGGGCGGGATTGAGTTGAAGTTGAACTTTGTAAAGGTCTTGTTGTGATTTTCTTAGCATGAGGCTAATCATATCGTGTGGGTACAGTTGTGCAACCTCTCGGAGTGTAAAACTATTCGAATAGCCGTGTCCTCGCACTACTACAGAAATCATCATCACAGATAGTTCTAAAACGTCATCACAGACGGTTTTTTGAACCGTCTGAATTTATGGATCAGTGATAATCAAAAGTTATCATAGACGGTATGTGAGCCGTCTGTGATAAATACAATACAGACGGTTTGTAACTAGAATCGTCTGTGAAAAACACTATCACAGATGGTTCTATATATAGAATCATCTGTGATACTCGCACATCACAGACGATTCTAAGTTTAGATCCGTCTGTGATGTGTGAGTATCACAGACGGTTCTATTTTAAAACCGTCTGTGATGTGTGATACTCACACATCACAGACGGTTCTAAACTTAGAATCGTCTGTGATATGTGATCATAGACGGTTTGTACTACAAAGCTGTCTATGATAGTTCACTCTATACCTAAATTTTTTTTTCTGTTTTTCAATTAGCCTCAGGAATGTTAGCTATGCTTTTTGAAAACAAGCAAATACGATATCAAACATAGCAGAGAACATTTTATTTTCATAAGAATCCACCATTACAACATCACAAGATTACAATCCATCATTACAACATCATAAGATTACAATCCACCATTACAACATCACAAGATTACAGTTCACCATTACAATAGCAGAGAACATAGCAGAAAACAATGGAAGTAACAATGGAGGCTAGATGAAGAGAACAATGAAAGCAACATAGAAGAGAACAATCCACTATCACAAGCTCGGGTAGGCATTCTTAGCAGCTGCCTCACTGTAAGCTCTCAGGCAACAATGGAGGCTACGATGGAGACCTAAACCCCACAGAATCAAATACTTGAAGAAACAATGGAGGGAGGAAGCGGAAAACAATGGAGACCTAAACCCCACAGACACATTTGAAGGGAGGGGGTGGATGGGTTCGGGTGAGTATTTATAGAGTAGTCCTACTCGAACTCAGGCGGGAAATTATGAAATTTTAGAGATATGCGAAGCGGGAAACATATCACAGACGGTTCTTAATTAATAGCCATCTGTGATATCCAATATCACATACGGTTCTTAATTAAGAACCGTATGTGATATTGGCTATATATATACCAATACAATATAAACAACTAGTCTCAAAGTATGCAATAGCAAAGCTCTGTATGGCTTATATATACTCATTTCAAAGGTTTCGATGAGATCTACAACTTTGCAGTTGACACAAACCCCAAATTTCGAAGGGAAGATCGAAAATTTTGGCAAAAACAGAATTCAAAAACTTCAATTCGAATTAGAGGCTACAAATGGCCAATTTTGGGGGTCTTAGAGGGCGATTGGCACAAGCGGGTCATTTTTTTGGATCAGGCTCGTCGTTAGCTTTCCAACGAGTACAAGAACATCGAAAACGGACACCGTATGCAAAAGTTATGTCCGTTTTACTGAAAGTGTGTCAAAATAGAATTCTACTAAAACTCAAGTGGGAAATTATGAAATTTTAAAGGTGTGTGGGGTGGGAAACATATAACAGACGGTTCTTATCAAGAACCATCTGTGATTGCATTTAATACAGACGGTTTTTATGAACCGTCTGCGATGAGGCGTCTAATATAAACCTTTTTGTAGTAATGTCGGTTATGGAGAATGCTCGGTGATTTCACACGAGGGTTAGTGATTTCATCTAAACTTGTGGTTTATGGTTGAAAAGTGAACAGGTAGTTCACTGTTGGTTTAGCGTCTGAATGGGAGGTTTACAAGTGGTTTAATTTCAATTCCATTGATTATTTATTTATTACTGTTTTTCTCTAAAGTTCACTTTCAATCTATTATTATGTTTACTTTAAAATGTCATATTTATACAAATTAACCTTTCAGCTCTCCATTGGTAAGCCTTATATATTATATTGCATTTATTTGTTACAAACGACTTGCTGAGTACTAATGTACTCACGGCTTTACGCCATTGGTGCTCAGTTAAGGAGGAGTATTACCAGCAGGAGGTACCAGAGGGAGAGTACTTCGACGACTTCACGGATTAGCACTTCGCTCCCCAGTCGATTGCCTGTGGGTATGTCAAATGGCTACTACGCTTTATTTTGAATTTTTGTTGCTAGTTTTGTTAAGCTCTTCAGGCTAGTGATATTGTAAGTTTGGCCATAAGGTCGTACTTTGGATATTTATCGATATTTGAGTTTTTCCTTTATTTTATCGTGTATATGGTTGTGATTACATTTATGTTTGACTATGTGTACTAGCGTGATCTTGGACTGGTGCAATTTACACAGAGAGTGCGAATTTGCATATTCGGTTCTCGACAGACCGGGTAACGATTTAATTAAAACTGGACCCACATGTCAGCGACTATCTAAACTAATAACGGTCATTAGCATTTATTAATCTCGTGTCAATTAAAATGCATGGATGAACAGTGGCTTCTCCTACCTCTTGACAACGACGAGGCCCGCCGCCGACAGAGGATGCGGCGGTCGGTCGTTAACATAAGAAAAATGGAACACTCGTGCCCTCGCCCACCTCTGACCGAGGTCTCGCAACTGGGTGCGAACATGGCTGACGCAGGGGAGTGGCACGGCAGCGTGGGTGCTGGTGGCCGGTCTCTCGGAGGGGACGGGGGAGTGGGTGGCGAGCTACGGCGGGGATGGAGACGGCATGGGGGCGAGGAGGCTTGCTACCGACCGAAGGTCCAGAGGAGAGTTCGGGGGTGGGGCCATAGCTGTGGGATTCCTGGGGAAGAGGATGGTCAGGCACGCGCGCATGAGTGGGGCAGGGACAGAGAGCGGGCAGAGGGAGCGAAGGAGAAGGGGGGCTAGCCGCTCGGTAGTGGGCTGGGCTGGCTGGGTCTCTCCCTCCTCATTTCTTTCTTCTTCTTTTTTTATTTTCATTTTTGTTTTTAATTTCCATGATTTATTTTAAGTACATGAGTGCATATAGTTTTGCATATATTTCATGTATAAGACCTTAAGATATTATTTCAATAATTCTACTTTTCTTTTATATTTTCTCATATTTTGAGAGCATCCCCCTTTTTTTTAATTGGGATGACTTTTGGAGTTTGGAAATTTTGGAGGATTTTGCATATAAATTACTAATTTACTTTTATGAACTTTTGGGCATAGATTTGGATCATCTTTTCATATTCATATTTTTATTTAAAATTTTCTTTTATAAACATATATTCCTTTCTTTTTGGGGCTTCCCTGGTTTGTGCTTTAACCTTATATATATATATATATATATATATATATATATATATATATATATATATATATACACTTTCTATTCATTATATCTTCTCTCTTCATTTTGTGCTCCACTCAAATTTTTGCAACCTCAATCAAGAACCAATGAAAATCCAGAAATTTAAAATGTCAGGAAATGCCAAAATTTCAAATGCCACCATTTAGACAATATGTAAAATTTCAAAATTTGGAATGTCACAACTCGCAACCATTTTTTCTCTTCTTTCTTTCTTCCTTCTTTCTTTTTTGGGCCAGAGCCCATTTTCTTTTTTCCTCCCTTCCTTTTGGCTAGCCCATCTCCTCCTCCCAGCCTAACTCCTTACCGCCTCTACTCACCTGGTCAACCCCGACGCTGTTGTTCCTTTACCACCTCTGCTACCTCACCAGCCACGCGCCACCACCTCCTTCTCACACCGCTCAAGCCACCACACTGTTGCCCTACTTGTTCACCACATTGCCAAAAGCATGCTCCTCTCGCCACCTCACCGCTCTCCTCCTCCCTCGCCACCCTTGCGCAACCCTACTTAGTTTCCCATCGACGCCCTTACCCAGAAACCATAGCAACAACTAGCTCTCTTTGTCCCCCTCACTCCCTGAAGCTAACTGTAGTACTACTGAGCTGTGTCGTCGTCCACATCTGGCAAAGCACCATCTAATCCCGAAAACCATCTTTGGTAAACTGCCCAAATCATTCCTACCTTTGAGCCTTCCTTAGAATTGATTTTCTCATTGTCCTTCCCTACTTCATTGCGACCCTATCTATGCCTTTGTTTAGCTGCATTGTCATCGAAAATGTTGTTAGATCTTGTCGTGCCACCGACCACGTCACTGTCACCGCTGATCCACCACCTTCATTGTCCCCTTCCCTCGTCGTCTATGTCACGAGGTGCGTCTTAATCTGCCGTTGCCAAGTCCCACCTCCATCGACCACCTTGTCCATTGTGCATAACCACCGCCGAGCTCCGCCTCACCACCATGGCTGCCACCACCACCAACCTTCCTCGTAATGTTCCAAGCCGAGCCATCACCACAGGAGGACTCCCCATGCTTGTACCCCTTTGTTCTACAGTATTTTTGATCTTCCACCAACGGTGTTAGGTACACATCAATATCATTCTCAGGTTGTTTTGACCCTTGGATAAGTATCGATAGCAAAATATACTTCTGCTTCATACACAACTAAGGAGGAAGGTTATAGATGCAAAGAGTCATGGGCCAAGTGCTATATCGGCTGCTCATGTTACTGAAAGAATTCATTCCATTTATACTCAATCCAATCCGTATATTCCTCAGTTCTGCACCGAAGTCTGCAAACCTCCTATCGATATTTCTCTACTAGGCGGAATCAGCAAGGTGTCTTAGCATTCCATCCTTCTTGCGCTCCTCCGAGTGCCAATGCAGCAGTTTTGCCTCTTTTGGATTCATAAAAAACCGCTTCAAACAGGGAATTATAGTAAGATACCATACCCTTAGCAGGAAGTCTTTTCTTCACCTTTGTTCCCTCGCCGTCATCTAATTAATTCTTACATTTATATCGGGATGCGTTGTACACTGGACATATATGCATGTTTGCATACTCCTTACGGTAGAGGATACAGTCGTTCGGACAAGCATGTATTCTTTCTACTTCGATTCTCAATGGACAAAGAACCTTCTTGGCTTCATACGTGGTTTTAGACAATTTATTTTCCTCTGGAAGCATGTTCCCTAAAAGAACTAGCAGCGCCACGAAACTCTTGTTGGACCAACCGTTGCTTGCCTTCAATTTCAACAGTTTAAGCACGACTGACAGCCTCATGTACTTTGACTTGCAACACGTGAACAAAAGTTTCTCCGAGTCCTCCATCAAGCCCCGGAATTTAACATACTCTTTCTTATCATAGTTCTCTTCTACATCACGAAGTATCTGATCCAGATTGTTATCGTGCAGCCTATCCGAATCCGAACCATAATCGACATCATCCGGCGGTATATTATTGACTTCACCGGCGATATCATTATTACTATATTCCTATGTAATCTCCTCTTCGCCATGACTGATCTAACACGTATACCCCTTTTTGAAACCCTTCCGAATTAAGTGCACTTAAATCTGCACTCGGTTCTTAAATATCTTTAAATTCTAGCAATCAATGCATAGATAGTACATATATTCCCTTCTCGACAGTTTTTGTAAAAGCAGACACGCCATTAATGTACTCTTCGCTCATACGGTTCACGGCATACATCCAGTTTCGATCCTATATTATGCATATATATAATAATTTAGTATTAATTATTAAATTAATTAATTAGTATACTAAATATATACCACATGCATTGAGACTTTGCTAGCTTAATTAACACAACAGGTATTTTCCCGGCAGGGAACCAATTATAACCAATAATTTTGATAAATTTAGCATGCCCACATGATGGGAACTGATGTTGCATGGCCAAGTAGATGTAAACTATCTTGAATTTCAGTCACCAAAAGTTAAATCTAAATTTTGATGCAACGAAAAAAATAAATTACATCACTAACCATATATAAGGTAATCAGGAACTTGATGAATTTTCAATCACTCTTGCCAAATAGTCTCCTTTCATCAAATGGCCTGAAAGCCTTGCCTCCAGCTCAAAGCACCGGTCTAGATCTGGAATTCAAGATAGAGGGTATACATCGTCCACGGTTTTGCACGGCACAATTAATATAGCAGGATTATTACAGACGGTTTTTAATAAAAACCATTTGTGATGACTTCATTATCACAGACGGTTTATAATACAAACCATATATGATAATTCACAGACGGTTCAAACTAAAAACCGTTTGTGATATTTGATAGTATTATAGACGGTTCATGGCAAAAACCGTCTGTGATACTTCACAGACGGTTTTTATCATAAACTGTCTATGATATTACACCTTCACAGACGGTTTTTAGCAAGGGTAACAACACAGACGGTCTCTAAATTAAAACCGTCTGTGATAGTATACATGATAGACGGTTTCACAAAATCGTCTGTGATGTTGAGTAGAGTAATAGGCTTTCTGTAGTAGTGTACGTGCCTAATTCTAAAACACACTCTCTAGAAAAAAAACAACCACTAACTATAATCTGGTCACACCGTACCGATGGTCCAACCGTCAACTAAAGTCCGGTCATATCGGACCCGCAGTCAGACTGCCAACCTTAGCTGATCAAACCACTATTGATAGGCAACAATTCTGAGATCTGAATTTTCTAAAACTTTTGCAAAATTCAAATTCAACCCAACCAAAGTGTTAAATGTTCATCGCAAACATATTGTAGACATTCACATGGTCTTTCAATCTCTCCCTTGATGAAGATATTGGTGATACTCTAAAAAATGCAAAGTTTGGTTGGTTTTAGAATTTTGGAGAGAATTTTGCAAAAAAGAATTTAATTTAGCTCAAGAAGTGAATAGAAGTCAAAAATAGCCAATTGAACTAGAAAATGGAGCCAAAAAACCCATAAGCACTCCAAAGCCATTTAAACTTAAAAATTTCTCGTACTAGGTCCATATGAAAAAACATTGATTCATTTTGATCTTGGTCATGGTAACATGAAGCTAAGCAAATCAAGATTTTGTAATAAAGCTCAAAAATGTAAAATTCCCTTATTTTCTCCCCTTAGCCCAATTCACGTATTTTTGCCACAATTTCTCCCCCTTAGCAACTCTGAAATATGAAATTTCTAAAACTTTGGCAAAATTCAAATTAAACTCAACCAAAGTACTAATTGATCATCATAAACATATACTGGACATTATACATGGTTTCTCGAAATACAATTACAGCAGCATACTAGCTAGTTCTAACTAATGCAATTATGCATCATCACCTCCTCTTTGTGAGGCACCAACTAATTACTGTAAACTAACTAACTAGTAGAATGCATCATGCACATATACATAGACACATATATAGCCCGGCCATGACATAAATGTGTGTAGTGTTTGATCTTCAAGTGGTAGTACTACCTAAGAAGAAGTCTTCGTTGAGATCGACAGTACGTGGCTGCTTGGTCTTCCTCAGCGCCGGCGCAGGGACATGCGAGTCGCACCGCGGGCATCTGGGGTCCCCCCTGGAGACGAGCACGTAGATGAGGCACCTCGAGCATACCGACGCCACCATCCCGGCGCCGGAGGCCGCGGCCGAGTCGGCGACGGACTCCTCCTCCTCCCCACGCCGCCGCTTCACCGACGACGAGCCCTGGGATTGCCTATCGCAAGCACTCCTCGGGGATCGGCAGCCGAGCCTGTCCAGCGCGAGCTTCACCTTGTCGATGGTGCACACGCTCTGGCTCGTCTGGTAATGGCTGGAAGCCGCGGCCATGGCAAGGAGTGCTGCTTTCTTGCCAGTGGATGATGGAGCACTGCTAGTGTTGGTGATTGCTGCCTGGAATTGCAGTCTGAGATCATCCTCGAGTGGAAGAAGTGGGCACCTGGCTTGCTTGTGCGGTACCTGCATGCAGCAGGGGATAATTAACCATGCGATTCAGATCACAAAACAAAATTAGTTTGTACTAGCAGATAACTCTGAGGCAGAGTTAATGGATCATGCAAGACTACTGTATATGCATGTTGCAGCTGCTTGATTTCACTTCTAGCACAGCTACATATATAGCCTGAAGCTATGCTAACTGCAGTTTTGGGCCGGACTGCTCATCTTCAGTAAGCAGTTGTATTTCAGAACCTAGGATTCTAATTCTTTTCAACTCCAGGTAAAATAAAAAGAATCATCCCAAATTAAGAGGAGAAACTCAAGCATATATATATATATATATATATATATATATATATATATATATATATATATATATATATATATATATATATATATATATATATATAGGAAAAATACTTTCTACACCCGGGTGTAATTACACCCACCTCTAATATACCACCTAAACGAACTTGAAATACTCCTTTATCACTTTGGATATACTCATATACTAATTATAAGATATTTCAATGTGAACCACATGAAAAAATTGCAAGGGAGTCCATAGTTTTTAGTATATTTTGTAAATACCTTCATATACGCACATAAAAAGGAGTATGTCTAAAACAATATACATATTACCTCTAAAAAATTATTCACACCACCTAGATAATCTTAAATACTTGTATACTATACGTACATACTCTCCGTTGCGCGAGATACTCCCTACGTTGTGAGAAACGACATAGGGTGTAACTACACCCGGGTGTAGAAAAGAGGCTTCCATATATATATATATATATATATATATGCGCGTCCTCGAATTAATATAAGTAGAGATGATCCAAAATGAAGGGCGAGGAAGAATCACGGATGTGCAGTAGTAATCTGAAAGAAAAAACTCACCTTGTTGGGCACCAAGCAGTGGTCATGCCTCTCAAACCCAAGACCGCCACCGGCAGCAGCGGTAGCAGGAGCGTTCTCCTTGTCGACGGCGGCGGCGAAGACGCCGAGGAAGTCCCGAGTGACGAGCTGATCCGCCGGGACAGACCCCTGGTCTACCAATTCGATAACCATCGATCTACGCCGCGCATGAATGAAGTCGATCTAACAGAGAGAGGCAGGGCAAAGCCAGAGCTAGCTGCCTCGGTAGGAGGAGGAGAGGATGGCTATGCTAGCTAGTACGTGACTTGACGTGCGTGCGAGCGCGTCTGTGAATAAATACTTGCAATATCTACAGTTCATTCGGCTATTTTAAAAATAAAATTACTTAGATTTTAAAATCGTTGGATGAAAATCTAACACTTTAAATTTAGAGTACTCATATTTTTTTAGAAGAGGGTGTAAGGGATCCGTTAAATAAAGATTACGTCTTACATTCAGAGTATTCATATTTTTTTAGATATAATTATATAAGGATCCATTAAATAGAGGTCTAACGTTCAAAAATTCTGATTAATTTTATTTTAAAAATAGTTAAGTGTTGTTTAATAATTCTCTAAATACATCAACGTCGACCCGGAGTTGAATTAGGACGGGTTTGGAAGGGCGCAATTGAATCGAATCGAATCGAGCCGAGGCGAATGGAGCGAGCTAGCTGCACGGTGTGTGGAGGCGATTAATCGATCGGAGTTGGACGCCAGGGCTCTCGACAAAGACGCGCAGTTGATGCCAGTGCAATGGATCTCTCTCTCTCTCTCTCCTCAAGTCGTTTCTTTCTTTCTTTCTTCTTCCCGGCGCCGTACGTACGTACGTGGATTGTTCTTCTGTTATTAATTGAAATGTCCAAATTGCCACCTCTCCAGCTGGGCTAGCTAGCACCGAGTCTTTATGCGTCAGCACTTGGGTCAGCTTGTTGCTACTCCATGCACGTCGCTGCCAACAAAGGCTTAACTCCACGTGGTTACACTCGTCTCCAGTACTAATTACGCTAGTCTCCAGTGAACTCTCCTCTTTCAGGATTCATTAATGGGCAATTTCTTCACTTCTTATACTCCTGTATATAATTGGACGTTAATTTTCGTCTAGTGGTAGCTCTGTTGCTGTCGCTCTTCTGCCTTAATTTCCATAGCTCCTGCAGGTTGAGGCTTCGGATTAACTGGAGGCATCAAAGAACAAGGTGCGTGAACAGGAAGGCCATTAATTAGTTCAACAGAGTTGCTAAACATCTTGGGAATGATTTTTTTTGGTGCCCATCGTTATTTTTTTCTTTTGTCGGATCTGCTTTAAGAGTACTACTCTTTGTTTCTAGGTCCGCATCGTCTATAAGGTTTGGATTCAAACCCGTGTTGGGCTTCCTGACCCGGAACCGTGTCCTAGATATAATAGTTTTGAAATTTCATCGTTTTCCACGCAGAATCTTTGTCCTCTCCGATGCCGAAGACTCTGTTACGAAACCCAAATGGTTCTGATGTGGATAAATACCTAAATTATCCCTAGTGAGTTTTTACTATAAATACATAAGCATTGTACTATGTAAAACAGATCTACTAATCAATAAAGCGTACGTTCTGGTGTTCTATCTTCTTGGTGTCTTTTGCGATTGATCTATTGTCTTTGGCGATTGTGATCGTGAATTGTATTACCGTTCATCTACTCTCTCTCGATTTCTCAAAACGTTATCAGCACGAAGTTCTACGAGGTGTATGGTATGTAAATTCTAAAATCAATCTATTATGCTTTGCAATTGGTAGACTAATCTAGATTGATTTCTAAAATGTCTGCAAATGCCATCTCTAGATCAGTAGTATCCTAGGCAAAATATAATTATAGATTGATCCATGATTTATCTGTTGGTTGTTCATGTTGTTGATCTAGTAGATTATTCATCCAATACCTAGATCAGAATCCATCTCAGATTAGAACATAGATCAAAACAAAGATTGCTATCGCTGCACCACCGCAGCATGGTTTCAGCCATCACCAGATCCGGCGAACACATGGCTATCAAACCTCCTCACGACCAGAACTCACCGATGTGCCGGCGCTCTACCCATGAACCCTCACTGGTTGTAGGCCGCTGCATGGACACCGGTCACCGAATTGCCAGATCCCACGGCCTCCGCACGGCTCCGGCCACTTGGAAGCCACTAACAGCTAGATGTCTACCACGGTAGTCCGCTCGGTCGCCAGAAACATGCTGTGGAAGAAGACGCAACCTCCCGCGCCAGAAGCTATGCTCGACCGCCCGAAGACGCGCCGCCACCGTGCCACCGGAGTCCATCCCAGCGCCACCATGCTCGGCCTGAAGCCGCCACCACGGTCGCCAGCACACCCGAGAAAGCCGCCCCACCGCTTGTGCCAGTCCGCCGCCGCCAGCACCAACTGCCCTCACCCGACGTGCCCTCCCGCCGACGCCATCCACCCAGGTTTTGGCCCCGACGGCCGCACACCACGCCTAACGCTGTTGGTGCTATACCGGCCTCCTGCGCTCGCTCGGACACTGCCATATACCGGTGCTTGAAGTCGTCGACCATGTTCTGCCCTGGCTCAAAGCCACTGGTGTTGTACCGGCCACCGCCTGAAGTCGAACCACCGACCGCCCAAAGTTCGCCACCACCACTCGGCCTTCACACCCACACCTGATGGACGCTCACTATTGCCTGCCTCTGGCCCCAAGCCGCTACACCACACCAGCTACCTGCGCCTGGCTGCTGCTCCCCATCGGAGAATGCGCCATACTCAAGAGATCCACTGCTGCCATGCTCGGGAGATCCCACTCGCCATGCCAGCCACCCGCGCCCGAAGCACTGCTGCCGCCCTTACTCCTGGCACCTCGCACCGCCCCCCAGAGTGCCACTGCCCGCCAGTGGTTGTCCATCGATTGCCGCCCGTGAGCGGCCGGTGAGGAGTAGAGGGTCGGGCCTTGCTATCGGTGAAGAGGGATGAGGAAGGACGATGGAGAGAATAGACTAGTGGGGAAAAGTAATGGAGGGCCGGTGGGGAAGATAAGGCCGGAATGTTTGTGCAGAAACCTCTAATGTCTAGTTATTATGATCTAGTTAACTTGTGACATTATTATTGATATTTCTGGATTTACTTTATTTAGCATATTATTTTCTTCTTAGTTAATCATTTTGAAAATTATTTATTAATTTGCAAAAAATTATTAAAATTGCTAGACAATTCCTAAAAAATATCTGCTGAATAGATAAATTCCACACGTTACTGATTTAACAATATTCATGTTGTTTACCTATAGTAAATTTAGAATTATGCATGAATAATGTAAGAGATATCTGACATCACTAAGAAAGAGTTTGCCGAGCTTACTCTTGATGGTAGCAACTACCTCACATGGGCTATGAATGCTAAGATCAACTTAACGGCCAGATCCCTCGGTGTCATCATAACCCAACCAGCAACTGGGGCTCTCACCATTCCTGATGCCACAAAATATACAGCACTACACTTCTTGAGACACCACATCTACCCAGACTTGAAGTTTGAGTATCTTTTAGAAGAAGACCCGCTGGTACTATGGAATTCCCTAAAGGAGAGGTATGATCAGCAGAGATCCATCATGCTACCTGAAGCACAGCGTCAGTGGACCAACATCATGTTCCAAGATTTCAAAAGGGTGTATGCATATAATTCTGCTATTTATAAGCTTGTCGCTAAACTTAGTTCTATAACCAGAAGATCACAGATGCTGAGATGATTGACAAGACCTTGGGCACTTTTCACCCTACCCACAGGACACTCCAGCAGCAGTATTGTCAAGCCAAGTACAAGAAGTACTCAGAACTGATTACCACTCTTCCCGAGGCAGAGAAGAATGATGAGTTACTGATGAAGAACTATCAGACTCGTCTCACTGGGTCACAGCCACTGCCAGAAGTACATGCTAATTACCAAAGGTCTTGTGGTAACCAGGGCCGCAGAACGGGCTCTATGCAGAGAGGTGGACAGTGGAAGAAACTAAACGTGCAGAAGGGCAATGGAAAACACCACTGGATGGGGCAAGGGAGGGGCAAGCAACAGAAGCCAGAGTTGGGTAGTAAGAAGACCTACCCCCTTCGCCTTGCTACAAGTGTGGTTGTATCGACCATTGGTCTCTCAATTGCTGTACCCCAAGGCATCTGGTGGAGCTCTACCAAGAGTCAGTTAGCAAAGACAAGAAAGCGCCAATGAAGAAGGCTGCAGAGACATACTTTGTTGATTAGCTTGATGCTGATAATAGTGATGCCCCGAGCGCAGTAATGGAGTTTGACGCTACAGTAGGGGGTGATCACATAGAGGTTGGCACATATGCCAACCTGCAGTAGGCCATAGACTGTCAACTCGGGCAACTCTAGATGTCATAGTTTCCTTAAATTTGTTTTATCAGTTTAGGTTGTTCTAGAAGAATAGTGGATTGTTTCATGCTCTTATGAAGTATTAATTATTTAGGATTTAAACATTATTTCGATGAATAAAATGAGTTGCCTGTTCTTTTAGAACTGTATTCCTGTTGAATTATTGTTTGATTATATTATACTCTCTATAGAACCACTTATCAAATCCGATGGTGAAGGAAGAAATTTGTCTAGTAGACAGTGGAACTAGAAACTCAATACTAAGGGAAATAAATTATTTCCATACGTTAACAAAGAAAACGGGAAATGTCATGACCATTGCCGGAAACGATGCTCTAATTGTTGGCACTAGAAGAGCCATAATTATTCTTCCTATACGTACCAGAATAGTAATTGAGGATGCTCTCTTGTATCCTGAATCAAAATATACCTTATTAAGTTTCAAGGATATTCGCTTGAATGATATCTATAACGAGACAGAAAATGAGGGTGGTGCAGAATATCTCCTGTTGACCAAATCTGATGGTGAGCAGAAAAGAGTAGTTGAAAAATTTCCCTCCTACTCCTCCGAGTTATATTACACCTACATAAAACCTAAAGAATATATAGCAATTAAAATATAGTATAAAGCTTTGGAACCTTTTAAGATCTGGTATGATCGTTTAGGGCATCATGGAATAGGTATGATAAGAAAAATAGTAAGAACTCTGTTGGCCACAGCTTAAAAACTCTATCCTTTCCTAAACCTGAAGATTTCTTATGCCCAGCCTATGCCAAAGGAAAGTTCATTACTAGACCCTCTTACCTGAAAGTAGAGGCAGAATTATCTATTTTCCTAGAGATAATATAATGTGATATCTGTGGACCGATTCAACCCCTATTGAGCCCTTTTAGATATTTTATGGTGGTACTAGATGCTTCTACTAGGTGGTCTAATGTATACCTGTTGTCTACTAGGAACCACACCTTTGCTAAACTAATAGGTCAAATTATCAGATTAAGGACAAACTTTTCAGATGAAAGAATTAAGTCCATTCGGATGGACAATACTAGTGAGTTTACATCTAAGGTATTTAGTAACTATTGTTTAGCCTTAGGCATTAAGGTAAAGCACTTTGTACCATATGTCTACACTTAAAATGGCCTTACAGAGTCATTTATCAAAAGGATTAAGTTGATTGCTAGACCCCTACTGTAGAATAGTAGGCTCCCCACCAGCTGTTGGGGATATGCAGTGTTACATGCAGCAGCACTAATAAATTAAAGACCAATTGTATACCATTAGGTTTCCCCCCTAGAACTAGTGTGTGGAAAAGAATCAAGTATTTTCTATCTGCGAAAATTTGGCTATACTATATATGTGCCAATTTCACCACCACAACGAATAGCCATAAGCCCCCACCAAAAGTTGGGAGTATATATTGGTTTTGAGTCCCCATCGATTATTAAATATCTTGAACCTACCATGAGAGACATGTTTACGGCCCGACACACCGATTGCATCTTCGATGAAGATAATTTTCCGGCATTAGGGGGGAGGAAAGTATCTAAATGATGATAAATACCGAGAAATAGATTGGAATGCCTCAGGCATTTAGGCCCTAGATCATAATAGGCTTTATGCCTACTATTGCTCAATTGAAGAAGAAGAAAAACAATATTAGCAGGAGGTACCAAAAAGAGGATGCTTCGACGATTTCACGGATTAGGACTGTGCTCCCCAATTGATTGCCTGTGGGCATGTCGAATAGCTATCATGCTTAATTTTATTTTCCACTGCTAGATTTTTTAAGCCTTTCAAGCTAGTAAATTGTATGCTTGGCCATAAGGTCGTACTTTGATAATAAATAATATTGAGTGTTTTCCTTTATTAATCACGCAGATGGTCAATATTTCATTTATGTTTACACTGTGTACACTAGCGTGATCCTGAACTAGTACGGTATACACGAAGAGTCTGAATTTGTAAATTTGGGTCTCGACACTAATAATCCAATCATTTCCACCATTGATGCATATTCACAGTCACGATCAGCTCATCTAGTAATCAACCTTACTCTCCAATATCTACCACCAAACTAATTCATTGTTATAAACATCCACCGGGAATAATATTGTTAATCAAGTCTATAATTCCATGGTTATTATTACAGCCCCAACTTCTCAAGATTTAATTAACCCATCCAGTAATCGACTATATTCTATTTATCCACCCTTTTGAACATCCACCGAGAATTACACTATTTATTAGGGCTATAACCAATAGTTGTTATCCACTTATTTAGCCAATCCAATCATTTAAATTCAACCATTTTTTATTCATCCAGAAATTTACACCCTTGTTTTCTCTCTAATGATTGACATGAATCCACCAAAATTTGATGTTTTATGTAAGTACTTGAGGAACCAGATCAAATCTTGGAGTATATTGGGTAGGAAGTTAAACTTTTGAAAATTTTCCTCAGAAGATTAGGTTCATTGAAATGGGTTTGAAATGATTTTTTATAAACCAATTGAAAATCAAGCCTTCAAGCATAAATAGTTTTTGAAAATAGCTTTCAAACTTAAGCTTTGTGATATTGGCACAAAGTAGATTTTCAAAAAGAGTTTACAAAAGGAGTCTTGGACTTTTGTCAGTTTGAATTCGAGATATGAGAGCTTCAGAACTAAAAATGGCTAGGGCAGCATATAGATAAGAGGGAATCATATAGGAGAGATGAGAATGAGCAATAATACCTATATTTTGCAAATAGATTTCAAAGAAATAGCTCTAGTCATAAAACTAGGCCATGCTAACTAAGGTCACTACTCCTTGGATCAGTAGATAGTGCTCACATATACATTACTGAAAATCAAAGTACATATCATGCGAAAGCATAAATATATTAGTAGACTTAGTCATGGGCTAATCAGGCCAAAATCAATAAAATACAGCAGCAGAAATAAAAACTTCACACAGGTAGGACCCTCAAAACATGCCTACAGGCAGCCAACTGAGGTTTATGACCTAGTTCTTAGCCTCTTCATCTTCTTCACCATCATGACCTGGTGCATTGCTAATGCGTAGCAATTCAACTCCTGATTTTGGGTTATTTGAGTGAGCGAGGGTGAGCACAAACCACCGTGCTCCGCGAGTCGATACACAGTATGCAACTATATATATGCATGGCTTGTCAAAATAAGGCTTAGGCTATTTTTATTTGCCAAATGCCTTAAAATTTATAATAATTAGAAATTTTTAAGACTTAGCAGATTTAACTAAAATAAATTTTTTTCAATGTGTGAAAGAATACAATAATAATAGTGATCCAAATTCTATCCACTGTTACATGGTTTCCGCACCTCAGGCTAAACTTTTAGCGTCATATCCACCTAACATTATCACTAGGGCAACACAAATCAGGGCTTTATGTAGCGCACCATTTCCCAATATCACTCACAAAGTTTTTATATTAGAACTATATCCTATTAAGTTCCTATGTCCGTCCTTGACCGTGGGCACGACTGTTCAAACAGTTTCTACTTTACAGAGGTTATAAACTTTACCCACAGGATATGATTATCTCATAATGTCGACCATTATACACTTCCGTAGGTGTGCGACTAAGTAACCATAACAAGGTTGTTACAATGCATCCTTCTAATGTGGTTACGCCCACTAAGATCTTTCTTCTAGAGGATGCGACCATCCCTCGAGAAGTTTTCCTGTTGAGCCGTCACGGCAGAGGTGAGGATGAGAACATCCTTCCCTTTTGCATGTGTGCACACCTTTACGTAACCACGCTAGGAGCACACAAATTAGTTCATCCTACCTATAATTTGTCAACTTGTAGTTGTACTATTTTACACTGGGAGTTCATCACAAGATTTAATTCTTAAGGTTATCTGGGCTGTTCTACCACACTCTCGTGCATCCACTGCACCACACCCTCGACCATCCGCCTAGATAGTTAAGCAATTTATGGTCTTTGGAAGTATAAAATATACATGTTACAACATACCTCCCACTCTTCCTTAACAACAGCCAAAAATGATTTTTCATATTGAAATAATACCAAGGCAATTTAATGCCCTCGAGTATCTAAGCAGTGCTAAGTAGAGCGTATAAATGTAAACTCATTTCTAAAAGTTACTATTATAGTTTTCCTAGGGTGACAAAGCTTGCATGCTCAAAATGTTCCAAGGGGATGTAATATTAACAAATGAATTAATGGGCATATAACTAGAATCTTAAAATAATCATAGATTTGCATATGAAATAACAGCATGCAAGTTGATAAGTTAAACAGAAATAAATTTTATCAAATGTAGGTTCGACATGATCAAAGTATTGACTCGCCTTGTGCGGTTTACCGCGGTTTAGAACTCACTCAAAGCTTTCTCATTAGGAGGTCTTGAGCTTCTGATCTTTATCTTCATCTGAATCTCAGAATCGCTCTATCCGTTGATTCTTCAGGACTCCAATGTCTAATTACGCGCTAAACAAATAAATCCAAATAAATGTAAATAACTCAAAAGTCTAAATAAATCTTAATAAACTCAGTTTAGCTTTATTATGGGTTAATGGGTGATTTGAGGTAGGGTTAATTGGGCATGGAGTATTGACAAAAACTTAATTTAGCTTCATTCAATTAACCTTTGGAGTTTGTAGTTCATGCAACGTAAGGCGTGGTATTTTTTGAGGTTCTATTTGCCAATTATTTGAATTATTCATCATGTCATTAGTTCAATAATGCATTTAAGCATGGGATTATTTTATTATCTAATTGTTATTTAATAGTTAACTTTAGTAGATTTCTATTTACTACTGACCCACGATGGTTGGTCTAATTAATTTATCTTAGTATCACTTTGTTCATTAAAGTGTAGGTTAGTAGGATTACTTTTCACAACTGATGGCCTAGGGGTTGCTAAATTTTAATTGGCACATGAAATTGTATTTTAATATGATCTTTACTTGAGACACTCTTGGGTTAAATATGATTGCTATTTTATTTATCCTTTATTATGTTCTAGCATAGTTAAATTTTGATTAAGATTTATTTACATGGTTCCTAACTTTATGTACACATACCATTATATTTCAAATATCATTATTAGTCAAATCTACCATCAAGATTTAATTACTGGTGGCCTGCTAACGACAGGGTTTACCTTTAGTAGGGCCTTCGATGGGCATACAAACTTCTAAACTAATTACTAGTTAGCTTCTTGAATAACCTTTATTTCTATCTAACCATGCTTCGGGAAAAAAATCCTTAGTTTTAACTTAATAGTTATTTATGTTAGATACTATTCAAAAGATCCTTCATGGCATTTGAAATTTAATTTTCTATAGTTTATACAAAATTCAATTGAGCTTCAAAATTTGTGGTTTTGATTCCATTGGATAGATCTTAAATTTAGATGACTTTAGAAATTTGTTTCACCAAATTTGGAGCTAAGATAAATAAGTTATGCCTATTTAAAGTTCTCAATTTGAATAAATTCGAAAATTAAAAAGGGAGAGAGAGAGAGAGAGATCTGACAGGTGGGGCCTACGACAAATGTTCAGACCAGTCTGAACAGCTGATGAGAAACGTTCAGACTAGTCCGAACGGTTGAAACGTTTGGACCATCTCATCGTATGGTGAGGAGCATTTGGACCAGCCGATCGGTTGAAGAGGGACGTTCGGACCGTCTGAACGTTTGAAGTGAAACATTTGGACCATCCAAATGGCCACTTACTTTAATAGTGCACCCGTCCCTTTTGCCAGTAATGGAGGGGCTCATCGCCGACGGTAGAGGCGATGGCCGGATGTGAGCATCCACAAAACAGTTTTCTCACCCCCGTGCACATCTGTAGCTGAAGCCTCATTGGCCAATTTGGTCGAGGCAGCGGCCAACGACAACTATAGGCAGCGGTGGAACAGGGAAAGATGGGGGTGGCTATCTACGGTATCCTAGCACAACTGACAGATAGGGGAGCATCTAAGGGTCGACATGATTTCACCTGAATGCTTGGATGAGCTCGGAGATGCTGGAAGTGGCCTGGCTGTGTGAGACAGTAGTGGGCAGTAGAGGAACACAGTGCGGGTTCTACTCTGTTGGTGAAAGGCTGGGTCGAAGGTGTGGACGTCATGGAGGTGCTCCAAGGGAGCTTTCGTCAGGGGGAATTGGCCTGAGGTGATCTCGATCAGTGGATCGCCGGTTCACCGAAGCTAGGGAAGATAGGGTGGCCGATGAGCTGTGAGACTCTAGGGGCCAATTCCTCGAGGTGGGAGGACGAGTGGGGTGTGAAGAAGGGATTGGCGGCATGCTCGGGTTCTTATAGTAGGCACAAAAGGGCTGATGATAGGCTGATGGGAGCAGGGCGTGGTGTCGCGACGTGGCATGACATACGAGCTTGTGCAGGGCATGGGCGGTGAGGAGACTCGACGAGGGCAGGGCATGGCCAGGCGACATGCGACGCAAAGGCATAGCCTTCACAAGGTGCATAGCTGGTATGGCACTGAAGTGGGGGCGGTAGGGCCTTGCGCAGAGGCGATGTGCATGATGTGCGGCGTTGGCGCAGCACACGGCCACATCGAGGCATGGCGCTAGAGAGAGAAAGGAGGGAGTGAGAAAGAGAGGATGCGAGTGCCTGATGCGGAGACGCGACGAAGGCAGGTGCGCAAGCGCTGTGGCTGATGGAGGTGGTGTGGCTTGGCAGGGCATGGCGCCAATGCAAGGCTTGGGAGCATACTGACGTCCGGTGGTCACAAGGAAGAGGCACGGCAGGGAAGTGGGCTGCCGTGGCAAGGGCTGGCGAGGGAAGGCCCTGCAGTGGTAGTGCAATGGCAAGGGAGGGAGCCGACCCAGCGCTAGCTTGGCCAGGCCGAAAGGCCAAAAGAAATTTAGGGTTGGCCAACATGGAAGAGAAAGAAAGGAGGAGAGAGAAAAGAGAAGAAAATGATAGGCTTAAGCTAATTTTGGAACTCAGATTTTTAACCTTAAGTTCTAATTCATATTAGGATTACTGATTTCTAGTTTTGCATGACATTCGATCCAAAAATTGAATGCTCAGTTCACTTATTTAGATGCGGGTTTTTAATATTCCTTTAGCCATTGCTTTTCTTTACCTAGTTAAATTGGATTTCAAACTTTTATTTTTGATTCATATTTTAATCTCACATTTCGATCAATTGGGTTTCCAATTACTTTTGATAATGGATTTTTTATTATCTAATACTTGAATTTTACTTCATGTGTAGATTTTCAAAGTTTTCATTTCTTTTATTAACACAATTATTGCTTTTACTTGGATATTATTTCTTGATATATTAATTTGCATGTCACAAACTTGGAAGATTTCAAATAAATATTCAGAAGGAATTGAAATGTCAACAAAATGCAACAAAAGTTTTAAATTTTTCTCATTTTTGAGAATTCCCAAAATTGGGATATTACAATGACACAACTAGTAAATTCTCTGATAATTTAGCACTATTATGTCGTCCTTCTACATGCACAAATTTCACAATTCTTTTCTGAATTTGCCAATTATTATCGATCCAATGCACAGTGACACACATATATCCTTTGTTTTGATTTGATATCCACATGTCTATAGTTGTGCTAAAGCAACACTCAACAATTTTAAATACTCATACAACTTCTTCTTTTCTTCTAAAAAGATGTCCATTAGATATTTCCCAATAGTGATGCGGCTCTTGATTGGAAGGCTAGGGCATAGGGATTTGATGAAGTCAACAAAATATTCATGATCTACAATATTGAAAGAGTACTCATGCATGATTATTGCCAAATAAAATTTTCTCAAGTTAGCTTCTATACGGTTCAATGGTAGTGATGTTGTCTTCACGATTATTTTCTACTTTGAGCTGTTGCTGGCCTAGATGGAGATTATATTTTTTCTTCAAATGGTTCAAAAAGCATGTTGTGCCATCGGTGGTCTCACATCTAGCATTGTATTTGCAATGGTTGCATTGCGCCTAATGTTGAACAACCTTCTTCCCATTCTCTTCAACATTCTTTGTACTCCTAGTGTACTCATCCCAAATAGCTGATGTACTCTTTTCTGTGTCTTTGCACTAGGCTCACCATCCTCATGCTATAATGCATTCCCTTGCGTGCCACTTCTAATGGACAGTGCCCCTTCACCTTTAGTTGGAAGTTGTTCCCCCTTCAATTGAAAGTGCAGGTGCTGCATGAGATGCAACCAAACCCACACTATCACTTGCACTTTCATATGCCATCATAACGAATTGTAGATATGCTGCAAATCACAATCAAGAATCAATAACAAACCTAAGCTAACAAAATAAAGACAATTGTATTACATTATTAGAAAATGCTTGTATGTTCAACTACAAAGAAGATGAGTTCAGCTCTAGTTTAAATGAACATATTCATTATAGTAAACTAGATTATCGACAATCAAAGGAAGAGATGAATTCACACAGTGTACAACTATACATACAACTACAAGTGGAGGAGGCTCATTCATGAATAAGGGAATCTCATTAGCCCCCAAATGCCTCCCTACACAAAAACCACAAGATTACAGTATCCATGTTCTAAATCTAATAATAGATGATAAATTGATAATAAATGGCGCACGGAAAATGAAAGACAAAGAAAGACCTGCAAAGGAATGAAATGATGAAATTAGAAGCAAAGGCAAGCAAACAAATTTGACATGGCCTTGGAATAAAATAAAACAGGGAGGAATTACTCTACACCTTAATGCACCTCATGGCATATTAACATCTAGGGAAACTTTTACAAACATGTGATTTTAAAAGAGTCCATATGCAAATTTGATATTGCCTCATCGATTGACAGATAGTGATACCTTGTTTATTAATCCTCCCAAAGTACACTAGTAACAACTAACAATCAAACATGGAGGGAGCTGGATACAACATGCAACCACATAAAAGATATAGCTAGCTAGATCTAGATCACATAGTTTGCATACTTGTACAAAATATTTGCACACACATCTAGGGAATGGGAAGGAGGTTGGTACGAATGTATCTGAAGGTTGTGGGAGGCAAGGCTTAAGGTAGCGCAAGGAGAATAGGGAGGAGGACAGCGTCGGTGGTTGTTGAAGGGGAGGGTGGTGGCAAAACCGATGGCTCTTGGCGGTGGCAGAGGAACCTCCCGGGCCCTGGTAGGTGGCAGCGGTGGATCAAGGTGACTCTCGGCAGATGCAGCGAAACCGGAGGCTCTTGGCGGCGGTGGCGAAAACGGAGCCTCCCGGTGGCGGCAGAGGAACCTTCTGGGTCCTGGCAGGTGGCAGCTGTGGATTGAGGTGACTCTCGACAGATGCAGCAGAACACGGAGATGGCAATGGAACCGGAGGCTCTTGGCGGCGGTGGAAATGGAGCCTGCCGGCGGTGGCGGCATGCCCTAGAGCTAAAGGCGGGAAGGTGGAACCTAGACGTCAGGGTGGGAAATTAGCGAAATGTCATGGGCGGTTGTGTGCTCGTGTGGTGCTCTAGTCTAAGAGACTCTTGTCTGGTTGTGCCTGGTGGAGGCATGGAGATTGACAAGGCCATGGGCTACCAGGGGCCTAGGGCACTGTTGTCTGTTGAAGTGTCTAGTGGATCGGATACCCACTCAGATAAAAACTGGTTTACCGAATACCGAAGTTATTCGGTCGGATACCATCCATACCGATTTCGCTATCGAATAATATATCGGGTCTGTTGGGAAAAAACCCAACCCGTTTAGGTCACTAGCTGTTCCTGTGTAGACTGTAATAGTACTGTGGCTCTGTCTCTTAGCGAGCAATTAAGTGCACTGCTGAGCAGCAGTTGCCTAGCTACTTGGTTTTCTTACTACTTTCTTTTCCCCAAACCTTGCTATGTGCCTCTGGTGAGCCGGGGATACATGGGTCACATTGCACATAGAGTCCATCGTTTGACGAGCAGAGCTACCCTGCCAGCCTCACGCGCAATCCTTTATGATGGGGATCACCAATGGACGGGTATATGGATCAACTCTAGATCCCAATTAATTACAGATTTGACCCACAGCTACGCGTTGTCAAATGCCTAGTTCCTGATGATCCTTCACCAAAATTTTCCGATCTAATAGGTACGGATCTGTTCTTTTTGATTGTGGTTGATGGCTTTTAGCTGCGGCTGATGGCTTTTTGGCTGTTTACGACAGATATTGCGGAAAGAGAGATACTCGCTTGCGATTTTTGATGGTACAGATATTAGTTTTTTAACGTGTACTACAATTAACTTGTAGACCTTATCTTAAAAAATACTCCGTTTAAAAATTAGTTACTGTAACAAAAGCCAAACGCAGCTTTTAAAAACCGCAAAGAACAGACCCTTTATATCAAACCTAACTGCTGAGACATCCTCGTGTAATGGTACTTACAAATACTCCCCCTAGCTTGCATGGTAGAATGAATAATTTTTTTAAAAAAATAATATATTTTTAATTCTAAATTAATAATCATCTGTCGCTCAACTTTTAAATGACTTAATCTAGTCGCCCAACGGTTGAGCGACAAGTGTCCAAGTCGCTCAACGTTGAGCGACTCAACCAATGGGCGAGTTAGACACTTGTCGTCCAATCATTTGATATACATACACCATTCTGCTCGAATATTTTAGAGAAAGATATGCAAATAAAAAAACAGAGATTACTATAATTCGGAATAAATTAAATTGTTTAAAAAAACTCTAGACTTTTTTCTTTCTTTCTTTCAGCTGTTGTAACGTTGTTTCCGCCTTTTAATGCAAAAATGCGTAGTTACTTCTCATGCGTGTTCTCGGTTTAAAAAAAAGGATTCTTCTTCTTTTTGTCATTCATCTTCTTCGACGGCTGTAACTTTTCCTTCTGGTTACAGATGAATATCCCGTCTCTTTGAGAGAACTGCAAACCTGCCTTTTCGTGCAAGAACCAACGCGCGTCCGTACACAAGTCGAGCGTCAAGACCACGCATGGGATCGAAGACTTCAAAAAAAAAATGTAAGTCTTGCTCCACCTACTACGATCAAGACTTGGAAATTTCCAAACATTTGACGGCTCTGCGCTTGTACATTTATTGAAGTGATGCGAATGCTGATGGCTGAACAAACCGGCAGTAGTGCAAGGCGCCGTACTAATCGACTGTTGGCTGCAGCTTTCACACATGACTTTTGACTAAAATTATTTAATAACAGCTATTAATTTTTACTAAATTATTTAATTAAAAAATAAAAAATAAAAATACCGTTATATCTCCTTAGACAATACAAAAAAAACAAAAGCCAAACAAAAGCCAAAATTAAAAACTAACATGTTTCAAATGCCCTGGTTTAAAAAAAGACAGAAGTTGAAAAAAAGAAAAAAAAAAGCTAGAGCCATTTGGAATAGACCTAAATCAGAACAATTGTAGTTGCATGACAACTGAAGCACAAACTGGTGGTATTTCTTCCGTTAGTAACACACACCTCACACACATTATGACATTACATACACAAATCAGGGCGTTTCTTCTGTTGGTAACACAGTTGCTAGATTACTTATTTGTATTACATGCGCAGCAAATTAGCAATCAGATAAAAATAAGCAGCATCGAGCGGTAATAAGGTCCATTAGCATACCATATCGACTAGTATTTTTTTTATCCTTTTGAATCTTTCGTTGTTCCTTCCCATCAATTGCTGAGTCTAATGCACCAATACACAGTCACATACACAAAATTTGCTCACCAAAAAGCTCATTGCCCCAGTTCAACAAGAGCGGCATCATTGTGCGCACCCTTGACTTCAGGAAGGTGGCCATCAACTGGAGTTAATGAAAATCTCTCGGGCAAATGTGTCGATCAATACCACGTGTACATTTGAGTGATTCTTCAGTTTGTCCTCAGTGTGATCCGCTAAGTCTTCTCCTGGCAGCCGATTAGTTCCAACAAATGGGTTCACATCTTATAGCATTTTACCCCTGCAAGCGGCGTGGGAGTGGTTAGGGTATTAGAAGCCATTGGAGATGACGTTCATCAAAGATTGTTCTCACCTCTTGATTGACGATTTTTTTTGATACGGATGCATAAAATTGTGTGAAGGAAGCATTTCCACCGCTCTTCTCCTGCATTCAAAGAAGAGTTTTTCAGCAACCTCAGGAAGCAGAGTCAAGTTTGCAAGAACAAATGATGACTACAAAATAGGAATGCCACAATAAAGGGTGAAATCCAACCTGAAGGATGCTCTCAACTGATGCCTGATCATTTGGTGAAAAAGAGACCCCATCTCTCTTCCTTTGTATAAAATCCTTGTTATCATTCACCTGCAATTTCAGCATTAAAAACAAGCTGTCATATGGAATGAAACATTGAAACAGAAAGCAAAAGGACCATGTAGTCTGTAACATTCTGTTTTTCTGGAGTTTATAAAATTCTGAATTTAAAAATAAATTTTTGGAATTTTTCTGGAAATTAAACAAGCTTAAAATAAATTTTCAGAAATTAAAATAATTTAATCTGATTAAAATAAACTTCAATATAAACTGAAAATATTTTATTTGGATTTCTTGTGTCATAAGAAATTTTCTAGTATTTTTGGTGAATTTTTGGAATTTTTCTGCTATTTTCTGGAGCTTTTCTCTTTATTTTTAAATTTCTAGAATTAGGGAAAAGTGGAAAAATCCTTCGCCGCCCGATCCACCTCCTCCCCACGCGTCGGCCATCCGCCTCCTCTCCCGTGCGCCACCGCCCGCACCTGCTCCCCGCCGCCCGATCCCTCCCTACCGCCATGCGTCGCCATCCCCCGCGCCCGTACACTGTTCACTGGAAACATATGCCGCAGCCGTCCGATTTCCACGCGTCCATCCAGGCATCCATGTATCCCGATCGAGTCCCGCATCGCGTCGTCTCCGAATTGGACACCTCGGTTCGCGTGTTTTAAACCCCGCCGCCGTCTCAGTTCGCGTGCCTCACCAGTCGCCACCCTCAGTTCGCGCATCCCACCACCGCCGCTGTTCTTCGCCGTCGCCACCGACCCTCGCCGCCGTGCCCCGTCCCCGCCGACGCCGGAGGACCCCGCCGCCGTCGTCGTCATCATCCTCGCCGGGCGCCGCCGCCACCGTCCCGTTCCCCTCCCCGCCGTCACCGGTGAGCACCCCGCTGCCCGAACCCGCATCGCACCCCCTCTTCCCTCCTCGCCAGAGAACGCGCCGCCGCGTCACCTCGGCAGCGCCCGCGCGCTCCACCCCTCGGTCCCCGAGCCCCACGCCATTGGACCCCACGCGCCCGTCCGCCTCGGCCCGCGTGCCAGACCACGCTCTGTGTCCGTGCCTCGCGTCCGCCGCAACGCCTCGTACGACGCGCCCACCACGTGTTGGAGATTCGACGGTTCCTGCACCCGATCACAGCCGCAGATCCAGATCTAAACCAACGGCTCGGATGCGCCCTCGTGGCCGCACCTCAACCGTCCGATCCCGCCGCCGCCGACGCGTCCGACCAAGCTACGTTAGCCCTACCGCCACGTCAGCTACCACGTGTCATGCTACGTTAGCGCCACGTCAGCAAAACTGACACCCGATGTCACGTCAGCATGCCACGTGCCAGCACCAGAGCTTCCTATGTCAGCCACGCCTGCCACGTCGGCGTGACACTGTTCCGTGGACCGGGTCCACCGTGGACTTGCTTTTCTGTGCACCGGGTTCAATCACAGTAGCTTTTCCGATTTTTCAGAATTTTCTTTAAAATTTATTTTCCGAGAACCCGTTCTCCTCCATCCTAGCCAATTGACCCTGTTCTTTTTTCTAAATTTATTTAAAATCGAGTTCTAGCTTTTGGTTCTGATTTCAAGGTTTTTGAAGTTCATTTGCTCATTATTTTATGTGATTTTGTTGTTTCAGTCGTCTTCTCTCTCGTTAGATTCCGATTCCGGATGAATAGGAGCGACGCCAGAAGACCCTGAGTACCTCGCTGAGCATAATCAAGGCAAGTCGTAACCTTTGATCATGTTGAACCTAGTTTACAATCTATTATTTAATTATTTTATTTTACTTTATCCTACATCGCTATTTTAATACAAACCTTTGTACTGGTAGTTATCATCCCAAATTGAATAATTCCTCCTTGTTATTTTAAATGTCATGATGCCATTGTCACCATAGGTTGAAAATTTTATTAGTGATGCTATGTTAGATGTTACATGGGTCGTACGACTAAAATTCTTAGTCTTAATTTACGAAAGGGTTTATCATCGCATGTGAATAATTAACTTGACTTAATGAAATATAGAACCGTGGTTGGTGTCATATTTATTAAAATTTGTGCTAGGACATTGGTGTGTCATTGGCGTGGCTATACAAACTTGGTTTTTCACTCGGACGAGTGATCATGCAGTAAAGAGGGAAGTGCAGGTTCACTTCGTGGGATGTGGTAGTCTCGCCCGGGTAGACTTAAGGACTTAACTTTGTGCACCATTGATCTGAGCTTTATCGTGCAAACCACATGTCTAATATGGGATATACCTGACTGATTAATTTGGGATGTTTCAATTTCAATCTCGCCATTGTGATGAACATAGTTGCTGATTTCCATGTGGCGCAAGGGGGGTGTGATGCGAAACCCTAGCGAGCGGGATTGAGTTGGAATTGAACTTTGTAAAGGCTTTTGTTGTGATTTCCTTATATCAAGGTTAATCACATCGTGTGGGTACAGCTGTGCAACCTCTGCAGAGTGTAAAACTATTCGAATAGCCGCGTCCTCGGTCATAGACAATGCTCGGTGATTTCACACGAAGGGTAGTAATTTCATTAAACTTATGGTTTATGGTTGGAATGTGAACAGGTAGTTCTTATGGTTGGAACGTGAACGGGTAGTTCACTGTTGGTTTAACTTGTGGATAGGAGTTTCACAAGTGGTTTAATTTCAATTCCATTGATTATTTATTTATTATTGTCTTTCTTTAAAATTCGCTTTTAATCTATTTATCATATTTATCTTGAAATGTCATTTTATGTAAATTAACCTTTCAGCCATCCATTGGTAAGCCTTGCATACTATATTGCACTCATTTGTTACAAACGACTTGCTAAGTACCAATATACTCACGGCTTTATGTCTATGTTGCTCAGTTGAGGAGTATTATCAGCAAGAGGTTTCAGAGAGAGTACTTCAGCGACTTCACAAATTATGACTTCGTTCTCCACTCGATAGCATGTGGGTGTGTCGATTGGCTGCTACGTTTTGTGTTTGTTTTCCGCTGCTAGATTTTGAGCCCTTCGGGCTAGTGCTATTGTAAGCTAGACCATAAGGTCGTAACTTTGGATATTTATCAATATTTGAGGTTTTCTTTTATTTTAGCGTGTGTATGGTTATGATCACATCTATGTTTGACTGTGTACACTAGCGTAATCCTAAACTAGTGCAGTTTACACAGAGAATTCAAATTTGCATATTCAGGTCTCGACATAGTCCACCCTCATTTCCATAATAAAAAGGAGCAAGGAAGCAGGATTGTACGGAATCTATTCACATGCACCAATCCAGATGGAAATTTGCAGTTTATATGTAACGTGTAGAGGTCATTGTAGAGTAACACAACAATGCTAATAGATCTTTCAGGGATGCTGACAGAACTAGAAGGAACTGGATCCTGTGTATTCACCTGATCCATTAGTCGTTTAATAGGAAAATGAAGGGATTCAATTGTTGTCTGCTCATGTAATCTTTTCAAGAGAATGAGAGGAATGGTGGATACTTCTGGAAAAGAAACATGATAGCTCCACTGGGCAAAATGTGCTGATATAACCTCAACAGCTGAAAGAATACACTCCTCTTGGAAATCCCGTGATTTCAGCAGGTTCTTTGGCACCTAAAAAAAACAAATAGCAGTTAATCTAAACCATTTTCAGAATATGAAACCGAAATTATACAATTATAAAACTTGACCCATGCTAATGCAGTTGTAATACATGTTTAAAAATAAGCAATCTAGAAGAAAGACGGAACAGTTCACAATTTCACTATGATTGCAAAACATCATGCTTCATTACAAAAAATAGCTTTTTCATGTGTGTTTGGTTTTATGGGGTCAGGGCCGAACAGTATGTTTGAGATATTTTGGTGACAAAGAATAGACATTAAAGGGCATGAAGTTCTTAGCATTATCATTGCAATTTGCCCAGTAAAAATGACGTACCTTCAATAATGATGAAAAGTTGACCTTTGCTTTTTTGCATTTGTTCTTTCGGAGATATCTCCCTAAATTCTAGGAAATCAAATAACAAAGATGGAATTGGAAAAAACATCTGACTGCATTTGGAAAGCTCATTCAACATCTGCACAAGCTTTAGGGCCTGTTTGTTTCAGCTGTAGATTCTGAGAAGCAGCTGGTGAGTATCTAGCTAGTCAGAATCTAGAGAAGCTGGATAACCCCAGCTTCTGGCTACTAGTTCATTTTCTGAATTCTGTAGCTTCTGGCTACTTAGAATCTGAATGAAAATCTGGACTGTTTGGGGGAGCTGCAGATTCTGGGAGTAGCTGCAGCTGTCAGAAGCTAAAACAAACAGGCCCTTAGTCTCAGTGGGAAGTAACGTGTGCCCGGGAATAAGTGAGCCACTCCTCTTATTATCTGAAGAAGTGAAGAAAATGTTGCCTGGATATTGTAATCCATGAAGTTACAACAAAGAAACCTAACCCATAGGTTTACACAGTTAATATATTGCCAGTTATCTATCTTCCTGAGGTCTTCCTTCAACCACAAAGGAAAAGCATATCTTTACTATTATAAAAGAAGAAATTGGTGGTTGATCCGTCGTCACTCCTCTCTTCTCAACCATTCGATCTGATTACGAAATTAAATCCGAACCGTCTTTCACACCTCCCCTCCCTCCCACCCCGCACGCCGCCTCTCTAAACCCTAAAATCCGATCCGTGTGTCACCCCTCCGCTCCCTCCCACCCCATACGCCTCCTCCTCCCCTCCCTCCGCTCCGCCTCCCTACCTCTGCGCGTCGCCTCCTCTCCGACTCCCCACCCCGCGCGCCGCCTCCTCCCCTCCCTCCCACTCCGCTCCGCCTCCCCACCCCGCGCCGCCGCACCGACTCCTCCTCCCCACCGCGCGCCACCACATTGCCTCCTCCCTACCCACGCCGCCGCACCGCTTCTCCCGCCCCACTCCGGCGCCTCCTCTCCCACCCCGCACGCCGCCTCCTCCCCTCCCTCCCACTCCGCTCCGCCTCCCCACCCCGCGCCGCCGCACCGCCGCCTCCTCCCCACCTCTGCACGCCACCTCCCCACCTCCGTGCGCCGCCTCCTCCCCTCCCTCCCACTCCGCTCCGCCTCCCACCCCGTGCCGCCGCACCGACCTCCCCCCCGCGCCGCGCGCACCGCCTCCTCCCGCCCCGCTCGGCGCCTCCTTCCCTCCTCCCACCCCGCACCGCACGCCGCCCGCCTCCTCCCCCCCCGCGCGCGTGCTGCGAGTAACGTCTTCTTCTTGAAGAATGTGATCACCCGAACTGGATGCGGCGAGGTGTCGCAGCACGCTCTCACTTGTCGCCGAGCGCCTCATTGACTCCCATAGTAGTGTGCAGGTTTGATCAGTTCTCGCCTAATTAGGTTGCGGTTATTTGTCGTGTTCATTTGTGAACGAGTTTGTTTGGGATGCGATTTGCAGGGCAAGGATGACGAGTACATCCGTGAATCGGAGCGTAACATCTCGGGCGCCTCGCCATCGGCATCAACGTGAATGTGATGTTCGGGAAGTGCGTTTGAGGTTTTCGGTTTGTTGATTGGTGGTTTATGCGTGTGTGTATGTGGTATTCCATTTGTTCCCATGTGTACTGGACTGTCGACATTGCAGGATTGATGACTTTGAGTTCACCCGACAATGTGCCATATTTGACCTTTTGGGTATCCCACTATGCCATGGATGGATAGTGGATCCTCGGTATGCATTTTCTGGTTTATACTTCTTTCAACAAGGAATGAATGCTTGTGCTCGGAGATGGGTTCATGCCGCTTAACGATTCATAGCTTCGCTTTTCTTTAGTCCATAGGCTATTAGAATATAATTTCATGATTTAAATCAGTAACTATTGTAAGCAAGGTCCACAAAAATAGTATAATATGCTTGTTTGTTGGATGTTAGTGCACAATGTGCTTTTATCGCTTCGTGATCTAACTTGCACAAATATCAAAACTCGCTTAAAAGTGCTACAAACAATGGTTTCCCACGATTGCAGAGAGGAGTTCCCTTGATTTCTCATGTGATCTTGAGTTGTACATAGTTAGAACTTAGGACTAGATGTAGGTTTGATCATTTAGGTTGTATTCGATGATTCTGCTTTATGCTTGCTGCTAGAGTAGTGTTATACAAACTGTTTAGTTTCAAGAGTTACACTAGGCTGGTTATTTAATGACACATAAGCAAACCTTTGTTTTATTGTTTCAGAATTATATTGAGCAGGTTGCTTGATGACCGACAATTAAACTTTAATTTTGCTCGGTTCTTAGTGAGATGTGTTAAGACTGGCTGTCTCACCTAACTGAAATACTACAACTGAAGACAACACCCTATATTTTTTAGTAAATTGCACCACAGGTCCTTGTGATATGAACAGTCCATATAGGTCCATGAACATGAGAAAACAACATTTAGTTTCAAGAACTTAATTCAAGTCTATCGTGCATGTGGTCCTTAAGGTTCCTTCTTTCATCCACTTTTATGTTTCCAAGTGAATAATATGATTTTCGATTGTGTCCATGAATTTCATCGCACTTTTGTGATTAAAGAACCGACATTTGACATTATCTCGTTGTATAATATAGTAATATACTCTTTTTCTCAAATTTCTTCAGATGCAGGACAACCAAAAGGAGTATGTATTTTGATGGAAGGTTCCTGCCTTCTCATCCAAGGCAAGACTCTGGTAGAGCGGCAAAGGGGTGCAGAGATCCGGCACTATGTAGCGTATTTCGTCGAACACATCTTTGCGATGTGACGCAAACATTCCTCGCGCTGCTCTCGGTGAAAGCTTGCATCACCGTGAAGGCGATCAAGAATGCCTCCATTTGTGGGAACCGCTTGAGTGCTCCATTTGTGATCCTCGGGTTGGTGTCGGGCCCGACCTCTGTTATATGTGCATCATTCGTGACATGGTTTTCAAAGCTTGTTCGAGGCATACTTCTCTGTCGATATGAAAACACAGGTAAAAGCCCTCTGGTTTAGGTATGTCTAATTCAAACAATCTGAGTATGCCACGCTTGTACTATTGCACAAGAACAACTACAGTTGCGAGATTAAGCTTTGTATTTTTCATAGTTAGACTATGGATTAAGCAAGCAAATTTCAGCCAATATATATGCTGTGGGAGTTATAAATTCAAGCTGCAACATGTTGATTGCTTCTGTGCATTCTGAATAGCAATAGCTATTAATCCTGCAAATTCCTTTTTCTTGTGGCTTGTAGAGCCCTAAGTATCTAAGAAATATTGGGCCTGTTCTTTCCATTGCATGGTGATGGTTTTGGTCATGCACGATGGCTTTTTGATTTGCTTATGATAGAGATTGTGGAAAGAGAGATACTGCTTGCGATTTTGATGATCTGAGATATTAGTTTTTTAACGTGTACTACAATTAACTTGTAGACCTCATCTTAAAAAAATACTCTGTTTAAAAGTTAGTTACTGTAGCAAAAGTCAAAAGTGGCTTTTAGAAGCTGTAAAGAACAGGGCCATTATCTTCAGCTTCTTGTGATCTTGTTTCATATAATTTTACAATTTGATTCTGACATGATCCCTTGATGCTATGTCGAGCATTGTCTCCTTGTGGTTTAGGTGACATCCTTTGTGGCAAAGCACATAAATGGGTCTCTAACAAAGATTGAACTATGCCGCTTCTTTGGTTTTGCTATGCAAGTTTCGGTGACCACTTCGGTGGAGTTGATGACACTTTCTGCTATGGTGGGAAAGAAAGTTTTGATTCCATCTCTGATTCATGGATATCCTCAAAAGACCGTCCAACATTAAGTGGTGTTACCTCTTGGGATCTTGAGGCTTGAACAGAGACAACGCCAGAATAGTCGATGACTAAACCTTTCACAGATTCTAATACTTTCAGGAAAGGGGATGACAAAACTATTACTTTGTTTATAGATCTCATTATATGAGTCCAGTGAATATATTTTTGGCCCTCAGACCTACACAGATTGATTTAATAGAGTTTCTGGTTAATGATAAGTCAAGTTCTTAGTTAAATATTCATAATTATGTAGCATATTTGGTAATCACTTTTATTTGATTTTCCGTTGCAACGCACAGGCACCTTACTAGTAACTATTCATGTGACACAAAAAGAACAAACAAAATACAACTGCAAGGCTAAGACTCAGCGTGCACATGCACATAACCAATCTTATTTCTTATGGGCGACTGAAAAGGAAATGTATATCAGTAAAATTTTTCTTTTTCTTGTATGATAATAATAATAAATTGTAAATGATAAACCTTGACAGGTTAGATAGCCATAGCAAGAAAAAGCTATTAACATGTCACAAATTCTCAACTGTCAACAAGTTGGGACAAGAACAAATTAATAAGTAGCAGTTTGTGAACTCCACATCACGATGCAAGAAGGAAATAGACAATGAAAATAATAAGTATGGTGCAGTTTGTGAACTCACTATCACGATGCAAGAAGGAATTAAATAAACAATGACTACAAATATGCCAGGATCTCTTCTGAGAAATGCTTTTAGCGAATGTGAATCATTAAAAAATCCCTAAGGTCTTAACACAGAAAAAAAACTAAGGGCCAGTCTATTTTAATGAACTGCGTTATACCATAACTGGTGTCTAGATATACGACACCCTAAGGCCTTGTTTGGATGTGGGGCATGGTCTAGAGCTAAACAGAAGTGCATTTTTCTATACCTTTTCCTTTGTTTTAGAAGCCTGTCTAAGAATAGCATTCAGTTGTCCCACAGACATTACTGCCCTCTCACATGATTTCTGGACATCCAGAGAATAAAGCTCTACAAGATGGTTCATCAAAAAATCAATATGCTATATATTTCTGTTATCCACAAGCTTGGAACTGGCAAGGTACGTATTATATGCTTTAGTTAAGCAGAGATCCAGACAGTCAGGTAACAGTTAAGCCACTTCTCAGATCATAAGAAATGAAGACAGAGACAAGTTCTGATGACCACTTGCCCACAAGCGAACTAAGATCTGCAGAATGTTTACAATATATGATGAGGTAGCATCACAGCTAAAAACACAGAGCATTTGACATAACAAAAACATTGTAGAAGCTAGATTTCACACAGTTGTAGAATAATTGAATACCATGTGAATTTTTAAAACCTAACATACTGACACCATGACACTTCTGGTGCACCAAGACCAGTCAGATGTGTACTGAATCTAAAATGGCCCCAACTTCAATGTTTTTGAAACAACATTCCTTTTCAAGGTTGATAAAAACAATACCAGAATTAGATGACTTAAATGAGTTGTTTGAAACAACAAGGAAAGCAGACGGCTATCCTACAAACACAATTTTCATATAACAGGGCCCCAGCCCAAATAGAAACCACCTTTCCCCTCTTATCTACATTCCTCCATAACAAACAATTAAGTGTTGCAAGTTGTCTAATTTGCGGGTATTTCAAATAGTCATTTTCAAAGAAAACAAAAATAATTCTCACAAAGGTCAATAGTGTTCATCAGATATGATTTGACTAGAATAGTTTTTAGACATGAATTCCCTTGGAAACAACAAATGAACATGCTAAATAAAATTAAATATTAACAATCAACATCATCAACAAACAACAATACCTTGAGAAGCCTCCTTGACATTGATGGATATGCAGAAAATGTACTGCAGATGTTCTCAACCGAGTCAAGACAAAAGTAAGTATTTGGTTATCGGTAAGTTGACTAAGCAGATCAATAGAATTCCGCAAGTAAGGCTATATGAGTAGCTCAATAGTTTACCATTTCTTTGCAGATCTCAGATTCATAATTTTCCCTTTGTTAACAACATCTGAAATTTCCAAAGGAGCACGGAAAATGTTGGCTGCCTCAGAAAGAACAAATGTTATTATCTGGTAAAATACTCCAGTACTTTGAAGTCTCTGCATGGAAGGGCTATTGGAGTGAACACCAAATCGACATGCATCCCGATAAGCATTTAGTAGGTTACATAGAGCAGGTACTTTGGGTTCCTTCGAAATTAACTGACACCAGTCACTTATAGTCTTGCTTGTAAGGATTTTATCATTTGGAGGATTTTTATCACCAGAATCAACACAGTCATCCATAGAACCCATCTCATCTTCTTCATCTGAATCCTATTGATGATAGGAACAGAATCATAACAAAAAAATTATTTGTTGAGATCATTGGGCTTGAAAAATACATTATAAACATAATAAATAAAAGATGTACATGAGTTGCATCAGCTAAAGAAAGAGCAACTACTAAGCAAATCTTACTTCTTTACTTCTGCAGCTCTCCAACTCCAATTGCCATTTTTCAAGGAAGTTAGCAAACTCAGGGTCCTACAAATAACATGAACAATGTCAATTCACATAGAAATCATCCAATAGGCCAAAACAAGGTACATTACGGCCCTAGAATTACAGAAAATGCAGCTAATATAAGGGTGAATCCATCTTGGCCATCCAAAATCATGACTTAACAGTATTTGAACAATGTAATTGGCTGTATTTTGATTGCTACGTAACCATAACTAATAGTTTGGAGAACTGATATAATCTAAAAATTACCCTGCCCAATCAATTGTGGGGAAGTTTGTAAGACAATGACTGTTTTACATTGTTTTCTATTACAAAAAAATTAATTGCACTCATCTCTACAACCAAGCAAAAGATATCCAGCCACTAAGCAGACAGCCTAAAGCTGTAGGAAAGAATAAAGATACTTTAAAGGAAAAATTGAGGACAAGAATAAAGATACTTTAAAGGAAAAATTGAGGACTTGCCACTCCATTGAAGTGCATTTGTGGGTTTGCCACTCCATTGTCTCACTAACATGTGGCCCAAGGACCCACATTTTAGTGAGACATTGAGTGGCAAATCCTCAAACGCCAACGAATGGAGTGGCAATGTGCATGATCAAGTTTAGAGGTAAAGGCAATTTTTCACCTTATCCAGCACCTTCTTTAACTTTTTCTTTTGCTTTTTGATCTCTAAATTCATCTCATCGTTTTGTCTGTCTAAACCATCTTGGATAATACAATCTGCAGGGAATATTGAGATGCTTAGAAACTAGTACAGCAAACAATTCAATAAGCATTACGACAACATATACTAGCCTTTGAGAACATTGCCATCCTTGTTGTCAGAATAATACAGACACTCAGGATCCTGCATATCAAGCATCAAGCAGCAGTTTATAAGGGCAACTTAGCAACAGCAGTTGTGAATTGTGATGTGTGCAGAATCAGCTGTATAAAAGTTAGATGGAAAGAAATTACAAATTTACACTTTAACATACCCACATAGAACAAATTTGTTCATCTCTTGCAACCGAAACTATAGGCTCCCACTTAGACATTATTCAATTAGCTCATAATTGATCTATGCACACAAGTCAAATTGCAAAGATATTTCCAACTAACTGCATTCTCAAAAAGATTTAGTCTAGAAGAAATTGCAAAAAGACTACAGAATGTCAAACAACGAGGTTGCTCCCTCAAATATCCATGAACTTCTAGAGCTACATGCTAAAATGCCATATCAAAAAACAAAAAGAACACCTGAGCATATTGCTGGAAGCAAGTTTATCTATGGGAAAGAGAAATAAGCCCTGTGTCCTTGTCCACAGAATTGCAAGAAAACAAAGAAATATCGAGAGTTATGGGATAAGCACGAACTAATGGTGGATTATCCTGATTTTTATATGCTTGAGATAGAAACATTACTGCAAAACAATGAAACGATTGTAAACACTACAAAAAAGCATGTGTCATAATTCATCAATGAAGTTTGGTTAGTGCAGCCAAACATACCTCTGAAAGATAGCCGTCACTGTCAGATAGATCGCTGTTTAATTCACCCTCCTCTGGAAACTCTAGACAATTAATCAAAGTAGCAACATCATCGTTGGTGTTCCTAAAGGAAAAGCAATTTGAACTTAGTCAAATGATGAATAGAAACAACCAAATGAATGACTGCACAGTATTATCATGATTAATGAACTTCTGAGTAAATTATGGGAACAAAGAATAATCCGATATCTCAACATTCGAAATTGTAAGCTAGCTTTGGTCTAGATCAATTTCATCGACAAAAAAATGCAGTATCCTATATGTATCATGATACCAGTACGGTTGCAAATTGGTGTAACCTAGCAATGCATTGCATCCTTGTCTTCTGATTTTCACTGTTGCTAGGGGTTAACAGTGGTAGCAGCTACCTTAAACACTATGGATGTTAACCCAAACCACAGAAAAGCATCTTATTGCATATCAGAAACATCCTAATGCAAAAACATATTGTTCCAACAGACAGCAATTAGAATGAATCAACAATGTATAAAAGTAAACACCGTAGCTGTCCAGAGGTACAAGAACACATCCAATTTTAACGTGGAGAGACTAAACCAATACACCCTAATCCTCACATCACATCAATTGATCAAGCAAAATCACTTTACTAGAACGAGAGGGGCCTAGTAGCTCGACAACACATTTCAGCAAGCATCCTCTACCCTATGCACCAAACTATACAGAGACAACAGCTGATTACATGGTGGAATCGTCCACTCGCTGCGACATCTCCTCGTCGCCATCGCCCAGGCGCCTCCCGTTCCGGCCGCTCCCACCAGAAACGGATCGAATTAGCTAGCAATTTGCACCTCAAACCGAACACCCCCAACCCAAAGAATACATAGAGCAAACGAAGGCGAAGGAGACGAGCGGCGGTACGGCAAACCTTTGCGAGGGCGGCGGGTGAATTGGGAGCGGAGCTTGCGGTTGCGCTTGGCGGCGGACTGGAGGTGCTTGCGCGCGAACATGCGGGCCATCTTCCCAAGCTTCTTCGCCATCGCCGCCTTCCCTGCGGCCTCTCTCGCGGAGAAAGCAAAGCAGCGGGTGGGGTTTAGGGTTTGGTTCTAGGGGACGGAGAAGTCTGCACCGTTTTCCGAGAACCGCAGACTTATGTCTTATCGACGCCTCCCAGAGTTGCAGACCAACCAGGAAACAACTTGTACGGATCCAGAATTTGCAAATTTGCCACAGATATATGAGACTAGTTGGGTTGACAGGCAGCAAAACATACATTTGGCCATGGGTTTAATTAACAGAAAATGATTGATTGCTTAAACAAAAATTGATGAAGAAAACACAGCATGTCCAAATTATACACCAGTTGCATAATTGCTGAATTACATGGAGGTAAAGTTCATTGACCTATATAGCGAATAAAAGGCAAAATTTGATATATGCCACTCAGAAAGTTGTCACTTTGAGATATGCCACTCATTTTTAGTACTTAAAAAGAAGGAGTCGGTGGTTAATCCGTCCTCCTTTATTTGTTAGCCATTCGATCTGAGAAATAGAATCCGAACCGTCGGTTCCCCCACCGCCCCCTCCTCCCCTCCTAATCCCCCTCGCTCTCCCCACCTCCCTGTCGCTCTCCCCACGCCGCCTCCTCCCCTGCCTCCCCCTTGCTCTCCCCCCGCCGCCTCCTCCCCCGCCGCCCCCGCGTCCTCCCCTCTCCCCACCCTCCCTCCCCACCCCGCGTCCTCCCCTCTCCCCCACCCCGTCCGTTCTCTTCACACGCCTCCTCTCCTCCTTCCCTCCCTACCCGCGCCGTCGCCTCCCCCTCCCACCCGCGCCGCCGCCTCCCCTCCCTCCCACCTCGCTCCGCCTCCCTCCACCCCGCGCCGCCGCCGCCTCCCACCCCCACCCCGCGCCGCCGCCTCCCTCCCTACCCGCGCCGCCCCCTTCACATCCCTCCGACCTCGGCTCGCTCCTCGACCCCTCCGCTTCCGTCTCCGTGCTCGCCTTCTACTCCCTCGGGCCCGTCCCCCGCAACCCCCTCGCCGCCTCCAACGATGGCCTACTTCACCTCTACGACGTCGACGGATTCGCCCTCCTTGCGTCGCCTCGCTCCTTCCCGCGCCACGAGGCCACGGATGGCCTCGCCGTGCACCCCTTGGGCTGGGTCGCGCACGCCGTCGGCCGCGTGGGGGGCCTTGCGATGCTCAACCTCGTCCGCAGACGCCGCGCTTCGCGTGCCGCCTCGAGCGCCCCACGTCAGCGATCGCGTGCGCTGAGGACGCCGGGTGCAGCAACCACTTCGTGATGGCTGCCGAGGAGAAGGTGACCGTGCACGACTCTGAGGACGCCAGGATCATTCATGAGATGGATTGCGGCAAGAGGGTGCTCTCCTTCGCGCCTGCAAAGGTATTACTACTATCATTTTCTGTGATTCCGGATAAACTTACATAGAGCATGTCATATGATGATATGAATGCTTATCGTGTAATGTTTACATAGGCACTGAGTCGGAATCTGTTTTGCAGATTCAGCATTCACTGACTACCTAAAAGGCCTATCGCCATCATCTTTAGATATGGAACTACGTATGCTACAGATAATAGATGATGATGAATAATAAAATTTGGAGTAGAGACCTGAGCTCCAATCCATTTCATTGCTGTTGGAGTACTTCATTGATGAGCTTTCAACATGATATGCATATTTTTTTTGTTTAAGCAGCTTTTCCCCCAAACTAAATAGGTATCATAGAATGATTTCTTGCTCATTGCAGGTCTTTAGTTGATAATAATTTTGCAAGACCAATCTGATGCTGTTATCTGGAGTGAAATCTGTTTGCATATCTTGTAGTTCTATCTTTTTAATTTCGTTAGTCAGAAAATAAATTATTTAAACTGTTATGAAGATGGTGAATATACGGATTGATCTGCAGGGGCGGAAGATTCTGAGGCTTGTTTGGAAGCTTCATGCTAGATGGGAGTGTCTACAACTGCAAGAATTTAGTGCTCTCTGCCCCTAGATAACTCTTGTTTTGACTCTACACTGCACTCTTATTTGTTCCATGGCTTGCCGATTTTAATCTATGGCTGTTTGGTTGGTTTCCAGCAATTGGAGTTAAAAAAGTATGGATGCGAAGGATTTTGAGTTCTGGATGTTTTCGTCTCTGCATTTTGCGTTGTGATCCACCTCGTGACAAGTGATCATCTCAGACTTGATACTTTGATATGGTCTACAAAGAGATTCTCAGCCGATTGGATGTTAACACCATTAAGATTTGGCACCCTCTGTTACAATGTTGTAGTTTGTATGATCCTGATTTTGCCAGGCCTCAGCCACCTTATATCATCAAAAGGAGCAGGTTCTCTATCTGAGAAATTTCCAGAAATAAAGAACACCCATATTGTTCAGGCTGTTCTGAAATTGTTTTTGAAGGTATATTATATTTGTACTACTCAGTCTGTTCTGAAATTGTTTTTGAAGTTATATAGTATTTATGTGCCATCTTAACCCATTAAGTTTGCACTTAGAAATATTTATCTTTCTTGGAAGCAGATACATGGTGAAACAATACGGCGTCACTCAGTGCTTCAGGACAAAGTGAAGAAGCTTCTAGATGTCCAGAGCTTTGTTTGGCAGAAGATAGATAAAATGTTTCAGAGTGCACAATGCATGGTTACATTTCTCAGTGACTTGCAGTTTTAATAGCAGGTGATTTCTTATCATTCGATTTGTGAAATGGATTAACTTCATTTACTGCCTCAAGTTTTCCTTTTGCCACAAGATTTATTATGCTATATTACTTAGTTGGAGCAAACATATTGTAGAGCTCATCTCTCCAACATTGTAGTTATATTATACTTCTGTCTAAAACATTGTTACCTTGGTTTGTTTAATTTGATGTTAATTGATTGAGAATATACACTAGATGGTTCGTAGCAACGCACGGGGATTGAGTGGATGAATTTGTGGGGATGCTGCAGGAGTGGCAGTAACAGCAAGGGCTACGTTGCCCACCGCAACTTCCTCCTCCGCCGCATTGACGGCGCGCGCATCCAGCAGCGCCCATAGCACGCCGAGCAGCAGGTAACGCCTTTGATTTTCTGTGCCCCATGTCCTGCCCAGCCCGTACCTAACGAAATGAGGACAAAATGTTGCTGCGTTTGTGTCTTGTGCTCTAATGCCCTTATAAGCTTTTGCTTATGCTCATGCGATAGTTGATGAGTTACCTCTCAAGCTTAATCTTTTGAGCATGTAGTATGCTATATGAAAGGTGAAATCTAACATTGTGTACATTGCAATTGACCGATGGAAGGTGGGTTCCTCTCCGGCCTGCTACATTGTCCGAGGCGCACTGGAGTTCTAGCAGGTTCGTTCAGTTAGTTTTTGTATGGTGCATCATGAAGTTTGTGTGGATACTTTTGTCCTAGGAGAAGTGCTTACACATGTCGTTGAATTCGATGCGACGTGTTTGCTCTCCAGGACGGGAGAAGTAACAGCTGTTTGTTAAGTCGCAACATAAGTCTCAGTTCAAGGCGAGTGATCCTGAGCGCCATGTCAGATTCGCCGAACCTGCGTACTCATTTGTTGGAATGCATTGCATCTTTGACAACTGCAAAGCATCAGGTTATTTCCTTATAGTTACGCTATACGATTTCTTCTCTTTCAATTGTGAATTATTCTCATCTGAGTGATTTGGATAAATGGATAGTATCCTCATGGATGACTGATTTTACTTTTGGTAGTTACAATACTGAAATTTGGTCATGCAAGTTCAGATCTGCTTGCATATGGTGCATCCGATGGCAGTTTGACAGTCTGCTAGGTCTCTGAACGATCATCTGTTCTTCAAAAGTTAACAGGTCATTCTAAAGATATCACAGGTTAGATTACACTTAATTGTGCTTATAAAGCTATTTTTGTGTATCTACCTTCATTTGTCACAAAGTATTTGGCTTCTCTACACCATTAATATACTAATTATTTTGCAAGTCTCTAATAATTATTTTCATTTGTTTGATGTTTCAATTGATAAAGAAATACATATATAAGATGTTCGTAGCAACGCACGGGCACTTACTAGTTTACTAAAATTCGAAATTTGCCACTCCAATTTCTTCCTTTTTGACATATTCCATTATCACTCATTTTCTCCCATTTTCTTTTCTATTATTTTACTTTCCATATATTTTAAAGGTGAACTGCTGGTTTTGCCCTTTTCTATTCCTCTCATTCCTTTGTTCTGAACAGCTTCAGTTTTAGGCAGCAACTGTGCAGGTACCGACCATGTTCTAACTGACAACATCTTGGCTGAGGTGCTCCATTGCCAGACCTTCCCCTCCATCCAATGTCCTCTTCAGCTCCTCGTACATATCCTCGATCATCGGCTTCGACAGCCGAACTCGCGCGTTTACGAACCATTTCGACACCTGACAACGCGAAATCACACAGAATCAGACATGAAACGTTTCACTAAAGAAAATGCAGACAAGAATATGCTCACCGGTCAATTTGTACTTCACTTTAGTAGCTTTACAATATGTGCAGTTTTCTTTCATCGGAAATCCGTCGAAGCATTTTTTTCCTCTTTCATTGAGAAATGAACTTGTACCTGGTTCCTGCTGAGGCCGCTTCTTGCAGCTAGCATGTCCTTCTCACTGTCCTTAGGGTACCTGGACAAGAACACCAGTCTGATGAACAACATTGTTTCATAAACACATTGATCAATGATGCAGCAAAATCGCCGTCCTCCCAACGGCCATGGCTTGGATCGATCAGCGAACTTACGGGCGGAGGAAGTTCTCGAACATCCACAACTTGAGCACGGCGACGGGCTTCTCCGGCAGGCCGCGCTGTGGCCGCTAGCATTGCTGCTCGCCGCGCCGCAGCTGCTGCACCGCCCAGCGCTTCTGTATGAACGCCGACTCCCAACTCCGCTCCGTCTCGCTCGCTGCCGCAGTCGCCAACGACTCCCCGAGGCTAGGCCTACTAGCCACCGCCACCATGATCTCGCCGCCTCAGGCCACGGTACATCGCCGACACGGCGTGGTGCGCGAACGGCGCGCAGATGCTGCCGTTGCCGCTGCCGACACTACCTGACTGCATCAAGCTGTTCAGTTTCGCTGTCGTGCTCTGGATCTCATCCAAGCATAGATTGTACTTCTGATCTGTCTGCACATCATCAATGATCAAACTAATCACTGTAATGTGCGTACATAATAATCTGAATTGCACATAAAAAATTCTCTGAAATTTACTTTCAAAATGCTTAAAAATTCATGTAGACTCTCACCAGCTGAAGCATCTTAACGAGCTCGCTTCTGACCCTTTGTGCCTCCCCCCACCGTGCGCCGGCGTCGCGGCTGTGCAGGTGCTCCTTGGGGGAGGCCATGGCTCCAACAACCAGCTCATGGCCTAAAACTGAAGCTGTTTAGAACATAGGGATAAGAGGAATAGATAAGGAGCAAAACTAGCAATTTACCTTTGAAATATATGAAAAATTAAATAATAGAAAAGAAAATAGAAAAAAATAAATGATAATGGCATATGTCAAAAGAGATAGAAACTGGAGTTGCAAATTTCGAATTTTAAAAAACTAAGTGACATGTCTCAAAATGGCAACTTTCTGAGTGACATCAAATTTTTCCATAAATAAAAGGTAATTTCTGACATTTCGTGATGGACCATTGGGGGGTGTAATTTCTAACATTTCATAGTAGACCATTGGGGAAAAAAAGGGAAATTGAGAAATTGACCAACATCAGCATTTTGCAAGTTTTTTGCCACCCTCACATTATCCAAACACACAAGCGCACATTCAAGTTTCTCCGCCACCTTTTTACTCAATTGCAAAACTCAAATATCATCGAAATTCAACCATTACCAGCACGCCAGACGAACGAGAAAGATGAACCATTACATAGGATAGTAGTAATAGATAGAGCTGAAGAGCATCAGCACATAGACACCAACAGTGGTGAAAATTGCAATGGCACTCAGCTAGCATTCTAGCATATATATGCTAGTTTGCCACGTGGCAAATTTTCATATGACTTGTCTTAACATTACAAGATGCTTTCGCCAAACATACGCTCCAGTAGAAGTAGCAGATAAGTTCCATCTGACTACGCTAGCAGATGCCTGGACCTTAGCTTAATGTGCACGGTCTCTGAGGACTTCTATGTCCAGCTCCGACGGGTCAGTTGCCTGGATCTCATAATGTACACCGTCCAGCTCACGCCTGAACCGATCCTTGGAGGTAGCATAGAGCATCTTAGAACGGATACGGGAAACTGAAGGAGACCTGAAATTGTCAGGGAAAAAAATGAAAATTGCATGGGTTATCAAGGATGTATGATCAAAACAATGGAAAAATAAATGAACAAGTTTGACCAACAAGACAGTGAAAACATTAGTCTGACCATGCAACGAAGAAAATCTTGCTCTTCTGGCAGTTCTCCTCAGTGACAAAGTCAAAATCATAGATGGCGTATCGACAATCAGTCTCGGGAAGAGAGTCCATGAAATCATCAAAGCTCTCAGTCACGGTACCTGTCTTCTCCACAACAACCTCCTTTCCCTTCTCATCAATCTTAAAGATGACATATCGGTGTGTTTTCTTCCTCTGAAGCTCAAGGAATGTTTCCTTACACTCCGCAGCAACCCCCATTCCAGAGGAAGCATTTGACTACAGAAAAAGGTAATTTTTTAGAACAGAAAACATTATCTAATTAGAGATCATGAAATATTGAAATACAAATTTTTGCAGAAAAATAATTAGGTTCCATTTCATAGAGGAAGGTCAAACATGCTTTCATCATTGCCTAAAATAGATGAGCACAACCATGCCTATGCATTATTCAACAGGCACTATAAAACCCTTTTGTGAGCAACCGAGCATACATGTGTCATTCAAAATGACTGTAATCTAAGCCTATTGGTTGCAGACATATCTTGACTATTTGTGCAGAAGAAAATGATGAGCCGATGCAAAAGATCCCTTTGTTCAAGGTTTTGACCATAGTTCAATGATCTAAAATAGAGTTATATATTGTCCAGAGAGACTAGAACTACATTGGGTCCTCAACCACTTCAAATAATCTATTGAGGAGCAACTGGAATTGATTCTCAACTTTTAACACAAAAATGAGTCCTCCAGAAAAATACAAACCTTCACTTATGAATATATCCTCAGTCCCTCACAGCTACTAAGGTACTTGTGCTACGGCAAGAATGCCAGATAGTGGAGGCTACTGAGTTTTATGCACCAACCAGTTCACCCAAAAATTTAACCTGATGAAGAAAGATGAATAATTCATTTATACTTCAACACTCCCTCTCACGTATAAATCCTCTTAGGCTTAAAACATGGAATAGAAATAGACTGCAATTATTTTTTTAATTGCGTCAACCGGGTTTTGAACTCAAAACCTCTTGGCTCTAATACCATATTGAGTTTCATGCACCAGCCGATTCACCTAAAAGCTTAAGTTGATCAGGAAAGATAAGCAATTCCTATACTTCAACAGAGGCAATTAATCATTCAAAATGTGGCAAGTAAATTGCTCAAGAATGTTTAGGCCCAAGGTACAAAATCAACACGTGAATCACTTCCTGAGTAATTAGGCACAAAATCCACCAGTGGATATTTATATATACTTGTTTATGTCCTAGTGTCCTACTGATCTGTTGGTACCAACTACTTGGATAGTTGGATTGGAAGTAATTCTGCACTCTTCTGTTAGATCTTCAACAGTTATATATCTTCGCATTTTGGTCCATTCCAAACAATTTCTGGCTCCTAGCTTTAGAAGCTAAAGGCCATTTGGAATACCTTAGCTTCTTAACGTGTTTTTTTTTGTTTTTTGTTTCCTTTGCACTATCTATGAAGATATAACGGTGTTTTTTTCCTATTTTTTACTCATTTTTCTTTAATTGAATACTTCGAAAAAAGCAACAGCCACTTCAGTGTCGTTTTGGCTCAAAAGACAAGACACTTTTGAATGGGGCCCTTTGTACAACTAGGGCACACAGTTCGTGTATTCACTGGAAACTACTATTCTACACCCATAAGTTTTTTCCTTTAAATTTCTCAAGTGGATAGGTATGATTCATCTATATGTAACTGTAAGAACCAAAATTGGAGAAATGCACAGTACAGGTTAACAGACATGCACCCACAAACAAGAACCCTAATCAGTAGATGCAAAACAAGAACTGCTATTCTTTTCTTCCTTTGATTCACAGCTCAAATCAGACCTAACTGCGCAATAATAACAGAAGAAAATTACCAACTAGAGTACAGATCGAGAACCAAGAGATCTCTAGCAACCGCCCCAGGGATCCCAAGCCAAGCAGACCAAATGCGCGCAAATAAGCCCAAGATTCACCGCCTTGTCCAAAGCCAATCCACACAAGAACTCTAGAATACATGAGAGGAGAGAGAGCAAAGAAAGGGAGCTCACGTATGATCTGACGAACGCCATGCCCGCCGCAACAAACAAGAACCTGTCCGTCTAGAACTTAGCAAGCTCGCATCGCCCAATCTCCCAGAGCCTATATATAATCGCGGCGCGAGGGGAGCCAGGAGAAAATGGGAGCGGAAAATGGCGAGGGAATCTCTCAAAAGAAGAAACAAGTGGCCGTGGAGGCGTGGCGAGACCGCTCTCAGAAAAGCTTGGCCAGATCAGGCTGTGCGGAGATTCCTTTTTTATTGGGAATTTTTGGGAGCCGTTTGATCCAGGATCCGACGGCTGTTCATGCATGAGTCTGAACGCGAGTAGTTAAGGGGCCTTTTTCTCCGACTGTGCAGGTGTACACAATTGGTGTACACAATAACACCATCTCATGAATATTTCTAAAAGAAATTCTAGGGTTTGCGATTTGCGGTGCTTCCAAATTTGACTCTTAAGACGGTGGTGAATATATCTACCATAGCTATAACGTTTGGTATGATGATATCTATCAGACAACTTGAAAATGTATGTCGAACCAAAGCATGTGGTTTTGATTCTTTGCATGCTTTCAACCTATGTTGGTAAACTATCACCGATGTCTGAAACATTGCTAATGAATTCAAAGTAAATTTATACACATAGCAGCGTTGGTAGAACAATAAAGCAATATTATTACACAAATGTCGTGTGAGAGTAGACACACATTGGCAATTGTGAATCTGTGATCTATAAAATCCATGCCTTGATTTTTTTTCATAAAGCTGTGAAGTAGATTGATTGCATAGAGCCTAGAATGAATGGATGATTTATTACTATCCATCGCTGTGGAGGTGAAGCTGGGTGCATGGATGATTTACCTAAAGCAACAATTCAGCAACATGCTGCGGCGATGCAAAGATGTCCGCATCGAGAGGCCGCATCTTTGGCCCAGTGAATAAAAAGCACAGGAGGCCCACAAAGGTGAAAAGAAGTCCTAGGCCCACTACGTCTGCTTTCAGCAACAACGCAGTCTGACATGATTCTTCTTCTTTCCTTCTTGCTCCTTCGTTCCTTTTCACTACTTTCAACCCGATATTGTATTACTCTCTCTCTATCTCTCTCTTGCAGGATGGAGTATATAATGCCAGGGAGTATGAAGTATGTCAAAAAAATAGGGAGTATGAAGTATGTCAAAAATACAGGCGCCCGCGACAGGTGACTCAGCAGCGCATGTACAGGCGATGGACAGCATGGGCCACACCACCGTCGGGGTCACGTCAGAGGTCAAATATGCATGCATCGCGTCTAGGTGTGATCTATCATCAATGATCTTGCCCGCCATGACCTATATTGAAATGTTCTAAGTATAATATGCAAGGAGGTATATAGATGAAAAAAGAAGTATACCATAGACAATAAAAAAGAAGTATACCATGGACAAAAGATGTATGCAACAATCAAATGAAATTGACGAGGATGACGGGGAGAGCTTTGCATTGGCGTCGATGATGATGATGATGATCAATAGTCATTTGCGGTCTGCCCATCTAGCATCCAAATCTGCAAGTCATGGAAGCATAAATTAGGGTCAAAAGAATGAATCTTTTCATGAATCTGGTGCAAGGAAATTATTGCTTTGGTGTATGCTGACACTCTCCTCTAGCCGCAACCTCGCCGACGCTACCCTCGTCCCGCCATGACCACCCGTGATCGTGGAGATTCTCCTCCAGCCACGCTGAATCTAGTGCTAGTGGCACTGAGGGTGGCTAGATCTGGAGCTAAGGGGATCGAGGAGGAGCTCTGTCATAGCCTGGTTTTTCTACAAATAATAAAATAAAATAAAAACTAATTTATTTTAAAGTAAAAATCAGTGTTCTTGGGTTGCTGAAATTTTAAAATTTTAGCTGACCTGATTATCTGCTTTTAAAAAGGCATTTCTTTAAAAAATATTTTATACATAAAAATATCCAACTTTTAGTTAGAAATATTTTTCTAAGTCTAAAATAGATTTAGAAACCTTTATGATTTTTTTCTAAAATTTTTAGGCTTTATTTACAATTTATTATATTAATTTAAAGCTTAGAAAATAAAAACATTTTAAATAATTAAAATATACTTTAATTAAATGAGAAATTATTTTATTTGATCTTTCCAAATTCCAAGGTTTTTTGTGAATTTTTCTTGAAATTTTTGATTTTTTCTTCCTTTCTTCCTGTTTCTTTTTTCTTTTCTCTCTTTTCTCTCTCCTCTCTTTCTTCTTCTTCTAGGCGACGTTTGTCTCGAGCAGCCCCCATGAGAGCACCGTGAAGCTTTGCAAAATGTATAATTTTCTCCATGATTCTTCACACAATCAAGTGCCTTCAATCCTTCTCATCAAGACTTCTCCATTTCCAGTCATTTTCCCCCTCGTTCATGTGCTTTTATGCGAGAACGAACCGTTACCCCGAATTGACATCGTCGCTTGATTTTCCTCCTTCGTCCTCCTCAGCCCCTATAAAAAAGAGCATTGTGTGCCCCTTCTCTCCCTCATCCATCCCCAAAAATCTCAAGTCCTCCTTCCCCTTTCCCTTGGCCGCAATCGGCATTTTTGTTTCGCCGTCCAAACATCGTTCCTCAGCCATTTGTGTCATCTACAGTGGAGTCACACCACCATTGACCACATCACCGGCTTTGTTTTTGCGTGTTCTACGCGGTTCTTTCCTTGTCTTTGCCGGAGCTTCGCCGGAGCATCAATACCAACGTGGGCCAAATCACGCCACCATTTCTCTCCTCGCTGTCAGCCAACCGTGCATATTCCACAACCACCAAGGTGAGCATTGTGTTCCCCACATTTCTCTCTTCATTTCATCGTTAACCCCACCCTCTATCTCCTCTCCGTTTGTCCGGAACACCGACGTCAATCCGTCGGCTACCGAATGTCTTCTCCATCGCGTTCCACCAATCCTTTGGCTGAGCCGTCTACACCGTTGAATTTGCCTCGACGTGTTTTATGTCATGCTTCCATCACCATCGCCTCAAGATCCTCAAGTCACCACCGACCTTGTCAATCCATGACATTAAAACTGTTTCTTCGCGTATCCTGCTTTTCTATAAGTTTTCTGATTTTTGCTTGCGTCATATCGTGTGCTAGCCTCTAAGCAATCCATCCAATATTTTTTTAATTTTTCGTGGAGCCAATTGATAGAAATTGAGCTTTTCGCGGAAGCAGTTGTTTTTGATTTCTTGACGTCAATTTGTCGCCTCCGATGAATTTTAGCCTATGCCATCACCTCTGTAAGACTTGTCTCATCACATTCTACACTGTGCTTCTTTCCTTTTCTCCAAAAACCCTACACAAATTTTTGCCTCCAACACCTAACCATGTCCACCTATGGCACATCACGTTCCCATCTATCTAGTAATCTTTTCTCTGATCCTTTCAAGTCAAAACATGCCAAACCACCCCAAGTAGCTACTTTCCAGATGGTTTTGAATTCGCTTTACTTAGCACCAAGATATCAAGTTTTTTTTCTCTACCGTCGTCATTCAAACATCGATTACGTTGTCACTAGTGAGTTTTTGGTTTAGTCGATAATTTTTCTAGCTTCACCACACTACGTTCTAGACTGTGCTTAACTTACTTCTCCACGTTTCATATTCATGTTTTATTCCTCTTTCCTACCCATGTCATTATCACCACCCCCGCTATCACTGTGCTTCGTTTGACATGTCGTCACCTCCTATATATTCCTTGAGTCCTTAGCAACCCATTTTGTTAGTTGGCTTCACCCCTGTGTCTTCTCTTGCTGGCGTCACGGCCAAAACCGAGGAGCTGCTGCTCTGTTTGTTGGCCATATGAAGGAATATTCCTGATTTTTTCTTTTCCAGCATTTTCTCATCTAGCGATTTTTCGATTGCTCATTCTCCTCCGTTCGAACTCTGAATCAAGTGATTCAAGTTCTAAAATTCATCTAAATTTATATTCTATCTTCCAATATTTATTTTATAGTTTTTATATTTCTTTTAGATTGTATTTGAATTTAGTTTTTTATGACTTTTCACGTGTAGATTATGATTATTCCAGAGAGTATAACTTCGGCGAACCTCAATAAGCTTCAGAGCAAGCGAAGTTACACATTTGATCATGTTGCTCCCAGTAATTTAAATTATTTATATTATTTTTAAATTATTATCCATACATAATTTTATTTAAATTTAATTTAAATTCGATTTAAATTCTAATTATGCTCAATTCCTTTGTATATAGCCAAATTTGACCTTGATCACAAACATGCATTGTCACCTAAGATGAAAACCTAGTTAGTACATTAGTATTAACTGGAAATTTTATAGAATTGCTTAGCCATGCTTAGAATGATTTGGGTGGGAATATTTGTTTCACAAGAAATGATTATTTTTAAAATCTATTCTTGACTTCGGTGAGTCAAGAAAGTATGTGAAATGTTTCAAAACAAAATGTAAAACTTGGTTCGGACCTAGGCTAATAGTTAGGTGGTTGGTGTTGGCATACATTGTTGTTTGGTGACATAATATTGATTGTCAGGCACAAGGGGTATATGGTTTGAGCCTAAGTCAAATTAAGGACCGGTCTTTGAGCTACTGTTATAAAGCCATATCGTATTACCACAAGACTGATATGGAACAGTCCTCGCTAATTAATTTTTGAGGTCCTAACTTTGGTCTCGCTATAGATTGAATATGAGCGTGGTGTAGGCCATGAGAAGTCTCACACAGCTCAAGAGGGAGGCCCAACCTGTGGATTCATGTTATGGTGAAACCTTAATAGCGGCATGACTAAGTTTAAGGCTTAGCATTATAAAGGCCTTGTCATGATCTTCTCGTCGCAAATAAAAGGAAGTGTACTTATCTGGTGGCAATATGGGATGATCATGTCCTGTGGGTAAAGCTGTAAAACCTCTACATAATGTATAATCTATCCTAGATAGTTGTGCCTATGGTCATGGGTAAGCTGAGTAAAGCTTTTCACAAATTAAATTTTGGTTTTCAAAATAGTTTCTAAAAAGGCTTATTGATGAATGGAATCCATAGGAGATTTCAAAAAGCATATGGATAAATGAAATCCATGTGAGATTTTTTTTGGAAAAGATGGACCAGGTGGGATACTTGTTGATAGGTTAGTATTTGGTCAGAACTTGCACTAACGATATTATTTTGTTAAATTGCTATTTCTATCTATTGTATCAAATTCAGCTTTTGAATCTATTTATAGTATTTCCTTAAATTTTGTTTTATGCTCAAACAAACATATTATACCTTCTATTGTCAATTCTTATATATGCATGAACTCTGTTAAACCTCCTGGTGTAACTTATGGAGGACTTCATCAACTTTGGTGAGGATAACGACGAGCAGATCACATCTTACATTCATCGTCTGTGGGCAGGCAGGATGGGCTGTTGCTTTATTGTCTTCTTCTGCTGTTTATATTTAAATTTTGGTCTATGAACCATTGATGTAAACTTTAGTCACCAGGCCCATATTTAATAAATATCATTGTGCATGATATGAAACTTTGTTATCAACTATGTGCACTAACTTGATCTTGGACTAGTGCGATTTACACTGAGAGTTCTGGAGTTGTTGTTCCAGGGTCCGACAAGCTCGGGGGCCCAGATCTAGCACCGTGGCATTGTGGGTGGCCAGATCTAGAGCCGAGTGGAGCGGGGAGGAGGGAGGATCTCAGGGGCGACAGGGAGGTCGGATCCTATGTCGAGTGGGCCAGGGAGGAGGGAGGAGCTCAGGGCAGCGGGGAGGTCAAATTTGCACCAATGGGGCCAGAGAGGAGGGAGGAACTCGGGGGGGTGAGGGAGGAGCTGGGGGTGGTGGGGAGGATGGAACCTGCATGAGGGGACCAGGGAGTAGATCAGAGGTGGGAAGGAGTAGTTCATGGCCAGTAGGGAGGTTGGAACTGGCCCTACACATCACTATTATATGCGCTGAACTTATATTTTATTACCCAAAGTCTAATTGAGACTTTGCTTGGTTCCTCCCTAGATAAATCCACTTATCCGATTGTGTCTCGATAGAGTTACTAATCTTGCCCGTTCTCAAACAGAATAATGGTTGATATGATCAATATGGTCTATTACACGAGTGAAGTTTATAGATCCTTATATTTTATTCTTATGCAGAGGGTCCCAACCTGCCCTGTGTCACCTTCCAAAGGCACCCTCTTTCAACCCTTTATTTATCCTTACTTGTCAACTACTCTATCAGTTGATTGCTAGAACATTTCGTTTCTTTCTCATGGCATTCGTCTGATTTAAATATAGATTTCATTTTTATACAAGGTGATAGTAATTTAATAGAGAAATGCTTTTTTTATTGAATATACTTTGTTCATATGCTCTATTGTAAGGTGTGAAAACCAAATATAAGTGAGGGGGTGGACGTTGTCAGTCTTATGGGCTGTCCTCCACGAGAGTAAAAATGATACATGTATTTATACAGGTTCGGGGGTCTGAGAGGATTGTCCTACTCCTGTCGGTGAGCCAACGGGGGTTACCTCCAGGGAGAGAGTTCCCAAGCGCTCGTCAGTTTGAATATTCTTCTTTATTGCTTATGAGAGCTCAAGCTCTCCCCTTCAAATAAGGTGAACGTTCGGACTGTCCAATGATGATGATGATCGGATGGCTGCGGAGGCGGAGACGTTCGGACTGTCCGATGGTGATGACAATCGGATGGTCCAACGTCGATCGGACGGCTGCAAAGATGCAATGATCGGACTATCCGATGATGACGTCGATCGGATGGTCCGCCATTGATCGGACGACTGCGAAGGTGTGCAACGATCAAACTGTCCGACTATTAGGAAGATCGGACAGTCCAACGTCGATCGGACGGCTGCAAAGGTGTGGGGACGTTCGGACCATCCAAATTGAGTGGCGCATCTCGGCCATTGGGAGAGATCGAACGGTTGTGGAGGTGCAGGGACTGAGGGGCGACGTTGTGCGGGCGAACGCACTCGGGCGCGGTGGTGTCGTAGTCTCTGGCGGCGATGCGGCGACGGGGAAGGTCCGACAAGCGGCGGAGGTGGCTCGGGCGATGGAACTCACTGATACGGGCGGAGAGGTGACGATGGCGCGAGGGGTGGCAGCGCACGGCGAAGACAGAGGCGGCGCGAGCTCCGGTCGTCGTCGAGGGAAGTAGCGGCGCTGGCGCGGACGGCGAGGGTGGCGGTGCTTGGGGTGGGAGACGGCGAGGGCGGTGGTGCTATTTATGCACGCAAACCGAGGAAACCCTAAGCAGCAGAGGAGTTCGTCTCGGAGACGATGAACAGTGCCCAAACGCACAAATGTGCGACGCGTGGCACGAGCAAAGATCTGACGGTGGCTATTGAGTCCGGGGTGGGGGCGCAGGCATGGGCGTGCGCGATGCGCGATGCGTGGCTTGCGGGAGATTGGACGGGCGAGGGTGGCGCGGGTCGATGAATAGTGTGGGCCTTGGCTCAACACTGTTTACAAGGGTTTATGGGGTTTTTCTTTTTCAGAAAACTAAATAAATCCAAAAGAGCTCTAGAAAATAGCAAATAAATCCCAACAAATTCACCAAAAATACCAGAAAATTCCTTGAGACCTGAGAAACTTGAATAAAATATTTTTAGCTTATGTTAAAGTTTATTTTAAATCATATTAAATGATTTTAATTTCCAAAAATTCAAATTAAGCTTGTTTAAATTTCAATAATTCATTTTTAAAATAATGGATTTAAATTCTTCTGAAAATCGGGATGTTACAATGGGCGCCGACGAACTATTTGATGGACACCAAAGGCTAAGTGTCAGGGTGCCTACCAGGGCACCGGTAGCTCATGCTAGGGCGCATTGGTCGAGGCGTGGCTGTCAGGGTGCGATGCTAGGGCGTGACCACCAGAGCGCAGAACCATGGCTAGTTAGCTAGGGCGTGGCACCAGAGCACGATTGTCAAGGAGCTTTTGTTGAAGTGTGTCTACTTGGGTGTTTCTGTCAGCATGAAGGGCACTGGGCATTTTAGTGTAGACTGCTAGGGTGTTTGGCTAATAGGGCACTGAGGCACTGGGGGTGTTGATCATTGGTCATCTGGGTGCGAGGTTCCCCTGCTAGGATGCTAGCGAGCGGTGCATCGGGGTGACGCAGTCTTGGCTATCGAGGCATCAGAGCACACGGTGCCTAGGCGTTGGGCGACAGGGTGTATGACGCTAGGAGAGTACCAGGGCACATCAAAGCGGGGGCGCTGTGGACCATATCTTTCCATATTTGCTTTTTGTTGGACTACTTTTGCTTTTCATATGAACATAAAAGGCAAAGTGGGCCACATAGTCTGAGGGCACCCGAGGACACCCATGACTTAGCCAAATTTTGACTTGATGGACACGTGGTGCCCGTGCGAGGGGCGAGGGCTTCACCCGAGGCCCAAGAAATCCATGTGAGAGTACCCATGAATTAACCAAATTTTGGCTCGATGGGCATGCAAGGGGCGAGGGCTTCGCTCGAGGCACGAGGCCCGAAGGATCCACACGAGGGCACCTATGACTTAGCCAAATTTTAGTTTGATATCGCATGAGTGCTCCAGAACCACCATGATAGAAACGCCAACAGGGCAAGGCCTTGGTTGTCATGGAACCTTCTTGTTGCATGTGCAACCAGCCTCCTGTCCTGAGGCGTGGCCTACGAGACAAGCGGTGCGACGGAGCAAACCAGTGGAGGCGTAGTAGCAGATGCAAGGTTGCCTTGTTGAGGCATAGCCTACGAGGCAGACGACACGTCGGTGCAAAGCTAGTGGAGGTGAAGTAGTAGATATGGGCAGCCTCATAGAGGCACAACCTTTGAGGCAGGCAGCACATCTGTGTGAAGCCTCTGAAGGTGAAGTAGTAGACGCAGGCCGCCTCATCAAGGCACAACCTTCAAGGTGGACGATGCATCAAAGTGAAGCCTTTGGAGGTGAAGTAGTCAATATAGGCTGTCTCATTGAGGCACAGCCTTTGAGGTAGATGATGTGTTGGAGTGAATCCTATGAAGGCGAGGTAGTTGACGCAAGGCCACCCACCAAGACCCTGCACTTGAGGTGGGCGGCATGTCAAGGTGGAGCTTCTGAAGGCAAAGTAGGAGACACGGAGCCACCCTACCAAGGCATAGCCTTCGAGTGGGCGGTGCATCGAAGTGAAGCCTAGGTAGGTGGTGTAAGAGATGCGGGGCCGCCCTACTGAGGCGTAGCCTTCAAGGTGGGCGGCATATCGAAGCGAATCCTATGAAGGCGAAGTAAGAGACATGGTGTCGCCCTACCAAGGCATAGCCTCTGAGGCGGGCGGCATATCAAAGCGGCATCTGTCAAGGCGAGACTGCGGACATGGGGCCACCCTGCCAAGGTATGGCTTTCCAGGTGAGCGACGTATTGGAGTGAAGCCTATGAGGGTGAAGTTGGAGACGCGGAGCCACCCTACCAAGGTATAACCTTCGAGGCAGGTAGCACGTCAGAGCTAAGCTTTTGGAGGTGAAGTATGAGACGTGGGGCCACCCTATTGAGGCATATCCTTCGAGGCGGGTGGCGTGCCGAAGCAAGGTCTACAAAGGCGAAATCATTGATGCAAAGCTGCCCCATTGAAGCTTTGCCTTCTAGGTGGGCGGCACATCAAAATGAGGCCTATAAAGTCAAAGTCATTGATACGGGACCGTCCCACCGAGGCACTGCCTTTGAGGTGGGCGACGTATCCAAGTAAAGCCTATGAAGACAAAGTCATTGACGTAGGGCCGCCCCACCGAGGCATTGCCTTCAAGGTGGGCGGTGCGTCAAAGTGACACCTATTGATACGAAGTAAGAGACATAAAGCCACTATGCTAAAGCATAGCTTTTGAGGTGAGCAGCACATCGAAGCAACGCCTACGATGGCGAAGTCATCGATGTGAGGCCGCCCAATTGAGGCATTGCCTTCCAAGCGGGAGACTCGTTGAGGTGACGCCTATCAAGGAGATGAGAGATTGAGGGCTACAAAAAAGAAACTAAGAGACATAAAAAATAAGCTGCAAACCACTGAAAATAAATTAAGAGCTACCGAGGAAAAGTCGAATGTTCTTGAGGAGGGTGAGGTTAATCCACCAAGTGAACATGAGCTAGATAATGAGCAACACTCAAGCCAGAGATGCTGTGGAGGCAGATAACGTGAGATTGGAAGTGAGAGAGAAAATGATCAACATTCATTTCTCATATCAAGATAGCATTCATTTGACATGATAGATGATCGAAGTCGTTGCTGTGGGACAAGTACAGTCCCGTTACTTTAGATACTAAGATCTCTGATGTGATGGTCTTATGCAAGCATGTCATCCCTTGATTGATATTTGAGCCAGGTCGATGGCAGATGATTCGAGCTGCCTAGGAGAGATGTATGTGTGCTATTGCATTCTCTAGGAGGCTTGAGAGTGTCCATGAGATTAAATCATAGGACGCCTTGGAGTTGCACCCATGAGACTGAGTTATGGGTATATCAGAGGGGTGCCTCTGAAACTAAGTCATGAGGCATATTCGAGGTGTGCTGATGATATTAAATTACAGGCACACCAGAGGAGTGCCCACGAGACTAAGTCGTGGGGCACCCAATGGCCACTTGGGGTGGTATCCCTCAGTGGGCTTGGAGGCATCCATGAGATTTACTCATGGGCACCTTGGAGATGTGCCTATGACACTAAGTCATAGGCAAGGTGATCACAAGGCTAAGTCATGGGGTACCAAATTATAAGGGCTATGGAGCCCTTTTAACCCATAGGTGGGGATTTTTCTCTAGTGATCAGGAATGAATAAGGATGCTTAACCCTTGCCAAGCAATAGAACAAGGCGTGCGATGATCCAGAGGTTATTCGGTGCATGGCCTGAAGTTTAAGGGGGATGAATCCTTAGCACATCCATCAACTTGGGTTGTGGGCCCAAGTTGTCGCTCATGCCTTGGGTCCAGTAGGACATGAGCCGCCATGGTGGAGGTGATGGACACTCAGGCCACCTTGGACTTCAACTAGGGGAGACTACGGAGGTCTTACGCCCTATGCACCGCGAAGGTGAAATCCCATGTAGGGAAAGTGTCTTGAGAGCACAAGCGTGGGTAATGAGATTTGTAGGTCAGGATTGTCCCTTAACAGTAGAGTGTTAGGGGGAAGCTCCCGTAGCTGGCCTTAATCGCCTTGCAGTTAGCGGCGTCAAGGGTCCTGGGGGCAATGGTTGGCCCCAACACCCCTAGTCCTCTGTTGGTGAGGGCGCTTTGAGCTTTCCACCCTTTGGTTGGACCCTACAGCAACCAGTGTAAAGGAGGGGGACATGCTCGGGAGCCTCGAGGCATGTAGGACGTTGCCCATCTCGGGGTGGATGGGCCCGATCTCCGACGAGGGTGCACACCTAGGGCTTCTCTCGAGAGCGGACGAGTCATCCACGAGCTCATTGCACTCCAGAGTTGGAGGAGGCATCATGGACTTAATAGTATTTCTTCGTAGGAGTCACAGCCTTTCGTTGATTAGCTACACTCTATGCCGCCAATGTTGTAGGTGCAAAAATCAAACACAAGTGAGGAGGTGGACATCGATAGCCTTACGGGCCATCATCCATAAGAGTAAAAATAATAGGGTATTTATATAGGTTTGGGGGTTCGAGAGGACCGCCCCTACTCCTGTCAGTGAGCCAACAGGGGGTTACCTCCGGGGAGAGAGCCCCCGAGGGTTCACCGGTTTGAATATTCTTCTTTATTGCTTATGAGAGCTTAACAGCACTCTCCCCCTCAAATAAGGGTTACATTGGGGTATTTATAGGCTCTTGTTCCTGTACAAATGCCCATAATGCCCCTAAGAGGATAGGTACCCTATAAGTATAAGTGAGGGGGTATAATCATCCTTTGTCTGTAGAATTGTAGTCTCGCAATCTGTATGCGTATGTTTGCTTTAGAGTGGGCCCCATCGATGGAGGGGATGAATAATTTCTTCAACATGCTCAAAGGTATGCTTGCTTGAGTTTAGATCGAAGGTTTGGGTCCAAGGTCACTTTGATAAAATCCGCTGTCAATTCCCAATTCTCCTCTTACAATTAGTACGTGTGCTACAGTTTCATTTATCAGAACTGAAGAAAATAACATGAAGGTAAATAATTAAATAAAATGTACCAGGACATCCCTATGTGATCTCCTAATTTTCATATATATATATATATAAATCATGAAAAAAATCTAAAAACAATTCTACATGTACTTTTAAATTTACTTTAACTATGCATAAAATTTTAAGTTCATATTCATTATATGTTAGCGGTAACAAAAAAGAGAAAATCTGATAACAGTTGAGAGTTCAAATTTGTTGGAATTTTCTCTTTTTTGTTGCTCTTAATGTAGAATGAATTTGGACTTGAAATTTTGTACATAAGTGGTGTAAACCATGGCATACATGTAGAAGTGTTTTGGAATTTTTTGTAACTTTTTTAGTTGGGGGTGCACAATGAGTTCTCTCATACCATCACAAACATTCTCTAATACTGCATCCATCAAAGTTTGCAACTAAGCATATCTCTATTGTCCAGTAGCTGTTCCAGGAAACTAACATCCATCACATAAATCCTTTTTTATAGATACATGCAAGATCCATCACACAAATCCTTTTTTACAGATACATGCAAGATCCATCACATAAATTCAATTCACAAATACGATTGAAATCACCTATTCATGGAATACCACATAAATTTAATTCACAAATAGGATTCTTTCTACACATACATGCAACATCTATCACATAGATTCAATTCACAAATTCGATTCACATTAATGGAACACCATAAAAATTCACAAATATGCTTCATAAATGGGTGTCGGTGTGGATCTTAGGGGTGGGAGAGGCATCTAAAGGCGACGCATCTTCGATGGCGGTGTGGACCTCAGGCTTCGGTAGAGTTGGCCAAAGACTCCTTCACCGGCATGACAGCGTTGCAGAAGGGTGGCGGAGGCGGCGGCGCCTAACCCTATCGCTTGTAGGGATGGGATCAAGTGGGTGGGTGGCGGCGAGCTTGCGCTGCTGCGGTGAGGGTGGATGGCGTAGTGCTGGCGCGAAGGAAATGGAAGCGGCTGGCGGCGGTCGGGAAGACGGGGAGCGGCAGCGGGCGAGAAGGGGGCCGGCAGCGTCGCGCAGGAGGAGCGTGCGAGGGAGAGAGCGGGTGATGGGGTTTTCTAATAGAACTAAAAGCCACGCAGAGGCAAGCGGTTAGTACCAAAAGATTAAGTGCGGCAGTGCATCCCACCCACATGAATCTTGGCTGTTCAATCCAAATTGGATGGCCAACGTTCGCATTCATATGTTAGCACTGAACAGTGTACTAGCACTAGATATGCTCCCTCCCCACACATACACACACAGTAGCGCTATTCTGTGCATAGTTTTGCACCATAGAAAAGTTATCACCGGTTATAAAAAAAGTTACCACCGGTTGTGTACTCACTCGCTATCGATACTAACTTCATTAAGAAATATTGGTAACCCTGCATACTTACTACGGTAGTGTCAGGCAATCGAGGAAGAGAAAAGAAGCTATCGTCCGCTGGCATCAAGCAAAAGAAAGATGCTGTTCATCAGTGTTGTCCAATTCAATGAAATTATTGCCCCTCCCTAACAAATAACAATCTAACAACGACAACACCAGCCACCAGGTCATGGTCAGACACAGCACATTCTCTACTAACTCATGCTGTGATGCATCTAATCTCATGCATCACTTGGCCAGAATTAGGAGGTGTTCATATTAGCATTTATTGGCTTTTAGCTGTAGTTGAAAGTTTTTAACTAAAAATAAATAATTGTAGTTCAAAAAATTGGTTTTTAGAAGAAGAAGAGTGGTGCAAAAAAATTTTAGAGAGATACGTGGATGAGACTAAAGCAAGAGAAATAAGATATGTGATATATACCATAACCTTCTCTGATTTATTTTTAGAGCAAAAAGAGTGAAGAAGTAGCTTAGAGAAATCAGGAATTTTATTGGCTTCTTTAAATACGAAGAGAAGGGAGAGGTTGGCGTAACAACACTAAAACTCAGGGAGCGATCTACAAAAAAGCACCACTGGGTTACAAAAATGCCTATGGATGCCTTGCCTTTAGGGGTGGAAATTTGGCTCGTGGCTCGCGGCTCGGCTCGGCTTGATACAGGCTCGGCTCGGCTCAGCTCGGCTCGCGGTATTAACGAGCCGAGCCGAGCCAGACGTTGAGCTCGTGGCTCTTCACGAGCCGAGCCCGAACTGGCTCGCGAGCTGCTCGTTCGGCTCGGTTTCCTCTGGCTCACGATCAGGCCGGCCCATCTGCGCTGCCTCGGTGCCTCGTCTCGCTCAGCGCCTCGGCCCCTCGTCTCGCTCAGCGCCTCGGCCCATCGCAGTATCGCACCGAGCCACCGACACTTTTCTCGTAAGACTTCCCAAATCCCACCGACACACACAGACACAGACGCTTGCCGATCCCCTTTCTTGCGATCAGGCGACGCACTCGCGATCCCCTCTCAACCCTAGATCCGGCGCCGCCGCGATGGTGCTGCACCGCACCCTCGCCGTCCGCCGGCGCGGGCCCCTCTCCTCCTCCTCGCCTTAGCCTTCAGCCCTTCACCGCCCTTCCCATCTTCCCTAAAACCCTAGATCCAGCGCCGCCACCACGTTGCCGCACCGCACCCTCACCGTCCGCCGGCGCCGGCCCCTCTTCTCCTCCTCGCCTCAGCCTTCAGCCCTTCACCCCCCTTCCCATCTTCCGTAAAACCCTAGATCCAGCCGTCGCCACGGTGTCGCACCTCCCGTCGCCGTGGGCCTCTCGTCGACGTCTGGCGTATGGAGCGGCATGCGCAGGCTAGCATGGAGTCGAAGAACCGCGGAGAGAGGAGGTCCTCCGGATCTGGCTCCGGCTCCGCCTCGGCATCGACCCCATTGGTGAACCGCGTCCCCAACCCCTGTCCACGGCCACCTTGCAGTGGCAAAGCAGCTCCGACCCCGGCAGCCTCGGTAAAGTAGCTCCTCACCCATGTTCTTGAGAGTTTAATGTAGATTTGAGATTGTATTTCGGATTTTGTTTGTTGACTGTGTATAGTAGTATAGCACATGACTGTGAAAATATTCAGGCACTATCAAAATCTATCTTTTACAATCAAACTGCATCCTTGGCACTGTCAAAATATTCAGGCATCACAAGATTTAAAAGATAGATTTAAATCTATCTTTTAAATCTTGTGATGCTAATATTTTGACAAATATAAGGATGCGATTTATTTTTTGATATGTGTGTGCATCTTGTATGATTATTTAGCATTTGTGTGTGCCTTATTTAGCATGTGTGTGCATCTTGTATGATTATTTAGCATTTGTGTGTCTGCCTTATTTAGCATGTGTGTGCATCTTGTATGATTATTTAGCATTTGTGTGTTTGCCTTATTTAGCATGTGTGTGTGCTGATTATTTAGCATGTGTGTGCATCTTGTATGAGCGGTCTGAAGGCACTGTCTCGTCGGACACGCTTGATTTGTCAAATGACATGAAGGTTCGCATGTTTCCTGGATTACGCAGCGATGATGCGCATGCGGGAGCGGTCGTGGTGGAAGATGACGATACCAACGTAAGAGTGAAAAGGAAGAAGGGTAGAGGAAAGCGTTGAGTGTTGGAAGTGTTCAAGGTGGTCAATGTCCCATCCAAGAAGGAGAAAGGGGTGACTGAGACGAAGGCCAAGTGTCGGTTTTGTTATGGATTGTTCTCTTACAAGCACAGGGGAGCCACTTCACATCTAAAAAGGCATATTCCCAAGTGTGCACCCTATCTGAACAAAGTGGGAAGGCAAAAGGCTCAAGGTACACTCAACTATGATCCTGAGGGATCAAGTTTACCTTTTGTTAATCCTAGTGAATATGACAATGAGGAAACTCGTAGATTAATTGCAAAGATGATCATTGTCCATGAGTATCCATTTAAGATGGTAGAGCACATTTGGTTTAATGTGTTGATGAGGTATATGAATGCATCATATCAGTTTATTGGTAGAAAGACTATAAGGGCTGAATGCATAAAGGTGTACCAAACAGAAAAAGAGAACCTTAGGAAGAGTCTTAAAGATGTGGATAACATAAGTTTAACCTGTGATTTGTGGACTTCCAATCAAAACCTTTGTTATATGAGTTTGGTGGCGCATTACATTGATTCTAATTGGGCTATGCAATGCCGTGTGCTAAACTTTGTTGAGTTGGATCCTCCACACACCGGTATTGTCATAGCTCAGGCAATCTTTGAGTGTATAACTGCATGGAAAATAGAAGACAAGATTATGACGATTACTCTTGACAATGCTGCCTCAAATGATGTTCTTTGCTAGGAGTTTGATAGCCAAGTTCATTGCTAGGGGATCGAAAACTTTGTTCCTAAATATTTTCATGTTCGTTGTTGTTCTCATATAGTGAATTTGGTAGTGAATGATGGCATGGTACCATTGGAAACTTTGATTAGCAAACTTAGGGAATCATCAAGTATATGAAGAAGTCTCCATCCCGTATGTACAAATTCTTAGAAATTTGTAAATCCATTGCTTTGGAAGTTGGAGAGGGCTTAAAGTTGGACGTGTCAACAAGGTGGAGTTCAACATATAGAATGTTGTCCGCTTGCATTGCCTACAAGGATGCATTAATCTGCTATCTTGATTAGATGCTAATTACAAGTGGCGACCTTCAAATGAAGAATGGACATTATACAACAAAATTCAACCAATATTGAAAGCATTGGTGAGGTAACTCTCGCCTTTTCGGGTTCTTTATACCCAACGACTAATGTTTTCTATCCTTACATAGTGAATGTTAAGATTGCATTGAGGGTTGCAAGCATTTCTCTTGATGAACATGTCAAGCGTATGGGTTCAAAGAATGATAGCCAAGTTTGACAAGTATTGAATGAAAAAATAATGTTATGGTTATTGCTACTATTCTAGATCCTAGGTTTAAGATGAGGTTTGTTAGTTGGTGTTTCACGCAGATATTTGACTCCTCCAAAGCCATGGTCGAGGAGATTGAAATTGTCTTGAGTTGTTTGATCTGTATGCCACATATGAGATGCGACATCGGCACAAGAAAGTCGCCAATAGCGGGCGAGTCCTCTTCAACCATAGAAACTAGTAGCTCATTGGCCTCGATTTCAAGTGAGTTTCAGACATTTCTGCGATCTACTTCTACGGAACCATCTAAATCGAATTACTCATCTATCCGGATGAACCAAATCATCCTTTAGCGACACAAGTTTCAAATTGCTAGATTGGTGGAGGTTGAATGCTCATAGGTTCCCTGTGAGTGTCCAATATGGCAAAAATTCTTAATCTGTACTGCTAGCACCGTATCTTCGGAATCAACCTTTAGTGCTGGCGGTAGAGTACTTGATGATTATCGTAGTGCATTGCGCCCTGCTATGGTTGAGGCACTAATATGTGCTTCTAGCTGGATACGAGGTTCGCACAATGACATGACACCTCCAATGTTTGTGGTATGTTGTTTCACACTAACTCATTTAACTATCATCTTTGTTACTATTGAGTCTAACTCGATTTTCTATTGCAGGAAGCAAATGATGAGGATGATGTCGAATCTATACCATTTCCTGAGGGTGTGGTGGCTAGCAGCTAGGACTTGTGCTGCTGGTGCACTGTCTGCAGTCCAACATATATGAGATGTACTGATTTTGGGTGGTTCAATGATTTCGGCAAATGGCAATGTACTTCTGCTGGTTGAATGCAACATTTTGGCAATGTCTCTTCTTCTTTGTTCGATTATTTTGGGTGGTTCGTGTTGTGTAATCTTGTAATACATAATTGTATTGTGGCATACGCCGCGTCGTATGTTGCTACTGCTGCTGCTATCCTCGCTCTTCGTGTTGTATAAGATCTATTCTTTGTTATTCTGTTATTGTGGCATACGCCAATACTTTATTCTTCTTATTCTTGGTGTTGTATGTTCTTCTTTGCTAGGGCCTAATTCTTCTTCTTTATTCTTTGCTTTGTTTGTTGCTCTGCTTTATTACTCTTCTTCTTTGTAATGTCTTTGTATGTTGTTCTTTATTCTGCTTCTTTATTACTACTCTGCTGCTGCTTTACTTTATTACTACTATACCTACTTCTTTGTTACTCTGCTCTTCTTCTTTGTTGTTACTATACTGCTGCTGCTTCTTTGTTACTCTGAGCTATTGCTTTGTTACTCTCTGTTATTCTTTACTCACTCTGCTGTTTGTTATTACTACTTCTGCTTCTTCATTGTTACTGCAGGCTGCTGCTTTGTTACTCTGCTGCCATTCTGCTGCTCTCTGCTTCTTTATTACTCTTGCTCTTCTCTGCTGCTGAATATTGGAATGTTGAATGTCTTCTGGAGCAGCACATGAGCTTGCAAATTGATAACGAGCCTAACGAGCCTAACGAGCCGAGCCCGGGCTTTTTACCGAGCCGAGCCGAGCCTAGTTTTTAGCTCGTTAGTCTAACGAGCCGAGCCGAGCCGAGCCGCTTTTTTAACGAGCCTTATCGAGCCGAGCCGAGCCGAGCCGAGCCGAGCCGGCTCGATTTCCACCCCTACTTGCCTTCTCCATTCCTTGCCATCTCCGAGCAGCAGGAGCAAGCGGAAGGCGAACTCTCGCTCGCGCGTGGGCCATCCGAGCCGCACGCATCAGCTCTCCTCATCCACCTCCTGGCGGCGGCACGCATCAGCGCTCCTCATCCACCTCCTGGCGGCGGCACTGTATTGCGCAGGTGAGGTGTCCTACTTGCCGGCCTTCTCGGTCTCTTGATTTGGAGCTCACTTAGGCCGCGCTACTCTTAGATCCGTGCAAAGTTGCAGATTAGATCCGTCCTCGAGTCCGCATTGACCTGTTGTGGCCTCCTCTCTCCAAGATTTGTGGTGGTTTGCTCCTCTCTGGGTAAATCTAGCGCGACCTTCTTGTGTGGGGAGTTTAGCGGTGGGCAACATTGTGATACTGTATTTGTAGAATCGCGAATGCGATGCTGCTTTCCCGAGTCAAGGTTGCGTCTTTAGCGCTAAGGCATCAGCAATTTTGGTTGAGAATGCTTCAAGAGAGAATCTGGGATGTGTGGTAATGTGTGATGTTTTGGTTAGAAACAATAGTCTCAAGTTACAAGTCTTCATTTTTTTTAGCATGGAGAGCTCTACAGCAGGTTTGATGGGGAGTGACTTCAGATTCTTTACTTTACTCCTCAGCTTACCATTCCATTTAGATGCTTGCGTAATTTACAGTCGGTGGGATAAGGATGAAAGCATTGCTGCAATGCTCATCGTCATTTAGGTCAACGTGAGCATGTGCAACTTTTCTACATGGCATTGTTGCGCAGATAATCTGCGCAGTATCTTAAGATGCTTGATGATTTTTTTGGCTCGCCAACTGTTTGAACAAGTGATACAGGGATCGCCCTAAAGTAGTTACCCATCAAAAGTTTCTTATGGAAGTGCTGATTAAGCCGGCAAACAACTTTTTCTTGGTTTCCAGTGGGATGCCCTACAGGCGGTTCTGAGCTTTGGTTCTTTTGTATTCTTGCACAACTTGTTGGAATATGGAGTCAAATTGCAGGAAAATATGTAATGTACAAAAGCTTGTGCCATGTGCTCTTGTTTGTGAAGTGGATTGTTTGGATTTTTTATATGAACGAACCAGATCGTGTGTGTTGGACCATCTGATCTTTCCAATCTGTGGTGCTCTGGTACACCTTGAGATCCAGGCCAAAACGGGCACCACTGGACATGGTTTTGGGGCCCAAAATCTTTGTAGAATAGTAACGCCAGGGTGTCATGGCCACTTGATGCTTGTTTGTTTAAATGGCCAATGAGCTGAGAACAATACTGAAAGTAGTTAAAGATTGGGTACACATAGAGTTCGGTGGGTCCAAATCATGATAGAAATGTGGGAACATGGTGGTGTGGTATCACTTAAGTGTCAATTAAATCGCCCAACTTGGACAAAGTACAAACACAAAAGTAGTGCAAACTACAAACATAGTAGTCACACTCTTGTTTCGAACATAGTTTGATATTTCTTTGTCCTGGCTTTGAATGTATTTTCTTCAATTTATTTGTTCAAAATTTCTTGATTTTTATACACAATACCCTTACCCTTACTTTTGGTTATCTGCAGTAATCCTTGTTCAAGAAAATGGTTGCAGAGACCTTTACAGTAGATTTGGATAAGCCTCTTGTATTTCAGGTAATGTGACTCATCCTTTTTGTAATTTTTCCTTGATTTTGAATGTTTGATCGTTACCCTGTTATATTGTTCTATGTTGCATTATGGCATCATGGTAGGGCAAAATTTTATCCATTCTTTTCCTTCAAAGATCTTATGCTTTTTGGCATATCAGCATTCAGCAGTATGTATCAGCATTCAGCAGTATGTTTTCTATTAAAGCTTTGTTATATAGGTGGATTTTTCCAAAGAGATAGGTCACCATATTTCAGCTGGGTAGAGTACATATGACCAAAAGTTCGGTAGCTAGAAGTGTTTGTACTTCGGAACTTCTTACGCCTATTCTGTGCATGTCACTGAGATGTATAATGTACATATTTGTAAAATTTTACCATTATTCACAATGAACTCAAATTGTGATGTTTTTAGTCTCTTCGATTTCACACTTTCACTTCTGTGTATGCAGTCTTTATCATTAGTCTTTGACTTATGACTCTCGCCTAATTTCTCTGTTTATGTTTTGGTGTCTTGATTCATTTGAAAATCCAGGTCTGCTCTTTGATTATTGTTTCCAACTATTTGGGTTAAATTTTCTAGGTTGGTCATCTAGAGGAACAGTATCAGGACTGGGTTCACCAGCCAATTGTTAGCAAGGAGGGTCCACGATTTTTTGCCAATGATGTATTGGAGGTGAAGATTCTGTTTATTGCACTTCTTCTATTTGAAATTTCGGACATTGTGTTCTGATGAATGTTTCATTGTTCAGTTTTTAACACGTACGAAATGGTGGGCAGTTCCTCTTATTTGGTTGCCTGTTGTCTGTTGGTGTCTGACTACATCGATCCAAATGGGCCACGCATTTTCAGAAGTAGCTTTGATGGTTGTGTTTGGAATATTTCTCTGGACATTCATTGAATATATGTTGCACCGGTTCCTGTTCCACATAAAAACTAGAAGTTACTGGTATGTTGTGCTGCCAATTACTGTTCAAGTCTAACAGATGAGTTGAGCATCTTCTGATCACTGCTATTTGATATGTGGCAGGGCAAACACAGCTCATTATCTTCTTCATGGATGCCATCACAAGCATCCCATGGATGGACTTCGACTTGTCTTTCCACCAGCTGCTGCAGCTATCTTGTGCTTTCCGGTAAATAATCTTCCTCATGGATTACATATAGGGTAACACTGTTGTAGTGACAATGTGACATCCATCAACTCAAGCATTGGAATCCTTTCCACATTTATTCTATACTGCCTGCCTTCTAAATCTTTTTTCAAGCTTGTCTGAGTGGCTTGTTTGTACATGAAAGTTTGTTAGGCCCTTCAAACCAATTTGGATTCCCTTTGTAGGGTTGTGAATAAAGTATTTAACTTTGATATGGACATTGATGGCGTTGATTTTTAGGGGGTATTCAGAATGGCAGTGATTTATGGCTTTTTTACTGTAGTTGATTTATTTTTTACTGTAGCTGAGTTAGCTTATTTGGTATAATTAAATTTAAAAAATTTAAAAATAGAAAAAACATGTTAACCCATCACGAACAATACATAGAAATACGGGAAAAAACAAAAAAAGAAAACGACAAAAAAATGAATAGTGAAAAAAACGCCGAACACTGGCGTTGGCAGTAAACGCCGAACGCTGAGCGCGGCCTTATTCTATCATGTCATATTATTTTTTAATGTAGTTCTTCTTGCTCTGTCCATCCAGTTCTGGAATCTAGTAAAGCTCTTTTCTACCCCGTCTACCACTCCTGGCTTGTTTGGAGGTGGCTTGCTGGGTTATGTGATCTATGATTGCACACACTACTACCTGCATCATGGCCAGCCATCATCTGATCCAGGAAAACATCTCAAGGTGATTATTTCATTCTGAAGTTTATCAAACCACGCCATCTCATTTTATACTTACATTTCCTTTCTGCTGTGCATCAGAAATACCATCTGAACCATCACTTCAGAATTCAAAACAAGGGCTTTGGAATTACTTCGACCCTGTGGGATCATGTGTTTGGTACATTGCCTTCAACAATTGACAAGAGCGCTTGACTTGTACTGCATCTACTGCCTTGCAAAGCCAAATATCAAGGTCAGGCCCGCTTGTAGTCCCTGTTGGCTGTTTCCACTTCCTCAGGCCAAATTCCATTTCATCACGTATACTTTGAGCTTAGCAGTTGTCTTTGGGGAAGGTGGTGTTCTATATAAGGACTAATAACTCATTACTCTTGCAGATTCTCCATGATTGATGATGGGTTTTATGGATGAACTACTATTCAATTTCCAATTCTTTGCAGATCAATTACAGATGCAATCGTCAGTTGCAGCCTTGCAGATGTCACTGAAATTGTCCTCCAGTGCTTGCGCCCTCAGAGAACAGAGTGGTTTCAGTCCAGTCTATCAGTAATCATTCAGATTATGTCTGATGTGACTCTTGTTAGATTACCATGTGTACAGAATTTTCTAGTATAGCCTCTACATTTGGCTGTTGGCAGCCACAGATATATATCTATATAATTTTGAGACAAGTAATTGCTTGATATATTGTAACTTTCCAGCTTTCATTCAGTGAACTAGAGTTTTGTTCAGTGAAACTATTGCAGCCGTTTCAGCTTCAGAAAAGCTATGAAGACTGTTAACAAGTTGTAGAACTGGAATGCATGAACCAAACAGCCTTCTGAAATGGTACCATTCAGAATTGTGGTGCATTCTGATGACGTGAGCCGTTAGCTTAAAGTCATGTAATCAGTCTCTACTGTCAACAACATTCAACTATTCAAGACAAGTAGTCAGGGCCGGTCCTGAGATTTTAGGATCCGGAGCGAAATTAGAAATAAGGGCCCTAGTATAAATATCTAAATATAAATCTATACACATATATATATATATATATATCTAATTTTACTAACAAACACTTAAAATGTGTTATGTATTAAAGAAAAACAAAAAATTCGTATCAAAGAGTTTATAGATATTAAACTTCAAAATTTCTTCTAACATTTCTAAATACGAAGTCATTGATGATGGTATTGATATTAATTTCATCCAATAATTTCTTCTCAATACATAAAGTTGCCAAACCGTTTAACCTCTCTTGAGACATTGTTGACCTTAAATGATTCTTCAACAATTTCAACTTTGAAAAGTTTCTTTCAGTTGATGCCACAGTCACAGGCATAGTAAATTTGTCTGAAGAATTTGAAGTTGTCGACTGCCTGCAATTACATTGTTGAATTTTTGTTGTCCGACTCACCTTAATGCAGCCAGTGTGGCCCCTATGTAGCTCTTCAAGAAATCAATCCTATCGGTATCATGGACAGTGTCATTGCTAGATGCATTACCTGAAGAGAAGGAAGATAATAGATATCAAAGTATGAATTACAAGCAGTGATGTTTGCATAAACATTGACAGAATTTTCTTGGAGTAACTGAACCAAAAATTTGGAGATCATTGTACTCTGAAACTAGACTTGCCATTCTCTTGGATATAAATGGGAAGGTCACCATAAGATTCTTTCAGGTACTGCAGCAGAAGTTGCAATCCTTCCGGATCATTTGGAATAGAGGATGGGGCAGACTGCACTCCAAAGAAAAAAAGTATATGTCATAGTTGGCAGGGCATATAAAATATCTTACCCAATTATATGGGCTTTTGAGTGTTTTTTATTTATTTTCTTTAATCTCTTGTGTTACATTAGAATTCCTAAATCACAGCTTCATGTCTAAAATAGCTGAAGCCAGCAGCATCTCTGACAAAACATGGATGAAAAATTTTACCTTACCAATTGGCGGGTCTAGTTTAGAACCTGCATCAGAGAAATAAATACTCGATTAGATGTGGCATTGGGCTCACATATGTCATAAAATTGTAAATATGTTACAAGAGCGTCAACAAATTATTTGGTTAGTATACATGTTACGATTTGGGATTTTTGTTTGCCTCAATGTGTTGTCACTAGATTAGTGAATCAAATTGCCCACTCCTATGGCCAAAAAATTATGAGCAATGCAGCAATAATTGACAGAAAAATTGCTTACCTCTGTAGTAAACTGACATGTCTACATTGTAGTCACGAACACCCTTATCTAAAGGGCGATCATTCACATAGAGAGAATAGTAGTGATTTATCCCAATGAAATCTATAGAACCCTTGATAGCTTCGCATTGGACTTCAGTGAAGGATGGGAGGCGAGAACCAACAATCTTCTTCATTACTTGTGGGTAATCTCCAAACACCAAGGGCTCTAGCACCACAGGTTTGTTAGCTCCATGTATGTTTCACATTTCAGATGCAAAGATAGTCAAAATAACATACCAGCCAAACATGAAGTCCTGAAATCTTTTAGTTGCTTCTAAATCGATAGTAGAGTTTGTTAAAGGATGCGTTACGACTTACACGTTTCCTGCCTATGAACCGCGTGCGCGCTGGAGTCGCCACTCGCCAGGAGGGAGCCCTCTCGCGCGCAGCTGCTCCGCCGCTTCGCTGACGCGCGCCGCCGTCCGCCCACGGTGGGACACGGACGGCCGTGCCCGGATCAGGCGAACGGGAGCGAGAGCGCCCGGCTGGAGCTCCGAGGTCAGCGAGGTTCTTGCAGACCAGGGGTTCTTCGGCCTACCGTGCACTAGGGAGGCGAGCCGGTACCACGCGCCTGTTCCGCTGTTCGAAGAGCGACGTCGTCTGCAGTCTGTTCGACTGTTCATCTGCCGTTGCCGCAGAAATCGGAGAGTCGCTTGAAGCCTTGAAGTTTGTGGGGATGGGAGGCCACGAGGGACGCGAGGAGACGCCTTCGGCTGGGCCCCTGGATTTTGGGGGCCCGGGGCGGCCGCCCCGCTCGCCCCCCCAGGGGCCGGGCTTGCAAGTAGTGTATGAGATCCTACAACTCTTTTTTGTCAGAAAAGTCATCAGTCTTGCCTGGTCCATGTTATTCGCCACCTTTCTGAAACTTTGATCCCACTTCTTCCTTGCAGGCTGAGCGGTGCCAACTAAAATAGAAATAACTTTTCATACTAAACTCCGAAGGATATATCCTCTGAAGCGTTAGTAAGTGGACTCAATAAGCTTTGCAACGATGTATAAGATGGGCACCCAAACGAGTCATGTTGACACCGATTGAGTGGCAAAGTGGGAGGACAGCAATAACATTTGGGAGGTAACCACCATGAACGGCCACGAGTTACAAAAATCGGCCGAAAATCAGTTCTACCAGCATCTTCGATACACTACAAACCGTTCTCATATATTTTGTTTTACATTGAGTTAGTCCAATTTACTCCAATTTATAACTGATTTTAGCTGCTTTTATTTGAAATTTGAATGTTCGTTTGAAATTTTTAGCCTAAAAACTACCGATTTTCGATTTTTTTTTCAAAAATCGATCCTTCCGGGACTCCTTAAAAATTTTAAACCTGCTCCCGGAGACGTGGGCTAGCCAACCACAGGCTAACACCTGTAGTCGCTGAACGAGGGCCTGTTCTTTTCGACTTCTAAAAATGGCTTTTGACTTTTGCAACAGTACCTAACTTTTAAACAGAGTATTTTTTCAAGACGGGGTCTACAAGTTAATTGTAGTACACATTAAAAGCCCAACATCTGTACAATCCAAAATCGTAAACGATTATCTCTCTATCCGTATTCTTTGTCGCAAACAGCTAAAATTCAAAAATTTCAGCCAAAAGCCAAAAACCACAGCCATATCAAACAGGCCCCGAGTCCACCCCTGCGCTTCCCCTCGAACTCAAGTCACTTCACTGCCATCTCGTGCCCACACCTCGTCCCCATGGCTCAGCCATAGAAAAGCTGACCGACATCCATCACCCTACAAAACTCCCTCCGCACACCGCCGTCGAACCGCCGATGGCTGTGTGCCATCGCCGCCGGCTACGTCAAGGCGTCCACCTCCTCGTCTTTACCAACCCCCCTTCCCTCCGCGTCGAGTGCAAGCTCTCCCCTTGCCCGCCGACCTACCGCTCCTGCGCCTTCCTCTGGGTTTCTTTCTTTTGATTAGCTACAGAGAGATGACTATATACGTAGAAAGCTGTACAACTGGAGTGCAGGAACCCTAGATCATGCAACCCAAAACTAAAAGCTGTAATTAGAATTGTTGTGTTGCCATTGATGGCTTCCTGACTTGTCCTCCATGTTGCAAATAATGCATAGAAAAATAGAGACAAGAGACACGGATTTTTTACGTGGAAAACCCTTACGGGAAAAAACCACGGACACTCGAAGGCAAATCACTATAATGAGGAGAGATTACAATGGAGAGCTTCTCTTGAAGCTTCTGCCTATGGACTAATGGGATACATATATAGCGTGGGGGAATAGGGTCCCACATGGAGAGGAAACTGAATCAGAGTCCTACACGAATACGGATACGAATTCGGATCACTTTTCAACAATCATCACCTTGAGCCGAATTCGGATCACTTTTCAACAATCTTCACCTTGAACCGAATTCCCTCTAGTAGTCGAAAAAATATTATGAACTCCTTTAATAAAATCAGCATGTATACCTTAAGCGCTGAAAGTCCAAAAGACTAGTGAGTAATACCAACTAAGTCTGAGCAAAGCTCAAAATTAGATGTAGGAACTGGTTTTGTCAACATATTAGCTGGATTATCATGAGTACTTATCTTGCAGACTTTAATATCACATTGAGTAATGACACCTTAAATGTAGTGATACCTGATATCAATGTGCTTTGTTCTCTTATGGAACATTTGATCTTTTGTAAGGCAAATAACACTCTGACTGTCATAAAATATTGTACTGCAAGATATACTTCCACAAAACTCAGTAAATAAACCTCTCAACCAAATAGCTTCTTTGCAAGCTTCAGAAATAGCCATATACTCAGCTTCTGTAGTAGACAAGGCAATGGTAGCTTGCAAACTTGCTTTCCAGCTTATGGCACACCCTCCAACAATGAACACATAGCCAGTAAGAGACCTTCTTTTATCCAAATTTTCAGCAAAATCAGAATCTACATAGCCAATGAGTCCATCTCTTATCCTCCTAAACTGTAAACAAGCATTAGATGTGCCCCGCAGATATCTAAAAATCCATTGAACTGCTTTCTAATGCTCTTTTTCAGGATTAACCATGTATCTATTAACCACACTTAATGATTGAGATAAATCGAGATGAGAACATACCATAGCATATATAAGCGAACCAACTGCACTCGCATATAGGACTTTAAACATGTACTCCACTTCATCATTAGATTGCGGACATGATTCTGAAGAAAGTTTGAAATATGCAGCTAAGAGAGTACTCACGGGTTTGGCCCCATGCATGTTGAATCGACGAAGAACTTTATCAATAGACCTTTTTTGACTTAGATATAATTTACCAAGTTGTCTATCTCTAATGATTTCCATACCAAGAATCTTCTTAGCTGCACCGAGATCTTTCATCTTAAATTCACTACTTAATTGTGTCTTCAACTTTGAAATTTCAACCTTGTCTTTTGCAGCAATCAACATATATGAGCAAATAAATAGCTGAACCATTTACAATCTTGAAATAAACACAACTATCATAATTAGATCTTTTAAAATCCTGAGATATCATAAAGGAGTCAAATCTCTTATACCATTGTCTAGGTGACTGCTTCAAACCATAAAGAGATTTTTTCAATTTGCAAGCAAAATTCTCTTTTTTCGGAATGACAAAACCTTTCGGTTGCTCTATATAAATATCTTCTTTTAATTCCCCATGTAAGAATGCAGTTTTCACATTTATTTGTTCGCGCTCATAATCAAGCATAGCTACAATGCTGAGTAAAGTGCGAATAGAACTATGCTTTACAATAGGGGAAAAGACATCTGTAAAATCAAAACCTAAAATTTAACTGTATCCTTTAGTAACTAACCTTGTTTTGTACCTAATATCTTTGGTTGGTGAAACACCTTCCTTTTTCTTGAAGATACATTTGCAGCGAATATGTTTTTTCTCAATTGGCAACTTGATTAGCTCCTAAGTGCCATTCTTGTCAAGAGATTCCATCTCATTATGCATGGCAGCCATCCATCTTTCTGAATCATTAGAAGAGATAACTTCTGAATAAGATGAAGGTTCTGCAGTACCTTCAATTTCTTCTGCCATATTTAGACAATAAGCCACAAAGTTGGCTTCTTCAATCAATCTCTTAGGAGGCTGAATATTCCTCATTTCTCTATTAATTGCAATGGAACGTTGTGTTGGTGGCGCAATAATAAGAACTTCTGGAATATTTTCCTTGTTAATTTCTGGTGTAGATCCTGAATCAATAATGTGCTCCACCTGCACGCTTGTTTGTTTCTCAACAGGAACATCAATAGATGGTTTATCATGCAACATAGCAGACTCATCAAAAGTAACATCTCTACTAATAACCACCTTTTTAGTTTCAGGATTCCATAACTTATATCCTTTCACACCAGTTTTATAACCAAGGAAAATGCACATAACTGCTCTAGGTTCTAATTTACCATTGTTGACACGAGTATAAGCAGGACAGCCAAATATTATCAAATTTGAATAATTTGCTAGAGAGCCAGACCATACCTCAATTGGAGTCTTTTTATCAATAGCCAAATTTGGTGACCGATTAATCAAATAACAAGCAGTAGAAGTGGCTTCAGCCCAATAACTCTTTGATAATTCAGAGTTTGATAACATGCAACGTATCTTCTCCATGATGGTTCTCTTCATGCGTTCGCCCACACCGTTTTGTTGAGGAGTGCCTGGAACGATGTAATGTCTCACAATACTTTCTGACTTGCATAAAGCTTCAAATTCTCCTGAACAAAACTCCAAACCATTATCAGTACAAAGCTTCTTGACATGCTTACCAGTTTGTCTCTTGATCATAGTCTTCCACTTCTTGAATGTGCTGAATACATCCGATTTCTGCTTGATGAAGTATGCCTAAACTTTTCTTGAATAATCATCAATAATGGTCAACATGTAGCTTTCACCTCCAAGTGATGGAACGCGGGATTCTCCTCATAAATCGGAGTGAATATAATCCAATATGTCTTTTTTAGAGTGAGTCGCAGTGTTGAATTTCACGCTCTTTTGCTTACCGAAGACACAATGTTCACAAAACTTCAACTTATCGATGTTTTTACCATCAAGAAATCCTCTTTTGCATAGTTCCATCATTCCAACTTCACTCATATGCCCCAGACGCATATGCCAAATATTAGGAGCATCAGAATTAAATGACTTATTTGAAATAACAGCAACATTACCTAAAATAATAGTGCCTCGCAGATGATATAAGTTGGCAGCTTTCATATCACCTTTTATCACAACAAGAGAGCCTTTGGTGACCTTCAGAACTCCACCTCCACCGGAATAGTTGTACCCTTTAGCATCAAGAGTACTCAATGAGATAAGATTTTTCTTTATATCTGGAATATGACGAACATCCGATAAAGTTCTGATGATGCCATCAAACATCTTAATCTGGATAGAACCAATGCCTGCAGTTTTACATGGTGTATTATCACCATCAACACAGATCCACTTGGCGTAGCTTCATAGGTAACGAACCACTCACGGTTCGGGCTCATGTGAAAAGTGCAGGCTGAATCAAGAATCCATTCATCGTCGGTTTTACAATTACCGACAAAGGCAACAAGAACATCTCCATCAGAACCTTCTTTGGTGACAACAGTGGCTCTAGCTTCATTCTCTTGTTGATCTTTCTTGAAATTATTATTCCTCTTCTCCTTGTTCTGTAACTTCCAGCACTCGGATATGTCATGTCTATCCTTTTTGCAATACTTGCATGACTTCCTGTTCCTAGATTTAGATCTGCCTCTAAATCTGCTTTTGCTTCTACCTCTTGAATTGTCGTATGAATTCTTCTCATATTGCCTGCCGCGAACAGACAAACCTTCTGCATGTGTACTTGAACTCCCACCGAGAACCATAAGTTTTATTTTTTCTTTAGCATGTAGAGCTTCATAAACTTCACTGAGAGTAAGAGTATCTCGACTATATAGAATAGTATCTCTAAAAGTAGAGTACGAACTAGACAGAGAGCATAGCAAAATAAGACCCAAATCTTCATCATCATATTTTACCTCCATAGACTCGAGGTCAGCAACAACTTCCTTGAAAGTTGTCAGGTGGTTCAACAATAAGGCTCCATCTGCCATCTTGTGTGAATAAAGCTTTTGATTTAAATGCATCTTGCTAGTCAGATCTTTGGTCATGCAAATATGCTCCAGCTTCAACCATAATACGGCGGCGGATGTCTCTTTCATAACTTCCTATAAAATATTATTTGATAGATGAAGATGAATTTAGGATAAGGCCTTACGATCTTTACGTTGCTTCTCATCGGCGGACAGTGTCGCTGGTATCTTGTCGATTCCCAAAAGAGCATCATCTAAATCAAGTTGTGATAAAACAGCTCACATCTTGACTTGCCATAAAGAAAATCTCATGTCGCGATCCAACAACGGGAGATCATATTTTAGACTCGCCATGCGGAAGAAAAAACCAAAAATTTTGCTAGTACGAATTTGACTGTACCTAGCAAAAATTCTTGTGAAAGAAACTCCAAGTATACTTAATGGGTATACTTAACAAATCATGTCAAAGAATTTTTTAAAAAAAGGAAAAGCAAGTGATAGCACATAGCACCTTTTGGCCAAAGAAGGAACCAGAGATTGCAAAAGAAAAGTGACAGCACCTTTTTTCATTTGACTTTGGGTTCCGTGCCCTCTTTAGTTGCTTTATGTACAAAATTTCTCTCTCTGGCGTTGCTTTTTCTCTGGCACCTGCCGTTGTCTTTTCTATGGGTTTTGCTCTCTGACAGACTTCCTTTGATCTTCTCTCTCCTACTTACTTTTTCTTGCGTTGCTGCTTGTTTAAGGCGCGTTGTGCAGATCGCTCTTTTGTTCTCCACACACGGATCGAGGTGAGGGAAGAAAACTAGGTGCTTGCTTATGCTGTGTTTCGCTGTTGGGTGCTGGCCGTGACATGCGCGTGGTGGTCGAGACCGAGTCGAACATGAAGTCCGAAGCGACGAAGAACTCCGCGCGCGGTGTCCTAGAAAAATCATGGCTCTGTTGCTCTGACTCCGAGGCAAGAAAGCTTCTGTACCAATTGGACTCGATGAAGACTTCCAATGGATTTTTTTTCTCAAATCTTTAATCTCCTGAGCTCTGATACCACTTGTTGCAAATAATGCACAAAAAAATAGAGACAAGAGACACGAATTTTTTACGTGGAAAACCCTTGCGGGAAAAAACCATAGGTGCTCGAAGGCAAATCACTATAATGAGGAGAGATTACAATGGAGAGCTTCTCTTGAGCTTTTGCCTATGGACTACTGGGGTATATATATAGCGTGGGGAATAGAGTCCTACATGGAGAGAAAACTGAATCAGAGTTCTACACGAACATGGATACGAATTCGGATCACTTTTCAACACTCCACATGCTTTTGCCTGATGGCTAGTGCCACCACGGGTGGCGGGCTAGACAAACAGGGTTCGCATCCTTGCTTATTAAGTAACTTGTGTGTCCTCAACACCACCGTTTGCCCGGGGAATGTAGGCTTCGACCGCTCAATAGTCGTAAACTCTTGTCAGTCGTAAACTTTGACTATGACCTGCAATCATAAGCTTCGACTACGACCGATAGTCGTAAGCTTCGAGTGCTATAGTTACTTGTAAACTCGACTGCTACAGTGGTTGTAATCCTCGAGTGCTTCAGTACTTGTAACTTTCGAGTACCCTGAGCACTCATAATCTTTGGGTACTTGTATTTCCTCTGTTATCTGGTGGCAACAACACAAACAACCAAGAGATAGAATAATCTAAATCTTTTGGTGGTGCTTCAATTGATACACATTTTCTTTGAATTTCTCCACTATTTATACTCAAAATTTACATGATAAACATAGACAATACTTCTACATATCTGAACGTGACTCAGATACACAAACCGACTGTAACATCCTATTTCTCAGAGTTCTTTTGAAAATTTTCAAATAAAATGCACCATTTAGATTTTTCTAAAATTAATTAAAACTTACATTGAATTTTTAGTAATTAAAAGGATTTAATGTGACTAAGTTAAACTTCAATGTTTGTTCAAAGTATTTTATTTGGATTCCTTGTACTTCAAGGGATTTTTTAAGTTTATTTGCTATTTTTTAGAGCACAATTGAATTTCTTCTGATTTTTGGAAATTAGAAAACCCCTGCAAATCTCCTAAAAGCAAATGGGCTGAAACCCAACCCCTCCGACCCATTTCTTCCCATCGGCCCAAACCTTGCGCCTACCATGCGTTGCACATCCGCTCGCTGCCTCACCCGTTTGATGGTCTTCACGTGTTAGCCATCCATCGCACCTCTTGGCCGCGCTGCATCTTGGCTGTTCCCTGACTTTCTCGCTGATAGGTGGGGTCCACTGGGACTCTATCTTCTTCATCTCCATTTCGGACTCTCGCCACCACCACCGTGTTCTTCTTGACATTCGTGTCGTTCCCATCTTGGACTCTACATCAAATACCTCGGTGTCTGTGTATAAAAGCCATGCCACCCCTCATTTTCCCCACATCCTGCAGCTGTTTTGCCCTTGTAGTTCTTCGTCATCATTGTCCGTTGCCTTGTGTGCTATCGATGTTGTCTTCGCCTTCGACCTCGATCGTTGACCGCCGACTGCCACTTCGTCGATCCCGCCGACGGCAAGTCATCGTCGTCCCTCGCCGTCTATCGCTGGTCAGTCGCTCCACCCCACCATCCACTTCCCGCGTCGTCGGTCACCTCGGTCCATGCGCCTCCCCTTTGATCGCTGAAGCGACATCTCGATTCACAAGCTTGCCTCGTCATCCCGCACCCGCTCCCTGGAGACATTTTGAAATCTCCGTGAACCTAGTCCACCATGCACCGAGCCATTAACATGTGGGTCCCTTATGTTAGATATACTATTCCATGTACTAGTAAACCGGTCGAGTCAGCAGCCATGCTAGCTGTCCACGTTAGCGCTATTTCGATGTGTCATTCCACGTGTCAGCCACCTGAGCCATGTGTCGACGCCACATCATCATCCATGTGGACTGCCACGTCACCCTACCACCTTAGCCCTAAGTATCACGTGTCATGTCATGTTAGCCCTAGCATCCCAATCAGCCGCCATGTCATCAGATGATGTCTTAATTCCTATTTTTCTTTAGAAAAATAATTTGGCCTAAAATAAAATAGTTGCTGATGTCATAATTATGATTTTTCTTTAGAAAAATAATTTTGGTAAATCCTATTTACCTTTTTCTTTAAGTTTAAATCTTTCGAGAGCCCGTTCTTCTCCATCATAGCTCCGATTGACTCGATTCTTTTTTTTCTAAATTCATTTAAAATCAAGCTCTACCTTTTGGTTCTGGTTTTGAAGTTTATTTGATTTTATTTTATGTCATTAGTTTTCTCTCTTATTAGATAACGTCTTCGAAGAAACTGAAGCAGTATATGAAGATCAAGAATTGTTAACTGAGCAAAGCTAACGCAAGTCATGTCCTTTGATCATGTTAAACCTAGTTTTTAAATCTATTTATTTATTATTTTATTTTAAATTATGATGTATTGTTATTTTAATGCAAACCTTTGTACCTGGTAGTTATTGTCTGATGTGATTAATTCCGTCTTGGTAATTTAAATGCCATAATTCTATTGTCACCATAGGATGAGAAATTATTTAGTGATGTAATGCAAGTTGTCACATGGGTTGCACGTCTAGTATGCTTAGCCATGCTTGTAGTTACGTTGGTCTTATCATCATATGTGATCAATTAATTAATTTTGACTTAACGAAATATTGAATCGTGGTTGTAGTTACAGTTATAAAATTTATGTGTCATGACATAGGTGTGTCATTGGTGTTGGTCATGCAAAATGGTTTTCACTTAGACGAGTGATCATGTAGTAAAGGAAAAAGTGTGGTTAGCACTTTTGGGATGTGGATGTCTCGCTTAGGTAATGTCTAAGCACTTAACTTTATGCGCCATTGATCTGAGCTTTACCGTACAACCACATGTCCAGTATGAGATAGATCTGGCTGATTGTCGAGACCCAAATATGCAAATCTAGACTTTCTGTTTATACCGCACTAGTCCAGGATCACGCTAGTATATACAGTGCAAACATAGATAAAATATCAACCATATACAAGGTTTACAAAGAAAAAGACTCAAATATTATTAATTATCATAGTACGACCTTATGACCAATGTTACATCTTACTAGCCTGAAGGGTTTAAGAAACTAGCAGCGAAAAACAAAAATAAGTATGGTAGTCATTTGACATGCCCATAGGCAATCAACTGGAAAGCGAAGTCCTATTCTACGAAGTCATTGAAGTATCCTCCTTCAGGTGTCTCCTACTGATATGATCCTTCTTCTTCAACTGAGCAACAGTAGATATAAAGGCATGACTATATTAGTACTCAGCAAGTCGTTTGTAACAAAGATGTAATATAATATGCAAGGCTTACCAATAGATAGCTAAAATATTATTTTGTAGAAATCAATAATTTAAAGTAAATATAATAAATAGATTAAAAGCGAACTTTACAGAAAAATGACAATAATTAAATAACCAACGGAATTAACTAAATCACAAGTGAACTAACCGTCCACCCAAGAAACCACACGTAAACTAACCATTCACGTAATGAACCAGTAGTAACTAACCATTCACTTCCCAAGTCTCTATGAAAACTCTACTCTTTGTGCGAAATCACCGAGCATTGTCCATAATCGGGAGCATGACCATTCAAATAGTTTTACATTCTGTAGAGGTTGTACAACTTTACTCATACGATGTGATCATCCTCACGTTAAAGAAAATCATAACAAGACCTTTACAATGCTCATTCTCAACTCAATTTCGTCCGCTAGGGTTTCGCATCACACCCCCCTTGTGCCTAATGGAAATCAGCATCTATGTTTATCACAATGGCAAAATTAAAATTGAAATATCACAAATTAATCAGCTAGGTCTATCCCATACTAGACATATGGTTGCACGGTAAGGCTTAGATCAATGGCGCACAAAGTGAAGTCCTCAGACATTATCCTGACGAGACTTCCACATCTTTCAAAGTGAATCCACATTTTCCCCTTTATTGCATGATCATTCGTCCAAGTTTATAAAACCAACATCAATGACACACCAATGTCATGGCACATAAATTTTATAACTGTGACTACAACCATAATTAAATAACTTATTAAGTCAAAATTAACTCATTGGTCACATATGATGATGAGCTCAACGTAACTATAAGCATAGCTAAGCATATTCAATGTATAACCCATGTGACAACTAGTACTGTATCACTAAATAATTTTTCATCTTATGGTGATAATAGTATCATGGCATTAAAATTATTAAGTGAGCAATTAATCAATTAGGACAATAACTACCAGGTATAAGTGTTTGTAATAAAATAGCAATGTATAAAAATTTAAAATAAAATAATAAATAAATATATTTGAAAACTAGGTTTAATAAGATCAAAAGACTTGACTTACCTTGACAATGCTTAGTTAATTGCTCTGGATCTTCAAATCTTACTTTAGCTCCTTTGAAGACGCGATCTAACGAGAGAGAAAGCAAAATAAAACATAAAATAAATTAAAATAAAATTTAAATGAACTCCAAAAACTTTAAAATTAGAACCAAAAGATAGAGCTTGATTGTATATGAATTTAGAAAAAAGAACGGGGTCAATCAGAGTTAGGACAGAGAAGAACGGGCTCTTACAAAATTAAATCAAAAGAAAATGCTAAAAATTAGAAAAGATTAATGTACTGTAGACTTGGCTCATGGAATAGCTAGTCTATGGTGGACCTGGCTTATGGAACAAAGCACGGTGTGACTCGACTACTAACATGGTGGATTAGGGCTGACGTGGCGGACACGTGGCCAATAGGTGGCAAGGTAGGCTGATGTGGCTTGTCATGTGGTAGATGATGTGGCATGCTGATGTGGCACCTAGGATGGCCTGGGTGCTGACGTGGCACACACGTGTCATGACATGTTGCGACACATGGCATCTAGAGCTTATGTGGCATCCGACATGGCTGTTGACTTGGCTGGCTGGCTCATGTGGTCTATGAAATAGTGGTCGCTGTCAGGTGGGACCCTCAGTTAGACTCTTAGCTCATGGTAGACTGGTTTCACAAAGAAGCTGATGTCGACGGTGTGGGGTGCCAGGTGTCGCTTGCAATGATGGGCGAGCGGGCGCGGTGCGAGCATGTGCTCCGAGGAAGGCAACTAGGGTTCAGTCGGCGAGGCAGGCGGTGGGACGGGGTGGCGAACAACAATGGAGGTGACCAGAGCGGAAGGTAGTGGCGAGCGAGCGACAGCGTCGGAGAAGGCAGAGCAAAATGGCGGAGCTTGATGACGACGACGATGGTGATGTGTCGAGACTTGAATATGCAAATCCAGACTCTTTGTGTATACTGCACTAGTCCAGGATCATGCTAGTGTACACAGTATAACATAGATATAATATCGACCATATACACGATTAATAAAGGAAAAGACTCAAATATCAATAATTATCAGAGTACGACCTTATAGCTAAGCTTACAATTAAGAGTTCAAAGGGATTAAGAAACTAGCAGCAGAAAACAACAATAAGAATGTTAGCCATTCAACATCCCATAGGTAATCGACTGGAAAACGAAGTCCTAATTCGTGAAGTCGTCGAAGTATGATCCTTCAAGAACCTCTTGCTGATATGGTTTCTCCTCTTCAACTGAGCAACAGTAGGCATAAAGCTGTGAATACATTGGTACTCAGCAAGTCATTTGTAATAAAATGCAATATAATATGCAAGTCTTACCAATGGATAGCTGAAAAATTTTTTGCAGAAAGAAATAATTTAAAGTAAATACAATAAATAGATGGAAAACGAACTTTAAAGGAAACAATAATAAATATATAACCAAAGGAATTAAATAGATCATAAGTGAATTAACCATCCACTTTAATAAACTACCAGTGAACTACCTGTTCACTTTCCAAAGTTATCCAATCCAATTTTGTGAAATAATTACTCCTTGTGTGAAATCACCGAGTATTGTCTATAACCGAGGACACGGTTATTCGAATAGTTTTATACTCTACAAAGGTTGCACAACTATACTCACATGATGCTATCATCCTCACATTAGAGAAATCATAATAAAGCCTTTATAGTGTTCAACCTCAACCCAATTTCACCTGCTAAGTTTTCACCGTCGAGTAGGTTAACCACCTGGTCAATAATTCCCCCTCTTACGCCTTATGAAAATCAACAACTATGTTTAACTCAATGGCAAAATTAGAATTCAAATATCATAAATTAATCAGCTAGGTCTATCCTATACTAGACATGTGATTTGCATGGTAAGACTCAGATCAATAGCGCATAAAATTAAGTCTTTAGATATTACCTAGATGAGACTTTCATGTCCCTCGAAGTGCTAATCATACTTCTCTTTTTACTGTACGATCGCTCATCCAAGTGAAAACTAATTTTGTATAACCAACACAAATAACACACCAATGTCATGACACATAAATTTTATAACCGTGGCACTAATCACGATTCAATATCTCATTAAGTCAAATTAAATATTTGATTACATGTGATGATAAACCCAACATATCTATAAGTATGGCTAAGCATATTAAATGTACAACCCATGTGACAACTAGTATTACATCTTTAAATAAATTTTCCATCCTATGGTGACAATAGAATTATGACATTTGAATTATCAAGGGAGGAATTAAGCAATTGGGACAATAACTACCAACTACAAGGATTTGTAATAAAATAGCAATACATGATAATTAAAAATAAAATAAATAATAGACTAAAAACTGGATTCAACAAGATCAAATGACATGACTTTTCTTGGCCTTACTCAGTTATGAATTCTTGATCTTTTGGTTGTACTTCTGCTCCTTCGAAGATACGATCTAACGAGGGAGAAAATGAACGAGGCATAAAATAAAATCAAATAAAATTAAAATCAACTCTAAAAACTTTAAAACTAAAATCAACAGATAGAGCTCAATTTTAGATGAATTCAGGAAAAAGAATGGGGTCAATCGGAGTTAGGATGGAGGAGAACAGGCTCTTGAAAAATCTAATATAAAGAAAATACTAAAAATTAAAAAATTCTATTGTGTTGTGGACTTGGTGCATGGAAAGGCTAGTCTACAGTGGACTTGGCTCATGAAACAGTGTGCACACGACTGGGCTGGCTGACGTGGCTGCTGACTAATCATCTAGGGTAGACGTGTGGGTGATGTGGCAAGACACGTGTGCACTAGGGCTGACGTGGCAGCTAATATGGTATTCGGGTTGGTTCAGGAGTTGATGTGGCACTGACGTGGTTGACACATGGCAACCACATAGGATTAGGGCTGAGGTGGTAACTGGCGTAGACGGCTGACTCGGCTGGGCTGCCGACAATCGGATAGTCCGAACAATGAAGTTGATTGGGTGATCGAGGAGTAAGGATTGTTCAGACGGTCCGATGATTAGATGGCTAAGGAGGGCTGAGGATGATTGGACTATTCGAACGATGACACTTATCGGACGGTCCATCAATGATTGTACGATTTGGAGGCGTAAAGATGTTCAGACGGTCCGAATAGCGCAGTGAATCCTGGCCGTAGTGAACAATCGGACGGTCCGAAGAGGTAGCGATGTTCGGACTAGGCCAAAGATGGACGACATATGTCGCTTAGCAGTGAACTGCTAAAGGTGAAAGGGCGGTGGCTCTTTGGTGGCCGAAGGGTCGCGAGTGCACGACGGGTGCGGCGATGGCGCACGAGGACCGAGGAGCAATGGCTGGAGTGGAGCGAGATGATGAGGTAGCAACAGGGCTCACCGGTGGACAACAGTCGTTGGCGAGGACGGAATAGTCAAGTGGTGGTGCTCGATGAAGATGACGATGGTAGCTGCTGGCCAAAGATGAAAACGACGGCGGTGACTACGAAGGGGGCGGCACACGGGCGATCTCGACTGTAGGGTGAAAAGAACGAGGGCAGTGGTGCGGCTTTATACCCGAACGCCAAGGATGGCCGGGTCATGCACGACTCAGAGACCAGGTCAGAGACGGCGCGGAGGAGACTAGCTCGAGCATGAAAACCGAGGTGACGGTGGAGTTTGTCTAGAGGACAACCATGAACAGCAGACACCATCCCCGTTTAACAATGCGTGGCCGAGAAGGAGATCGGACGGTCAGAATTAGACTGCACTACTGAATAGTGTAGGAATGCACAGATTGGTGGCATGTGGCAAAAAGGAAATCCAACGGTCGATGCAAGGATCGTCGGATGGCTAACATGTGTCTGGGAGCAAAATCAACAGCTGAGACTAAACAGGCTAGATGAACAGTAGTGGGCTCAGCCCATTACTATTTTTAGGATTTTTTGTGGCTTTTCTATTTTTAGAAATTCAAATAAATCCTTTTGAGCTCTAGAAAAATAGCAAATAAATCCAAAAAACACAAAAAAAATTCTAAAACATTCCTTGAGACACGAGGAACCAAAATAAAATATTTTTAGCAAATATTAATATTTATTTTATTCATATTAAATCCTTTTATTTATTAAAAATTCAATTGAATCTTGAATTAAATTCAAAAAAATAAAAATGGTGAATTTTATTTTAAAAGGCTTCAAATAATACTGAGAATTAGGATGTTACAAACATCCCCCCTTAAACAGTATCTTGACCTTAAGATCCGGGCTCACTAAGAGAATAGGTTCGAAACTCGCTCTAAGGTCCTTCTTACGCTCCTAGGTGGCCTCCTCCTCGTAATGGTTGCTCTATTGAAGTTTGCAAAAGCAGATGACTTTGCTCTTGATCACACGCTCTAACACTTCTAAGATTTTGACAGGGCGCTTCTTGTACGACCGATCCTCTTGTAGATCAACAGCTTCAACTGTCACAGCTTCCTCTGGCACACGCAGACACTTCTTTAGCTAAGACACATGAAAGACGTCATGTATCCCACTAAGAACGCTGGCATCTCTAACTGATAAGCATCTTATCCTCTGCGCTTCAATATCTTGAACGGCCCCTCATACTTTGGTGCAAGCTTTTCTTTCATCTGAAACCTCTTGATACCTTTGAACGGTATAATCCTGAGATACACATAATCATCTACCTCGAAGCTCAACTCTCGACGATGAGTATCTGTATAGCTTTTCTGTCTGATCTGAGTAGTTCTTAATCTCTTCTGGATTAGTCAAACCTTTTCCTTAGCTTCTTTTAAATAATCTGGTCCAAAGACTTGACCTTCCCCATCTCTTTTTAATTGAGAGGGGGTTCTACATTTTTTACCATAGAAAGCTTCACATGTGACATTTGTAAAGTAGCCTGATAACTATTGTTGTACGAAAACTCTGGAAGAGCAAACAACTGTCCCACTTGGCTCCATGTCGGGACCCAGAACAACAACTCTAAGTTCCTCTGTGTAAATCGCACTATCCCAGGAAAAGCTAGTGCACACAGTATCAACAGTAATGTATATCATGCAAAAATTCACCACCGAATATTATTAACGACAAAATACGGCCTTAAGGCCAAGTCTTACAATATAGGGCACAAAACAAACAAAAGAAAATGAAACAGCGGAAAGCGATAAAGGTAGTAGAACAGCCCATCCAGCCTCCCACAGGCGAATGACTGTAAGACACGTCCTATTCGCTGAAGTAGTCCTCACCGTCGTAGTCGCTCTCGAAGTCTGGCAACAGATTAAGCAAGGTGAGTACGAGAGTACTCCCAAGGTAAGCAAGCAGATGCTTACGCAAGTTACACCAGGAATTATAACAGAGTTGATGCATGCATAATGGATTTCAAAGGAAGGCTTAATAGGGCAAATGTGCGAAAAGCAGTACTTGAATTTAAATACAACAATGTAAGGACGAAGAGCTGAATTTTTAATACAGTATATGAAACATTGTTTTAACAAGTAATATCGTTAGTGTAGGCTCCGACCCACACTAACCTATCCACGGGAATCCACCCGGACCAGAACCAAGACCGCCATTTGTTTGCTCAAAAACCAAGTTTATAAAATCCACATCTAATCTGTGACAACTTTACTCAGCATGTCCATGACCGTGGACACGGCTATCTAGATAGGTTCTTAACTCTGCAGAGGTGTACAACTTTACCCACAAGACATTCCCTCTCACTTGAGCCACGCGATAAACACACTGCCTTAGGTGTGCGGCGGAGAGTTCATGACAAGGCCGTTCCGATGATCTATAGCCAAAATAATCACGCCGCCACTAAGGTTTCACCACAACTCGAATCCACGAGTTGGAGCCCCCTCTGGTGCCATGTGAGACTTCCCACAGCCTATGCCGCGCTCACATTCAGCCTATAACGAGACTATGTTTGGAACTTCACAAATTACTTAGCCAGGTCCATCCCATACTGGATTTGTGGTAGTACGAAGTGACTTCGTAAAATGAATCACAGAAACGGTCCTTATGTTGGTTTAGGCCCATCCACAGTCCCCCGTACACGACAATCAATGAGGTGTTACCAAACACGAGGCATGCCGGTACCCACCACCTAACCATTAGCCTAAGTTCAAAACATAAGTTTCTATTTTCATTTTTAAACAATTTCATAAACCATCCTTGACTCACCGAAGTCAAGATATCAATTTTCAAAGTCTGTCATTTCATGTGAAAGATTGATCCCACCTAAAATTATACTAAGCCAGGCTAAGCATTTCGATAAAATTTTCCAATCAATACTATGGTACTAACTAGTTTTCAGCTAGGGTGACAAGGTATAGGAATTCAAGATTCAAATTGGGCTATAATCGAAGGATTATGGGTATAACTAACTTTAAAACAAATTTGAATTATATTTGAGTAAAGATACGCATGCATATACAGTAAAACAATATAAATACATTTGAAATATTAGGTTCAACATGGTCAAAGGTGTAACTTGCCTTGATCGAAGCCCTGCGGGGAATCGTCGAACTCAACGACTCCGGAATCGTCGAAATCTAACGTAAAGAGCCAAATCAAGGAAAATTCAAAACGAAATTCAAATGAAATCCAAATAACCTCCAAAAATTATAAAATAAATTGGGAGACATAATCTTGAATTTTGGATGAGGACTAACAATTTTTGGAAAGGAATTGAGGCTTTTAAAGGAATTGGAAATTTTAATTTAAAATTTAAATCTTGGGATTACAAAATATATTCAACAAAATTTAAATAAATTTCAAAATTTAAAAATTATTCCAGAAATGGATAGATTATGATTTTAGAAAAATTTAGAAATTTGAATGGGTCAATTTGGAGTTAAAATGCAAAAGTTATAGCCTTTCAAAGTTTAAATTCAAAATAAAAGAAAAAGGGGTATTCTCTGGATTATTTTTAAACCGAAAAAGGATTTATGACGTCAGCACGAATTATTTTTCTAAAGGAAAATACATATTATGACGTCAGCCCTAGGATTAATTTATTCGAGGGGAGGCTGACCGGTGGGGCCCGGGTGTCGTGGACTGAGTCCATAGACCCGAGAAGGAGGTGAGGTGGCAGGCGGGCGCTCGGGGGCGGGGGTGGCGCTGACGTGGCACCACGTGGCTGACGCGTGGTTGCCGCGTGGCTGCCACGTCACGGCTTTATGCCGATGTGGCAAGCGCGCGCGAGGTGGCGGGGAGGGCGTCCGAGCGGCGCTGGTGTGGCACCGATCTGGCCGCCACCTGGCTGCCACGCACCTGCCAGGTCGGCTCGACGGCTGACGTGGCCTGGCCGGCGGCGGCGGCGCTCGGGGCCCGATGGTCGCCAGAGCTCCGATGAGCGGCGGCGCCGGTCGAGGGCACCAAAACGAAGAGGAGGACGCGGGGCGTGCATCGGTACCTTGCGCGGAGGCCGAGGGTGACCGGAGAGGAAAATCGGCAGAGAGGGGCGGCGGCCGGAGAAGGGGTTCACGGCGGCGGGGAGCTCCGGTGGCGCACTTGCTCGGGAAGGAGGTCGCCGAGGGTCGCTAGGGCACCAGCTACGTCGGAGAGGTGTCGGCGAGGGGCGAGGTGGTTCGAGTCGACGGCGATTGCTCGCCGGAGTTGTTGGAGGCCGGCGGACCAAAGTGAGCGCAGGGGAGGCTCCGGGCTCAGTTTTTGCGAATTGGGGGCACGGGGAGTGGTGGTGTGGGTAGAGGGACCTCGGGGCACCCCTTTTATAGCCCGGGGAGGGGAGTAACGGTCGCGCCCATCTCGCCGGAGTTGGAACGGACGGGAGGTTTAACGCGACAGTGAAGGGAGGCGTAATTGAGGGAAATTATGCCTGTAACGGACGCGGTGAAGGGTCAATTACTAATTGCAATCGGCGCGGGCATCAATTTGGAAGGAAACCAAAGCTTTAAAAGCTTCGATTTTCGGCGTCAATGGCGGCAGCAGCGGCGGAGATCGCGCAGGGAAGAAGGAAGGTGGCGGGGGACGAAGGACCTGACAGGCGGGGCCCGCGCGTCAGCGAGAGAGAAAAACGGGAAAGGAATCGGGCGGTGGTTCGATTAGCGACGCGTGGCAGGAGGGGGGAATCGGGGCCATCGGGTGATGCGCGAAGGGGTAAGTGAATGGGGTCGGTCGCGATTCGATCTGACAACCAGGATTGGATCTAAGCCGCTGGGGTTTCGGGCGAGGGGGTAAGTGGACGCAGACGGCCGGGATAGAATCCGACAACGACGAACGGTCCCGATCGAACCGCGTGGCGGCAGGAGCGGAGGGGGAGGCGGCCGAAGCGGTAAGTGACAGCGGGTGGTGGGGATCGAGTCGGGCGGGGGAACGAACGGCCCGATGCGCGACACGCGTTACGAGCGGAGAGAGGGAAGGCGGGGAGAGGGTTTAAGTCAGATCGGACGGCTGAGGGGGAATCCGGCGGCGCGGGGCAGCCCGATGGGCGACACTTGGCAGCCTGAGGGAGGGTTTGGGTTTTAATTTCCTTTTTGATTTTCAGAAAAGACTAGGAGGCTTTAAAAAGACCAGAAAAATACCAAATAAATTTTGAAAATTCCAGAAAAATTCAGAGAACCTTCTGGAACTAATTGAGACTTAATAAAAATATTTTCCACCCAAATTGACATTTATATTTTGCAAAGGCACAATTTGGTTTTAAAAGGGTAGTTTTAAAACTTTATAAAATCCTGAAAATTAATGTAATTTCATATTTGACTTTAGGAAGCTGAATTACCTTTGTTTTAACTTTCAGTAATGCAATAAATTCATTTTTGGCTTTTATAAATAAAAGTTTTTAATTTTTCTCAAATCAGGACTTTGAAATAAACTCCAGAAAAATCCAACAAATTCCAGAATTGATTTTTAATAAAGGAGTAAAATTTTGGGATGTTACACTCCATGATCTAGCACACAAGTTCTCAATATATCCTCAACCATCTGATTCACTCGCTGCTCGCCATCACCTAGGGATGGTATGCTATACTAAAATTTAAATGAGTACCCATAACTTCATGCAAACTCCCCTAAAATTGTGAAGTAAATTACAATCCACGATCTGATACTATCTTTTTAGGAACTCTATGGAGACTCACAATTCTCGACATGTATAACTCTACCAATTTATCACCTGTGTAGGTTGTTTTGGCTGGGATGAAATGAGCAACCTTTGTTAATCGATCCATAATTACCCAAATTGAATAATCATCCTTAGTCTTAGGCAATCCTGTAATAAAATCTATACCAACTTGCAGAGTGTAAAACTATTCACAGGAGATATTGTAAAAGCTTTGTTGTGATTTTTCTTTTACGTAGAGACGATACATCGTATGAGTAAAGTTGTGAAATCTTTGCAGTGTGTAAAACTATTCAAATAGTCATGTCACCGGTTTTGGACAATACTCAGTGATTTCACATGAATAGTAGAGATTTCATAAAAAAAATTGATTGTGTTAAGTTTTGGAAGTGAATGACAAGTTTACTAGTGGCTCATTGCGCGAATGGATAGTTCACAGGAGGCTCATTAAGTGAATTGTCAGTTGACTTGTAGTTTATTCAATTTCTTTGATTATTTACTGTCGAGACCCGAATATGTAAATCCGGACTCCCTGTGTATTCTGCACTAGTCCCAGGATCATGCTAGTGCACATAGTTAAACATAGATGTCATCACAACCATATACCCAATAAAATAAAGGAAAGCTCAAATATCGATAAATCTCAAAAGGTACGACCTTATGGTCAAGCTTACAATAAACTGGCCCAAAGGCTTAACAAAAGTAGCAATGAAATCCAAAATAAAGCGTAGTGGCCAATCGACAAGCCCACAAAGCTATCGAGTGGAGAACGGCCTAATCCATGAAGTCGCCAAAGTACTCTCCTTCCGAACCTCCTGCCGGTGATACTCCTCTTCCTCAACTGAGCAACATTGGGCATAAAGCCGTGATTACATTGGTACTCAGCAAGTCGTTTGTAACAAATGAATGCAATATAGCATGCAAGGCTTACTAAAGGATGGCTGAAAGGTTAATTTGCATAAAAGACAGTGGAAATACAAATAATAGATTGAAGGCGAACTTTAAGTAAAACAATAATTAAGTAAATAATCAAAGGAATTGACATACCACTTGCGGACCTCCCATCCACAAGCTAACCAACCGCTTATGACCTCCCATCCATAAGCTAAACCAACCGCTTATGGACCTCTCATCCATAAGCTAAACCAACAGTGAACACCTGTCCACTTCCATTCACAGTTTTCAGAAATAACTACCCCTCGTGTGAAATCACTGAGCATTGTCCATGACCGAGGACGCGGCTATTCGAATAGTTTTACACTCTGCAGAGGTTGCACAACTGTACCCACACGATGTGATAATCCTCACGTTAAAGAAAATCACAACAAGGTCTTTACAAAGTTTAGATTACAACTTAATCCACCCACTAGGGTTTCGCATCACACCCCCCTTGCGCCACACGGAAATCAGCAACCATGTTCATCTCAATGGCAAGATTAAAGTTGAAACATCCCAAATTAATCAGCCAGGTCCGTCCCATACCGGACATGTGGTTTGCATGGTAAAGCTCAGATCAATGGTGCACAAAGCTAAGTCCTTAACATTATCCGGACGAGACTACCACATACCCCAAAGTGCACCTGCACTTCCCCCTTTACTGCACGATCACTCGCCCGTGTGCAAAAACCAAGTTTGTATAACCACCGCCAATGACGCACCAACGTCATGGCACAAATTTTAATATGCGTGGCACCAACCACAGTTCCATATCTCATTAAGTCAAATTAATAACTCACATGTGATGATAAACCCATTTCGTAAAGTAAGCAAGGTTAAGCAGTCTATCGTACCAACCCATGTGACGAATAATCCTAGCATCACTAGTATGTTTCCCAACCTATGGTGACAAGGGTATCATGGTGTTCAAAGTTATCAAGGAGGGATAAATTCAAAAGGGACGATAACTACCAATTACAACGGTTGAATAAAAATAGCGATGCAATGTACTTTAAAACAAAATAATTAAATAATAGATTGCAAACTGGGTTCAACATGATCAAAGGACACGACTTGCCTTGGTTATGCTCAGCGAGGTACTCCTGGTCTTCGGGCGTGGAACCTGCTCCTCCGGAATCCGAATCTAGCAAGAGAGAAAGCGACCGAAACCAAAGAAATACATAAAATAACAAGCGAATAAACTTCAAAATTCATCAACCAGAACCAAAAGCTAGAGCTCGATTTTAGATGAATTTAGAAAAAAGAACGGGGTCAATCGGAGCTAGGACGGAGGAGAACGGGCTCTCGGAAAATAAATCAAAAATTAAATCGGGATAATTCGGAAAACGCACTGTGCTGTGAACCCGGTCCACGGAATTACCGGTCCACCGTGAACCCGGCGCACCAAACAGTGCACGGGAGAGGGGGCGCTGACGCGGCGGGATTGTGCCAACGTGGCGCGCGCTGGTGCCGCCACGTGGCACGGGGATGACGTGGTGCTGACGTGGCTGCCACGTGGCACACGGGGTCGGGTATCGGCTGACGTGGCCGACACGTGGCATGCCACGTCGGCTAGCGCTGACGTGGCAGGGCTCGGCGCGGCGAGATCCGACGGCTCGGAAGAAGGCCACGTGGCAAGATCTGGTCTCGTGCTCCAGATCCGATTCGACGGCTAGGATTGGGCGGCGGCTTGCGGGATTGGCGACGCGTGGCCGGCGCTCTCCGCAAGGCATCGCGCAGACACGGCGCGGGCGCGGTGTGGGACAGCGCGTGGGCCGAGGCGACACGGTGTGCGGCCGGGTCCAGCGACGGGGAGGCGATGGAAGAGGAGAGAGGCGGCGACGGCTCACCTGCGGTTTTCCGGCGACGGCGACGACGGGCGAGGTCGGGGAAGCACGGGCGACGGCGGCGTGGCTCCGGAAACGGCGGCGACGGCGAGAGAGCGGAGGCAAGGGCGGCGGTCGAGATGAGCACGCGAACCGAGGGACGAACGCGGTATAAAACACGCGAACCGAGGCGTAAGTGCTCCGGAGTCGGTGCGCGCGCGGAGCGGACGCGGTGTGGGCACAAACGGCTAGGATGAAGCGGCTCAGATCGGATGGCTCGGGAGAGGCGGCGCTAGGGTTAGGGTTACACGGGGCGAGCGGGCTGGGCGTGCGGGATCGCGACGCGTAGCGGGCGCGTCGATCGCATGGCGCGGAGGCGAGGGACCGGGGTGGGAGCGCCGGGCCGAGCTTGTGCCGCCACGTGGCGCACCGAGCGGCCAGGATGAGTGGGGCGAGCGAGCGCGCGGCGAGCGAGGGTGCGGGACGGGAGATGGCGCCGCGTGGCAAGGGCGTGGGTGCGGGCGGCGGGGATGAGCGTGGGCAGGAGCGGGCTGGGCCGAGCGGGCGCGGGTACGGATGCACGCCAGGTGGCGGGGCGGCGCGATCTGGCGGCCGGAGGTGAGGCGCGGGAAAGGGAGGGTACGACGGCGGCAGGGTGTGCCGGATGGCCGCCGCGTGGAGGGGAGAGGAGATCGGGCGGCGGGGAATAATTTCTTAATTAATTCCTTTTCAGAAAATCCAAATAAAATTCCAGGAGCTCCAGAAAATAGCAAATAAAACCCAAAAATTCACCAAAAATACTAAAAAATTCTTTGAGACTTGAAGAATCTAAATAAAATATTTGCAACTTATGTTTGTGTTTATTTTACTCAGATTAAATCATTTTAAAATTCTAAAATTCATTTGAGGCTTAATTTAATTCCAGAAAATTCCAGAAAATTTCTTGTGACACAAGGAACTCAATTAAAATATTTTCAGCTAATGTTGCGGTTTAATTTAATCATATTAAATTCTTTTAAATTTTTGAAAATTTATTTAAGCTTAATTTTAAATTCAGGAAATTCCCAGAAATTTATTTTTAAAATCAAGGTTTTAAAAATCTCCAAAAATCAGGATGTTACAAACCTTACCCCCTTAAACAGGATCTCGACCCCGAGATCCGTGCTAACTAGGAGAGATGGGTTTACCGGGTGCGACGACGGAGCTGACGTGGTTCAGGCTTCCTCTTGCAACGCCTCGAATTGCCGGGTCGCCACCGCTTGCTTGCTCTGGGAAGGGTCTTGGCCGCGATTTCCGCATTGAACGGGATCGGTGTGATTGCTTGACGCTTCTGAGGGCAACTGCGAGCGAAATGACCTGGCTCTTTGCAATGGTAACAGTTAGCTGAACCTGCAGGGTTTGAGCTCTTCTGAGGTTGATTGCTGACATTGATAGGGCGGGGTCCCGAATTGTCATAACGAGTCACCGAGCCGGGTCTTGAAAGTCGGCTTGCCGCCGCCATCGAGGTACTCGTGCAGGCTGATAGGTGTTGAGTCTGGTCCTCTGTGATTGCTGTGAGTGAACTCCTTGTTGGCTCATCTTCCTTTTGTGAAATTCTCCCAACTCGCAATGGGAATCCTCAATCAGTATGGCCTTATCCACCAATCACTGAAAACTGGCATAGTCATTGCCCACAACCTGTACTTTCAGTCCCGGGTTCAGACCCTTCTTGAACCTTTTCTGACGAGCTGAATCTGAGGCTACATCCTCTGGTGCGTAGCGAGCTAGCTGAGTGAATCTATTGAGATATTCACTCACTGACATGTTCCCCTGCTGCAACTCACGGAATTCATCTTTCTTCATCTCGACCACTCCATCCATGACATGGGCGTTATGGAAGGCTTTGGCGAACTCCTTCCAAGTGATGCTGTTCTGGTCCTCATGGGCGGCACAGTAGTTCTCCCACCACTCTGCTGCTGGTCTCTCAAGCTGATGTGCTGCATATAATACTTTCTCCTGCAGACCAGAGCCAAGTTCGTTTCTTCTCAATCGAACGGATCCAATCATCAGCCTGTAAAGGCTCGGACGAACCGAGAAAACAGTGGTCTTGTCCTCATGAACTCGCATAGCCGGATCGCCGACGAGGTGCGGGTGGCGATCGGCTCCTCGCTGCCGACGCTGCATCATAGCTCGTATATTCTCGCATCATAGTTCGTGATCATCCGAGTCGCCACCAAAATCGATCGAGGGCGGATCAAGCTTGGCGGAACCGGGCGCGCTGATCGCTCTCTGGATCTGGTTTGTCCGTTGCGCCTCATCGTGGTCCTGGTGTCAACCATTCTTGCTGCTGCTCTGAAAGGAAAAACAACTGTTGACTGCCTTTGCCGGGTTTAAAGATGAGAGGGAAAAAGCATAGAGGAGTGGTAAATTCGTCTAAGGGGGATTTTCTAATGGTAACCTAAGCTAAACAAACACTTAGCCGAAAAGGCTAACAACAAAACCGAGAAAAATAACTCTAATAAAAAGTTGACATGATTGCAATATAATGCTTTGAAGGCAATATTTGCAGCTCACCTCGCACACAACTGCAACAAAAAGCAAATCGATCTATGCGACGCTAAAACTATAACAGGGTTTTAGTCTGACGACTCCTAATATTCACAATAGTCTTCAATCTCGTCTTGAAACAAACTGGCCGATTGCTTGCTCCAATCTTCACCGCGAAGCTTTGAAGAATCCCGGGCCCACCTTTTCTTGATTATCAAATACTCGATTATCTATGGGGGTGATAGGGATAAGAAGTCAATTTAAATTTTGAAAATAACTTTTGTAGAGGAGACAAGAATTAAGAATTCTAAGAATAAGATAGGAATAGAGAATCACTAAATATTCATTTGTTGGTTTCATTTAGAAAATATATTTTGAAATTGGCTAAGACGACAATTCTAACTAAGGCTTCGCCCTACAGTCAATATAGCTCTGATACCATCTCTGTCGAGACCCGAATATACAAATCCGGACTCCCTGTGTATTCTGCACTAGTCCCAGGATCATGCTAGTGCACACAGTTAAACATAGATGTCATCACAACCATATACCCGATAAAACAAAGGAAAGCTCAAATATCGATAAATCTCAAAAGGTACGACCTTATGGTCAAGCTTACAATAAACTGGCCCGAAGGCTTAACAAAAGTAGCAGCGGAAATCCAAAATAAAGCGTAGTGGCCAATCGACAAGCCCACAAAGCTATCGAGTGGAGAACGGCCTAATCCATGAAGTCGCCAAAGTACTCTCCTTCCGAACCTCCCGCCGGTGATACTCCTCTTCCTCAACTGAGCAACATTGGGCATAAAGCCGTGAGTACATTGGTACTCAGCAAGTCGTTTGTAACAAATGAATGCAATATAGTATGCAAGGCTTACCAATGGATGGCTGAAAGGTTAATTTGCATAAAAGACAGTGGAAATACAAATAATAGATTGAAGGCGAACTTTAAGTAAAACAATAATTAAGTAAATAATCAAAGGAATTGACATACCACTTGCGGACCTCCCATCCACAAGCTAACCAACCGCTTATGGACCTCCCATCCATAAGCTAAACCAACTGCTTGTGGACCTCTCATCCACAAGCTAAACCAACAGTGAACAGCTGTCCACTTCCATTCACAGTTTTCAGAAATAACTACCCCTCGTGTGAAATCACCGAGCATTGTCCATGACCGAGGACGCGGCTATTCGAATAGTTTTACACTCTGCAGAGGTTGCACAACTGTACCCACACGATGTGATAATCCTCACGTTAAAGAAAATCACAACAAGGCCTTTACAAAGTTCAGATTATAACTTAATCCGCCCGCTAGGGTTTCGCATCACACCCCCCTTGCGCCACACGAAAATCAGCAACCATGTTCATCTCAATGGCAAGATTAAAGTTGAAACATCCCAAATTAATCAGTCAGGTCCGTCCCATGCCGGACATGTGGTTTGCACGGTAAAGCTCAGATCAATGGCGTACAAAGTTAAGTCCTTAACATTACCCGGGCGAGACTACCACATCTCCCAAAGTGCACCTGCACTTTCCCCTTTACTGCACGATCACTCGCCCGTGTGCAAAAATCAAGTTTGTATAACCACCGCCAATGACGCACCAACGTCATGGCACAAATTTTAATATGCGTGGCACCAACCACAGTTCCATATCTCATTAAGTCAAATTAATAACTCACATGTGATGATAAACCCATTTCGTAAAGTAAGCAAGGCTAAGCAGTCTATCGTATCAACCCATGTGACGAATAATCCTAGCATCACTAGTATGTTTCCCAACCTATGGTGACAAGGGTATCATGGTGTTCAAAGTTATCAAGGAGGGATAAATTCAAAAGGGACGATAACTACCAATTACAACGGTTGAATAAAAATAGCGATGCAATGTACTTTAAAACAAAATAATTAAATAATAGATTGCAAACTGAGTTCAACATGATCAAAGGACACGACTTGCCTTGGTTATGCTCAGCGAGGTACTCCTGGTCTTCGGGCGTGGAACCTGCTCCTCCGGAATCTGAATCTAACGAGAGAGAAAGCGACCGAAACTAAAGAAACACATAAAATGACAAGCAAATAAACTCCAAAATTCATGAAACTAGAACCAAAAGCTAGAGCTCAATTTTAGATGAATTTAGAAAAAAGAACGGGGTCAATCGGAGCTAGGACGGAGGAGAACGAACTCTCGGAAAATAAATCAGAAATTAAATCGGGATAATTCGGAAAACGCACTGTGCTGTGAACCCGGTCCACAGAATTACCGGTTCACCGTGAACCCGGCGCACCAAACAGTGCACGGGAGAGGGGGCGCTGACGCGGCGGGATTGTGCCGATGTGGCGCGCGCTCAGCTGACGTGGCCGACACGTAGGATGCCACGTGGCATGCCACGTCGGCTAGGGATGACGTGTCTGCCGCGTCAGCTAGGGCTGACGTGGTAGGGCTCGGTGCGGCGAGATCCGACGGCTTGGAAGGAGGCCACGTGGCAAGATCTGGTCCCGTGCTCCAGATCCGATTCGACGGCTGGGATTGGGCGGCGCGGGCGCGGGCGCGGTGTGGGACGGCGCGCGGGCCAAGGCGACGCGGTGTGCAGCCGGGTCCGGCGACGGGGCGGCGATGTAAGAGAAGAGAGGCGGCGACAGCTCACCCGCGGGTTTCCGGCGATGGCGACGGCGACGACGGGCAAGGTCGGGGAAGCACGGGCGGCGGCGGCGTGGCTCCGGAAACGGCGGCGGCGGCGAGAGAGCGGAGGCAAGGGCGGCGGTCGAGGCGAGCACGCGAACCGAGGGACGAACGCGGTATAAAACACGCGATCCGAGGCGTGAGTGATCCGGAGTCGGCGCGCGCGCGGAGCGGACGCGGTGCGGGCACGAATGGCTAGGATGAAGCGGCTCAGATCGGACGGCTCGGGAGAGGCGGCGCTAGGGTTAGGGTTACGCGGGGCGAGCGGGCTGGGCGTGCGGGATCGCGTCGCGCAGCGGGCGCATCGATCGCACGGCGCAGAGGTGAGGGAGCGGGGTGGGAGCGCTGGGCCGAGCTTGTGCCGCCACGTGGCACACCGAGCGGCCAGGATGAGCGGGGCGAGCGAGCGCGCGGCGAGCGAGGGAGCGGGACGGGAGATGGCGCCGCGTGGCAAGGGCATGGGTGCGGGCGGCGGAGATGAGCGCGGGCGGGAGCGGGCTGGGCCGAGCGCGCGCGGGTGCGGATGCACGCCATGTGGCGGGGCGGCGCGATTTGGCGGCCGGAGGCGAGGCGCGGGAAAGGGAGGGTACGACGGTGGCAGGGTGTGCCGGATGGCCGCTGCGTGGAGGGGAGAGGAGATCGGGCGGCGGGGAATAATTTATTAATTAATTCATTTTCAGAAAATCCAAATAAAATTCTAGGAGCTCCAGAAAATAGCAAAAAAAACCCAAAAATTCACCAAAAATACCAGAAAATTCTTTGAGACTTGAAGAATCCAAATAAAATATTTGCAACTTATGTTAGTATTTATTTTACTCAGATTAAAGCATTTTAAAATTCTAAAATTAATTTGAGGCTTAATTTAATTCCAGAAAATTTCTTGTGACACAAGGAACTCAATTAAAATATTTTCAGCTAATGTTGAGGTTTAATTTAATCATATTAAATTCTTTTAAATTTTTAAAAATTTATTTAAGCTTGATTTTAAATTCAAGAAAATCCCAGAAATTTATTTTTAAAATCGAGGTTTTAAAAATCCCCAAAAATCAGGATGTTACATTTACTTATTAATCAATTTTCTATGTTCACTTTCAATCAATTTATTGTTTTTTATTTTAAATTATTATTTTATGTGAAATAACCGCTAAATTATTATTTGGTAAGCTTTGCATATTATATTGCATTCTTGTTACAAACGACCTGCTGAGAACCATATGTACTGACAGCTATATCCACATTTACTTAGTTGAAGAAGAGGAACCATATCAATCAGGGGTACCTGAAGGAGGATACTTCAACGTCTTCTCGGATTAGGGTCTCACTTCCCAGTCGATTGTATGTAGGCATGTCGAATGGCCACTTCGTTTCATTATGTTTCCACTGCTATGATCAATAACTAATTTATTGTAACAACGTTGACATGGTCAATGACTGATTTGCTGCTCAAGGCAAGATCACGTGACGAGGCACGCATCAAGCTCTAGTAGCTAGTAGGGCTGCTTAACGAGCTATTATTGAGCTTCTTTGAAAATTGACGTAGTTTGATATAAACTCATTTTATTTATCATTTAAGTGGTTATTTTAAATTCGAGCTAACGAGCCACTATCGAGCCAAGCCTTGTTAACATTTTCTTATTCGAAATAGACTCACTTCAATTTTGAACCCATTACTATTGCAATAGAAGCAATTTTGATTCGAGTCTTAATGAGCTTTTTTGCCAGTCCTAGCAGCTAGCCTCTCGTCCCATAGAGGGCGCATCACTCTAGATCAGGCAGCGACAGCGAAAAAACTAGGAAAAATTCCAACAAGAATTTTGTGCAGCACTAGAGCAACATTATATTGGTCAAATCGAATCACTCTGCGATTTTGCAAAGGAAAACAGTAGACATGTTTGGCTTTTCAGCATGATCGATCATTTATGCATGCCATATATAAGATGGCGATGAACCCCAGTTACCGATCGCATGATCATATGGTTATCTGCGTTGCATTCGGCCGCTATGGAATCGATTGGATTGAACTGAGTGGGCATACATATTTTCTTTGAACGGAACATGCATGCATGGATCACACTTGTTGCTTAGTAATATATAGTTTCTCCAGTGTCGTCACTTATCTTGTTTGATCTCTCCGTTGAAAGGAACGAGGACACCCAATTTTCCACACGCGAGCAGAGAACAGAACTCTATCGCAGATAGCAGAGAAGGCACGCACCAGAGGAACACACAGGAGTTGTGACGCCCACACCAACTTGCGTCAGTTTTCTTCTCTTCTCTGTTATTCCTCTGTTTTTCAGACTCGACACAGTGCTCTGACGGAAAATGACAAAATCTGAAACTACTCACGCACCCACCAGACTAATAAACAGTCCGGTTTCCTAGCCACTTACATACGCATGAATCGGCCACAATCCTGACAATTCGGATCATGGGCTAACAAGACTAAAAACATGACAGCAAAAGACACCGACTGAAGTTCTGCACATTCACTGAAAAATCAGAAACCGCATTTTGAGTTTTTTTTCAGTCCGATACTGAACTTCTCCCCTGAAACTTCCGACAGAACACAAGTATGACATGAACAAAACAAGATTAGTACTAACAATTACCCCCTAATCTTGTTTTCCTTTTGCCGTATCCACCATGCCCAGCTTCTCCCGCATCTCAACACGGCCAAGGGATTTCGTTAAAATGTTGGCTAGCTGCTCCTCTGTCCTGACATGTTCCACTACAATTTTCTCACTCTCTACACACTCACGAATGAAGTAATACCTTGTATCGATGTGTTTGCTCCTTTCATGGTGCACTGGATTCTTACACAATGAGATGGCCAACTTATCATCAACTAGCAACTTGAATTTCTTTTGCTCCTAATTCATCAAATCTCCCAGCAATCATGCAAGCCAAATTCCTTGGCAAGGGCAAGCTGATGTTGTTGCTATGATATACTCGGCCTTACATGATGACAGAGTCACCACCTTCTGCTTTTGTGAGATCCAAGCGATCAAACTCAAACCAAGATAGAAAACAGCTGTGGTGGTGCTCTTGCGATCGTCGACATCCCCGGTAAGGTTGCTGTACCCGATCAACTCCAAACTTTTGCTATATCTCCTTCCATAGAAACACCCCAAACTGAGTGTACCACTTATATACTTGAGAATGTGCTTCACGGCAGTCAAATGTTCAGCGGTGGGATTTTCCATATACCGGCTGACAATGCCAACAGAGTAGGCAATGTCAGGTCGGGTATTCACCAAATACCTAAGGCTTCCGATGATGCTCCAGTACATCGTGGCATCGACTGGAGAGCTCTTACTTTCCTTACTCAGCTTGAGTCTTTCCTCCATAGGAGTAGCACATGTATTACACCATCCATGCTAGTTTCTGAGTATCTTAGCGGCATAAGCAGACTGACATAAAGTGATGGAAAGTGATTCCATCATAGGTTTGCTGGACTTCAATTCCTAGATAATAATTGAGCAATCCAAGATCGCTCATACTAAATAACTGCTTCATTTGAGTCTTGAATTCAACAATTTCAACATTGTTGGACCCGGTAATGATCAAATTGTCGACATAGACCCCACTAGCAACACCGACATGCCATTCACGTTCTTGTACACGATGTGTTCCAGTGGGCTTTGCTCAAAACCGAGTGCCATCAAACTCTTGTCAAGTTTGGCGTTACACGCTCTCGGCGCTTGCCGAAGCCCATACAATGCCTTATTTAGCCTCAACACCTTGTGCTCTTGTCCTTGTATCTCAGAACCAGGCGGTTGGAAGACATACACCTCTTCAGCCAAATCTCCATTTAAGAACGCCGATTTGACGTCCATATGGTGAACTTGCCAACCCTCCTATGCGGCCAAGCTAGCTAACAACCGCACGGTCTCCATCCTTGCAACTGGGGAAAAGAGCTCATCAAAATCTACTCCATAGTGCTAGACATAGCCCTTCATGACCAGACGAGCCTTGTGTTTAACAATGGCGCCTTGGGGGTCTTTTTTCACCTTAAATACCAATTTCAATCCTATGGGTTTATGGCTGCTTGACAGCTCCACAACCTTCTAGGCTGCATTATCTTCAATGGATTTCAGCCCCTCTTGCATAGCACGCCTGCAACACTCTTCCTTCATAGCCTCTTCAACATTCTTCGGCTCTTCTAATGCTAGAAAAGCACAAGTTCAGATATTCAGACTGTTGCTCACTGGGATTGGTGGTGTCATAGACCTCTCAAAGTAATGGAATTGACATGGTCCCACAAACGATGATGCGCTCGGAGTCGTCGACCCAGCTGGCATGACCAGCGTGGCAGCTCCTTGTGGTGTACCATGCAACTCCCAGTCTGCATCATGCTACTCCCAGTCTTCACCACTTTGCACTGGCGTGCTGCTATTGCCGCAGATGTTGTTGTTGTCACCAGTGCTTCCGTCAGTATTAGTGTCACCACCAGTGCCAGTGCTGCCAACACCTGACTCTAGAGGCGTGTTATCCATGGCCGGCACATGGTCACCATGATTCTCCTCGCCACCACCTGCCTCATGATCAGTTTCTTTTTGAATGATAAATGTCAGACCCCAGAGCGCTGGCTTCGGATTCTCTGTGTAAATCGCACTAGTCCAGAATCAGCTAGTACACACAGCGATAACAAGGATACATATCAAGCACAAATGACAATCTTTATTATTAAATAAAAGAGTACATACCTTATGGTCATATTTATATCACCATACTCATTGGCACAAATAAGAGAGTAGCAGCAGAAACAAATAAATAACAATGATGAAGCTCAAACCTGCCCACAGACAAACAACTATAAGACATGGCCTACTCGCCTTATTCCTCACTATAGTCGTAGTCGTCCTCCTCTGAGATGAGATAGCAAGGATGAGTTCAGACTTGTACTCTATAAGTCACACGCGAGAATGCAATATAATGATAAAAGCCACAAAGGAAGGCTTATAGGGTTATTTGATTATAAAACATTATTTAATGAAATACAGTAGATAGATATAAAACTATAGGATTTAATACTGTAAGTGAAGACTGTACTTTAAACAAAATAATACAGTTAGTGCAAGCACCGACCTAGCACTATCCTAACCACGAGTTTCCTATCTAGACCATATTTCTCCAAAAGATTCCATATTTCTAGCTGAAACCATTTTGTGAAAAACAAATTTTAATCCGTGAGAAATTTTACTCAACATGCCTATGACCGTGGGCACGGCTATTTATGATAATTTATATACTTTGCAGAGATTATACAACTATACCCACAAGATATGATTAACTCATATTGTCGACCACTACACGCTTCTGTAGGTATATGATTGAGAAATTATAATAGGGCTTTGTAGCAGTAGCTCATAGACCAATCCTTAATTGACTTAGGCTCTAACCATAAACCCCTCATGTTTAGTATTCACGTTGAGCCATTAAGTAACAACAAATACTAGTAAGCACCCACCACCTATCTATTAGCCCAAGTCTAATTGAAGTTTTATATTTTATTTTTGAAATATTCCATAGACCTTTTTGACTCACTGAAGTCAATCATACATTTAAAAGCTTATCATTTTATATGAAAAACGTCATCCCACCCTAAAGTTATAACTATACAGGTCTAAGCATTGCTACAAAAATTCTCTAGCCATACTAGTGTATGAATTAGAGTTTTAATTTAGGGTGACAAGGTACAAGAATTGGCAATATCAAAGGAGTCATAACAATTGGGAAGTAAATCAGGAATTTGGAATACTGTGAATATAAATTAAGCATGCAATATAATTAATAATAACATAGCTTAATTTATAAACTGAGATCAATATAATCAAGAATGTGTGGCTAGCCTTGCTCTGCAGACTGATGGGTATCGTCGAAGTAGTACTCTTCTGAATCATGGTTATCTACACCTGAAAATAACACAAGAAATTCAACTAAAATTCAAATGAACTCCAAAATCTAAAAAAATATAGATTTAGATAGTTCATGATTTTAGATGAATTTAGAAATTTGAAAAGGCTCAATTGGAGTTTGGATGAAAGAGAACAGACTTCTAGATGTGTAAAATCCTAAAAAAAAAAGAAAAACTAGAATTTCTAGAATTATTTTTCTAAAGAAAAGTGATTTATGATGTCAATAGAGGATTTTTTTTATTTTTAGTCAAATTATTTTTCTAAAAAATTTCAAGTTATGACATCATGTTGACATTAGCCCTGGGGTTGACTTTCTAGGCTAGGGGCTGACTTGTGGGCCCGGTCCACCGTGGACTAGGTGACAGGTGACTAGGTGCATTTGCAGATGTGTCATGCTAGGTGGCGGACACGTGGTGATGACATGGCAAGGGTTGGGCTGAGTGCTAACATGGCATGCCACATGGCTTCCACATTGCTGCTGACTTAGTGGAATTTGATGACGTGACTGCCAGTTGGTGCACACGTGGGGTCTGGTGGCTGAGAAGGCTCAAGACTTTGGTGTGACTATTGACTGTGCTATTTTGTGTTTAGATGGCTCGGTACGTGGCACAATGTGGCATCCACTTCAACCTGAGCGATGACGTGTGCGCCAACCATGTGGCTTGCCAGTAGTGTGGCCCACATTGGGGCTCAACGAGGGGTAGAGAAGGGAGAGGAGGCTACGGGGAATTTTGCCTTACTTGATTGTGGGGCTCCAGTGGGCATGGAGGCGGCGGCACGGGCTTGGCAGTCAATGATGTCGGTGCTCCGGTGGTGGTGGGGCCTAGCCGAAGGGTGCAAGTGGTTTATAGAGGGGCGGTGAAGCCGAGGTTGGCAGTAGGGAGCTTTGGAGATGGCTAGAGCCGGGCAAATTCCTTGTTGGAGTTCACCAAAGCTCGGTGGAGGAATGGAGATGGCATTGGAGCTCCTTGGTACTTGGGATAGAGAGAGGAAGTGGGGGCAGGGTGGAGTAGAGGGGGGCGAGGCTGGGAGGGGGCTTTTATAGGGTTGAGGGAGAGGGAGCATGATGGGATTCCTTGTTGGAATTGGCGGCCGACGGATGGAAGGTTATGGGGGAGATGGAAGGACGGGGTGCGGAAGGAAAAAGGGCATGAATTTTAGGGAATCTGATGTAGGCAATGCACGGTTTTCAAAACTAGAAGAAAACAAAGAAGGAAGGTGAAGCCGATGAGAGCTCAGTTTGTCAGAGAAAGAAATGAAAGGTGAAGGAGGAGAAGGAAGGGGCGGGAGGAGGAAGAATAGGGTAGGCCCACTTAGCGGCGAGAGAAGGGGGAAAGGAGAGAGGTGGGCGACAGGATGGGCTAGCGTGGGGACATGGCTCAATTTGGGCCATCCATGCGTTAGTTCAGGAGTGATGACAGGGTTTTAAATTTTAAATATTTTGTTTTTGATTTATAGAAATATGAAGAAATCAAATAAAGGCTTCAAAAATAGCAGAAAATACAAATAAATTCCATAAAATTCTAGAAATTCCAAGGAACCCAACAAAAATAAAATTAACTTGTTTTGACCACAAATGCTCGTAATTCTTAAAACATTTTACTCAAGGCTTAATTAAAAAGAGGACATTTAAATTCCAGAAAAACTCAATAAATTCCCAATATATAAAAAAAAGTTTTTTAGGATGTCACAAACCTACCCTCTTAAGAATATATCAACACTGAGATTTGGACCGGCTAGCAAAAGAGATGGAGATCATCAGCCTTAAAATTGTCCTCTCATTTCCAGGTGGCTTCATCTTCGGTATGGTTGCTCAACTATACTCTACAGAACCAAATGGTCTTCCTCCTAGTCTGACATTCTATTGTCTCGAGGATCTTGATTGGGTGCTCCGGTAGGTGTGGTCTTCTTGGAGGTCAAGGGTTTCAAGGGCTGCCCACTCCATATGTACTCGAAGGCACTTCTTTAGTTGAGATTTGTGGAAGACACTGCGCACTCCTAACATGGTCAATGGAAATTCTAGCTAATAAACAACTTCTCCTGTATGCTCCAAGATCTTGAATGATCCCACAAATTGTGATGCAAGCTTTCCTTTAATTTGAAACCTCTTAACTCCTCTAGGCAGGGACACTTTTAGGTAGACAAAGTCACCCACCTCAAAGGTTAAATCTCACTGATGGTTGTCGACATAGTTCTTCTTGTGTCACTGGGCAATCCTAAGCTAATCATTGATCTTTCTCACATTTTCTTCAGAATCTTGAAGTAGGTTGGGCACAGGTCTTGATGTTGTTCGAGTTGTTCCCACAGAAGAGGTGTTTGACACTTCCTACCATATAAAGCTTCGAAGGGTGCCATATGAAGGCTAGCCTTGTTGCTGTTGTTGTTGGAAAACTCAACATAGGGTAAGGTTTGATCCTAGCTGGTGCCAAAATCTAGAGCACAAGCTCTTAGCATATCCTCCAACACTTGGTTAACACGCTCTGTCTGACTATTGGTTTGGGGTGATAATAAAGGAATACGCGTAGGCTACGGAAGCAGAAAACAAAAACTTTTCTACCGCGCACCCAAGAACATCATGCTAAGGAAGGATCATGGATCATTACCACTTAGACGCGCAGCGCAGCGGAAGAAGAATTGGAAACCGATCCAATCACGCGCGTCGAGGTAGTAGTGGAAGTAGCCGATTGTCCCGAACAGATCGTCTCCTCCACACACGCCGATCAACACTGCAACGAGCAGCGCCTCCACCGGTATCCACATGTCCGGGGCTGGAACGCCAATCGCGAGTGTACTAGCACTCGTGAGCAGCTAGGGTTTGGCTCGGGAGGTGGCGACTAGGGTTTTTCTAGATGTTAACAGGGACGAATCCCCTCAGCCCCTCGCCTCCATATATATAGACCTCCTCACGTAAGCCTTGCGGATCGAGGCCCATTAGGAGTCTATTCGGATCTTTATCCGAATTGAGCCCATATCCGAATCATATTCGAATCAGTGTTCCAACCCGTTAAGCGTGCGACCCTGTAGGTTCATGTATACTTGGTCGTGACCCGGAAACGCCTTTCCGGTCACCCTGTTAATAGCGGCCTCTAGTAAGACATATTAACCCCAAAGTATATGTAAAGATCATATCGGCTGAACCTGTAATGTTCTCTCATGTACGAATCCCTTTGCCTCACGATATAGATTGAGCTCAAGGCGAGACCTGTGTCATCCTCTTAATAGCTCAATCACTCTCTCGATTCCGTGATGGATTATAAACTTGTGATTGACTCCTCAATCACCTTGGCATGGCCATGCACTTTCATAATCCATTACATCAAGGGGCCCAGAGATATCTCTCCCATAAGGAGGGGCAAATTCTATCTTGATCATTCACATCCCACTACATGTTTCATGGCAAACCCGAAGACTACTTTTATGACTACCCATTCTGGAGTAGTGTTTAGTAGTCCCAAAATAAGCTACTACTCATGTTGGGAACCATGATGATCTCAAGTCTAAGGATTCTACATAAACACTACTGAGACCAACGATGACACATGGAATCTCTGCAGTGTCTCATGGCAGGTCTATCCAACATATGTTCACTAACATATGTCCATATTATTGATTTGGTATCACCATACCATGATCCATGAGACATGATCATGAATCAATACATATGCTGATCTTTGTCTTTGAATCATATTTGTTCCTCATATGATATACGATCAGGGATCATTTAGAAATAGCAACATTTTAGTATTTAAGAGTCTCATGAATAAGTCACATACTCATTGATCAATAATGATGATGTCTATTCCAAGGAACAATGTAATGTATCATAAACATAGTATGTGATATATACAACATCTCCATGTTGCCTCTAGGGCATATCACTAACAGATAAGCGGTACTAAAATTAAGCCTACTACCCAATTCTTCGTAAAGCTTCTGCCAGAACCTGGAGGTGAACTGGCTTCCTCTGTTTGACATAATATTTTTGGGGACTCTCTGAGTAGGTGGTCTTGACCAGAATGAAATGAGCCACCTTAGTCAACTAGTCTATGATTATCCAAATAGAGTCATAACTGGATTGAGTTCTAGGGAGTCCGGTGATGAAGTCCATGTCAAATTCTTCCTACTTCTAATCCAGAATTGGCAAGAGCTGCAAAAGTCTAGTGGGTGTTTAATGATCTGCCTTGACTTTCTAGCAGGTATCACAGGCTTTAACAAATTCTGTGATTTCTCTCTTCATGCTAACCCACCAATATCTCTCTCTAAGGTCTTGATACATCTTATTATGACCTAGATGAATGGAGTAAGGGGTTTCATGCGCTTCACGCAGAATCATCTCTTTGATTTCTTGGTTATTGGGCACATAGATGTGGTTCGTGAACCAAACGGTTCCACGTTCATCCTCACTAAACCCTTTGGCTTTCTCTCTTCTCATATTCTTCCTAATTTTCTTGATATCCTCATGTACCTTTTGGGCTTCTTGAATCTGGTATGATAGGGTGTGTTGGACTTCTAGGACTGATAGTATGCTCCTCTCGACAGAGTTTAGGTTTAGATGGGCAACCTCCTCCTGAAGTTGAGTCTAATCCTCTTCTGGCAGTATGTAGTTTGTATAGGCTTTTCTGCTTAGTACGTTAGCCACCACATTAGTCTTGCCTGGGTGGTAGTGAATCCTAATATTATAATCCTTATTTAGCTCTAACCACCTTCACTGTCTCAGGTCGAGTTTTGCCTGTTTGAGGATATACTTAAAGCTTTTGTGGTCCATATAGATCTCACAATGGTTACCTATAAGGTAATATCGCCAAATTTTCAAGGTATGAACCACAACAGCTAACTCTAGGTCAAGGGTCGGGTAGTTGCTCTCATGGAGTCTCAGCTAGTGAGAGCATAAGCTACCACCTTGTCTTCTTGCATCAAAACATAACCAAGTCCCTACTGGGAAGCATCACAGAATACCTCGAAATCCTTATGAATATCCAACAGAATAAGCACTAGGGCTGTTACTAACTTCTTCTTGAGGATCTGAAAGCTCTCCTCATAGGCTTTTATCCACTCGAACTTCTTCTCTTTCTTTAGGAGCTGGGTCATGGGTTTGGCAATCTCGAAGAATCCAGCTATGAAGCATCAGTAATAACCACCAAGTTCAAGGAAACTCCTGACCCCAGTTACCATCCCTGGTTGCTTCCAATCCATTACTACCTCAACCTTGGAGGGTCTCATCAGAATTCCTCGGCTATCACAATGTGACCAAGGAAAGCTACCTCTTTTAGCCAAAACTCACACTTGATGAATTTGGCATAAAGCTAGTGCTCTCTAAGTCTCTCTAGAATTATCTTGAGATGGTCATCATGCTCTTTCTCATTCTTGAAGTAAATAAGGATATCATCAATGAAGATCACTACAAATTTATCCAGATACTCCATGAACACCTTGTTCATCATACTCATGAAGTAGACTGGTGCATTTGTCAGTCTGAATGATATGACAGTGAACACATACTGGCCATAACAAGTTGTAAAGGCAGTCTTGGGTATGTCTTCTTCCTTGATTTGGTAGGCATTTGGTATGGCCTCTTGGAGATAGGAGCTGTACTAGAGACTGAGTCAATCATAAACTCAATTTCCCTATCCAGCGGCATTCCAGGTGAGTCTTTCAAAAATACATCTGGGTATTTTCTAACGACTGGTACTCCTTCTAGGCCTTAGAGTTGGTTAAGGGTACACTCTTCTGCCTTTGGGATTGCTGGTGCAAAGGTTACTGCTACTCCCTGACCATTGGTGAGGGTGATAGACCAGGTGGCACAATCGATTTGTCCTTTGTTCTTCAATAATCAATTTATTCCAAGAATAACATCCAAACCTTGGGAGTCTAAAACTATCAACTCTACTAGGATTGGTACTCACTCAATAAATAGGTTCACCTTTGGGCACAACGTTCCGATTCTCATCTCTGCCCTTAGGGATTGGACTAGCATGGGGTGGCTAAAAGGAACTGAATCCAACCCATTCTTAACCACAAAAGCCTTGGAAATGAAAAAATAGGATGCTCCAAAATCAAATAAAACTGAAGCTGGTACTAAATTTACTAGAAATGTACCCAATAAGACATCTGGTGCAACTTGTGCCTCCTCAACTTTGATGTGATCCACACGTCCTTTCACAAAATTTTGAGGCTTCTTGAAGGTTTTCCCTGAGTTCTAACCTCCTAATGGCCGGGCGTTAGCCATGGCTTGAAGCTTCTTAGCATAGGACTTGGCGAAATATCCTATCTCCTTGCAGTAGAAGCACATCAGCCCGTTAGATGGTGCGGGGTTCTTCTACACTTGCCCTCCAATAGCTACACTATGGAAGCAGGGCAGTTGTCTAGATGTGATGCCTGGTTCACCGTGGGCATCAAGTTGCTTGAAGATGGTGGAGTGCCACGAGCCTTAGGAAAGCTTTTGGGATTGACCTTTTGAGTGGGCATCCTCCTTTTTTGATTCTCCATCTCCACCAATTTGCCTTCCTAACGGATGGCCTTGCTGACGAGTAATGTGACGATGGCCCGATCTTCCGAGAGGTACTGATAAGTCAATTGTAGAGAACTCGATGTTGATGATCCAAAGGCCCCGACCAAAACAGATCGATCCCCTCGCAATTACTACACCATTGTTCTGATGGTTATCAACCGTGCCGTACGCGGTTGACCTCGCTAAGAAGGCTATCTCCTGCAAGTGAATCAAGAACACAAGCAAGAGAGTAAAAGATGCAATCTAAAATTGTATTGCGAATAAAGATTAAGTTCATAAGTTGGGGTTCCTCAATCGGATGTGCGGTGAGACTGCTAAGCAGAATAAACTCTTAAGAAAAACTCAAGAAAAACTAAAGGGGTTCAATCTCCATAAATACGGGTGGGGAAGGCCGCACTTATCTAACAAAAGGGGGTGCGGTACTATTCACAGATACTGTTCATGTGAACAGTACCGACCCATGAATAGTGTCAGCTCAAATAGTCTAAGTGTAATTACAAACTTTGACTCGGACTGAAAAAGTGAAGCAACTAGTTTTGCAGTTTCTGATCGGCTCGGATGGAATTTCGAGGTGAGACTAGATTCATCTGAAAGTAGACTCCAAGATCTTTCGAACAAGTACTCACGGGTCCCGAGAAACCTTTTGGATCAAAAGTTATGGCCGTTTGAAGTAGGCGCTGTCAAGCAGTCCGAATCTGAGTCAAACTCGCGAATATGAATTGGATTGCGCTTGACGGTTCCACTTCTACACTTGAGCTCGTGTGGTTCTTCTACAGGGTTCAAGAAAATCACAAGTCTTAGGAAGTATCGAATGCTCAGCGGAAGTATTATTGACTCCTAAAAACGAGTTTACCTGATAGTTGAGTTGACGAGCACGTGCCCGAGTAATTGGACCTTGCCCATCATTTATGGAAGTAGTAAGAGGAGTGTTTATATCAGTAGAAGTGATATCCTCATCAACGAGTTGATGAAAATTGGTGCAGTCATTGGAGATCAACTGCACCGTGATGTTGTCATTAAGGTCCTCCAAGAACCTCTCTTGTTTTGCTTTGTCTGTGGCCACATCTTCAAGTGCATAACATACCAGCTGATTGAATTTTTAAAGTTACTCATTCATGGTATGCCCTTCCTCACATAGTGCCCTAAATTCCTTCTTTAGGGTGATAGTGCCAGCATGGATGTGGGCCTTGTGGAAGTTGTACACAAACTCATTCTAGGAGATAGCTTGTGCATTGACGTGTGCGGCAGTGAACGTATCCCACTACTCCAAAATAGGCCCATTCAGTTGATGGGAGCGAAAAGAACTCACTCCCTGTCATTGCACTGAATGATATCTAATTTCTTCCCAATGTCTCGGAGCCAATCATCTGTGTCTATTGGGTCAGTACCAATGGAGAATGTTGGGGGATGCATTCTCAAAAATTCTGACAACTGAGACTTTGGAGCTTGGGCTAGCAGTGGTGGAGCAAGCTAGGTAGGATTGCCAATGGTTTGAACCACTAGCTGGATAAGTTGATTATGATTGGCCATTATTTGGGCCCAATTAGGTCCCTTGGCTAGTGGCAGCGAAGGAATGGGTGCTCTGTCACTACCGTTAATATTGTCATTGCTGCTACCGTTGCTGTTGCCCCTGGTGTTCACCATTTGCTTGGTGCTCTCAAGGATTAGAGAAAGACTAAAAGAACCTATGAGGGGTTTGTATGCCCATCCCATAAACAGTAATATATATATATATATATATATATATATATATATATATATATATATCAAGCACAAATGACAAAATTTATTATTAAATAAAAGAGTATGGGCCTTATGGCCATGTTTACGTCACCATGCTCATTGGCACAAATAAGAGAGTAAGAGTGGAAACAAATAAATAACAATGGTGAAGCCCAAGTCTGCCCATAGGCAAACAACTATAAGATGTGGCCTACTCTCCTTGGTCCTTACCGTAGTCATAGTTGTCCTCCTCTAAGATGAGACAGCAAGGATGACTACAAACTTGTACTCTGCAGGTCACATAGAAGAATGCATGCAATATATTGATAAAGGAAACAAAGAAAGGCTTATAGGGTTATTTGAGCATAAAACAACATTTAATGAAATACAATAGACAGATATGAAATCACAAGATTTAATACTGTAAGTGAAGACTGTACTTTAAATAAAATAATACTATTCATGTAGGCACCAACCTAACACTAACTTAACCATGGGTTTCCTACCATGACCATCTTTTTCTATAAGATTTCATATTTCCTGCTAAAACCATTTTGTGAAAAATAAAGTCTAATGCATGAAAAGCTTTACTTAGCATCCCATAACCGTAGGCATAGCTATCTAGGATAGTTTCTACACTCTGTAGAGATTATACAACTTTACTCACATTATATGATTAACTCATGTTCTCAACCACTACATGCTTCCGTAGGCATGCGACAGAGTAATCACAACAAGGTCTTTACTGTAACAACCATTTGCATTTTCTGGATTTAATACAATCTTAAATTGAATTTTTAATAATTAAAAATATTTAACATAACTAAAATAAACATTAACATTTGCTAAAAAATTTATTTGGGTTCCTTGTGTCTCAAGGAATTTTCTAAAATTTTCTGTGAATGTTTTGAATTTATTTGCTATTTTCTAGATCTCATTTCATTTTATTCAAATTTCAAAAATTGAAAAGCCCTTAAAATCCTAAAAACAGTAATGGGCTGAGCCCATTACTGTTCATCTAGCCCCACCAAACCTTAGCCATCCGATCCACTCTTTTGTTATGTGTCAAGCATCTAGGGTACCCTTTACTGTTCATCTGTGCCACATCACACCAGCCGTCCAATCTTCCGAGCTGCTACATGTCTGTAACACCTTGTTTTTCAGAATTTTTAAAGTCTTTATTTTAAAAATGAATTTTTGAGAATTTTTTGGAATTAATAAAGGCTTAATTTGAATTTTTAGAAATTAAAAATGATTTAATATGATTAAAATAAACATTAACATAACCTAAAAATATTTTATTTGGATTCCTTGTGTTTCAAGAATTTTTTTAGAATTTGTGGTTAATTTTTTAGATTTATTTTCTATTTTCTAGAGCTCCTTTTGTTTTTATTTCTTTTTCTAAAAAAGATAAAGCCCCAAAAATCCCAATGAACAGTAGTGGGCCCGACCCACACTGTTCATCGTGTTCGACCCGAACTCTGCTGCCTTCTATGTTCGGGACTCCTCGGCGTCCGTCCATATAAAGCCACGCTACCACCTCCACCTCCTGCATCCTCAAGGCGCTGCCTGCCTCGCCCATGCGTCGTGTTTGAGCGGGACACCCTCGGTTCAAGTGCATAAAAGTGCCTGAGTGAACAGTAGTGGGCCCGGCCCGCACTCCTGAACTCCCCGTTGTCGCCGAAGGCCGCCGATCTCCGTCCTGAGTCTTCGTGCCTTCTCCGTGACCCGCCGCCAGACTCAAAGTCTCCGTTGTACCCCAGAGCCCCCTTCGCCACCAAAACCCTTCGCTATCGTCGATGAGTCTCCGCTGCACCTCGGAGCCCCCTCCGCCATCAAAACTCTTCGCCGTACCCCGGAGCCCTCTCCGCCATGCCCTGGAACCCCTCTGCCACTTAAACTCTCCGCCGTACCTCGGAGCCCTCTCCGCCATGCCCCGAAACCGAGGTCGCCTCAAGTCAGCAATCGGATAGTCCAATCCCCCATCACCGACCATCCGTCCGGATCTAGATCAACAGCCATGATCTCGCCACGTGTCAGTGCCACGTCAGCCTAGTCTACCATGTGTCAGCTCTACGTCAGCCACGCCATTGATCTGTGAGTCGAGTCCACCGTGAACCCGCTTTTCCGTGCACTGAGTCCATAGCACAATAGCATTTCCGATTTTTACTATTTTCCAGCCTGTTTAATTTTCTGAGAGCCCATTCTCCTTCATCCTAGCTCTGATTGACCGTGTTCTCTTTTCTAAATTTATATAAAATCAAGCTCTATCTTTTGGTTCTGGTTTTAAGGTTTTTGGAGTTCATTTGAATTTTATTTAATTTTATTTTTGTTGTTCGGTTGTTTTCTCTCTCATTAGATCCCGTCTTCGAAGGAGCAGGAGCACCGCCAGAAGATTCCGAGCATTTTGTTGAGCATAATCAAGGCAAGTTGTGTCCTTTAATCATGTTGAACCTAATTTTTAATCTATTATTTAATTACTTTGTTTTAAATTATCTTGTATCGCTACTTTCTTACAAATCATTGTATATCAAGACCCGAATATGCAAATTCGGACTCTCTGTGTAAACTGCACTAGTCCAGGATCACGCTAGTGCACACAGTCAAACATAGATGTAATCATAACCATACACACGATATAATAAAGGTAAAACTCAAAATATCGATAAAATCTCAAAGGTACGACCTTATGACCAAGTTTACAATATCTTTAGCCGGAAGGGCTTAACAAAATAGCAGCGAAAATCTAAAATAAAGCGTAGCGGCCAATCGACAAGCCCACAGGCTATCGAGTGGAGAACGAAGCCTAATCCGTGAAGTCGTCGTAATACTCTCCTTCTGGAACCTCCTGCTGATAATACTCCTCGCCCTCAACTGAGCAACATAGGCGTAAGCCGTGAGTATATTGGTACTCAGGAAGTCGTTTGTAACAAATGAATGCAATATAGTATGCAAGGCTTACCAATGGAAGGCTGAAAGGTTAATTTGCATAAAAGGTATTTCACAGTAAATATGATGAATAGATTGAAAGCGACATTTAATTGAAAACAATAATGATAAATAATCAAAGAAATAAACATGAACCACTTGTGAACACCTACTCACAAGCTAAACCAACAGTGAACTACCTGTCCACCTCCAACATAAACCACCAAGTTATAAATGAAAACACTACCCATCGTGTGAAATCACCGAGCATTGTCCATGACCGAGGACGCGGCTATTCGAATATTTTTACACTCTGCAGAGGTTGCACAATTGTACCCATACGATGTGATTAACCTCGATCTCAAGTTACTGTGCTGTGCACCGGGCGCACGGGGAACACGGTCCATGGTGGACGCGGCGCCGAAAGCAGCTGCGCGCTTCTTTGGCGGGGTAGGGGCCGACGTGGCGAACCGGGGCGCCACGTGTCATCGCGACGTGGCTTGCCACGTGGCACCTGGGGGGCGGATATGGCTGATGTGGCGCTGACGTGGCTGCCACGTGGCCCTAGGGCTGACGTGGTGTGCCACGTGGGTAGGGCTAACGCGGCGTGGTTCGGGCGCGGGCGGCAACGGCCTGATCCGACGGTAGGGCACGCGACGCGCGGCATGATCTGGGCCGTCGGCCCAGATCCGGATCGGCGACGGGGATCGCACGACCGGGAGGCGGGGTGGCGGCCGATTGCCGACGCGTGTGCACGGTGTGAGCGGCGCGGCGACCGAGGCGAGGCGCGGGTGACAGGAGCAGCGACTTCGCGGCGGCAACGGCGATGGGGAGGTGACGCGGCGACGGGGACAGCGCGGAGGGCTCACCGGCGACTGGAACGACGGCGACGAGGTCGGCGACGGCGAGGCGGGGACGGGGACTGTCGAGATCCGAATATGCAAATTCGGTCTCTCTGTGTAAACTGCACTAGTCCAGGATCACGCTAGTGCACACAGTCAAACATAGATGTCATCACAGTCATACACGCGACAATAATAAAGGAAAACTCGAATATCGATAAAATATCAAAGGTACGACCTTATGGCCAAGCTTACAATATCTCTAGCCGGAAGGGCTTAACAAAATAGCAGTGAAAATCTAAAATAAAGCGTGGCGTCCAATCGACAAGCCACAGGCTATCGAGTGGAGAACGAAACCTAATCCGTGAAGTCGTCGTAGTACTCTCCTTCTGGCACCTCCTGCTGATAGTACTCCTCTCCCTCAACTGAGCAACATAGGCGTAAAGCCGTGAGTACATTGGTACTCAGCAAGTCGTTTGTAACAATGAATGCAATATAATATGCAAGGCTTACCAATGGAAGGCTGAAAGGTTAATTTGCATAAAGGCATTTACTGATGAAATACATTAAATAATCTTGAAAGCGAAAGTTAACTAGAAACAGTAATAAGGAATAATCAAAGGAATAAACATAAACCACTTGTGAACACCAATCCACAAGTTAAACCAACAGTGGACTACCTGTCCACTACCAACATAAACCACCAAGTTATAAATGAAACACTAACCCTCGTGTGAAATCCCCGAGCACTGTCCATGACCGAGGACGCAGCTATTCGAATAGTTTTACACTCTGCAGAGGTTGCACAACTGTACCCACACGATGTGATTAGCCCAGGCCTAAGAAAATCACAACAAGGCCTTTACAATGCTCTACTTCAACACAATCCTGCCCGCTAGGGTTTCGCATCACACCCCCCTTGCGCCACATGGAAATCAGCAACCATGTCCATCACAATGGCAGAATTGAATTGAAATATTACAAATTAATCAGCCAGGTCCATCCCATAATAGACATGTGGTTTGCACGATTACGCTCAGATCAATGGCGCACAAAGTTAAGTCCTTAACATTACCCGGGCGAGGCTACCACATCCCCGAAGTGCAACTGCACCTCACCCTTTACTGCACGATCACTCGCCCGAGTGAAAACCAGTTTGTATAGCTCAAGCCAACGTCACACCAATGACGTGGCACAAATTTTAATACACGTGGCACCAACCACAGTTCCATATGTCATTAAGTCAAATTAATAATTAACATGTACTGATGAGATCCATCGTAAATATAAGCCGGCTAAGCAATCTAATCGTACCAACCCATGTGACAAATAATCTAGCATCACTAATAAATTACCCAACCTATGGTGACAATAGCATCATGGTATTCCAAGGTATCAAGGAGGTATAATCTCAATTGGGCGATAACTACCAGTGCAGAGGTTTGAATAAAAATAGCAATGCAATGTAATTTAAAACAAATTAATTAAATAATAGTTTGCAAAATTGGGTTCAACATGATCAAGGGACACGACTTGCCTTCGTTATGCTCAGCGGGGTACTCCTGGTCTTCTGGCGCGAAACCTGCTCCTCCGGAATCCGAATCTAACGAGAGAGAAAACGACTAAAAACAAAGAAATACATAAAATGATAAGCAAATGAACTCCAAAATTCACAAAACCAGAACCAACAGCTAGAGCTTGATTTTAGATGAATTTAGAAAAAAGAACGGGGTCAATCGGAGCTAGGACGGAGGAAAACGGGCTCCCAGAAAATTAATCCTAAAATTAATTCGGAAAAATCAGAAAAGTTACTGTGCTGTGAACCCGGTCCACGGGATTACCGATCCACCGTGAACCCGGCGCACGGAATAGTAAACGCGAGGGGGGCGGCGGTGCTGACGCGGCGGGGCGCGCTGACGTGGCAGCAGCACGTGCTGCCACGTGTCACCCGGCTGACGTGGCTGCCACGTGGCTCAGGGGACGGCTCGGTGCTAACGTGGCGCTGACGTGGCGGCGACACGTGGCATGCCACGTCAGCGAGGGCGACACGCGGCGAGATCTGGATCCTCGATCCGGATCGGGCGGCAACGGAGATGCGCGCGCGCGACGCGGCGACGGCGGATGTCGGCAGCGTGGCGGCTCGCCTTGCGGCGCCGCGGCGCGCGCGGGCGGGAGAGCGTCGGCGGAATCCGGCGGCGGAGGGGGCAGGTGGCGTCTTGGCGCCGGTGCCTCGCGGCCTCGTCACCGGGACGGACGGCGCGGATCGCGTAGCGCGAGGCGGGAAGCGGCGATTGCCGACGCGTGGTGGCGGGCACGCCGCGCGAGGCGTCGCGCGCGGCGCGCGGGCGCGCGGGGTGCGCGAGTCCGCGCGCGGCGAGGGCGAAGCGCGGCGGCGTCGGCGGCGACGCGAGAAGAGACCGGCGAGGCTCACCGGCGGGTCTCGGCGGCAACGATCGCTCCGGCGACCTCGGGCGGCGGCGGAGGCGACGCGGCACGGGCGGCGGGCAACTCCGGCAGCGCGGCGCAGGACGGGCGAGGAGCGGCGGCGGCGGAGCTCGGGTGTCGGCACGCGAACCGAGGACGAACGACGGGTTTTATCACGCGAACCGAGGCGTCCAATCCGGATACAACGACGGTCGCAACGCGGACGGGTTAGACGGCTAGGATGCGGCCACGCGGGAAGATCGGACGGGCGAGCGCGATTAGGGTTAGGGTTAGGGTTCGCGCGGGTGCGGGGAGCGGACGGATGAGATCGCGCGGGCGCGTGATCGAGCGGCGGAGGGCGGCGGGCGCGAGCGGTGCGCGCGTTGGCTGGTGGCGCCAGCGCGCTCAGCGCCGATCGCGCGACAGCGTGGCGCGGCGCGATCGGGCGCGGGCGCGAAAGCGAAACGGAGTACTGGCGGCGGCGCGCGCGCGGCGAATGGCCGACGCATGGAGGAGAGAGGGAGATCGGGCTGCGGGGTTTAATTCTTTTTCTTTTCTTTTTCCAGAAATTCAAATAAACTTCTAAAAGCTCTAGAAAATAGCAATTAAATCCCAAAAATTCACCAAAAATACCAAAAAATTCCTTGAGACCTTTAGAACACAAATAAAATATTTCCAGCTTATGTTAATGTTTATTTTATTCATATTAATTCATTTAAAACTTTAAAAATTCATTTGAAGCTTCAATTAAATTCAGGAAATTCCAGAAAATTCATTTTTAAAATCCAGGCTTTAAAAATCTCAGAAAAACAGGATGTTACAAACCTTACCCCCTTAAACGAGATTTCGACCCCGAGATCTGGGCCAACTAAGAGAATAGGTTCGGGAACTCCGCTCTGAGATCCTCCTCGCGCTCCCAGGTGGCTTCCTCCTCGGAATGGTTGCTCCACTGGACTTTGCAAAAATGGACAACTTTATTCCGAGTGACTCACTCTGACACTTCCAAGATTTTGACTGGATGCTCTTTGTACGACAGATCCTCCTGTAGGTCAACGGTCTCGACTGGCACAACCTCCTCTGGTACACACAAACATTTCTTCAGCTGGGACACATGGAAAACGTCATGTACCCCACTGAAGGACGCAGGTAGCTCCAACTGATAAGCAACCTCTCCCCTGCGTTTCAGAATCTTGAACGAACCAACATATCTCGGTGCAAGCTTCCCTTTTAGCTGAAACCTCTTCACACCCTTGAATGGTGTGATCCTGAGATACACAAAATCATCTGGCTCAAAACTCAACTCTCGGCGTCTGGTATCTGCATAGCTTTTCATGCGGCACAGGCGCTTTTCAACCTTTCTGTATCAAGCGGACCTTATCCTCGGCTTCTTTCAAGCGATGCGGACCAAAACCTTACCCTCCCCGTCTCTTTCCAATTGAGAGGGTCCGCATTTCTGCCATACAATGCTTCAAACGGTGACATCGCAAACCGGCACGATAGCTTGTTGTTGTACGAGAATCGCAAAAGGCAAGCAAGCTGTCCCACTTGGAACCATGATCAAGCACACAGGCTCTCAACATGTCTTCCAAAATCTGATTTACTCGCTCTGTCGACCATGCATGCAGGGGTGATATGCTGTCTTGAAGTTCGGTGAGTTCCCATAGCCTTATGGAAACTACCCCAAAACGGAGGTGAATCTGCGATCCACGATCGACACAATCTTCTTGGGCACACCATGCAAGCCCGACAATCTGGACATATATAGCTCTGCCAATCTGTCACCACTGTAGGTTGTCTTAACTGGAATGAAATGAGCAACCTTGGTCAATCGGTCCGCAATGACCCAAATCGAATCATAGCCCTCTTTGGTCTTAGGCAGACCGACTATGAAGTCCATACCAATTTCTTCCCACTTCCACTCGGGAACTTTCAATGGCTGTAGCAAACCTACAGGTCTCTGATGCTCTGCCTTTACTCTCTAACAAACATCACAAAGGGCTACATACTCAGCGATCTCACGCTTCATGCTTGGCCACCAATACTTATTCTTAATGTCCTGGTACATCTTGGTACTGCCTGGATGAATCGAATACAGCGACTCATGAGCCTCTTTTAACAACATATCTTTTAGTTCTTGCTTGTTGGGCACACACAAACGCTGCTTGAACCACAAGGTTCCCTGGTCATCCACTGAAAATCCTGACTCTTTACCTTCACTTAAGTCCTTTCTGATCCGCTGAAATGCCTCATCATCCGATCGAGCTCGACGAATCGACCATCCAAAGTAGGTCGATCTCCATAGTTGCCAAAAATCCTAGCTCAACCAACTCAAGGCTAAGCTTCAAATTCCTCATGCAAAGTGGTGACTATCTCGAACCATCACTGAATTGCAGTATACCTTTCTGCTCAAGGCATCTGCAACAACATTAGCTTTCCCAGGATGATAATGTATGCCTACATTATAATCCTTTATCAACTCTAACCACCTCCTCTGCCTGAGGTTAAGCTTGGACTGGGTAAAGATGTATTTCAGACTCTTATGATCTGTGTAAACCTCACATCTGTTACCCATCAGATAATGACGCCAAATCTTTAAAGCATGCACTACGGCTGCTAACTCCAAATCATGGGTAGGGTAGTTCTCCTCAGGCGGTCTCAATTAGCGTGAGGCATAGGCTACCACTCTCTTGTCTTGCATCAAGACACAACCCAAACCTTTGCGAGAGGCATCGCAAAATATCTCAAAATCCTTATTAATATCAGGCAACACAAGCACTGGGGCTGTGGTCAAACTCTCCTTAAGTTTCTGAAAACTTTTCTCGCACTCTGGTGTCCAAGCGAATTTCTTTTCCTTCTTGAGCAACTGTGTGAGGGGTCTGGCCACACTGGAAAATCCCTCAATAAAGCGACGGTAGTATCCTGCCATACCCAGAAAAATCCTGACCTAGGTAACTGAAGTGGGTGACTGCCAATCCAAAACATCACTTACTTTCCCTGGGTCAACTGCGACTCCTTCTGCTGTCAACACATGCCCTAGAAAGGCAACTTTCTTCATCCAAAACTCACATTTGCTGAACTTTGCATACAACTGATTATCTCTCAATTTCTGCAATGCGTTACTCAAGTGCTCCTAATGTTCCTCCTTATTCTTGGAATATATCAAAATGTCGTCAATGAACACAACGACGAACTTGTCCAAATATTCCATAAACACCTTATTTATCAAATACATGAAATATGCTGGGGCATTGGTCAAACCAAAAGACATCACCGTGAACTCGTATAGACCATAACGAGTCGAGAAGGCTGTCTTGGGTATGTCCTCCTTGCGTATCCTCATCTGATGATATCCTGACCTCAAATCAATCTTGGAGAACACTCCTGCTCCTTAAGCCGATCAAACAGTCATCAATCCCGGCGAGGGTACTTATTCTTGACGGTGACCTCATTAAGTGCTCTGTAGTCCACACACATGCGCTGACTACCATCCTTCTTCTTGACGAACAACACTGGCGCTCCCCACGGGGATGAACTCGGTCTGATGTAACCCTTATCCAAAAGCTCCTGAATTTGCTTCTTCAACTCTGCTAAATCATTGGCTGGCATCCGATAGGGTCTCTTGGAAATCGGAGCGGTACTTGGCACAAGCTCAATCAGAAACTCAACCTCCCTCTCTGGTGGCATACCTAGAAGATCATCTGGAAACACGTCGGGGTACTCTCTGACAACTGGTACGTCCTCCAACTGGATCACCTTGCTCTGGCAAATCATGACTGGCTCTGGCTGACACTCACTGGCTGCGAATCGCACCTTAACTCCATCTGAATTGGTTAAGGTCACTACTCTGCTTCCACAGTCTAACACTGCTTGCTGCTTCTGAAGCCAATCCATCCCCAAGATTACATCTAGGGATTGCATATCCAACAAAATCAGGTCGGCCCTGAACTCAACTCCCTGAATGGTTATCCTAACTCCGGGACAACCTAGGTTGGATCTCAACTCGGATCCGGGGGATTGGATTAAAAGAACAAATCCAAGAGCAACAGTTTTCAATTGTTGCTTTAAAGCAAAATTCCGAGAAACAAACGAATGCGAAGCTCCAGAATCAAATAAAACGGTGGCAGGAACTGAATGTACGAGGAACGTACCGATCACAATGTCTGGTGCTGCCTGGGCATCCTCTGCGGTGACGCGGTTCACCTGACCTCTCACCACTGGTGTCCTGCTGGCCTGTCCTGATGCCGGGGGTGCTCCTCGTCCTGCTCCTAGGGTAGGGGTACGACCGGGTGTGGCTCCCAAGTCAAAGCGAACTGGCGTCGGGGCCTGCCTCTGAGGGCACTTGCTAGCATAGTGTCCCACCTCATGACACTTGAAGCAAGTGACGGACGCTGCTGAATTATTGCTCTTCTGCTGCTGCTGACCACTGGAACCACCAGACGCCGCCCGATCAAATCGCGCGCGGTCCGAGCCGGGTCCGAATCCTAAGGATCTGCTTTCTTTGTGGCACTCGTGCAGCCGGTAGGAACCAAAACGAGGCCTCTGGGATGGTGTGACCGTGATCCTGCTGGATCAACCTCCTCTTGCGAGACTCCTCGAGCTCGCGCGACTCTTCTCGATGAGAATGGCCTTATCCACCAATCGCTAAAATCGGCATAGTCGCGTTGCCTCGACTTGCACCTTCAAAGCTGGGTTCAAGCCTTTCTTGAACCTCTTCTGGCGAGCTGCATCTGACGCTACATCCTTTGGCGCATAGCGAGCCAACTGAGTGAATTTATTGAGATATTCACTCACCGATGTGTTCCTCTCTTGGAACTCCGGAACTCATCCTTCTTCATCTCGACCACTCCATCCATGACATGAGCGAGATGAAAAGCCTTGGCGAACTCCTTCCAAGTGATATTGTTCGGTTCTCATGGGCGCACATGGTTCTCCCATCACTCTGCTGCTTTGGTCCCTCAAGCCGATGTCTTGCATATAATACCTTCTCTCTCGGTGCAGAGCCAAGTTCGATTTCTTCTCAATCGAACGGACCCAATCGTCGACCTCCGGAGGCTCGACGAAACCGGAGAAAAGCAGCGGTCTCGTCCTCATGAACTCTGCATAGCTGGATCACCGACGAGTCTTTGGTGCCTGTATCGCTCTGGTCTTTGCCACGCATCATAGTCTGCATACCCTGCATCATGGTCTGCATCATCTGAGTCTGGGCCATCAAAAACTGACTGAGGGCAGGATCTATGGTAGGTGGTGCCGCTGCAAAGACTGCTCTCTGGTCTGGTTACTTTGATTGCGGTGGAGGAGTTCTCAGTATCAACCATCTTGCTCAAAAGAAAACAACTGCTGACTGACCAAAGGTAAAAGACAAGAGGGAAAAGCATAGATAAGAGGTAAATGCGTCTAAGGGGGTTTTGCTTAATGGAAACCTAAACTAAACAAACACTTAGCCAAAATGGATAACAAAGAGCTGAACAAAAATAAACTCCATTAAAAGATTGACATGATTGCAACATAATGCTTTTAAGGCAATATTTGCAGCTCACATCACACACAACTGCAAATAAAATTCAACGTGTCTACTCGCACTATCTACTCTGAAGGCTCCCACTCGGGTCCTGACAAATAGGGTACACTGCTATCGTCCTCAGAATCGCTGTAGACAACCCACGAGTTGCGGACCGGCGGCGACTGCTCTCTGACTGGGGTTGGGGTGAACCGGCTGAGGTAGGCACGACGATCTCCGGTGATACGACATCTCTCCTCTAGGCTCGGCGGTGTCGGCGACGGTAGAAATCTTGGTGATCGCGTCGTGGCTCCTCCCCGATCGCTCGTAGTCTCGGGGTGGCTCCGTACTGCTCCTTGAACTTCCGGACGAGTCTGGCCATGTTGATCTTGTATAGCTTGCAAAGGCGACGAATGGCTTTGTGCGCAACTCCTTGTGCTGACATCTCTCCACTGGCACCGGCAGTCTTGAAACTGTGATGTAGCACCTGCTTGCCGACTCGGGTGGTGAAGTATACCCTGGAGATGCTCCCGATACGTTGACCTTTATGCTTCTCGTCCTTGGTGAGGTAGACAGGCAATCTCTTCATTCCGAGGCTCCGCAACAGAACGCGTAGAAGTGATCTCCATCCTCCTGTCGGGCTGTAAGAAGCGTGGGACATCTAATGCATTTATAAAGGAAAGATCAGTTTATAACTTTAGGAAAACAAATTTTTCAAGAGTTGGGGCGAGAGACAAGAATCCTTAAGAATGAGGTAAGAAGATAAAGATATTACTAAATATCAAATTTAGTTGGTTTGATTTGGAAAATAAATTTTTGGGCTACGACCAATCTAACTAGGGCTTCGTCCTACAGTCGATATGGCTCTGATACCATCTCTGTCGAGACCCGAATATGCAAATTCGGTCTCTCTGTGTAAACTGCACTAGTCCAGGATCACGCTAGTGCACACAGTCAAACATAGATGTCATCACAGTCATACACGCGACAATAATAAAGGAAAACTCGAATATCGATAAAATATCAAAGGTACGACCTTATGGCCAAGCTTACAATATCTCTAGCCGGAAGGGCTTAACAAAATAGCAGCGGAAATCCAAAATAAAGCGTGGCGTCCAATCGACAAGCCACAGGCTATCGAGTGGAGAACGAAGCCTAATCCGTGAAGTCGTCGTAGTACTCTCCTTCTGGCACCTCCTGCTGATAGTACTCCTCTCCCTCAATTGAGCAACATAGGCGTAAAACCGTGAGTACATTGGTACTTAGCAAGTCGTTTGTAACAATGAATGCAATATAATATGCAAGGCTTACCAATGGAAGGCTGAAAGGTTAATTTGCATAAAGGCATTTACTGGTGAAATACATTAAATAATCTTGAAAGCGAAAGTTAACTAGAAACAGTAATAAGGAATAATCAAAGGAATAAACATAAACCACTTGTGAACACCAATCCACAAGTTAAACCAACAGTGGACTACCTGTCCACTACCAACATAAACCACCAAGTTATAAATGAAACACTAACCCTCGTGTGAAATCCCCGAGCACTGTCCATGACCGAGGACGCGGCTATTCGAATAGTTTTACACTCTGCAGAGGTTGCACAACTGTACCCACACGATGTGATTAGCCTAGGCCTAAGGAAATCACAACAAGGCCTTTACAATGCTCTACCTCAACACAATCCTGCCCGCTAGGGTTTCGCATCACACCCCCCCTTGCGCCACATGGAAATCAGCAACCATGTCCATCACAATGGCAGAATTGAATTGAAATATTACAAATTAATCAGCCAGGTCCATCCCATAATAGATATGTGGTTTGCACGATTACGCTCAGATCAATGGCGCACAAAGTTAAGTCCTTAACATTACCCAGGCGAGGCTACCACATCCCCGAAGTGCAACTGCACCTCCCCCTTTACTGCACGATCACTCGCCCGAGTGAAAACCAGTTTGTATAGCCCAAGCCAACGTCACACCAATGACGTGGCACAAATTTTAATACACGTGGCACCAACCACAGTTCCATATGTCATTAAGTCAAATTAATAATTAACATGTACTGATGAGATCCATCGTAAATATAAGCCGGCTAAGCAATCTAATCGTACCAACCCATGTGACAAATAATCTAGCATCACTAATAAATTACCCAACCTATGGTGACAATAGCATCATGGTATTCCAAGGTATCAAGGAGGTATAATCTCAATTGGGCGATAACTACCAGTGCAGAGGTTTGAATAAAAATAGCAATGCAATGTAATTTAAAACAAATTAATTAAATAATAGTTTGCAAAATTGGGTTCAATATGATCAAGGGACACGACTTGCGTTCGTTATGCTCAGCGGGGTACTCCTGGTCTTCTGGCGCGAAACCTGCTCATCCGGAATCCGAATCTAACGAGAGAGAAAACGATCGAAAACAAAGAAACACATAAAATGATAAGCAAATGAACTCCAAAATTCACAAAACTAGAACCAACAGCTAGAGCTTGATTTTAGATGAATTTAGAAAAAAGAACGGGGTCAATCGGAGCTAGGACGGAGGAGAACGGGCTCCCGGAAAATTAATTCTAAAATTAATTCGGGAAAATCGGAAAAGTTACTGTGCTGTGAACCTGGTCCACGGGATTACCGGTCCACCGTGAACCCGGCGCACGGAACAGTAAACGCGAGGGGGCGGCGGTCTTGGCGGCGGGCGCTGGCGTGGCGGCGGCATGTGTGCCCACGTGTCACCGGCCGACGTGGCCGACGTGGCTGCCACGTGGCTCGAGACGGCTCGGTCGGCGTGGCGCTGACGTGGCGGTGACACGTGGCATGCCACGTCAGGTAGGGCTGACGTGGCGCGGCTGACGCGGCACGGGCGCGGGCGGCGGCGGCCGGATCCGACGGTCGCAAGGGGGACGGCGGAGATGCGGCGCGAAGCGCGGCGACGGCGAATGTCGACGGGCGGGAGTGCGTCGGCGAATCCGGCGGCGGGAGGCGCGACGGGTGGCGTCGCGGCGGTGCCTCGCGGCCTCGATGCCGGGACGGACGGCGCGGATGCGCGGCGCGAGGCGGGAAGCGGCGATGGCGGCGCGTGGCGAGCACGCCGCGCGGCGTCGCAGCGCGCGCGCGGCGCGCGAGTGCTGCGGGTCCGCGCGGCGGCGAGGGTGAGCGCGGCGAGGCGTCCAGCGACGCGAGGCTACGCAGCGACGCGGAGATGAGACCGGTGGGGCTCACCGGTGGGTCTCCCGCGACGGCGACTGCTCCGGCGACCTCGGGCGACGGCGGAGGCGCGGCACGGGCGGCGGCGGGCAACTCCGGCGGCGCGGGCGCGAGGACGGGCGAGGAGCGGCGGCGGCGGAGCTCGGGTGTCGGCACGCGAACCGAGGACGAACGGCGGGTTTTATCACGCGAACCGAGGCATCCAATCCGGATACGGCGACGGTCGCAACGCGGACGGGTTAGACGGCTAGGATGCGGCCACGTGGCAAGATCGGACGGGCGAGCGCGATTAGGGTTAGGGTTAGGGTTCGTGCGGGCGCGCGAGCGGACGGCCGAGATCGCGCGCGCGCGATCGAGGCGCGGCGGGGCGCGGCGCGCGGCGGCGGCGCGCGCCGGTGCCGCCAGCGTCGCCATGATGCGCGATGCGTGGCGCGGGGCGGGATCGGGCGGCGGGGGCGCGAGCGGGAAACGGGAGTACGGCGGCGGCGCACGCGCGGCGGATGGCCGACGCATGGAGGAGAGAGGGTGATCGGGCGGCGGGGTTTAATTCTTTTTCTTTTCTTTTTCCAGAAATTCAAATAAACTTCTAAAAGCTCTAGAAAATAGCAATTAAATCCCAAAAATTCACCAAAAATACCAGAAAATTCCTTGAGACCTGAAGAACACAAATAAAATATTTCCAGCTTATGTTAATATTTATTTTATTTATTTTAATTCATTTAAAACTTTAAAAATTTATTTGAAGCTTCAATTAAATTCAGAAAATTCCAGAAAATTCATTTTTAAAATCCAGGCTTTAAAAATCTCAGAAAAACAGGATGTTACAGGGACGCACGGCGACAGCGGCGCGGCTCCGAGAACGGCGGCGACGAGCGCGAGAGAGCGGAGGCTAGGGTTCGGCGGCGGCGACGAGCGGGCACGTGACCCGAGGTGGCCGCACGGGTTTTAACACGCGAACCGAGGCATCCGGATCGGGGATGACGCGGGCGCGGAACGGGCGAGGTTCGGATGGCTGGGATCGAGACGCGTGGATGCATCCAACGGCATCGAGCGGGCGAGGGCGGGGTTCTGCTGGTGCTGCCACGTGGCTAGACCAACGGCGAGGATGCACGGGCGGCGTTAGGGTTAGGGTTTCGCGGGCGCGGGGAACGGACGGCGGGGATGAGGCCACGGTGCGGGGAAGGGTGGATCGGACGGCTGAGGGAGGCGCGAGGCGCGGGTGCGCGGGCGCGGCTGGTGCCACCGCGTGGCAGCGTGGATGCGCGACGCGTGGGGGCGGCGGGGAGCGGGTGAGGGCGGGAAGGGCGCGGCAGCGGCGGGGAGCGGGTGAGGGCGGGAAGGGCGCGGCAGCGGCGGGGACGTGGGCCGGATGGATTCACTTCGACGGATGTTAAAGACTCATCCGAGTAACATTAAGGACTTAATTTTGTGCGTCATTGATCTGAGCTTCATCGTGCAAACCACTTGTCTAGTATGGGATAGACCTAGCTAGTTAATTTGGGATATTTCAATTTCAATCTCGCCATTGTGATGAACATGGTTACTGATTTTCATGAGGCACAAGGGGGGTGTGATGTAGCACCCTAGCGAACGGGATTGAGTTGAGGTTGAACTTTGTAAAGGCCTTGTTGTAATTTTCTTAGATTGAGGCTAATCACATCGCGTGGGTACAGTTGTGCAATCTCTACAGAGTGTAAAACTATTCGAATAGCCGTATTCCCGGTTATGGACAATGCTTGGTGATTTCACACGAGGGGTAGTGATTTCATAGAAAATTGTGGTTTATGGTTGGAAAGTGAACGAGTAGTTCACTGTTGATTTAGCTTGTGGATGGGAGGTTCACAAGTGGTTTAAATTCAATTCTGTTGATTATTTGTTATTGTTTCTCTATTAAATTTTGCTTTCAATCTATTTATCGTATTGTATCTTAAAATATTATTTTATGCAAAATTAACCTTTCAGCTCTTGATTGGTAGGCATTGCATATTATATTGTATTCATTTGTTATAAACAACTTGCTGAGTATCAATGTACTCATGGCTTTACGCCCATATTGATTAGTTGAGGAGGAGTATTACCAACAAGAGGTACAAAAGGGAGAATACTTCAGTGACTTCACGGATTAGGACTTCGCTCCCCAGTCGATTGCCTGTAGACATGTCGAATGGCTGCTACGCTTATTTTGTTTCTTTTCGCTACTAGATTTTGAACCCTTCGGGCTAATGATATTGTAAGTTTAGCCATAAGGTCGTACCTTCGATAATTGCTATTATTTGAGTTTTTCCTTTATTTTAGCATGTATATGGTTGTTATGTCATCTATGTTTAACTGTGTATACTAGCGTGATCCTGGACTAGTGCGGTATATACAGAGAGTCTCGATTTGCACATTCGGGTCTCGACAATATGTCATATGGGTTGTACGATTAATATGCTTAGCCATACTTATAATCCCGTTTGGTTCATCATCACATGTGGTTAAATAATTAATTTAACTTAATGAGATATTGAATCGTGGTTGGAGCCATAATTATAAAATTTGTGTGCCATGACATTTGTGTATCGTTGGCCTTGGTTACACAAAATTGGTTTTTACTCGGGCGAAGTGATGTTGAAGTGATGTTGAAGTCTCGCATGGGTAATGTTCAAGAACTTAACTTTGTGCACCATTGATCCAAGCGTTCCCGTGCAAACCACATGTCTGGTATGGAATAGACCTAACTGATTAATTTATGATATTTTAATTTTAATTTTACCATTGAGTTGATCATGGTTGCTGATTTTTATAAGGTGCAAGAGGGAGCAATTATCAACTAATTGGTTAACCTACTCAACGGTGAAATCTTTGTGGGTGAAATTGGGTTGTGATTGAGCATTGTAAATTCCTTGTTGTGATTTCCTTTAGCACGAGTGTGATCACATCGTGTGGGTATAGTTGTGCCAGTATAATACTGTTCGAATAGTTGTTTCTCCAGTTATAGAAAATGTTCAGTGATTTCACACGAAGGGTAGATTTTTCATAAAACTTCGTTTTGATAACTTTGGAAAGTGAATGGTTAGTTCACTGGTGGTTTATTACGTGAATGGTTACTGCATGTGTGGTTTATTAGGTAGACGGTTAGTTCACTTGTGGTTCTGTCAATTCCTTTGATTTGTTACTTATTATCATTTTATTTAAAGTCCACTTTTAATCTATTTATTGTATTACTTTAAATTATTGCTTTCTACGAAATAACCTTTTAGTTATCCATTGGTAAACCTTGCATGCTATATTGTACCTTTGTTACAAACAACTTGATGAGTACTAATGTACTCATGGCTTTATGCCTACTGTTGCTCAGTTGAAGAAAAATAACCATGTCAGCAAGAGGTACCTAAAGGAGGATACTTCAATGACCTCGTAGATTAGGAATTCGCTCCCTAGTCGATTGCTTGTGGGTATGTCGAATGGTTACCATGCTTATTATTGTTTTCCACTGTTAGTTTCTTAAGCTCTTTAGGCTACTAATTGTAAGCTTAGCCACAAGGTCATACTCGGATAATTATTGATATTTGAATCTTTTTCTTTATTAATCATGTATATGGTCTATATTTACACTGTATGTACTAGTGTGATTCTAGACTAGTGCGGTATACATAGAAAGTCTGGATTTGCAAATTTGGTTCTCGACATTTACAAAGCAAAGCTATCAACCTAGTCACACATCCACTAAGGTTTCACTCCAATAAAGAATCCACTAGATCGGGACCACCTCTTGTACCATATGAGACTTTCCATGGTCTACGCCACGTTCACATTCAGCCTATAGAATGGCTCAAGTTGAGACCTGCTAATTAGTCAGCCAGGACGGTCCCATACCAGTCTTATGGTAGTACAATAGGGCTTTATAGCAGTAGTTCACAGACCAGTCCTTAATTGATTTAAGCTCTAACCACAAACCCCTCGTGCCTAGTATTCATGTTGAGCCACCGAGCAACAACGTATACTAGCATGCATAAACTAAGTTTTATATTTTATTTTTGAAATATTCTATAGACCGTCCTGAATCATCGAAGTCAATAATACATTTAAAAGCTTATCATTTTATGTGAAAAATGTCATCCCACCCTAAAATTATAACTATGCATGTCTAAACATTATTACAAAAAAATTCTCGAGCCATACTAGTGTACCAACTAGAGTATTAATCTAGGACAAAAAGGTACAAGAATTGGCAATATCAAAGGAGTCATAACAATTGAGCATTAACTAAGTAAATCAGGAATTTGAAATACTATGAATAATATGAGGCCTATTGGCACGCAACAACTGTAATGAACCGCTAATCCAAGAGAAATTCATCATCCGCAATAGGCCAAGAATTGGCCAAAGACAACTCAAGGAATATAACAACTTTTCTAAGAAACTCACACACGACATCTGTAACTAAGTTACTCAAAGTAACTGCATCACTATCCCCATACCACGAACGGTGGTATAAACTAGCAATGCCCTAGGCAACGACTACAAGATCTACCTCTTATCAATGACTATTCTCACTCATAGCAGTCATAGAAGCAAATCATAATCATACAAGATCATCTCATAACATGAATCATCAATATAACATGTCGAAAGCATAAATGCAATGCTTGACCCATCCCATCCTACTGTGCACCAGTGTGTCAATTTTAATAATTTAATTACCGCGGACCTAATGCTCGCTTTGATAGCAATTGTAATACCCTAGGACCCACATTACCCTGGGATGTCACTAACCACTCCACAAATAGCCAATTTACAAGATAAAATAAACTGACAACAACTTCTAAAACATTATAAGCTAAGCGGAAGCATACTAAGATAAAAGGTAATAAGAAACTATTAATTAAAAAAACAACTGCTCATAATTTTAACCAATTTAAGCAAACCACAGCCTAGCATCAATAATAAAATAATGATCAACAATGAGTGAAAAGAATGAATAACTAAAAACTCCACTTACTTATTACAATATGAATCATGATAAGGTGTGTGAAAGTGTTGTGCCGCTCTACCCTTTTCATGCATGCTCGAGAATCACTTGGAAGGGGGGTAAACAAAAGTGAGATAAAAATCTCAGGAAGCAAACTGTTTAACAAGCTAATTAAACTACAATAGTTTAAACATCAACATTTATTTTCCATAATTTCCACTTTTATAACCTTAACTCAAATCACTACCAACAACGGCAAAACTTTAGCAAATAAATCTCGTTTGACAACTTCAAATTCTCAACCACTAATACTACCAATATTCGTTTAGCACTAACATAATTTCCCCCACTAACTTTATTAATTCCCACATCCACAACTGCTAACAACAGTTACCACAAGAGAACCCCTCATGCCACTACCACAACTCCTACCACAACACAAGGGGTGGGTGAACCCCATTCCATGACCACATCCACATTCCTTATACCACAAGTGACTCTTATGAGCCAATTTCATATGAACAGCTAAGAAGTTGCATTTATTTGTAAATAATTCATCCACCAAAGATTGCATAAGTATGTAAATTATCCATCCACAATGAAAATGCATATGAATACGTATGATCCACTGCACCCTTACCCAACAAGGTAAACGTGTGCATCGTACTACGGGAATGTACGATGCTGTACCGGTACGGTCGTGACGATGTGCGGTGACTTCGACAATGCAGATTGACATGTCATGATATGAATGATTTGATAAATATGATTCATAAAAATTTAACTACAAAGGACAGCAACATATTCATCATGAATATTTTCTCACAATCCACTTATGCCTTAAAAGAAACCTCACCACACAATCCACATTCAGTTCACCAAGATCAAAATTAATCTATTCAAAGGGAACACTACCACATGGACCACAAAATATTCATTAAGAATATCACTACTATAACCACAGTAGATTTACTAAGAGTACTACCACCTAGACCACAATATCCTCGTAAGGAATATTACCCTACAACCATATTTGTCTCATTAAGAACTATACCACATCATCACAATTAATCCATCAAGGCATAACCATTTGATAACTAAATTGCTACCACACAGACCACATTAAGGAAGCATGTAACAATGGCACAATATCTCAAATTAAGAGAATTAACTAGTGTGAATATATAATGATTAACGAGTTAAACAGTAGCATATCCGCTACGTTTACTTGCCTCTACCGTTGAAGTGAAGCGATTACGTGCGGTCAGGAGCAAAACCAGCTACCCAAAAATTACTTCTCAACACAATTCTACAGCAAGGTAATCACGACTAAAGAAAATAAAAACGCCGCTATAGCCCAAATCCGACAATTCCCTCTCCGCACAACGATCCTACTCCCAGCCCATTGCAACAGCGCTGCTTATTATTTTTGCATCTTTAAAACTATTAAGCCGATTATAGAAAACAAGATATTTCTAGAAACTACAATGAAATACCTTCAATTTTTAAGTATATCACTTATTTTTATTTTACCGCTAACATGGTGTAATTTAACGCGCAAAACAGACGACATACTTTGTTTCGGTAATCTAGCTAGTTACCTTCTAACGCACACCACTTTCTGTACAAAGCTCTAAAATTCATGATTTTTATACAGCAGTTAGAATACAAAATTCTCTACAACTTTCATTGTGGCAAAAACCATAAAAATCATCTACTACTCTGAATCTACACCCGAACAGTAATCTGTTTCGGACTACACCTCTGCCAAACAGTAATGTTCTTGACTATTCTGCACCCAAACCCCGTGGCATAAAATTCTGACAAAATTATAGAAAATATATCTCGTCATCCTCTACAACTTTTTTTGGCCAGACCCACTGAAAAAATCGTTTCGATGCCCTAATCTATGCAAACAGCCGCGCTGCACAAATCTAACTACGGGCAGACAGTGAGAAATCACTAATCGGTTAATCAATTTGCTAATCCTTGTTTAATCTTGTGTTAAGAATCCTAATTACTCTAAAAATAGAAGGATTTGATATGGATAAAATTACCTAGGAGATCCCTCAAGATCTCCCTTCTTGTCTTCTCCTCTTCCTCTTCCTCCCTTCCTTCTCTTCTCCTTCCTCTTCCTTGCTTTCTCCTTTGCATCCATGGATAGGGCAGCAGTGGGGAGTCATTGGGGAAGGGGGTGGAGGCGCAAGGGGGTTGGGGGTGGCGGCCACATGGGAAGGGTGGAAGGGGCGGCCAAGGGGCTTTTATGGGGGAAGGGCTAGGGTTTGGGGGGTGCGGCCCCCTTTGGGCCAGCCAGCTCAAAGTGGCTGGCCCACCTCTCCGGATAGCTCAAATCTCTTATTTAATTATTTAATTTATTTTTTTTATTTTAGACTATCCTGCAAATTTATTTTTACCTCCAGCGATTTATCAAAAAATCGAGTGACTCCGCGATTCTGCTAAATATTCCCAGGGACGTCGTAACGACATTTAGGGCCTAACAGAAGGGGCTTAGCCAAAGGGCAGAAGGGATTCGTGGAGGGGCGGTGAATCTGACGATGGTGTTGGGAGCTTTGATGGCTAGAGCCGAGCAAATTCCTCGTCGGAGTTCACCAAAGCTCAGCGGACGAACGAAGATGGCACGGGAGCTCCTTGGTACTTGGGAGGGAGAGAGAAAGTAGGGGCGAAGTGGAGTGGATAGGGGCGGGGTCGTTAGGGGCTTTTATAGGGTCAAGGGGGAGGGAGCACGGCAAGATTCCTCGTCGGAATTGGCTGTCGGTGGATGGAATGTTAAGGGGAGATGGAAGGATGGGGTGCGGAAGGAAAGAGGGGCGCGAATTTTAGGGAATCAGATCTGGGTGGTGCACGGTTTCCAAAACCAAATGAAAACAAAAAAGGAAGGTGAAGTCAGTGTGAGCTCAGTTTGCTAGAGCAAGTAAGGAAAGGGGGAGGAGGAGAAGAAAGAAGGGGCGGGAGGAGGACGAATGGGGCGGGCCTACTTGGCAGTGAAAGAAGAGGGAAAGGAGAGAGGTGGGCGGCAGGATGGGCCAACGTAGGAATGTGGCTCAATTGGGGCTGTCCACGCATCAGTCTAAGAGGGCTAGGGAGGTTTTAAATTTTAAATCTTTGGTTTTCGATTTATAGAAATCCCGAGAAATTGAATAAAGGCTTAGAAAATAGCAAAAAATCCAAATAAATTATAGAAAATTATCAAAAATTCTAGAAAGTACAAGGAACCCAAAAAATAAAATAAACTTACTTTGACAACCAATGCTCACAATTCTTTATAACTTTTACTTAAGGCTTAATTAAAAAGTGGAAATTTAAAATCTAGCAAAACTCAATAAATTCTCAATATATAAAAGAAAATTTTTTTGGATGTCACAATAAACATGTCACCATGATTATATTGTGAGGCACCCTCTTCAGTGCTTGCTGCCCAGCTCCACTCCCTTTCTTCTTCAAATACCACATCACAGCTCATGTGCACCTTGTGATTCTTGGGGTCATAAACACGATAAGCCTTCGAACTAGATTCATACCCAATGATGACCATAGGAGAGATTCGATCTTGTAGCTTCTTGAGATGTGGTGTAGCTATCCTCACATGAGCTACACAATCGAAGGTACGCAGATGATGCACCTTTGGCTTCCTTTTGTACAGAGCTTCATAAGGTGTCTTGCCAGTGACACTCTTAGTTGATGCCTGGTTTAGCAAGTATACTGCTGTGGTTGATGCCTCACCCCAACATCTTCTTACTCTTCAATAGGCTTCTAGTCATTGTGACGACAATTTGGTTTCGCCGCTCAGCCACCCCATTCTGCTAGGGCGTATAAGGAGCTGTGAGGTACCACTTCAGATCCAAATTGTCACAAAAGTTATGGAAATCTTTTGAGGTGAACTCTCCTCCCCAGTCAATTCTAAGTGCCTTCACCTTCAGTCTGGTTTCCAGCTCTACATTGGCTTTCATTGACTTGAACGCAACCAGGGCCTCATCCTTTGATTTAATGAGCACAATCCACATAAATCTAGTGCAATCATCAATAATTAACAGGAAGTACCTCTTCCCTAATGGCATGGCTGGTGAAATAGGTCCACATAAGTCTCCATGGAGTAGTTTCAAGGGTGATTGAGCCTGGTACATTGTTTCCAAAGGAAATGGCAGATGGTGCTGCTTACCTGCCAAATAGCCTTCACATAGTTGCTCAACATGATCAATAGTGATAGCCCCTCAACCATCTGCTGCTTGGACATGCCCCTCAGTGCACGGAAGTTCAAGTGACCGAACCTCACATGCCAAAACCACTCCTTGTTCATTGCCATCAGGCACACTGGTTCCACCAGCTGCAGCCTCAACATGTACAATCGATTGCTAGTTCTCTTCACCTTCACCGACAAGTGACGCTTCTAGTCATAGGCACACAAAATCCTATCCTCTAGCATGGTTTTGCAACCATTCTCACTAAGCTATCTAAGACTTACAATATTATTTTGCAACTAAGGAATAAAGCATACATCGAGGAGGACTTTGTTCTCTTCGGTTTGGCTTTGGAACAGAACAGTCTTGCAGCTGTGGATCTCTGCAATAGACTTGTCACCAAACTTCATAGTACCTAACACCTTCATATCCAGGTGCGTGAACACATCACGGCATCCAGGCATTTGATTGCTCGCTCCTGTCTCAAGGTACCATGTGAGTTTCTTGCAATTGTCCCTATCTCCAAGCTTGGGAACTACCTTCTCTTCATTAAGTAGCATGGCTACAGCAGGGAGATTTGTGAGCTGCACAGGCTCACTAACTTGCACCATCAACAGGGCTGATTCATCATCGTTCTTCTCGACAAGGTGCGCCTTCACCTCCATCTTTTTTTATCGGCACTTAGATAAGTAATGCCCATAGTTTTGATAATTGTAGCACCGCACCTTCATCTTGTCAAACTTTAACTCCTTGTCATTGCTACATGTGCCGTCGCCATAGCCACGACCATGGCCATGTCTACGGCCATGGCCGCCTCTCTTGGTGCTGCTCCCAGATGCCTCACATCCCGTTTTCACCTCCTTGGCTTTACAATGAGTCTAAGTGAGCAATACATGCTCATCATCTTCATCATCGACATTGTGCAGGTGCTCCTCCTGCGCTTTGAGGCATCCAATGAGCTTCTCTACCGTCATTGTCTTGAGGTATGCAAATTGCTCAATAGAACTGACAATCTGCAAAAATTTGTTAGGGAGTGATCAGAGCATCCTCTTGACAATGTACGAGTCCTCCATGTTCTCGCCAAGTTCACGAATCTTGTTGATGATGGTGCCGAACTTGAACGCATAGTCCTTGATCGTCTTGGTGCTCCTCATCTTGAGGCCGTCGAGCTCCACTGAGGGACTAGATCCTTGCTTCCTAGACACATTTAGCCCCAAGGAACATGGTCTTTAGGGCAGTCCACACCTCCCTGGCACTCTTCTTCTTTGCGATGAGGAAGAGCACATCTTTGGGGATGGCGCTGAAGATGGCTGCACATGCCACCTTGTTCTGCTTCACTGTCGGGACCGGATTTCTGAATCCAAACTCTCTATGTATTACCGCACTAGTCCCTGATTAAAGCTAGTGCACACATTTAAACAGTGATGATTACATAACTAACAACGCTTTATTACAATAATAGTGAGTATAAGTCTTATATCCACTTTATTACAAATGAGGTTATAAGACCTCTCAAACAAAAACACAACGGAAGCAAAAATAAACTTTGACAAAGGTCCATCAATACGTCACAAGCAATTTACTGGGGAAGCACAACCTAATACTCCCGAAAGCCTTCATCGAATCCATCCACAAAGTAGTCATAATCGCCTTCTTGGGCTTCATAATCCTCTGAAAGTTATTTTTGAGTGTAGCATGTGAGTACATAAAGTACTCCACAAGTCTTAGGGAAAATGCAGTAGATGCAAGACTTAAAAAAGAAAGGTTAATATGGTTCTTTTGCACAAAGAGATATTTTATTTCAAATACCATTATATATTTTTTGAAAGCATCAATTTATCAAAGTAATTGCAACAACAGAATTTAGATAAATTTTCTAGTGAAGGTTCCAACCACCAACACTAGTAGACAGGCTCTAGCCGCCTAGGTTCAAGAATTCAGGTTCCATCCACCCTCACTGGCTCCATCCGCTAGGACACACTCTCGGGAGTTCCATCCACTCAAGAGTTCCCAAAATCATTACTTTGAAACCAAAAACCAAAGATCTACCATGTGAAAGTGTACTTTATCTGCCCTTAACCGTGGACACAGCTATTCGAATAGTTTTACACTCTGCAAAGGCTGTACAGTTTTACCCACAAGAGATAAGTTATCTTAATAGCCAACATGCTTACTTAGCCATGAGACTCAGATAATTTATCACAAAGCCTTTACCTCACTCCAGTCTAGCTAGACACCACCCGCTGAGGTTTCACCGCTGAAGAGGGTTAAATCCACCACAGTCAGAAGCCCCCTCTTGCGCTGTATGAGTACAATAAATCTCTGTGCCTCACTGTGAATAAACAAGTACACCTTGGCACTCACTTACCACTGGTGATATCTGAACTAAACCTTCACAACTTATGCATCTAGGTTATACCCATATAGACTTGTGGTTGTACGGTAGTGCTCAGTTTAGATAATCACATGTGTCGGTCCTTAATTGACTAGAGCGGAACATTCACAATACAAGTTCTCGTGCTAAATCCGCACCAATCCAATCTTACCATCCGTCCAAGTTAAAATTCATTTTTTTCATAATTTTATTTTATTTTATAAACTAATGGCAACACCTATTGCCAAACACTTGGTAAAAACAATTGTTTAAAAATTTGGTAACAATATTCCCACCCATAAGGTTTTAGTAACCGACTAGCTTGTCTAAGCAATTACTACTGTTCTAAAATTAACAAATAGCATAATAATCTCAATATTGAGACAAGAAAAGTCTAGGGTGACAAAAGTACATAGTAGTCAGCGTCAAAGGAGGGTATAACAATTATTGGATTAACTAACATCCTTATGACAAAATTTATCATTTTATGTAACATAGTAATTCACTTAAAATTAACATAATAAAATGATTTTAGTAAACATAGGTACAAGATGATCGAAGGATACTTGCCTTCTTGCATGCTATCTGGACCTTTGGCAACGTCGGGTTTTACACGCGAAACAACAAAATAAGTAAATATAAATAAAATCAAAAAAATACAAAATTTATTCTGGAAGGAAGATTTTGAATTTATATGAATTTAGGAAAAAGAATTAATGGATTCGGAGTTCGTAAGAGGGAGAATGAGCGATTGAAAAATTAGCGGATTAGAAAATTCTAGAAAAAGAAAAATCAGAAATATTCCTGCGCGTGAACAATAAACAGTGAGCAACACTTTCACTGTTTTGACCGTGGCGCCGCTGAGAAAAGACACGGGAGATAAAGCCAATTAGCAAAATGGGTTGCTAAAGACCCCAGGAATACATAGAAAGTGACGGCACGTCAAACGGAGTACGGTGACGACACGGACGGTGACAACACGGACGGTGACAACGATATAAAGTTGGAGAGAGGAATAATTTTTGGGCATAGAACATGGAGAGGTAGGGTGAGCACAGTCTAGAACGTAGTGAGACGAAGCTAGAAAAATGATCGACAAAGCCGAAAACTCACTGGAGGGGACGCAATCGTCGTTTAAACGACGACGGTACCGAAAAACGAAAAACTCAATATCTTGGTGCTCGGTGGAGCGAATCCAAAACTATCTGAAAGGTAGTCACCTGGGATGGTTTGGCATATTTTGAAGCAAACGGATTGTTGAAAGCATCACCAGATATATGGGAATGCGAAGTGCCATTTACGGCCATGGCTAGGTGTCGAAGGTAAAAATTTGGGAAAATTTTTTAGAGAAACGGAGGGAAGCATTCGAACGTGTCGAGACAAACTCAACGATGCAGACGGCTTGGCCAACGGATTAGCGGAACGTAGTGGAAAAGTCTTTAGGTAGCCGACGGGCTAACATCAGCGTTCCGGGCAAACGGAGAGGAAATAGAGGGTGAGGTCTGTGGCGAAACAAAGAGGAGAATATGGGGAACATAATGCTCACCTTGGTCGTGGCCGAACATGCACGGTCGACTGATGGCGACACGAGAAACGACGATGCAATTTGGCCCACGGTGGTGACAATGCTCGGCGAAGTTCTGACGAGGACAAGAGGAGCACCACGTAGAATGCGTCGAGACAAAGCCGATGATGTGGTCAAAAGTGGCGGGGTTCCACTGGACGAGGCGCAATAAGCCACGGAACAGCGTTTGACGGAGAAACAAAAACTCCGATTGCGGCCAAGAGAAGAAAGTTAGGACTTGAGATTTTCGGGGATAAGAGAAGATGAGGAGGGGCTCACGGTGCTCCCTTTTATAGGGGCTGAGGAGGTCCGAGAAGAGAGATCAAGTAACTATGTCAATTCAAGACACGAGTTAATTCTCGCGTAAATACACATAAATGAGAGGGGAAACAGTTGGGAATAGAAAAGCTATGACCAGAGGGAGTGAATGCACTTGATTTCATGAAAAATCGTTGAGGCATTCATGAGTTTTGGAAGTTCGAAGAAAGCTTCAAAAATGGGCTCATGGCAGCTCTGTTCTTGTGCACGAAAAGTACTGGATGGAGGTAGAAGAAAGAGAGGAGAGAGAAAAGAGAAAAAAGAGAAAAAAAAAGGAAAAAGAAAATTCAAAATTTTTTTAAAAAAATTCACAAAAATCCTTGGAACATGAAAATATTAAATAAAATAATTTTAAATTTAATTGAACTTTATTTCAAATTTTAAAAATATTTTTTCTAGCTTTAAATTAATACAATAAATTACAAATAAAACCTAAAAATTATAAAGAAGATCATAGAGATTTCTAAAACTATTTTGGACTTAGAAAAATATTTTCAACTAAAAATTTAGATATTTTTCTATACAAAATATTATTTTTAAAGAAGGATTTTTTTAGACAGCAAAATTTCGGATGTTACATTCGTGTCCATCGGCTCCTCCGGATCTGTAAGATCTACTGCACCCCACATCTAGTTCACCTCCATCACGGCCTGCATCTTGATAGACCTGGCTGAGAAGTTTGTTCGCATCAGTACGGGATATGGCAGCCCGGCCAAACTTTCCTTCCTTGCACCTTGGCTGGTCCCTATGTTGTCCGCTGGCATGTACTTGGGCAATGGTCGCACCTTCACCGGCCTGAGCTCTCTGATAGCAAGTGAAAGGACCGAGGACTCCCAAGTTTCCACGCACGTGAGCAGAGAACAGAACAGTATTGCAGAGAGCAGATAAGGCACAAAACAGAGAAGGCACACACCACAGGAACACACAGGAGTTGTGACGCCCACACAAACTTGCGTCAGTTTTCTTATCTTCTCTGTTATTCCATTGTTTTTCAGAATCGATACGGTACTCTGACGGGAAAACGACAATTCGGATCATGGGCTAACAAGACTACAAACATGAAACGCATTCTGAGTTTTTTCAGTTCGATACTGAACTTCTCCCCTGAAACTTTCGACAGAACACAAGAACTAACTTGACATGAACAAAACAAGATCAGTAGTTCAGTACTAACATCCGTTAGCTTTCTTCGCTTCGTCCGATGCTTTCTCCTTCCCGTCGTCCTCTCCGCCTTTGCCTTTCTTCGCCTCCGCCGCCTCGTCTTTCTCATTGGCTTTCTTCGCCTCCGCCTCCTCTTTCTCCTTCGCTGCCTTGGCCTCCTCTTCCTCCTTCGCCTTGGCCTCCGCCAACGCCTTGGCCGCCGCGTCCTCCTTGGCCTTCTTCAGCGCCTCGATGAGCCCGGCGAAGCACACGTTTGGGTCCCTCTTCTTCTTCTTGGACATGGGCATCAGGTTCTCGGCCACGTCCGCCGGCGACATGTCAGCCTCGTCGAGAAGCTGTCGGATCTCGCCGAACAGCTCGTGCTCGTCGACGTCCAGGTAGTTCTTGGCCAGGACCTTGAAGGCCTCGAAGCGGCAGTAGGACATCTCGATGTGCTTGTCCATCCTGCCCCGCCGGATCAGCGCCGGGTCCAGCTTCTCCTTGTGGTTGGTCGTGAACACGATGATCCTCTCGCCGCCGCACGCCGACCACAGCCCGTCGATGAAGTTGAGCACCCCTGACAGTGTCACCTTGGTGCCGTCGTCCTCCGGCCCCATCGGCAGCTTGGGCTTGTCGTCGTCCTCGGGCTTGTTGTCGCCAGAGGCCTTCTTATCCTTGCGCTTGCCGGTGAGGTCGACGGAGCAGTCGATGTCCTCAATGACGATGATGGACTTGCCCGTCGTCTCAATGAAGAGCTTCCGCAGATCGGTGTTGTTCTTCACCGCCGTGAGCTCGAGGTCGTAGACGTCGTAGTCGAGGAAGTTGGCCATTGCGGCTATCATGGTGGACTTGCCGGTGCCGGGGGGCCCGAACAGCAGGTAGCCTCGCTTCCAGGCCTTGCCGACCTTGGAGTAGTAGTCCTTGCCGTCCTGGAACGCCATGAGGTCGTCGATGACGGTCTCCTTCTCGGCGGGGTCCATGGCGAGCGTGGCGAAGGTGGCCGGGTGCTCGAACGGGACGTGGCTCCAGACGCTCTTCCCCCGGTAGGGGTTCCAGTTGCTGCTGGAGTTGTTGGTGAAGAGGCGGCGCTGGCGATTCCTGACGGTGACGGCGCGGCCCTCGTCGAGGACGTAGGGCAGGTAGGAGCCGACGACGAGGTCGCGGTGGCGGCGGTGGAAGACGAGCTCGTAGGAGCGGCGCTCGTCCTCGCCGGGGTAGATACTGATGACGTTGGCCCGGGAGGGCATCTTGTAGGCGTACCACCAGAGCTTGGCGCCGGAGAAGTCATCGGTGACCTCCTCGTGGTCGTCGACGGAGACCTGGAGGTTCTTGCTGTCCTTGCCGAGCTCGGCCTTGAGCTTGCGTGCGCGGCGGGCGCAGGCGTCGCTGAGGTAGGCCTCGACGGCCAGGAAGAATTCGCTGCGGCGGAAGCGCGCGGCGCCGTACTCGGAGATGGTGATCTGGAGGTAGGGGTTGAGGTAGGAGTAGAGCTTGTGCGCCCAGGTGGTGAGGTGGTAGCGGAGCGTGACGGGGATGTGGTGCTGCACGACGGACCAGAGGAAGAAGAGGCTCCCCAGCGCCGACCCGAAGCCAGCCCAACTCTCCACCATCGCCATGGATGGCTAGCTCTGGCTAGTATAGGCTATAGCGCTCTCTATCGATGGACAGGACGTAGGTGCAGGTGCAGCTCGTCTAGGGTATATATTGATCGATGGATCATTCCTAAAGTGATCTCTACATATATATATATTGCTAGCTAGCTAAGCTAGGGGCAGGTGAAGGTAAGAGCCTTACTTAGGTAGTCAACGGCGGGCGGCCGTGGTTCGTCGTCGTCGTCGGAGTAGGTGAGGGGGAGCTGTCGGAGACGAATCGAACGGTGTGTACATGTGCATCCATCAGCTCGCTAGCTTTATTAACTCGATGAGTATGTCAGGCATGGATGTTCCTATCTACCCATCTATGTACGATTCTATAAATGAATGAAAGCTGATAGAGATCATGCAGACCAACCAGATTTCTTTAACAGGTAGTAAAATCCCATTTGCATTCACCAAGAGGAGGCAGGCATGTAGCTTAGCTCGCTCTCCATTTTGTTTCCTCCGTTCTTTTAGAAATAACGGGCTTGCTTGGAATCGTTTTTAGAAGCTGTTTTTAATTTTTACTATAGTATCTACTTTTAAATAAAGTATTTTTTTCAAAACAAGGACTACATATTAATTGTAGTACACGTTAGAAGCTTAATGTTTGTACCATCTAAAATCGCAAGTGATTATCTCTCTTGCCGTAATCTCTATCGTAAACAGGTAAAATTTAAAAAATTCAACCAAAAACTATAAACCACAGTTAAAAAGAACGGACCTAAGTCAACTATGATTTACTGGCATGGATACTGATTACGATTCGATGATGTGTGTTTGGCTTAGGTCGGCTCTCATTGGCCCTGGGCTAGCTTGACGGAGAAAGCCTGCCCTAGGCCCAAATATTCTTGTGACGTCGGGTCGGGCTGGGAAACTTGGCCGCCAAGTGATGGCGATGATGCATGCAGCATCGGGTCGACCAGTAATCAGTCACAAATTAGTGCACGTGTCAAGCAAAAGCATATAGCCTTTCCTTTTTCTCCTAGAAGCTAGCATTATATTGACTTGTGCTCCAAGCCATGACGTACGGACTGTATATGGTGTTAACTTGCTGCTTTCCTAATTGCAGGATAAACATCTGGTCATGGCAGGCGGCACCTGGATCTAGTAACAAAAGGGGCCACAAAAATTGGCTGAGGCAGATGATTTGAGTAGATTATTTGTGATGTACATGCAAGGACTTTGTAAATTCTAACCGGATGGACTTGCGAAATTGGGGCTGTTATTTCCGTTGATTAAGTTTGTTGAGCCGCCAGTACGTTCAGTAGCTCACCCATGTTAGGGGGCCGGCAAAAAAAAGCTCCCTCGGGCTCGAGTCAAAATTGTTTCGTGAGTTCATTAGTTAAAAATTGAGATAAGTCAATTTCAAATGAAAAGAAAAGCAAACGGGACGAGATATTGTGTCATCGGCCGTAGGTTTTTCATTTCATTGCACTCGTAGGCTGAGGTATGTAGCAGTTAGACGCAACTTTTCTTGCTATGGGTTGTAAATGTGTCGAGAGTATCCATATTGGGCCGGAAAATGTCGGATAATGGGCCGTTGAAGTTAACCCCGATGGAACAAGATATTTGTTTTGCGGGCCGTATCTGGCCCTGCAAATACAGTTACATCTGTTTATGATTCTTGTTCTCGCATTTGGATTTGAACTCCCAATGAATTAATTGCTGCTAGCTCCCGTTTCTGATCTCTACAGACTCGTTGCAGAGAACTGATCATAGGTCAATCGGCTACAATTAGAGGTGTCCCAATGGCTCTGCCTAGCTGGCCATGCGCGTTGGGTCTGGCCGGCACAGTACAGAAGGTGAGCTGGGTTTGGGCTGCCGGCTCGGCGCAGAGTAATTGATTTTTGGTTAAAAGAGTTTATGGAGTTTTAAGAGTCAAAAAATTTCAATTCTTTTAAGATATTTGGTTGGGATAGGTTCATAAGAACATGATCTAGTTTTGGTTCAAATTTAAAGTTATTTGAAGTTATGGACCAAAAAGTTTTATCGATTATCGGATTTAAAATAGTACTGAAAATCTGCTATGTTCTTGTGATGACTATACTGTTCACCTGGTTTAACCATTACTGTTCACTGGTCTGACTGGTACTGTTTATCTTGTCTGGTCACCTCCACTAAGGGGTTAGACCACCGAGGACACGTCAAGGCGTTTTGCTCAGATATTTCCTTATGGTTATTTATCTTTGAACCTTATAGCTTCGATAGTTACTGGAGTGAAGGGTTTTGCTTCGCTCAAAGGAAAATATTTTGGAAAGCCTCGAAATTAATTTAGGCTCCTATTTATCTCCTCTAGTCACCGACCTCAGTCCTACAGTTGTGCTGTTGCATGAGTCGCGGCCTATTAGTGGATCAAATATGTAGAACATTTTATTTTACCAATCGGATTACCTACCTAATTCATCCTCACGCTGGGGGCGTGGGTGGGCGTGGGGTTGGAGAGTCCGATGTTATACGGGGCGTCCGGGCAGGAGCAATTCCGTAGTTCCCTTGTATTTGACTCATGGTGACATATGTCTTGGAATGAATATACTAGATACGTTTGCGTGGCGGCACGCCATGCAAGTTATTTTGTGTAAAAGATTGTTTTTTTGTGTGAAGGTAGTTTTAAGTTTGTTTGTTCTGTGGTGATTGATATAAGTATTATTCTGTGTAAAAAATTGAAAACGCAATTAACAAAACATTGATCCACACAAACTACTATAGGCACTACATAAACAAATACGCAAGCAAATATGCAAAATACAGAAGTATGCAAACAGTACTGTAGCCTAATCGAAAGAGCACATAGATAGTATCTAAAAACATGTGTGAATCTAGGTACGGACGATATTTGAGGCCACCTAATTCAAGGAATGATTTCTATCTTATTCTAAGTTGTAATAAAAGCATGTATGAAATGTGTGTCCAAGTAGCATTTACGAAAACGTAATCAATGAAACATTGATCTATAGAAACTACTACAGGTGCTATAGAAACAAGCACGCAAGCAAATGTACCATATGGAAATGGCTAAATAGTACTGTAGGAAACCTATTATGTAGGTGAGAAAAAAGGCTATATTTGAGAAAACAGTAATAACAACGACAACATAAGAACAAAAAAAACACAAATGGTAAAGATAAACGAAAGTACCTTATAAATGGAAGACGGTAAGAGCAAATCAAGTTGAGTAAGATTAGAATCCATACAGCTACTAGGGATGGCAACGGACACAAACCCGCTGGGTTTTGCCATCCCAAACCCGTGCCCATGAAAGTTGAACGTGCCCGCTAAAAAACCCATGCCCGTGATGGGTACAAATTTTTGCCCAGACCCATGCCCACTCGGGGTAACAGGTACCCATGGGTCGCCCATGGGTAGGAGTAGCACATAAATAGGGATGGCAATGGGTATCCGAAACCCGATACCTGGCGGGTTTTTACTCTATTAGGGCATGGGTCTAAGTCAATTTCCTAATCCACGGGTTTGGGATGGTAAAACCTAGCGGGTTTGTGCCCGTTGCCAGATGCGCCGTGCCGCTGCCGTTGTGGGGAGGATTCAGGATTTCGGGGTAGGGTGAGCTAGGGTTTACATCTTTTATATGTATTAGTTGGGTCAGGCCGGCTATTGTGGGCCGGTATGGGCTGGTTTGTCGGGTTTATATTACCCAAGGGTTTACAGGTTCGGGTACTATAGGAACGTATCCGAACCCAACAGACCCAATGGGTTAGACTTTTTGCCCATTAAGAGACCCATGGGTTAGAAAATTGACCTAGACTTATGCCCTAATAGAGTAAAAACCCACCGAGTATCGGGTTTCGGGTACCCATTGCCATTCCTAACAGCTATGCTTCACAATACAATGCATCGAGCTATCTCAAAGCACCTCTATATAACAAAAGGAAATAGTCTAAACATTAGAGCAGGAATAAGAATATCTAGAAAGTGTACCAACAAGAATAACAGAATTGTAAAAAAATGCAAAGGCACGATAACAGAAAAGACTATAAATATAGAAATTCTCAATTGTATTCGCATGCTAATTGAAACAGTATATAGACAATATATGAAACCATGTGTGTAAAGTTCTAACAATGAATTGCTATAGTTCAGTAAACAAAACAGGAACAACATGTACATTATGTATTTCTTTTGAATGGAATATGCAGTATCTATTATCTAAGAGATATAAAATTAGTATTAAAATGCAAATTGAATAATTGATATGCATGTTTCTTTGGGAAATATTCAAATGAAGGCTTATCACTTATCATCGGTTAGGAGTTTATTGTTTACTTAGGGTGAGATTCCATCTTCGGAAATCCTTCAGCACACACTGTATATTTGGTGAAAGTAACGTAGTAAAATGCAGAGACAGAATTTACACTAACTACGTTAGCCCCTTCACTAGGGAAGGATCCACTATCATAATACCGAACCTTCACTCTATTCCAGTCATAGAAATCTAGGAGACTAAGAAAAAATCATTACAATTCATCAACCAGAAGTAACAACTGAATAATCGGCAGTTATATTCTCTCTTTTTTTGACAGAAAAGTAGTATGCGAAATGCATCATAAGACAGAATTGATGAGAAGAATACGAGGATTTTCTTCAGGTCTATTACTCATTATGCCTGCAAACTGGAGTTGCCTCTCCATGTGATTTGATGACCCACGCTGACTGCCCTTGCGGAACACACAGCTTTTAACATCATTGCATCAACCTCCACCCTGGAATTCCATATGAATCACCATAAGCTATTAATCCAAAAAAAGACATATACCAACCATAATAGGACTGGGTGCAATTTGCTGAAATTTATCGCAGTTCACATATATGTGAATTGCGAAGTATTACTGACCTCCAGATTGATAAGCCTATTGTTAGCTCCTGATCCAAACCCTCGGTGTAGGTGGTAACCCGGTAAGCTTCCATCCAAGCAAACCGTAATAGTTTTCAAAGGAAATAAACATCAATGTTTACCACCCTACCATGCTGTAAGCTAGAAAAATTCCATCCAAACTGAAACTCCAATCTAAATGGAAAGAATTAGTTGAATTACTCGTGAACTACTCAAACTATTCTATTACTTTAAAATCAGAAGTAACTGCTGCTCACCATACTTACTTTGATTAAATTTACACAAACAGAATCATCATAACATAGATCCACAAATTAGCTCCATCCTAAGGCAAGTTAAGTCTTGAGTAATTCACTGCCTATAAACAAACGGGGTACTCGGGTGCCGAATTACTGAGCAATTATACATATCAACTTGCCAATTCACATGCAATAGGTGGTATTTATCATGGCAACCAGCAACAATGGTAAGGCTAGATCCACATGCATATATGCTCCACACATGATACATGCTACTACCAAACAATAAAAGGATAAGACTGCATGATCACTCAATCAAAGATCACCTATATAAAAGGGGATACCGAAGAAAACATGAGCAATCACAATCCCTAATATGCAGATGCTCCGACTAACCAGGGTCAACAGAGCAGAGACATGCATCACGCAACTCAATGACTCAATATCGAGGCACACAGACCCAACCCAGTGACTCAACCCAAGAACTCACAAGGGACATGGCCAACCAAAAAAAATCTTTGCAACACAAAAAAAGGAGATCAACATAGGAACAATCTAAGGTTACCAAGGAGCACTAAGCACATATGCAAGGTGTAATCGGTAAAGAAAAGCATCGGGCATGGCAGACAATGAAATGGAATTGCAGGGGAGCCAGGAAGACTTATCGTGCAGGCCACTAGCACTTGGGAAAAGGTGGTGATCCGAATAAACTCCGAGACACGCTGCTCTGTGGAAATGAATGCTGTCTAAATTGACCGCTACTGCAGTGCAAAACATAGTGGGAAAATCATTACAGGATCTCCACAGGGGCAGTAACATTCTATAACTAAATAACTGACAGATGGTAATAAGATGCAAAACACATTTCCTCCCCCACAAAGTATACTGGCCTTGGATTGGATGGCCACAGGAAAATTCATCGAATAAAACAAGTTTGAAGATAACCCACTGAAGCGATTGCTGCCGCACAACTGTCCGGTTCATTTATCTCGTTCACCGGCAAAAAGGAATTGGCACCTTCTTTTTAGACAGCTGGGAAAGATGATAGACCCTACGACAGGATGCATTTGGTTAACAGGTGTTCTTTAGACTATGAAATTTAAAGGACAGTGAAAGTCGTCATCACTGACTGACCACATCTAGATAGGTATTCAATCAGTCGCCTGTCAAGATCGGAGTGCTGGCAGAGAAGTTCCTGCAAAAAATATATAAGCATGATATTAACCATCCCTGGCAAAAGCAATATCACAAAGTTGGAGCACATTATCAGTACTCGATACAGTCGAGTTTCACACCAAGGCCATTGAGGAAGACAAAATAGCTGACTGAAGTTTCAGGAGTTCTATCATTGGTGGCTTCAATACTTTTCACTTGTGATTTCTGGGAATCGAGCAACTTCAGTCGCCTTGTCAAACAGTAATAAATGGGAAGATGATCTGTTCAATGAAACTCAACCGAGAGAATGTAACTTTCTGGCAAGGAACAAACTAAGAATATTCTGAACATAATTCAGTAAAGGGTCCACACGCTATATAAGACTGAAATGCAGGCACTTCAAACCAAGTAGAAAAGAACATAGCTGACACAGGAGCAAAACCTAAACTAAACATTTACCCTACATGGATATCCCAAACTTTGCAGCAGCATTTGGGAAATGCCCAAGAACAATTCTTCCACAAGGAATGTTTTTGTTGGAGTATCTGCCTTAATAGAATGGGAGCATCTAGTACATGGAAAGTATGAGATATATTGTGTTCAGGACAAAAGAAAGGTATTTGATTAGATTATTAAACTAATTACAGATATTGACTGGGAAAGCAGAAGCGCCTTAGTCAACGTGGCCACATCGACAGACCAACTAATGTGCAAAGAAGGTATAGAGCCAAAACTTAAAAAGAGATACAGCCTAGAAGGTACAGAGTCAAAACTAAAAAAGAACATCTATGGATATAGCCTACAGGGGGAAGGAAGATTGTCCACATTAGATATCATATGAAACTGGAGTGAAGAGATCCACATCAGATATCATATGGAACTGGAGGTGATGAGATGAAACAGCAGATAGAAGGTAGACAAACAAGGCAAAAAAAATTGAAACAAGCTTTAAATTAAGTTCATCTTAACAAATTATATGATGGAATATTGAACATTCAGAATCATAATACCCTGTGAAAGAACTATAAGACCATTCAAGAATATTTCAACAAACTACATGTATGTATGGTTAAAGTTGTAAACTTGAAATGTACCTGTAGATTCTTCAATATAGAGAAAGCCTCCTCATGCATGGGATCTACAGGAACTCTAAAAGAAACACGGCCACCACCAGCTGGTATGTGATTTCGGTTTGAATCCTCTGTTGTTGCGTCAGCCCTCTCATGCACTGTTGTCCTAGAAATTTCAATTTCATTAGGTAAGCATGTTACCAGCTGAAGCAATTCAACAGGCGTAAGATAATAGTCTAGATAACACAAGTGATAAGTAATCGCAATAGCCAATTCCCATTGAAATTAATTAGAATTGACCCAACAAGTTTTAGACTGACAACACACAGCTGGAAAATCCTGAGGCCAAAACTTTTAGATTCGTATTGCAATCAAACTGAGATGACTAAAAGAAAGAATGTAATGGCGGTTCCATAAGCCAAACAACACACTAGTTAGACATGCTCAAAAACCAAACTAACTTGGCTATGGAATCCCAACAGATCCACATTGACATTTTAGCAAACACCTCACGCACATGAGAATTCAACACTACTGCATCTTTTTACACAAATGCAAAACAATCAGTATCAGTACACAATAGTCAAATGTCATACCACAACCTTGACAGCAGCAGCTCGTGCTCCTTTGATTTACATGGATTGATTTACATTATCTTCTCGTTGAGAGCTAGAAGCTCAGCCTGAGGCGAACTCACCATCAAATCTGGGCGGAACCCTCGAATGAGTAAGGGAAGAACCACCGGAGGCGCTAGCAATGGGCGAGGCGGAGGCCGGCGGAGGGGCCGGACGATCACCGCTGAAGCCTCCCAACCCAACCGCGAGAGCTCTCCCGGACCCTGCATATGCGATCCCCTTATCAGAAGAACAAAAGATCCGCTCAACAGTGCAATCCTTCTGCATCAGTACTCGGCGAGCGACGAAATCGATAGAGATCTAAACTGCTGTCCCCTGTTCCATCGGCTGCTCCGCCTGCTCAGGGAGCCACCTGGGGGGCGGCGACGACGGCAGGCCATCGTAGCGTTCAGAGGAGGAGCGCTTCTTGCCTGAGCTAGATGAGCGGTACGGGGAGCGCCGCGACCGCCGGTCAGGGCTGGGCGGCAGCGGTGACGCGCGCTCCGACCTGCTTTCCGCAGCGCGGCCTGCTAACCACGGAAGAGAGCCGCGGCTCGCTAACCACGGAAGAGAGCCGCGGCTTGCTACCCAGCGCATACACGCGGCAGGCGGAGCAGAAGCGAACATGGACACACACGTCAGGCGCAGAGGGTGCTCAAGCGACGTGGACGCAGGCGCTGCCCAGAGAATCCCCCCACTTTGATATAGGGATTATTATTATTATTCCTGTTAGCAAGCAGGTTAAGCAAACACGCAAGACTGACTGGTGCTTCTCTGTACCTGTGTGTACATAGTCATCAGGCCTCCCTCACACAAGAAAAAAGAAAGAAAGAAAGACAAATGTTTAAGGAGACTCCACTCATCAGCACATACTTAATCTTTTTACCAAACATGGTTACATTACATTAGAAAAAAAACTTGAAAACTTTTGGAAACAAAAATCTGACAAGAATCCCATAGTTTCCACAAATCCGTGTCGCTAGTTTGCCCTCGAAAGAAATACAAAATGATAGCATTTTGTCGCTACAACCACGCTTGATCGTCGCAGGAAGCATAAGTGCATAACACAGTATAGAGCCAAGAGCCCGGCTTGAGAGACCATGTGGAGGTATTCCCATGTTTGTGATGAGTAATTGACGGTTATTTTAGTGAGTTTAAGTTTGTTTTGGGTATTGTAGGGTTGAGTACCTTTATTTGAGCTATTGTTGAATATACTATTTCGTGCGGTGCTATGTGATGGTTTGCTTGTCTGTGTGACTGCAGGACTTCAGAGCTAGGTCATTGTGAGGCGAGGAGGACCGGGACTAGACACAGGAGGTGTCGAGGTCCAGACGGTCAAAGATGCCGAAGATGATCGATGCTGCTGAGGAGGTTGTGAGTCGGGAGACAAGGAACCGGAGCTGGAGCTACCGGTGACGGCGAGGTGGTCCGGGACTAGGCTCAGGGAGGAGCTGAGGTCCAGTCGGTCAGGATGCCAGGTGCGGTCGTGCGTCGACAGGAAGATTCCAGGAAAGTGCGGCAGGGGCTTTTCGATAAAATGTGCAAGGCGGCAAAATGGAAGCGATTTCGGCTGTAGATAACAGGTTTGAGACCTGTTAGTGGAGAGCAGAAGAGAGGTTAGGGTTTGGAGTGGATTTGAGGTTTCCCTCCAATTTTGTCCTGATGGTTGACTCTTTGCCTTATTGGTGTATGGAGCAAGGGAGTGGGTTTTGCTGCCACTTCTTGATTTGCTATTGAGGGAGTGGCTTCTGCCTTTGTCTGAGGTGCAGGAGAGAGCTCGAGATTGTTAGTGATATGCCCTAGAGGCAACATGGAGATGTTGTATATATCACATACTATGTTTATGATACATTACTTTGTTCCTTGGAATAGACATCATCATTATTGATCAATGAGTATGTGACTTATTCATGAGACTCTTAAATACTAAAATGTTGCTATTTCTAAGTGATCCCTGATCGTATATCATATGAGGAACAAATATGATTCAAAGACAAAGATCAGCATATGTATTGATTGATGATCATGTCTCATGGATCATGGTATGGTGATACCAAATCAATAATATGGACATGTGTTAGTGAACATATGTTGGATAGACCTGCCATGAGACACTGCAGAGATTCCATGTGTCATCAGTTGGTCTCGAGTAGTGTTTATGTAGAATCCTTAGACTTGAGATCATCATGGTTCCCAACATGAGTAGTAGCTTATTTTGGGATTACTAAACACTACTCCGTGGCGGGTAGTCATAAAAGTAGTCTTCGGATTTGCCATGAAACATGTAGTGGGATGTGAATGATCAAGATAGAATTTGCCCCTTCTTATGGGAGAGATATCTCTGGGCCCCTCGATGTAATGGATTATGAAAGTGCATGGCCATGCCAAGGTGATTGAGGAGTCAATCACAAGTTTATAATCCATCACGGAATCGAGAGAGTGATTGAGCTATTAAGAGGATGACACGAGTCTCGCCTTGAGCTCAATCTATATCGTGAGGCAAAGGATTCGTACATGAGAGAACATTACGAGTTCACCGATATGATCTTTACATATACTTTGGGGTTAATATGTCTTACTAGAGGCGCTATTAACGGGGTGACCGGAAAGGCGTTTCGGGTCACGACCAAGTATACGTGAACCTCTGAGGTCGCACGCTTAACGGGTTGGAACAACGATTCGAATATGATTCGGATATGGGCTCAATTCGGATAAAGATCCGAATAGACTCCTAATGGGCCTTGGTCCGCAAGGCCCACGTGAGGAGGTCTATATATGGAGGCGAGGGTGAGGGATTCGTCCTGTTAACATCTAGCAAAACCCTAGCCGCCACCTCCCGAGCCAAACCCTAGCTGCTCACGAGTGCTAGTACACTCGCGATCGGCGTTCGACCACTGGGCGTGTGGATACGGTGGAGGCGCCGCTTGTTGCGATCTTGATCGGCGTGCGTGGAGGAGACGATCTGTTCAGGACGATCGGCTACTTCCACTACTACCTCGACGCGCGTGATTGGATCGGTTTCCAATTCTTCTTCCGCTGCGCTGCGCGTCTAAGTGGTAACGATCCATGATCCTTCCTTAGCATGATGTTCTTAGGTGCGCGGTAGAAAAGTTTTGTTTTCTGCTTCCGTAGCCTACGTGTATTCCTTTAGAGATTACTCCCAGGTGGTAAGCAGGAGAGTAGGTGGTGTGGTGTGAAGTATGAATGGGCAGTAGAGTGGAGAGAGCAGCCATCTTCCTGTGTGCATGTGTTCGTCTTGCTTTAGAGAAGCATGTAGTAGAGTGAGAGCACAGGTGAGAGTGTGTGTGTGAAGCTTAATCTTCTTTAGTGCGTGTGAGTCCTCTGTTGGGAAACCATGTAGTGAGAAAATGGGTGTGAGAGGGTTGTGGTAAAAACATTATGTAATCATTCCTCTGGAATCATTCATCTATTTGCAATGAATTTATTTGAGAAAGTTTGGATGTGAGCCTTGGTGATTTCCTCTGTTCCTTTTTCTTTTAGGGTTTCTTGGCAAGAGTGGATGGATTCTTTCTTTTATCTTTATAAGATGGCCTGAGACTTTTGGTTTCAAGTCTTGAGCTCTTTGCTAAATTACCTGTAAAATCTTGTAAGCAAAGGATGGAAGAATCAAGAGGAATCTGAAATTTAGCATCTCTCAACTCCATTTTCAGATTTCTGCTCAAATCTTGATTTCTTGCTCTTTTGATGAATTCTCTTGTTCCCCAAAGTCTTGGTGTTATTAAGCTCTCATTCCAGGTCTTTTGACTCGAAATCAGCAATCAATTACTTGTTAATTTCTCAGATTTCGGGTTGTTAAAGTACTTACTGCACTTGGCTGCTTTCAGGGACAGCAATCTGAATTTTTGTGTTCGCCCAAGTATGCAGCAGTTTCAGTTTCCTCCCCTATGTATGTGTCCTGAAATTAGTTTGCAGAACTTTTCTCTCAGGCATTCTGTTGTCTCGGCTGCTGAGAGCTTTCGGCCAGCAGTTATTTCTTGAGTGCAGGCGACCCCCTCTCTGTTTTCTGCAGATTCAAGTGTTCGGTTCTTTCAGGTTTTCTGCAGATTCTAGTTTCAGTTTTCTGTCCCCAGGTTTAATTGCCGAACTGCTCTACTCTGCAGTTTTCTTTTACAAGCCATGTGCACAGGGAGGCATTCATTTCGGTACTGCAACTCTCAGTTTTCAGATTTCTTTTCTGCAGCTCACGGTTGACTTTTCTGCTGATTTCCTTGCTATTTTTGTTCAGTTTAAGCAGCACTCTCAAGCAGCAAAAATCAGCAGGTTGAGTGCAGTTTTGATGCGTGTTGTTGTGCAGTTTTTCAGCAGATTGTGCACCCTCTCTACCTCAGTTTTCAGCAGTAAAATCTCCAATTTCTGTGGAGTTAATGCAGCAGGTTGGGGCAGCAAATTAGCAAACACTTTTAGCCTTTTCTTGATGCTTTCGGCAAGCAATCAGTCTTTAGCTTTCCTGCTTTCGTTTTGTCCTTCTTTTCTTGTTTTCAGGTTCTTGTTTGGTGCACTCTCAGTGCTTTGCAAAAATTGATTTCGGTATCCAGAGAACATGAACCTTCTTGCTTAGTAGCTTTTTAGCTGAGATTGCTTCACCTCTTATGTCGATCTATTTGTGATTTTCAAAGAGCTTATGTGTGGATACTTCAGTGGGCAAATTTTAAAGAGGCACCATTCACCCCCCTCTGTTGCTATTTCTGATCCTACACGGCCTCTCCAGGGTCATCTCCGCCCTGACCACGGTGATGATGGCCGTCGGGGTCGGCGCTAGCCAGCCTCCTCTTCCTCTGGTCCATGGTGCAGCAGTACGTCCCTTTCCAGCTCGAGGACTATCTCGCCGTCCTCACCCGCCGCCTCTACGCTATCTATTGGGATTCGAGTAAACTACACTAGCGTAAATTAAAATTTTTTTACCATATAAACTAAAATACCATGTGAGTAAGAGATCATAGACCGTTACCACTAGACGCGTAGTGTAGTGAAGTAGAGTTGAAGCAACCGATTCAATGAAGAGCGCGTCGATGTAGTAGAAGAAATCGATCGTCCTCCGGTCAACCGTTTTCTCCTCGCTATCGTCCCAATCAACGCCACAGTTGTAGCAGCGCCTCTATCGAGGACCACATGTCCAAGGATGAAATACCGTGCATCGGCGTACTAGCACCAACGCTTATATTCCTTCATATATTTCATAGTAAACCCGAAAGCTACCTTTATGACCATCCAATCATAGAGTAGTATTTGATAACTCTTAAGTAAACTATTACACATGTAAAAAATAATGACGATCTCAGGTCTAAGGATCCTATATATATTATGTATGAGACCAACTGATGACACTTAAGAATATAATAATTTCCGCAATGTCTTATGATGGGTCAATCCAACATCATGTTCTTTAACATATATCCACTAGGTCTTTCTCTTTCATATTTATTCCTATTAAGATATACATGCTATTATATTATAAGTTGTAATAATTTTTCTATTCTCATTTGTAGAATATTAATTAATGTTAAATTTTGCCGAGCTCTAACTTAGCTTTTCTTATTGTTAAAAACTAGGGCACGTTGAATTATTAATTATTACCGAGGTTACTCAAATCTAGATCTAGACTTGGATCTTAACTCAGACTCACTCAAACTCGGCTCGAGCTTCTTCCAAACTCGAACTTGGGCAGCTACAATCGCTCGAGTCCGACTCGTTTACAGTCCTATACTACTACAGAAAGAGTCATCACAGATGATTTCTTGAACCGTTTGAATCAATGGGTCAATGATAATGATAATCAGAGGTTATCACAGATGGTTTGTGAGCCGTCTATGATAATCACAACACAGACTGTTCGAAACTAGAATCATCTATGAAGGCATAATATCACAGATGATTCTAGCCACAAACTGTCTGTGAAGGCGTAATATCACAGACAGTTCTAATCACAAACCGTCTGTGATATGTGGTCATCATAGACAATTATATTTTTGGTTATATTTTTAGTTGCCACACAATTATTTATTTGTTTTGTTCTGCCAAGTTCGGTCTGTGGTTGATATCCAATTTATTATCTAATTAGTGGGAAACTAAAGGAATCCAATTTATTTGTTTTGTTCTAGTTGCAGTCAAAGTGCCGTGGTCGAAGCACCACAGTTGAAGCCGTGGTCGAAGTGCCATGGTCAAAGTGATGTGGTACCTTCCAAAGTGATTTGCCGGTGGAGCGCGTCAGCTCAACGCGCTACGGTGCTAGCCTGAACTCCGGCTTCATGCCGTTCTCCTACCAGCACTAGAAAAGTCACCTCAATCAAAACTCTGAATTAGATTTGCAATTTTTGGGACAGGAAAAATTAAAGAAAGATAGCTACTTAGAATGGACGGATTCGTACCAGGGAGCAGACGATGAGGCCACGCTCGTTGAGGACTCTACGGCCATGGTGGAGGAAAGGGTAGGGGATTAATAAGGGGTGAGAGGTGGCAGGAGGCCCGGTGCTACCATTCGATACAGAGAGAATGGACGGGTGGGATCAGGATCCTAGGGGAGATACCACGGATCGATGATATGGCAGGGCATTATTACAGACGGTTCGAATTAAAAATTGTCTGTGATATGCTGACATCATAGACGGTTCTTGTTAATAACTGTTTATGATAATTGCTAACATCACAGATGGTTGTTTAATCTGAACCGTCTGTGATAATTCATAGACGGTTTTAACAAAAACCGTCTATGATAATTATGTATCATAGATGGTTCTAGTGATGTGCTTGTAAAACCGTCTGTGGTAATCATAATATAGACGATTCCACCGAACTGTTTGAGATGAGGCATCCAATATAGTCTTTTTTTGTAGTAGTGCTAACTACATCTCCTCAACTGGATGAGACGCGACAGTCACTGCCGGCATACATATACACGTATTCATGAAGACTTGAACATGTATTCATCAATTTTGCATGAGTGCGAGTGCATGCATGCACGCACACACATACGAATATGATTAGGAGTGAAAATGAATCAGATATGGATCGGATAGTGCTTAAACATTATTTGCATCCATATTTTTTTTCTCAGATTCAAATACGAATCAAACAAATGCTGGATACAAATATTGATAGGACAAATGTCGGATACGAATTTGGATCAGATTCAACTATTTTTGGACTCTAATAATTATTCGTGGCCTCTCCTATTTAAAATATGGCACTGAATTATTTTAATATTTTAAATAGATAAATAACCAACTCAGTGACTCTACACATGTAACCGCGCATTAAATATTGACAGCAACAAATGAATCATTCATCGCATGTATTTGTATAATATCCTATGATGCAATAAAGTTTAACAAATCAATATCGGTTTTATAGAAATATTTATGCCCCTTTTCTCTTGTTTATTACGTAATCATTGATTATTGCTACCATTTTATCATTAATCCTAATTAATTCTAGATATATTACAAATAAATCAATTATAAATATATCAAATTTGGCTAAAAAGAGCATACAAAAGCTTTATTAGGGGATGTGCCAAAATAAAAAATATAAAATGCCAAATTAAAGTCCACCATGATGATGGGCTTGTGGAGATGATTGAAATACATGTATAATATTCTCAATTTGGAGATCAAATGTAAAAGATACATATTAGTAAGTTGCTATTATTATATTTGCTGATTTTGTAGGACCGAAATGGCGACACAGGGGGGGTGAATGTCGTTCTTTAAAAATTTGAACACTGAATTTTTCAAAAAGATGCCGAATAAAGCAACTCACAGAAAATTAATTTTAGACTGCATGCAAAAGAGTAAAAGATTGGAACGCATGCGGCACTAAAAAATTCAGCATAAATCAGAGACCAACCAGCAAAAAATTCAACTGAAAATAACGCTGTTTGGACTGCATGCAAAATGATTGAAAATCAGCAAGTAAAAAAAAAAGAAAAGCACTACAAGCCGAAAACAAGAGAGAGTGAACTGAAATCTTGCTGACTGTATTTAGGCCGAAACACAAATGAGTGCTGCAATTTGTTTTTTTTTGTGCTTGTGATGCTTGGAACAAAAGAACTGCAAATTAAATAACCTAATATCCTGATGAAAAGAGAATACAGAGAGCAAGACTCTCTCTCTCTCTCGGTTGCAGAATAGACAGAGAAAAGCAGAAGAAGGAACCGAACTGAAAAATGATTCTACCAAGCTGTCAATTGGACCTAAAAAAATACTAACAAAAGGCAACAAAGCTGCTCTGGAAACTGCAGGAAACCATCTGGCCGAACAAGAAGAAGCAAGTCACATGCACTGCTCACCAAACCAGAACTGAACCGACAGCATACACAGAGAAATCAGCAGCTCAACTGGCCGAAAAGATGATGGACTGCACACGAGAAAACACAACCATTCCCTGCTGAAAACTGAGTCACAAGAACGGACTCCTCTGTAGTCACCCGAACAGCAAACTTGCAGATTTTTGGCCGAACGCAGCAAAGGAGCGGCAGATTTACAAGAAAACAAATAGCAGGTTTTGCACTAGATACCAACAGTTGAACTCGCAGTTAGCCAAATCAGAAAATACATACTGCACCTAGCAGCCGAATCTGATTGCTACCAAGTTCTTCAGGAACCAAAACACGGATTGCACATACGCACTTTACTCTTGCTACACCAAGATAAATCAGCTGAACCAAGAAATAGAAATCCTGAACACAGATAAATACTACTTGCCATAAGGAGTGAAAACATGAAATGTTTTCTGCTACTCACAAGAACTTATCACAGATCATAAACTAAATAGAGAAAGTGCAGTCAAGTATTTTCATATATTTGCTTTCGGGATGAACTAGCCAAAGCACTTTGAGATGAATCCTTGTTCAAAGCATATATATGTAATAGCAACTAGAACAAGAACATTAATTTAAAAAGAAAGCAAGCAAATGGCACAAAATATAACACAATAACACTCATATTGAGACGAAGAGCGATGAAAGATTAATATAGATGAATGTTTACATTAACTCTTCCATGTCTCATCCAAGAATACATACAAGGAGAGAAACACATAGAACCCTAAAACTTGCATACAAAATTTCTCTCCCAAGAGCACAAGCATTAGGAAACTCTAATACTCATACCCATTTCTCTTTCTCTCTATCTCAAGTGTACTTCTCCACCTAGAGAGCACCTCTATTTATAGTCTTCACTAATGGGTTTACAAGTCTACTTTACCCATTAGGTCACACCAACTCTCCACTAATGAGTTTACACACAATTTTACCCATTAGGTCACAACACTCTCCACTAATGGATCATTTCCAAATAAAATCCACTTAGCCTATTCTTTCTCAACCCAATCCGCTTCCTTTTGTGCAGCGTTGTGCATTTACCAAAATGCCCCTCCTGCACCTTCCTGGAAGCTTCCTCGTTTCTTGCCGCGAACGCCTCGCAGTCACTTCGAGTCCTCGCCGTCTTCGACACATCCCGACCGTTCTGACCTCAGCACCGCCTGTGCCTAGTCCAGTCACCCGTGTCTCGCCACGACTCCATCTCAAAATCCTGCAGTCATCACCGACAAGAAAACACATTACATAGCACCGCACAAAATGATATAATTAAATATCCTCATCAGTAATTAGCATAAAAATACCCGGAACAAACTCAGACTTCATAGACAAGCTGAAGCGTCACGCGGGAATAGTGTAGTCTTGCATCATCACTGATTTCAATGGCACGGGGTGCAAGGTTTGCTTTGGATGGCGGGCGAGTGGGTGCGGTGCGAGCATGTGAACCGAGGACAGCGATTGGGGTTCGGTTGGCAAGGCAGGCAGTGGGACGGGGAGGCGCAGAGCTCACCTTTGGGAGACACACGATGGCGGAGGTGACCAGAGTGGAAGGCGCTGGCGAGTGAGCAACGGTGTCAAAGACGGCAGAGCAAAATGGCGAAGCTCAACGACGACAGTGGAGCTTCGCAAATGGCGGTAGCGGTAGCGGTGAACTCTGGTGAGGATGGTGGCACACGAGCGAACTTCGGTGGTGGGGTGCAAGGGATGAGGTGGTGGCGGCTTTTTATGCTGAACACCGAGAATCCAACTCAGAGATGGCAACGGCGGAGTTCGGCTCAAGCACGCAAATTGAGATAGCGCCAGAGTTTGTGAGGAAGACGGTGATGAACAGTAGCTGAACTATTGGATGCATGACATGCGACGACTCGGAAGATCGGATGACTAAGATGAGATGGCACAGATGCACAGTACCCGGGCCCTCAGATGGTTGACACATGTCCTAAGGTGGGATCTGGCGGTCGGCTTCGGTGAACAGCTGGATGGGTGACGCGTGGCAAGTGGAGAATCAGATAGCTGGGATGAAATGGGCCGAAGGGTTTTGATTTTTTGGTTTTTCTATTTTTTTAGAAATTCAAATAAAATCAAAAGAGCTCTAGAAAATAGCAAATAAATCCAGAAAAATCCCAGAAAATTCTAAAAATTTCTTGAGACATAAGGAGCCCAAATAGAATATTTTTCATCAAATGTTAATATTTATTTTAGTTATATTAAATATATTTAATTAATAAAAATTTAATTTAAGCTTGTATTAAATCCATAAAAATTCAAATAGTGAAAATTTATTTTTAAAGGCTTCAAATAAACTCTAAAAATCATGCTATTACACTAAATAATTTGTGATGTTTCAACCTTAATATCACAATTGAGATGTTATGTTGGCGTAAGAAGGAGCATTTATCGACTAGGTGATTAACCTACTTGATAGTGAAACCTTAGTGGACGAGTTCAAGTTGAGGTTGAATATTATAAAAGTCTTGTTGTGATTTTTCTTTTATGTAGAGATGGTCAGATCTATGGGTAAAGTTGTGCAATCTCTGCAGAGTGTAAAATGATTCAAATAGTCATGTCCCCGATTATGGGTCATGCTTAGTGATTTCATATGAATAGTAGACATTTCATAAAAAATTTGATTGGGTTAATTTTTGGAAGTGAATGGCTAACTCACTGGTGGCTGATTATGTGAATGGATAGTTCATAGGAGGTTCATTAGGCGAATTGTCAGTTCACTTGTGGTTTACTCAATTTTTTTTGATTATTTACTTATTAATCATTTTTCATTGTTCGTTTTCAATCAATTTATTGTTTTTACTTTAAATTATTATTTTCTGCAAAATAACCACTAAGCTATCATTTGGTAAGCCTTGCATACTATATTGCATTCTTGTTACAAACAACTTGCTGAGTACTACATGTACTTACGGCTATATCGACATTTACTCAGTGGAAGAAGAGGAACTATATCAACCAGAGGTACCTAAAGGAGGATACTTCAATGTCTTCTCGGATTAGGGTTTCACTGCTCAGTCGATTACCTGTAGGTATGTCGAATGACCACTTCATTTCACTGTGTTTCCGCTGCTATGATCAATGACTGATTTGTTGTAACAACACTGACATGGTCAATGACTGATTTGCTGCTCCAAGTGAGATCGCGTGAGGAGGCACGCATCAAGCTCCAATAGCTAGTTGGGCTGCTTAACGAGCTATTGTTGAGCTTCTTTTGAAATTGATGTAGTTCGATATAAACTCATTTTATGTATCATTTAAGTGGTTATTTTAAATTCGAGCTAACGAGCCACTATCGAGCCAAGCCATGTTAACATTTTCTTATTCGAAATGGACCCACTTTAATTTTAAACCCATTAACTATTGTAATTGAAGCAATTTTGATTAGAACCTTAACGAGCTTTTTGCCCGCCCTAGCAGCTAGCCTTTCGTCCCATAGAGGGCGCATCACTCTAGATCAGGCAGCGATAGCGAAAAAAACTAGGAAAAATTCCAACAAGAATTTTGTGCAGTACTAGAGCAGCATTATATTGGTCAAATCGAATCACTGTGTGATTTTGCAAAGGAAAACAGTAGACGCGTTTGGCTTTTCAGCATGATCGATCATGTATGCATGCCTATAAGATGGCGATGAACCCCAGTTACCGATCGACATGATCATATGGTTATCTGCGTTACATTCGGCCGCTATGGATTGATTGGATTGAACTGAGTGGGCATACATATTTTCTTTGAACGGAACATGCATGCATGGATCACACATGTTGCTTAGCAATATATAGTTTCTCCAGTGTCGTCACTTATCTTGTTTGATCTCTCCGTTGAAAGGACCGAGGACACCCTAGTTTCCACACGCGAGCAGAGAACAGAACTGTATCGCAGAGAGCAGAGAAAGCACACACCAGAGGAACACACAAGAGTTGTGACGCCCACACAAACTTGAGTCAGTTTTCTTCTCTTCTCTGTTATTCCTCTGTTTTTCAGACTCGACACAGTGCTCTGACGGAAAAATGATAAAATCTGAAACTACTCACGCACCCACCAGACTCTAACAAACAGTCCGGTTTCCTAGCCACTTACATACGCAAGACTCGGCCACAATCCTGACAATTCGGATCATGGGCTAACAAGACTAAAAACATGACAGCAAAAGACACCGACTGAAGTTCTGCACATTCACTGAAAAATCAGAAACCGCATTTTGAGTTTTTTCAGTCCGATACTGAACTTCTCCCCTGAAACTTCCGACAGAACACAAGTACTAACTTGACATGAACAAAACAAGATTAGTACTAACAATTGCCCCCTAATCCTGTTTTCCTTTTGCCGTATCCACCATGCCCAGCTTCTCCCTCATCTCAACACGGCCAAGGGATTTCGTTAAAATGTTGGCTAGCTGCTCCTCTGTCCTGACGTGTTCCACTTCAATTTTCTCACTCTCTACACACTTACAAATGAAGTAATACCTTGTATCGATGTGTTTGCTCCTTTTATGGTGCACTGGGTTCTTACACAACGAGATGGCTGACTTATCATCAACTAGAAACTTGAACTTCTTTTGCTCCTAATTCATCAAATCTCCTAGCAAACGTGCAAGCCAAATTCCTTGGCAAGGGCAAGCTGATGTTGTTGCTGTGATATACTCGGCCTTACATGATGACAGAGTCACCACCTTCTGCTTTTGTGAGATCCAAACGATCAAACTCAAACCAAGATAGAAAACAGCTGTGGTGGTGCTCTTGCGATCATCGACATCCCCGGAAAGGTCGCTGTACCCGATCAACTCCAAACTTTTGCTGTATCTCCTTCCATAGAAACACCCCAAACTGAGTGTACCACTTATATACTTGAGAATGTGCTTCACAACAGTCAAATGTTCAGCGGTGGGATTTTCCATATACCGGCTGACAATGCCAACAGAGGAGGCAATGTCAGGTCGGGTATTCACCAAATACCTGAGGCTTCCCATGTGAAGGAGAACGGGTAGGCTACGCTAGCTACAACATTTAATTTTCTACCGCGTTCAACCAGAAAACATGCGTGTAAGGGAGTCATGTATAGTTACCACTAGATGCGCTGCGTAGCGGAAGAAGAGTTGGAGCAGCCCGGTCCAACGTAGATGCGCGTCGATGAAGAAGAAGCAGTCGATCGTTTCACGAACTGAACGTCTCCTCCTCGCGTCCTAGCAATAGCCTTGCGCTTCTCGCCGATCAGCACAGCAGCAACAGCAGCGGCGCCTCCACGGAGTCGACATGTTCGGGATGGAACGCCGTGCGCTGGTGTGCTAGCACCGCGCGGCCGGCTAGGGTTTCGGGATACGGCCGAGGGGAGGTGGTGGCCAGGGTTTTCAGCATGTAGTATCATACCTGCAGCCCTGCCTCCACATATTTATAGAGCATGCTAATGGGCTTCCACGTTGTAGGCCCATTAGAACTCTAATCCCATATGGATCAATATCCCTTTTAGCCTATAAAACCGAATTGTTTATGATTGCCTCTTGGGCACATCACTAACACCATGATGCTTCGGTACATCGTGGCGTCGACTGGAGAGCTCTTACTTTCCTTACTCAGCTTGAGTCTTTCCTCCATAGGAGTAGCACATGGATTACACCCATCCATGCTAGTTTCTGAGTATCTTAGCGGCATAAGCAGACTGACATAAAGTGATGGAAAGTGATTCCATCATAGGTCTGCTGAACTTCAATTCCTAGATAATAACTGAACAATCCAAGATCGCTCATACTAAATAATTGCTCCATTTGAGTCTTGAATTCAGCAATTTCAACATTGTTGGACCCGATAATGATCAAATTGTCGACATAGACCCCACTAGCAACACCGATGTGCCATTCACCTTCTTGTACACAATGTGTTCCAGTGGGCTTTGCTCAAAACCGAGTGCCATCAAACTCTTGTCAAGTTTGGCGTTACACGCTCTCGGCGCTTGCCGAAGCCCATACAACGCCTTATTTAGCCTCAACACCTTGTGCTCTTGTTCTTGTATCTCAGAACCAGGCGGTTGGAAGACATACACCTCTTTAGCCAAATCTCCATTTAAGAATGCCGATTTGACATCCATATGGTGAACTTGCCAACCCTCCTATGTAGCCAAGCTAGCTAACAACCACACGGTCTCCATCCTTGCAACTGGGGAAAAGTGCTCATCAAAATCTACTCCATAGTGCTAGACATAGCCCTTCATGACCAGACGAGCCTTGTATTTAACAATGGCGCCTTGGGGGTCTTTTTTCACCTTAAATACCAATTTCAATCCTATGGGTTTATGGCTGCTTGACAGCTCCACAACCTTCTAGGCTGCATTATCTTCAATGGATTTCAGCCCCTTTTGCATAGCACGCCTACAACATTCTTCTTTCATAGCCTCTTCAAAGTTCTTCGGTTCTTCTAATGCTAGAAAGCACAAGTTCAGATATTCAAATTGTTTCTCACTGGGATTGGTGGTGTCATAGACCTCTCAGAGTAATGGAATTGACATGGTCCCTCAAACGGTGATGCACTGCCGACCCAACCGGCATGACTGGTGTGGTAGCTCCTTGTGGTGTACCATGTAGATCCTAGTCTGCATCATGCTGCTCCTAGTCTTTACCACTTTGCATTGGCATGCTGCTATTGCCGCAGATGTTGTTGTTGTCACTAGTGCTTCCGTCAGTATCAGTGTCACCACCAGTGCCAGTGCTGCCAACACCTGACTCCACAGGCGTGTTATCCATGGCCAGCAAATGGTCACCATGATTCTTCTCGCCACCACCTGCCTCATGATCAGTTTCTTGGTGAATGATAAATGTCAGACCCAAGAGCACTGACTTCGGATCCTTTGTGTAAATCGCACTAGTCTAAGATCAGCTAGTACACACAGCGGTAACAGAGATACATATCTAGCACAAATGACAAGCTTTATTATTAAATAAAAGAGTACATACCTTATGGTCATATTTATATCACCATACTCATTGGCACAAATAAGAGAGTAACAGCAGAAACAAATAAATAACAATGATGAAGCCCAAACCTGCCCACAGACAAACAACTATAAGACATGGCCTACTCGCCTTGGTTCTCACTATAGTCGTAATCGTCCTTCTCTGAGATGAGATAGTAAGGATGAGTACAAACTTGTATTCTACAAGTCACACGGGAGAATGCAATATAATGATAAAAGCAACAAAGGAAGGCTTATAGGGTTATTTGAGTATAAAACATTATTTAATGAAATACAATAGATAGATATAAAACTATAGGATTTAATTTGTAAGTGAAGACTGTACTTTAAACAAAATAATACAGTTAGTGCAGGCACCGACCTAGCACTATCCTAACCATGGGTTTCCTACCTAGACCATATTTCTTCAAAAGATTCCATATTTCTAGCTGAAACCATTTTGTGAAAAACAAAGTTTAATTCGTGAAAAATTTTACTCAACATGCCTATGACCGTGGGCACGGCTATTTACGATAGTTTATATACTTTGTAGAGGTTATACAACTTTACCCACAAGATATGATTAACTCATGTTATTGGCCACTACACGTTTCTGTAGGCATACGACTGAGAAATTATAATAGAGCTTTATTGTAGTAGCTTATAGACCAGTCCTAAATTGACTTAGGCTCTAACCATAACCTCTCATGCTTAGTATTCACATTGAGTCACTGAGCAACCACAAATACTAGTAAGCACCCACCACCTATTTATTAGCCCAAGTCTAAATGAAGTTTTATATTTTATTTTTGAAATATTCTATAGACCTTCTTGACTCACTAAAGTCAAGTATACATTTATGTGAAAAACGTCATCCCACCCTAAAGTTATAACTATACAGGTCTAAGCATTGCTACAAAAATTCTCTAGCCATACTAGTGTATGAACTAGAGGTTTAATTTAGGGTGACAAGGTACAAGAATTGGCCATATCAAAGGAGTCATAACAATTAGGAAGTAAATCAGGAATTTGGAATACTGTAAATATAAATTAAGCATGCAATATAATTGAAAACAACATAGCTTAATTTGTAAACTAAGATCAATATAATCAAGAATGTGTGGCTAGCCTTGCTCTGCAGACTGATGGGTATCGTCGAAGTAGTACTCTTCTGAATCATGGTTGTCTACACCTAAAACTAACCCACCAAATTCAACTAAAATTCAAATAAACTCCAAAATTAGATAGTTCATGATTTTAGAAATTTGAAAAGGCTCAATTGGAGTTAGGATGAAAGAGAATAGACTTTTGGATGTGTAAATCCTAAAGAAAAAAAAAGAAACACTAGAATTTCTAGAATTATTTTTCTAAAGGAAAAGTGATTTATGATGTCAGCAGTGGATTTTTTATTTTTAGTCAAATTATGTTTCTAAAAAAATTCAAATTATGACATTATGCTGACATTAGCCCTAGGGTGGACTTTCTAGGCCACGGGCTAACTTGTGGGCCCGGTCCACTATGGACTAGGTGGCAGGTGACTAGTGCATTTGCAGACGTGTCATGCCAGGTGGCGGACACGTGGTGATGACATGGCAAAGGTTGGGCTGAGTGCTAACGTGGTGTGCCACGTGGCTTCCACGTAGCTGCTGACTTAGTGAAATCGGATGATATGGTTGCCAGTTAGTGCACATGTTGGGTCTTGTGGCTGAGAAGGCTCAAGACTTTGGTGTGGCTACTGACTGTGCTATTTTGTGCTTAGATGGCTCAGTATGTGGCACCATGTGGCATCCACTTCAACCCGAGTGATGACGTGTGCGCCAGCCAGTGGTGCTTAGAGCCCAATGGCTTGCCGATAGTGTGGCCCACGATAGGGCTCAACGAGGGGTAGAGAAGGGACATGAGGCCGCGGGGAATTTTGCCTTACTTGATTGTGGGGCTCCAGCGGGCATGAAGGCGGAGGCGTGGGCTCGGCTGTCAATGACGCCGGCGCTCTGGTGGCAGTGGGGCCTAGCCGAAGGGTAGAAGTGTTTGTAGAGGGGCGGTGAAGCCGAGGTTGGCAGTAGGGAGCTTTGGAGATGGCTACAGCCAAGCAAATTCCTTATTGGAGTTCACCAAAGCTCGGTGGAGGAATGGAGATGGCATTGGAGCTCCTTGGTACTTGGGATGGATTGAGGAAGTAGGGGTGGGGTGGAGTAGAGGGGGCGAGGCTGGGAGGGGGCTTTTATAAGATCGAGGGGAGGGAGCACGACGGGATTCCTTGTTGGAATTGGCGGCCGACGGATGGAAAGTTATGGGGGAGATGGAAGGACGGGGTGTAGAAGGAAAGAGGGGCACGAATTTTAGGGAATCTGATCTAGGCAACGCATGGTTTTCAAAACCAGAAGAAAATAGAGAAGGAAGGTGAAGCCGATTCGAGCTCAGTTTGTCGGAGCAAGAAAGGAAAGGGGAAGGAGGAGAAGGAAGGGGCGGGAGGAGGAAGAATAGGGCAGGCCCACCAAGCGGCCAGAGAAGGGGGAAAGGAGAGAGGTGGGCGATAGGATGGGCCAGCATGGGGACATGGCTCAATCTGGGCCATCCATGCGTCAGTTCAGGAGTGATGGCAGGGTTTTAAATTTTAAATATTTTGTTTTTAATTTATAGAAATCCCAATAAATCGAATAAAGGCTTCGAAAATAGCAGAAAAATACAAATAAATTCCATAAAATTCTAAAAAATTCTAGAAATTCCAAGGAACCCAATAAAAATAAAATTAACTTGTTTTGATGACAAATGCTCATAATTCTTAATAAGTTTTACTCAAGGCTTAATTAAAAAGAGGAAATTTAAATTCCAGAAAAACTCAATAAATTCCCAATACATATAAAAAAACATTTTTTAGGATGTCACAAACCTACCCTCTTAAGAATATATCAACACTAAGATTTGGATGGGCTAGCAAAAGAGATGGAGATCATTAGCCTTAAAATTGTTCTCTCATTTCTAGGTGGCTTCATCTTCGGTATGGTTGCTCTATTGTACTCTACAGAACCGAATGGTCTTCCTCCTAGTCTGACATTCTATTGTCTCGAGGATCTTGATTGGGTGCTCCAGTAGGTGTGGTCTTCTTGGAGGTCAAGGGTTTCAAGGACTGCCTGCTCCATATGTACTCGAAGGCACTTCTTTAGTTAAGACTCGTGGAAGACACTACGCACTCCTAACATGGTCAGTGGAAATTCTAGCTAATAAGCAACTTCTCCTGTATGCTCCAAGATCTTGAATGGTCCCACAAATTGTGATGCAAGCTTTCCTTTAGTTTGAAACCTCTTAACTCCTCTAGGCAGGGACACTTTTAGGTAGACAAAGTCACCCACCTCAAAGGTCAAATCTCACCGATGGTTGTCGACATAGTTCTTCTTGTGTGACTGGGCTATCCTTTGACTAATCATTGATCTTTCTCACATTTTCTTCAGAATCTTGAAGTAGGTTGGGCACGGGTCTTGATGTCATTCGGGTTGTTCCCATAGAAGAGGTGTTCGGCACTTCCTACCATATAAAGCTTCGAAGGGTGCCATCTAAAGGCTAGCCTTGTAGCTGTTGTGGTTGAAAAACTCAACATAGGGTAAGGTTTGATCCTAGTTGGTGCCAAAATCTAGAGCACAGGCTCTTAGCATATCCTCCAACACTTGGTTAACTCGCTCTGTCTGACTATTTGTTTGGGGTGATAAGCGATACTAAAATTAAGCCAACTACCCAATTCTTCGTAAAGCTTCTGCCAGAACCTAGAGGTGAACTGGCTTCCTCAGTCTGACATAATATTTTTGGGGACTCTCTGAGTAAGTGGTTTTGACCGGCATGAAATGAGCCACCTTAGTCAACTAGTCTATGATTATCCAAATAGAGTCATAACTGGATTGAGTTCTAGGGAGTCCGGTGATGAAGTCCATGTCAATTTATTCCCACTTCTAATCCAGAATTGGCAAGATCTGCAAAAGTCCAGTGGGTTTTTAATGATCTGCCTTGACTTTCTAGCAGGTATCACAGGCTTCAACAAATTTTATGATTTCTCTCTTCATGCTAACCCACCAATATCTCTCTCTAAGGTCTTGGTACATCTTAGTATGATCTAGATGAATGGATTAAGGGGTTTCATGGGCTTTACGTAGAATCATCTCTTTGATTTCTTGGTTATTAAGCACATAGATGTGGTTCCTGAACCAAACGGTTCCACATTCATCCTCAATAAACCCTATGGCTTTCCCTCTTCTCATATTCTTCCTGATTTTCTTGATATCCTCATGTACCCTTTGGGCTTCATGAATCTGGTATGATAGGGTGTGTTGGACTTCTAGGACCGATAGTATGCTCCTCTCGACAAGGTTTAGGTTTAGATGGGCAACCTCCTCCTGAAGTTGAGTCTAATCCTCTTATGGCAGTATGTAGTTTGTATAGGCTTTTCTGCTTAGTACGTTTGCCACAACATTATCCTTTCCTAGGTGGTAGTGAATCCCAATATTATAATCCTTATTTAGCTCTAACCACCTTCACTATCTCAGGTTGAGTTCTGCCTGGTTGAGGATATATTTGAAGCTCTTGTGGTCCATATAGATCTCGCAACGATTACCTATAAGGTAATATCGCCAAAATTTCAAGGTATGAACCATAATAGCTAACTCTAGGTCAAGGGTCGGGTAGTTGCTCTCATGGGTCTCAGCTGGTGAGAGCATAAGCTACCACTTTGCCTTCTTGCATCAAAACATAACCAAGTCTCTACTGGGAAGCATCGCAGAATATCTCGAAATCCTTATGAATATCCAACAGAATAAGCACTAGGGCTGTTACTAACTTCTTGAGGATATGAAAGCTCTGCTCATAGGCTTTTGTCCACTCGAACTTCTTCTCTTTCTTTAGGAGCTGGATCATGGGTTTGGCAATCTCAGAGAATCTAGCTATGAAGCGTTAGTAATAACCAACAAGCTCAAGGAAACTCCTGACCTCAGTTACCATCCCTGGTTGCTTCCAATCTATTCTACCTCAACCTTGGAGGGGTCTTCTGTAATTCCCTCAGCTGTCACAATGTGACCAAGAAAAGCTACATCTTTTAGCCAAAATTCACACTTGATGAATTTGGCATAAAGATGGTGCTCTCTAAGTCTCTCTAGAATTATCTTTAGATTGTCTTCATGCTCTTTCTCATTCTTGAAGTAAATAAGGATATCATCAATGAAGATCACTACAAACTTATCTAGATACTCCATGAACACATTGTTCATCGTACTCATGAAGTAGGCTAGTGAATTTGTCAGTCCGAATGATATGACAGTGAACTCATACTGGCCATAACGAGTTGTAAAGGCAGTCTTGGGTATGTCTTCTTCCTTGATTTTTAGCTGATGGTACCCGGATCTCAAATCTATCTTGGAGAAGACTCTTGCTCCTTTCAGGTGATCAAAGAGATCGTTGATCCTGAGTGACATGTTCTTGTTCTTGATGGTGGCATCATTAAGTGGTCTATAATCAATGCACATTCTCATGCTACCATCCTTCTTCTTGACGAAGAGAATCAGTGCACCCCATGGTGACGAGCTTTAATTGGTTGGACATAGCCTTTATCATCTAGTTTTTGAATTTGCTTCTTCAATTTGGCTAACTCATTGGTAGGCATTTGGTACAACCTCTTGGAGATAGGAGCTGTACTAGAGACTAAGTCAATCATAAACTCGATTTTCCTATCCAGCGGCATTCCAGGTAAGTCTTTCAGAAATACATCTGGGAATTTCCTAACGACCGGTACTCCTTCTAGGCCTTAGAGTTGGTTACGAGTACACTCTTCTACCTTTAGGATTGCTGGTGCAAAGTTTACTGCTACTCCCTGACCATTGGTGACGGTGATAGACCAGGTGGCACAATCGATTTGTCCTTTATTCTTCAATAACCAATTTATTCCAAGAATTACATCCAAACCTTGGGAGTCCAAAACTATCAACTCTACTAGGATTGGTACTCACTCAATAAATAGGTTCACCTTTGGGCACAAGGTTCCAATTCTCATCTCTGCCCTCAGGGATTGGACTAGCATGGGGTGGCTAAGAGGAACTGAATCCAACCCATTCTTAACCACAAAAGCCTTGGAAATGAAAGAATAGGATGCTCCAAAATCAAATAAAACTGAAGCTAGTACTAAATTGACTAGAAATGTACCCAATAAGACATTCGGTGCAACTTGAGCCTCCTCAGCTATGATGTGATCCACACGTCCTTTCACGAAATTTTGAGGCTTCTTGAAGCTAGGTTTGCCCTGAGCTCTGACTTCCTAATGGCCTGGCGTTAGCCACGGCTTGAAGCTTCTTAGGATAGGACTTGACAAAATATCCTGTCTCCTTGCAGTAGAAACAAGTTAGCCCGTTAGATGGTGCGGGGTTCTTCTACACTTGCCCTCCAATAGCTACACTACAGAAAGGCTACGAAGTAGGGCAGTTGGCTAGATGTGATGCCTGGTTCACTGCGGGAATGAAGTTGCTTGAATATGGCAGAGTGCCACGAGCCTTGGGAAAGCTTTTGGGATTGACCTTCTGAGTGGCCATCCTCCTTTTTCGATTCTTCATCTCCACCTATTTGCCTTCCTGACGGATGGCCTTGCTGACGAGTTGATGGAAATTGGTGCAGTCATTGGAGATCAACTGCACCGTGATGTTGTCATTAAGGCCTTCCAAGAACCTCTGTTGTTTTGCTTTGTCTATGGCCACATTTTCAAGTGCATAACATGCCAGCTGATTGAATTTTTAAATTTACTCATTCATGGTATGCCCTTCCTCACGTAGTGCCCTAAATTCCTTCTTCTTTAGGGTGATAGTGCCAGCATGGATGTGGGCCTTGTGGAAGTTGTACACAAACTCATTCTAGGAGATAGCTTTTGCATTGACGTGTGCGACAGTGAACGTATCCCACTACTCCAAAATAGGCCCATTCAGTTGATGGGAGCAAAAAGAACTCGCTCCCTGTCATTGCACTGAATGATATCTAATTTCTTCCCAATGTCTCAGAGCCAATCATTTGCGTCTATTGGGTCAGTACCAATGGAGAATGTCGGGGGATGCATTCTCAAAAATTCTGATAGCTGAGACTTTGGAGCTTGGGCTAGCAGTGGTGGAGCAAGCTAGGCAGGATTGCCAATGGTTTGAACCACTAGCTGGATAAGTTGATTATGATTGGCCATCATCTGGGCCTAATTAGGTCCCTTGGCTAGTGGCAGCGAAGGAATGGGTGCTCTGTCACTGCCGTTAATATTGTCATTGCTGTTGCTGTTGCCATTGGTGTTCACCATCTGCTTGGTGCTCTCAAGGATTAGAGAAAGACTAAAAGGACCTAAGAGGGGTTTGTATGCCCATCCCATAAACAAGCGTAAGAAGAACTTTCAAACAAAAGAACAACTTAAGAAAAGAAACCTTTATTGATACTAATATCTTAGATAGGCTTGAGGCTATCAACAAACAAATAATAGCTCAGAAGTGATGTCTTTTATTTATTTTTATACTCTAAATCTAAAGAAACCTATGGGGTTGGTTTAAACTAAGATAAGTACTTCTTCTTATCACCGGTGCATCGCATTTTTGGTGATGGCTCAAAGTTGGCTCTGGTGACTAAGGAACAGTCATCATTAGCCTGGAGTGCAGCAAGTTCTTCTTCTGCCCAACAAAACTTGTAAGCAGTGAAGCTTATCTCATTCAGGGTCGCTTGGTACACATAGTCTAGGGACTGTGTGAGTTGTGAGTTCCACCTACTGAATGAGTCAGGGGTTGTCTTCTGCCTTTATGGACGCGAATATGCTACTGGAACTCGCAAGGTATTTGTGGGGTAATACCGAAATGCGGTGTCTCTGAGTTCCACTACATAGATCTCCCTTAACTATGTATGGCTTCTTGGGCACATCCTATATACTAGTGAAGAAGGTGTCTCGTCTTTGAGGAGCGATGAAGATGTGGAAAGTGGCTTCATCGCCAATGTTTGTGTAGATCAGCACCTTACTCGCCAATACTCTTGCTCACTGATGGTCTATCGATACCCCTGATAGACAGGACTTGTCTAGAAACCTATCTCTTGCAAGAGACTCTAAAGACAGGAGGGAGGCTAGGTGACCAGCGTGAATGCCATGGGTAACTTGGGTAGGGATCTCGGCCATTAAAGGATCGGAAATGGCAATAGAGGGGGGGGGGGTGAATGGTGCCTTTAAAAATTCTACCTTGGGATGCACACACAAATCTTGCTCTCCGATAGCTATAGTAGCTATGAAGATTGAGGAGAAAAACAGCTAGTTGGAGACCGAAAAAGAAATGAGATCAACCTTATAAAAAAACTACTAATAATAAATATAAAAGGGCTACCAGCAAAAGAAAATAATTCTGGCCTAAACAGAGAATCTCAAGACATCAACAGTTCAAAGACTATTGCAAGCACCCTGATTTTTGTCCAGAATCATATAGCCGAAAGCTATATGTGCTGCATGCTGAAACTAGTCCAAGACTTTAGTACTGTTCAGCAGGAATGCATCACAAAAAGGCCCAGCCGAACACAACAACAGAGGGGCTGCACCCACTCCAAAATAACAGAGACAAGCATCTTTAAGCCAACTGCACAGGGAACTACACACAGCAAACACCTGGCCGAACAACCCTGAAAAGAACCCTGCAACCTAACTGAACAGAACAACTCCTGCTAGATGCGAAAATCGCTGTGTATTCTTTGCAGAGAAGAGATGATAGCGAATGCCTCTTTAAACCGAAGGACAGAGAACAGCAAATAATTACTAGCAGAAAGCAGGAACTCTAGAACCTGGCCGAGCACATGCACTGCTGCTTGCTGCCCAAAAAGAAAACTTACTGCTCCTAGCACACTCCAAGTATCACATCAACAGCAGACAATGAACAGCCGAACTGAAAAGGACCTGCTGCAGTTAAATCTGCACTACCAACAATAACCGAGAGACCAACTCAAAAACTGCACCCAAGAAAAACTTTAAGACCAGCGATGCAGAGCGAGCGGTTCGGCTGCTCTGAACTGACCAAACTCGCAGAGAGCAAAAAAATGGACAGCTGCACCAAACTGAAAGCTATCTGTTACACACAGCCTGGCCGAAAAACAAAGAGAAAAGAAAAAAAGGACTGCTGATAACCGAAAGGCAAACAGGGAGAACTATTCTTGCATCTGCCGAACAGTCCCTATCCCAGCCGATTACAACTTGGGCTACTGAAATACAGGACTTGCAGACTGTCAAGACAAGCAACAATTTGCTGCTGCTGCACTGTTTCTAAACCGAACCCACAGGAGACGAAAATGAAAAGAGGCTAGATAACAGTAAACCGAAAGAAGAAGAACTGCATACTAAAAAACAATCAAAAGTCTAGTAAATGTTCCCTGGCAGTCAACATCCAAACAAGAGATTTTAGACATAATTACTCTTTCTCTTTGGCAAGGAATTACAAGAAATCTGGTTGCTAATAAAGAAAGGAAGATCCTAGCACAAAGAGCTTCAACTTAAAACAAGATATACTTTGAGATCATTAAGTTGCTCATGAGGATGAACTGACCAAAAGATCTTGAGATAAATCCTAGTTCATAGCATATAAAAAACAATCGTGTCTTGGCGCGCACGCCGCACAGCCACTTCGAGTCCTCGTTGTCTTTGACACATCCCGACCGCTCTGACCTCAGCACCGCCTGTGCCTAGTCTGGTCACCCGTGTCTCGCCACGACTCTGTCTCAAAGTCTTGCAGTCATCACCGACAAGAAAAACACATTATATAGCACCGCTCAAAATGATATAATTAAATATCCGCATCAGTAATTTAGCATAAAAATGCCAGGAACAAACTCAGACTTTATAGGATACGAGTCAATTACTCATCATACAACCGGGGTTACCTCCACATGGTCTCTCAATCTCCCCCTTGATGAGTATATTGACAAACACAGAAAAAGCATATAAAGTTGAGTTTGAGAGTCAAATATGGTCTAAAAGAAAATCAAGGTAACTAAGACCATATCGACAAAAGGGAAAAACTGGAGCAGAAACTGAAAGAGCAAATTTTTCTGCAAAGCTCCAGAAGGCTTTTTCTCCAAAAAATCTCCCCCTTTTGGCAATAAAATCATCAAGATGCTCAAGAGAGAATGAAATAACTGTGTGTTCTTTATTTTAAGCATTCGGAGCCATGAAGATTATCCAAATTGACCGTAAGAGTATTACACCAAGTCATAATACATAAGAATGCTATCAAGATCATGACGATTTATGTATAGAAAAACTGAACCAAATAAGTCATAATCTGTGAATCAGTTCAAATTTTGAGCATGTCAAGTTAAACATGATGTTAGTCTAGCTAGTGGTATTCAAGGATGATGCAAGCCATGTCAAATAATCTAAGTGGAACCAAGAAGCTAATATTGAGCCGATTTAGAGTACTACAAGTTCAAGTATGACTCAATTATTCATGTACTTGGTCTTTTTGTGAATAAGCAAATTTAGCACAATTGACTTTTTCTGAAAATCATATTTGGTTTTATCTTAGCAAAGCAAGTCCTGGACTAGGAGCCATCTACAACTACTTCCTAAGCTTCAACCATTTTCACAAATTTTAATGTCGTAGCCATGTGCTAGATCTCAAGCCTTATGCGATCACTCCAAGCGAGAAGCTTAAGAACATGATCTTGGTCAACCAAAACTCCCCCTGAGTTCATGCCTAGTGCAATGGCAAGCCGTCTCATGAGAGTGAATTGGTGAGATCAGTTTTTTTCGCACAAAAAGAGATCACTTTGCTTTTGTTTCATTTAGCTCATAGACCAAGGAGTTAATGATAATTCATGCTTCATAAAAGAACTAACATAGCTCAATCTAAAGCTCAAAAGATATTCAAGACTCAACTCAGTCTATTTGACATGGCATGAATCATAAATGGAGAACTTAAGATAGACTATTCTCAAGAGCTAACCATGACAAGATTTAATTCAAGTTAAGCATTTTTAATTAACTTATCATGGTAAAGACTAGACTACACATATAGAATCATAATAAATCAAGCATTTTTAGCATAGATCATGGCAAGATGTAATTCAGTGTAAATAAATCAACAAGGATAATAATCAAAGGCTCCATGTAGTTATATGACAATGCAGCATGAAGAAAAACAAGAGAATCCAGCTCCCCCTCAACATGAGATGCACTTTTTGATTCAAGCGGAGTTATGACAACATTTAATTCTAGCATACCCAAATGAACTCCCTCTGAACCCAAGCAATAAAACGAGAAGTTGGCAAATAACTCAAAAAGGCAGTCCTTAAAGCATAGACAAGATATAGAGGATAATATGACTCAGACTGACTCTCATCTACCCCATATAACTTTAGAACTATCAGCTGGTCAAATAACACACTAGGGAGTAAACACGTTCCCTGTCTATCCAAGGGTGGTCCAACCCTCGCTAGACCTATAAGAAGTGAGTAAACTCAACCTAGTGAGAAGAGAGACAGCTAATAAGCAGCATCCTAGCGTCACAAGATGAGAGGAAGGAGACTGAGCACTAGACAAGAAGACCACTCTAACCTATGCTAAAAGGACTAACCCCAATGCACCCCGAATGCTATGTAACAGAAAGGAGTAAGAGCATAATCAATATAATAAAAGCAGTTAACATAAAGCTCCCCCTCACAACAGTCCATACGGACATACCACCCCAAGCTCTCCCCGCAGAGCTGAAAATCTAGAGCTATCCAATGGCTTGGTAAAGATATCAGCTAACTAGTGGTCACTCTCCACAAACTGGAGCACTATATCACCCTTCTCCACATGGTCTCTAAGAAAATGATATCTAATATCGATGTGCTTGGTCCGAGAGTGCTGCACTGGGTTCTTAGCAATGTTAATAGCAAAAGTGTTATCACAAAAGAGTGGAACACTGTCTATAACTAACCCAAAGTCCCGCAGGGTCGAAGCCATCCAAAGTACCTAACTGCAGCAACTGGCGGCAGCAACGTACTCGACCTCTGCGGTGGACTGTGCAACACCGGACTGCTTCCTAGAAGACCAAGAAACAAGAGAAGTGCCAATGAATTAGCAGGTGCCAGAAGTGCTCTTCTTGTCTATCCTACAACCAGCAAAGTCTGCATCCGAGTAGGCTCTGAGAGAAAGACAGGAAGACGAAGAGTACCAGATACCATAGTCAATGGTAGCTCGAAGGTACCGAAAGATGCGCTTCACCGCTTGATGGTGAGATACGCGAGGAGAAGCCTGAAATCGAGCACACAGATACACAGAGAAGTGTATGTCCGGTCTCGAGGCAGTGAGGTACAAGAGGGAACCAATCATGCTTCTGAACTCCTTCTGATCAACTGGCTCGCCATTCTCATCTGGATCAAGTGAAGTCGTTGTCGCCATCGGAGTAGATACTGGCTTGCCATCACTCATGTCAAAGCGCTTCAGGAGGTCTCGAGTGTACTTGCCCTGATGCAAGAAGGTACCCTCCCGAGTCTGCTTCATCTGGAAGCCAAGAAAGAAACTCAACTCGCCCATCATGCTCATCTCAAAATCCGAGCTCATGACATCGAAAAACTGATAAACGAGAGTATGTGAGGAGCCGCCAAAGATGATGTCATCCACATAAATCTGGACGAGCAGAAGATCAATGCCATGCCGGCGAATGAACAAGATCTTGTCTACTTTACCCATCTCAAAACCATGACTTAACAAGTAGGACTTAAGCCTCTCATACCAAGCTCTAGGAGCTTGCTTAAGTCTATACAAAGCTTTGAAAAGCTTGAAGACATGGTTTGGGTATTTGGGGTTTTCAAAACCAGGAGGCTGTCGGACGTATACCTCTTCCTCAATAAAGCCATTGAGAAAAACACTCTTAACGTCTATCTGGTAAAGCTTGAAACCCTTAGAAGCTACAAAGGTAAGCAGGATTCTAATGGCTTCAAGTCTGGCTACAGGGGCAAAGGTCTCCTCGAAATCTAGACCCTCAACCTGGGAGAACCCCTGAGCTACCAGTCTAGCCTTGTTCCGAATAACCACTCCATCCTCGCTCTGCTTGTTCTTGAACACCCACTTAGTCTCAATAATATTGTGACCTCGCGGGGGCTCGACAAGCGACCAGACCATGTTTCTCTCAAAATTTTCCAACTCCTCATGCATGGCATTGACTCAAGACTCATCAGAAAGAGCATGACAAACATCCTTAGGCTCATAAGAGGCAACAAATGCAGAGTGGAGACAGAAATGAGATGTGCCAGACTTTGAGCGTGTAACGTGCTCAAAGAGATCTCCAATTATCTGCTCTGAAGGATGAGCTTTCTGGATATGTTGGAGAGGTCCTGAATGAGAAGAAGTAGTGGCCTCTACCTCATGAGCTGATGAGGTAGGAACAGAGCCACTAGTTCCTGAGGATGCGGAAGGAATGGGCTGATCTCCTTGAGGTGCAAAGGAAGAAGCAGGCACCTCAAGGGGAGGAGAAACTGGATCGGGTAGACAACTCTCACCGTCATTGTAACATCCTGTTTTTCTGAGATTTTTAAAGCCTGGATTTCAAAAATGAATTTTCTGGAATTTTCTGAAATTAATTGAAGCTTCAAATGAATTTTCAAAGTTTTAAATGATTTAATGTGGTTAAAATAAACATTAACATAAGTGGAAAATATTTTATTTGAGTTCCTTGTGTCACAAGGAATTTTCTGGTATTTTTGGTGAATTTTCCGGATTTATTTGCTATTTTTCTAGAGCTTTTAGAAGTTTATTTGAATTTCTGGAAAAAGAAAAGAAAAGGAAATAACCCCCGCCGCCCGATCTTCCTCTCTCCTCCACGCGTCACCCATCCGCGCCCGCGCCGTATCGTACCTTTTCCCGCGCCGCGCTCCGCGCCGATCCGCCGCCACGCGTCGCGCATCATGTGGCCGGCGGCGGCACACCAACGCCCGCCCGCGTCGCCTCGGCCGCTCGATCGCGCGCGCGCGCGATCCCACCCGCTTCGCCCGCGCCGCGTAAACCCTAACCCTAACCATCCCAGCCGTCCGATCCGCGCGTGGCCCAATCCTAGCCGTCTAACCTAATCGCGTTCGCCCGTGCCGTAACGATCGGGATTGCCTCGGTTCGCGTGATAAAACTCGCGTTCATCCCTCGGTTCGCGTGCCCGTCGCCCGAGCTCGTCGCCGCCGCCCTCGCCTTCGCCCTCGCGCCGCGCGTCGCCGAACCGCTCGCCGTCGCCGCTGCCGCGCCGTGCACCTCCGTGCGCCCGAGCTCGTCGCCGTTGCCGGGCGTGGCGGTGAGCCTCGCCGCCCCTCCTCGCCGTCGCCGCGTCGCCGCTCGTCGCCCTCGCCGCACCCGCTCCGCCCCTCGGTCCCGAGCCGCGCGCGCGCCGCAGCACCCAGCGCCGCGCGCGCGCGCGCGCCTCGCGCCGCCACGCGCCGCCAGCGTCGCGCATCGTCACCGCCGCCCGCGCCGCTCCATCCGCGCCCGTCCGCGGCGACGCTCGCGCGTCGAGCCGCCACGCGTCGGCAATCCGCGCACCCACCGACACCGCCGCCGATCCGACCGCGAGATCGGATCGGATCCACGGCCGCGACCGCGCCGCGTGGCCAACTCTCCGCCGTCGGATCCCCGCCGTCGCGTCGCGCCGCGCCGCGTCAGCCGGGCCACGTCAGCCCTAGCTGACGTGGCACCCTACGTGGCATGCCACGTCAGCGCCACGTCAGCCCTAGCCGCCTTCCCCGAGCCACGTGGCAGCCACGTCAGCTGCCACGTCAGCACGCGCCACGTGGCGGCATATGTTCTTTGCCACGTCGGTAGCGTCCCGCCGCGTCGACCCGCGCCCCGTGCACTGTTACGTGGACCGGGTCCACGGTGAACTCGGAATTTGGTGCACCGGGTTCACAGCACAGTAACTTTTTTCAATTTTCCCGAATTAATTTTGAATTAATTTTCCGGGAGCCCGTTCTCCTCCGTCCTAGCTCCGATTGACCCCGTTCTTTTTTCTAAATTCATCTAAAATCGAGCTCTAGCTGTTGGTTCTGTTTTTGTGAATTTTTGAGTTCTTTTGCTTGTCATTTTATGTGTTTCTTTGTTTCCGGTCGCTTTCTCTCTCGTTAGATTCGGATTCCGGAGGAGCAGGTTTCGCGCCAGAAGACCAGGAGTACCCCGCTGAGCATAACGAAGGCAAGTCGTGTCCCTTGATCATGTTGAACCCAATTTTACAAACTATTATTTAATTATTTTGTTTCAAATTACGTTGCATTGCTATTTTTATTCAAACCGTTGCACAGGTAGTTATTGTCCCAATTGCAATTACACCTCTTTGACACTTTGAAATACCATGATACCTTTGTCACCATAGGTTGGGAAATTATTAGTGATACTAGTTTATTTATCACATGGGTTGGTACGATTAGATTGCTTAGCCAGTGTATAATTACGTTCGGTCTCATCGCACACATTAAAATATTAATTTGACTTAATGATATATGGAATTGTGGTTGGTGCCACGTGTATTAAAATTTGTGCCATGTCATTGGTGTGACGTTGGCTTGGTTATACAAATTGGTTTTGCACTCGGCAGTGATCGTGCAGTAAAGGGGAAATACAGTTGTACTTTGGGGGATGTGGTAGTCTCGCCCGGGTAATGCTAAGGACTTAACTTTGTGCGCCATTGATCTGAGCTTAATCGTGCAAACCACATGTCTATTATGGGATGGACCTGGCTGATTAATTTGTAATATTTCAATTCAATTACGCCATTGTGATGAACATGGTTGCTTGATTTCCATGTGGCGCAAGGGGGTGTGATGCGAAACCTAGCGGGCGTGGATTGGGTTGAGGTAGAGCATTGTAAAGGCCTTGTTGTGATTTCCTTAGGCCTAGGCTAATCACATCGTGTGGGTGCAGTTGTGCAACCTCTGCAGAGTGTAAAACTATTCGAATAGCCGTCCTCGGTCATGGGCGGTGCTCGGGGATTTCACACGAGGGTTAGTGTTTCATTTATAACTTGGTGGTTTATGTTGGGAGTAGACAGTAGTTCATCGTTGGTTTAACTTGTGAATTGGTGTTCACAAGTGGTTCATGTTTATCCCTTTGATTATCTATTATTACTTGTTTTGCTTAACTTCCGCTTCAAGTTATTTACTATATTTCATCAATAAATGCCTTTATGCAAATTAACCTTTCAGCCTTCCTTGGTAAGCCTTGCATATTATATTGCATTAAATTGTTACAAACGACTTCTTGAGTACCAATGTACTCACGGCTTTGCGCCTATGTTGCTCGATTGAGGAGAGGAGTACTATCGGCAGGAGGTGCCGAAGGGGAGTACTACGACGACTTCACGGATTAGGCCGCTTCTCCACTCGATAGCTTTGTGGCTTGTCGATTGGTCGCTACGCTTTATTTTGGATTTCCGCTATTTTGTTAAGCCCTTCCGGCTAGAGATATTGTAAGCTTGGCCATAAGGTCGCACCTTTGATATTTTATCGATATTCGAGTTTACCTTTACTATTATCGTGTGTATGACTATGATGGCATCTATGTTTGATGTGTGCACTAGCGTGATCCTGGACTAGTGCAGTTTACGAGAGACCGAATTTGCATATTCGGTCTCGACAGAGATGGTATCGAGCCATATCGATCAGAGGACGAAGCCTTAGTTAAATTGGTCGTAACCCAAAAATTTATTTTCTAAATCAAACCAACTAAACTTGATATTTAGTAATATCTCTATCTTCTTACCTCATTCTTAAGGATTCTTGTCTCTCGCCCAACTCTTGCAAAATTGGTTTTCCTAAAGTTATAAACCGATCTTTCCTTTATAAATGCATTAGATGTCCCAAGCTTCTTACAGCCGACAGAGGATGGAGGTCACTTCTACGCGTTACATTGCGAGCCTCGGATTTAAGAGACGCCCGCCTACCTCACTAAGGATGAGAAGCGAAAGGTCAACGATCGGAGCATCTCCGTGCTATACTTCACTACCCGAGTTGGCAGCGGTGCTACATCACGCTTCAAGAACACCGGTGCGGTGGGAGATGTCGGACAGGAGTTGCGCACAAAGCCATCCGTCGACTTTGCAAGCTATACAAGATCAACATGGCCAGACTCGTCCGGAAGTTCAAGGAGCAGTACGGAGCCACCCCGAGACTACCAGAGCCAGTCTGGGAGGAGCCCCGACCGCAGTCGCCAGTACCTCTACCGTCGCCTACACCGCCGAGCCCAGAGGAGAGACGTCGTATCACCGGAGATCGTCGCGCCTACCTCGGTCCGGTTCACTCCAGCGCCATCGAGGAGCGATCCGCCGATCCGCAACTCGTGGGTTGTCTACAGCGATTCCGAGTGGGAGCAGTGTACCCTATTTGTCAGGACCCGAGTGGGAGCCTTCAGAGTAGATAGTACGAGTAGACACGTTGGATTTTATTTGCAGTTGAGTGTGATGTGAGCTGCAAATATTGCCCTAAAAGCATTATATTGCGATCATGTCAAATCTTTTATTGGAGTCTATTTTGTTCGCTTTCTCGCTAGCCTTCGGCTAAGTGTTTGTTTAGTTAGGTTTCCATTAAGCAAAACCCCTTAGACGCATTTACCTCTTATCTATGCTTTTCCTCTCGTCTTTCGCCTTTGGTCACGCAGATTGTTTTCTTTTGAGCAAGATGGTTGACACCAGAACTCCTCCACCGCAACTGGGGAACCAGACCCAGAGAACGATGCCGCGCGGCGCCTGCCACTGCCTTGGACCCCGCCTCGCCGATTCTTGATGGCCTGCACACGATGATGCGCACTATGATGCGGTATGCAGACTATGATGCAAATGACAGCACACGGAGCCGCACCACCGCCAAAGACATCGTCAGCAGACCAGCTATGCAGAGTTTATGAGGACGAGACCGCCTGTTTTCTCCAGTTCATCAGAGCCTTTGGAGGCCGACGACTGGGTCCGTTCAGTTGAGAAGAAACTGAACTTGGCCTGCACCGACAGGAGAAGGTGTTTGATGCAAAGACATCGCCTTGAGGGACCAGCAGCAGAGTGGTGGGAGAACCATCAGGCGCCCATGAGGACCAAAGATAACATCACCTGGAAGGAATTCGCCAAAGCTTTCCACACCGCTCATGTCATGGAGGGAGTGGTTGAGATGAAGAAGGATGAGTTTCGGGAGCTCCAGCAGAGGAACCTGTCAGTGAGTGAATATCTCAATAAATTCACTCGGCTTGGCTTCGCTCTGGCGCGAGCAGGATGTAGCGACAGATGCAGCTTCGCGTAAGAGGTTCAAGAAAGGCTTGAACCCAGCTTTGAAGGTGCAAGTCGAGGCAACGACTATGCCGCTTTCAGCAGCTGGTGGATAAGGCCATACTCATCGAGGAGAGTCGCCGCGAGCTCGAGGAGTCTCGCAAGAGGAGGTTGATCCAGCAGGGATCACGGTCACACCAGATCTCGTGAGGCCTCGCTTTGGTACCTACCACCTGCACGGCGCCACAAAGAAGCAGCAGCAGCAGCCTTCGTGGTTTCGACCCACTGCACTCGCGCTGGATTTGGCCAGACGGCGTCCTAGTGGTTCCAAAGGACAGCAGCAGCAGCAGAAGAGTAATAATCCAAAGCGGCCCATCACTTGCTTCAAGTGTCACGAAGTGGGACACTATGCTAGCAAGTGCCCTCGAGGCGTGCCCCGACACGATTCGCTTTGACTTGGGAGCCACACCGGTCGTACTCCTACCCCGGAGCAGGGCGAGGAGCACCCCGGCCAGATGTGCCAGCAGGGGCGCGTGGTGAGAGTCGTGAACCACGCCACCGCAGAGGATGCCTGAGCAGCGCCAGACGTTGTGATCGATGCGCTTCGTACATCTGGCCTCGCCACCGCTTTATTTGATTACGAGCTTCGCATTCGCTTGTTTCTGGAGTTTTGTTTTAAAGCAACAATTGAAAATCGTTGCTCTTGGATCTGTTTCTTTTAATCCAATCCCGGATCCGAGTTGAGGTCCAACTCAGGTTGTCCAGAGTTAGATAACCATTCGTGGAGTTGAGTTCGGGCCGACTGATTTTGTTGGATATGCATCCCTAGATGTAATCTTGGGAATGGATTGGCTTCATAGCGCAGCGTTGTTAGACTGTGGGAGCAGAGCGATGACCTTAACCAATTTAGACGGAGTTAAGGTGCGATTCGCAGCCGTGAGTGCCACCAGAGCTACCATGATTTGCCGAGTAAGGTAATCCAGTTGGAGGGTGTACCAGTTGTCGGAGAGTACCCCGACGTGTTTCCAGATGATCTTCCAGGCATGCCACCAGAGAGGGAGGTTGAGTTTCTGATTGAGCTTGTGCCAGGTACCGCTCCGATTTCCAAGAGACCCTACCGGATGCCAGCCAATGATTTAGCAGAATTGAAGAAGCAAATTCAGGAGCTTTTGGATAAGGGTTACATCAGACCGAGTTCATCCCCGTGGGGAGCGCCAGTGTTATTTGTCAAGAAGAAGGATGGTAGTCAGCGCATGTGTGTGGACTACAGAGCACTTAATGAGGTCACCATCAAAAATAAGTACCCTCTGCCCAGGATCGATGACCTGTTTGACCAGCTTAAGGGAGCAGGAGTATTCTCCAAGATTGATTTGAGATCAGGATATCATCAGATGAGGATACGTAAGGAGGACATACCCAAGACAGCCTTCTCGACTCGTTATGGTCTATACGAGTTCACAGTGATGTCATTTGGTTTGACTAATGCTCCAGCATATTTCATGTATCTGATGAATAAGGTGTTTATGGAATATTTGGACAAGTTTGTCGTTGTGTTCATTGACGACATATTGATATATTCCAAGACTGAGGAGGAACATCAGGAGCACTTGAGATTAGCATTGCAGAAATTGAGGGATAATCAGTTGTATGCAAAGTTCAGCAAATGTGAGTTTTGGATGAAGAAAGTCGCCTTTCTAGGGCATGTGTTGACAGCAGAAGGAGTTGCAGTTGACCCAGGGAAAGTAAGTGATGTTTTGGATTGGCAGTCACCCACTTCAGTTACCCAGGTCAGGAGTTTTCTGGGTATGGCAGGATACTACCGTCGCTTTATTGAGGGATTTTCCAGTGTGGCCAGACCCCTCACGCAGTTGCTCAAAAAGGAAAAGAAATTCACTTGGACGCCAGAGTGCGAGAAGAGTTTTCAGAAACTTAAGGAGAGTTTGACCACAGCCCCAGTGCTTGTGTTGCCTGATATTAACAAGGATTTTGAGATATTTTGCGATGCTTCGCGCAAAGGTTTGGGTTGTGTCTTGATGCAAGACAAGAGAGTGGTAGCCTATGCCTCACGCCAGTTGAGATCGCATGAGGAGAACTACCCTACCCATGATTTAGAGTTGGCAGCTGTAGTGCATGCTTTAAAGATTTGGCGTCACTACCTGATGGGTAACAGATGTGAGGTTTACACGGATCATAAGAGTCTGAAATACATCTTTACCCAGTCCGAGCTTAACCTCAGGCAGAGGAGGTGGTTAGAGCTGATAAAGGACTATAATGTGGGCATACATTATCATCCTGGGAAGGCTAATGTTGTTGCAGATGCCTTGAGCGTAAAGGTATACTTGCAATTCGGTGATGGTTCGAGAGAGTCACCACTTTGCATGAGGAATTCGAAGCTTAGTCTTGAGTTGGTTGAGCGAGGATTTTTGGCACTATGGAGATGCAAATTACTTTGATGGTCGATTCGCGAGCTCGGTCGGATGATGAGGCATTTCAGCGGATCAGAAAGAATTTAAGTGAAGATAAAGAGTCAGGATTTTCAGTGGATGACCAGGGAACCTTGTGGTTCAAGCAGCGTTTGTGTGTACCCAACAAACAAGAAATAAAGGATGTGTTGTTAAAAGAAGCTCATGAGTCGCTGTATTCGATTCATCCAGGCAGTACTAAGATGTACCAGGATATTAAGGATAAGTATTGGTGGCCAAACATGAAGCGTGAGATTGCTGAGTATGTAGCCCTTTGCGATGTTTGTCAGAGAGTAAAGGCAGAGCACCAGAGACCTGCAGGTTTGCTACAGCCATTAAAAGTCCCTGAGTGGAAGTGGGAAGAAATTGGTATGGACTTTATAGTCGGTTTGCCTAAAACCAAAGAGGGTCATGATTCGATTTGGGTCATTGTGGACCGTTTGACCAAGGTTGCTCATTTCATTCCAGTTAAGACGACTTACAGTGGTGACAAATTGGCAGAGCTATATATGTCCAGGATAGTCAGTTTGCATGGTGTGCCCAAGAAGATTGTGTCAGATCGTGGATCGCAGTTCACCTCTCGGTTTTGGGGTAGTTTCCATAAGGCTATGGGAACTCACCTGAATTTCAGTACAACATATCACCCCGCATGCATGGTCGACAGAGCGAGTTAATCGACTCGGAGGACATGTTGAGAGCCCGTGTGATCGATCATGGGTCTAAGTGGGACATTTGTTTACCCTTTGCGAGTTCTCATACAACAACGCTTATCGTGCCGCTTTGCGATGTCACCGCTTGAGGCATTGTATGGCAGAAATGTAGGACCCTCTCAATTGGAAAGAGACGGAGAAGGTCGAGTTTTGGCCCGATTGTTTAAAAGAAGCCGAGGATAAGGTCCGCTTGATTCAGAAAGGTTGAAAGCTGCCTGTGCCGCATGAAAAGCTATCACGATATACAGACGCCGAGAGCCGAGCTTTGAGCCGATGATTTTGTGTACTGAGGATCACACCATTCAAAGGTGTGAAGAGATTTCAGCTAAAAGGGAAGCTTGCACCGAGATATGTTGGTCCGCTCAGATTCTCAAACGCAGGGAGAGGTTGCTTATCGCTTGAGCTACTCGTCCTTGATGGGGTACATGACGCCTTTCATGTGTCCCAATCAAGAAGTGCTGCGCGTACTGCAGGAGGTTGTGCCGCTGAGGCCGTTGACTGCGCAGAGGATCTGTCATACAAAGAGCACCAGTCAAAATCTTGGAAGTGTCGAGCGAGTCACCCTAATAAAGCGGTCCGCTTTTGCAAAGTTCGGTGGAGCAACCATTCCGAGGAGGAAGCCACCTGGGAGCGCGAGGAGGATCTCAGAGCAGAGTTTCCGAACCTATTCTCTTAGTTGGCCCAGATCTCGGGGTCGAGATCTCGTTTAAGGGGGTAAGGTTTGTAACATCCTGTTTTTCTGAGATTTTTAAAGCCTGGATTTCAAAAATGAATTTTCTGGAATTTTCTGAAATTAATTGAAGCTTCAAATTAAATGATTTAATGTGGTTAAAATAAACATTAACATAAGTGGAAAATATTTTATTTGAGTTCCTTGTGTCACAAGGAATTTTCTGGTATTTTTGGTGAATTTTCCGGATTTATTTGCTATTTTCTAGAGCTTTTAGAAGTTTATTTGAATTTCTGGAAAAAGAAAAGAAAAGGAAATAACCCCCGCCGCCCGATCTTCCTCTCTCCTCCACGCGTCACCCATCCCGCCGCCCGCGCCGTCGCCGTACCTTTTCCCGCGCGCTCGCTCCGCGCGCCGATCTCGCCACGCGCGTCGCAAGATCATGCTACCGACGCTGCGGCACGGCAACGCCGCGCCGCGCGTCGCCTCGGCCGCTCGATCGCGCGCCGCGCGATCCCACCGCTTCGCCCGCGCGCGCGTAAACCCTAACCCTAACCATCCCACCGTCCGATCCGCCGCGTGGCCCAATCCTAGCCGTCTAACCTAATCGCGTTCGCCTGCGTGCCGTAACCGATCGGGATTGCCTCGGTTCACGTGATAAAACTCGCGTCATCCTCGGTTCGCGTGCGCCGCCGAGCTCGTCGCCGCCGCCCCGCCTTCGCCCTCGCGCCGCCGTCGCCGAGCCGCTCCGCGCCGTCGCCGCCGCGCCGCCGTGCACCCTCCGTGCGCCCGAGCTCGCCGCCGTTGCCGGGACGCCGCGGTGAGCCTCGCCGCCTCTCCTCGCCGTCGCCGCGTCGCCGCCGTCGCCCTCGCCGCACCCGCTCCGCCCTCGGTCCCGAGCGCGCGCTTCGCGCGCACCTCAGCGCGCGCGCGCGCGCCTCGCGCCAAGACGCCGCCACGCTGCCGCGCATCGTCCACCGCCGCCCGCGCCGCTCCATCCGCGCCGCCGCGCGCGCGCGCCGCTGCCGAGCCGCCACGCGCCGGCAATCGCGCACCACCGACACCGCCGCCGATCCCGACCGCAGATCCAGATCCGATCCACGGCCGCGACGCGCCGCGTGGCCAACTCTCCGCCGCCGGATCCCGCCGTCGCGCGCGCGCGCCCGCGTCGGCCGGGCCACGCCAGCCCTAGCCGACGTGGCACCCACGTGGCATGCCACGTCGGCGCCACGCCGGCCCTAGCCGCTTCCCCGAGCCACGTGGCAGCCACGCCGGTGCCACGCCAAGACGCGCCACGCGGCATAGATATGCCGCCGCCACGCCGCCGTCCCCGCCGCGTCGCCCGCGCCGCGTGCATCGCATGTGGACCGGGTCCACGGTGAACTCGGAATTTGGTGCACCGGTTCACAAAGACAAGAACTTTTTCAATTTTCCTGAATTAATTTTGAATTAATTTTCCGAGCCCGTTCTCCTCCGTCCTAGCTCCGATTGACCCGTTCTTTTTCTAAATTCATCTAAAATCGAGCTCTAGCTGTTGGTTCTGTTTTTGTGAATTTTTGAGTTCTTTTGCTTGTCATTTTATGTGTTTCTTTGTTTCCGGCCGCTTTCTCTCGTTAGATTCGGATTCCTGAGGAGCAGTTTCGCGCTGAAGACCAGAGTACCTCACGAGCATAACGAAGGCAAGTCGTGTCCCTTGATCATGTTGAACCCAATTTTACAAACTATTATTTAATTATTTTGTTTCAAATTACGTTGCATTGCTATTTTTATTCAAACCGTTGCACAGGTAGTTATTGTCCCAATTGCAATTACACCTCTTTGACACTTTGAAATACCATGATACCTTTGTCACCATAGGTTGGGAAATTATTAGTGATACTAGTTTATTTATCACATGGGTTGGTACGATTAGATTGCTTAGCCAGTGTATAATTACGTTCGGTCTCATCGCACACATTAAAATATTAATTTGACTTAATGATATATGGAATTGTGGTTGGTGCCACGTGTATTAAAATTTGTGCCATGTCATTGGTGTGACGTTGGCTTGGTTATACAAATTGGTTTTGCACTCGGGCGAGTGATCGTGCAGTAAAGGGGGAAGTACAGTTGTACTTTGGGGGATGTGGTAGTCTCGCCCGGGTAATGCTAAGGACTTAACTTTGTGCGCCATTGATCCGAGCTTAATCGCAAACCACATGTCTATTATGGGATGGACCTGGCTGATTAATTTGTAATATTTCAATTCAATTCTGCCATTGTGATGAACATGGTTGCTGATTTCCATGTGGCGCAAGGGGGGGTGTGATGCGAAACCCTAGCGGGCAGGATTGGGTTGAGGTAGAGCATTGTAAAGGCCTTGTTGTGATTTCCTTAGGCCTAGGCTAATCACATCGTGTGGGTACAGTTGTGCAACCTCTGCAGAGTGTAAAACTATTCGAATAGCCGCGTCCTCGGTCATGGACAGTGCTCGGGGATTTCACACGAGGGTTAGTGTTTCATTTATAACTTGGTGGTTTATGTTGGGAGTAGACAGTAGTTCATCGTTGGTTTAACTTGTGAATTGGTGTTCACAAGTGGTTCATGTTTATCCCTTTGATTATCTATTATTATCTGTTTTGCTAACTTCGCTTCAAGTTATTTACTATATTTCATCAATAAATGCCTTTATGCAAATTAACCTTTCAGCCTTCCTTGGTAAGCCTTGCATATTATATTGCATTAAATTGTTACAAACGACTTGCTGAGTACCAATGTACTCACGGCTTTGCGCCTATGTTGCTCAGTTGAGGGAGAGGAGTACTATCAGCAGGAGGTGCCAGAAGGGGAGTACTACGACGACTTCACGGATTAGGCTTCGTTCTCCACTCGATAGCCTGTGGCTTGTCGATTGGTCGCTACGCTTTATTTTGGATTTCCGCTGCTATTTTGTTAAGCCCTTCCGGCTAGAGATATTGTAAGCTTGGCCATAAGGTCGTACCTTGATATTTTATCGATATTCGAGTTTACCTTTACTATTATCGTGTGTATGACTATGATGGCATCTATGTTTGACTGTGTGCACTAGCGTGATCCTGGACTAGTGCAGTTTACACAGAGAGACCGAATTTGCATATTCGGGTCTCGACAGTCATCCTCTTCATCATCCATAAAGATGGGCTTGGACTGCTCTACTGAACCTGAGATATCGGGCCTAGTCCCCGGACTGGCCTCATCGAAGGTCACCTCGCAGGTCTCTACCATTTTGCTAGACTCGCAGTTTCAAACCCTATAAGCCCGAGAAGAAGTCGAGTAACCCAGAAAAATTCCATCACAAGAACGTGACTCAAACTTATCTAGGTTCCCAGACTTCAGAATAAAACACTTGCAACCAAAAACACGAAAATGAGATACACTGGGCTTTCGCCCGTATCTCAACTCATAAGAAGTGCGATGCAAGTGTGCCCTCAGAAAAACTCGATTTGAAACATGGCACGCGGTGGCTATCACCTCAGCCCAAAACTTCCTAGGTGTAGAGTATTCATTGAGCATCGCCCTGGCCATCTCAACCAAGGTACGGTTCTTCCTCTCCACAACGCCATTTTGCTGGGGGACGTATGGAGAAGAGAACTGATGCTCTATACCTGTCTCATCGCAAAACCTCTCAAAGTAGGAATTCTTGAACTCCGTGCCATTGTCACTGCGGATCGCTCGTAAGGCACCCGGGAGCTCAACAGAAAGCCTACTAAAAAGACCTCGAAAATGGGTAAATGTCTCATCCTTCGAGGCTAAGAAAAACACCCAATAATACCTCAAGAAGTCATCAACCACGACAAGAACATACCACTTCCCTCCTACTGACTGCACTCTAGCTGGTCCAACTGTGTCCATGTGGAGCAGTTGTTCTAGTGCATCGGTCATGGTGACTGTGACCGGGGAATGGGAAGCGGCGACCATCTTGCCGTGTCGGCAAGGAGCGCAAACAAGATATTTGATCATCTTGAGCTTCGGCAGACCACGAATGAGATCGTGGCCGCTAACTCGGGTCAAATGGTCAAATCCAATATGACCAAGTCTCCTATGCCAGAAAGAAAGGTCGCGGGACTCAGAAGCAACTAAACACCTGAGAGGATCACCAGAAGACTCACAAAAATCAGCACGAAAGATCCTCCCAAAATGAGAAATCCCGCAAACCAGACTACCCGAAGAATCAAGAATTTTACAATTGTTTTTCTTAAAGTTCACCTCAAAGTCGTCATCGGTAAGCTGAGAAACTGAAAGCAAGTTGTACTGCAGTTTACTAACCAAAGCAACATCTTTTAAAACAAAAGTCATTAATGTGCACAGTACCTTTGGCGATGACACGCCCAGATGAAGCATCTCCGAAGGTGATCGTCTCATCACCTGGAGCACGGGCAAGGGAAGAAAACCAACGGGAATCTTCGGTCATGTGTCGTGAACACCCGGAGTCTACGAGCCAAACCTTTCCCTTCCCTGCCCGGCGAACCTGAGTCAAACAGAGAGTAAAGTCTCAGTATTGGGGTAAATCAACAGTGATTTTGGCACTCAATACTGAACAACACGTCGAGCAGATGAAGTAGTCAAACATGACTGACCTCTATCTACCCTACGCTCTCTGTTACTCAAAGAAGCTGATAGTCTCAGAGTAGACCTGAAGCTGTTATTGGGTCCGACTGCTGCGGGAGAGCGAGTCGGAGTACCAACAACACGCTGATCTCGCCGCGGGTAGCTATCTCGATGGAAACAAGATCTACTCTCAGGACGGCAGATATCATGACCTGGGGCAAATCGAGGCCGAAAATCAGAAGAACCAGAAAAACCAAGTCCTCGATGCTGCCTGAAAGCATCAACAGTAGCAAACCTAGACCTTGTATTGGTCTTAGGTACACTCAAGGTCTGGGGCTGACCCTGAATATGCCTAAGAGCTGCAACACGGTCTCTCTGCGCGATCCTGACGCGCCTGAAGCATCGATCGACCGTATGTCCATCCTTCTGACAGAAGGTACAATGAAACTTCGCCTTCTGGGAGGTCGAAGTAACCGGTGTTACCACCTTACTGTCAGAGATCCCTTGGACAAAGCCCGCAGATTTGAATTGGACTTTCTCAGTCCTGGGCTCAGTCTCGATCACACCTGGTGCTATGGGTCTGAGCACGGCAGGTGGATGCTTCCTCATATCCTCATGGAAATCATATCCTAGACCCTGATTAAATCTGCAGATCTTAGATTGGTCTAGAATAAGATTTAGCTTCTTCTTGCCTCCTATAAATCTCTCGAGAGTGTTTATAAGATACTGACACTCCCGAACGAGAGAGGTGCAAGAAGAACAGGGGGAAGGAGAGACAGCAGAAGGTAAGGAAGTAGAAGAAGAACCAACAGCAGAGGGATGAATGGCATGTGCACGCACAGCCACCTCAGAAGGGACAGTCCTACTGCTAGCCATTTGGTTCACGTTGCTAGGCGTCTCTACCTTACCCTTGGGCTTCTCCCCCACACCGACACACACATCACAACAAGATTGTGGCTTCTCTAGTAAATCCTTAGTTAGCTTCACATATTTTTCTTCCAAAGCAATCAAGTCAGATTTTAGTTTATCACAATTTTTGCATGGTGAGCTAACAGGGTCCTTAGAAGCATATTTAGCCATTTTCTTGTTATAATCAACCATTTCTTGAAACTGCTTTGAAACAGATTCAAGTTCAGCAGTTAATTTGGGACAGTTCAAACATGAAGCAATTTGCTCAAGCAAAGAAGCATGTAATTCAGCAATTTTATGATCCGCCTGTTTTAAGTTCATTTTCAAGTTATTGCAATTTTCACAAGACTCGGACAGATCAAGAAGCATGGCATAAGGTCCTCTAGCAGCAATGTCCTTAACCTCACATGAGGTGGGAGAAGTAGACTGATCAGTAGTAAGCAGGGTAACAGCCATCCTACTCAGTTCTAACTCAGCAAGCAGACTAACATTCTCTTCCTTAACAATATCAAGCTTAGAGGACAAACTATCATGCGAGGTCCTTAGCTTCTCCCTATCTCCAAGCAAAGAAGAACAACCATCACATTCGTCACGGGAGGGAGCAGATATAAGTGAAGTATGCTCTCGTGATAATCTCTCTACTTCCTTCGCAAGATCTACGACCCTAGCTCTAGATCTAGCATAAAACTTTCCTAGCTTCAGAAATGCATCATAGAGCTGGTCGTAGGAGGGACCTACCTCATCGGAGTCGCTGTAGAGCTCGCTATCGCTGACGTCGTTGTCGTTGGCCATGAAGCACATGCCAATGCAGTCGTCGCCATCCTTGGGATCTTGATCATCCTTGTCATCGTCGTCGCTCCACCCCTCCACCTCGCTGAAGTCGATGTCGTCGAAGGCGGTGAGGACGCGGTGGAAGAGTTTCTTAGCTTTGCTAAAGTTGCGGAACTTCTTCTTGCCTTGAGCGTGAGCTGGGGGCTTCTTGTTGCGGTTCTTGTCGACGTAGTCGTTCTTACTCACATCGCCGTAGTCGTTCTTGCCCTTCACCAGCTTGGGGCAATTTGCCCGAATATGGTTGGGGCCACCACACTCGAAACAAATGACAGGTCCTCCCCTCTTTCTGTCCCTCCTCCTCTTGTAAGCATGGGAAAACTTCCGAGCTAGGAGGACCAGTTGCTCATCCTCAAGCTGGTCTAACTGATCGTCAGTTATGTCACATAGAGCAGCAAGGTAGAATCCATACGGCAAATCAGAAGAAAGACCAAAAGCCGAACCGGGATCGGTGACTAGGGCCATCGACTGCGACTTCGACTTTCGAGAGACTATGTCAATCTCGTGAGTCTTGAGACGTGAGTACAACGCGTCAAGAGTGAGAGTCGAGAGGTCGGTCGTGTCTTTAATTGTGGTCACCTTCATTTCCCAAACACGCAAATCAAGAGCAGAGAGTATCTGACGAGCATTGTCCGAGTCGGAGTATGTGAGACCGACGGCTCAGAGGTTGCTCAAAATCTTGTAAAATCTCGAAAAACACTCATCTAGGGACTCGCCAGCGAGCATTTCAAACTTGTTGTATTCTCGCTTGAACTAGTCCTGTCGTACGGTCTTAATCTGGGTGGTACCCTCATGGTATGCATCGAGAGTCACTCAGATGTCATAGGCCGACGAAAGATGAGAAATACGATCAAATTCACTCCTGCTCAGATCCTGGATTATGATGTTCCTTGCCTTAGCATTGATGTGTTCATCGGCAGGAACAACAAAACGGGTTTTGAATTTTTGCCAGATCGCATAGCCTTGAGCCTGTATGTAAGACTCCATCCTACTCTTCCAAAAGGGATAGTCGACCCCATCGAAGATAGGTGGCTTGGTGGAATACCTGTCTGTTGACATGGCTCACAGACCGGTTAAGATCTATAGACGAGATTTAACTGGCTCTGATACCAATTGAAGGATCGAAAATGGCAACAGAGGGGGGTGAATGGTGCCTTTAAAAATTCTACCTTGGGATGCACACACAAATCTTGCTCTCCGATAGCTATAGTAGCTATGAAGATTGAGGAGAAAAACAGCTAGTTGGAGACCGAAAAAGAAATGAGATCAACCTTATAAAAAAACTACTAAGAATAAATATAAAAGGGCTACCAGCAAAAGAAAATAATTCTGGCCTAAACAGAGAATCTCAAGACATCAACAGTTCAAAGACTATTGCAAGCACCCTAATTTTTGTCCAGAATCATATAGCCGAAAGCTGTATGTGCTGCATGCTGAAACTAGTCCAAGACTTTAGTACTGTTCAGCAGGAATGCATCACAAAAAGGCCCAGCCGAACACAAGAACAGAGGGGCTGCACCCTCTCCAAAATAACAGAGACAAGCATCTTTAAGCCAACTGCACAGGGAACTACACACAGCAAACACCTGGCCGAACAAACCTGAAAAGAACCCTGCAACCTAACTAAACAGAACAACTCCTGCTAGATGCCGAAAACTGCTGTGTTACTGCAGAGAAGAGATGATAGCAGAACAGTCCTTTAAACCGAAGGACAGAGAACAGCAAATAATTACTAGCAGAAAGCAGGAACTCTAGAACCTGGCCGAGCACATGCACTGCTGCTCGCTGCCCAAAAAGAAAACTTACTGCTCCTAGCACACTCCAAGTATCACATCAACAGCAGACAATGAACAGCCGAACTGAAAAGGACCTGCTGCAGTTAAATCTGCACTACCAACAATAACCGAGAGACCAACTCAAAAACTGCACCCAAGAAAAACTTTAAGACCAGCAGTAAACAGAGCAGAGCAGTTCGGCTGCTACAGAACCTGACCGAAACCTGCAGAGAGCAAAAAACTGGACAGCTGCACCAAACTGAAAGCTATCTGTTACACACAGCCTGGCCGAAAAACAAAGAGAAAAGAAAAAAAGGACTGCTGATAACCGAAAGGCAAACAGGGAGAACTATTCTTGCATCTGCCGAACAGTCCCTATCCCAGCCGATTACAACTTGGGCTACTGAAATACAGGACTTGCAGACTGTCAAGACAAGCAACAATTTGCTGCTGCTGCACTGTTTCTAAACCGAAACTGAACAGGGAGATTGAAAATGAAAAGAGGCTAGATAACAGTAAACCGAAAGAAGAAGAATTGCATACTAAAAAACAATCAAAAGTCTAGTAAATGTTCCCTGGCAGTCAACATCCAAACAAGAGATTTTAGACATAATTACTCTTTCTCTTTGGCAAGGAATTACAAGAAATCTGGTTGCTAATAAAGAAAGGAAGATCCTAGCACAAAGAGCTTCAACTTAAAACAAGATATACTTTGAGATCATTAAGTTGCTCATGAGGATGAACTGACCAAAAGATCTTGAGATAAATCCCAATTCATAGCAGATATACATATATATATATATATATATATATATATATATATAGTAGCACCTAAGAACATTAAATCAAAAAGGAAAGCAAAGAAATAGACACTAGTAAATAGCACGAGATATAAAACAAGAACCAAGCGGCATGAGATATAAAACGAGAACTTTCATATTGAGACGAAGAGCGATGAAGGATTATAACATATGAAATGTTTACGTCCACTCTTCCATGTCTCACTCAAGAACACCTACAAGGAGAGAATAAAACCCTAAATCTTGCATACAAATTTTCTCTCCCAAGAGCACAAGCATTAGAGAAACCTAATACTCATACCCATTTCTCTTTCTCTCTCTCACAAGTGCACTTCTCCACCTAGAGAGCACCTCTATTTATAGCCTCCACTAATGGGTTTAGAAGCCTACTTTACCCATTAGGTCACACCAACTCTCCACTAATGGGTTTACACACATTTTACCCATTAGGTCACAACACCTCTCCACTAATGGGTTTACACACCATTTTATCCATTAGGTCACAACACCTCTCCACTAATGGATCATTTCCAAATAAAATCCGCTTCCTTTTGTGCAGCCTTGCGCATTTACCAAAATGCCCCTCCTGCACCTTCCTGGAAGCTTCCTCGTGTCTTGCCGCACACGCCTCGCAGCCACTTCGAGTCCTCGTCGTCTTCGACACATCCCGACCGCTTTGACCTCAGCACCGCCTGTGCCTAGTCCGGTCACTCGTGTCTCGCCACGACTCTGTCTCAAAGTCTTGCAGTCATCACCGACAAGAAAAACACATTACATAGCACCGCTCAAAATGATATAATTAAATATCCGCATCAGTAATTTAGCATAAAAATGCCCGGAACAAACTCAGACTTTATAGGACACGAGTCAATTACTCATCACACAACCGGGGTTACCTCCACATGGTCTCTCAGCCATCAACAAGTTTTGAAGAGGAAAGAGTTAGAAAACAACTTTTTAAAGGGGAAGAATAGTTAAGGAAGAGTAAGAAAGTGACAAGTTTTTATGAGAACATTTGAAATTACATTTTAAAAATAGTCCTTATAGTGAATCAGTTCTATTCTATCTACGGTCACGTCTTAGAGTCATTGTAACACCTCAGATAACAGTGTGAGATGCTACCATGGAACATCATCGCCAAAATAAAGAATAGAAATAAAAACAGCAATAGAAATTGTGAGAAAATTTAAAACTTAAAAGGGTCTTTATTCAGAAACCAGCGGAAGCTAAAATAAATGTTTGAAACATGAGACCAATCCACTTCTAACCAAATGAAGAACAAATGAGTAACAAAATAGTGGCAAGCCACGATGCTGCAAACTCGAGTGTTCTCACCCATGCATGATGCTATCACTTCATTGGCCTTCTACGTGAGACTGAAAAGAGCAAGTGTGAGATTGGGAAATCTTAGCAAGTACCCAACAACAGTCGCAACACGGTAACAAGGATAAGAGATGCAACTAAGTAAACAAGCAATCGAAACAAGTTAAAACATGGTACGAAATCATCAACGATAGAGAGTGAAACTGAAATAACGGTTACCATGACCTAAGTGATAAATGCAAGTGTAAATGAGATAATTGCTATTTGTGAACTAAAGTAATGGCACTAACGGTTACTCCCCACATATCCGGTATACGAGAATAGCCAGGCACGTTGTCGTCCTCGACTGTATACCGTGACGGGGTGTAATATCCTATGTAACGAGAATATACACCCCCCGTACGTTACCAGGTGGGTAGCAATCTCCCCTCTATGTGGATAACCTCAGGCCAGGCAATTAAATAATTTTAGTGATTCAGGTGTTTAGGATATTATGATAGCAATAGTAACTGAATGAGAGTATGATAAGTGGGAAGGTTGCTAGATACTTGATAAGGCGATTCCCGATACGAGATGAGAGATAAGTGATAAAGAGACATGGCCTAGGTTTACTTTGATAAGAGGCCCCTAATGAAGCCCAACACATAGGGTTGTGACACAGTTCATTTTTATTACATGTTGAGCAGTTATTAGTCCAATTAACAGGTATTTACATACAATTCTAACTTGGTTTACGATCAATAAGGTACAAGACTAATGATAACATAAACTAACCTATACGCATGATAAAATAATAGGCATAAAATGATCGCTTGAATAAAACGATTAGCATGAAATGGTAAACGTGAATATAATGTTAAGCATGAAATGATAAGTATGATCATGATGATAAGCATAGAATATTAAGCATGATATTAATGATAAGCATAAAATGTTAAACATGATATTAATGATAAGCATAAGATGTTAAACATGATATTAGTGATAAGCTTGATATTAATGATAAGCATAAGATGTTAAACACGATATTAGTGATAAGTATAAGGTATTAAGCATGATATTAATGATAAGCATAAAATGTTAAACATGATATTAGTGATAAGCGTAAGATGTTAAGCTTGATATTAATGATAAGCATAGAATATTAAACATAATCTCGAAGTATTAGCACTTATCATTTGTTACGATTAGGCAGGACCTCGACCTCGACTAGATTAAGATACTGAGTAATGAATACTTAATCACAATGGTATATCAATGATATATGACAACACCCATAGGCAAGTAATAGTTATGCAAGGCATGGTGCTGGATTACCATGGACATTGATATAGCGAGTAAAACTGGAAATGACGGTAACGTGACATATGAGATAATTGCATTTGAATAAGAGATAATCGAATAGTAAGTTATGGAAATGGCAATTGTGATATAGCGAGTTATAGCAATTTAGGGCACCGGCACTGGCGATTACTTCCCATATACCCAGTTATACGAGAATAGTCAGGCACGTCGTCGTCCTCGACTATATAACCGCAACGGGGTGTAATATCCTGTGTAACGAGAATGTACGACCCCCCGTACATAACCAGGTGGGTGGAAATGTCCCCTATATGTGGATAACCCCAGGCCAGGCCATCATTACATTAACAACAGGTCATATGGTTAAGAGATTATGATAATTAAGGATAGGCTACAATAAGGTTATGATAAATGAAAGGGTTTGCTAAGGTAGAGAACAGAAAGGCTCAATTCCCGACATGAGGCAATGTAGGATAATGATATGGAGATAATGTAATTGTTATATTGTAGACAAATTATCTGGTATGAATTTAAGAGAACGAAGAAATGACTAAGATATGGTTAGGATAAGTGGAAGGATTTGATAAGGTTGGCAATGGAGAAGCACAATTTCCGATATAAGGGTGATATGAAATGATAACATGGCGATAACGGTCTAAGTATTATTCTAAAAGAGGTATTATAATATAGCTCACACAGGGTTAACAACCAAGTTTTATCATGTGATAGTGATTATTAGTCAACTTGATAATCATTAATATATAGAAATCAGTCATGATTCACATAAGAAATCATATCATCAATACATCGTGATATTTGAAAGATAGACATAAAAGATTGGTATTAAAAGATTGCTAGTAGTTTAAACCTAGGTCTACAACATGATCATCCGTTACCCCCTATTAACCATTTAAACTTGAATTCTAAAGCACTAAGTAAAAGCATGAATTGCAGTACATTATTAACTGAGTATTTTAATCAATCTAAAGGCACATGGAACAAGATAATTTAAAACATCGTGATATAATGCAGTATTAGAAATGTAGAACCAGACAAGCATTACCACTATTATAGTAACCAGGTAAACTTTAGTGACAAGATAATAGCCATGTGAGATTTAGTGATACGATAATCGTACATAATGGCAAAAGTGACCAGTAGTATGGAAACATGTAATATGTGAAATAGAAAGGGATACGCCGCGAGATACTTGCCTTGAGCACACTCGGCAAGACTGCTGCATGAAGGATCCGAAATGAGAGATTGACCGGAAGTCCCTTCGAGCGTTGCGAGAGAACGAACGATGTTCGATCGGACGGACGTCGTTCGGCCAAAACTACGATGGCCCGTTGTCCGAATGAATGACCTTCTCGTACGAACATGTGTTCGTGTAAGTGGTCGTGATTGGTCGTCCGACCACTGCCACCTCGCCAGCCATCGGTGGCCGCCGGCCGCCCCGAGTGCCGCAGCGCCCGCGTGCTCGTGCCGCTTGCACACTGCACACGGGTCCACGCTGCGCCGCACCGCCAACGCACTACTGCGCTGCACGTCACCCTGGCCTGCCCAGCAGCTTGCGCCACTTCCATGCGATGGCCCGACTTGCCCGACTACTTGGGCCACCGACTCTCCTCCCTGCGCCATGCGCCACCACGCTGCCCCGGGACCGCCACTGTGAGCGCTCGCTGTGCCCGCGCCCAGCCGCGCGCCACGCTGTTGTGCCACCTCTCACTGCACCGAGGCCGCGCTGCTGCCCTGTGTGCCGCGCCGAGGCCACGCCGCTGCCGTGCGCGCCGTGCCTGCCCGGCTTGCGTTGCTGGCTGGCGCTGCCACCACCTGTGCCTACCAGCCGTGCCGTGCAGCCACTGCTGTGCTAGCCCCTACGCTGTCGCCTCCTGCGTGCCGCAGCCGGGCCACGCCGCCCTGCGCCGCTACTTGCTCCACGCCGGCCTGCCCTGCGCCGCGACTGCTGCGCCGTGCCTCCTCGCCGCGTCGTCGGGCTGGGCCGCGCCATCGTGCCTCTTCCCTGCGCACGCCGTGGCTCGCTGCGCATGCCGTCGCGTTGCGAGCAGTGCTCGCTGGCCGCCGGCCGGCCGTCGCCGGAGGGAGTTCGGGGAGAGATAGAGAGAGATGGAACAGGAGAGAGAAACAGAAGAGGAGGAAACTGGGAAGAAGATGGTGTGTGGCGGTTGCTTTTGGGAAAAGGGGAGGCTCTCATACCTTAATAGTTTAGATTAGGGTTAGGTTAAACAACCAGGCCCCTTTTTTTTCTAAATTGGGCCAAGCCCACGGAGATACGGGTGCTACAGCTCTCCCTCGTTAAAAAAGATTTGACCTCGAATCGACTATTCTAAGGTACAGAGAACAGAATTTCAAATACCAAAAGATGGAAGACTTGAAATCAAACCTGAAGTAAAGTGGTCAGGGTATTTGTCACGTATCTGGGACTCTAACTCCCACGTGGCTTCCCATTCGGTCTGATAGAACCTTAACACCTTGACATAAGGGATGGTCCGATGTCACAGCTGACGCTCCGAGCGCTCCAAAATATGGACCGGCCGTGCCACGATCGATAGATCCTCCGAAACCTCCTAAGGTAGGTAATTCCAAGATCTGATCTGGGTCGTTTAGAAATTTCCTCAACATCGAGATGTGAAAGACATTATGAGCGCCGACCAGGGAAGCAGGTACCCCAATCGATAAGCAAGCTTCCCGATCCACTCAGTTGGGGAGCTTTCGAGAATTCTCGAACGCTAGGTAAATCTTCCGGTAACAATCTAGTGGTATTAACAAGGCGAAAAGGCACCTAGACTTGGCCATCCAGCAACGACTGGAATAGGGAGACCAAAAATGGGAGACTGAAGCATTGCACTTTGCCATGATAAACAATCTCCCTATTATCCTGAAGAAGAATAACGTTGCGGTAAAAGGATAATAGCATAATGAAGAGATAGCCAATCCATGCCCACAAACATGTTAAGGGGTTGGATTGGTGACACCACTGCGCTAATGCCGAATTTATGGCTTTCGAACTCCAGGGCTACATTGAGACAAGTGAGATCACTGGTGAGAGATCCGTTGGCGGTGGACACCACCGCCAGGAACGCCAAGATACTAACTGGTACCGAGTATTGCTGCACAAAGTGGGATGCCAAGAAAGGGAACTAGCCCCCCCAAGTCAAACAATGCAAGAATAGGACAAGAGTTCAAGATAACCATACCAAGGTTAGAATGAAAGATTAAGGAAAGGTAGGTGACAATAGAAAAGTAAAGCTTGATAGGGAAGGAACTAATATCATGCACCATATCGACACAATGGTGCGATTCCCAAGTCGGTAATGCGTAGAGACGCGCATCGGTACCTTGAAGTATGGTAGCAATTCAAGCAGGAACCGGCCCATGACAACCGTGTTCTGATTGCCAGCGGGTGAAGGTGAAAATCAAGCTGATTTGCAATGCCAGCCAGGGCCGTGCACATCTAGAGTAGCCCAGGCGAAGAATGGAATCAGAATTTAGGGAAGCATAGAGCTGGAACAAGGTCACAGGATGTTAATGGGACAAGGGAATGGTAATTAGATATAGAATTTTGGTAATATTCCAGTGACTAGATATGCATGCATGAATGAATTAACCCGAAGCAACATGTACGTGCAAATTTTTTTCCAAAAACTACAGCCTGAGCTCTGATACCAACTGTAACACCTCAGATAACAGTGTGAGATGCTACCATGGAACGTCATCGCTAAAATAAAGAATAGAAATAAAAATAGCAATAGAAATTGTGAGAAAATTTAAAACTTAAAATGGACTTTATTCAGAAACCAGCGGAAGCTAAAATAAATGTTTGAAACATGGGACCATTCCACTTCTAACCAAATGAAGAACAAATGAGTAACAGAATAGTGGCAAGCCACGATGTTGCAAACTCGAGTGTTCCCACCCATGCATGATGCTATCACTTCACTGGCCTTCTACCTGAGACTGAAAAGAGCAAGCCTGAATTGGAAAATTTCAGCAAGTACCCAACAACGGTCGCAACACGGTAACAAGGATATGAGATGCAACCAAGTAAACAAACAATCGAAACAAGTTAAAACATGGTACGGAATCATCAACGATAGAGAGTGAAACTGAAATAACGGTTACCATGACCTAAGTGGTAAATGCAAGTGTAAATGAGATAATTGTTATTTGTGAACTAAAGTAATGGCACTGGCGATTACTCCCCACATACCCGGTATACGAGAATAGCCAGGCACGTTGTCGCCCTCGACTGTATACCGTGACGGGGTGTAATATCCTGTGTAACGAGAATGTACGGCCCCCGTACGTTACCAGGTGGGTAGCAATCTCCCCTATATGTGGATAACCTCAGGCCAGGCAATTAAATAAGCCTTGCCCTGCGACGTCAATACCCTGCCACGGCAGTCCAGTCGCCCCGTCTGGCGACCGTGTCACATCGATGTTGGAGGCCATTCCTCGCCCTGTTCTCTAGTCATCAGCTCCAGCACCCCCAGACTTGGCCATCCTTGCATGTAACATCCTATTTTTCTGAGATTTTTAAAGCCTGAAATTTAAAAATGAATTTTCTGGAATTTTCTGAATTTAATTGAAGCTTCAAATGAATTTTTAGAATTTTCAAAGATTTAATATGAATAAAATAAACATTAACATAAGCTGGAAATATTTTATTTGGATTCTTCAGGTCTCAAGGAATTTTCTGGTATTTTTGGTGAATTTTTGGGATTTATTTGCTATTTTCTAGAGCCTCTGGAAGTTTATTCGAATTTCTGGAAAAAGAAAAGAAAAAGAAATTCCTCCCCGTCGCCCGATCCTCCTCCCCGCCACGCGTCGCCCATCCCCGCGCCGCGCGCGCCAGACGATTTCCAGCGCGCCGCTCGCGCCCGCCCGATTCCACGACCGCCACGCTGCGCATCCACGCCGACACGCGGCGGCATCGGCCAGCGTCCGCGCGCGCCGCCTCCTCCTCGGCCGCCCGATCGCGCGCCGCGCGATCTCCGCGTCGCCCGCGCTGCGCGCGACCCTAACCCTAAACCCGCGCCTCGCCGTCCGATCCTCCCTCAGTTCGATCCCGACCGTCCAAACCCGTCCGCGTGGCGACCGTCGCCGTATCCGGATTGGACTCCCTTGGTTCGTGTGATAAAACCCGCCGCCCCGTCTCGGTTCGCGTGCCCGCTCATCGCCGCCGCCGAACACTAGCCCCGCTTTCCCGCGTCGTCGCCGCCGTTCCCAGGCCGCGCCGCCGTCGCCGGTGCCTCCCCTGCCTTCGCCACGCATCGCCGATCCGGCCGTCGCCCGCGCCCGCGCCGCTGCATCCCCGCCGTCGCCCCAGATCTGGATCAAGGATCTAGATCTCACCGCGTGTTGCCCTTGCGACCGTCGGATCCCCGCGCCACGTCAGCCCTACCACGTGGCAGCCACGTCAGCCCTAGGGCCACGTGGCATCCCACGTGGCATGCCACGTCAGCGCCACGTCAACCGAGAACCGCCCCAGGTGCCACGTGGCAGCCACGTCAGCTGCCACATCACCCGTGCCACGTGGCAGCATATGCTGCTGCCACGTCAGCCCTAGCGCCGCGTCAGCCCGCCGCCCCCGTGCGCACTGTTTCGTGGACCGAGTCCACGGTGGACTCAGTATTTCGTGGACCGGGTTCACAGCACTGTAACATTTCCGATTTTCTCGATTTAATTTTAGGATTAATTTTTCGAGAGCCCGTTCTCCTCCGTCCTAGCTCCGATTGACCCCGTTCTTTTTTCTAAATTCATCTAAAATCGAGCTCTAGCTGTTGGTTCTAGTTTTGTGAATTTTGGAGTTCATTTGCTTATCATTTTATGTGTTTCTTTGTTTTTAGTCGTTTTCTCTCTCGTTAGATTCGGATTCCGGAAGAGCAGGTTTCGCGCCCGAAGACCAGGAGTACCCCGCTGAGCATAACCAAGGCAAGTAGTGTCCTTTGATCATGTTGAACCCAGTTTGCAATCTACTATTTATTTATTTTGTTTTAAATTACAATTGCATCGCTATTTTTATTCAACCGTTGTAACTGGTAGTTATCGTCCCATTTGAGTTTACCCCTCCTTGATATTTTGGAATGCCATGATGCCATTGTCACCATAGGTTGGGAAATTTACTAGTGATGCTAGATTATTTGTCACATGGGTTGGTCCGATTAGACTGCTTCGCTGGCTTATATTTACGATTGATCTCATCAGCACATGTTAATTATTAATCTGACTTAATGACATATGGAACTGTGGTTGGTGCCAGGTGTATTAAAATTTGTGCCACGTCATTGGTGTGACGTTGGCTTGGTTATACAAATTGGTTTTGCACTCGGGCGAGTGATCGTGCAGTAAAAGGGGAGGTGCAGTTGCACTTCGGGGATGTGGTAGCCTCGCCCGGGTAATGTTAAGGACTTAACTTTGTGCACCATTGATCTGAGCTTAATCGTGCAAACCACATGTCTATTGTGGTTCATGTTGGGGGTGGACAGGTAGTTCACTACTGGTTTAGCTTGTGGATTGGTGTTCACAAGTGGTTCATGTTTATTCTTTTGATTATTTATTATTATTGTTTTCAGTAAACTTTCGCTTTCAAGTTATTTATTATATTTCATCGAGAAATGCCTTTATGCAAATTAACCTTTCAGCCTTCCTTTGGTAAGCCTTGCATATTATATTGCATTCATTTGTTACAAATGACTTGCTGAGTACCAATGTACTCACAGCTTTACGCCTATATTGCTCAGTTGAGGGAGAGAAGTACTATCAGCAGGAGGTTCCAGAAGGAGAGTACTACGACGACTTCACGGATTAGGCTTCGTTCTCCACTCGATAACCTGTGGGCTTGTCGATTGGTCGCTACGCTTTATTTTGGATTTTCGCTGCTATTTTGTTAAGCCCTTCCGGCTAGAGATATTATAAGCTTGGCCATAAGGTCGTACCTTTGATATTTTATCGATATTCGAGTTTTCCTTTATTATTATCGTGTGTATGACTGTGATGACATCTATGTTTGACTGTGTGCACTAGCGTGATCCTGGACTAGTGCAGTTTACACAGAGAGACCGAATTTGCACATTCGGGTCTCGACACTGCACATGTCCGTGCCCATGCCCTGCTCCCATCAACGCGTCGCCATCCTTCGCCACACCCTGCTGGGCCATATCCTGCTGCCAACAAGCTGCTTCATGGCCATCCCTTGCACCACCCATCACATGGCCACGTCGCTGTCCATCCCATGAGCTGCACAATGGTCCACAACCACAGCGCCAGCATAGCTCTTTCTCCCCTATAAATGGCCATGGATTCCCCATTGTTCTTGCCTTCCTCCGCCATTTCTGTCCCCAAATCGAGCCGCCCACGCTCGCGCTTGCCGCGCCCGTCCCTCGCCGTTCCGGCCATCCTAGTGGGTCTCTTGCCAAACTAAGCACGTCATAACACGTTCCAATTTTGCAATTGTATTTCTGGGTGGTCAAATTGGAGTTGTCCTGCGGGAGCTCACCGTCCGTCTCTCCTTCTCTGTTTCTGACCGAATGGACCTCCACCACCGCCATTTCCTCCCCGAGGCACTCTGATTCAATTCCTTGGTATTGGAGCATCACCACCTGGCCCTGGAGCCTCCCATGACAGTGGCCGCGGCTCTCCCTCATCGGAGTTCACCAGAGCCATGAACCTCACCTCGTCTCCGCAGGCTCACGGTGCTGGCAAGCCTCGGACCCCCTCCGGTTAGACCAAAAGCTTGGTAAGCATCCCTCTACCTCCTAAATGCTCGTGCGCACCCGACTTCTTCCCTTCCTCCTCCTAGTCACCGGTGGCCCATTCCACCCCCACCTCTGACCACTTACGCCATCGCCAGAAACTCCCGGCGCCACCACGGCCTGTGCTAACACCCCCAGAAGCTTCCCCACCCCTAGGGAAACCTGTTTTGCCGGCTGTGCCTGCCCCTCCGGCCGTAAGTCATCGGCGACTACCAACGCCTCACTGACACAGCACCTCCTCTGTTTTGGCCAGAACTTCCCCACGTCATCTCTTTTTTATTTTTTTCCCTCTTATAAATAACCAAAGGGCCAAAGCCTACCTGGCTTGTAGAGCACGCCTAGGCCCTCATAGGAGGTGCTGGTTCGAAGCCCCTTTCCATTGTTTTTCCAATCTATTTTGATAGCCCTTTTTAATTAGAACTTAAGTGAAAGAAGTGTCACAAATTAGTTTATCTTTTTAATTAAAGTATGCCTTATTTATGCATTGTGTAAACTGTAGGTAATTAAATTTTAAATGTCATGAAAGCCCTTTTAAATAGTAGCTAATACAAATAATTAGCATAAACTCAAATAAAGTATAATGGCATATAATCTAGTTATGGATATATATATATATATATATATATATATATATATATATATATGATAAGTAATAGGAATAATTTTTTGAAAATCAAATAAGGTTCTAATAAAATAAAAATATTGGAAGAGCTAATCTTGAATAGTTGCATGTCCATAAGGCGTGGTAACTGATCCAGAATAATAAGATGTGTTATTAATATTTATTTTGAAATATAAAGGCTAAATGAAAACATTGCAAAAGATAGCTGTGGATAAACACCCAAATGTCACAAGGTCGTAACTAAGAGTACATAAATTATCGATGGCAAATAATTAATAGGACATCTTTAATTAAAAAATCATATGGTGCATCTATTATAGTCCTCTGAGTATCGGTCAATAAAATAATTTTGCCAATTTGTGTTTTAATGAACAAGTTAATATTAGGACTACATAAAATAATACATCTCCAATTGCTAGAAGTATGAATTGTAAGACTAATTCGATAAATCAAAAATCGTATACATTGTGTATGTAACATATGCCTTAATTCGTAAATGTTAACCCCCAATAAAATAATGCTTGGCTAAACACTACTAGTTTTCAGGTCTAGGACAACGGAGCGAAATCGTTGCGATAGGGCCAAAATAGATGCAATATGTACCTATTGCAACACATCACTTCCGTTGGCAAGCGTGGCTAGTACTTGCGTGCTTAAAAGATTGTGCAACGGATTGTGATTTCGTTGCAATACCTATGGTTATTGCCATGCAATGTGTTGTGGCAATTGTTTGTTGTTGCAACGAGTGATGTCGTGGCGATATAGGCTATTGCCACGGCTGACTCCGTGGCAATAGCTTCTTTTGCCACGAAGTTTGGTCGTGGCAATAGCTTCTTTTGCCACGAAGTTTGGTCGTGGCAATAGTATCATTTGCCACGAAAATATTATGTGGTAATAGGTTCTATTGCCACGCCAATGGTTCGTGGCAATAGACCCTATTGCCACGACAGCATTTTGTTGCAGCAGGTTTAATTGCCACAGGAGCCGTTTCGTTGCAACATGGTTTATTGCCACGGAAGGCATTTCATTGCCATAAAGTTATTGCGACGAAATATATTTTGTGGCAAATAGATCCTATAGCAACGAACATTGTTCACGACATATAGTGGAATAGCAACATAGTAGCGGCGTTGCAACAACCTATCACAATGAAATACCAATTTTGCATACAGATTTATCGCAACGATAAAATTTGCGGTAGCATATTGAGCATATGATATTTTATTATAATTTGTTGTTGCAAATTAATAATCAAATTAGGAACACGGCTGGATCAAAAACACATATATTAATTCAACACATAATAATTTAAAAGTGCCACCACTCATGCAGGAATTACATATCAATCTGTAAACTTAAACTACAAAGTTTGTTACTAATAACAAAAGTACTATCACTTCCATTCCATTTATCCTTGCTTCTTTGCCATGTTGAATTTCCTGACTCGACAACGCCATGACTTTGTTTGCTCTGATCAAATTATTTCATCCTGATAGAACATAAACAATAAAGAGGAACCTTAATGTGAGAATTGTCCAGCAGCATATACTTAAGTATATCATAGTGCAAGTTTAGAGATACGAGTTACAACTGAAAATAGCAATCCTGAGTTCTCTAGTTCAGTTGCGTAGCAAAGTATTTAGTAAGTGATTCCAGCAGAATTATTTAATTTTATTTCATTTACCGATATATAGTAGCCCTACTTCACCGGGCATAATTTTCTAGTAGTTTAGAACAGTATGCTATATTTGACATAAGAACAATGACAGATGAAGATTAATCACATTTTCATTTCATACCTGCTGGTCCCTCCTTTTCTTCGAACGAGTTGTAGCAGTATTCTTCAATTGTTGTGGAGGAATGAAGTTCTATGAACCATTATTAACAGCGACATTTTGGAAGTGGCTTCGGTTAAGATTAGAAGCTCGAGTGATGCGAATAGGTGGCCTAGCATCTTTTTGTGTGGTCAAGATGCTTGCTGGGTCATTCTGCAAATGTAAAATTTAGAATAAAAAATATTAGCATCCTGATGTGTACTACTATTAAAATATGTTCAGCATGCATGCATCAATTGAAGTTCAGGGAAGGTACACATCAGGAGGTCATCAATAGAATGTACAAAGTCCAAATCCCTTATGGTAGCAAACTATTTGCAAATTTTGTTACCTGTTGTAATGTTTCTTCTACATGTTCAGGTGTCTTTTCTGTGGTGTTCATTGTACTATCTGGGTTAGTCTTGTCCAATGTTGTCATGTTTTCGTTTTCCTCACTTGGATTAGCCTTGCTTTCCCTTGTGTTCAATATACTTCCCTAGTTAGCCTGCATATGGACCATGAGGAAAAACATTAGGGCTCATTAGGGTGGGTGGTTCTTGCAAATATCAACAACAAATGTGCAGCGGCAGCATGCTGCGTATGTCTGAATGTATTACCTGTAATGTTGCTTCTCTCTGTTGTGCTAGCAATGAAAGGAACTCTTGCCTAAGTTGTTCTCTTGCGTTCCTTTCCTTCTCCAGTTCCTCTTGCATCTCTCACCTAGTTTCTTCCCTTTCAGCAACTTCATTTGCAATTTGTTCCTTTAACATTTGCACCTCATCTTCGAGCTCATTATTTTTTCGCTGGGCTGCAGCTGAAGCACGGGATTGTTCATCAAGTCTGTCTTTCAACAGTTGGCTTCGTGTGGGATATTTCGCCATGTATCCATGACCATGAGCTTTGCATGATTTGGTACCGGTGCTTTCCTTGTAACTTGACTGGAAAGCAATGTTTTCCTCTTCAGCTGTAAGGAAGTAATTTTGAAGGTTGCATCATCCTAAGTGTGATAAGAGAAAATAAGAAGTTAAATTAATTAAGTTTTATGCACAAAATTCTGAAAAATGTACTAAGTCATGAACAAATTAAATTTACTACTCACATAGACATCCCTAGAAGCGTTGTTTGACCATTCCCCGTTCTTCGTGTGGGTAGTCATCCAAAGAGTCAGATCAGTTGGCTCTTCTCCGGTCTTTGGGTCTCTCTAAGATGGCAAACATTGTGCCTTGTGAACAATTGATCATTTAAGAAAAGAATCCGATAAGTTTAATTTTTCATTACCTGCTCGTAGCTATATTGGGAGAACGGTTTGGATCCCATTACATGCTTGGTCTTCTGTTTTTGACAGTTTTCAGAGTTTTGGTTGCTGACCCTCTGCAAAAAAGTTTACAAGTGCACTCAACAAAGCATTCTTGTCACTATATATGTATTAAAAAAATAAAGTAAGACAACAATGTTCAAATTCTTCGGCTAAGGTGTACGTGCAGCAATTGTTCAAAGTCTAAATAAGAATTATATGCATCCTACATAGTGGTAGTAAAAAGCATATATGTCTGTAACACATGTTGTTGCATATATTTTGTAATTGCTATTGCTAATGCATCAACTATACAAAGTCCATACATTAATGGTTACTATCTCAATTCCATTCACTAATTGGTAATTGCAAAGAGAAAAATTGAACCTTGAATTTTTCAGTTCCAAAATACATTATCAAGTAGTGCCATTCGACAATGTCTATATCGTCAGGCTTATGTTTCATTGCTCAGCGTAAGTGTTGTATGCCTTGTATGTAGAACTGAATGTTGATCGCCATCCTTTGTACCGCTCTTTAGCAATGTCCCATATCTTTTCCGTTGCATTCTCAATGTTTGGAAAATCCCACCTACTCTGCTTGGATTGAAACAGAAAGTGAAGGTGAAGTCGTATGTAATTATAGAATTAACATGCTTATTTACCAACAAATAAAAAGATGCAACTTACTAGCAAATCCTCTGCTATTGTAATTTTGACATTTTGCTTTATATCTTTCCACTTTTGACTCAATAAGTGGAGCCCTCTTTCTTGTAAACATTACCACTTCATCCACAAATGTTCGAGAGTTTTCTCCTACGGGCCTCTAACCTTGCTGAAAATTGAATTGATAGTTTCTGCGATGCATTATTCACTCTCTTATTGGCTGCTGCTAAACCTTTAAGGCATCCACGTACACCTTTCTTGCACTTGTTGGGAGCCACCTCCTTATGAGCAATTTAAATGTCATTTAATGTACACATTCAAGAAGGACCAATTGAACCTAGAAAATAGAATTGTGAGAATGATAGCATACCATTTTGTTGTTGCTTGTTTTTCCGAGCATGAGATGGCCTCTCTGGTGGTGTTGGGTCGCTGTTTTGACTTTCCTCATCTTGAAGGCCAGCTGGATTGTTGGTATGGTCCTCTTTCAAAAAGGATACTGCACACATTATAATACTCATCGAGAAATATATGTGAGTTTGTAAAACTAATAATATGCTTGCATAGTTCGGTGAAAGATTTGAAAATTACAGATATCATCAAGATGGCCTTTCGTCCTTAACCATTCCTTATATGTTTTGATTGTTTCATCCCTGTAGTCATCCATAAATTCTGCAAGCCATGAATATATGTTAGTGCAGTTGCCAATTCAGTACTTCTATTAAAATCAGCGCGATTTTAATTGTAGCAACATATATAACTTACCCGTGTGTTCTTCCTCGGCTTGCAGATTCGCTAGCCAAACCTTGTATGCATCAAGTTGTTCATTTGTAATTGGATCATCACAATTTTGTTGACTCCTCTTTCGCTTCATGGGTGTTATGGTCACCTGATTGTATTTTACTCGCTCCCTTGACACTACTAATCGGACTTCTCTTTCATCTTGATTGCTTTCAATCATTCTGTCTGCATCACGACTATAATCGATCGGCTCCAGAGTTGCTACCGCCCTGCCACATCGCTTCTTATAGTATTAGAAGTCCCTAACTGAGTATCCAAGCTGTTCTTTTAAACTTAACAATGTCATAAATGAGACATTAGTCCTATCAAGATCGCACTCGAAGAATTCTTTTTCTGGTGGTGCTCCCTTGCATTGAATAACTAAAGTCCACTCTGACTGCACCCTTGTTTAGTTACGTATGTTTACATAGAGAAAGGTTAAATAGTCAAAATGCAGTTGTCAGCATGTGTAAAACCATATGAATTGAACATATCATTCAAAGCATAGCACATATTCAACAAAGAAAGCATTAAACTTCTAATCATGAACATGTATGACATTGTAAAAATTATGAATCAATTAAGACTAGCAACAAGCTCAAGTTTAATTGATTATTTGTGCTCTCAGTTTGTAGGGTTACACAAGTCTAAAACTTGGCCGTCCCGCTACTTAATATCATATACTCTTCATAGAATTGTTCAATTGGCTGTGTGTAATCGACAGTAGTAAGCAAAATGTGACGTTATTGATTTAGTCGGATTAGGTAGAATTCGAGGCTCGGTTTCGAAGTTAGGAGTGTGTTGCGAGTTGTTTGATTTGCTCCTAGTCCGTTTATTTGGGCAATGGTTGGTAGTGTCTGTCAAATGTGACGTTAGGCTTGTGGTGTGGTTCCTGTAGGGTGAGCCTAAGCTGTTTAGCAGTTGGTTTAGGTTTGTGTTTCCCTTGAAAAAGATTGTGAAATTGGTATTACTTTTGACGGCAAATAGATCTTTGCGACTAGGTGATGTTAGACGGGATTTGATTTTTTAGTTTTGATCATATGTTCTTTCCTTTGCTATGTTGTGAGAGATTCTTGATTCAGTTGGCTTATTAGTTTTGAGTTTTCAGGTGTCGCAAGTTGGGTGGTTTTCAAGTTAGTACTGTGTTTGGGGGGGTGTTAGATCTGTGTGCGAGCAATGATGGGTAAAATGTGGTTACATTAGTGAAACCACATGTAGCGAGTGCCTTTTGTTAGCTGTGTGAAACCACATGCAACTTTTGAGGGAGGAACAACTCAAAGCTTTCCTCTTTGCTTTTATTGTTACTTGTTAAGGAAATTACTAATATTATTATTTAGAAGACTTGTTGAAGCTCTGTGCATAATAACTAAGATTAGAATTTGGAAGAATTTTGAATCTCTGATCATAATAAGATTAGAATTCAGTTGAAATGTTGGAACTACTCAGATGCTGCTGTTTACCTGCATCAGTATCGTGCTTTGTGCACAAATAGTGAGAGGAGCTTGAGTGCCTTGTGGGGAAAGCTGGCGGCAAAGATTTTGATGTAGAACTGGGATGTTGCACTGGAGGAGCTCAATCGGTTGAAGGAGATTATTGATTCAAAGGTTTGCCTCTCAATGCTTCATGTTGTGCGCCTTCTTGTTATGGGTGAGTTGTTGCTCTGAAATGTGATTGGGTGCTATCCATAGGAATAGTTTGTTGTTCACAAATGTTTTTGAAATAGGTTGTTTGGGAATTTCGAATTTGCATTCGAATTTGCCTAAAAATCTATTCTTTCATGTTGTCTTATCCAGTTCAACTAAAACTAGTTTTTCTTTGATGTCAAGGTTATATCAGCCAATTTTCAAACTCATACTTATTTTTTCCAGTATTTGAATGCTATTCGATTTAATGCACACCATCTTACGAGATACGTTGCTATTGCGGTGGTTGTGAACAAAGGAGATGGAATATGCTTAAAGAGTTGATTAAAGTCATTCAATAGAGCAGCATTGCTACAAGGATCCCATAACTAAATTCCTGGAATGCTTGTATGTCAACTATGATTTTGATGGTGCACAACAGAAACTCATGGAGTGTGAGCAGGTAAGTTAAGAGGCTTTTCTAAGAATATTCATGTTTTGATTTTGATGGTTCATCCTATTCATTGAGCTTCATGTGTACTTGTTGAAATATTGAAAAGCTTGAAAGACAGTGTATTACCTTTTCTTTTGTTGGCAAAAGCTCCTTTTCCATTATGAGTACTCAACTGCTAATGCTTTCGTATGATATCTGACTAAAATGTTTTGTGTTCAACAAGTCAAAAGTTTATTTATTGTGGCCTGAGATGTATCATATGTATGCAATAATTTTCAGTTGGCAGTTTGCTTATGGTTGTTACTGTGTATCCTACATTTCCTCTTAGATGATAGAGTGCTTATCTCAGTTATCGTACTTAGTTGTGTCTGTTTTATGAAATTGTGGACAATGTGACATGACATATGACAGCATTGTTTTGTCAATAATGATCACACTATCAAGTTTTGCCTAAGCTGCAATTTCCACTTTTCTAACTTTTTGTGGTAAGGTTCTTGTATTTTTTGCCAAGGCACTGTTCTATACTTCTATGGTTAGCTAAGTATGTGCCTTAAAATTAGCAATTCAGTTGATTTACATAATTACATGATTACATCACATGTACCATAATAGGACAGTGACACCTTGATATTTTCTTTCATGAGTTATTCCTTGGGCTTCCTGTTAGAAACAAGCTCAATTTCAACATACTTTCTCTTATACAATCAGTCCATTGTCAAAATATTTTGGTTGCTTACTTCTATTTTATTCAAATAACCTGTGGTGATAACCACAACAAGTAGCACTGATTTCATGGGCCATTAAAAGGAAAATGAAAAAGGAAGAGAAAATCATTATTTGGCACTTGGCATATAATTGACAATAGGGCATTATATTGCAAGACTTGAAGGATCATCAACAATTAACAAGATTCTGCATTTAACAATTCCACAGGCACTCTACATGGCATAGGATCAATGGCAATGTCCACTTGAAAAGCTAGTTTTTACTTCCCTTAACTGACATTGTATTTTGCCCTGGATATTCTACCATCGAGTTGGATCTATTCCCAAAATGTGATTGTTTTATTGGCCTTTGTATCTTTTGATCATACCTGGGGAGGGAAGCATCATCCGTGCCATCTTCTTCAGCGCCAGAAGTTTAAGGTGGAACCCGTCGGTCGGCCCTCGTGATGGCGAAATCCCCGTCGGTGGCATTGGCGGCGGCCGAACCAGTGATCGGCGTCGTCGATGGAGTCATCGCCATCGTCTTGTCGACCTAGGCGGAGGGAGACGGGGAGGCGGCGGAGGCGGCGGAGGCGACGGAGGCGGAGGGGGCGGTGGGCGGTGAAGGGGCCGAGGAGGCGGAGGGAAGCGGAGGGAGACGGGGAGGCCGGGGAGGTGGGGGAGGCGACGGAGGCGGAGAGGGCGGCGGGGGAGGCGACGGAGGCCGAGGGGGCAGTGGGCGGCGAAGGGGCAGGGGAGGCGGAGGGAGACGGGGAGGCGACGGAGGCGGAGGGAGACGGGGAGGCGGGGAGGCCGGGGGAGGTGGGGGACGAGGCGACGGCGGGGGAGGTGGGGGATGCGACGGAGGCCGAGGGGGCGGTGGGCGGCGAAGGGGCAGGGGAGGCGGAGGGAGACGGGGAGGCGGGGAGGCCGGGGGAGGTGGGGGATGAGGCGGCGGGGCGGCGTGGGTGGGGGTCCCGTGGGAGCGGGCGCCAGGAGGAGTGGGGGAGGCCGGGAGGGCGAGGGCGGAGGGGCCGAGGGGCGGAGGCGATATTTTGAACTAGGGCTGAAAATTTTGGGCGGGATGTGCATAACATGGGGAAGTTATCAGGGAGGGAAAATTTATAATTTCTAAAAATATAATAAAAATAAAAATAAATCAATACACCACACAAGCACAAAATTCCCAATTTAAACAAAAAAATCATTATCTCCATGTTCTACAGAATTCACACGTGCGACAATTCCATCATCTATGTAGGTGTCATCATCTTCATCGTCATCGTCTAAGTCCTCATCATTGGGTTCAGGTACAGGAACCGCCTTATCTATGACAGAAGCATCAACACTTACCCCTTCCATATCATTCCTTTTCCAATTTGTCAAGTCTTCATGTAGGCGGGATACATTCATGTCGTCCAGTCCGACGACCAGCGACTGAACATCGGGTTCTCCTCCTTTTCGCACCTCTCGCCGGGCATGGAAAACAAATTCCTAGGTTTCATGCGAAACACTCGTGCACCAATTCGATTTTGTCGCACAAGGTACATAAAAACACCTTTCGACTTGTGTCCCTAAAATGTAAGGCTCATCCAAATATTGAAAACGAGTCTTATCAACATCGACGATCCCGTATTGATCCCTGCTAAACCCTCTTCCTTTATTCGTAGTAGCAGCAGGTACATCATACCAGTCACATTGAAAAAGTATAACTTCTTTTTGGTTGGCAAAATCTAGCGTGATAATTTTTTTAATCACGCCATACTAGTCCATGTTGCCGGTCTTTGTCATCGCCCTTCACAAAGAACACCATTGTTTTGTGTAGTTAGGTTCTTCTCTATGGCGGCCATCCAAACAGATATCCATTTATGTAGCATCCGTTGAAAAATCGAGCCCGATGGTGCGGTCCACGGAAAGGGCATACATTAGATCACTTGTTTTCCTTCTTCATATAGTTCGGAGATCTGCACTTAGTTCAAAGAAAAATTATTAGGCAAATACGTGACAGCATAATGAACCAATAAATAAAAAATAGTAACTCACTTTACGCTCAAACCAGCCTACAAATTTCTCCTTGTGACGGGTTTCAACATTACATGCACTCATATTTCTAAGCTCATCCTTGTCTTGACTAAATTAAAACAAAAAGAGGGCATCAATTAGTTGAAAACATGAAAAATAATATATACTTGAAATTTAGTACATCTAAAGTACAACTTACTTAATCCATGGAATGGCCTCATCACAGTTTGTAATTATGTAGTGCCTCATCCGATGCAACTCCAACCTAGAAAGTGACTCGATAGTATATCCTTTTTTACTATAGTCAATGCTCCCAAATATGCTTAGCCCAGATGGTGGTTCGTTCACAGCAGCGCTTTCATGCCGTTCTGGACGATTAAGCTTGGTGTCGACGTCTTCCAAGAAGCGAGAGCAAAATGTCATGCACTCCTCCGAGATATATCCCTCGGCTATTGAACCCTTAGGGTACGCTTTGTTCCTCACATAGCCTTTAAGCGTACGTAGATACCTCTCAATAGGATACATCCATCTGTAACACACGGGCCCTCCAAGTCTAGCCTCCTCAGCTAAATGAACTGGCAAATGCATCATGATATCAAAAAAAGCTGGTGGGAATACCATCTCAAGCCGACAAAGAGTCTCTCCAATCGAAGTGCTCAAGTTTTCAACCTCTTTATCATCCAGCTCCTTTGAACATATTGCATTGAAAAACCTACTGAGCTCAATCAATGGGATAACAACATCTTGTGGCAATATGTTGCGTATTACTAAGGGTAAAAGTTTCTGAAAGATAACATGGTAGTCATGAGTTTTGAGAGAAGACAGCTTACACCCAGTGACATTCATAGATTTCTTGATATTGGAGGCGTAACCATCAGGCATTTTCACTCCTTCTAGAAATTTGCATAATACCGTCTTTTCATCATTACCTAGAGAGTACAGAGCTAGTGGCAAAGTATACTTACCATTCTCGAGCAAAAGATGTTGATCCTTCCTTATCCCTAGATGTTGCAAATCTAGCCGAGCCTTCTCACTTTCCTTAGATTTATATTTTATGTCGAGCAAAGTCCCCAATATGCTCTCACATATGTTTTTCTCAATGTGCATCACATCCAAATTATGCCTTATAAGCAATGAGCTCCAGTAAGGCAGTTCAAAAAAATACTCTTCTTCCTCCAATTGTGCCATCTAGTTTCTTCTTCACACTGCTTCCTCTTTCTTGTTGCCTTCCCAAAGGTTACTTGCTCGAAAATCTCATACTGTTCCATCACTTGCTGACCAGTCAGTGGCGCTGGAGCCTCCCTATTTTCCAACTTGTTGTTGAAGCTGATCTTGTTCCTGCGCCACCTGTGGTTCGAAGGCAAAAAACGGCGATGTCCCATGTAGCAATGCTTGGACCCAATTTCAGCCACAAGTAGTCAGTATCCTTGTGGCAGTATGGACATGCATACTTTCCTTTAGTGCTCCATCCAGATAGCATTGCATATGTAGGAAAGTCATTAATTGTCCAAAGTAGAAGTGCATGCAGAGTAAAATTTTTCTTCAGCTTTGCATCCCATGTTTCAACACCCTTTTCCCAAAGATCCTTTAGCTCATCGATAAGGGGCTGCAAATATACATCAATGTTCATTCCTGGAGATTTCGGCCCTGGTATCAACATCGACATCATCCAATATGGTTGTTTCAAACACAACCAAGGAGGCAAGTTATAAGGGATTATGATCACAGGCCATGTAGTGTATGTAACATTCAACATCCCAAATGGATTGAAGCCATCAAATGCAAGGCCCAACCTAACATTGCGAGGATCCAATGCAAAATCCTTATACTTGTCATCCACATGCTTCCATAACAATGAGTCTGCAAGGTGACGCATTTTCCCATCACGGACCAATCCTTCCTTATGCCATCGCATATATGATGATGTGGTCTCATTCATATACAATCTTTGAAGCCGAGGAATAAGTGGGAAATATCTTAGGATTTTACGTGGAGAACGCTTTTTTGCTCCATCAGTGCCACTAGCCTTATCATTTCCAACGGAATCGGCTGTTTTCCACCTAGACTCACCACATATTGGACACGTATCCATCTTAGCATAATCACCTCGGAATAACACACAATCATTCTCACATGCATGTATCTTCTGGTAGTCTAGTCCAAGATCTCGAACAACCTTTTGCACTTTGTCCAAGGTGTTTGGGATACAATGTCCTTTAGGGAGCACAAACGAGAAGAGATGAAGTATGGACTCCAAGGAATCATTACTAAGTCCATACATGCATTTAATCTGAAATAGCCTGACAATGAAAGAAACCTTAGTTGCCTCCTTGCAACCTGGATACAATTCCTTCTGTGCCTCATTTAATAATTTAAAGAATTTCCTTGCTTGTTCATTTGGCTCTTCAATATTAGAACCGATGATGTCGCCACGAATAGTGCCACTGATTATTGAAGAAACTAGATCATTAACATAAGCCCCATCACATGTTGCACCTTCATTGCAATCTCCTTCATCTTTGTTATCATCGTCAGCCAAAGCTTCACCATTACCTTGCTCTTGGATGAAACTTTCATCAAACCCTCTAACTAGCAAATGTCTTTCAACCTCATATTGTAATCTATAGGACATGCAACGACACCTTGAACAAGGACAAGGTGCAGTTAAACCTTTAGATGTGCCTCCAAAAGTAGTTTCAATGAATTTCTTGAATCCTTTTTGCCACTCAGATGTTGATTTATCCATCCGCATCCAACTGCTCCCATCATGTGACATGCTTCCAATGATTATCAATCAAAGTACAATAAATTAAAACCAATCTGTCCAAATTAACACTACCTGCAAAACCACAACATACACAATTTAAAAAACTTATTAATAAAACAGAAAAATTTATCACATAAAACCTTTGCTCCCTCATCCTCCGCGATCTCCGCAAGGGAAGAAACTACCCTCCATTGCCATCTCGAAGATAGCCGCACACCCTCTGCCCCCGCCGCCCTCCTCCCCCTCCTGGCCTCCCACGCCGCCCCCCTCCTTCCCCTCCCCCTCCCGGCCTCCCCTCCTCGGCTCCCCCGCCGCTCCCACCGCTCCCCCCGCTGCCCTCCTCCCTCTGCCCCCGCCGCCCCCTCCCCCTCCTGGCCTCCCCTGCCGCCCCCCTCCTTCCCCTCCCCCTCCCAGCCTCCCCTCCTTGGCTCCCCCGCCGCTCCCACCGCTCCCCCCGCAGCCCTCCTCCCTCTGCCCCCGCTGCCCCTCCCCCTCGGCCTCCCCCACCGCCCCCTCCTTCCCCTCCCCCTCCCGGCCTCCCCTCCTCGGCTCCCCTGCTACTCCCACCGCTCCCCCGCGCCTCCGCTCCCCCATCCTCCCCGATCTCCACTCCCGCCGCCTCCCCGCGCCTCCCCCCATCTCCTCCCTCGGCCTCCACTCCCTCCGCCTCCCCCGTGCCTATTACCGCAGTGCCCTAGGGGTGAGGTGATAGCAGCCGCAGGAGCCCTAGGGGAGAGGATGCAGCAACCTCACGATGGTGGTGACCGGAGGCGCTCTCCCGCCCCTGTTCCCGGGATCGCAGGGCGTACTGGTGGGAAGCTCGTGGTCGCCAGCAGGAGAACGGCAAGGAAGCAAAGGTGAGACAATAGATTCTTTATTACTTCTTGATTCCCAACATTGGACCTACAAGCTATATATATATGAGGTGTTTTACAGGGGAGAGTCCGATCTGGACTGCAATCCCAACCCCAACTCGGAAACGGAACTAGAGTCCTTAAGGGTTTGATCTACTCTCAGCTAAGGTGCACCCCCTTCGGAACATCTGATTGATGAACGGGATGATTGATGAAGCTCAAAAATTGTTGGATGAAGCAGAAGCTCTGAAGAAGGTTGATCTCTATCTTTAGCATTTAAATTTGTTGGAGCAACTGACTAGGAAGTTTTACTTGCCAAAAGGAGTACTATTTCATACATTTCTCATGTGTTCTCTTTTGATTTCTAACCAGCTGGGTGCTCGGCATCTATATCTTCACCATCTGATATATTTATATATACTATTATGAATGAGGTTTCTGTGGATTTAAGAATTAAGGTTAGGGTCTTTCTTCCAATACAATGCTTAGCCCCCTGATTTGATCTTTTTTTTTGACAATTCCTTCTCTGTGGTTTGCATGTAATAGCAGAACATTTAAGAGGTGGTACCTCCATTCCTTTCCACTGCCTGTTGCAAGAAAAGGGGCAAAGGTACTAGATGATAGGAGGGTATCACCATGATTTTTTATTGGAGATAATGGGAGGGTGTCACCATGATTTTCATGGGATATTTAGCTGGAATATCATATTTTGTAAGGTGGTTATTTTCCTGCTTCTTTCTCCTTTGATTTCGGTGGTGCATTGGTGCTTCTGCTTCTTATATACCAGTTTTGATCTATAATAGCATCAGTTGCAGTCATAAATGGTATGTCAGTTAGTAATTTGATGGTACAATAAATTTGTTGAAATAAGAGTTTGTTCCTTGGCTTCTTCATAAAGTAATAGATTGATCATGTAGTTGTGCTCTAATACATTTCTATTTGCTTTAGCGATATTTGATACACTCCTTTTCATTTTGTTTGGTTTTAGCTTTGACAAATGACCCCACATGATCATTTCCATTCATTTTTGTGGTAGCCTTGAGTACCTTTTGTTGGTCATGGTGGGATCAAGAACCATTTGTTCTTTTCATTGTGTCAACCTTGAAACATGGAAGCTTTGAATATTTTTAAGCTCGATAAACTCTTTCGCCTATAGTTTTAAAAATGCATGTGTTCTGCTAGCTAACTTTGATTAATTGCCCTAAGCATATGCGTGGTTGAATGCGCTCAGTTAATTTGCTTAATTGGCAACAAAAATGGCTTCAGGTGTGATCAAGCAGCCTTTACAGCAGTTTTTGTGACAATGGTCAATGGTGTAAAGAGCATGATGTAGTACAGGAGATGGCTCCAAGTTATTTTTCACAAGATGGCTCCAAGTTGTGTGCATGATTAGATAATCTTTTCATTGCTTCATGGTTTGTACACATTCTTTATGTTTGGAAAGTGGCAGAGAGAGTTCTCAGCCAAACATCATTATGTGGATTCATAGGTATCATTAAAAATATTCAAAGTAGCAACAAACATATATTCTAAAAATTGGCCATGAATCCCCGCAATTTGTGCGGCTAGATGCTAGAATGTTTGTATTTATATTAAAATAGAGTTGTATTCATTATACCACATTCTGTAATATCCATAATCGAAAATATAATCGTGTTCATGATGCAAGCAGTAGCAACTCTAATATCTACATCGAGAACTGAAAATATAGCTTTGTTTGTTATACAACTTGTAGTCTGTGTAATATCTACACCTGATTAATCTTTGTCATTATAATCTTGGCCCACTAAATAAGCGATGTGGATCTTTTATTCTTTTTTCCCCTGATTGACGAGGGACTTCTAACTGTTCTAACATTATGACATTGTAACATCCTTAGACTGAACCAAATTCTAGTTTTAGTCTTTTAGGTTCCCTTGAAATTAAACTAATCTTGCATTGCAAACCTGTATCAAAAGCTTTTGTCATGATTGATTGTATAACTGAAACAGCAGTAGTTTGAAATATGGTAGCGGAATCTTATCTTTTTTTTTAAACTCAAGCTTATGATTTCATTTACTCCATCTTGATGTGAACAGGGCCCGACTATAAGTCCAGTCTATTGCAGACGTGATGGCAAGGTTGCTGTGGAATACTATGCCATTAATGTAGTAGATCCACAAAAGTTGCTTTACAAGTCTATTCAACAACTGAGATATGTAAGATATTTGCCTCATCTTCTTTTGAAATATTTACCTCATCTTTCTTGTTTTATCTTCTTCTTTTTCAATTTCACATTAACAATACTCTATTCTTAAGACAACTGTGTAATGTTGTGTTTGAAGCAAACGATTATTATCAACTAAGTAAAATATCTAAGCAATTATCCTGAAGCAATAGGTTTGCTATATTGCACCTTGTGTATAAGAATTTTAAATGCTGGGATAAGCTCCATTCTAGCGATTTGCAAGTGTGGAGTTTTTCATCCATTCTGTAAGAAGAAACAAAAAAGGAGAAACTTTTGTGCTTTTCTTGCAAAGATCGGCACAATGGATCAACCTTGATGTCGACCTCGTAATATAACTTATTTTTAGAACCTATATGGCACTTGATATATGTTTTTGAACTTGTATTGTTCTTGGTATTAATGATATATCCAGCGGCTTTATGCATAACCATGAACTTGGGATCTGCAGTTGGTGGCGTGAGTTTTGGTGTCAAAGCTGACCTACATATTTGATGAGGAGACTCTAGGTGGCACGAACTTCTTTGAGCTGGGGTTGTGACTTGGTGCAAGGTCCACCATGCTCTCTCTTGCAATGGACTTTTAAGTGTCTACATCCATGCAGTGAGCCCTCGTGTGGAATGTCCGTCATGGATCGCTTGATGAAATTTTAGTCTGTTCCGTGCGTGCCTTGTGCTCATTAATTTGTACCCTAGGCAGCATCGGTTGGACTGTCCTTTTATGTACCTGTTGATAGAGTTGGGGAACCGGGTAGTTTGGTGTGTTCTGTATGCGGAATTGTACCTTTGCTTGCTGCGACGTCGAATAATTGGGCTTGCAGAAATAAAGAATGGTGGTGTGGTTTGTCTCTATTTTGTTCGTCTGTATAGCAAGTCTCGTCTCAGAAATAAAGAATGTAATGAACATTACATTTGCCGGGCAGTCATCAACTTATCATGATGATAAACAAAGATCTAGATTATTCGAGTAAACTATATCTGAGCTACATTTTTGTGTGTGGTTACAAGGAGCAATATTATCCTTGTGTTGTTTCAAAAATCTAAGCAGTATGTTCACAAGGTAATGGTAGCTGTTAGTGTACTATTGTATCAAGCAACCAATATCGTGTTGTAGCATTAATATGATGTTAATTTTACATTTTGAAGATAAGTAGCGACAAAGTTATGGGGCAAAATGTGAACATTCTAAAATTTGGGTTTCCATTACAACACATGTGCACTTCACATGCTTGCATGTTCATGTTCATTTAAGTGCATCACGCAATTGTATTACTAAGAATCTTTGATGTTCAGCTGTGCAAATATGATGACTTGCATGTTTGATAATGGATAAAAATTGGAGTTCCTAGGAGCTGGAAGCAAGAATATAGCTTATTTTATTAGCAATGATTCCAGAAAGAATTTTTATTAGCGACTAATCTGACAGAAAAACAGTTTGGCGATGGTACATATTAGAACATTTTTATTATTAAGTTTAAGATCATATTTGATAGTATGCATCACTTTTATTTGGTTTTCTGTTGCAACGCACGGGCACCTTACTAGTGTAATTAAATAAAATAGTAGTTGCTCCGCATCTCCAAGTATAATAATTAAAGACCCAATTAAATTAGAGTTCACCTGATAATATTTAATGCGACTCAATAATTCCTTCCAGCTTAAATAATATATTTAATCGAGAAGTGCAAGACATGAGCGCATCTTGAGTCACAGTGCTTACCATGCTTAGATAAATATAAATTTACAATTATAATTGACAGTGGGGTACAATAGTCCGGTGGTAAACGGCTTGGCCTCCGAGCTAGGAGGTTGCTGGTTCGATTTCTCCACACCCCATAGTTTTTGTTTTTATTTTTTCTATTCTAATTTTTTATCCCTTCCTGTTTTGTCAAGTGAGACCTCCTCAATTGCGTTTTAGTTGTCACTTTTCAATTTTTTTTATCTCCTCTAGAAATTAATAACTATAGATAATATAATTCCTCTACACCAATTTGGCCCTTGCGTTGAGCAGTTAGGCCCACGAAAACAAAGCGTTGCAATAATCTTGCCACGAACAATCATCATATATAGCAACAAATTTATTTCGTGGCAATACAAACTCATTTCATATGCATTGCATAGGAACCTTTTGCAACGCAATTGATGACTATGACAATGCAATAAAATTGTGGCAATATTGTCACCCACTCGCAACGAACTTCTATAAGGTGGCAATACCTCCTAACTATTGCCACGAATATGAATATTATCACAACGCAAGACAACCGTGGCAATAAAGTCATACTACTCACAACCATTTTTTAAATGGTGGCGATAAAGCCACCTTATTACAACGAATTCAATGACTATCGCAACGCAATATTTTAGAGGCAATACTGTGCACAAATCGCCACAATTTTGGCAAAACGTTGCAATAGCACATACCTATTGCAACTAATTTAGTGTTTTTGCGATGCGTTTCGTGGCTAAAGGGTTGGAATCTAGTAGTGAAACTCATGCACCTATTTATAGGTCTAACCTGACTCATGAAACTTCCTTAATAAATACAAAAATTATAGAAGAAGTTATTAATAAAAAGATAGTCATGGTATTCTACAGTCAGCTATGCATAGCCATCCTTGAATCCGAAACGGAATATTCCCATGAATATTGCTTTCATCATGAACCCTTCCTTGACATTCGTCTCGGCAGATTTCCCTCCCTCATCCCATGAACCTCATTTGACCTCAAAAATAACTCATGCCTAATAAACTTTATCCCAGGTCACCCGTGTAATCATAATAAAAACAAATTGAATTCATTTGGATTTATTTAAGCCTTTTGAGTTATTTGCATTTAATTGGATTCCATTGTTTGGCACGTAACTAGAAATTGGAATCATGGAGAGTCAGTGGATCTAGCAAGACCAAGATCCAGATGAAGATGAAGACCAGAAGCTCAAGATCAACAAACGAGAAAGCTTTGAGTAAGCTCAAGACCACGGAAAACTGCACAAGGCGAGTCAATACTTTGACCATGTTGAATCTACATTTTGGCAAATTATTTACATTTAAATTATCAACTTTGCATGCTATTATTTCATATGCAAATCTATGTCTGTTTTAGCACTCTAGTTATATGCCATTATTTAAGTGCTAATATTATATTTCCATAGCACATTGAGCAGTGAGCCTTGTTCTTTCCCCAGGAAAATTATAATGATAACCCTCCGAAAATAAGTTACGATTATACACTTGGCTTAGCTTTGCTTGGACACCTAGCGTACTAAGGTACCCCAAGCATCACAATCAATCACAAAAAAATTGATTTGGGACTTTGTGAATGGAAGTTTACTGTGTATTTTCATAACAGTTATTTTATGCTCCCAAATGCCCCCTTTTGCTTACACATCTGGGCAGATGGTTCGGGGGTATGGTGCATTGGATTCACGAGTGATGAGGCTCGGTCCCGATCTTCACAGCGTAGGATCATGAATAAGATAACTAGCTGAAGAACAGCCAGGATAACTTGCTGCAAGCAGAGGATAACTAGTGCAACCTGACGACACGCACAAGAAGCCAACCACCGTCTCTATACGGTAGCCTGAACCAAGGATTCACCCAACCACACTCTCAAGGAACCAACCTACGCAACCTAGAATCAATGGACCAGGAGCACAGATTGGGTGCCGATGACGCGACCGCTTCTATAAATCCCACGAAGGAAATCACAAGAGCAAAGGAGTAGAGATCACTCTCTGAATTTGTTAGCACATAGCTGAACAAAAGGAGTTTGTGTTCGATTCTCAATGGTCTGTCAATAGCTTAGATACAAGGGGAATTTATACTAGGAACAACCCTCCTAGTTGAGTGTGAAATGGCTCTTAAGTTTCTGAAGATATGCTAGCTAAAAGGTCTCCACAAAATGAATTCCCAAGGAGCTTCGCGTGGTTGTTAGGCTTTTGTGCAGTCTCCACTAAAACAATCATAACTCCTTATTGGGAAGTCCAAATGATGCACCGTTTGTTGCGTTGCAAACTAGACTTGATAAGATTTCCAACCATATATGTTATGTCACCCAAAACTTCACAGGTTAGTATATCCATCCATATGAAGTTAAGGAATTCCTGAGGAGCTTCGCGTGGCTGTTCGACTTTTGTGCAGTCTCCACTAAAATAGTCATAACTCCTTATTGGGAAGTCCAAATGATGCACCGTTTGTTGCGTTGGAAAATAGACTTGATAAGATTTCCAACCATATGTATTATCCCACATAGAACTTCACAGGTTGGTACATTCATCCACATGAAGTTGCAGCTCTTACTGTGTAAGCTGTAATCTTGTTCGCGTAACCTTCTTCACATGTGCAGCATCCTTGTTATCCTTCGTGTAATCTTCTCATCTTCGGTGTAACCGTTCTCTACTTCAATATCCCCCAAATCTCCAGGCTCGAATAACACCTTCTTGCAATGTTTGTTTGCCCATTCAGCGTAGTACTTGACCTTCTTTTCAATTACTTCCTTGGTCTTCTCATGTACTTTCTTCACGTATGCAGCATGCTTGCATGCTTCCATGTTTGTCCTTTCCTGCAATGGTAATGGCAACAAATCTATCAGAGCAAGCGGTTTGAAGCCATACACAACTTCAAATGGACACATATTAGTTGTAGAGTGTACTGCCCTGTTGTATGCGAATTCCACATGTGGCAAGCACTCTTCCCACTCTTTGAAGTTCTTCTTTATTAAGGTTCGCAGCAGCGTAGAAAGTGTTCTATTTACCACCTCCGTTTGTCCATCCGTTTGTGGGTGGCAGGTTGTGGAAAACAGCAGCCTTGTTCCAAGTTTTGCCCACAACGTCTTCCAAAAATAGCTCAAAAACTTTGTGTCACGGTCTGAAACAATTGTCCTGGGCATCCCGTGTAATCTCACAATTTCCCTGAAAAACAAAAAGGCTATATGGGAAGCATCATCGCTTTTATGATAAGGTATAAAATATGCCATTTTTGAGAATCTATCAACAACAACAAATATTGAATCCCTCCCCCTCTGTGTCCTAGGTAATCCCAAAGCAAAATCCATGCTAATGTCTTCCCAAGGAACACTAGGCACAGGCAATGGAGTATATAAACCATAAGGGTTCAGTTTTGACTTAGCTTTGTGGCATGTGACACATCGTTGAACAAGTCTCTCCACATCTCTTCTCATCTTTGGCCAATAGAAATGGCCGCCCAGCATCTCATAGGTCTTTTTCCATCCAAAATGACCCATCAATCCTCCTGCATGTACTTCCTGTAACAACAAAAGTCTAACAGAACAATTTGGGATACACAATTTGTTAGCTCTAAACAAGAATCCATCATGTACATGATATTTTTCCAATTGTTGTGGCTACAGACCAAATAGAGAGAGAGGTGTATGGTAGTGGAGAGTTAGGTAAGCAAATGTCCTCTTGGGGCTCTCCCAAGGGCTGATTGTAATATATATGCTTCCTTATAAGGAGAGTCTTTACAATCGTAACCTTACACCGAAGGGAAACTACGTCCTTAGTATGTGGTTTAGCTTTCTCAATAGGCTGGCTGGGTTTAGGTGGGGGCCACCCCTACAACAGGAGCCTCTCATGGTGAAGGGCTTCACAGGCCGAAGCCATGTTGCCGAGCCCTTTGGCCCCCGTCCCTGCGGCCTGTGACGTTGTGTAGTTGTGAGCGAAGATGATTGTGCACATGCAGGTCGGCGTGGCTCTGCGGGGTCGAAGCTTGGGGTCCGCGGCGGAGGCGATGTCGAAGTCTCACGGTGGGTGGTTGCAGGCGGAGTCGCCTCTGCGCTGCGGAGTCGGAGACCTTGTCGATGCGGGGGGAGCACGCGGGCGTGGGAGGTCGGGACGTCGCATGCGCGTCGTGTGGTCGGCCGGGGCGCTGTGTGCGGTCGGACGACCGCGATTTCACGCGCCTTTCTAGTGGTTGGCTTCGCGCCGGTCGGTGCGGACTCCTTTTGACTTACCGACTGCGCCAACGCGTTCTGTAACCTAGCATCCATGGAAAGGTATGGGACATTAGGGTGCGACAAATGGTTGTGCTAAGAGTGAAGATACACGATGTGGAGCAAGTGCCGGGGTTGTCTCGAGCCACCGGAGCGGAAGGTGAAGGTCTCGTCGAGGGCGAAGCCGAAGTCGTTCTGCTGAGGCGAAGGCTTTGCAGAAGGCGAAGCTGGGGTTATTGTGCGCAGGTGCAACCAAGTTGAGACGTCGCACGCGTATGGGCTGCCGTGCTGCCTCGGCTTCCGCCAGTTGCGCCTCTCCACGCGTGGGCGACCGCGTCGCTTCGACTTCCGGCGATTACGCTTCTGCACGTGGGGGATAGCTGTATATATATACTAGGAGGGCCGTAGCGGCTTCCGGGCGTAGTTAAGATGGTGTTGATTTCAAAAATATGCCTTCTTCAGTTCATGAGCACGCAGAGGAATATTGCCGTGTTGATGAACTGATGGAGGCCTATTTTTGAGTGCAATACCTGGTCTGATCGGCGCAGACTCCACTAAAGGGACTGCTCCGTGAGCGCTCCCCGAGACGGGCGGCGTCCTCTGGCGCGCCACTCCGGCGTGCGGGTGCGTGTGGAAGCGAGGCAGATGCGGGGCTGTCGTGCGAGGCAAAGATGTCGCCGGCGCGGCCGAGCTGCTTTGTCGCCGGACCTCGAACAACGACTCCGGATCCTCTCGTAAATCGCACTAGTCCAGGATCAAGCTAGTGCACACAGTGGATAACAAAGACTCATATCATGCGCAATGACATTTATTTATTAACTAAATATGAGCCTGATGGCCAATGTTTACATCAATGGTTCATAAACCAAAATTAAATAAGCAGCGGAAGAAGAACCAATAAAGCGAAGAATTTCATCCCGCTCGCCCACAGCGAATGATCAGAAGACGCGCCTAGTCGTCACCATCCTCACCGGTTGTTGACGTCATCCTCTGGCAACAGATTTTAGCAAAGTGAGCACATAAAGTACTCCCAAGGTAAGCACATGAAGTAATTACGCAAGTTACACCAGGAGTTTTAACAGAGTGAATGCATGCATAGGGATAACAAAGGAAGGCTTAATAAGGTTATTTGTGCGAAACAAGATCGAATTTAAATACAATAGTATAAGTGCAAAAGCTGAATTGTTAATACAAATAAATAGAAATAATAATTTAACAAAATAATATCGTTAGTGCGGCTCAGACCAAACACTAACCTAGTCACGGGTATCCCACCTGGTCCATCTTTTCAAAAGTTTTCACATGGATTCCATCTATCCATATGCTTTTCAAAATCTCTTATGGATTCATTTTGTTAGTGCAGGCTCCGACCATACACCAACTTATTCACGGGTATCCCACCTGGTCATGGATTCCATCCATCCATCCATAAGCTTTTTTAGAAACCATTTTAAAAACCAAAGTCTAATCCATGAAAAACTTTACCCAGCTTGCCCATAACCATGGGCACGGCTATCCAGGATAGATTATACACTCTGCAGAGGTTGTACAGCTTTACCCACAAGACATGATCATCCCATATTACCACCGGATAAACACACTTCCTTTGGTGTGCGGCGAGGATATCATGACAAGGCTGTTACAATGTTCCGTAGCCAAAATAGTTACGCCGCCATTAAGGTTTCACCACAACTTGAATCCACAAGTTGGAGCCCCCTCTCGTGCCATATGAGACTTCTCGCGGCCTACACCACGCTCACATTCAGCCTATAGCGAAAACTATGTTTGGAACTTCATAAATTACTTAGCCAGGTCTGTCCCATACCAGACTTGTGGTAGTACGATATGGCTTTGCAACAGTAGCTCACAGACCGGTCCTTAACTTGACTTAGGCTCAATCCACATACCCCCTTGTGCCTGACAATCAACCAGGTGTCACCAAACACGAGGCATGCCAGCACCCACCACCTAACCATTAGCCTAGGTCTAAACCAAGTTTTTATATTTTTCTTTGAAACATTCATATTCATTCTTGACTCATCGAAGTCAAGAATAGATTTTAGAAACTTATCATTTTCTAGTGAAACAATTATTCCTACTTAAATCATTCTAAGCATGGCTAAGCAATTCTATAAAATTTCTAGTCAATACTATTGTACTAACTAGATTTTCATCTAAGGTGACAAGGCATAAGTAAGTTCAATGTCAAATTTAGCCATACACAAAGAATCTAGGTATAACTAGAATTTAAATCGAATTTAAACTATATTTGAATAAAAGTATGCATGCATAATAATTTTAGAAACAACATAAATAATTTAAATTACTTGGAGCAACATGATCAAAGGTGTAACTTGCCTTACTTTGAAGTTTGCTGAGGTTCGCCGAAGTTATACTCTTCGAATTAGTCGTAGTCTACACGCGAAAAGCAAGAACAAACTAAACTCAAATAAAATCCAAATTTTGTAAAATATTATCTGAGAGATAGAATATGACTTTAGATGATTTTAGGAATTTGAATGGGTCCAAACGGAGTTAGGACAAAGGAGAACGACTTATGGTAGTTTGAATTCCAAAGAAATGAATAAAAGGAATTATTAGAATTCTTTTCTTTGTGAAGGAAAAGTGGTCGGAAGCTACAATATTTGTGTATAGTTGAAACCATTGTCAAATCAATAGTTGAAGTTGTGAAGGTCAAAGTCGAAGACAGAGACTCCAAGTATGGGTGAAGTCAGAGTGGAAGATTCGGTGGAAGACCCGGTTGGAACTGTACAGTGGTCGAAGAACACTATAACAGTCGAGAACCAAGGGTAGTCGGAGTTGAGCAGTCGGAGAGATCGGAGGGTGCGGAGGTTAAAACGATCCAACAGCCATGGTCGGTTCGAAGACAGAGGTTAAAGTCGAAGGCTCCAAGATTGAAGACCGAAGTCTAAGTCTTCGAGGTCGAAAGTCAAAGGCTAGAGTTGAAGTCTCCGAAGGTCAAAGTCTCTGGGGATGAAGATCGAAGTCGAAGTCGAAGGCTCCGAGCAGTTGGAGACTAAGAAGCCTCCGAACAGCGGAGTCTAAAGTGCCTCTAGATGGCGGAGTCTAAAGAGTCTCTGAATAGCGGAGTCTTATGGGCCTTCGGACGTCGGAGTCTAAGAGTCAGATGGTTGGGAGAAGTCGGACGACTTTGCGTGACAAGATCCGAGCGATCCAACAGCGACGAAGACCGGGGAGGTGTACAAAAGAGGGAGAAGAGTATGAGTCCGGTTTTACCTTGGCGCAAAGTTTGGGCTTCACAGAGTTGACTAGCAGCGAGGGTGTAGCGGATGCGGGACACGATTATCGACGACGGAGACTCTCCGACGACGGCTTGTTAGGAGAAGGGGCGTCGAAGGTTCGCGCGGGCCTGAGGAAGGTTACAGGCGGTGGGGTACTCCGGTCATGCTCTGGCTCGGGAAAGAGGGTGAAGGAGGTGCGCGTGGTCCCGTCAAAGATTTGGCGGTGGTGGCGTCGGCGTCGGCGGAAGAGACACTCTGGTGGTGGGATTGCTTGGCAGAGGGGTGGCGAGGTGAAGAAAAGAGAGAGGGGATTGCGAGGAGTGCATTGGTGCTCTCATGCAATACCAGAAGTGGTTGGAAGGTGGTCGGCGACGAGGTGAAGCAGTGGCGCGACGAGGTGAAGCAGTTGCGCAACTCGGGCGGTGGTGTCGACGGTGTTCCGGCGGTGAGGAGACTCAGTCAAGGGCGATCGAGAAAATCCAAAAATTATAAAATATATACTAAAAATTAGATTATGAATTTAGATGAATTTAGAAACTTGAATCACCTGATTCGGAGTTCGGACGGAGGAAAACGAGCGATTGGAAGATTGTCGGATCAGAAAATGCTGAAAAAGGAAAAATCAGAGGAATATTCCTCCATGAACAGTAACGGACAGCAGCCCTTTTCTTTATTTTTGGCCATGTTGTTGGCGAGAAAAGGCACGGGAGGTGAAGCCAATGGGTTGCTAATGACCCGAGGCACATGTAGGAAGTGACGGCACGTCAAACGGAGCACGGTGACGACGCGAACAACGACAACGGCATAGGGTGTGAAGAGAAGAATAATTTTTGGGAATAGAACATGGAGAAGCAAGATAAGCATGGCCTAGAACACGGCAAGATGAAGCTAGAAAAAATATCGGCTAAGCCGAAAACTCACCGGATGCGACGCAATCGTCGTTTGAACGACGACGGTACCGAAACACGAAAAACTCAATATCTTCGCGCTCGGTGAGGCGAATCCAAAACCGTCTGAAACGTAGCCTCTTGGGATGGTTTGACACGTTTTGACGTGGACAGATCGTTGAAAGCATTCCCGAACAGGTGGGGACGCGCAGTGCTATTTGCGGCCATGGCTAGGTGTCTGGCGCAAATATTTGTGGAAGTTTTTTGGACAAACGGAGGAGAGCACGGCATAGAACGCGTCGAGACGAACTCAACGCCGTAGACGACTCAGCCAACGGACTAACGAAACGTGGTGGACAAGACTTTAAGCAGCCTACAGACTGACATCGGCGTTTCGGGCAAACGGAGAGAAATTAACATGCGAGAGTTGTGGCGAATCGAAGAGTAGAGCATGGGGATCGTGATGCTCACTTTGGTTTTGGTCGGGCATGCACGGTCGGCCGGTGGCGACGCGAGGAACGCGGACCCGATTTGGCCCACGGTGCTGATGATGCTCCGATGAAGTTCCGGTGAAGGCGAGGTGAGCACCGCGTAGAACGCGACGAGGCGAAGCCAACGGTGTGGTCAAACGCAGCGGGGCTTCACCGGACGAGGCGTAAAAGGCCAAAGAACGACGCTTGATACACAAAAATAAAACTTTGATTCCGGTCAAACGAATGGGAGAGGGGACTTGAGATTTTCGAGGTTGAGTGAGGATGAGGAGAGGCTCACTGGGCTCCCTTTTATAGGGGTTGAGGTGGACTGAGGAGGGAGATCAACGGGGCATGTCTTTGAATGGCATGGTTTAAATCCCGCGAAAATAGGCATCAATGAGAGGGGAAACGGTAGGGAATTGAAGGAGTTTGATGAGGGGAATTGATTGCAATTTATTTTATACAAAATGGTTGAGAAAATCAAGAGTTACGAAGCTTCAAAATTTCGGCCATGGCTGCTCTCTGTGCTGTGTGTGCTCTGGAGGTTTGGGAGGAAGAAGAAAGATTAGAGAGGAGAGAGAAAAGAGAAAAAAGAAAAAAAATTCAGAAAAATTCTAAAAAAAATTATTTTTAGAATCCTAGGAAACTGAAAAGATTTAAAAATAATAATTTTGGAATTTGTTGACGTGTATTTTAATTTTTAAAAATGTTTTTATTTTCTAGCATTAAAATAATACAATAAATAACAAATAAAGCTTAAAAATCTTGGAAAAATTCATATAAGTTTCTAATGCTGTTTTGAACTTATACAAAAATTCCAAATAAAATTTGCATATTTTTCTTTTTATAATATTTTTTTGTTTAACAGAAAGACTCTTTTCTTTAAAGCAGAAAATTATGTTAGCGAAAAATTTTAAAATTTCAAGAAACCAAATAACTTTGATTTTTGTTTTAAACTAACTTATTTATTATCTTATTTATTTTATTTTTACTTTTTTTTAACTTAAATCACCTTTTCATAACCTTTTTTTAAAGCAGAAAATCAGGCAATTAAAAAAAACTTAAGACTCCAAAGTAAATGTTTTACTTTAATTTGAAGTAAATATTATTTTTAAAAAATTTCTAATTTTTGAAATAAACAGCTGGGCTGTTACATTTGCATAGATTCCAAAGCGGACACGTGGCGGGGCGCTATTGGTGCGCCGTGCGTTGTCAGGCCCCCTGGTGCGACCGCCGCTTGACCGTGCGTGGCGCGCATGGGTTGGTGTGTCACTATGGTGGCGATTGTGGGAGGGTTGGCGGTTCGCCTCCCAGCAGTTATGATTCATCGCCTTGCCTTCTAGCTCCCGGTCGCACGTCCCAATCTCCTACCTTCCGTGCTGCCTCGTGCGTCGCGGAGCTCTAGGAGGGCGATGGCACACGACGGCGCGCACCCAGGCGGCCGATGGCAGCGTCGTCTTCCAGCGGCCGTCGCTGCTCGAGGTGGGGTACACACTCAAGGGGTGCGACCCCGCACAGGTGGACATGGTGGACGGCGGCGGAGAGAATAGGGGGTCCGTACTCCCGCGTCCTGGGCTCGACGCTGGTGACGGAAGAGACGATTCATGGCCTTCTGCGCGAAGGGAAGCTGTCGGACCGCCGAGAGGTGCGCCTGCCCGCGGGCAACGAGATCGAATCACACCCCGAAACGTCGGAGGCGGTCGTGTTCATCGCCTACTTCGAGGCTGGGTTGCGCATTCCGACCGCCAATCTTGTCGGGGACGTCCTGCGGACCTTTGGGCTTGAACTGGCGCAGACAACACCGAATGTGATAGCCCGTCTTGCGGTGTATAGTTGGGCGCTGCGCACGTAGGCATGCTGGCCAACCGCGTCACTGTTCGGATTTCTTCACGATGCCCGGTGTGCGTCGGAGGATCAGGAGGGCGGGGCGTTGGGCGACTTCGGCAGTGTCGACCTCGCCTTGCGCCCATAGTACGGAAAGATTTTTCCCGCGGAGTCGAGTTGGGCGGAGTGGGAGCCAAACTGGAGGAGGCGGTGGTTCTACCACCACGTTGCGAGCGGTAGCGGCCTTGAATGGACGGGGCGGCCGGTGGCGGTTAACACCACACCCGGCGCGCCGATAGATGATAAGGATGAGTGGATAGCGCGGAGGCTTGTGGGGATCACCGCCCGCTTCAACATGCGCGACCTCGCTGAGGAGTTCGTCATGTATGGTGTGGCGCCACTTGCCGCGGAGTGGCGCGTTACCCCTGGAAAGCTTCAGCACGACAACGTTCGCCCGTCCGTGTGTTCGCTACCGAAACCCTCTAGCCCGCGTAAGTTGCGCTGGAGCTTGCTTTCGTGTGCTATGCCTTGGGGCTGTTTTGTTTACGACTGTAACATCCTGATTTTTGGGGATTTTTTAAAAACTTTGAATTTGAAAGTAGATTTCTGGAATTTTCTTGAATTTAAATAAAGCTTAAATGGAATTTTCAAAACTTTTAAATAATTTAATATGATTAAATTATACTTCAACATTAGCTGAAAACATTTTTAATTGAGTTCCTTGTGTCACAAGAAATTTACTAGAATTTTCTGGAATTAAATTAAGCCTCAAATGAATTTTAGAATTTTAAAATAATTTTATCTGAGTAAAATAAACATCAACATAAGTTAAAAATATTTTATTTGGATTCTTCAGGTCTCAAGGAATTTTCTGGTATTTTTGGTGAATTTTTGGGATTTATTTGCTATTTTTCTAGAGCTCTTGGAATTTTATTTGATTTTCTGAAAAGAATAGAAAAATAAAAATATTGTCGGGAAATTTCCTCCGCCGCTCGATCTGGCCCCTCCCCACGTGTCACCGATCCGGCGCTCGCCTGCCGCCGCCGTACCTCCTCCCACCCACCTTGCTCCCTCGCCGCCCGATCCTCTCCAGTGCCACGCGGCAGGCATCCGTGCGCCCTCACCGTGCCGCTCCTCGCCGCCCAAACCCTAGCGCACCCGCGCCCGCAACCCTGCTCGCCCAGCCGCCCGATCCAGCCGGCGCGCCACGCAGCACCATCTCCCGTCCCGCTCCCTGGCTCGCCGCGCGCTCGCTCGCCCCGCTCATCCTGGCCGCTCGGTGCGCCACGTGGCGGCACGAGCTCGACCCGACGCTCCCGTCCCGCTCCCTCGCCTCCGCGCCGTGCGATCGACGTGCCCGCTACGCGTCGCGATCCCGCACGCCCAGCCCGCACGCCCCGCGTAACCCTAACCCTAGCGCCGCCTCTCCCGAGCTGTCCGATCTGAGCCGCTTCATCCTAGCCGTCCGCGCTCGCACCGCGTCCGCCTCCACGACGCCCCGTCCCCGGATCGGATCGCCTCGGTTCGCGTGAATTTTAAAACCCACCGTCCTCAGTTCGCGTGCACCCGAACTCCGCCGCCGTCGCCTCCGCCCTCGTGCGCCCACCCGCGCCGCCGTCCCGGAGACGCGCTGCCGCTGCCCGTGCGTCCCCGAGCTCGCCCGACGCCGCCGGAGTCGTCGCCGTCCCCTTCCGTCGCCGGTGAGTCCCCACGCCGTCCCCGTCACCGCAGTCGCCCGCATTGCCTCCTCGCTGCCCGCGTCACCGGACCCCGCGAGCCGCTCCACCCCTCGGTCCCCGCACTCTCGCGCCACACGATCCCCGCCGCCGATCCGGATCTAGGCCGACGGCCCAGATCATGCCGCGTGCCGCGCCCGCGACCGTTGGATCAACCCGCCGCCGCCTGTGCCCGAGCCCTCTCCACGTCAGCCCTGCCATGTGGCAGCCACGTCAGCCCTACCTGCCACGTGGCATGACACGTGGCAACCACGTCAGCAACAACCGGTCCCTCGGTGCCACGTGGCATGCCACGTCAGCATGCCACGTCAACACGTGCCACGTGGCGGCATATGCGCGCGGCACGTCAGCACGTCCCCGCCGCGTCAACGCCGCCGCCCCGCGTACTGTTCCGTGGACCGAGTCCACGGTGGACCCGATTTCCCGTGTGCCCGATCCACAGTACAGTAATATTTTTCAATTTCCCCGATTTAATTCCTGTTTTATTTTTCGAGAGCCCGTTCTCCTCCGTCCTAGCTCCGATTGACCTCGTTCCTTTTTCTAAATTCATCTAAAATTGAGCTCTAGCTGTTGGTTCTGGTTTTGTGAATTTTGGAGTTCATTTTCTTATCATTTTATGTATTTCTTTGGTTTCGGTCGTTTTCTCTCTCGCTAGATTCGGATTCCGGAGGAGCAGGTTTCGCGCACAAAGACCAGGAGTACCTCGCTGAGCATAACCAAGGCAAGTCGTGTCCTTTGATCATGTTGAACCCAGTTTGCAATCTATTATTTAATTATTTTGTTTTAAAGTACAGTGCATCGCTATTTTTATTCAACCGTTGTAATTGGTAGTTATCGTCCCTTTTGAATGTACCTCTCCTTGATAACTTTGAACACCATGATACCCTTGTCACCTTAGGTTGGGAAATATACTAGTGATGCTAGGTTATTTGTCACACGGGTTGGTACGATAGAATGCTTAGCTCTGCTTATATTTACGATCGGGTTTATCATCACATGTGAATTATCAATTTGACTTAATGAGATATGGAACTGTGGTTGGTGCCACGTTTATTAAAATTTGTGCCATGACGTTGGTGCGTCATCGGTGATGGTTATACAAACCTGGTTTTTGCACTCGGGCGAGTGATCGTGCAGTAAAGGGGGAAGGGTTGGTGCACTTCGAGGGATGTGGTAGCCTCGCCCAGGGATTGTTAAGGACTTAACTTTGTGCGCCATTGATCTGAGCTTTACCGTGCAAACCACATGTCTGGTATGGGGCTGACCTGGCTGACTAATTTGGGAGGTTTCAACTTTAATCTTGCCATTGAGATGAACATGGTTGCTGATTTCTATGTGGCGCAAGAGGTGTGATCACGAAACCTAGCGGGCGGATTAAGTTATGGCGAACTTTGTAAAGGCCTTGTTGTGATTATCTTTAACGTGAGGATTATCACATCGTGTGGGTACAGTTGTGCAACCTCTGCAGAGTGTAAAACTATTCGAATAGCCGCGTCCTCGGTTATGGACAATGCTCGGTGATTTCACACGAGGGGTAGTTATTTCTGAAAACTTATGAATGGAAATGGACAGGTGTTCACTGTTGGTTTAGCTTATGGATGGGAGGTCCGCAAGTGGTTATATCAATTCCTTTGATTATTTATTTAATTATTGTTTTACATAAAGTTCGCTTTCAATCTATTTATCGTATTTACCTTCAACTGTCATTTATGCAAATTAACCTTTCAGCCATCCTTTGGTAAGCCTTGCATACTATATTGCATTCATTTGTTACAAACGACTTGCTGAGTACCAATGTACTCACGGCTTTACGCCCAATGTTGCTCAGTTGAGGAAGAGGAGTATCACCAGCAAGAGGTTCCAGAAGGAGGGTACTTCGACGACTTCACGGATTAGGCCTCGTTCTCCACTTTATAGCCTGTGGGCTTGTCGATTGGCCGCTACGCTTTATTTTGGATTTTCGCTGCCAGTTTTGTTAAGCCTTTGGGCCAGTTTATTGTAAGCTTGACCATAAGGTCGTACTTTTTGATATTTATCGATATTTGAGCTTTTCCTTTATTATATCATGTATATGGTTGTGTCTCATCTATGTTTGACTGTGTACACTAGCATGATCCTGGGACTAGTGCAGAATACACAGGGAGTCCGGATTTGCATATTCGGGTCTCGACAGAGATGGTATCAGAGCTATATCGACTGTAGGACGAAGCCCTAATTAGAAGTTGTTGTCTTAGCCAATTTCAAAATATATTTTCTAAATCAAATCAACGAAATTTATATTTAGTGATTCTCTATTCTTACCTTATTCTTATGATTCTCAATTATTATCTTCTCTACAAATTTATTTTATGAATTTAATTTGACTTCTTATCTCTACAATATCCATAGTTGTTTCGAGTGTCGCATAATTAAAGAGAAGGTCGCCCCAGAATTCTTCGAGCTTTGCGGTGAAGATTGGATCAAGCAAGCAGCCAATTTGTTCCAGTACAAGATTGAAGATTATCGTGAAGATTAGGAGCTGTCAGAACCCTGTTATAGTTTTAAGCGTCGTGTAGACCGTTTTGCTTTTTCTTGCCGTTGTTTGTGATGTGAGCTGCAAATATTGCCCTTAAAAACATTATATTGCAATCATGTCAACTTTTTATTGGAGTTATTTTCCCCGGTTTTTGTTGTTAGCCTCTCCGGCTAAGTGTTTGTCTAGTTTAGGTTACCATTAGAAAATCCCCCTTAGATGAATTTACCTCTCCTCTATGCTTTTCCCTCTCGTCTTTAAGCCTGGCAAAGGCAGTCAACAGTTGTTTTTCCTTTCAGAACAGCAGCAAAGATGGTTGATACCAGGACTACAGCAGGCCACAACCAGGCAAACCAAGATCCAGAGAGCAGCGATCACAAGCAACAGCAGCCCACCGAGCTTGGACCCGCCCTCGCCGCTTTTTGGTGGCCTGACTCGAGATGATGCGACTATGATGCAATATGCGAGCTATGATGCACGTCACCAATAGAGCCGCATCGCCACCCGCACTCGCCAAAGCAGATCCAGCTATGCGAGTTCATGAGGATGAGACCACTGTTTTCTCCAGTTCGTCCGAGCCTTTGAGGTCGATGATTGGATCCGTTCGATTGAGAAGAAATCGAACTTGGCTCTGCTGCTCGACAGGAGAAAGTACGATATGCAAGACATCGACTGAGGACCAAAGCAGCAGAGTGGTGGGAGAACTACTATGCCGCACATCAGTGAGTGAATACCTCAATAGATTCACTCAGCTCGCTCGCTACGCACCAGGGTATCATCGAAGTAGTACTCTCTTGAATTGTCATTGTCTATACGTGAAAATAACCCACCAAATTTAAATAAAATTCAAATGAACTCCAAAATTTGAAAACATTGCATATTTAGATAGTTCATGATTTTAGATGAATTTAGAAATTTGAACGGGCTCAATTGGAGTTTGATGAAAGAGACCAGATTTTTGGAAATTTAAATCTGAAAGAAAAAAGAAAAACTAGAATTTCTGGAATTATTTTTCTAACGAAAAAGTGATTTATGATGTCAATAGAGGATTTTTTTATTTTTGGCCGAATTATTTTCCTAAAGAAAATTCAAGTTATGATGCCATGCTGACGTCAACCCTAGGGTTGACTTTCTGAGCCAGGGGTGGAATTGGATGATGTGGCTGCCAGTTAGTGCACACGTGGGGTCTGGTAGCTGACAAGGCTCAAGAATTTGGTGTGGCCGCTGACTGTGCTATTTTGTGCTTAGATGGCTCAGTATGCGGTGCCATGTGGCATCCACTTCAACCTCGAGCGATGACATGGCTCGTCGGCCAGTGGTGCTCGGAGTCCAATGGCTCGCCAGTGCCGTGGCCCATGGCGAGGGGCATAGAAGGGAGAGGAGGCCATGGGGAATTTCGCCTTACTTGATTGTGGGGCTCCGGTGGGTGTGGAGGCGACTGCCGGCATGAAAGGCGGCGACGCTGGCTCAGCCGTCAGCGGCGCTGGCGCTTCGGTGGTGAAGGGGCTTAGCCGAAGGGCAGAAGGGGTTCGTGGAGGGGCGGTGAATCTGACGATGTTGGTTGGGAGCTTTGGGGATGGCTAGAGCTAAGCAAATTCCTCATCGGAGTTCACCAAACCTCAGCAGAGGAACAGAGATGGCACTGGAGCTCCTTGGTACTTGGGAGGGAGAGAGGAAGTAAGGGCGGGGTCATTAGGGGCTTTTATAGGGTCAAGGGGGAGGGAGCACGGCAAGATTCCTTATTGGAATTGGCTGTCGGTGGATGGAATGTTAGGGGGAGATGGAAGGACGGGGTGCGGAAGGAAAGAGGGGCGTGAATTTCAGGGAATCAGATCTGGGGGGCACATGGTTTCCAAAACCAAATGAAAACAAAAACGAAGGTGAAGTCAGTGTGAGCTCAGTTTGCCAGAGCAAGTAAGGAAAGGGGAAGGAGGAGAAGAAAGAAGGGGCAGGAGGAGGACGAATGGGGTGGGCCTACTTGGCAGCGAGAGAAGGGGAAAGGAGAGAGATGGGCGGCAGGATGGGCCGACGCAGGAATGTGGCTCAATTGGGGCTGTCCACGCGTCGGTCCAAGAGGGCTAGGGAGGTTTTAAATTTTAAATCTTTGTTTACAATTTACAGAAATCCCAAGAAATTGAATAAAGGCTTAAAAATAGCACAAAATCCAAATAAATTCTAGAAAATTATCAAAAATTCTAGAAAGTACAAGGAACCCAAAAAATAAAATAAACTTACTTTGACAACCAATGCTCACAATTCTTAATAACTTTTACTTAAGGCTTAATTAAAAAGAGGAAATTTAAAATCCCAAAAAACTTAATAAATTCCCAATATGTAAAAGGAAATTTTTTGGGATGTCACAATAAACATGTCACCGTGATTATATTGTGAGGCACCCTCTTCAGTGCTTGCTGCCCATCTCCACTCCCTTTCTTCTTCAAATACCACATCACAGCTCACGTACACCTTGTGATTCTTGGGGTCATAAACACGAAAAGCTTTCGAACCAGATTCATACCCAATGATGACCATGGGAGAGATTCGATCTTGTAGCTTCTTGAGATGTGGTGTAGCTATCCTCACATGAGGTACACAACCGAAGGTACGCAGATGATGCACCTTTGGCTTCCTTTTGTACAGAGCTTCATAAGGTGTTTTGCCGGTGACACTCTTAGTTGATGCCCGATTTAGCAGGTATACTGCTGTGGTTGATGCCTCACCCCAACACCTTCTTACTCTTCAATAGGCTTATAGTCATTGTGACGATAGTTTGGTCTCGCCGCTCAGCCACCCCATTCTGCTAGGGCGTATAAGGAGCTTGAGGTACGACTTCAGCTCCAAATTGTCACCAAAGTTATGGACATATTTTGAGGTGAACTCTTCTCCCCAGTCAGTTCTAAGTGCCTTCACCTTCAGTCTGGTTTCCAGCTCTACCTTGGCTTCCATTGACTTGAACGCAGCCAGGGCCTCATCCTTTGATTTAATGAGCACAATCCACATAAATCTAGTGCAATCATCAATAATTAACAGGAAGTACCTCTTCCCTGATGGCATGGCGGGTGAAATAGGTCCACATAAGTCTCCATGGAGTAGTTCTAAGGGTGATTGAGCCTGGTACGTTGTTGCCGAAGGAAATGGCAGATGGTGCTGCTTGCCTGCCAAATAGCCTTCACATAGTTGCTCAACATGATCAATAGTGACAACCCCTCAACCATCTATTGCTTGGACATGTCCCTCAGTGCACGGAAGTTCAAGTGACCGAACCTCACATGCCAAAGCCACTCCTTCTTGTGCATTGCCATCAGGGACGCACAAAGTTAAGTCCTTAGCATTACCCGGGCGAGGCTACCACATCCCCCGAAGTGAACCTACACTTCCCTCTTTACTGCACGATCACTCGCCCGAGTGCAAAACCAGGTTTGTATAACCAAGCCAACGACACACCAATGACGTGGCACAACTTTTAATAATCGTGGCATCAACCACAGTTCCATATATCATTAATTCAAATTAATAATTAGCATGTGATGATGAAACCCTTCGTAAAGTATCAACCAGCTAAGCAGCCTAGTCGTACCAACCCATGTGACAGGTATCACGACATTCCAAATCATCAAGGAGGGAGAAATTCAATTGGGCAATAACTACCAGTACAAGGTTTGAATATAAATAGCGATGCAATGTAATTTAAAACAAAATAATTAAATAATAGATTGCAAACTGGGTTCAACATGATCAAAGGTCACGACTTGCCTTGGTTATGCTCAGCGAGGTACTCCTGGCGTAGAACCTGCTCCTCCGGAATCCGAATCTAACGAGAGAGAAAACGATTGAAACAAAGAAAACACATAAAATGATAAGTAAATGAACTCCAAAAATCACACAACTAGAACCAACAACTAGAGCTCGATTTTAGATGAATTTAGAAAAAAGAACGGGGTCAATCGGAGCTAGGACGGAGGAGAACGGGCTCTCGGAACATTTAATCTAAAGAAAATCGGAAAAATCAGAAAAGTTACTGTGCTGTGAACCCGGTCTACGGGAGACCTAGCCCACGGTGGACTCGGTCCACGAAATAGTGCACGCGGGGCGGCGGCGCTGACGCGGCGGGGCAGGGCTGACGTGGCAGCAGCTGGTGCTGCCACGTGGCACGGGGGTGACGTGGCAGCTGACGTGGCTGCCACGTGGCTCGAGGGAGCGGTTTTTGGCTGACGTGGCTGCCACGTGTCATGCCACGTGGCCCTAGGGCTGACGTGGCATGCCACGTGGGTAGGGCTGACGTGGGCGACTCGGGCGCGACGGCGGCGGCGCGGATCGGACGGCTGCGGGGCGTGCACGCGGCGAGATCTGGGGCGTCGGCCTAGATCCAGATGGACGGCGGCAATGGAGTGGCGCGGACGCGGGATCCAACGGCGGAGGAAGGGACGCGTGGCGCCAGCTGGTGCCTCGCGGCTTCGATCTTGGGCGGACGGCGGGGATGCGAGGGCGCGGAGGCCGGAAGGCGGCGATGAACGACGCGTGGCTCGGGCACGCCGCGCGAAGCATCGCGCGCGGGCGCAGGCGCACGGGGGTGCGTGGTGTCCGAGCGCGGGGACCGAGGCGAGGCGCGGGGGAGACAGGAGCGGCGACGCGGGCGACGGGCGACTGGGGCTCACCGGCGGCACCGGGCGTCGGCGAAGGCGGCGTGAACGGGCTCCAACGACGGGGGCGGCGCCGGCGACGTCGCGGATGGCGGAGGGGCGGCACGGGCGACGGCGCGAGTGCGAGGACGTGCGGGAGCGGCGGCACGAGGGTTCGGCGAGGGCGACACGTGAACCGAGGTGAGCGGCGGGTTTTAACACGCGAACCGAGGAGCTCGGATCGGTTACGACGCGGGACGCAGCTCGGATCAGGTTTGGACAGTCCAGATGACGCGCGCGAGCGATCGGACGGGCGAGGGCAAACGGCGCGGTTAGGGTTAGGGTTACGCGCGGCCGGGCGGATCCGACGGCTGGGAAAGGGCGGCGCGAAGATCGGACGGCTGAGGAAGGGTGAGGCGCGGTCGGCGAGCGCGGGCGCGCGGGCGCACTGGTGCCTCCGTGCGGTAGCACGGATGCGCGACGCGTGGAGGCGGCGGGATCGGGCGGCGAGGGTGCGGCGGCGCACGCGCGGGAAGCGGGGAGTACGGCGGCGCGCGAGAGAGGCGGATGGCCCAGCGTGGCTAGGGGCGGATCGGCGGTGGGGTTTTCTTAATTTCTTTTCTTTTCCAGGAATTCAAATAAACTTCTAAAAGCTCTAGAAAATAGCAAATAAATCCCAAAAATTCACCAAAAATACCAAAACATTCCTTGAGACCTGAAGAATCCAAATAAAATATTTCCAACTTATGTTAATATTTATTTTAATCATATTAAATCATTTAAAATTCTAAAAATTCATTTGAAGCTTGAATTAAATTCAGAAAATTCCAGAAAATTCATTTTTAAAATCCTGGCTTTAAAAATAGCAGAAAAACAGGATGTTACAACCATCACAGCACTCCGACAAAGCGTCGCCAGAGACAGGGATCTCGAGACCCGCCCACCCGTCGTGGTGCATGTTCAGCAGCCACTGGACGGTCCCCTAAGGATTCGGGATCAGAAGCAACAGCCCCAGGAGAGCCCCCTACGGATCCATGCCCTTGAGGGCACTCCGCGTAGGGTCATCAACGTAATCTCCGAAGGCTCCTCCTTGGAGTTCACCTCGGAGCGATAGCGCAAGGCCTACGTACGGAGGCTACACCACATGGCGGCGTGCCTGGCTCATGCACCGCCAGGTTGGGCACAGCATGCGAGCACCTTCACGCCCGCCGACGCCGAAGGCGTGGAGTTCCCTCATCAAGATCCCCTAGTCATCCAGGTCGCGATTGCCGGGTGCGACGTTCGACGTGTCCTGGTCGATGGGGGCAGTACCGCGATCGTATTGTTCGCATAGGCCTTCGACCAGATGGCGATCCCCTGAAGCCGCCTCGGCCTCTCAAGAATTCCGCTACAGGGCTTCGGAGGTCAGCCGCTGCTAGCGCTGGGCCAAATATGTTTGCAGGTCTCCTTCGCCCAGGATGACAACGTGGCGAGCACGGAAGCCACCTTCGATGTCATGGATATCCAGTACCCCTACAACGCCATTCTGGGTGACCGATCCTCAATTCCTTGGGGGTAGCCCCACACCATGGCTTTCTATGCGCGAAGCTTCAGGGTCTGCATGGCATTATCACCGTCCTTGGCGATCAGCACATGGCCCGGCACATAGAGCACGGCACCCGAAGCCTGCACGCGGGAGTCTGGCGAGGCCCCTAGTCAGGCGCGCCCGTACACGCCCTACGGCAGCCCAAGCACCAGAGGCTCCGCATCTCACCGTCACGACAACGAGTCCAAGGGTTAGTCCTTGACCGTTTGCGAAGCTATTCGTGCCCCCCACCAAAAACATGTGGAGGCTTGCCTCCGCACGCACTCCCTGGAGTATAAATAAGACACGGATGTTTTCCCTGCGCACTCTACTGAGTATAAACAAGACGCGGAGCTCAGTGCACGCGTCGGTGTTGTTACCACGCGTACTCCCTGGAGTATAAAGACGTGGTCGATATTCCCACGCACCGCACGGAGACTCATCTCCGCACACGCACCGCACGGAGACTCGTCTCCGCACACACTCTATGGAGTATAAATAAAACGAAGCGTCGAGGTCTGCCTCCGCACGCACTCTACAGAGTATAAATAAGACGTAGCGTCGAGGTCCGCCTCTGCACGCACTCTACGGAGTATAAATAAGACGTAGTGTCGAGGTCCGCCTCCGCACGCACTCTACGGAGTATAAATAAGACGTAGCGTCGAGGTCCGCCTCCGCACGCACTCTACAGAGTATAAATAAGACGCAGGGGGGACGCCTCCGCGCGCACTCTGCAGAGTATAAATGAGACGCGGATGTTTTCCCTGCGCACTCTACTGAGTCTAAAGAAGACGCGGATGTCCCGCGCGTGCGTTGGTGTACCCTCCGGAGGTTAAGTAAGCTGTGGTTGATAGTCCCATGCATTCTCCAGAGTACAAACAAAGACGCGGATGTTTTCCCTGCGCACTCTACTGAGTCTAAATAAGACGCGGATGTCTCACATGCGCGTTGGCGTACCCTCCGGAGGTTAAGTAAGCCGTGGTTAATAGTCCCATGCATTCTCCGGAGTACAAACAAAGACGCGGATGTTTTCCCTGCACACTCTACTGAGTCTAAACAAGACGCGGATGTTCCATGCACGCACTGGTGTTATCACCACGCGTACTCTCTGGAGTATAAATAATACGTGGACGATATTCCCACGCACACGCCGGAGTCTACATACAACGGCGCACG